>JAUTXW010001351.1:0-2400000 GCA_030620095.1 Kuschelorhynchus macadamiae
GTTATGTTACATCTACTGACTCAGTTCAGGTCTTGCTAAAGGTAAGCAATGGACCTATTCAAATTGATATTGTGCCGTTAGTGTCAATCCCAATAAGTGCCAAGAGAAAACAACCCAAAAGGTTGTGCAAAGACCGTTCAATTATAAATATAATTTTTAGTTTTAGGAGCAGAAGACTATTATAATTTATAGTGTTAAATGTAAATGACCATTATAATACAATACAAAGTACAAAAGGTAATTTTAAATATATTTTTAGTAATATTAATTCGATGTATAATAAATATTCTTAAATTTTATTTTGTTTCTTTTTGCGTCCGCATTTAATTGGTAATAAAACGTACTAAGGAGCATATCAAATATGGAAGTGTGTGGGGCTAAAAAAAAATTAGGTATGATAATAATATTCTTTATTATGTGTTTAAACAAACATTAATTATATTTTCTTATATTTTATTAATAATTAAATTGTCTTGTGATAAATCTACTTCTATTTTTTTTTTTCATTTAACAAGTTTTATAACAATTTTTATAATCATATAATATTTTTATAATCATATAATATTTTTACATTAGCCAAGGCACAATGCCAAGGACTTAAATTTTTATGAAAATAACATTCTGGAATTTTCTTAAATTTGCGTAGTTTGGGTTCCTCGATGACTGGAATGCTTATGATCAGCTCTGGGGTGAAAATTTTTCTTAAAAAGTTGGTCTTTGTAATGCCTTTGACATAGATCTTCGGATTACTATATGTCTTTACAATATTCTTGAGTATTTCTTCTATTTTATTTAATTCTATATATCTAACGTCCCATTCCAACCCATGATATTCTTCAGACCAATCAACTATTTCTTGATCCTTGGCAGATAACATGGTTCTTTTAAATGGTGACTTAAAAAGAAAATTAGACCAGCGTACATCATCGTAGATAGCAAGCTCCTTTGAGACCAAGTCAAAATAGACAATTATAATCTTGAATGTCCACGAATAGTTCTGAATAGCACTCGACCATGATTAATCTCCTACTATTAATTGTAAAGGTTATTCTGCAATTTTATTTTTAAAATAACTTTTGTCCACTAAATGGTTTCTATTTTTTTATACTTCACTGCATATTCTACTGCTTTTTTATAGTGCGTAGAAAAAAATTCCTAGGTAATTTTTTGTTACTGCATATATTTACAAGTCCTCCACCATAATCCCATCATTCTATCCTTTTCAAAATGTATTGTATCTTTTTTTTTTGCTTAACTTTATTCAAAATTACTTTTGTCCACTAAATGGTTTTCAATTTTTTTCTCTTCAGTTTTATTACACACTACACAAGTTTCAGGGGCACTGAAATGAAAAAGATTGTCATTGCACAATGTACAGCGCAAGTCTTTTTCACAACATTCCATTGCTCTTTTGTAATGTGTAGACACAAATCGGTTCTTCTAATGCGTACAAATAATAGCATCGTAAGCACAAACTATAAGCACCACCAAACGAAGACATTATGACGGCATAATCTTGAAAAACACAAACTTCGCGGCGTAGATAATTTGGTTCAACAGCATCACTAGCACTTATTTTTTTAATATTTACTAGACCTTTTTCACCACAACCGGCAACAAAGAAATTATGTATCCCCTCATCTTCACTATCGTCTTGAACCTCTTCAAAATTGTTTTTATCTAGATCGGCTAACCATGCTTGTTTAACGTCAAAATGTTTTTTCCTCCCACCGTGAAAAAAGTATTTCATCTTCGTACAATGAAGACATTTTTCCAATTGCTCAAAATGTAGGTCACTTGATTCTTGCAAAACAACGTGGCGACAACTCATTTTAATTAATATATATTTTTTAATTTCGTTACTTTTAAAAATACTGATACTACAGTAAGAATGAATTGCTCTGTTGGCTGCTAACACTTAAATAAAACATCTCCCTCCGGATGCACACGTAAGAGTGGGGAAGACCAATCAGAATCAAGCAGAGTCAAGTAGGCGTGGCAGGGACAGGCGCGGGAAGTGGGAGACCAATGAAAAGAGTGGTGGGGGGAGCGAGACTAACCCCCCAATCCCCTCTACTCAACAGGGTTAGTTAGATAGTTTAGAACTAATTCAGACTTGCATTTATGTAATTCCCATTACATGTATGGATGAATGGGTGGTGTGGAATGGACGTCAAATTCAAATTCAAAATCATTTTATTACCAACCAATTAATAAAGAATTACGATAGTAAGAAAACATATTAATAGTTATAATATGGTGGTAATACAGGCTACACCTCGATTTCATAACCGGTGGCACAGGCGATTTCATAAGCGGTGGCAAATTCAGAGCTCATACACTATACCTATGTAATTCCCGTTTTTAATTTATTAATTACTATATGACACAGTCCGTAGCAGCGCACAGAGGCAGAAAGAAGTCCAAAGGAGAAACAAGGTTTAAACTTTATGAAATATATAAACATCATAATCATTTCGGCAAAACCAGTTAACTTAGATATATTTGAATGTATAAATATAATATAAACAATAAGAGCAGATAAATAAAATACCCAAAAAAAACATAAGTATAATGTTAAACACGCTGCATATTTAGCAGATATTCTTTTTAATATTTAGAAAATTTGTAAATTGATAAATTATATTACACGGTTTGGCAAAGTATTCCACAATTTAATTCCAACAAAAAAAATTATTTTTGGAACCCGGCTGTTTTGTGTTGTGGAACTATAAAACGGTTTTATGTCTTGTATTATGAAATTGAGAACAAGTGGCGAATAAAACATAAAAATATAGGAGTTTTCAAGATCTTATAAATAAGATTGTACATGTGCTATTTTCTACGATTTTTCATGTTAGAATAAAATTTTCATTCAAGTATGGCGTAATATGATTTCTATATTGTATATTATAAGAAAAATACATACAACTATTTTGTAATTTTTGAATAGTTCCCGCCAACATCACAGACAAAGAATGAGAATAAACCATATCGGCGTAATCTAACAAAGACAAAATAAGAGCGTTACAGAGATAATACTTGGTTTTTGAAGGCAATACGCTTTTCAGATTATATATTTTTTAAGCAATTTTAATCTGAGATTTAAATGAAAGATACTGGTCGAAAGTTACACCTAAAATCTTTGCCCCTTAGACTAACGGAAGATAAGTGTTATTTATTTTTATTTTAAAATTATCAGTAACGCTCTTGATAATATTTTTGTTACTTCCAATAAAAATTATATTGCATTTCGAAGCATTCAATTTTAAATTATGATCTCTTGCAAAACCGTTCATATTTTTTTTGATGTCACTGTTAAACTGTTCTTGAGATTGCTCTACTTGAGATATAAGATTAGGCATATATATTTGAGAATCATCTGAGTATTGTTGTATTTTGGAATTATTTATGCAATTATTCATATCCGCAACATACAGAGAAAACAGCAAGGGACCCAATATAGAACCCTGGCGAACACCGGTTGTTAGAGGCATATCCCGAATTACTTATAAAACCATTTGTATTTAATGATACACAGTGAGATCTATTTGAGAGATACGAACCCAAGAGGTTTGTAGATTTCTTTGAGAATCCAAAGTAAGGAAATTTTGCCAACAGCATATCGTGATTAATATCAAAGGCTTTGCTGAAATCAAGTATGGCCATACAAGAAATATGCTTTGAATCTTTATTTCAATCATGCTAGTCGTTGTACTAAAATTTTTATGAAATCCGGATTGACAGCTTGGTACAATAGTAAAAGCGTGTACAGAATTATGTATTTGTTGATCAACATAATTTTCTAAAATGTTTGATACTACAGGCAAAATACTTATAGGTTTAACGTTCTTCCTTTTTTCGGATCACTCACAGCTCCTAATATACAACTATTAATTATGTTTATACGGGATTTTATACATTATGGAAAACATAATTTCAAATCTCTAATTGTTATTTCATCTTCTCCTGTAGCATTCGTATTTATAGTATTTAAAGTTGTACGAAGAGTTTTTTCGTCTATAAAGTTAAAATTCAACTCGGAAGTTAGATTTTGATGTTTATTAGATTTACGTTAATTTAATCTAGCTTGAGAGATATTATTTGAGTTAAGAATAGAGTTCGAAAAATAATCATTTAAAAGTTGGGCATTACTTAAATTTTCTGGCAGATCAATTTTTTTTGTATACGTCAAATAAAGTCTTTAGCATTTTTCCAAAAAACGTTACCGCTCGTTAAAGACATTTCGTTAAAATGAAACACTGTTCAAGGAAAATTTGGAGAGAGATGCGCACATAAAACGATTACGGCGAAATTCCAAAAGCTTCGTCGACTGTGTCTTGGATTCGGAGCAGAGCTATATGATAGTACTAAAGAACAGAAAGGTCAAATTTCTGTGTTGAATAAAGAACTGAAGGAACTTTCTGAGAGGAATAATCTGTTACTCTCTACTTTAGAAGATCTTCAACAAAAAGTTAACACGCAGGCTAATGAAATTATGGAACTAAACTCTCTAAAAAGACAGATGCTAATAAGCATTGAAACAGTTTCAAAGGAAAACGAGTGTTATATTAGCGATCTAAAGAAAGCAAATTTTCAGTTGTTTACTTTACGAGAGAACAGCACTAACGGGGTTGAAAATGTGGCTGGCCAGACTACTTTATCGATAGATAACTCAGACATTGACCATTCCGGGATGACAGCCACTGCTTCTGCCAACAGAGCTAGACGAGCGGAGACGAAATTATCTCAGATGCTAATCATCGGTGACGACAATGTTAGAGGCTGTGCTTCTTTTTTTAAAAAATATGCTGACAGGAAATTCGACATTAACCATCAAAAACATCAAAACCAATAAAAAACTTTCATTCTCCCAACTCAAGGTGCTCTATGTAGGGGTTTTACGGAGCGCGATGTAGTGGTTGTAATGTGCGGCTCTGACAATGCTGTCAGGGGAAAGCCTCTTGGAGAGGGAGAGATCGAGGATTTCTTGAAATTGTTTGACAACACTAATCTGGTTATCATAGAACCATGTCTTCGTGCCAGTAGACCAATTTTAAATGGAATTATTAAACACCACAATTACCGTTTATAGTCCGCCATCCAGAAAAGCATACATTTTGTTTATCTGTTATCTCCGAAATTTCTAACCTCTCATGGAGTGCTAGAGTACAGACATAAAGTCAATTTGGTAAAGCATATTTGTTTGAATATAATAAATGTGCGTGTTGATAAGGAATCTGACTTAGTGGATCATAATGACTTTGAGTCCATCAGCAAAGTAATTTTTTTCTTGCCCGCTGCCTCCTCGAACAGTGGCATAGTTTCTGACCCGGTACTCAACTATGCTCAAAAGGACCACCTCATACATACTGTTTCTACCAAAACGTTCGAGAGTCAAGAACTAAATCCTCTCGGATAACGACATCGGTCAGGAGCTGCGACTATGACTGCATTCTGCTTACCGAGACATGGCTCGCCGAGAAACACAATAGTTCCTAATTCTTTCCTAGCAACTATGAAGTTTACCGTCAAGATCGCAAGTACGCTGAGCTAAATTGCACACGGGGTGGTGGAGTTCTTATCGCTGTTGATAACACATACGATTCGAATGAAATTGCAAGATCGACAGTACTAGAGTACGAGTCCATTTGGATCCGCGCCTACTTCGAACTCCAGGCTGCAATTATTTGTTGTGTTTATATGCCTCCAAATTCTTCTACAAATGCGTATCAACATTTCGTTACCGAGTGTGAGGGGGTTCGTAACAGATATGAGGAAGCTCACTTCCTTATCTTCGGAGATTTTAAACTGCCTGGTGTCCGCTGGCTACAAGAAGATGAGTTTCTACTACCAACAAGAGTTCAGAGTCCAGCTGAGGAGACTGTCATAGACTTCATGTATTTTTTGGAACTCCAACAGTACAATGACTTTCAAAATTGTCATAACAATATTTTGGACCTTGTTTTCGTGAGTGATGTTAACCATTGCAAACTTAAAGAAAGTCAGTTCCCCCTTGTTCCTACCGATGTTCGCTATACTCATATAGAACTGAGTTTCGATTGCGGCAACATCTCGAGAATCCATAATAAGACTGATCATATACCAATTTTCAAAGTCCAACTATAAAAACGTTACTGCAGCTTTGGGTCAAGTGGATTGGTCATTTATTTCGAAGTTGGCCGGTCTCGAGCAAGTATTATCTCAGTTCTATGATGTGGTGTTTCAAGTAATCGAACTGTATGTCCCAAAGAAAACACTAACAGAACCAAGGTACCCGAATTGGTATTCCCCACATCTAAAGAGGCTCATTGCAAAAAAGAATAAAGAAGTACAAGTATTCGGGTCAGGAGTCAGATTACACGGCTTATTCAGAGGTGCGCAGGGAGGTTAAGTTCCAGGTAGAACTCTGCTATACATTGTACATTACAAATATGGAACACATGATACCCGACAACTTAAAGTATTTTTGGTCATTTATAAATTCTTTAAAAAAGGACAGTGGTATTTCAAGGGTCATGTATAGTAATGGCCAAATCCTTGAAGATCCTCAGAGTATTGCCGATGCCCTTGCCTCCCATTTTGAATCTTGCTACTCTGACCACCATGAAGTCGAAATTGAAGATGTTGACTATCCCAGTACCAACCTGGATGGTACTCTTACACTTTTGGTTCACCATTTTACCAGAGAAGTAGTGTTAACAAAGCTGAGACAGCTTTACCAGAACAAGGGTGCGGGCCCAGATCGAATACATCCATATTTTTTGAAATCTTGCAGCGAGGTTCTTGCGAGTCCTTTGGCAGCCATTTTTCGGAGAACCTTTGATAAAGGGCACTTCCCTAGAATTTGGAAGAACTCCACCTTATTTCCTGTATATAAATCTGGGATTAAATCGGACATAAAACTATCGGGGAATATCTACGCTTTCAATTATTCCCAAGATTTTGGAATTAATTCTAACAGAAGAGATATTTGAAACCTACAAACACTACATCACCGAAGCTCAACATGGGTTTTTCAAGGGCCGTTCCACTGCTACCAACCTGGCGGTATATCAAAACTTCTTGGTATCCTCATTAGAATCCTCATTAGTAATCAAGTTGATGTTATATATACCGATGTATCTAAGGCCTTCGATAGTGTATGTCACAAACTGCTACTGTCCAAACTGTCGAAGATTGTAATAAGATCCATTTATTTGTCCTGGACTACTTGACATATAGAAGGCAGTGCGTTCAGATTGGAGGCGTGGTGTCGAGAGAGTTTGAGGTGCTTTCGGGAGTTACCCAAGGATCCCACATTTTATTTTGTTATTTTTTAACGATGTATCGTCTTGTTTTAAAATGTCATACTGTTTTTTGTATGCAGACGATTTAAAGTTTTACAGCGTTGTTAATTCTAGCGATTACAGTGTCCTTC
The DNA here is from genome assembly GCA_030620095.1 of Kuschelorhynchus macadamiae. Lineage (NCBI taxonomy): Eukaryota > Metazoa > Arthropoda > Insecta > Coleoptera > Curculionidae > Kuschelorhynchus > Kuschelorhynchus macadamiae. The sequence goes on from JAUTXW010001351.1 coordinate 7,421, forward strand.
AGCTTGATCTAAACCGTTCAGTTTTGTGGTGTAAAAAAAATTATCTTGCTTTAAATGTTAATAAGCGTAAAAAGATGAATTTTTATAAGTGTGTAAATCCTATAAACTTAATTTATCAAATAGAGGGTGTCCCGTTAGAGTCTGCTGAATCCTTTAATGACCTTGTTGTACTGTTCGACGGTAGTCTTTCTTTTAACTTACACGTTGACCAGATTGTGGCGAAATGCTCAAGACTGCTTGGTTTTATTAAACGAAATACAAAGTTAATGCATGATACAAAGGCAATTTGCACTTCTACAATTGCTTAGTCCGTAGTATTTTAGAGTACTGTTGTATAGTTTGGAGTCCGTATTATCAGTGTTATATCTCTAGACTGAAACGAGTACAGGGCAGATTTATTAAATATTTATTATATAAACATAGATTTCCTTGTTCAAATTTAAATTACGAGGTGCGACTTTTATTATGCGGATATAAATCTCTAGAATTCAGACGTCAAAACTATTATATAATCTTCCTTTACAAGCTCTTAAATGGTCTGATCGATTGTTCCGAGCTGTTAAGACAATTAGAATTTAGAGTTCCTAACAGAGTACTGAGGACTCAACAACTTTTTTTACAAAGAACGCGCAGAACCAATTACGGTCAAGGAGCTTTTGAGCACACTCTGGTTAATGTTTATAATGTGCATTATATTCACATACATATTTTTCACATTTCCTTAAGTGCTCTAAGAACAGTTCTCCAACAACCTCGTAATCTGTAAAATCTGGAGGGTATAGTAAGCTTCTTCCTTTTATTTTGTCTATATAAAAGTTTGACTTATTTGTTTATTTTGTTTATCTTCTTCATAAATCATAAATTTAACTTGCATGTATGTAGTTTAATGCTTACCATCATATATTATGTTAATAAATTAGTAATAACGATCGATACCGTATCATTTAGGACTATTTTTTGTTGTGTAGCATACATTTGTTGAAATAAATACACCATAACTCTATTATTCTTAAAACCCACTCTACCTCCACGACCGACTCTATCACTCCTAAGTGGATTATGTAGTTCAATGTCGTTGAATGTTATTGCACTTTTTGTATTATCTTATAATTGATTAAGTTATACAACGACTTTAGTGTTTGTACAAACATTGTTAAGGTCAAGTTCTATAAATGAATTAATTTCAAATATCGAGAAGTGGTTGAAATACAGAAAGCATATTAGGTTTTCAAGTTTTTTTTTACTTTGCTATACTACATATTATGTTATTTAATGTTAATTACGAGAACAAAACGGGACGACCCATATCTACTAGGCTTAAGAAATTTAAACGAAATATTAAAAATAAACAAGTTGCATAAGCTGCTGTAGCTGAACACAAGCATTTTATTGGGCAGGTCATAAATGTATAAAAAATCAAACTTTTTGCGTTAGTCTAGGGGTTCTGCAAACAAAAAGTTAGAAAATCTAATAATATTTGCAATTATTCTGATAATTTTAATTAATAAACTCGCAACGGTTTGCATCACATGTAAAGAAAGTTCGCAACACTAGGCCTCGTTTCGGTAAACAAAAGTTAGGTATAAAAAGCCTGTTTAAATTTTTCCTTACTCAATCGCTATTCTTATCCGGTTTGATAAGATCTCCAAAGATTCCTTCTGCATTCGAAGGCAAAACATAGGAAACTGGTTCAACTTAAACAGGTTTAATCCCAAGAAATATTATATCGTGTTTGTTTAAAGCCTTGGAAGATTCCGTTCTATTTCTATGTTATAATGTTGAATAATTTATATAATACAATTTTGTAATTTTTACTTGCAATTTAGAAGATGCTAAATTATATTATTAGAATAATGTTACAAACCCTACTTATTTCGTAATGCTTTATTTTTATTTTCTGTTGCGGAGCAGTTTTTAATGCACTGATAATATAGAAATGTTTTATTTTACGCATTTGTGCAGCGTAGTCAAAAATCGTTATTAAAATGTACTCTTAATAACGTTAAAGCATATGTGAGTAAAATCAGATTAAGTTGACCCCTATTTTTAACTATCTAAAATGTTCCGTAAAATATATAAGTCGATAGTAAATATTATCAATAATCATAACCTAAACAAAAACATTTTAACGTCAGTGTTTTGCAATGAAAATGTTTGACACTTTTATTTATGAAATTAATTGCCAAAAAAACTGTTGAAGATTTGTTAATGAAATTTTCACGATTTATAGGGTAATATTTTTAATAGTTATTTAACTAACAAGTGCGAAAAAATGTACTTTTCCACACGCAGTTCGGTCAAGCCCTCAAGGGTGGAAAAGACACTTTCCGCATGTGTTAGGTACAACATTTTTCCTACGATCGATATAGAACTCAGAACGTCAATTAGGTTTGAGTTCAATAATAATATACTGTAATTACAAAAATTAATAAGCTTCTTACAAAAAAAATACTTCATTTGCAAATATTTCACCTTATTGAGTGTTTTAGATATTATTTTAACATTAATTTAACAAATCGCATGGAAAAGTTACTTTTCAGTGCTAGTCGTGAAAAATTAATTTTTCGCATAATAAATCGTATATATATATATATATATATATATATATATAATTTCTAGTCATAAAAATGACTTGTTAACAAATGTTGCAATGCGTTAAATAAACATAAATCATAAATATATACAGAAAAATCTCATTTTAGTTACTGGTAATAGAATTAATAAATTAAAAATGTTTGTTGGATAATTATACAATACAAGTATAATACTTGTTGAAAGACCTTTTCTAAAGAAAAAAAACTCAAAGAAAAATGTAAGTTACGTAAAAATCAGTGGTGCATAGTCGAGATAATGAAAATCGAATGCTTGTTAATAATATCATTTAGACTAAAAATAAAGAAAAATTGAGTTTTATACATACTTTATTAATAAAAGAAGACGACTAGCTCGCCGCTAGGCAATATAAAAAATTATATAGTTTAAACTAATGCCGAGCATTCAAATTTTATTTTGGAATCTGTGCAATGTATCGTATATTTACCAAAAGATAAAAAGCTTGACTACTTTACTGAGACAGCTTACAAGAAAACTGGACAATATTTGCGATAGCCAAAGGACATCATTCCTTTTGAAACGAAAGAGGTATGCGCAATTCCTTGTTCCTGTGGTGATGTCTATATTGGAGAAACTGGACAATCCATCTGGACTAGGTTTAAGGAACATGAACGATGTATTAGAAAGAAACAAATTGTGCAATCTGCTGTATCTAAATAAAAACATTCCACTGGACGAAGAAACCAAAGTTCTTGCATCGGTCTCGGGACTAGAAACAAAAATTATAGAATCTATTAAAATTTAGAAGCATCCTAACAATTTGAATAGAGACACGGGCTTCAGTCTACAACATACGTGGAAAATAAATAGGCGGTCTAGGTCTCTCCGAGTTCAGTCAGTGTTTTGATCTCGTGTAGTAAAAATCTTTAAAAATACCTCGTGAAATCGAAGCGAAACGTCGAAAAGTTATTCCAAGTTTACACGGTCTAATTTCGATGAAACCTTTCGTTCTTTGTTCCTTAAGGTATTTTTATTTCCCTATAAAAAGGGGATATTGTAATCGTGAAATAAACAATCGCCGAGATTTTTGCAGATCTCTATTTTTCGGCGTCCCTAGGTGCCGAGAAACATGTTTTCTCAATTCCGTCGGTCGGTCCGTCTGGCGACCTAAAAACGTAAAAAAAATTCCTATTTAATTATTTTTTGCAGAAAAATTAAACGTGATATAGGGATAAACTGGTACGAATTCGACATGACGGAACCCAATGGCAGTTTTAACAAAAATCAGTGGCAAAACTACTTATTCAATTTATTTTTGTCTAAAACCAAGTGTGACTTAGGTAGAAACTGACAAATTATTGGTAGGAATACAATGTGGTAGAACAGAATGGCGCTTACTACAAATATGTCAACGAACGTATATATGTTTCTAATTGATTATGTGCGCAACTAAGTCGAGTTAAACTTCACTATTTCTAATAAAATGAAAAATTCGTAGTGAGAGAAGTTCCGGGTAAAGGAAATTTACCGATTTCTTTGGTTAAAAGTTAAAACATTGTTTTCAAAAAAATTGCTGTTAAAATTATTGAAAATAACTACTTCCGATTTATTTAATTAAAATTAAATTTTGTAACCAAGTTAAAAACGGAGTAATTTTACTCATTATACGTAAGTGTATATAAACGTTTTCATATATCAGAAGCGAGGGAAAATTTCCCAGCGAAAAATATGCTACAATTTTAAAAGTTTAAATTTACTGGAGTTTTAATTTAATTAGAGTAACCTAACACCGAAAAATGTACTGAATTACATACAAACTTTTATTAAAGTTTAATTAGGCAAATCATAATTCAGATCATGCTAAGTGAATTAAATATAAATTTGAAAAGTATTTAATAAATAACGAAGGGCTCTCAGTGTTTACTTTTCCGACACTAGTTATTGAATAGATTAAAACCGAAACTAAAGACTAAGAGATACTTTTGCATCATTAGCAAAAGTATCTCTTATGCCTGCAAATAGAAGAAGCGTAACCTATTATTAAACAACAAAATAAGTTCTGGGAATCATAGTACTTCCCTGAATCAGTAACCTATATACAACTTTTGGGGCCCTGGGCCCGCTTGAGATTACGGGCCCCTATCGACCCCATTTGTATTTACGGGCACCAAGCTCATGAGAAAAAGGGACGACCAAAAGTTCCATATAGCAGAAACTTATCCCCTCCTTCAATATAATAATATATAAAAATTACCTACTTTACTGATAAAATGAAACAAAGAAAATTATATAAAGGATTTTGGTTGCAACATGGCGGCGGCGGTAATGCAGCCCTGCCCCGAATATGTACGTCTATGGTTGTCTCGAATTAAGGTTTATATTTGCAAAAAATTTGATAAAGGGTCCCTCACATTTCGTATGAGAAATGGCTTACAGTAAATATTTCTGAAAAATTAATACTTTGTAGTTCTGACCATAGCTTAATCTTGCAGGTATTTTTTGACATACAGTGTGCAAGAGTTGGAATTTTGCGTTTTCCATATTTCTGCAATATTTTTACTTTCATTGATTTAAAATACTCATGCACCTTCAAATAAGTCGGTCGTTTAAAATATTTTTCTTAGAAGGTAATATATGTATGTATTAAAATTTTATTATTAGAAGCTAGAATAGTTTGTATCAAAAAGATAAACTTATACCACCCGGAGTACCTATATTTCAGGATTCGGACATTTTTGTTTTAATATTCGACTGCACCTAAAACAGTCAGATTTTTACCCAATTTGTGTCAAGTAAATTAAATGTAAATTAAAGAATGGCATCCAAAAGTTCTGTAGAGAGCTGACATTACAGTGGCTATGAATTTTAATACACGAGTTCTGTAACGTATTGCATTATCTTAAAATCTAGATCTAATCAGTTTATAGCTGGGAAATTTAAGTAGCCAGTAGATAAATTTTAATTATCGAACGAATATTTATCATTCAATACAATAATATAATTAGGAGCAAATTCTATAAAGGCTTTTACATCAGATTCATTTCGTTTTTCGTGAAAATTAGTGAAAATGTGATGTAATTTTAGGAATTGGGTTTTAATATGCAGTGTATCCATTTAGTGTGTAATTCTTCGATAGCTTATAACATATTACAATTAGCAAAAAAGTTATCATAGAAAACTTTCTCAGTTGAAAAAACTGCATATTGTAAAAATATTTTCAAATATACAGGGTGTGTCCCAAAAAGAGTACAGCTTTTTTTTTATCTTTTTTAATGAAAGACCTATCTTTTGCATCCGAAATGTATGATCAATGTTTATTCAACCCTAAATAATTTTTAAATTGATTGTGGAAAAGCCAAGTTATGATTATTTTTTCTTAATTTTCTAAATCTTTAAACGTAACACCCTGTATGGTATTTTTTTATAATACTATTATCAAAATATTTAAACTTTTTTGTTTATTCACGAAGTAAGAAATTAACACACTACATTATAGTTCTAAAATTATTAACAAACAATAATTTACACTTAATTAATTCAAATGAAAAAAGAATTATCAACTACAATTACAGATGCTGTTCGAAGTGCCTTCCTTTTTGACTGATGTATGCGTCGAGTCTGCGATTAAAGTTGTCCCTAATTATATAACTTAATATTCTCAGAAAACACTTATATACCTGTCCGAAAAGGTTTTATTTAGATGAACCATACATCTCTAGTACAAGTATTCTGGAGGACCGTCAGTTGAAACAACATTTTTGTTTAATTTCCTCTGGCACATGCTCTGTTAAACGGGGAAATTCTTCTTGTAAAAATCGCAAACATCTGTTGCCAGTTAATTGTTGTTCAAAGAAGTACCGTCCATTGATATAGCTGTGCAGAATACCTCCTCAGATATTAAGAGAGCAGCTGTGTTTATAGTTCGCAACTTGATCAGCATGCAGATTTTCAATTGCATAAAAATGAAAGTTATCTCTGGGGATTAACGAAAGCATCCCGATGAAATGTGGATTCGTCACTAAATAAAACAAACTTAAAAAATAAAGGGTTTTCTCTTATTCTAGGTTGTACCCAATGGTAAAAGATAACGCGAATTACAAAATCAAGTCAGTTCTTGCTATAGTTATACATCATGTATGCATGAAATTTTTGTGATTTAAGCGACTTGGATACTGAAGACTAACGGATTCCAAGATTTTAGTTAATGGCTCTTACGCTTGATGTAGATTCCTCCATCACTGACAAAACAATCGTAAATTCACTCTCTTCATCTATTGTATTTAACAGATCCTGTGCATTCAAATATTTCATTTCGTCTTGTTAAACAGACTACTTGAGGATGTCTTCTTCGAGAATTTTTTGAGCACAAACTCTTGAAGCTAATAAACAGTTTCCATGAATTTCCCCCAAGGTTTACCCCATGTTTATCATTTCTTGTTGAGAATACTTCATTTTAAGAACAATCATTAACTATTGTAACGATCAGCAATTACCAAATTATAGGACATGTCATAATGACTAATATTCCCATGGTAATTATGTTCATATCGCTTTTATTTTTGTGAATAACTTTTTTTTATTAAATTCCAATTTTAAATATTAAAATTGTACTGCAATCTATTAATTTTCCACTCAACAAGAAAGCTTAAATATTTCGATAATAAAGTTATTTAAAAGATAATACCTTTGAAGAAACCCCGTATTCCTATGGGAGAAAATTAAGAAAGTAAGTCATAACTAACATAACAGCAACAGCGCAATCGATTATATAGATGCATCATGAATCAATTTTGAAAATTGAATTGAAAAACACTATTTAAAAATTTTGAAAAAAATTAAAATTGATTTAACAAAGTTTGGACTTGAACCTTTGACACCTAGTTAAAAAAATCTCAATTAGACTTACATGACATTTTATGGAATCAATTCAAATTATCTACAAAATAAATTTTTTTAATGTAAGTAAATAATTGAACTATGAATTTTGAATTTAGCGCCTTCAAAAGCAAAAAAAGAGGAAAGATAACTTGGCAACGCTGCAAATGCTTAATGCAAAAAAATAATTTGAGATTGAATAAATATTGTCATTGAACATAAGTTTCAGAGTGCAAAAGGTAGGTCTTCCAATAAACAAAAACGCTGTACCACTTTTGTGACACACTCTGTATATTTAAAAATATTTTTACAATATGCAAGTTTTCTAATTGAAAAAATTTTGATTTTTATTATTAGTTATAGTATAACAAAATGAATATCCAATTTACAATACAGAGAAAACTATAAAACCAGCATAGCAAATCTTTCTTCTTAAAATTAAGATTGCGGCCATTTTAAAGAAAAAACCAAATGGTAAGGGTAGTCTAGTATCTTTTAAAATATCTTTTTACCATTAATTTATCCCTAAAATATGAAGTCAATAAAGTTACCCGGCTCAAAATGTCCTTTTCTAAATGTGACAAAACCTAATAAAAATAAAAATTCATGAAAACCTACTAAACTCAAGTATTTTATTCCTCTCGCGAGTCCAAATTGAAATGTTTATATAAGCATAGGGTTAAGTATTGGACTTTTCTAGTTACAAGGTGTTTTATAAAAGAAAAAAAAATTAATTTTATTTAAAAATAAAACACCCCGTAAATAAAGAAGTGTGGAGGAAGAATATACGTTTTTTAAAGGTTTTAAGAATTTTCTTATTCTCCATATTTTTTAAGTTCTGTGCAGATTTTCGGATTGCGATTTGATCTAGGCAATTTTAATGTTCCTATATTATGACGATGAATTAAAGTTGCAAATGGCTTTCAAAGGATCTACTACTCGAATCTACTTTTCATTAATTTTTTTCTGTAAGCTGGCAATCATCCGCAATATCAAAAAACACCCATGGACCAAACCGAACCTTTTGTCTCTTATTAAACTTTGCCAACTTTAAAATTTTTTTCCTGTTACTAGAAATGCACGTTTTTTTTTGTGAAATTATTATGAAAAACTCGGTGAATCTGACGCAACGTAAATCACATAGTATTATATATGATTAAAGCTCTATTTACTGGACAATACAACCAGTATTAAATTGATTAGATCTAGAATTTTAGATAAGCAATGCAAGCAAAAGTTGTATATGTAATGTCAGCTATTTAGAAACGTTTGTGTTAGAATTCTTTAATTTCCAATTATTTTTTATTAACATATTAGGCAAAATTTGAATGGCTGTTTTAAGGTAACAAAGCCTATAAAAAATTATAATTTTAGTGTTTTAAGGTTTTAAATAAAGGTTTACAATTGCAATAAGTTAGATAGCGGCGCGCAAACAGCGACTAAGGCAACCAAATTCATGTCTGCGTTAAACTTAGAACTTAATTTTTTATGTTTTTTATTTACAAAAAATATTTTTTAATGCAAAAATAATCTGGGATTTATAGTTTTGGAGATATATGACGCCACACTTATGCGGAGAATATAATCAGGGTTTTCAGTTATATTTTACCTACAACTTTAACTATACGACTTGCAAAAAAATTTAATTAAGCAAAAGCTGATTTTTCTTATGCTTTTTTGACAATATCAGAAATTAAAAATATAATAAAAGATACAAATCAAGGCACAATCTATTTTTTTATTGAGACATCCTGTATATTATAGCTTTAATACATGAGAATTTTCTTTCTAAATAATATAAAAGTATCGGAGATATTAATAATTTTAAAACAACCTTCATTTAAAACTGCAAAACTTGCATAGCCAAAAATAATGTACAACCAAATTTTAAAATATTATTCACTAAATTAAAAAATAGATCTGAGTAAAATATAATTTTTAAAATAATTTTACATTGTATTAATATAGTAAAATAACAGCCGGAAGGCTTGCACAGAAATGGAAATTAACACATGTAATTACTAATATCAGTGGCTTTGACAGGAGGCTTTCTCCTAGTGATATTCACCTAACATTAATAAACCCGACGATTTAATGTTTATTTTAGGGCTCATAATAACATGCATATATGCTAAATTATAAACAGTTCTGGTATTATTGATTCAGAAGAATATTTCTAAACAAAATGCCGCTATATATGTAATCAAATAAAAGTTTCACTCTAGGTCAATGTATATAAAGGATGAAGTAATATTTCTCTTTTTTGCATTACTTATTTTGTTTTACTTTGTCATTTAAAATTAGGTTTCTTGTATATTATTTTTACTGGCTCACATTTTTTATAAATTCGTTGTGTGTTTTCGCTGTCGATATTTTTATTTTCGATGTATGTAATGTTAAGCAAAAACCAACAAAAAAACTTATTAAGAAGTTGAAGAAAGTGTCCATATTACCTCAAAGAGATCTGATAATGTAACAAAATAAAAAATATACAAAAAATGTAGGTCTTAGTCAAAAATAAGTTTATAAACTTAGAATAGGTGATATGTTTCACTCTAACGGGCATCATCAGACCTAATAGGAACATACATTACAACGGAAAATACAAATAAATAATTAGACTTGAGTGACCAATTAGAGACCTCGATATAATTATTTGGTGAGAGGCGATAGGCTAGAATGAAAAAAGGAGAGATTATTCTGGACGAACTTCGACTAACTGTCGTAAACTACAAAGCCATATTTATAAAAAGAAGAAGAATTGGTAAAAATGACGGAAAAGACTTAGAGGTTAGACAAAGTAAGAATAATATAGTGGTTCTTTCGAAATATTATTAAACATCAAACGAGGCTCAAAATTAAACATTTCATTACTACAAGTAAGGATGGGGCTCTTGTTAACTTTTGCTATTTCCATCTTTTCCAATAGATCCAACTTCTTATCTTTATCGCATTTGTGAATTATATTTACATTTTCAGATTTGGAAACGATGTTTTCAGGTCTGACAAATTTGGATGAGTTTTTCAGACAGTATTCGGGGTAGTACAAGAGTGGCCCTATGACGCCATTTTGAAACTTTTTTTGCGCAAAAGTTTCTGTGATAACTTGGAAATACTTCAAACTGTCGTGTAAAACTTATTTAGGATACCTTAAAGTGCATTCGTCGCCCTAGGAAGGTAAAAATCTATTTTCACATGAAGTTATTTCGGTAAAATAAAATAATAATTTTTCTGAAAGTATGTCTTATATCCGTAAAAGGAAAATGAGAGGAGAGATATAAAACTACCATGTTTTATGTGGTTTTCAGCGTTTTTAGGGTTACAAAATTCAATTTTACTAAACATTTTAATTTTTTTTGAAAGTGTGTTTTTCTGATTTTCTGTAGTTGTGCATTGAGAAAGCGTATATAAAAAATTGGGGGGCTCTAGCAAAATTTTATATGCAGTAGACCCTATTATTATTTATTATAATAGGGGACATCCAGAAGCAAATCTTCAAGATGAAGTAAAAGGCTATTTTTAGTTTTTCTTTCTATTTTATTATTATCACTTAATACGGCAGAATATTTGAATCTTTATAATTTAACATTAAGTGCCTGAAAATCAATATCATATTATTTTTATTACAACGTAACAGTTTCGAGGATTTTACAATATATATATAATTAGAAATCACAAACCTTTTAAGTAGGACTTTGAAAAAAAAAAGAGCAGACGGTCACACACATTGTAGTGATTAAATGTGTAAAGGGATCTGAATCCTTGTATATAAGAACGAACTATATTTACGAAAAAATTGCTGCTATGTCAGTTTAATAAAGAAAAATGCCTTTCTATTATTGCTCAAACATATCGAAACGGTGGTATTTCTGTCCCTAAAAAAGAAGCAATTCTAACGAAACTTATTCCAAAAATGCAGGGAAGTAGAAGATTTTTCTGAACCAATTTTCCTGAAAATAAAAATACCATAAACTTTTAAGTTAAGGCATTTAGTCTTTTAAATCGATTTACAGTTCTAGTGTTTTTCTGTACACATATTTTAAGTTTACCCTAATGACTTTAAAATAAAGTTTTTTTGCTAAGCTTAAAAACGAACAAGTTACTTTTATATAAATGATGTTTTATAAATATATTTTTGACAATATATGTGAGGTATTCCTTTACCGTTATTAATTACAAGGCAAAATTTGTTTGTTTTATTATGTATATGATCTCCTAATTTTGTAAAAACTATGGAAATTGATAAAGTACTTTAGACTATATATGTACTTGTTCATTAATGGTGTATTGGTTTGCGAAGCAAAGGCAACGATCTATTGTACATTAGATGGTCTTCCTAAGTTATGTATTACCCTTAACGAAAAAACATAGGAACAACAATTTAACTGTTATATTTACATAAAAAAATATTACTTATGTATTACGTTTTATAACAATGACTTTCGCATATAACCTGAGCCATTATTTAGTCAAATCTCTTATGTTCAACAATCTAATTAATACAAACTCAGAGTTTAAACATAGTTTGGATAAATATCTCTACATTACGTAATTTTTTAAGTCATTTAATATCTCCATAGCATTTAAACAATACTTTAAAACAACACATAGTTAGAATCAAAGACAAAAAGGATAGTTTTGAAAAATTTAGAGTTTATTCCTTTCATTGTGGAGAGTGTCCTGCTGTTTACGTGGGACAATCCGGTAGGAAAATTTCGACAAGGATCCAAGAACACCTCAGCTTGGTTACACAACATCAAAATACATATATTTCTAATACAAAAACAGCTTTTGCGAATCATTTTTTAGGAATAATCTAACCTCACCTAACTATATTATTCTTACTTTGTATAGTCCCTATGTCTTTTCTGTCAGTTTTACTAGTTCTTCTTTTTCTTTTCATTAATGTATTTTATTTTACGACAGTTAGGCAAGTTCATCCAGAATAATCTCTTCTTTTTTCGTTCGAGCCTATCACATTTCATCGACATCTGTGATTGGTCACTCAAGTCTAGCCTTGTTTCTTACTTAATTGTTTCTTTGTTTGGTTATATTTGTTTACTTATGTACTTTGTAAAATGTGTATTGTTTATAGTTGTATACTATTTTATTTTACATTGCAATCTATGCTTTCCTAGCTTTGATATTGCCCGTTAGGGCGAAACATGTCACCTATTCTTAATTTATAGACTTATTTTAAGCTGAGATCTAGACTTTGTGTATATTTTTTATTTTGTTAATAAGAAGTTAAGCTCGTTTTCATTTCCTGAAATTAAAAGATATTGAATAAAAACTAAATCTTCTCAGATTATATGAATTATTTCTACATCTCCAGACCCTTTCATTTAATGCCTTATTATAGAGATGGCTCCTGAAAAAAAATTCTTAACGGGGCATATAGCTTTAGTTGTGAAATATGTGTAGTATTATGACATGTTTAAAAACAGTAAAATTAAAGGCAACTATAAGTTGAAGTTGTAAAAACAAAGCTAATTATTAGCAATTTCAGGTTAAATTTTAGGAACTCATACATTTTTATTCAACTTATTTTTTATAATAGCTTTAAAGAACTGGCCTAATTTACATTAACTCAAAGTTTTTTATGATGGAAAAAAATAAAAAAATCAATAGATTGTAACCAACAAATTTAAATATATGTACATGTTTTATTTTGAAGAGAAGAGCTCTATGAGGCTTCGCATTATGATGCTAAAGAAAATAAATATGTTTTGACTGCCCTACGTTTAGTCATTGTCACAACTTCAAAAAAACGCAAGATCATCATAAGCGTCGAATGAGAGCCAGTTTATTGCGAAAGAAAAAGCTTGCTATCGGTCATTTGTCTGCTTTAAATCATTTTAAACTCATGTATAAAGCTACAGTTTTTGTTTGCCTTTTTACCTTTTTGATTACTGACAAAAATGTATTTTTAACCGATTTAAAAAAAAATGACCTGTATATTTGTTGGAATGTCTTTATTTCCCTCCATTTTATATGGAAACTACTAAACGCATTTGAAAGGAATTGAAAATGTGTAAAAAAAACAGAATATCTGAAAAATTGCTTTAATAACTTGTACCAAAATTGCTCTGTGCCAGCGTGCAGATATCACGCAATTTATGTGCAGTAGCAGAATCCAGATTTTAAAACGACTCCGATATACTTTTACCATTAATAAATAATAAAATTGTGTTGGGGAACAAATAATGTAAAAAGAAACAATGTCTAATATACATATACAATGTGTTTTCATTTCGGGTGTACATCCGTTCACTACTGTCGTTCTGAAAAGAACAGTTTTGCTGACGTTTCGCCAAAATCACATTTGGCATTTTCGAAGCTTTCTTTCTCGCGACCGAAGAGAGACTGAAGTGTTGGTGACTGCGACGCTTCCTTTTATACCCCCACCCTGGGCCGAAGGTTATATTTGCGCGGCCGTTGGTTGTTATTTATGTTTTCCGGATGGTGCTGTTGTTGTTGCTCTAATTGGGCTTGAGTTTTTGCGATTTTAGATTTGTCGATTATTGTCTTCCATACTGTTGGTAATTTTAATGATTCCTCCCTTTTATTCAAATCACCTTGTTTTTCAATTTCTATGGCTTCTCGGATTATTCTGGTCTTATAATGTTCTATATTGGCAATCTCCCTAGACCCATCGAAATTTATTTTATGGCCGGTTTCCTGATGTTGTAGGAAAAAGCTGAGATTGTTTGTTTGTTTCTGATGCTGAGTTTAAGCTTTTCCACTCTTGCTGATATTCGCCCATTAGTCTGCCCAACGTACAAATTTTCACAGTCCTGGCACGGAACGCTCTATACTCCGTGGTTTTCCAGTTTGATTTTATCTTTTGGGTTTGCAAGTAGTTTACTTATAGTTGTTTGTGGCTTGTGTATTGTTTGTATGTCGTGTTTCCTAAGAATTCTTCAGATTCTGCCTGTTGTGCCTCAAACTAGAAAACCACGGAATATACAGCATTCCGTGCCAGGACTGTGAAAAGTTGTACGTTGGGCAGACTAACAGGCGAATATCAGCAAGAGTGGAAGAGCATAAACTCAGCATCAGAAACAAACAAACAAGCTCAGCTTTATTCCTACATCCTCAGGAAACCGGCCATGAAATAAATTTCGATAGTTGTAGGGAGATTGCCAATATAGATCATTATAGGACCAGAATAATCCGAGAAGCCATAGAAATTGAAAGACAAAGTGATTTGAATAGAAGGGACGAATCATTAAAACTACCAACAGGATGGAAGACAATAATCGACAAATCTAAAATCGCAAAAACTCAAGCGCAATTAGCTCAACAACAGCACCATCCGGAAAACACAGTAGTGAACGGATGTACACCCGGAATGAAAAGACATTGTATTTTTCCAGAAGGACTAAGAATCAACATTAGCGAAGCTCAAGTTTCCAAACCGTTTGAGATATTTAATAAAAACTAGAATTTGTAGCTATGAGGATACTTCGAAATGTCATCGAAGAAAAATGTGCTGAAAAAAAAATCCCAAAAAGTTCGACCCTAACCTTAAAATTTTAAATGCCATCCTGTTCATTTTTTTATATAATTGTGTAGGATTGTAAATTCCCTATTCAGTACTTTTTACCGATTGAAAGTCGGTTAAGAAACAGCTTAGAAATTAACATTTTTTCTTCCTATCAAGTTAAGCATAGGGTAAATTAAAAATCCTCTTAAAAGAAAAGAAAACAATATCAAGTTAGCCATGATTCGATAAAACAAAAACAAAACATTTTTGACACTTGTCAAATTGAACTAAATGAGAGTGCAAGTGAGGTTCTTTATTATTCCTGTCAATTCCTTGTTAAAATGCCAAGTTTGTTTACTGCAAAATAATACGTTGATATGATTCTAATTTACGGTGAGTGCTTAAAAAATAAAAAGAAGAACCAGAGACGTATATCGCATTCGTTTTCCTAATCGTCCAACGCCAAATGAAAATACATTTGTGAACCTAGAACGTATCCTGAGGCAAGGACATTTCCCGACTGTGAATAGCAATAATTCCAAAAGATCGGTACGTAATAAAGAAAATATTATAAACGTTTTAGCATATGTACATTTTAATCCTCATATGTCAATTCGGATACTCTCTGAAAAACTTAATATAACAAGTTCTGTTGAGCGTATTTTACAAGACTTTAAATATCATCCTTGTAAAGTACGTCTGGTGCAAGGACTCCAGCCTATCCAGGTGACACTGACAGATGCCTGCAATTTATTGCAAGCATATTAGTTAAAATTGAAGACGATTCACCCTTTTTAGCAAAAATATTGTGGGGTGATGGAGCCAAGTTCCACAATAATGGTCTCATTAACAGGCATAATTGCAATTATTGGTCTCCGGTTAATCCACATTGGGTAATGGAGATTAGATTTCAACGCATTTGGAGTTTCAATGTTTGGTGTGGATTGTTTAATGGAAGGATCATTGGACCCTATTTTTATGAAGAGACTTTAACGGGAGAAAGGTACCTGTACTTTCTACAACACGTTTTACCTCAACTTCTAGAAGAAAATCTGTTGGCTAAAAGACAAAAAATGTGGTGGCAGCAAGATGGAGCACCTGCTCATATTGCTCACATAGTTACTGAATTTCTCCAGAACACGTTTGAGGCTAATTTCATCGCAAATGCTTCTCCCGTAATAAGGTGGCCTGCATGTTCGCCTGATCTTTCCCCCTTAGATTTTTTCTTGTGGGGAACCTTAAAAGTTATGGTATATTTAAGTAAGTGCAAATGACGTAGAGGACCTAAAGAATAAAATTAGAAATGCCTGTCGCAGAATAACGCCACAAATGATAATTGCTACATGTACGCGAAACCTTTTGACAAGATTTGAAGCTTGCGTTGCCGCTGAAGGTTTACAATTTGAACATTTATTACCGTAGATAATCTGTAAAATAAAAAAAAATACATTGTAATTTTCTTGTTTTGTTTTAAGCAGATTTTTAATTTACCCCGTGACTAACTTGATCGTAAGATAAAATGTTAATTTTCTAAGCTATTTCTTAACCAATTTTTAATCGGAAAAAAGTGCTGAATAGGGAATTTACAATCCTACAAAATTATGTAAAAAAATATACAGGGTGTCGTTTAAAATTTTAAGGTTAGGGTCGAATTTTTTGGGACTATTTTTATTTAAACATTTTTCTTCGAAGTCATTTTAAAGTACCCTCATAGCTACAAATTCTAGTTTTTATTCCAACTAAATATCTCAAACGGTTTGGTAACTAGAGCCTGGCTAAATCAGTTTGGAACACCCTGTATATATGTAGATTATATATATATATATATATATATATACAGGGTGTTAATTAATGTCGTGGACATATTTCAGAGGGTGTTAGTACTCGACAAAATAGGAAAAAAATGCCAATATATATATATATATATATACGCGGTCAAAAACGCACCATTTTCGTTATACAGGGTGTCAAAGTTTCAATTTTTTTCCCGTTTTTTGCGTTTTTTCCCAGTTCTTTCTGAGACAATTAATTCAAATTTTAGAACATGTATTATTTTTAAGAACCTCTACGATAAAATATTAAAATCGTGGATTGTAGTATACAGGGCGTTACATTTTTTTGCACCACCTACAAGTTTATCTTGCAGAACTTTTTTTGTAGCACCTTGTATGAATTCTGATATAAAATTTAAACTCTTTGTTCATTTCTTTAGCTCTTTCGTATTTTGCATTATTCTCGTATCTGTCACAGTTTTCGACTTATTTGCAATAATTGCCATAGACGCAAATTAAGTGTAGGCTAAATAATGTAACTGAAAAAAAAAGTAATAGGCTGAGGCAGGTCATTTGTTAATTCTGTTCTTTATTCTGACATTTTGTAAGAAATATTTTTTTGTTTGACGTTTTCGTAGTTGTTTCGAGTTGTTTAATGATGGTTGAATTCACAAATCAAGAATATGCAGAAATTCATTTCATTTATGGACTTGCCAACGGCAATTGTTGTGAAGCCAGATGACTCGATGAACAGAAATATCCAAATCGCATGGTGCCCAATAGACAAACATTTGCAAAGGTAAATAATCGGCTATGTGAAAATGGATCAGTCAAGAAATCCACTCGTTTAGCAGGAGCAAATAGAACGGTTAGGACTCCTGAAGTCGAGGAAGCAGTCCTGAATGCAGTAGAAAATGATCCTGCTACCAGTACGAGGAAAATTGCAGCAACACTTAACATTTCATTTGTGCTTGTATGGAAAATTTTATTAGACAACTTAATGTATCCTCACCACATCCAAAGGGTTCAAGCTCTTCTCCACGTGACTTTCCACTCCGTTTAAATTTTTGCCAGTGGTTCTTACAAATGCTAGCCCAAAATCCATTATTTGGAAACACGATTTTATTTAGCGATGAGGCAAATTTTTCTAAGAATGCCATACGTAATTTCCATAACAATCATTTTTGGGCAAAAGAGAATCCGCATTCGATACATGAAATTAATTTTCAGCAGCAATTTTCAGTAAATGTGTGTGCCGGCATTATTGGAGGTTATTCGTAGAGGTTCTTAAAAGTAATACATGTTCTAAATTTGAACTAATTGTCTCGGAAGGAAGTGAAAAAAAAAACGCAAAAAACGAGAAACAAGTTGAAACTTTGACACCCTGGATAACGAAAAATGGTGCGTTTTTGACCGAGTATATATTGGCATCTTTTTCCTATTCTGTCGAGTACTATCACCCCCTGGAATATGTCCACAACATTAATTAACACCCTGTATATATATATATATATATATATATATATATATATATATATATATATATATATATATATATATATATATATATATATATATATATATATATTATTAATTAATTATACGTGATTAAAAATTTCTAGATGTTTGTTCTATATAATTTCCGTCACAATTGTAAAATTTTTTTTATTTGTTACATATAGATTTGTTAATAGTTTTATCTCTGTCTTTAAATTTAGAAAAAAGTTGTGCTACGTGTTTACTTTCTTATTAGATATGATAATATTAGATTAAGGTTTTAAAGTATTTATAATATTAGGCGCTAGATCATTTATGTATATAAATAACATATTCTTTAGCATTATTAATCAAATTATCTTGGTTTTCATTGTGATTATTATTAATATTGTTTATGTTCTTAGATGATCCTATAGAAAATAGAAGTTTATTCATTAATTTTTCTGCGTATGAATTTTAAATAAGTAATTTTTTTACTTTAGTTAAACTTTGTCATTTCAAAATATTGTTACATATTTTTACAATTCTAATTTTTAAACAAAGAACTAAGTTTGTTTTTGCTTTGTTCTGCATGGTAAGAATATTAATTTACAGGTCGTTCAGAACTTGTTGGTTTAATATACCCATCTAACATAATTTTATTTTCTGAAGTTCATATCAATTTTATATCTAAAAAAGGAACAGAATTATTGTTTTCTGACTGTAATGTAAATTTTATGTATTCTGATAATTAAAAATTTCTAAAATTGCGTTTTATTTATCTTCGGGTATAGCGCATATTATGTCATCTACGTATGTTTTTAAAAAAGGTAATTCAAAATTTATTTTAGGAATACAAGTTTCTAAAATATAATCCAATGTGTTTTCATTCCGGGTGTACATACGTTCAGTACTTCTATTCTTGCTAATATTCGCTTGTTAGCTTGCCCCACGTAGACATTTTCGCAGTGCTGGCACGGAATGCTATATACCTCGTGGCTTTCTATTTGATTTTTTTATTTTGGGTTTCTAAGTAGTTTACCTATTGTTATTTGTGTTGTGCATTCTACATATGGTAAGACTATTTGTTACCTTCCCGATTCATAATTTTTGGTGTTCATTTTTCAGAAAACCTGTACATTAATTTTTCTCTATGTTGCCATAGAGCCATTTTTCTTTAAAGCATCAGTTGTTATTTTAAGTTCATTTTGTCTTATCGGTATGTGTTGGTTTTCTACCCATGGTGTATTCGAAGTGTTCGTTATGCAGTTTTGTGACCAGAACATTCAAAAATGCTACTGCTTTCTCAAGAAATTCTTTTTTGATGTATATCATAAATAAATTCGCGACTAGTAGTAGGTAGTGAGGAACCCATTGGAGCACCATCTATTTGTTTGTTTGCCCTATAAATGATAAATGAAAAGTAAGTATGTTTAAAGCAGCGCTCTAAGAGTTGTATTATATGTACCAAGAATCGTTCATAGCAATAATGGCCAATGCTTCATAGATATGAGTATTAGGATATAGCGACTTGACACCTAGGCTTGCTATGATATCGTCTTTTTCAAGAACGATGTCTCGTATTATTTGAGTGAAATGCTCTGAGTTTTTTTTTAAATGAATCTGTTTTTTGACAGTTCGTTGCATAATTTTCACATGACGTTTTTCCAGTTTCTGTAGCGACGAATTAAATGCACCAACGATAGGTATTTTCTCTCGTCGAGTTTTCCAGTGGTATACGTTTTTTCTTGTATTTCAATTTTTTTAACTGTTTTTTCTAAGTACGTAGTCGGGTCTCTTAAAACAGGCTTATAACAATTGCTTTTTAAAATTGCTTTTTAAAATATCCTGCATTTTTTGTATGTAGTCTTGGGTATTTATAACTGCGGTGGCATTTCCTTTATCCGCTGGAAGAATTTTTTCGAAAGTTTGTTAGGGCCCTCTGTTCAAAAAGCTCTTGGTAAAGCAATTTTGAAGTCCAAATTATAGGATTCTGGTGCTGGTCACAAAACTGCATAACAAACATTTTGAATACACCGTGTATCGAAAACCAACACATACCGACAGATATTTAAAGGCAAGATCACACCATCACCCAACCCAAAATTCAAGCTGTGGACCAATACTTTAATATCTAGATCAGTGTGATTAACTGAAACACAGACAAGACAAAACAACCCTAATATAATATTTGGTCCTTTAAAAAAAAATGGCTACATAAATCACACCATAGAGAAAGTTATTAATGTACAGGGTTCACGAACAACGAACACCAAAAATTATGAGCCGGGAAGCTAAGAAATAGTGTTATCATGCAAAATGCACAATAAATAGAATTACGCACATAATACACAAGCCACAAACAACCATAGGTAAACTATTTGGAAACTCAAAAGACAAAATCAAACTGGAAAATCATGGAGTATACAGCATTCGGTGCAGGAATGTGAAAACTCGTACATAAAACAAACTATCAAGCGAATATTAGCAAGAGTAGAGGAGCATAAGCTCAGTATAGAAAATATTAAACAACATGGGCCCTATTCCTGTATTATCAGGAAACCGGCCTACAATTTTTCACGGCCACCATCCCTGAACTATTAAACAACTATACTTATGGGTACAATTTGTACTGCCATGACAACACATAACTAATTAGCAATTATGCGGTAAATAAACTTACAGAAATTGTGTTTAAAAATATCATTTTTGACATGATTTTGACTGTAGCACAATTTCACAGTAATTGTGTATTTAACACATTTGCAAACGCGTTAATACATATACATATTCTAGAATTTCCTTTGGGGCATAGAATCAAATTCACTCTCACTCTTTTTACGCCACAAATTTAACTTTTGACGACATCAAAATATTTAAATTAATTATTTTTAGATGGGACGGATCGACCTAATAGCCTTGTAAAATGGAACCACAAGAACAATTATTTCTAATTTACCAAAGCCCTGAAAATCTTTCTTCTATGTTAAAGAGTATTTAGTAGAAAATATATGTACATATATACATATTTTTAAATGTATACACATGGACTAGTATACCTTAAAGTTATTTATTTAAGTTTATACCCTATTGTAGGAAAGGAGCTACATATATATAAAAATTCTAGCTACAGCAGTATCTCACCTAGGAAAAATATATTAGAATCGAAATGAAACTTAATGTACAGTTCAAAAAGACTGAAATATTTTCAAAATTACGTTAAACTGGAAGCGGATAAGTTTATGTCGAAATGCATAAATATCAAACCGTATAACTATTTAGACAACTAAATTCCAGGAAGCCATTTGTCATGGCCATTAATACTGAATCAGATAATTTCTGTCCAATAAACAATGATCTTATTCGCTTGAACTCCGATGTTCGGAAATTAATTATATTTGCTAAATCATATGAACATATATATAGTAGTGTAATTTAGTAGATAAACGACATTCATCTATAAATAAATTTGCAGTTTATCAAAAATGAAAATATATTATAACACAATCTAAAGTTAAATGTAGGGAATGCGACATTCGATAAATATATATCTAGTTACAATGTGTACATATAAAATCTTCGCTAATATGAGGCCTCATAAAGGATAAAGAAATCATAATATTGGCGCAATAACTTAAGATAAAAATAAAGCTTATAAAGACTAGACTTTATTTTTGGTATTGCTATATAATAGTTGTTTCTACCCGACTGAGTTTGCAAAAAAAATTGCACTACTGTGCATGCGAAGGATGCTGATGTGAATAGTCATCTACAAACCAAATGCTTTTATCAATTTTCATAAATGAGGCATCTATTCAGCGAGTATTTTTAGCTACTTTTATTTAAGAATAAATCAAAATGTCGGATGCAGTGCAAAATGTTGTATAACATAAAGAAATACAATATTTGTTATTTTACCGTTAATCTTTTTTTTACTTTCGTTTTAATTACTCTTGGGTTACTCTATTCCGTGTTAATAGAGTATCAAGTCGGGCGAAGATTTCAAATATTCTCTTGGTAACCACAAATGTCGGTTTTGCTATTGTTGGTGACTCTGGTGTGGTTTTCTTGTTTTAAGTTTTGGCGCTAGTTGTACTCGTCTCTCAACTAGTTCACAGTACTGATGAAGACCTTAAGTCAGAAACACGAGTCTATAGTGACCAAATTGCAATGTGTCATCCCAAATCAAAATACTTTTTTTACTATTTAATAGTTCTTACCGCGTCGTTCATCTTTTTTTCCAGAATTGCGAATAAGAAACCTGATGGATCGATACACGACAAATTAAGGAACAAAAATCTTAAAACTATATTTTGAAAAGCAGCGGTCAATTATTTCGACGCAGTGTAATGTACAAAATGTACCTGCTGTAAATCAGCTGGTTGCACGTGTCAGCGTATAATAGACAGTGCGCAGGATAGGAGGCATTCGTCTGAACTCAGCCTTTCGGGGAGCACCCTTCTGAGAATTTTGACCACATTGCACATGTTCCTATATAAAGTGCAATTTGCAAGAGTTGAAACCGACAGACTACCAGCAACGGCTTAATTATGCCATTTGGTTAAGGCAAATAGTAGCCCAAAATCCTTCCACTCATCCACAATTTGATAATGAGAGATGAACGCTCATTTCCATTTAAATAGCTTTTAAGGATATAGACTGCGGAGAACACTTACGTAAGTCTACTGTTTATCGTCCGAAACTATAATAGATCCATATTTTTTTTTTTGAAAATGAAGCTGGTGAGGCAGTTACCATAAATTCTACGCGATATCGGATGATGTTGAAATTATTTTTGAGGCCAGATGTGCAATATATGCATAACTGTGGTTCCAGCAACATGGAGCCACAGCGCATACTGCAAGGGACAGAGGGTTCTAGTGGACATTTTCTACGAGCGCACAGAAGCGATTTTAATTAACTAGGTATGATCGCTCCCGACTGTTTTCTTTAAGGCTTATGGAAAAAACGCGTGTACGTCAATAAGCCAAGGAATATTCTTTAGATGAAAACCAATATTCGCAATAAAATCCGTGCCGTAACATCTGAAATTATGCGAAAGGGCGTGGAAAATGTGGTGGACATGGTATGGTTGTGTGAAGCAGAAATGGTCGACATTTGCGAGACGTAATCTTTTATGTCTAGATCAATAATTTATACGTATCTTACAGTAGATAGCATACCCGGTACATACTATTATTATTATTATCATTATCGAAATTGACAATCAATTTCTTAACAAATGTTGGATTCCAAACCCTCAAACGCGCATATTTCTACTGAATTTAGACAATATACACACGTGTTTATAGTCTTAAACGCTTTTTCTTTTACTCAGGACAAACTTAAAGGAGCAAGTTTTTTTTAAATATTTTGAAAAATATAGATTTGTCTATTTTTAGCAAGCCCGGCATATATTCCAGGTTTTACCCCTCCTCATTTTATCTGTGTATATTGCGTGGCATTGTCAGTACTTTATATATAGACATTATAATATTTATAGGTTTGGCAAGCAGTAACATGTCTGTAATCTGTTTATTTATAATGAAATATGCATTGGGTGATATCCTCGTCATCTATTGGAATAGAGCGAATACAAATTACTTATCAGGACACTAAGAGTTGGGGCGAAGAAAATTGTTGAATTGTTAAATTAAAATTTAATAGTTTCTTTAGTCAAAATCTTTGTGATCATATTTTTCCTTACCTCGTTAGGGGGAAGTATTAATTTAAAATTATTAAAAACCTTTGCATTTAGAAAGAGAAATACAAAATATAGAATAATAAATATACCTACTGTCTTGTTTTTTTCTTATTAGCCAACTATTTAGTACAGGATGTCCCTCGTATGATAACGTACTAAATTATCTCAGAAAATAAATGATGTACAAAAAAAGGTATTTATAAAAGTTTATTTTAATTTGAATTTTTAAATTACATTTTTTCATGGGTCTCAGATGGTAGATCCATATTTAAACTCATTTAACTAAGACACTAAAGTAGTTTTTAAATCTCCTCTTAGACCGAAAAGTTTTCTAGTGCATGTATTATCTAATTTCAAGTATTCAATTTTTTAAACAAATGTATTGATGACGTGTTGCCGAGTTTTGAATTATTATAATTTTCAATTTTTTTCAAAATTGAATTCCTGTTTAAGTAAATCATTAAAAGGCAAATTC
Organism: Kuschelorhynchus macadamiae; assembly: GCA_030620095.1. NCBI lineage: Eukaryota > Metazoa > Arthropoda > Insecta > Coleoptera > Curculionidae > Kuschelorhynchus > Kuschelorhynchus macadamiae. The sequence continues at coordinate 31,765 of JAUTXW010001351.1, forward strand.
AACATTATTTAATACCATGGGTTTACGAGTCAACGCTTTTAACTGAGTATCATCAAAACGTTATATATTATCTCGGTAAACAGAAAGTCATATTTTTATTTTCTTTTACCTAACATGTAACATCAGTTAAATAAATAAATTGAATAAAAGCAGTAATTATCCAAAATAATAAAAACTAATGAATAGCAAATTAAACAATAGGCACTGTTGTTTCTACGATAGTTAGCCGTGATAACAGACATTTATGTCCTTGCAATAAACAGCGACTTTGATGGTGCAAATGGAATACATGAACTAAACCCATTGTTATACAGTTTATCCTATTAAAATTAAGGTGTACAGAATACATTACAACTAAAAATTAATTAATTCAAAACGATAAAGAAAGACACAATTCTATAGTTCGTGGCGTAATTATTAAGAAACTGTCTTGGCGAGTTTCGAATAGAAAAAAAGTTCGGGAATTAACAAGTTAATTATTTACGTTAATTTGGAAGTTCAATGAAATGAGAATTGTTTGCGCAGGGTCATATTTTATTAATAAATTACATCCCTTTTAGTTTTAGAAAATATTGCAAACACGTTTCTTATTTTATTTTCCCCAACCTAAATTGTTTAGGTTTCAATAAAATAGAATGTAAACTAAGATTTCGGAACTCATCTTTTCCATGAATTTCCAGAGCTTGAAACCAATGGACGGCATACAAACTATCTACATATTTACTTACAGTTTGTGTACCCTTTTTTAATAATAGGGAAATTTATTTGAAATTATGCAAAATTTGCAAATCATGCACTGAAATGTATAAATGACACAAGAAAAATTCGTATCACAAAAATGTCAAATTTCATCACCGAAACTATAAAATTTCGTCTACGCAATATTTAAAGTAAAGCACCTGGTCAAATACAAAAAAACCTTAAGCAATTTTCACAAAGAAAAGATGTGTTATTGAATAACTTTAATATCATAAAAACAAATTTTAATAGTAAAACCATGTCATTATCCAAGTAAAACTGAAGTTTACAAAATTTTTTTCTGCAAAATTAATGCAAAAATTAACATAAAGGAGTTAATTTTGTGATTTATCTTAATCATCAAATTTTACTTTTTTTTAAAAAAAAAGGCCAAGAGCTGCTTTTTTCAAAATTTAAATAATCATATAAGAAACATTTGTTGCTTTCTTGATTTTATTACCGGTCAACTTTATTGCGTTCATTTTTTTTAAATTTGTTTTTAACTTTGTGTTTTTTCACCTATCCGAATGAAGTAAATCTGAATTAAATTATGACAGAAATTTTTTAAATAGTTTCCGTATGCTACTTTATAGTTTAATATAACGTAATAAAAAATAAAAATTTCCTAAGTTATTTTTGTAAGTAATAAATATGTATTAAGTTAATAAATAACACAATTAACCCATTTATGTTTTCATTAAGTTTAAAACATAAAATTAATTAAGACAATGCGTTTAGACAATGTTTTATCAAAAACAAATAGTTTAATTCTGATTTAGTTACATTCGGTTAGAATAAAGAACATCAGATTTTCAAAAATGAAGAAAAAAAAGAATTAAATTATGTTATTTTTCAAAATTATAAGAAAAAATGTAGTTTTTTTGTCATTTTTCAAAAAAACGTATAATTTTATAATTAAGCAAAATCACGTGATTAACTTTTTCATTTAGAATTTGCAGTATTTTCCGGGCCAATCTCAACTTTTACTTAAGTCAATTATTAAAAAAACACCCATATCTTAACATATCGTAACTTATTAAATGTATCGTTTGCTTGTTTGGCATTTATTTATTCCTTTACTTTTTTTAATATATAATTATGAAAAAACTTACTTGCCGGACTTACATTGTATATATTGTTAGTTTATTGACACAGTTTGCGTTAAAGTGTTTATATAGACAAATAGACTTTTACCGATAGTTTATATAGTCAGTAAAAAAGTATATTGTTTAATGATACGTTGACATAAAAATAATAAATAATAGTGCATTATGGTTATATTATCAAGATTTTAAAATGTGGGAAACTCAATTTTTTGTACCAAATGTATATTAATATCATTATTATTATTATTATTATTATTATCACTATAATTATTATTATTAATATTATCACTATTATTATTATTATTATTATCGAAATTAACAATTTCTTAACAAATGTTGGATTCCAAGCCCATCCTATCCCATCCCAAAAGGAGTAAGCTGGTTTCTGTTAGTTTTGTATTGTCTTGCAAGAATTTTCTCACTATGTGTATATATATATATATATATATATATATATATATATATATATATATATGTATAATCTTGTACATGGTGGGCTAACAGTTCCTACTATACTAGGATAGGTCTTCTGTCCTATATATATATATATATATATATATATATATACGGAGCAGGACTGCCTTCTGGATGTCGATGAAGTTGTCAGTATGCAGTCCTATGATTTTCATGTTCTTTTCTAGTGTTTTTGGAACTAGTGCAGTTGGTGATACGATGATTGGTATCACATGAATCTCAATGGCCAGCCCCCCATATTTCCTCTTGATATGTATCCAATACGTTTTTATTTTTGGGTACAGCGACATATACCAAATAAGAGGACTTTCTTTCCTTATTTAACAGTACCACATCAGGCCTTTTATTCGTCAACCGTCTGTCGGTGATAATTGCCCGGTCGTAGTACAATTTGAAAGCATTATTTTTAAGCACTGAACTTGGTTGGTATTTATAAAAAAGCACGAAGGTGTTAGGGAGCCCGTATTTATTGGCAAGCTTCTGGTGTATAATGCTACACACCTGGTTGTGTTGCTGAAGGTAGTCCACATTTGCTAGGTAAGTGCAGCCATATGTTATATGCTGTATAGTCTCTGATCTCTCGCTACATTTTCGACACTTATCGTGTTTTAATAACTTGTGGTCGTGTGTTGCCATCACAAATTCTTTTGTTTCTAGGAATAGTTGTCCATCCTTCAGCCAGCCAGATGCTTCCTTATTGTGGCTTTTTCAAGTCATAGTGATGTTGAACGTGCAGTGCCTTTTGAGCCCACTCTTCTTATTTGGTCTAATAGTGACTTTAGGATGATGGGGTCACTTGCGAGATTGAGTGGAGAGTACGAGTTGTCATTTAAGGTCACTATACGCAGGAGGCTTGATGCTTGTGCCTTGTTGGTGTCAACACGAGACCTTGCTTCGTGGTAAGGTCATTCGGAGAGGTGATGAACTTAGGTGATGTGACTTGTACCTGGTCATCTTCAGAAGAGCTCGGACTCTCTAAACAGTGATCTCTCATCCTTCCTTGCTTATCATAGAGCGGTCTAGCTTCTTAGAATCCTAGATATTTGTAGGTCTCTCCTTGGTTCATCGCTAGAACTATTTCTCAATTGAGTAGGGCTACATCACCATTAATGACTTTGCCATTTTCGATGTTTAAGGCTTTACATTTTTCCATTCCAAATTCCCTATGGATGTCTTTCGAGAAAGTGAAAAGCTTAATATTATTCATCTACAGAAAGTGGGATATGGTTTGAAAATTGTCTATATTGGCTTTGATGTTGAAGCCATGACCTGTATTGTTGAGCAACGCGGATTGGAGGTTAATCGATAAGCAGAAACAAAGCGGACTTAACGAGTCTCCTTGGTACATTTCCCTATTGATGTGTAGCTCATCGGTGGTAAGAGATTGTACGCCTATCAGCCAGGAATGTGGTATACTGTCAAACGCCTTTTTATATTCTATAAAAGCAGTGCGTATGTTGCCTTGTTTTTTTCTGTGTTTGCTTAGATACCACAGGGTCGATGATAAGTTGTTCTTTTCATCATTGATGGTCTCGAATACATCCCTTCTGTTCCTCGGCTAATAGGTTATGACTCTCAATATGATGATAAATACGATTTGCAATGCATTTCTGTTAGGATCTTGTACATGGTGGGCTAACAGGTCCTATACTAGGACAGGTCTTCTATCCTATTGCTTTTGGGCAGCATAGTTGTAGTGCTTAGCATGAGAAATGCGGGTGTTGTCTCCAGATGATGCATTATTTTGATAAAATGACGGGCCATAGCTTCATGGAGGACTTCAAATTTATTATACCAGAAATTGTGGATATGGTCAACTCCTGGCGACTTCTAGTTGCTCGTTCCCTTAATAAAGCTGCTAACTCCCTCCTTGTGAATGGAATTTGACTATATCAAATTTTTGAACTTGACCTCGGTGAGATTGTGTATTTATGTAGCATTTCGGTTATGCTCTTTTGGGTTTTCCCAAATGTTCGACCAATACTCGGTCAAATGTTCTTTGCTCGGCGGCATCTTCTCAGCTTTGATGGTTTGTTCTTAGGTGTTATTGATATCCCTATAATCTTTGGTTGGTGTTGAAAAGCTAGTTCTTTCGTTTTCTCTTTGAGCATTTGTTGTATCTCTGCAGACGTTTCGCTTTAGCTTTTATTTTTTGCTTTAGTGTATCCCGATACTCATGTACTTAATGTTGATGATTGAGATCGGTGGGTTTTGTACCTATCTTCTTAGATATCTTCTTAATGCGCGGTGTAAGTCTGCTGAAGGGGTGTTGATTCTTCCGAAGTTCTGTGAGTCTTCCTAATTCCTGTCCCAAATCATCAATTGTCTTCTTAAGTTTTATCCGCTATATGGGTTTTTGTTGGTGTGTAGCTTTGCCTGTTTTCTTCTGGGAATGCACTTATTGTTTATGACATCTAACGACGGTGATCCTGCTAGTATGGTATTGAAAATCTTGAGGATATTGTGAGTCTCCCGACTAGTTCTAAGTTTCGAGAGCTTAGGTCTTTGAGTTGGATTTAGGCCGTTAAACTCAGTAACAGCTTTTTGGAGTTCATTGTATACTAATATTTTTTGTTAGTTATTTAGTGATATTTTTTTGCATTTCACCAAGCCGCCATTTTGTTCCGCCATATTGGATATTTACCAAAATTTTACCAGGTCTTCCCCATAGGACCTTAAAATTTTGTTGATCAAAATTTAAAGTCAATCGTGTATTTAGTTTTTTAGGTATTCCGCAAATAGACCGATGAAATTGAGAAATCAAATTTTTGTGCATTTAAAAACGTTAAATGTAAGTAAAACCTTGGGCGAGGAATTTTTACTGATGTCTGTGCAAAATTTCAGGTAAACCGGATAAGCAACTTTTTAGTAATCATTTTACAACATTTCACTAGGCCGCCATTTTGCTCAACCACATTGATTTCTTACTAAAATGTAACCATTTGTCCCTTCACAACCTTTGTTTTTTGACCAAAATTTGAAGTCAATCGGATAAATGTTGCGTACAGACAGACCGACGGAATTGAGAAAATCTATTTTTTGGCATCTAGGGAACCTAAAAAGCGAAGATCTGTAAAAACCGAGGAAGGTGATTTTTTTCACGATTATAATACTCCTTTTCACGAAGAAAGTGAAAAATTAAACAAGTTTCTAAACAATTAATCACTTATCTAAACCACGTTACACGTGATTTTCCAAATTAAATACACTTCGCTCTGAAATGGCCATCACCCCATTAAAAACGTAATGGATTACACAAGTTTGAAGTTCAATACAAAACTCTGACTTTAATTTAGATGTACGTGATACAATTTAATATTCGCTTTGGACCAAAAAAAAAGCAATTTATTTCAAAATTTCCGGGAATTCAAAATTTAAGTACAAATATTTTTCTCCCCAAAATTATTAATCTTACACACCTGGTCTTGAATTTTAAAACTTTGAAGCTTTCAGCCTTATAGAAATTAGTTAATTGCATCAAGTCCTTTGTTAATAACCACCCCAGAGTAGTGGAACATCTGATTAATTATTACCACATTTTAAGCAAAAAAGAGCTCTAAATTTTCACATGTACTATGGGGTACTGAAGGAATTAAAGAATAAATGTAAATAAAATCTAATTTTGGGAAAACGGTTTTATAAATATTTTGCGAAAAATTGTTAAATTTGTTTTGCCTATAATGCAATGTATTTTATTTTTAATCAAGTTGCAATATACTTACGTTAAATACGCAGTAGTTATCACTGAAGCTCTGATCATGTGCAAAATGTATATAAATGCATATTGTCAAATGTAATGTTTGCCTGTCACTTGTAAGATAGGGATCTAAAATAATTGAATCCGTTACTAAAAATGTATAGCAATTGAGTAAAATCATCCGTAAAACCTATCCCAAAAATTGTATTGTATTAGGTAGACTAAATTCTGAAGCCTCAGGCTTTCCTTCTCGTAGTAACGTCGCTCACTATATATTGACCCTCGACTTAGATGTAAACTATTTACTCTGAGAAGTGTATTATCGAGTTATGTATTTTAAAATGTCTAACCAAGCAGCATTGTGGATAAAAACGCATCCGGAATTAACATTAGAAGGTGACGGTGTTTTTTCAAAGCATGTGGAAGAGAGGTAAGCGAATTTAATTGAGTTTTTGAAAATCAATAGTTTTGACTGAAAATTTAATACGTTTGGTACCGGAGATGTGGTACCGCAAAGTCAACCAAAAAAGTCAACTTCGATGTAACATGGCTCAGGTCGCAATTTTTGATTTTTTTGTCGAAACTTTCTGGAACGATAGCTCTACGGGTCCTGCAAAACCCTGTTGTTTTTGGTTGCGCTTCGAATCCGTGTTGTAATTTTACGATTTTTTTCTTTCGAAGAAAGGGTATTTTGGGGCGATTAAGGCTCGAACTGGGTGCGTCCTAGCGGAATTCTGCAAAAGACATTTTTTATTGGAAATATAGTGGAGACCAGAAATCTGTCTGTCTTTGTCGGAAAAATGACCGAAAAGTAGAAATTTTTAAGAAGAACTGAAAAATGTTTTTGATACATTTTGTTTTTTATAGCAAAAAGCAGGCGTCCCGTCGGAAAACTAATTACGGCATCGAAAAGGGCTCAAAAATATACACAAAATGGGATATCTGTTAAGGATTCTGAGTATGTAGAAGAAATGCAATTACTAGATAAAATTTGTAGTTTCCCAAAAATGGGTACATTTTTCCACATTAACCTGTATTACAAGAAAGCTAATCCACCTAGGGCCTGGGGTATTTTTTTAAAAAACTAGATACTCGTGGGTAGATTGTGATCAAATTTCAAAATTTTAGCGTACACGGTAAAATTACTGCGATTTTCAAATTTGAAATTTTAAAGTTCAAATTTAACCTCACTGTGGGGCTCACTGTAAACAGTAATCGGAATTATTTTCTGGCAGAAGTATAGAGTGTTTATTTGGCTACAAAAACCTCTATAATATTTTCTTCAAGCTACTAGGGAAATAGGTGAAAATTCCATTTAGAGAAAAAAGTTCACGCTTCTGGGCACAATTTCTAGGTTTCTCTGAGATAATCAAACATTTCAAAACATCCATTTATCCTTAACTTTCGTCGCTGTCAGAAGGTAATTGAATAAATATTTAAGTGAAAATTATTTAATTTTAGAGACCCAAAAAGGATTTCTTGGGTATTTTTAAAATTGGCAGCATAACATTTCAATGTTTTTAAGTAGGTAGCTCCGATTCGAAGGATAATACTTTCCCCAATTTTATAAAATATCTCTAAGAAAATTAGCTGTCATTCTCGATTGCATGCATTACATCGGTATTCGTTTAATAAACGGCTATTCGATTATCGTTTTAGGATCAGTTAGAGCAATAAAATACTTGCAACTAATTGGATACGGGATAGATACATTCTTTAGTATATAGTCCGGTATGTTGATATATTTTTATGATGTTTTTTAGGATACGGGCATAGAGTTTCTAATTTTTTTATGCTGGTATATGTTTCGCATAGGAAATGTAATGAAGTTCAGTATTATACTGTTCGAAAAAGTACTAAAGTTTATATCATTTTATACAGTGACGGTAGGTAGGACCTTTTTCAGAAATTTTGTTTTTTTTCTTAGTGAAACTTTTTGGTATGAGACATTAATTAAAGCATTTTGCTTTCGCAGCTGCGAATTTTTCAATTCTCTTATTTTTTCTGGTATTTTTTTAAGATATAAACATTTGCATTATAAGTTATAGGTAATAGGTAGGGTTTGATTGATTGATTGATATGTCTCAAGTTTTCAGAACAGAAGTATAGTTTTGTTTTGTATGTTTTTTGTTGTTCAGTATATTGTTATACAGGGACAGTAGGACATTTTTTTTCTTTACAAATTCTAGTTTAAAAGCTGTAATTTATTTTCCTTAAGAATTATTTCGGTATACTTCGATAATAGATAGGATATTTCTTGTAACTTATACCGGTGTAATTTATTACAAAAAATATTTTTACAGCTATTAAAAAACGGGTTTACCTAGTGACTCCTATACGGTTTTCACAGATATAAGAAAATATTAAAGGCGTTTTTTTTATTTTTAATATTTTGAGAGCTTTAAAAAGATGGATATTCTCATTGTGGCTTTTGAACTGCTTAAAATTTTTTAATATCGTTTTCACAAATCCATGTAACTTTTAGTAGTGTAATTTTAAAAAAATTTTTGACAGTTCTTAAAAAAGAAATTCCCCGGGACTTTTAAACTTTTTTCACTGTTTTCTCTAAGTTTTTATAATGAAATTTAATAAAAAGAAAATTCTACATTTTTCAAAAAAAGGTTGTTTTTTCGTAAATTTTAAACATATTAAAAAAATTTTATGTGGATTATACGACTCCATGTAACTTTTAAAGGAGCAATTGTTTTGAAAAAAATATTTTGACACCTGTCAAAATAAAAGTTCTTCCCGTGAGTTCTAAACTACTTAAAATGATTAAAAACGTTTTTCATAGTTCCGTGTAGCCTCCCTGAGGCACAATTTATTAAAATAAAATGCTTTGACAGCTGTCAAAAAATGTTTTTGTTTTCCTTATCTTTTGAATTGCTTAGCATTTTTAAATACGGTTTTTACAGTTCCATGTAGCTTTTAAAGATCTAATTAAAGAGAATATCTTGAGACCCGTCAAAAAGCCCGTTTTTTCTTTTACCTTTTCAACTGCTCAAAATGTTTAAATACAGGTTTAAGACAGGGTCAAGAAGAAATTTTCGTTCTGACTTCTGAACTTCTTAGCATTTTTAGATTTGGTTTTATATAGTTTATTTAAACTGCTTAAAATTTTTAAATACGGTTTTCAAAGTTCCAGGTAACTTTTAGGGGCATCATTTATCTGTCAAAAAAATATTTTCCTCGTAATTTCATTTTCAAATACGGTAGGTACGTTTTATTGAGGTAATTAAAAAAAAATTGACATGTCAAGAAAAATTATTTTCCCCATAACTGAACTGCTTAAAATTTATAGATACGGGTTTCACAGTTTCTTGTAACTTTTAATGTCGTAATTTATTTTAGAGAAATATTTTTGCTGCTGTTCATAAAACATCTAATATTCCTAACTTTAAAATAACTATTTTTTTTTTAAATGGGATTTTTATAGATAAATGTATAGCGCATATGTCCGAACCGGATGTATCGGACTAGCGGACGTTTGTTAATCCAAAATAGCCGTCAAGGTTATGATAATAGTAAAATAGGATCGAAAATAAGTGTGTAGGACTAGACACCTAAGGTCACGCACACGACTAATACACGCACCCAGAATCCACAGGGAAAACCTGACATATTACTTGTTTGAAGTAAGGTCGTAAAACATCAGTCGATGTAGGACGTAGTTTTTCTACTTATAAAACAATATTAAGCGATAAGAGACAATATTTTTTAGTAGATAATTTAGAGAAACATTTAATAATTTCTTTAAAAAAATAGTTTTGTATAATAATTTTTAATTAATAAATAAGTAAATTTTTCTCGACTGATATTTTTATTTTTTTTGCTATCATAAATATATATTAACTTATATGCTCGAGATGTTATTTAGCAATGTATCAATAGGTGACAAAGATCAGTGTTTAACATTTTTTTACTAATTTTGTAATGCTCTTTAAGAAAAAACAATTGACTTTTGGAATTTACAATTTTCACATATAGCATTTTTTAATAGGACCTCCTGTAGATTTTTATGTCATAATTTGTGCATATATTCTGCATATCTAGTGCATGTATACTCACAATTCTTGCATATATATATATATATATATATATATATATATATATATATATATATATATATATATATATATATATATATATATATATATATATATATATATATATATATATATATATATATATATATATATATATATATATATATATATATTATATATATATATATATATATATATATATATATATATATATATATATATATATATATATATATATATATATATATATATATAGCTATAAATTAGCTTTAGTTATCCCAGACTGTAGTTTTTTAACATCCACATTCCCAGAAACTATCACTCGTGTAAATATATAGAACTAGTTCAAGAGTTAAACCTATCCAAAATATATAACATAGAGAATAAAATGCCTAATTGCCAAAGCCTTAGGTTTCAATATTCCGTAAATGACAAGTCATAAGAAGTCAAGAAAATTTAAATACAAAGGTATTTAAATTTTCTTGACTCAACTCAACTGACAAGAATTCTTAGAAGTCAATCATATTGATAAAACTGAAAGAACGGTATAGAAACTGCTTTAAACCTAGCGCTTTTATTAAAAATACTAAAAAAAAACTAAATGTTATTGGTTACCTTGATTTTGCCTTTATGACGAAGCTTAGATATAAATCTACCTTAACAAATGTCATGAAATTAAAATGTCAATTTTTTCATTACGAGGTTGTTACTAGTATGTTGAAGAAGCTACACTTTATTTATACTAAAGGAAACGAAAAATAAAAAATGCTATCAGTTTTTTCAAAAATCCAGACCAGACCCTTTCGAAGGCATAATTGTGCTTTAATATTCTTTCCTTCCTAGTAATATTTTATGGCATATAACAGACAACTTTTACAAATTGGCGTAATGGAGATTAATGACATCCCGTTTCAATAAAAATATATTACTTTAAGTTCTATCTAGAATTTTGTTCTATTATTTTTTATAGTAAACATCTAATATTTTTGGCTCGTTTCTAGCTCTATTTTTATTTCGACGGAAAACGATTTTTTGCGCTGGATTTCAATTCCAACAAGTGTGGTGTTTACTGTACAAGCCGCATTTGAATGCAAATTACCATAACATATTTTAAAAATCACATTTATAAAATGACCGCGATTTTTTTGTCAAGGACTCCCGGGGTATAGGTAATCTTGGACTGATACCTCAAGCATAATTTATCTACTTTGTATGAATACCTCCAATTGCAAAGCAATACAGTAAAGCATTAAAAAGTCATTTTGTAGAATATTTATCAGATTGTTTTATATTTTTATATATAATAATAAGAAGATCAAAAAACCTATTGACATATTACCAATGAACACCAGACAAAATTTGGATTAGGAAGGAGAAAGAGAGAATGCAAATATTTAAAACATATACAAGTATAAAGAATAATACATAAATTCATCTACAATAAAGTTTAACGGGTACCTGATGCCCGCGAGATTTATCATTGTATTTAGTTTTTTTTGTAAATATTTTGTAGTTTCTATACTTAATTTATCTGTTCATACTAAGAATCGGCCAGTATCAACTCGGATGGAAAATTATTTTTTAGTAAAACACGTAGTTTTAAATCGTATAACCCATACTTCTCCGAACGGCATCGGTCGGCATTCGGAAGGTCATGTCGGAATACGCTTTCACAAGACATCGCCGTCTTGCCAGAAAAGACGCGTGCTCAGAATTTAAGCTTTATTTGGTTTTTTAAATAACAACACAGCTCATATAAATATAAATTTATCCTACAAGTATAAGATTACAAAAAAATACGTCGTAAGCATTCAAAATTATTATACCCATTGCTTATGAGAAATAATATATAAAAGGAAATAGGAAATAAAATGGGTTTAGTAGGTGTGTAACAACTTTACTATTTATTTAGGGCCTTAGTAATATAGAAGCATACAGTATTAATTTGAGAAATTTTATCTAAGCTTTATCAAATAAAGGATTTTATGTAGGTAAATCTAAACTGCAGGTTTTGTTCGCCAATTTTGATGCATTTTTACGATATATTCAATTAGTGCCCCGTTATTCGTATTAAAAATAAAAATTACGCAATGGTGTAATTATAAAAAGTAGTATTTCGCTTATTTTTTCTTCGGTTTTAATAGATGGTGGATTTTTTTTAAACACAATATAAAGTGCCTATTTAAATCGTTTTTATTTTTCGTCTTGGGCAACTAAAGTAACAAACAGCTCTCTGTCGTGTGACATTTTCCAAAACAATGACAACAATAATCAAACATACCCATAGGTGTCTGAAAAACAACTAACGGGATAACGCGAATTGAAGCTTTTTCTTCACCTGCACAATGAAATCTAGGCATTTCCAAATTCGCCCGATTACTTTTTATGTCTTTTCCTGCAATCTGTCATACATATGCATTGTTGCAACAAAAATATTTTATTTATCTTTATACGAAGAAAGTGGGGGGTTAAGATTATTTATTGATTTTCAATTTTTTTTTGTTTTTTTTTCAGGTTTTATTTTTCTAATTTAGGCAAATATTTTCAAGATATGTTGATTCGCTATTAATAAGAAACAGTATATTTTAGGTCAGGGGCAATATTTAAAATTTTGCTGCCACCGATTTGTCGATGAAATTTCCGTTATTAATTTAGCTTATATCATTTATAAAATCCACTGTTATAGGAATTTCACCTTTTATTTATTTTCGCTAATTCCGGAATAAAATTTCACATTATTAGATGCTTTTATAATAGACCATTATATTGTTAATTGGTTAATAGAATCGAAAATTTATTGAAACCTTTGGGTCCTGTTAAATATTTCCTTTTTTTGCATTTTTAGTTATGTAATATTTTTCTAAATCTAAAATCCATAAAGAGTTTCACTTATTAAAATAATTTCTTATTTTCCTGAACATCAGTAATAGTCTAACTAATTAATTTTAACTGGAATAATTCAAAATTCTTCCAGTCGAAGCGAAACCAGTTAATTACCTTATAATAACTATGAGCTGTAGAAGTGTGGTTTTCTTTCTAGAAAATTGTTTAATTTGAGTTATATATTTTTTCCTTTTAATTTTCAGAATGTAAACTATTTAATAATTTGCTTAATTCCTCGTTAAGAGTGCAGCAGTAATGATTTAGAAAACTATTTAACTTTAATTAATTGTATATTTAACTTTAATTAATTGTATATCTCGTTAACATTTAAATTAAATATATTTTCCTTTTTGTTAAATTTGGCACTTTTCGGTTCTTTCCTTGTTTACTTCTTATTTACATAGAAGTAGTGGATTGATTCTCTAATTTTCATACTCCTCTCCTATATTCCCTAAGTATCTTTAAACAGTACATCTGGTCAATATCTAATATACATATAATTATTTAAAATGTTAGCGTTCGGTAAACATAAATTAGGCATAGATATTTTGATACCTGTCTTAGACATAGGACTAAAATATGTTATTTAGAGTTCTTTCATGATTTTTAGAATAATAAAAAGAAATTTTTTTTTACTTTTTGACCACTTTAATCAGGATCATGAAAAAGCCTTATGGCCCGTCAATATTTTATTAAAATAGCAAAGACTGCGGTAGTTTTAGAAATATGAACTTTGCTCTAGAGCCTTATATCCGAGATATTTGAGAAAAACCCTGCCATAAAAGGCAATGTATTCCCATTGACTTCAAAATTATGAATTAGTAAGAACAGAACTTTTACTAGCTTTTTGAATAATTTTAACATTTTCTTTTTAAACCAAGATATATAATGATTACTAAAATTAATTCGTCAAAGGTCTTTAAATGTAGTCTGAGTAGATCTGTATAAATACGATATTTTAATGTTTTCGTTTTTATGTTTAATCATTTAGTTTGTTAGGGGGAATTAAATTTATTAGATATATATTTCCATATATAATATGGAAATTTTCTTTACATCAGTGACTGCAGTTGATAAATAAATACATATTGAGAGCAATAAGCAATAATAATATTCCCATAAAAATCAATTTCGTTCGTGTGATAATAACCACAAATTAAGAATAAAAGATAGATTCAAGAATAAATTACTATTTGAATAACTATATTTGATTTATTATCTAATTCCAATGTAACTTTAAGAAATGCTATATAAATTGAAGGCTTCCTTCGAAGGTCTTTTTTTAAACGTCTTAGTTTTTACACAAATATAAATGAACTTGTTTTCATGCTATTATTTTGTAAGATTCAACACCTGTAACATTAATTGTGTTATTAAACTTGGTCATCAATAAAAAAAATATGCCTTTATAATAATGATCCGCACTACGTTTTGCATTTAATCGTCCACACCTATTCATTCATCCATTTTTTGGTATAATTCAGAGCACATCACATCCGTGACTGCTGTTACGGGTGTTCTAATTAATTATAACACATTTATTGAATAACCTAACAAACCTAGATTTCCGATCTTAATTTATTTTAAACTTCCTACTTGCTTGACAGGGCCTTTTTTATTTCATCTTTAACTTTATTTGAAATTGACAGTAATTTGTCTGACAATCAATGCCCGACTCCTAACGGATATAAACCATTAACACATAATAACCTGCCTTGTTTTAACGGCAATAAAATCTATAAGAATCAGTACTGCATTAGATTCATTTCTAATACAGACTCACGCCTGTATTAGAAAAAAGTAAATAAGTAATACACATATTATGGTTTTTGCTCACGTAATTCTAAAGAAATAAAATTGTAGGTTGTCAAATATCTCTATATATATATATATATATATATATATATATATATATATATATATATATATATATATGTACATTTAGTAGCAAAAGTGCAGGGAGGTGATTGTTATTTAATTGGTCTAAAACATCAAGATCTTTGCGGTCTTTTAATAATGACATGTTCTTCGACAAAAATAAATTATTAAGTTTTCCTTACAAAATATTTTTGTGGTGGTAATTAGAAATATGTTATCTCTTGCATTTTTTGCGTTAAAGGAGGTCATAACGCCAATGATAATTCATTTTTTAATGTAGAACATAGGTTTTAAAACTTTAAACAAAATAAAAGTGTGTCAGCTTCTATCTTGAAAAATACGTGTATTCCGACATTTTAATACAAACATTTATTCTCAAAATCAGCGAAACAATCGCATCCTAAATAATCCGCATGCAATGTATAAAAAAAAACAATTTTTCTCTCGCCATGAAAGACATGACGAGACGATAGAGTAGTGTTTGTAAGTGAAAAATTTTTTTAGGGTAGCCTAGAAGAATAAAACTGCTATTTGAAAACAATTCTTTTCATTGCAGTTTTTAGAGAAATAGGTGTAGCTGAACTACGCAACTACTGTTTTACATTTATTCCTTCATCATTCAGCGACGCGCTAGACGAAATGCAGACTTCGCCAAGCCTCCGCCCGCCGCGCCGTGTCGCTTGACTATCAATACTAGTATATGAACTTTAAACTAAAGAAAACAGTTTTTTAGGAAAAACTCTAAATTATCGGCTGAAGATATTATTAGAAAACCAACAACATTTCTGAGAAATTTCGGAACAGTTTGAACATTTTGATATTCCGATATATTAGATATTACCATTATCAAATTTGTTGATCAGCCAATGCACTTAAAGTTCCAAATTATTATAAGAGTTATCAAAATACTTTAAATACAAAAGTTTTTGGATTTTATCGGAATCGTACATCCTCTATAATATATGTCTTTCAAATGAGGCTCTTCTTGCTGATTATAAATATATTAAATTTAATACTTTCATCTCTAAAGATAGCCGAGAAATTTCACGATGCCATAAGAGGCAATGTGTAAGAGAGGGGCGGAGAACGCTCTTTTATATTTTGAAGTCAATGGGAATACATTACCTTTTATGGCAGAGTTTTTCTCAAATATCTCGGATATTTTTAGAAATAAAGGTATCAATCCTAGTATATTTATAATCAGCACGAAAAGACCCATTTAACAGAAATATACAGGGTGTTGCATTTAAAATAAAGAAGATGGCTTCGAAGGAAGCCTTCAATTTATATAGCATTTCTTAAAGTTACGTTGGAATTAGATAATAAATCAAATTTTGTTATTCAAATATTAATTTATTCTTGTTTTATTCTTAATTTGTAGTTATTATCACACGAACGAAATTGATTTTTATGGGAATATTATTATTGCTTATTGCTCCCAATATGTATTTATTTATCAACTGCAGTCACTGATGTAAAGAAAATTTGCATATTATATATGGAAATATATATCTAATTAATTTAATTCCCCCTAACAAACTCAATGATTAAACATAAAAACGAAAACGTTAAAATGTCGTATTTATACAAATCTACTCAGACTACATTTAAAGACCTTTGACGAATTAATTTTAGTAATCATTATATATCTTGGTTTAAAAAGAAAATTTTAAAATTATTCAAAAAGCTAGTAAAAGCTCTGTTCTTACTAATTCATAATTTGCCAATGTTTAATATACACGTCTATATTGCTTTGAAATAAAATACACATTTCATAACTTGCTCCTATTTTAAAACCCAGCTTTAAAGCATCAGTTAGAATTAACATACAAAATATTTTTATTTTTTTAGAACTAATCTAGTCTAAGCGAAGTATGTTTATTTCTATAGACGCTTAAAAACAAAAATAAAAAATATATTTCCGAAAAATTTAAGTTTAAAAAATCAATTATTCATAGGTGTGTAAAATAAATAATGCGTTATAAACAACGAAAATATAGAAACAATAAGAAGTGTATTACATTTTCATACTAATAAATCATTACGATTCTTATTAAATATAACCCCAATCATCAAAAACCACAAACATGCACACCGACCCCGCTTGATTTATATTAAATGTAATATATCCTGTTTATTTCTTGTGGTTTTATGGGCACTGGATAGCTTTTGTTATACATTTAATACAGTTCTCAGATATAGAGCTACCGCAAATATGTTCGAATAGTTTAATTGTGGAGAACAGATACAACAAAAAAGCGGGGTAATAAAAGTATGTCGCTTTATGATCATTGCATCTTATATAGTGACAAACAAAAATCTTTTTTGGCTTTTCCGCAACCGAATAAAAATATTTAACTTTAAATTAATTGAATCAAATATTTAATATAACTACATACCTCAACATGTAGACTAGTCTGTCTACGGAATGTTTCGATACATAATATAAATAATATTATTTAAGCAAACGTAAGAAATTATATCATTTACCTTAAGTTTTTATAGACACATAGTGGTTGTACAAATACTTTCATCCTATCGGGACTCATCAGTGCGCCGATCGTAAGAGAAAAACATTAAATAATAGAAAAGAATTGATTTCAAAATTTTAAAATGTGTCAGTTTGTTTGACATGTAACCTAGATATGAAAAAAATGATAGTTTATAACGTTATTTTTAAATGTGTTCAGATTATTTGTTGCGTTTTGATTGACAAACAAGAATCTTTTTTGGCTTTTTCGCAACTGAATAAAAATATTTAACTTTAAATTAATTGAAGCAAATTTATAATATAATTACATACCTCAACATGTAGACTAGTCTGTCTACGGAATGTTTCGATACACAATATAAATAATGTTATTTAAGCAAGCATAAGAAATTATATCATTTACCTTAAGTTTTTATAGACACATAGTAGTTGTACAAATACAAAGACAGACTAGTCTACATGTAATTATATTAAATATCTGCTTCAATTAATTTAAAGTTAAATATTTTTATTCAGTTGCGAAAAAGCCAAAAAAGATTTTTGTTTGTCAATCTAAACGCAACAAATAATCTGAACACATTTAAAAATCTTATATAGTATCTGGAGCGGATATAAACTGAATAAGTTAAGTTAATTAAAAATAAAATGCTAAGTACAAAATAAAATGTTAAAAATTAATAAAACAATTTTGCAGGTAGTCTTTTAGTAATGCATTCTTTGTGCAAAAATGTCAGAAAAATGTCACAAGCCAACGGAAGTGCTGTTACATATCGAGACATCAAACGTCTAAAAACTTTCTGAAAATATGGAATTTTATAAAAATATAAAAGTAAGTTTGCTTGGTTTGATTTGAATTAATTAGCTTTACAATACAGACGTTTAAAAACTTTCGAATTATCAACAACTCAGATTTTATTTTTAAACTGCATTTTTAGTGAGTCCTATTTTATATGAATCAATTGGTAAAATGTGTTAATTCATCGTGTTTTTATTGCTCCCAATATATCTGTTTATCAACTGCAGTAGCCAATGTTAAGAAAATTAGCATATTACCTATGGAAATAAATATCTAATAAATTTAATTCTGCCTAAAAAACTCATTGATTAAACATAAAAACGATAACATTAAAATAGCTTATTTATAGAGATCTACTCTGATAACGTTTAAAGACATTTAACGAATTCATTTTAGTGATCGTTACCTGTTTAGGTTTTAAAAGAAAATGTGAACATTTTTATATTACTCAAAAAGCTGGTAACAGTTCTGTTCTTACTTAGTCATAATTTGACAATGTTTGACATACACGTCTATATTACTGTGAAATATAAAATAGCCATTTTAGAACTTTTTCCTATTTTAGACGCCATTTCGAAAGCATCAGTTATAATTAACATACAAAATAATTTAATTTTTTAAAATTACTCTACTGTAAGTAGTAAAACTTACCTTTTATTTATATAAAGCTTCGTCATATCGAACGGGATTTTATCTGTCTAAATAGTAACGCCAAATTAAGGAAAAGTTGTCTTGTCAGGAAATGTATCAATACCTTTTGTGATCTTTTTTATCTAGGAATTTTTTCTATAGACGCTTAAAAACAAAAATAAAAAAAAACATTTCCAAAATGGTTAAATTCGGACTTACTTGAAATTGTTTCAGTTTAAAAAATCAATTAGGCTGAGGTGTATGAAATAAATAGTCCGTTAGAAGCTATAAAAATGTAAAAAATAAGAAGTTTAAATTTTCATAGTAATAAACTATTATGCTTCTCATTAAATATAATCGCAATCGTCATAAACCACAAACATGCACGCCGAACCCGTGTGATATATACTGAATGTAATATGTATCCTATTTATATCGTGTGGCTCATATGTGCACTGGATAGTTTTTACGATACATTAAATATACTTCTCACGTACAGAGCTACCGCAAAGATGCTGGAATAGTTTAATTTCTGGGAACAGATACAACAAATAAGCGTAATATAATATAATAAAAATATATCGGTTTATAACCATTGTACCTTCTCTAGTATTTGGAGCATATGTCAGCTTAATAAACTTATGAATGAAATTCAAAAATATTTTATTCATAAAGTCAACTAAAAATAAAATGAAAAGTAGAAAATAAAATATAAAAAATTAACAAAATAACTTTGCAGTTAGTTTTTTAGTTATGCATTATCTGTGCGAAAATTACAGGCTTAGGATTGAAATAGTCTGTACTATACACGGATCGTTAAAAGTACCATGTAATGTAAATATCGGAAAATTTTAATTTAGGTTTTGATATCAACTCGTATGCCGATTTGCTCGCGATATTATTTGTCTAAAATAATGAATAATAACTTTGAAAACTCATATTTCGATTAATAATTTATCGATTTGAAAAAATCTGTTTTTATCAGAAAGCTACTTTTTTTGTTATGTGAAAACGTTGGCTTATGATTGAAATATACTATTATACAAAAACCGTTAAAAAGTACGACGTAATGTAAATGTAGGAAAATTTTAATTTAGTTTTTAATATCAACGGGCATACTGATTTGCTTGATTTTTAATGTACTACCTACAGGCTGATCCTTAGTGACAACATACACGAGCAATTTTACATAAAGTTTGTAATAAATAAAAATATAGGGTTATACATAAAATGCAAATGCTACTCGATGTAATAATAGTGAGTTGATCATGGGGCATAACTTTGAAGTTTTAATACAATGTTGCCAAGTTTATAACATTATTGTAAAATGTTAAAATTCAAAAAAATGTTAAGTAAAGAATTTTAGTCACTGTCATATTTATTCATATTTAGATGTGTTATCGCCATAAGTTTATCTATTTGCTTAATAAAAGGGAAACATGACGAAAATGTTATATAATAAAAGTTGAAAAATGGTAACAGAAAAAGTCGTTTCTTTTTTGATTTTATAGCTATATGCCAAATTTCAGCGATATAGGTTGACCTCAAGCTATTTTCATATTTTTAACTTCATGTTTTTCACTTTAACGAATGTAAGGAAACCGGAATTTAGTAATTTATTTTTAATAAGTTCATCGCCTAAATGCATTTCCTTAATTAATTTAATGTCCGACTAGTTTATTATTGACAAAAATGTCATTATGTCAAAGTCAATTAAATAAGAGAAAACTTAGCTAAAAATAAATATATTTTTATTAAATTAATTGGAATAACCAGAAAAGTATAAATTATAAAATACCCTATGAAAACAACTAATTAAATTCTTTACCCATAGATTCTATTAATAATAGTGCACTGAGAGTTTTACTCAGGTCTGCTTACATTCGGTTAGTTTGATGAGAAGGAATTAAGTCGAAAAAAAAATTATAACAAATTTAAATCAACCGATAAAACTGAATTTTTTTTATATAGGTATGAAAATAAGAAAAAACATATTATTCATTCAATGTTTTTCAAAATTTTAAGAAAAAGGGAAGATTTTACCAATTTTTTTAAATGTCAAATATGATAGGTAAGATAAGACACGTGGCTAACTTTTTTGTTCTCATTTTGCATTATTGCAAAGACCTTTGCCACCTGAAATTTTACTTAATACAGTTATTAAAACAAATTCATATGATGCAGGCTTTATAGGTATATTCAATACATTATTCTGACTTATGTAGGGTATTCTCATAATTTTCTTTCAACAAAAATTAGGTATAAAATCTTAAATTGCAAGAATTAGGTCTCTAAAATCTATTTATATCTATTATATAACTTTTATCCTAATAAAGTTTTAGTGATGTTTCTTGTATATTAAGCAAATAGCTAAACTTAGGGCGTTAACAGTTTCAAATCTGCAAATTCGTTATCAATATTAAAAACTTGGCACCTTGTATTGCAATGTCAAAATCATGCAACATGATCAAATTCCCGTTATACATCAACTACCAATACTTAAGTTCTGATTTTATTTAGAAGAGAAAATCAATCTCTAGATGGCGCATTAAAAATCAATCAAATCGATATGCCAGTTGATGTCAGAAATTAAATTAAAATTTTCCTAAATTTACATCACGTCGCCGTCATACTTCTTAACGAACCTTGTATAATACATTGTATTTCAACCCTAAGCAGACATGTAACAGAAAAAAGTAGCATTTCCAGAAAATAACCGAAATAGAAGTATTCAAAATTATGCCAGATTTCTAAGTATTCCATAATTTTTTAAAAATGTGTATTTACTCATTATGCTTGATGTTCAGGTTCAGATTAATTTAATTATTTTGAATAGAAAATCAGTTTATTTCAAAGGTTGCAGATATTTAAACTTGAATAAGTATTAACAATTAAATTAACAATGAAATATGAGAAAAGTAGGTTTTAGTTTTCAACAACCTACACAAATATTTTGTACAACGCTGGAGCAATATTAGTCTTAAAAGATGACGGAAGACCTCGCTTAAGGGATTTGATTTTTGGCCCAGTGGCTTAGAAAATAGGATATAAAGCGACAAGAGGTAAAAAGGCTCTAATCTGCTATTTGCGTCACAGGGATTTGCTGCATCAGAAAACCAAATGTAGTATTGTGTATAAAGTGCTTTACTTACTAATCCTTAAATATTTTTTAAAAACGTTACCACAGCACAAATATGGACAAATGTTTTATACATTCAAAAATAATGGTATTTGGTTTATTATTTCAAAATTGGGCTAAATGAAGATTTTAAGGTTTCGACTTAAAAAAGACACACTAATATTTTCCATTTTATGAGATACATATCATGTTTTGGAAAAATTGGGATTAACTAGTCTTTAACATAACACCTTAATACCAATAATCAGCAAGTTATTAAATATAAGTGGTAATATTTTTGACAAGGAAAAAATGGATGGTTCTTCTTACACTGTCTTAAAGATAGTTATATATAGATTTTTACATTTTCGGATCTACTAGTGCCAGTGAAGACTAAGTTTAAAGAAAAAATTGTAAGATATTAAAAAAAGACATAAAACCTAAAAGTATTAACTTGATAAATGTACATAAAAAATATCTGAATTAAGGTTCGGGTCAGTAGTTCTAAAATTATTTTTTTTTAACTTTTCTGGTACTGGCAAAATATCATAATTTTTGGATGGACAATTCACGTTTCAAGATCCCTAAAAACTGTTTAGAAATGTAAAGATTTACTTATCCAATTGACTTCAAATTTTCCACAAGCTGTTTAATGTGGCGATAAACCGCTAAAACTATGGTGAGAATCTAAATGGAATAAAGAACTAACAGCGTAATAAAATATTTAAAACAAGACGGAAAAATAAATTAATTACGGAAATTTTCGACAAAAATTTTTTTCGACTTTTTGAACGATATTACCATAGCTCGAGATTTTCAAATTTAGGATTTTTGTGTCCTCCAATTTCCCCATCGAAAGGTTTTTGCAGGACCCTAGAACATACCGCTAAGGTGTCCGAAGAGTCTAATAATATTAGCCCGTTCCTAATCGATCTGTCATTATATAACAGTTAAAATAAAAAGGCGATTTGTTATATTGCGAATATGACTCTATTTGACACTCCCTCTAGCGCTATTAGCATTTCCAAGTAGGTAATACTGTTAGCTTCATAAAACACGGTTGGTGCTCGCGTCTCGGTAGGAGTATTTTTATGAATGGGTAATACGCTAGGCAATGTCATCAAGCAGTGTAAATACGCTAAGCAGTGTTATCAAACGAGTAAATCGTTATTTACTTAGCCATTTTTAATATATAATAATAAATATACGTTTACATTATAAATACGTTAATTTGTTTACTTACATTACATTTAAATTTCAGATAGTTTTGACTTTTTAGGCAATTATAAATTGCTTATTTGTGCAACTATTTTATATATATATATATATATATATATATATATATATATATATATATATATATATATACAGTGTGTATCAGCCAAATGGAATAAATTCGATAATAAATAAATGGGGGCGTGTTCGGAAAAACGCTTGGACGATTGGTATTTTTAGTTGCTCATTTTCTCCAATAAAAACTTTTTATACAGGGTGTGTCCTGTAACAGTGGTCAATGCCAACTTTCTTATTTCAAATGCAACACCCCGGATATTATTTAATTTTTGGATTCTTTAGGAGATTCTAAACATATTTTATGTTCAATGTCCTATACCTATCTTCAACTATTTCGGCAATATTAAGTGTTTTCAAATTTTTTGCAAAAATTAAGATTAAAAAAATAAAATTATTTATTTCTTCATAATGTATAAACAAAAGTAAAAAGTTAATTTAGGAACTGTTGAATATGCTCGCCGCGAACGTCTTGGCAAATTCCTAATCTTAAATAGAAATTTCTTCTAACGTTATTTAGCATCTCAGGCGTGACCGATCTAACCGCAAGCGTTATTCGTCTTCTTAAGTCAGCTAAGTCGAGGGGTTTAGTTTTGTATACAACATTTTTAATATGTCCCCATAAGAAAAAGTCTAATGGCGTCAGATCAGGGGATCGCGCTGGCCATTCTATCGATCCTCGTCTCCCTATCCACCGATTTGGAAATATTCCGTTGAGGTACTGCCGGACATTAATTTGGTAATGGGGCGGTGCTCCATCTTGCTGAAACCATATCATATTCGCTGGAACTTGTGGGTTTGCTGGATCTGGATACAAATTTGTCAAAGTTGGCACGACATTATTTTGGAGCAGTGCTAAATAATTATCGCCATTCAAATTGCCGTCAATGAAAAAGGGGCCTATGATATGATCCCTAACAATTCCTGCCCAAACATTAACATTTTCAGGATATTGAGTATGTTCTTCGCTGATCCAGTAAGGATTTTCCATAGACCAATAGCGGCAATTTTGACGATTTACATGACCGTGAAGTGTAAAGGTGCACTCATCCGAAAACAAAACATGTTCTAATTGAATAACATTGTTATCTAACATAGCCATCATTTGTTCACAAAAATAAGTTCTCCTATCATAATCGTCTTCCATGAGCTCCTGAGTTGGTATCACTTTATAGGGATGCATTTTATTTTCTTTGAATGTTCGAATAATCGACGAATGGCTAATATCGAACATTGCGGCGGCTTGTCGACTAGAAATATGTGGGTTTTCCTCAAACTCAAGCATAATATCCAATTTAGTATCATCATTTATTGAATTGGCAGCTGCTTTTTTTATCTGCCTCAGATGTCCAAGCTCGCGAAACTGCTTTTCTATTTTACTAATTGTCCCTTGGGATATATGCGGCAAATTTGGAAATTTTTCATGAAATAAGCGAGCAACTTCCACTTGTGTTCGTGTGATATCTCCATAACCAATCATTTGTAGAATTGTTATTTTATGCATTTCTGTTAAATGAACCATTTTTCTGATATTAGGTATTATGCAGTTAACGAAATTCAAAAGACTATGACACTGACACTGACAACTACTGTCTTGCAAAGAGAAAGGCCAGGCATTTTACACAAAAGTAAACAAAACTTAAAAGTAAACAAAACTGGCTCTTTTTGTTCCATATCAATAAAAAGGAACGCTAAAATGGTTTTTGCTTACATTCTTGATATGAAGACCTAAATGGTAAATAAGTATTGAGTGTGTTGTAGCGAATTTTTCTAATCAAATAAATAGTTCAGTAACCAGAGCCACTTTCATGAATAATAATAAATTCGAAATAAATAAAATAAAAATAAATTTGAAAACACTTAATAGTGCCGAAATAGTTGAAGATAGGTATAGGACATTGAACATAAAATATGTTTAGAATCTGCTAAAGAATCCAAAAATTAAATGATATCCGGGGTATTGCACTTGAAATAAGAAAGTTGGCATTGACCACTGTTACAGGACACACCCTGTATAAAAAGTTTTTATTGGAGAAAATGAGCAACTAAAAATACCAATCGACGGGTCCAAGCG
This sequence comes from Kuschelorhynchus macadamiae, assembly GCA_030620095.1. Lineage (NCBI taxonomy): Eukaryota > Metazoa > Arthropoda > Insecta > Coleoptera > Curculionidae > Kuschelorhynchus > Kuschelorhynchus macadamiae. Next base: position 56,986 of record JAUTXW010001351.1, read on the forward strand.
TTTTTCCGAACACGCCCCCATTTATTTATTATCGAATTTATTCCATTTGGCTGATACACACTGTATATATATATATATATATATATAATTAACGACGTTTCGCTTTATATGGGGCTTATCAGGCCAATGCAGCGGTGTGGTAGAGATGATGGAAAACACTCAACGGTATGTTGAATAAAAACGATGAAAGTATTAGGCAGTGAGATATTAAACCATAGAGTAAGAGTTGCCATCTATGGGAACAAATGCGAGGTTTGTTGTTTATACCTCTTTAGTAATGTTCAAAAACATTATACTGATAAAATGAAAAACTAAGGGCAACATACTCAGGCTTTCATTGTTTTTGTGTAAGCCGTGCGATACCAATTATTTTATTGCCGAAAAATGAAAATTATAACATCCTTAGATACATAAATAAGAAAGAAATTAACGGCCATTCGGACAAAATATTCTGCCTGCGATAAGCTTATTCGAGTATAGGGTCCAAAAATCAGTATAATGGTCCATGATTTTTGGACCTAATACTTGAATAAGCTTACCACACCACTTACCAATGATTATTGGTATTAAGGGTTATGTTGGTAACGCACGGCTTACACACAAATAATGAAAGCCTGAGTATGTCGCACTTAGTTTTTCATTTTATCAGTATAATGTTTGTAAACATTACTAAAGAGGTATAAACAACAAATCTCACATTTGTTTCCATAGATGGCACCTCTTACTCTATGGGTTAATATCTCACTGCCTAATATTTTCACCGTTTTTATTCAACATACCGTTGAGTGTTTTCCATCATCCAACACACGGCTACATTGGCCTAATGAGTCCCATATAAGACGAAACGTCGTCAATTATGCCCCTAGAGATAACGGAAACCGCTTAAAGGCTTGTCAGTATAATGGTCCATGACTTTTGAACCCTATGTACGGACTTTTCAAGTTTAATTTAAATATATATATATATGTATATATATATATATATATATATATATATATATATATATATATATATATATATATATATATATATATATATATATATATATATATATATATATATATATATATATATATATATATATATATATATATAGATATATGGCAATATCCTGAATATCCTCTGAAATTTTCGTCCAAATTGGTAAAACTATCGCGGAGTAATCGATGTATAAACACAAAATACAACAAAATGGCTGCCATTCCGCAATTTTTAACATTTTATTAATATGCTTACTATGGGACCACTTCGCCAATATTCTGAATGTCCTATGAATATTTCATCCAAATTGGTCAAACCATCGCGGAGTAATCGATATACAAATATAAAAAAATACAAAGCGTTAAACTGATAACCTCCTCTTTTTTTGAACTCGTTTAAAAATTATAATGAGGGTAATCCGTTAATAACGTTTTGTTCATACCGAATGTTCATTTTTCGAAAAAGTCAAATAAAATATTAGATTTTGAGGTTGCAAATTGTCATGGTCACCCTGTATACATAATTACATAACGGAACAGCAAAAGAGATTTTAGTCTTTATTGTCTATTACCACAAAAAAATGTCAATTTAATTATAAGACTGGCTGCCTTTATCGCCCTTATACATGTGTATAAGGGACAATCCGAGAAACGTACTCTACAATTTAGTGTTTTACTCATCAAATCTTAATTTTTTGAAGTCGGTTAAAGATAAGGTAATTTGTATATATCGAGTACATATTACTAAATAGTGCTGAACTAAACATTGTTTTACTTTCCTTTATTAAAGGAAGGATTTATAAAGAAGGAAATGTTGAGCGTAGCCAATTTACCGATTAATTTATTTTAAAAAATCCTCATTTTGTTCCAATATTTTATCAGTACCTAGGTCACGTCACACTTGATTTTTGGCCTAAATTCTAAATCAATTAAGAAGCTTTCACATAGAATTTTTACTCAATTTTGTTAGAACGCCGATTAGTTCCAACATTCGTAAAAAAATTTTACTAGCTTATCCTTATATCACATCTAATTTTTGGTGCCAGATGTTTAAGTCCATTGACCTAAAAGTTTTTTTCGACATTTTATTTGACAGACATTTTGTTCTACCATATTGGATATAGGCGATTATTTTACCAGTTTATTTTTATATCAGACTTAATTTTTGATCAAAAGTTGAAACCAATCGACTAAGTAGTTTTTCAGAATGACTTTTTAAAAAGTTTTTCATACCGTTATTTTGTTGCGCCGTATGATTCCCACAAAAATGTTAGCAATTGACCCTATATTATAGCCGATTTTTGTAAAATTTTAGTACTTTTAACCTTAATTATTAAACATTTTATTAGCCAGCCATTTTGTTCCATCCTATCGCATTTATATCGTAGACTCACCAAATTTTTTTTGAACAATTTTGTAAGTATTTTTCAATGTTCAAACAAAATGTCCATACAAAAGCTATTTTTTCTAAATTTTTTGTTTAGTACATGAGTATTATTATATTTGGAAACCCTTCTCATACCTGGTAAGCCATTTAAAATAATATTTTATTTTTTATGTATTGGTATACTTGGTTTCTGCTTTCTTATTTCTCTTGACTATATATTAATTACTTTTTGTAGTTAACCATTTCTGTGGACATTTCTAACATATTATGCCTTGTTTATTTTGTACATTTATATTCACTAATAAACTGTTGATCACCCTTCTATAGTCAAACAAGGTAATTAAGACAGTAGCGGTAACACACAAATATGATGTTTTTTGTTAATTTTATTAACTCTTTCATCAGAATAATTAAAAATAAATTTCTTAAATTTGTGTATTAAGTAAGAAAACTGAATTTAATTCACCTAATAAACAAATAGATCTATCTGATACGTATCTAACTTACCAGAAAGAACGAGAAGCAAATAAATCGAAATTAATATCGCTTCAGCCTAAACATAACTCATATACTTAGTCCCTACTTACTCATTAAAATTGAAGTTTTATCAAACAACATTTTTACGCAAGTAAACAGTTAAAAATAGAAGTAAAATATTTGCCATGAAACAGGTAAATAAAGGAACACATATTTGAGTTAAAGTAATTGAAACCAAATTTTTTCTCATTTTATTAAATTTTATTCTTGTTACAAATATTTAACCAATTCTATAATTATTTTTCCTTTTTTTTTAAGTTTTATACATATATTAAATGAAACAATCTACAAGTTCTTTCTACATAATATTATATGTGAAAGATTATATATGATACAAAAGTTTCTTCTCGATGCGCTCATACTTTTTAAAAGATAAATCGAAACTTTTATTTTTCACCGAAATTATCATTCAATTTGTTACCTGATCTCACAAAAGCTGTTTGGCACCAAGTGTCTCTAACCCAGAACTTATATTCAACCATCACTAAAAACACGTAACAGGTAGTTTTTAGAACATGTAAAACTTTTCGCGACACGAAAGTTAAAGGAGCGCCGATAATACACGGAGCTTCGTTTCGTTGGCACCGCGCCGTGAACTATACACGAAGCGCAATCATTTGGAGGGCAGTTTTGAAGTTCGCGACTTCTTGGCGAGATTGTGCGCCCTTCGCGTGGCCACAGGAGTGCGCGTCGCTTATTGCCAACGTGGACCACACATACACCTTTATTCTAAAAACAACACTGGATTTTTATGAAAACAGGAAACTGTTAACGTTTTGCGATAAAGTAGGACTTAATTAAAATATATTAAAACTAAACATCTGGTCAAGCAAAATTCATCAAGCAAATTTTTGACAAAACATTATAATGTGATGTTTCTGTTGCTAAAGAATAAGGCTCTTTAAAGATTTTGGCAGATTCCACCTAGACTGATGTGTAACAAAACATCTGTGCTTTTGAAGTAATTTCCAAAAAGTAACAAAAAATTTCTTGCTTTTGGGATCTGTAACTTTATATACCATTTCAAATCGCTTTTGCGATTTAACTTACAAATGTTAGAGTGGTGTATTATTTGGGGTTAGGATCCAGTAAAAAAAAAAACAACTATATGTATATATTCATAGAAAGGAGACCCAAGAAGTTGGATTAATATTTTTAACTCCTTCTAGCCCTTTTGTTGTCTGGGTAACCGACTGATATTTTGTGTGAAATTTTAAAATCAATAGCTATGTTTCTCCTAGTTTTAAGCATTTATTTGACGTCTAAAGTCAAACTTAATTGTAAGTATATCAATTAATTTCTTATTAATAACTTTTATTGTGAGTCTCCTATAGGTTGATTGCATTTTGCTAAAACTTTCTTTATTTTTATCGGTCCTTTCTGTAATAATTTCTGTAAATTTCAACTCGTAAAACTGTTTTAATTGTTTAGTTTTAACTGATTTTTTAACCGATAAATACGTGTTTCTTTTCCGTCATTTTAGTGTCCAGAGGATACAAAATAAAGTTGCGAAACGTCGACAATTTAAAAAAAATTAATTTTGTTTTTTTATTACTGCATCATAACCCCAAATATTACAACACTTTAATATAACAACAAGAGGATCGTTAACGAAAACCATTTAGAAACTTAACTTAAAAAGTTTTAAAATTTAAGTTGTTTTAAGTTAAAATATTAGGTTAGATCTCGATAAAATTGTTAGGAGTAAATAACTTAGATGTCTTGCTTATTAGCCTTGGCTAAATTGGCTAAAAATGAAATAAACAGGAACAATAATATGTAGTATAGTTTTACTAATTTAATACACAGCACGTATTGGTAAAGAAATACAACAATTTAACAGCAAAATTTTCACAAAAATATTTTTGTTTTGTCTTAGACGAATTCATGCAAAAAAGGTAAGCTGAAAAATTATCGATGCATTTATAGATAGATTAATCGTCATTAAATATTAAATAATAAAAAATATTTTCGTTATGTGCCAAGAACTCTCATAGGCAAGTTAGTCGAGATGTTAAGATAGACAATTTCTTAAACCATTTTTAAATTATTGTGTATTTAAATATTGTTTATCCTGCAAAACCAGTCGTTTTCTTTTAATCCGGAGCGCTGACGGGTCACGAAAGCTGAAGATACTGGATTAATTATTACGCACCTATAAACATTTAATTGCAATTTACCTTTTTTTTATTCGCTTAAAAATATTTTTGTTGATGTTGTATTTTCCAGTTAATGTATATTTATATATTTTTCACGTCGGGAAAAAGGCTTTTTTTTTCAACTTCGAACACCGCAAATAATGTCTTCAGCGCCAACAAACCGGAAGTAGACAAAATTTTCAGTAATACATACTTATTCTCAGAGATTCATTCATTTATGAAAGCTATACGAGTTTGGACTTGCCATCAAAAAAATTTAGGAAGCATATACTAAATGAAACATATACTGATATGAAAACATATACCAAACAAACACACAGAAGGAGGCATAATGAGATATAGATAACGCAACAGTTCAAAACCTTAGTGGTGCCTGGCACGATCAGCATACACCGACTTCGGCAACAAGTTGGGATTTGTGATTGTACAAGGGCTATCAGGATGTAAATAAATTGGAACACCTAATCAGATTTCGCAAGATTATGTAATGTGCTAGATCACTAAATGAAAACATAAATAAAACTATCTGTCATAAAATAGAGAAATGTTAATAACTAGTACAGGGAATCCCGAAAATACGACAAATGTAGAAGGCCCTTGTTATTCTTATGATAATCTCGTAAGGGTTCACAAAAAACAATAGTAAACCAAAAATAGTAACAATAAGGACGCAAATATTGTATTAAAATCGTTCGATTTTCCTAGTTATTTTCATTCGTATTGTCTTGGAGTAATGTGTTTATATTACTGCAGGTAATATAAAAACATTCTACTTATTCTTGTTTTGTGTTGTCAAAAATTATGAAGATTATATGTATTTAATAATTTTGACAAATAATCTCTTAAGAGTACCTTTAATACCTCTATCTATCTCTTTTCATGTTTCTAACTTAGCGTTAAATCAGTGTCGTGAGACATGCCCTACTTAGTTTTATACCAAAAGTTATAAATGCAGAAACAGTATCGATTAAAAGTCTTATTTCACTTGTTTTCGAAAACATAATTAAAACCTTTTTTTGAAGTCAGTTGATAAAGCAACATTGAATAACAAAGGCCTAAATTATAAACCACAAATGAAAATCGTGTTGTTAAAATCGTGCTATCTGGAGCACTGAATAGAGAAAATTAATGTTATTTTCAACACTAGTTTCCGCAATTATATCGGGCCGGTGTACTCTATTAAATTGGCGGGGTCCAGGGTAACTGTATATAGTAAAGACTTAAAGTAATAACGGCCGTTTGCGTTTAACCTAAAATACATTTTGCCTGTGGTTTCTATGTTATGAAGCAATGTTTGAATAGTTTTGACTCGACAGTTGTTGCACCAATAGTTTACCAGTTATGACACATTTCTAAAGCTAAATACTCGTATGCCGTTTAGCTGACTAATTTAAATTAATGATAAAACTCTAAAACTTCATAATATGGTAAATTCAAAATTATTATATAGGAGTTTGACCTTAGTTTTCATAATCAAGAGAAAGTTTGTAACTAAAAATAATTGTATTTTGATTTGCACAGAGAAGCATAGAGGATGAGGCAATTTATTAAGTCAATATGGCGAAATTGTTATGTTTCCTCTTTTAAAATCGATTTCTCAGGCGTTTGTAATTTTAATCAATTATTCATCAAGAAAAATTGTATTCAAGTAATTGATAGGAATAAAAACTATGGTAATGGTAATAATAATAATAACATGTCTGTTCTGTATGAAATGTAGGACAGATAATTAACTGTTACTAACCACGTAATTAAATAACGCCAGTTTTCGATATCCCGTCATTTCAGACCCATGTGTTCTAAACGCAACCATCCTATTATGCACTTTCTATTTAACTTTCTTATTTGATAAGTGTTGAAGATTTAAATTTCAAAGTTATATTTGAAGAAACGTTTTTAAGGGCTATTATCAGGTTCCACATATAAGTTTTTCGTTAAAGTTTATTCGTGAATATTGTATTTAAACCCTCTTTCTAATAATCTATCTTATCCTGCCCTAGATTATAAAATAAAAATAAAATAAATAAGCTTTACATATTAGCACACATTACCACTACAGATGTGGCAATCAGACCGAGAAACGAATATTTGAACTGAAAAAAATAGTACATCCTGTTTAAAGGTCATGAGCCTTAATTAGTGATGCCGCGAGACGAGACGAGAAAAGGCCTTCTCTCGTCTCGTCTTGTGATACGAGAGAAAAGTACGCTCTCATCTCGCCGAGAATGCGAGAGAGACTCTCTTTCGCCCCGTCTCTCGTTTCTCTGGTGATATAAAAAATAGAAAAACTATTCCTAATTTGTTAACAAACGATTTAATATTACCATTAAAAGCTTGATATTTAAATTTGTAATAAGAGGGTAATTTTTAGTTATCTAAAATCTAAAAACTAGAAGAAAAAACGATGAAGAGTGATCGTCAATTCTTCAATCAATTTTTTAAAGAAATTTTAGATGTAAAGTTGAAGCATTCCTCAGTTTTTATCAGTTTTGTTGGCCTCTTGAGAATGAACTATACTATCTGTTATGAAAGACCCAACAAATCACTACAACAGCGCATATTGAAAATAAAAGTGGTATTTTTTTTAAATTTTAAATTTTAAAAAGAGAAACAATTTTGAGGTGTTGATTTTGTTAAGGTGTATCGTTTCGCCAGTGGAAAATAGCTAGTCGTCAAGGAATTTTGGTATAAAGTACTCTAGTCAAATAGTAACAAATATCTATTTTGTGTCTATAATCAGCGGATCAAAGTAATTCTTATAAGAACATCGTCAATTGTATATTTTTAATATTTTTGCGTTTGCAGAACCACACCTAATAAAGATAAATCAAAACAGATTCGTTTCTAGGGTCGCTTCTAGATATAGAAATATTCCGGGTATAAGTCTGTTCACTACACTTGCTCTCAAAATGACGACATTTTGCATTTTCAAACCTCACTATTCCGCGTTCGAATGGAGACACCAGACGTACATAAAAAATTGTAAGCTATAAATTTAACTATACAACGATCCTTGAAAAATGTTTTCTTAGAACTTAAAATAAAAAACCTATTGGTTTTGTACGGAATTTTGGCAACACTAACACACCGAAAACCGTAAAAAATATATTAAATAAAAAAGCTTTAGAGTTGAGCTTATATAGGGGCAACACGTTAATTCTCGCCCAGACATTCATTTTAATTTATGTTTTTTTTACCTTGAGATAGCCAAATGTAAGTAAATACGAATTAATCTTATCACTGCACTTTTATTAACAGAATGAAGAATTTACTCAGTTGTAATTTACGCAGTTGTTTACATAAACTACATTATAATTTAAGCTTTATTTGGTTAGTTGAATCAATTTATTTTTTTTGCGAGGGCGATTTAGCGATATAGAACTATCAAAACATTTTTCAGTTTTGTTCTGATTAAAAAGTGGAAAAGATAATGTCTGTAGGGATATGTGTGTATGTGAACAAAATTTGCGATTATTTTTAAAATTGCACCAAAAATACACTACGCCAGTGTCTGGTGGAATTAGATTTTGGGTTCCATGGAGTAATAACAACGTAAAAAAATCATATTTGGAGAATCCGGAAGCCGAGAGCAGTCAAATCGAAAACACAAATAATTGGGATAAATGTTCTGACATGAAAAAAAAATAGAAATCGTAGGCGTAGATACTTGATGTTTTGTTCGATAATATATTTAAAAAAAACCTAATATTTCGAAAAACAGTGAAATACGTTAAATCTATTTTATGATTTATGTCCAGTATGCAGGGTAGCCCTAAAGGAATGAGGCAGCCCCCCGTATACGATAAAAAGTATTCAGAAAACGGTAAAACATGTAAAATTTTATTTATTATTTGTATATTTTTTTGAACTATACAGGGTGGGTAAAACACCCACCTGAAAATAAAAAAATATATATTTCAGAAGCTCTTATCTTGCTTAGAAAACAGTGATACACAACAAATTTATTCTATTTTTTGTATATAAAAACTATTTTTTCAACTATACAGGGTATCCCTAGCAGGATGAAACCGCTACCTGAAAATAATAAAAATCCAAAAGCATATAGCATGCTTAAAAAGCCAATTCCAATTTCCAATTATTCAGGGTGGTCCTAGGACAATGAAATACGTCTGCGAAAATGAAATCCAAAAAATAATTCAAGGCAGAAAAGCAGCAGTAAGGATAAATCACGTGACTACCTTATTTGGTATTTGAGCAACTTTTTGCAGGCTCACATTTTACTTAGCGCAGTTATTTTACTGCGAAAGTGTCTCTGCACATATAACAAAATTATTTTTTTTGTATTTTTGTGAAAATTGGAAAACAATATTTAACAGAAATTAAGCATTTTAACTTTTTTTTTGAAAATTTGGATTTTATCAATAAGATCTATCTGTGTCTGTAGAAATAAATATAAAAAATCATTAAATTTTTGGCTTAATTGGGAAGAGTGGCACTTTGTGATGTTCTCTGATGAGAGTCGATTTGGGCTAATAACTGACATATGATCAGTACGAGTCTGTGGAGACTTCGGAATAACAGGTAAACAATAGATATGTATAAGAAGTTTATACATCCATGAGTGGCTCTGTAATGGCATAGTGCGGAATATTTTTTCTAATTCATATTTTTTTTATTTTATTATATATATATATATATATATATATATATATATATATATTTTATTATATATATCTTGTATAATAAATTACCTAAAATAACATTTAACCTGTTATATATCAGATCGATAATTGAACTTCATATCGAAAATATTTTTAAATAGATCTCACACAATAAAAACAAAATTTGAAAAAAAGAATTAAAGAGCAATACAGAGAAAATTTCGTCTTAACTAGGTACGTACATGTCATACCTAGGTCTATTAAATAATTGATTAAAAAAAAATTCTAATTTTTGCGAAAATATAAGTCAATTTTGTTATAAATATGTGTAAAGATATTTTCACATACCCCTTATATTATCATTTGCTCTCGGGTACTTGAAAAATATACTTAATTTTTGGGACCAGTTTACAAAAGCAATCCCGATTTTTTGTTTTTCGATAGTTTATTTTATTTAAACATTAAAAACATGAAAAATACTGATTTTGTATGCTCGAGGGACACGAGAGATCTCGAGGAAAACGAGAAATTCTCGACAAGAGAAGACCACCCTCTCGTCTTGTCTTGGCTTGTGCTACGAAAGAAAATTGCTCTCTCGTCTCTTCGAGGCGAAACAAGAGGCGAGAATCTCTCGTCTTGGAGGCATCACTAGCATTAGTGCGCATGATGTTCATACTCTGTAACACGTGTTTCTCGAATGACATACCAGCGTCCGTTTTGTACCATTGTAGTAGAATAGTAGATTAAAGTCACATATTATCAATAAAACCTAGGAATTCAACCTTGTTCGCTACAGTGGATTGAAATGTTATTGTATTAGTACAAAAAGAGCCAACCCAGTAAAATGTTAAACAACCATCGGGAAATTATAATAATAAGCAACTTAATGATAAACTCTTTTTGATATTAGAGGTCATATTTTTTATATTTAGATTATTCAGAAATGTTAATTTATTGTGTTGTATTAAAATTCACAAGTATTTGAAAAAATGGTATGCTTTAGAGAGTAGATATATTATGAAAGCATTGTGTTTGTTGATTGATATACACTTCAAGATATTTTTCTGGTATTTATTTTTGCTATTACATTTTAAGCGTCAAATCGAAATTATGAAATAAATGCAAAGTAGATCACGTTTTAAACTATCAAATATATAATATATGTAAAGTACGTACATACACTGTGCATTATAAACAAAATTGTGGTTTGACTATATTAATTTTGTATTCATTATGCCTTTGAACTTTCGACTTATGCTATTGTGTTCTGTGTGCGAAATTTTAGCATCAGCATACTAAAAGTTGTGACAATAGGAGCATATAAGTACTTCATTTGCCCTATTATGTTGCGTTAATTGTGTTGGTGTAAATGTTGAGTTTAACTTTTAGAGTGCCCCGAATTTAACTTTTTAGTTTCTATGATTTCTTCTGCCTGTTTATAGAAGAATGTTATATAGAAAATAAGCAAACTGGTGCCCCTAATTTTTTTGTGCAATACGCTGGATTTACGAGAACTGGAAAAATAGGCATTATAATAATTTATATAATTAATATTAAAATTGTTTGGGAATATAAAATGTAAGTTAATTAATTTTTAATAGATACGATGCACGAAAAAGTAAACTAAACTATGCTTTTAGATTTTGAGACTCAAAATAAATTACAAACCTGTACAATTTTGTAGTTATTTGTTAAATAAATGTGCGCGTTTTTGTTGCGCCCTCTTAGTTCTTTCTTTCGAACCACTGTGTGATAATCGTCAGCCATGCCCCTCAGAGCCTTCATCGAATGCTTGTTTAACAAAACGACAGCAAGGAATCCAAAATGCGGGTTTTTGACATCGTAACGTTATGTGACTGGATATTTGCCTGTTTAGAAATCAAATTATTATGTTTGATAAGTATTATATGTATTATTTATTATTACAAACAGTGTTTCTTTATTTCTTGATGCAATTGCGTGTCATGCTTTTAAACGTATTAAAAATAACAAAGCGTTTATGGAAATTTGTTATAAATTTGCATCGTTACCAGTAAGGCAATAGTGCAAAACCCAGTTAAAGGTTCAAGGTCAATGAGAGCCAGGGAATAAATCTTTTGATGTTTTGCCGGGCATTACCTCTTATAATCTTCACTCTTTGATGTCAGTATGATATAATTAAATTATATTCCCACTTAATAAGTCACACACGAATCACATTAATAAAACATATAAATAAATAAATAATGCCTTTTATTAATATATAGAAATAATAAATAATGTAATGAATTAAGTAAATATATTTTTGAACCTGGCGCAGTCTAGCTTTTAATAGCTACTCAACTAAACCAGGTGAAAACAAAGAGAAATAAAATAATTAAAATGAAAAACTATTCGAGTTCTCATTAAGTAATTACTCAAATAAAAAGTTTACATAAGAAAATTAAAATAAAAACTAAATTAAAATTAAAATAAGTTGTTAATTTTCGAGTGAATAAAAAAATACCTTAACAAAAACAAAAGAAAAAGAAAGAACTAAACATTAAAAAAACCTTTCCAAGTAGGTCACTGAGAAGCAATTTAATTTATCGTATTCTACAAAGTTAATAAATATTTTTTATAGCTCGCTTTGAAAGTGTTAACATTAAGGTTTAGCAAAGCAAGTTGTTTGGTAAGCTACTGATGATGAGGCATGGTTAATCCTTCGTTATTTCGAAGATTTAAATTGCGAATGTCATGGCGAAAAACCAAGAGTTTACGAATGGAAAAAGGGGATGCAGGTTTGTTAATTGTTTTTATTAAAAGGTTTCTACGAGCTTCTATTTTTAGTCAATTAATATTTCGATATTCAGAAATGTGATCATATTTTCTAAGACCATAAACAAATCTAACACACGAATTCTGCACTCTTTGTTTCCGGTTCCTTCTCTCTTGATTAAGGCAAAAACCGCACACAAAATCCAAATAATTGAAATTTGGTAATACAAGCGATTCGAATAAGTTTCTCCTTAAATTTAGATTTAAAATATGCCTGTTATTGTATAACATTTTGAGAGAGAGATACTATTTTTTTAGGTGTTCTTTAAACCTTAATTGACTAACCAATATTAAACTTATGTTCTTCGCAGAGTCAACAAAACATTAATTAATTTTTGCCAAAAACCAAAAGAAGAGTTCAGATTCAAGTTATGGCCCTTAGAAAGTGAATACAGGATTTCAAGATCTGTATTTATATATGATTCAGCAAGTTCATAATCATCCTTATCAAAGGAACAATATAACTGCGTATCGTCTGCGAAAGCTTGAATTTTACAAAAAGATAAGTGATTTCAAGATATCAGACGTATAAATAAAAAACAAGAGAGGTCCCAAAATAGAGCCTTGTGGCACTCCAGATAATATTTCCGCTTGTTCGAATAATTTATTATTTGAGTAAATTTTTTGAAACCTGTCGTATAAATATGATTAATTGAGAAGAGCTATTATCAAATCCATAGTATTTTAGCTTGGCAACCCATAAATTATGATTGATCGTATCAAATGCCTTTGTAAAATCAAGGAGTGCTGTTCATTTTTTATCCCTTGCTCGAATTATGTCATCTGCAACATTAACTAAGGTAACAGACGTGCTAAAATTTTTACGAAGGCCACATTGTATATTTGGAATAATACTATTGGCGGTATACATTTGTATAAATAATATTTTCTCAAATATTTTTGATAGCGCAGGCAGAATCCTTATAACTTGAAGATCATTAAAAGTTAAAGGTTTGGAAACTTTTGCCGAGGGTTTTTCGATTGATATTTTCCATAATTTAGGAAAGTAGTTTATTCCAAGACTACAGTTTATGATATGAGTTAAATATTGATAAACAGAGTACAATACTCAAGCATTAGCGGAGAAATCTCGTCAACCTCAGTAGCATTTGTTTTTATATTATTTAAAATAGTATTCACTTCAGCCACTTCTACCATTCTAAATGTAAATTTGAACTATTGTTTGAATAATAGTCAATCACAGTTTAATAGTCTTTCATCACAGTTTGACACGTTTTGGAGAAAACTAGCAAAAAATTGTTAATATCACTAGGGTCACATTTCTGGCTTGGAATCGAGCAATTCTTTTTATTTTCACAAACATTGAAATTTTTTATCGCAGACCAAATGTTTCTAGAGTTTTTCTCACTACACAAGAAATCAAGGTATATTTTTTCTTCCTCCTGATTGTAGCTAAAATAAAATTTCTTAAATATTTATAATTAACGTTTTTGTTTATAATTATAATAACGGTTATCATTTTTAAAAACCAGAAATTAAAAAACAAGTTATGACAACGCTGTTATTGTAAAATGCTCAAAATTAATTCCTTTTTAAATAGCTAAAATTTCATTTAATTATCTAGGCAATGAAAGTAATTATACGATTTTGTCACTATTTCATTGCATACCGGATGCTTATGGAGGACATTTTTTAGAAAAAGAATTGAAAAATGTTAAACGCTGTTGCATCTAAATAAGACATGTAAACGAATTCTTCCGTTTACATATCATCTTTCTTCAAGAAGTTCCGAAATAAAATTGCTTATTTATCAAACAAAATAGCACATGAATGTTAAAAACATTTAAAAGAATGTCGTAAATACTAAACTATTAGATATAAACAAGGATATACTATTACATTTCTGATAGTTTAAATCAAGTAGTAGACCGGCAGTCTGAATATTTAAAGATACATTAGCCAACGCTATACATCAAACCAGAGTAGCGTTAGCTAGATTTATTACCCTAGAAAACATTAATAAATTAATTAAGAAGGGAACCTAGGAAGTTGTGCTTACGCTAAGTAATTATGAAGTCATTAGCTTAATTTGGATCACATGAAAGCCTAAATTTATCATAATTAATGAACTTGTTACACAAAACTTATAGAGCTAAATAGTTGTCTGATGTCCAATTGCGCCATTTCCCGTTACCACAGGAGAACGTAACTTCCTTTGAATATTAGAAGTTGGACTTTTATGATAGTAACATGCTATAAACACTGAAATAATTGGTACTAGACGGAGTAAGAGTTCAATAAGTTCATATCTCTAATCCGTATTTATCTAAGACCAAATTTACAGAACTTATTAATTCCTATTCCTTATTTAAATAACTCAAGATTATAAATGTGGTCCGCTGTATTTGCTAGTTTAATTTGAAGACTAGTATAATAGTCTATGTGTTAAGGATAGATATATATGATCTTTATATCGATATAATAATAAGAAATAGAGAAAAATTTCACTTCTTAGGAAAAATGGCTTTCAGTGAATATTTAAATTTTTTGAAATATTATAGTTCTCGAATTTCTATTCAAAATGTGTTATTAGCGCAAGTCTTATGGACAGATTTGGAAACTTCAGAGTGACAAAATTTCTTTTTGTTTTAGCGACTCCGGTCAAAACTATCCTAATGTTTCTACCATTTAACTAGTTTTGACAAAAAAAAAGATGCCAGGTTTTAGGATAATAATTATTTAGTCTTTTGATAGGTACACAAAAGTTTACAATAATTCTTTGTTAATAATTCTCAACAAAACTTCCTTAAACTACAAAATTTCCTTAAAATAAAAAAATCTATCAATACTGCATATTTACAAATCAAGCGTGGGGATTTTTCTAAATTAAGGCCAGTTTAATATTATTATTATTATCTCGACTTGCTGTCTGAGAGTATTCCTGTGGTTGCAATTTATATTGACGGTATTATACCAAGTCAAAAAAAAGGAAAAAAAAAACAACTATTGTGTATTAAGAAATGACCGATTTCTGGATGTTCCTGTGAATGTCTGTATTAAGTCCTAATTGAGACAAATGCGGAGTAAACGGTGCCAAAAACGGTGTGTTGGTGTGAGACATGTTACTGATATGACGAGAGGAACAATGAGGACTTCCGGTTTCAACAGCCTTTTTACTTCCATTGTCAAGTCAGTGTATTTGGCGATCTTCTCACTGTATTTCGCTTGGATGTTCTTGTCGTTGGGAACAGTCATGTCAATTAAATAAGTGATCTTTTTTTTTTGGTTTGAAAGGTGATATCGGGTCTGTTTGCGGGGATTGTTTTGATCTGTGTGGATGTCAATGTCCAAGTACAGCTTGTAGTCTTCGTTTTCAAGTATGGATGTTGGTGTATAATGGTAGTAAGGGTCTGTGTTCTCCGCTAGTTTGTATGTGGCATTGGCTTTAAATAGTAAAGACGTGCAAAAACCCTGTTGTAACACAGGTTCCACTTGCTCACACGCTCAGCGCCAGATGTATAATATCCTTATTAGCGATCAGCCGGATCACCGTCTTTTATAAAAACGGTGGTAGAAGCGTGGAAGGGGCTACGTATTTGAGTCAGGAATTTATAGCGACGTTGCCGACATTGCTCTCGCGAATATAATATTAATTTCATACTGTCCCTGGTCGTTCAAGTTTTGGCTGAGGTTTTGCCGCTTTTAAATACTACCTTTTTTACATTTTATCTTTTACATTGTAAACAACAGTGGACAATAAATCTAGAGAACACTGACGATATTATGGGTATCACAATTCTAGAAAATGTTAATATTTTCCAAGTTTTAGGTTTTTCAGATTTTCTTTTATTGAATATATTAAATTACAATTGATCATTAATAGTAATAATAGATAAATATTCTAATTACACTTTTTAATTTAATCTATGCATGGGTATATACAGGGTGATATGAATGTATGAAAACGTTCGATTATATCGCAAAGTATATGAGATAAGGAAAGAAATTTGACAGAGATTTTAAGATATATAAGGGTGTTAATTATTTTAATTTTACAAAGTCGGTCAAAAATAGTCGGATTGTATCAAATAACCGGGTCTAGAAATTTGGAACTATGAGATTTCCTTTTAATCAATATATCAGATTACAATGGATCGTTAATAGTAGTAATAGATAAAAATATTCTAATTACAATTTTTAATTTAATCTTTACCGGTGTATATACAAGATAATATGTATGTATGTACAGGGAATATACAGGGAAAGAAATTTGATACAGAGATTTTAGGATATATATATATATATATATATATATATATATATATATATATATATATATATATATATATATATATATATATATATATATATATATAAGGGTGTTAGTAATTTTAATTTTAGAAAGTCGGTCAAGTCGGTTGTGACAAAGTTATATTTTTTAAATAATCGTGTCTGGAAACTTGGAATTGTGAACAAGGTTTCCTTGTACAACATATGCACCTACTAAGCAAGGGCTTTTCAAAATTTAACCCTTATAGGGGTGAAATATGTCTATACATTGTTTACCATACGCATTTACCAAAAAAATATTTTACGACGATTCTTTCGTCAATGGCTTTTAAAAATAATTATTCAAATACAAATTTCAGAATTTTTTAAAACTCCACTCTTAAGCGAATAAAAAGGAGTTATTTTTATTGCCCCCATATAACCGCTAATTGTATCATTAATACGCTATGTACCTTTTAAAGATTAAGTATTGAAGTCGTAAAAATGTTTTCTAAAAAATATAAGTTGGGTTTAATCGACGTTTTTTCTAGGGACTAGAATACGAAAAATATATTTTAGAACAAAATTGAACATATGTACAATTGTGTGCGTCTGTGTATATAAACAAAATTTCCGCCAACCAACGATAATTTGAGTACCATCAAACCGGTTCGCTTAAAATTTGAACCACAAGTATTCTAGGTTAGTGTCTGGCGACAATTGAATTTTTGGTGTCACGGGCCTAGATTTTGGATACTTTTTAATGTTCTGACATTGAAACATTATGTGTGGTGTGTTCTGTAAATAAGAAAAAATTATGCAAATTCGGTGTAACATGTCAAACTTCTTTTTTTTCCTTAGTAGATGTCTAGCATTGAAAGAAACCTCGTTAATAATTTTATTTTTCGACAAAGTATATTGCTGATTTTCTATAAACACTTTTTGAAATCGGACTCAAACTTAGCAGACAGCAAATATTCATTACACTTAGACAGCAAATATTCATTACACTCATGGTACTAGATTCAAAACTCGCAATACAGTCTTGTGGTGCAGTAATGAAGAATTATTTTGACGCCGACTTCAAAAAGTCAAATTTTTAAGATGGAATAAACAAACAAACAAAAGTATGCTTTATTACCGCAGAAAAATCCTACAATTTTATAGACAAAGCAAAATATACCTAAAAATAAGACATATCAAAACATTAATCGAAAATAATTTCGACAGGTCAGTGCTTTTTTTTTTTAAAATGTAAATTATCAATTTACCAAATCGTAAAACACACGTTAGAATATAGCATAACATTGCAAACAGTAAATGAATCATGATAACCTTATAAAAGTAAACAAACACACATGTATGAGGTGAATAATTTCGATGACATTGAAATCAAAATTGCAACTATGCGACCTTAAACTCTATGTTATTATAGTTATACAAATAATTGTGATGTTAAACAGAAGGTATATTGAACTAGTGTAGAATGTAGTATACAAAAAGAATTAAATTGTTTTTAATCCAATACCTAACAAAAATAATTAAGTTTTAAGTGAATGTTCGACAGTTCTTTTCCCTATATAATGATTTACAAAATTCTATGCTATGAGTTAGGACATGACTCACAAAAGATTTAAGTAAACAAGCGAGTTTAGTGACAATTTAAAGAGACTTACTCACTGAAAAAAAAAATAATTAACGCTGTAAAATGGTCTCTAAATGAGGTATGCTTTGGTGTTTTTTCGAAATTGTGCAAGCATAGGGATAGATTTTAAATGTACTGGCAGATTGTTGTAAAGTTTTATGGCGTTGTAAATAATTGATTTTTTTATTAATTCTGTGGAAGGAATGGGAAGATAAATATCATGCCTAGGGTTTCTGGTAGGGTATACATGTTGTGGCCTTTCTGGGAGGGTGTTTATATGTTTTCTCAGCAAACATACCGTTTCCAAAATAAATAATGCAGGAAGTGTTAATATTTCATGTATTTTGAAATAGTATTGGCAGTGAGCTCTATTATTTAGACCAAACAAATAACGAATGGCTCTCTTTTGAAGCATAAAAATACTACGAAATTGCTCGGTGGTACAGCAGCCCCAAAAGGGAAGGCCATAGCGGAGGTGGGATTCAAATAAAGAGAAATAAGTAAGTCTGGCAGAAGGAACGTCTAGTTCTTTTGAAACTGATCGAATGGCGAAGCAGGCGGTAGAAAGTTTTTTAGTTAAGGTGTCAATATGATTAGACCATTTTAGGTTGCTATTTATATTTAAACCCAGGAATTTAACCGACTCTACGTATTCAATATTGCTGTTATGTACCTGAAATGGTTGTAAAGTTCCCTTATAAGATAACGCCACCGTTTTATCGACGTTAAAACAAAGCATATTGGAATCGGACCAAGCCTTAATTATAACCAAGTCTTTGGAGATACTAGAGTGTAAAGACGTTGTATCAAAATCACTCCATGTTATGCTTGTGTCATCAGCAAAAAGGGAGATTCTTCCATTAATTTTAAGGTTCGTGATATCATTAATGTATAACAAAAAAAGAATAGGTCCCAAGACTGAACCTTGAGGGACTCCACTTGTAATCAACTTACAATCAGAATCGGAACCATTAGCCCTTACAAGTTGTTGCCTTTTTCCAAGATAAGATTTGAACCAATTTAAAGAAGTACCACGAATTCCATAAAAATGTAGTTTGTTTATCAGAATTTCATGACTAACACAATCAAAGGCTTTCGCATAGTCACAAAAAACTGAGGCAGTTGGGTGGTTGTTATTGAGAGATAAGTAGACGCCTCTAAGCAACGTGAACATGGCGTCACTGGTGCACTTGTTGGGTAGAAATCCGAACTGCTCCGGGGATATAATCTGATGTTTCAGGAGAAATGGCATAAGACGGTTCTTCAGTAGCCTTTCGATGATTTTTGATAGCACTGGTAGTAGTGCAATTGGGCGATAATTGCAAGAGTTAGTTTTTTCGCCGCCTTTATGAAGTGGAATAATTATAGCTGTTTTAAGGCAATCAGGGAATACACCTTTTATAAAGGACTCATTTATTAATGTTGTAAGGGCCTCTATGACTGGGAGTGGCAAGTTCAGGAATATTCTAATTGATAGGCCATCAGTGCTACACGAAGATTTACTTTTGATATTATGTATTACCTTCAATAGTTCAGTGTTGCTAACGGGACTTAAGAAAAAGCTATCAGCTAAATTTTTTGAAGGAGGGAGAAACGAAAGAGGGTCCAAACTTGGCGAGATACTAGAGGTAACATTTTTGCTTACATTAATAAAATAATCATTTAGATCATTAGCCCCTGGCAAGATCTGAGTCACAGGGTTTGATTTGTTTCTGAGGTTATTGATGATGGACCAGGTTTCTTTTGAAACGTTATTAGAGTTTGTTAGACGTTTTCGGTAGTGTAATTTTTTTGCTGACTTAATAAGAGTAGTGTAGATCCTCCTATAATTAGAGATATAGTCGAGACTAAGAAAGGAGTCGGTGAATTTTTTTATATATGAGAGCGAGCGCATATTTTTAGCAGAAATTCGTATTCCTTTCGTGGTCCACGGTTTATGCCGCTTAGGTTTGATATTCTTAAGCGGGAAGGCCTTGTTAAAAGCACTTAAAGTTTCATTTAAAAAAGTTCTGAAGTTTGTGTTGACATTATCAGATTCAAAATTCCAATTGGTGTTAAAGCAAATATTATGAAATACTGAGAAATTTGCGGCCGAGAAAATTCTGCCCCGATGGCGAGATCTTGGTAAGGGCCTAATAGGTAAACTAAACCTGGAAATTACCGCCTCGTGATCGGAAAGACCTGAGTTATAGACCTGTGATTGCACCTCTGATGGAGAAAAATCAGACGCCATGTAATCGATGATAGAAGAAGAGTTTTTTGAAATTCTAGTTGGCGAGGATACATGCATTGAAAGACCGAAAGAGTCGAATATAGAAATTAGATATTTCTGGATGGCACAAACAGTAGCATAGTCAATATTAAAGTCCCCGCATAGAATTTTTTTACCTTTAATCGGTAGGCTGTCTAGCAAACTTACCAGGCTATTTAAAAATGATTGTACATCAGAGTTTGGTGATCTATAAATACAAATTACATAAAGATCAAGGTTTTGATTATATACTATAGAGAATTCAAAAGAGCTATCCGCTAACAAATGATCATATTTAGATACCGACATGAAATCTCCATTTAGGGATAGAATCAATCAGAATAAAATATTTTGTCTTTATATTTTAGGTCAGTTTAATTTTCTTTACATAACTTTTTACGAAATGAATAGAGGTAGAGGTTTCTTGTATAGCACAGAGAAAAATCTTCCTATTCACCAATAAAGGTCAACTGCTTTCTTACTTTTTTCTACAATATCCACTTCATCTAAATGAGATTCTAAGACGATTCTTTGGCATATGGCTTTCAAAAAAAATTATTTTATAATTCACCCTTAAGTGAGTAAAAAGGGGTAAAATGTGTTTTTACTGTTTCAAACTGAACATGATTTTAAAACGATTCTTTTGTTAATGACTTACGAAATTAAAAACTTTAAAAAATTTTTAAAATTTTTCAACCTTGTAAAATTTCTGCTATTTTAGCAAGAACTCCTCAACTATGTCATAGAAATTATGACATAGAAAAAGTTTTATGTCCAGAATAAACTTATATAATACTATTAACGTTCATTAAGATTCGTAATTACCTAGCATGCTCCAAATTTCAATACATATTAAAGCATTTAAAAGTTTGTGCGAAAACTCTCTGACAGAAAATAGATTAAAGTGGCGTGCGTCATTGCTGTATTTTTATTTTTTTTAATATATTTGCTATGGAATAACCCCGGTACCACACTAAAAACTTCTTTAAAAAATCATCTATGTTGGCCACAATCTCCCCGAAGTATTTGGTGTACTTAAAATCACATTAACTAATATTATAGAAAAACGATATCTTGACATGCATAGAATATCAGCAATCCCAACGGTTAAAAATTGAAGTAGTAAAATTGCATTTTGTGTCCCTGAAAACCACGAAAACTCTATGAAAATTGATATTTTTAGATTTTGTGCCAAGAATAGTTAAAAGTTATTTGCTATTTTAAACACATTTAAACTTATGACACCAGAAATATCATTACTCAATAATGAATCCCCCCTTCATGCACTAAATTTTAAGGCAATATAATAAAGCACTTTAAAGTTTCCGAGGGAAGGGATTCAAAATGGCGCTATGCCACCATTTTTTTTTCAGTGTTTACTATATGACCACCCCGTTACTATCCTGAATACTTCCTGAAAAATGCATTCAAATCGGTCAAAGTATCACAAAGTGTAGTATACATAAAAAATTGGTCAATTTCCTTTACCCGGAACTTCCCTCATTATGATTTTTTGTTGGGAATAGTGAGGTACGAGTGAAATGGTACCCAATTCAGTTCAATAAATAGTCACAGTATATGTATGTTACATATACTGTATTTTCAAACATTTTTATTGGCGCCATTTTGTTCCATCATACTGCATTCCTACCAATATTATACCAGTTTCTTTCTATCTATGCTACAATTGACTTTTGGGTATAATTTAAAATAAACTGAATAAGTAGTTTCCACATTGTCAAATACCGCCATTTTGTAACGTCATGTTGATTTCGTACCATTTTATCCCATTTCCACATTTATTTTTTCTGCAAAAATTAAAGTCTTTAAGAATATGCCACTAACTGATAGCCATAGAGACAGACCGACAGACGGGCCGACGGAACTGATAGAACATATTTTTGGCATATAGAGACGCTAAATCGCTAAACATGAGAGGATGTTTATTCACGATTACAAGCATTTTATTTGGCCGCCATTTTGTTTGGTCTTCTTGAGTTAGTACCACAATTTCACTAGATGATCCCTATACCAAAGTTAGTTATTGCACTCAATTTGAAACCAATCCATTTCAGGCTGAATTTTCAAATATTTCGTTAAGCCGCCATTTTGTTCCGCCATCTGGGATTCGTACCAAAATTTTACCAGTTGATTGCAACATACTTCTTTAATGTTGGTGCAAAACTTGAGATAATTTAGATAAGTAGTTTTTTAATATTAATTTTTTTTAACATTTCACTAAGGTGCCATTTTGTCTCACCACATTGGATTTTTACCAAAATATTACTAGATCATCCCGATATGGTCCTTGATATTTTATTAAAATTTGAACTCAATAGGATAAGTAGTCTTTAAGCTATGCCGCGAACTGATAGACAAACAGACAGACCGACAGATGGACCAACGGAATCGATGAAACTTATTTTTAGCATCTAGGTACACTAAAACGAGAATATATGTAAAATCTGAGATGGTGATTTTTTCGCAATTACAAACATTTTATTTGGCCGCCATTTTGTTCGGCCATCTCGAATTAATGCCACAATTTCACTAGTTGATCCCTAGACCACAATTAGTTATGGCGCACAATTTACAATCAATCCATTAAGCAGTTTTTCAGTCTGAATTTTTAAATATTTTATTAAGCCGCCGTTTTGTTTCGAGATCTTGGTTTCGTCCAAAATGTTACCAGATGATTCTAACGTAATATTTGCTGTTGGTGCAAAATTTGAGGTAAATTGGATACGTAGTTGTTTAGTAATAATCTTTTTAACATTTCACTAGACCGCCATTTTGTTTGGCTATATTGGATTTTTTTTAAAAATTACCAGGTTTTTTAGCTATGCCGCGGCCATACATACAGACAGACCGACGGAATGTTATTGCATTTAGGGACCCTGAAACGTGAAGATCTGAAAAAATCTCGGAGGATGATTTCTTTTACCAGGGAAGTGAAAATAGAGTTCAGTTATATCTATATTGAATTAGATCCGACATATTTTTAATTTGGGTTAAATTTTACTGTAATATATCTTTACATTAATTCGTTAATAAAACAAACCGATTCGTAAACAAAACTTTAATGCAGAATGTAGGCCACAAACAAATAAAACTTAAAGTTTTACATGAGACGTTCAAACAACTGTCTTTCGAACTAACGTTAACAATTTGAGTGAGTACAGTACCGGATTGCACTTCTTAATTCTTCCTCGCAGCCGGTTCGGGTTACTGATTTTTTTATAATTCTAAAAATAGATTTGATGCTTATTTCTAGGTCAAGTCGATCGCCGAAGTAGTTGAATTATATTTAGGAATTTTCTACATTTATTTTCCAATAAAGTAGTATAATCATGACAGACAGAGAAACGGACCGACGGATATTAAAAACAAACGTTTTTTGGCATTTAGAGGTCCTTCAAATAAAACAAAAAAAGACGATTAGATACTATTCTTATGTTAGTTCATTTTTCTTACATTTTCTACCAATTTGCTCTGAATTTTTGACTGGCACGTGACAAGCTTACACAGTTTTAACGCACATATCAAGTCTTATCAAAAACTCACGACGAATCGTGCAATGCTTTTAATAAAACATTTTAAAAAAAGGTATTGTGATTTGATACCCTGATTGAATCACGTTTCCTTATAAATTAACAAGTGAATTTTTTTTTGCAAGACTCCTATTGAGATAAGTACTAATTAATTTTTGAGACAAGCTTTTAAGATTGTTAAAAACTTAAATATTAAAAAAAAATAGTGTGATTCAATCAGGCCTCAGCCAAACGGATCCTGTAATATTTTATCATTATACTGCATTTATTTTTTTAGGAATTATGTTATACATTATATATGTGTATAAAATATTAGCTTAATCGAACATCAGGATGTGCGTTGAACTCGATTTATAAGATTGGATTTTCTTACTCATTCTGTATATCTGACGTAACTTTCAATAATGAAAAGTATATTTTAGCTTCACTTTGTCAAAAATACATTTTCTTAGAAATCAATAATAAAAAAATCATTTGGTAACTATCATCACATCACATCCTACAGATATATTATATATTATAAAATAAACTTACAAAATTTGATTGTTAGTTATTAGAAAGTCTGAAGTGAAATAAAGTAAATACATATTCTGTATTTATTATTTTAAGAGATTCTGCATAAATTGGCAACTAGGCAGCGCGCGTAATCTCACAGGCGGCTGTAGCACCGCGTTACCATGGCAATGGTCTGACAATAAAAAACGAGCAGAGTTAAGCGCCCACACGTGCATACTTACAGCGCCCTGGTCCATAAGAGTAGTAGTATGTATTAAATTGCGGGACTTTACTATTTAAAGCCAATGGTCGTGGCTAATGCTTAATGAACGACGTTCGCTGCTGAGTTGTGTCTCGCGGTATATTCAGTTCCGGCCATTATTCTACATCCACTCGTTATGTGATTGATCGTTTCTCTCTGCTGGTGACATATCCTGCACCTGTCGTCTTCAAAATGGTTGTGTCCTTGATGATGTGCTTTCGGTAGTTTCTGGTAGCTATGACTTTGTCCTGGATGGCAAGCAGGAAGCCTTCTGTTTCAGGGAACAGCTGCCCTTCTTGTAACCACGTATATGAAAGCTTTTTATGTATGTGGTCCTTATGTGGTATCTGTGTCTTCCGTGAAGTGTTTTTTCAGACCAGGTGTTCATCTTTTTTAGTCGTGATTGGATGTGACTGTGTGCGTCTGCTACGTGGCTCGTTTGACATGTCGAGCGGTGTATAATTCTTGTCTGCCTTCACTATTGCCTTGTGGAGGTTAATTTGATTGTTGTGGAATAATTTTCTGAGTTCGTCAATTTGTTTTTTATTTAGCGGTTGTATATCTATAATTCCGCTCCCTCCTTCTCTTATCTTGATAGTGAATTTTTCCTTCCTGCGCTTTTGTGCTTGCTTATAATTTTATGTCATCCATGTACAAGAGATGTTTTATTTTGTGTAGGTTATTTTTGTGGTGTTTAATTTGAAATCCGAAGTTTGTATTATTCAGTGTGCTTGAAAGTGGATTAAGACGAGGTAGAACCACAAAGCGCTGAGTGAATCCCCCTGGAATATACCTCGTCTGATGTAGATCTCTTCTATTCCGACGTGATCTTTTTGTGTTCTCAGGTTGATTTTAGTTTTCCACGTACTCATACTTTGCGTGAGAAATTGCCTGATGTTTTTATTGACTTTGTATATTTCTAGCACTCTGGTTAGTATCGAATCAAAGGCTTTCTAGCACTCTGTGGAGTACCGAATCAAAGGCTTTTTTATAATCTATGTAACTAGTATGAAGGTCTCTATCATTTTTCCTAGTTTGTTTCACAATGACGTTATCTATAATTAGCTGCTCCTTGAATCGTCGGCTGTTTTTCTGCACCCTTTTTGCTTTTCCGTTAGAATGTTTTTGTGTGCTAGATGTTGTTCTATTCTCCTAGTAATTGTAGTTGGAATGATTTTATATAGGGTTGAAAGGCACGTAATAGGTCGGTAATTTCACGGGTCTTTATTGTCTGAGTTTTTGGGTTTAAGGTATGTTATTCCTTGGGTGAGAAAACTGGCGAGAGTGCTAGGTTTTAAAATAATTTCCTGAATTTGGCAAGTAAGAGCTTCATGTAAAGAGGTAAACTGTTTGTCCCAGAAGTTATGAATGTTATCTATTCCAGGATATCTTCAATTATGCGTGTATTTGATTGTTTCTGCAACTTCTTGTATTGTCATTGCAAAGTCTTCTTGTTCCTCCAAGCACTTGCGGCTGTCTTCTTCCACTTTAATCCATGAAGCGGTATTATTGTGTAGTTTCGGTTCGACCAAATGCTTTTTTAGTATTCTGTGATCTCTTGTTTGGTCGGTGGTTTTATTACTCGTGCCTCCTCTTTGCTCATGGTTTTTGGTAGAACTGTTTTTCGCTTCTTCGAAATAAATTATTAGCGTCCTTTCTTTCATTTGACACTTTGAATCTTTAAAGTCTTGCGGCATTCGCGGATATTTTTTGTTTCAGAGAGTCAAGGATTTCTGTGAGTGTGTGATCAAGAGATGCAAATTTGATTTTCCCTACACTTCGTGTGATGCGTTTTGACTTGTTGCCGTTCATGAATTGGGTAAGATGTCCCAATTCTTTTCTAATTTTGTTTTCGATCCTTATCTGCCATTAGAATTTTGGTTTTATGCTGATGTGTTTCTGTGTCGTGCCGGGAGTTTCTGATTGTTCTATGTTATCGTGGTTATAGCTGCTGCGTAGATCACTGTATGAATATCCGTAATTGTGCTTGCATTCGTTATGTACTCTGGAATTACGTATTCGTTGATGGTCTTTAGAATTTTATATGTGTCCCGTTTGAAGATTACGCGATTAATAGAATCGCTTGTTGTAAGATCGGAGCCTGACCAATGTCAATGTTTGGTTGATGAATGTTTAGTTCAGCAGCTACCATAGTTTTGATGTTTTGCAATGCAAGTGGAGTGAGCTAACTGATCTTTCCCGCATGCTGTCACCTTCAACAGTGGCAGGACGCCGCTGATAGTACGGATTACGCATTACCGTAGCGTCCGCAATACTGCTGGATGCAGTACCCAGATGGTCAGACTTATTTATTATTATTAATATTATTTCAAATATATATTTTTTTTTAGTTTGTATAGATCTTGACAGGACAGGACACTCCATTTTCCGACAAAAAAAAATCGTGTAGGAGAAAAAAAAAGAAGATCTATATTACTCCCCGATTCCTTCGGTGGTTAGCGATCATGAATAGCTGTGTGAGATCTGTTTTGTTTTCCATTACAGACTTAATATCCTCGGGTTTACATGGCAGCACTGGTGTTTCGTCTATCGCGTACGAGTGCCTAAGGTGGTAATAAAGCAGTCGCAATGCACCGTTGTGCGTTTGGATATAGGCCGGGGTTAGTAAAAAATACAAGCATTTAGTAAGTGCATAAGCGATTCCGGCGCTTCGTGACATATCCTGCAGCTGGTCGGGAACCTCTATACCCAAGACGCGACTGCGATAGACTAAACTGTTAAATACACCATCTTTACAAGCCGATGTAAATCTCTCGGACTCCAATCTCAGCCCGGATGATTTTTAAAAGTGTCCTTTGTCGACAAGCAAGGTTCTTCCGTAATACGGAAGTACGTGCATTGGCTTGTCCTCCTTTTGGAAGCAGAAAATACTTGTAAACAAGTTTTGAGAAGCAGAAAATGTCAATAATTTCTCAGTAATAATTAAAAAGTATTTATTTAGTTATTTATGCAAAAAATAAGAGAATTGAAATTTAAGAGTAAATTTAATATTTGTTTTTATTGTATTACTACGATTACTGTAATTTGAATTTCGCTATAAGTGTTTTTAAGGGAATCACTAACCATAACCAAAAAAAAAATTAATCCACCATGTTTTGAAAATATGTATCTTAGGAATGTAGCTTCTGGAGATGTTTAGAACTATCCAAGAAAGTTCGAAACCAAAGTTTTAATTACATGTCCTACTATAACAGAACATATGAAAGTAAAAGTTTTAAGATGAATGTAGCTCGCTTCAACATTCTCAAACATAAACGCTTTTCCAAAGTTTTGTTTGCGTTTGGGATTATATCTGAATGTTTTCCGTTTATGATATGCCCCAAAAGCAATATATATGAGATGCAAGCATTTTTAACAACACTTGACGATACACTTAAATTAAATTAGGTAATAAATGGGACATGATAGTTTTGTACCCCTTTTCAAAGTACTTAAATATAGAGTTTGAGACATTAACATAATTTTGTTTATTGCAATGTTATATTGTACAACATAAAGTTTATTTTAAAAACTTTCTTTTATTTTTTATGAGCATTTCTGTTATTTGATTATCAGTACGAACGCTTCATTAAGCCACTTGTATATTCTCTCATATGTCAAAATTATTTTTCTAAAATAGATATTGCCGTCACTTGAAGAAATAATATTCTTATTCTGGCTGTTATAGGATGGCGCAATTCTTGAAGAAATTAT
This sequence comes from Kuschelorhynchus macadamiae, assembly GCA_030620095.1. Taxonomy (NCBI): domain Eukaryota; kingdom Metazoa; phylum Arthropoda; class Insecta; order Coleoptera; family Curculionidae; genus Kuschelorhynchus; species Kuschelorhynchus macadamiae. The sequence goes on from JAUTXW010001351.1 coordinate 85,615, forward strand.
CTGATTTATGAACCAGCATGACATACTATTAGTAACGGGTGTATTACTTTATCTTTTTGGTAGAAATCGTTCATAGTCAAAAAATTCATATTTTAAAGATTCTTAGCTGACAGTCTAAGAATACAATTCCTATAACAAATCGCAAGTTTCGCCCAAACACAACTTTTTTAGAGGGATGTAATATTTTCATATTGAGTAATGTAAGATTTATATTTAAAACTTAGTTAAAAAAACTGAGGATTGGATGGATAGAAAAAACTGAATTTCTGATTTGCTTAACGGGGTAGATTTCAAAAGTTTCCAACTAAAGCTACTCTATTGTTCACGTAAAAAGTTGAAATTTGTGGGGTTAGATCTTGGATATGTGCAAGCCGCGTTTTCTTATAAATGATATATAGAATGTGGCTTAAAAAATCTTGCATGAATCATAAATTATTATATCAAAAAATATTTTACAGTAACTATGTCCTGAGTCTGGATATTTACCTTACAAATGAGCTTTTTTTACGAATATTTCGTTGATTATTGAAATATGACTTTTGTGTCGAGATTCGTAATTCCATGCAACTCTTTGCCAATGCTGTTGACTATATTTTTATACTACAAATTGTAGTGATCTTTTGTTTGAACTATGAACATTAATTTTCTATTTAAAAGTATAGCTCCAATAATGCCACATTTCTGCAGAGGATCACAGGTTTCTTCAGAAACTTAGGTTACATCTTTGACTCATCTTTCAACAGACTAGGTGACCCAGGGCAACGAAAGTAATTTTGTGAGCAAAGGTTCATCAACTCCTCGTTTAAAATTATCTTAAAATCACCACCAGAAATAAATATGGTCAGATTGCAGCTATTGCAATGGATAAAATCTACATAACCCAAAGCAACAAAATTGATCAAGGAAATCTCAGGTTTGGAATACCTGAGTATGGTCAGTCCTGATCGTTAGTAAAACCATCAGCGCTGATGGCTCGTTTCAAGGTACATGCTTTTAGATAAGCAGTGAGCACGTAGACGTATCAATTGATTAGTTAATAAGCGAAGAACAGAAGGGTAGAAGTTGTGCTTTTTCCACATCATATTTTAATTTGAAGAAGTGAAGGGATATTTTCATTTTATAATTATTTTTAACGCCAGTAAAATTTTGAATTAATTTATATACCCTGTATATTTGCATTCGAATTTCTCACTCGGTACTACAGAAGCTGCCACGTTCAGGTAAAAAACGAAAATTATACTAAGCTAGCGAATAGAGAGCCGACTATCAGTTAACATTAACTAGAAGTTTCTCAGGATGGGAAATACCTTTCTTCTACGATTCTAGGAGGACTTGTGGTGCTTACAAATACTGGCAACTTTTTTTTATGAGAGGATATATATCACGGTGTTTTTTATGTAGAAACAATTTACAAGTTAAAGATTTTCCTAGAAACCTGTGCCAGAAAATATTTGGTATATATGTATTTGAAAGAAGATTTTAAAATGCTTTTTAATAAGGCGGTGAAAAAAAAAAGAATTGAATGTCTACCCTGAGAACCGTTAAGTTGGAATATTAACTCGGACGGCTCCATATTCGCCAGTTTGCTAAATTGCTGCAAAATCACGTTATTCTGAAGTTATTCGAAACTCTGAGATTCCGTTGATCAATTTTGATACTTTTAATTTTATAGACTGGTTGGGAATTATATTGTGACTGTGCCCCCATTCACCTTGTTTATTTCTCCTGATGATTTTAAAATAATTTTAAACGAGGATGCGATGGAGATTCCGCATACAAGATTATTTTCGTTACCTTGTATATACGTATACATATAGTTAAAAGATGCGTCAAAAAGTAACCTAGTGTCTGAGGAAGTCTCTGATACTCTTTCACTCGTATTCCCATATTTTGTGGGCCCCCCTTGCAAGCCTACAACCAAAAGTGCAGTTTATTTATATCCCAAAAAGTAACAAAAAGTGTCTTGATTTTTAGAAAAATGAAAAAGTGTCAATATCTCGAAAACTGTAGGGTTAGTGCCGTAGATTTGGCAGATAATTACCTCCTATTATATCAAAGTTTAAAAAGCAGGGTAAAGAACTACTGAACATTTATGAAAAGAAAGAAAAGTATATATTTTTCCCTAATTGTAAAAACTGAATAAATTAGGAATAAACAAAGAAAGTGTTCAGAATATCATACAGGACTACGCCCAGCCCCATGTCTCGAAATTTGATTTACTAAACCAGTAAAGTTTTTTAATTTTTTGTTAGAAGAAAAACACTGTTTTATGTTGGATGAATATGTACTCGCAATAAAAATAAAGTTTTCTTTATCGTGGGAATGACAGACACATATATGCTTATATTATTGCCACGTGTCGGTGACGTACATGTGTTCGTCTGCGCCAAAATTACCGGCCATTATTTTTAATTCTAACCACTTAAGTCAAAAAAATTAAAAAAAAAAAAAAATATATATATATATATATATATATATATATATATATAAATATACGTATATAAAATTTTTATAGTTTTCTAACATTTGTTTAACGCTGTTCGGTGACGGTTTCTGTTTATCTGGATATCTATAAGCAAATATCTGGCATGTTCTTGTTAAAACTCTGTTAGATTCCACATAGATAATAAAAAAATTTAAATAATCTTCGTTTGTGTAATTTAATGGCCCCGGCATGATTATTAGTTTAATAATTATTATAATTACTATAATAATTAAATAATATTTTAGTAGGTAATTGTCAAACGACAATAAATATTAAGTTTCCTCCCTATCATGGCCAACTAACAAGAAAAATTCTAAAAATGCCGTCTGGCATTATTAGAATAAAAAATGTTAAATCGTCAATAACTCAAAAACTACAAATTTTTGGAATAGACAACTTTATACAAAGTCACCCTTATTTTAAGTGTTAAATAAGATAAAATTATAAAAATTGGGGGTTTCCATTTGAAAAAAGTAACTTTTAACGATTTTTTAAAGTATATTTATAATGTCAGTTTTTGATGACCCTATATTTAATTATTATAAAAATATTAGCACAGGCCCCTATAGTGGATCCATATGGACAAGGAAGCCACCCGCAAATAAATAATAGAGACTTCGATAAGCAGAAATTTATAGTTATGTCTAGACCTGCAAACGTCATTTTTTACATAAAATTCAAAATATCTCAAAAACAGTTCAACTTAGGTATAGGATATTATACATAATATATACCTAGAATTTTTCGAGGAATCCAAAAAGTCGATAATATGCAGGGTGTTCTATTTAAAAAAAGAAAGATGACGTATACTTCCGGTATAACCGGAACTGCCGCCATCTTGAAAATATCTCGCGCGAATCGCCCCTATCGACTTTAGTTAGCTGCCAAAATTTCAAATTTTTCCAAAGCCTACACATATATATATATATATATATATATATATATATATATATATATATGTATATATATACATATTTATATATATATATATATATATATATATATATATATATATATATATATATATATATATATATATATATATATATATATATATATATATATATATATATATATATATATATATATATATATATATATATATATATATATATTTATATTATATATATATATATATATATATATATATATATATATATATATATTTATATTTATATATATATATTTATATATATATATATATATATATATATATTTATATTTATATATATATATATATATATATATATATATATATATATATATATATATATATATATAGATATATATATATATATATATATATATATATATATATATATATATATATTTTTTTTTTTGACTTCTTAAGTGGTTAGAATTAAAAATAATGGCCGCTAATTTTGGCGCAGACGAACACATATACGTCACCGACACGTGGCAATATTATAAGCATATGTATGTCTGTCATTCCCACCATAAAGAAAACTTTATTTTTATTAGGCGTACATATTCATCCAAAATAAAACGGAGTTTTTCTTGTAACTAAAAATTTAAAAAACTCAACTGGTTTGGTAAATCAAATTCCGAGACATGGGGCTGGGCGTAGTCCTGTGTGATATTCTGGACACTTTCTTTGTTTATTCCTAATTTATTTAGTTTTTACAATTTGGGAAAAAATATACTTTTCTTTCTATTCAAAAATATTCAGTAGTTCTTTACTCTACTTTTTAAACTTTGATATAGTAGGAGGTAATTATCTGCCAAATCTACGGCACTAACCCCACAGTTTTCGAGATATTGACACTTTTTCATTTTTCTAAAAATTAAGACACTTTTTGTTACTCTTTCGGATATAAATAAACTGCACTTTTCGTTGTAGGCTTGCAAGGGGGCCCCGCAAAATATGGGAATAAGAGTGAAAGAGGATCAGAGACTTCCTCAGACATTAGGTTACTTTTTGACGCATCTTTTAACTATATGTATACGTATATACAAGGTAACGAAAATAATCTTGTATCCTCGTTTAAAATTATTTTAAAATCATCAGGAGAAATAAACAAGGTGAATGTCCTTGACATCATAAAAGAAAGTAAATGATGAACAATTTTAAGATAGATCTACTTTCTGCTAGTAATATTAGCCTAAGGATAAAGTAGTAAGGTAAATAGTACCTATTTTCTACCTTTATTTATGTCTTGGCACTTTCTTTTTAAAGGACGTTAATACTAAACGCATCATTACTTTAAAAATAACCCCTTAAATCATCTGCAGTGTTGATTCGACACTTGTACTGCTGACAATTAAACTTATTATTCTAGTTAAACTTACAAAACCGCAGAATTACGAGCAAAACAATAAAACAGTTTTTGTTTTTCAGTCAACAGGTATAAAACACATGTTTTCAAAGCCCTGCACATGCATTTTTCATTGTAAGTGGATTGGAAAGATTTTTTGTCTGTATATATAAATAAAAATAAATTAAATAAGAAAAAACTTTTAAACGAATATGTCAAAATAAAAATAAATGGCTTATACTATCAAATATTGGATGTGCATTTTCTAAAAGAATAAAATTTTATCTCCTTCACATATGCATAAATAATGTAACAATTCTTACTGGCGAATTTTTACCACGTACATATTTTGCAAATAATAGAGTGTAATTGTGAAGAACTTGTTACTCAGTGGAATTTAAGGTTTGGTATTAAATAAAAAATTCTGGAATATAATAAACTTATTTATATGATTAGTTTAGTAGCTAGAGGACATTAAACATACATATACAGGGTGGGCCACCCCGTACCCATCTATGGGTCTCTAACTACTAAAGGCTACATTGGTTTAAAATATAACATGGATTATATACTTTATATATTTTTTGTCTGTATATATAAATGAAAATAAATTAAATAAGAAAATACTTTTAAACAAATATGTCAAAATAAAAAAGAACGACTTATACCATCAAAAATTGGTTGTGCATTTTCTAAATGAATAAAATTGTGTCTCCTACACAAATGCATAAATAATGTAACAATTCTTACTGGCGAATTTTTACCACGTACATATTTTGCAAATAATAGAGTGTAATTGTGAAGAACTTGTTACTCAGTGGAATTTAAGGTTTGGTATTAAATAAAAAATTCTGGAATATAATAAACTTATTTATATGATTAGTTTAGTAGCTAGAGGACATTAAACATACATATACAGGGTGGGCCACCCCGTACCCATCTATGGGTCTCTAACTACTAAAGGCTACATTGGTTTAAAATATAACATGGATTATATACTTTATATATTTTTTGTCTGTATATATAAATGAAAATAAATTAAATAAGAAAATACTTTTAAACAAATATGTCAAAATAAAAAAGAACGACTTATACCATCAAAAATTGGTTGTGCATTTTCTAAATGAATAAAATTGTGTCTCCTACACAAATGCATAAATAATGTAACAATTCTTACTGGTGAATTGTTACCACGTACATATTTTGCAAATAATAGAGTTATGTTTAGACGAAGCATCTCGGCCAGTAACATTCTAAAGTATTTAGCATGCTTCATAATAGTCACGCAAATGTTTATGGCTACATTCAAGCAAGTTTTGCCTTAATAATGAAAGGACTCTTTGATAACATCTTTGGAAAAAAGATTATCAAAAGAATTACGGAACAAATGGCTATAATTATAACAGAAAAGTATGTTAAACGTGTTATTAGCCGCTTAAATTTTTTTATCTAGAACGACATCGAGTAAAGGACCCCGCATAATTGTGAAGAACTTGTCCCTCAGTGGAATTTAAGATTTGGTATTAAATAAAAAATTATGCAGGGTGGGCCACCCCATACCCATCCATGGGTCTCTAACTACTAAAGGGTACAACAAGGGTTTAAAATATAACATCAATTATATATGTGGATGGCATAGATCTACAATTTAAAATTATTTGGAGATATACAAGTTTCATCAGTTGTGGTTAAATTTGTTAGAGTAGAACACCATGTATTATCATTTGTATTTAGACCACATTTGTTGAGGGTTATCTTAACCTAATCTATAGGGTTTTTTAAATATTTCAATTTTTTTTAAAAATACCGATTTTTTTTCAAAGTGTAAAGAAACTGAAAATAATCAACACAGCCAACTGAAATTAAGTACCTCCAGCTAAAGACGCTATGATCTATCAGTATTAAAGTCTCCTGTTCAATTTATACGAATTGTGCCTAAATCAATATTATACTTTTCCCAAGTTCAGTCATTATACATCATTATGTTTATGAATCCTGGTATATTTCTCACCAAAAAAAAATCAATTCCCTAACAAACTATATTATGCGATTTTCTGTCCATTGCGATTATACCGTCTGTTAAATTAATAGTACCATTATTATTTATGAGAACACCGTGTATTTAGTGACTTAGTACGACGTAAAATTTAAATATCTACTAGGCTGTATTAAGTTTGCCTAAACCTAACTCATGTATTTTTCCAGCCACTAGGGGTTTTCTACACTTCAGATATGAATTTCAAATAATGTCTCGTGGCGGTATCAAGACTTTCGAATTTTTGTTATTCGAGAGTGTCGAGAATGTTATTAAGCCCTATTTATTGCAAAACTACAAAATTTAGGTATAATTTATGTTACATGTTTATTATAATATACAAATTGGTATTATTGTAAAGAAAATGTAACTAAGTTTTATTAGATTTGCCGCAGATTTCAGGACAGATGTAGAAAATTTAGCAATGGATGTCGCAAACGTGCAAATACTTATTAACATTATAAAAGTAAAAAAAAATAAAAATTTTATCTTTTTATGTTTCTACTAAATAATGTAATAAAATGTTTAAAACCTTATTATTTTAGCAAAATTTGTATAACTATGGTGCGAGGGCAATTTCCTTAACTTCCAAATAAAAACCCGTTATAGATTAAATATAAAAATAAAAAATATTTTTTAACATAAATCATAACAAAAAGTCGTAGTGGGTTAATTTGGTTTTGGGAGTTTTACGAAAAACAGATTTTTTTTTTTCGATGAGTTTCAATGCTTTTGTCCTACGAATGTTCTAGGGTGTATAAGATGTTACAAACAAGCGAGCAAAGGAGGTTTATATTTTTTATATATTATCCTGTAATTTATTTGACCATGAAACGAGTTTCTTTTTGGTAGTGGCAAATTACTCAGATTTAATATTTTTATAGACAACTCAAAACAACCTGTAAAGGAACCTAACTGGAAATTCCCTCATAGGTTTTTTTCTTTTGTCTGCAAAAGTAAAAGAAAACGCAATTAATATGTTTTACCAAATGACAATATTAATTAAATTTATTTTCTCCTAACCGTACAACAAATTTTACCCGGTATCCTAAAATTCACGAATTCTTAACAAAATTAGTTCCTTTTCCTAAAGATTTTCTGGGCAGGTATAAATTTAGAAAATGTCAAAAACCAAGAATAGAGATGTCGATTTTACACAGGTATTTTAATAGAGGTATTTATAATCAACAGCAAAAGTTATGGTAAGAGCGAGGATCGAACCAGCAACTCTGGATCACTAGTCCATTGCTTTAACAAATTGTTCTACCGTACCACTGAAAAGCAATTCGTTAGAACTTGTATATATTCAAACCCACCAGTATCATAAACCATTGGTTTAATAATTTCAGCGCAACTCTTTAAGGCTGGAACCTTCTATGCGACTAATAGTTGTTTTTATTACTTCTGTTGTTCTGTTTGTTCACTGTTGAGAACGTTTTTAAATGGTCATACAATTGTTTATTGAGCATTGCTTAAACCAGTAGATATTTATGGATGTATAATGTCACATTTTATGTATAGGACAATGGTAAATGATTAAATATTAAATTGATGAGTTCCGGATGGTACGCGTCCACTTTGCCTTATTTTAGTAATTAATTACATTCTTTCGCAGTTCATTTAATTTACTTTATGCCGCACTTGCCGAACTGAGTTACAGGGTACTACAAATTTACCAGCCGCCTCTGCCTGTTGCTTTTGCTTCATTAAAAGCTTTTATTTAACTTCACTTGTATGTTAGTAAGTATGTTTGGGCAGGTAACTTTTGAAGCAGTTCCCGTTACCGGAATTGACAAAGATTTGGTGTAAATACATAAATTCGATGACAATACAAAACTATTGTTTTTAATCATGAATGTTTTATACAGGGTGCGTAAAAAATACTAAAAGGACACAATAAAATATAAAACAGTTCCCGTTATCGGAATTGATTGGGATTTAAGGACAAATTTTCAAAATTTAGCAGTGGATGTCGCAAACGGAAAACTTAAAAGTATATTTTGTATAAATACTATCAGCATAAAGGTAAAAAAAATAAAAACTTTATCATTTTGCGTTTCTACTAAATACCGTAATAAAATTTTAAAACTGTATTATTTTAGCAAAACGCTTTTATCATTATGGCTCGAGGGCATTCTCCTTCCTTAACTTCCAAATAAAACCCCATTATAGATTGAATATTTAAATAAAAAGTATTTTTTAACATAAATCATAACAAAAAGTTGAAGTCCTAGTGGGTTAATTTGGTTTTAGGAGTTTCATCAAAAACGGGCTTTTCTTTTTTTTTCAATGAGTTTAGGGTCTATAAGGTGTTACAAAAAAGCGTGCAAAAACGGTTTATATTTATTATATATTACCCTGTAATTTATTTGACCATGAAAAGGGTTTCCTTTTGGTAGTTGCAACTTACTCAGATTTTATATCCTTTACAGGTTGTCTTAAGTTGTCTATAAACAACTTAAGACAACCTGTAAAGGAACCTAACTGAAAATTTCCTGGTGATTTTTTTTGCCTGCAAAAAGAAAAAGCAATTAACATATTATGTGTTACTAAAGAACAATATTAATTAAATGTATTTTCTCCTAAATAAATTAGTCCCGTTTCCTATACATTTTCTGGAGCCAAAAATTTAGAAAATGTCAAAAACCAGGAATAGAGATCGATTTTACACAGGTATTTTTATGTTCATCAGAGTCGTTAACAGCAATTTTAATTTAATTGAAAAATCATATCATACATCCTCCAAACAGTCAGATTAACAAGTGGCAAATGCCGTTTAATTTCGTTATTCGGCAGACACCGCATGTGTGGTACCGGTTTAACATTAGACCGTTTGCTGGCCACTAAAAGAAATAGGCTTAGGTCATTTATATGTTAATCAAGGTAACACTAGGTGACGCTCGTGTTAATTCAGTTGGATCAGGATATGGGCCACTCTAGGTATACGTCTTTAAAGCTATGCAAAAAAGAACCTAATAACACATTAGGAAGAAAACGTAAGCACAAAGGGAGACCATTCAAACAATGTTTAAATGTTTTTTTAGGTTTTCTTAAAGTAAAGTGGTTAATAATTTCAGCGCAACTCTTTAAGGCTGGAATCTTCTATGCAACATTGAAAAAGTATATATTCGAACAATAAATTAGAGTTCAATGTTCGGCGTTGAATAGTCCAGCACAAGTGATCATTCTGGAAAACTGTTAACTTGGTCGGAATCCACTTTAAAAATACTTACACTAGCCACCATATTACGAGCGAAGTATTTTAATACATATTTATAGATAATACTAGTATTGTATACCTATTAAATAATAAATAAGTAAAATATGTTGGTAATTTTTAAGTTACTAAATTGTACAGACACTTTACTTACCAAAGAAAACATGTTCACAAATCTATTATATAACAAATGTTTTTGCAGGTATAGTATGTGAAGCTAAATTATAGGTGTTGAACAATAAAATAATTTATTCACAATATTTTATTCTTTCGTGGTGATGATATTTAAACTGCTTACCATAAGCGTTAGTATGACACCTTCAAGGTTACTAGAAGAAGTGCAAATAAAAGTCTCAAATTACAATCTCAATACAAATTAAATGTTGCATTTAAGTTTGTACAAGTATAAAAATATTGGGAATTATCGACTAGAGACTACATTACTTGTTATTATAATTCACGAAGTTGTATTTTACTTTAAACATCGAATATTGGCTAGCTAGTACTCTTGCTAATATAATATTAATGATATATTATGAAATCTTTCACGGATGGAATCAATTAAGCCATCATGGTTCTTGTGTTTAGGCCGTGTCAAATTGGAATTACTTTTCAATATTTCGCCTGAGATTGTACGAGGCACCTTCAGGGATCTTCATGGCACAATCAAAACACTAAAATGATTTCAGTGTCTTGATCTTGTGCAGTGAGGCTCCCTGGAGATTCCTCGTACAATTACAGGAGAAACGTCGAAAGGTGATTCCAATTTGATACGGTCTCCAAGTAACATGATTTCTAATATTTACGATGCTATTTTTTAATTTAAAACAACGAAAAGGGAGAAATAAGAATTTATATTTATGAAAACTACCTACCTCCTAAACAGCGTTCTGGAATACGCTGTTATATTTAAAAATGTTGCAAGGATTTGTGTACATTTAGAATGGTATTTTTTAACCCTCTCTCAATTTACGGCTAGATATTGATAAAAGTTTTTGCACTATACAAAATACACTCTAAACATGTTATTTAAGGTGTAGTTTTGGATGCCCGATTAATGTATAGGGGTTATTTGGACAATCCCTTTTTCACAGAATACGCAAAATTTACCTTAGTCTTCAATATATCCATAGTTACGAAAAATCTATATATATATATGTATATATATATATATATATATATATATATATATATATATATATATATATATATATATATATATATATATATATATATATATGTTAATCTTTCACGCAAGGAAAAAAACAATGTGTTTCCATACCGATTCATTCAGAGTTAATAGAGCAAAATGAACTCGACTATATATTTGAAATCAAATAAAAACTAAGTGTCGTTGTTTATATTGGTATCGTTACTAATATTTTAGAAGTCAGAATTAAAACTTTTTCTCTCTGTCCTTAAAAAAGCTCTAAATCCTGGCCTGGATGTTGAAAAAGTTTATATTTAATTATTAGATAAAAGAGCCTTGGAGCTGTAGGTAATTCGTGAATTCTCACATAGACAGATCACCACTAAGATGACCTGCGATATATATGAAATTCTTTTTCGATCTCGTCGATCGGTTTTGATCGTCAAATTTTATATTTTTCACAGTTTCTAACGGTCATCATATTTTCTGAAAAACGGGATAAGGATGATAAGCTTTCAGTTGGGAGAGGGAGCACTCCCAATTTTCTCAATATAGAACGCGACCGTAACTAAAACCAGACTTAAAACTGAGTTAAATTTTCCTTGAAAAATAACGCAAAATGGCAATAAAAAAGTTACTCACGTAAATTATCTTACCTGTTAAATTTGAGTTTTTTTTTAAAAATGTTTTTAATTTTGAGAAATGCTAAAGGAAAATGTTGTTTCTTTTTTAATGTTATACCTTTGCACCAAAATTCAACTTAATTTAAGTTATAGATTTTTTACCTTGAAATATCCAAATTTAAGTAAACCGGATTCTATCACTGCACTTTTATTAATAGAATGAGGAGTTTACTCAGTTGTTTACGTAAACTATTTTATAATTTAGGCTTTATTTGGTTATTTCAATCCTTTAACAAAAATATTCTATTTTTTAGAGAGGGCGATATATGGAACTAAAAATAAATTTTCAGTTTTGTTTTAATTAAAAAGTGGTATTGGAATCCCAAAAGTTTTCAAGAAGATATATTTTCAGAAAAAAAAATCTTTGTAAGGATGCCTGTATATGGGAACAAAATTTGCGCGGACCATAATTTGAGAACGGTCTAATCGATTCTTTTTAAATTTACACTATGTCCTGGGCATAAACCAAGGGGTATAAAAAAGTAAAAGAATCATATTTTGATAATCCGGGAGCCGATAGCAGTCAAATTGAAAACAGAAATAGTTGGAGTAAATGTTCTGATTTTAAAATAATAATAATAATAATAATAATAATAATATTAATAATAAGATTGATACTAGACTGTGGATGCCTCGGAATACTAGATTAAACGAGAGGTATTTACAAGAACTTCAAATAAAGGAGTGGCTTTGTAACGGTATAGGCCAGAATATAGTTTTAATTTATAGATTTTTGTATTTTATTGTATACATCTTGCATAATAAATTACTAAAAGTAACGTTTAACCTGTTATATATCAGATCTAAAATTGAACTTAATTTCGAAAATATTTTTAAATATATCTCACATAATAAAAACATATTTTGCAAAAAAGTTAAAGAGCAAATTAGATTATTTTAGAGTATTTTTCCTTTTAAGCAAAGGTTATACCTAGGTCTACTAATTACTATTCAATTAGGTTGAAATTTTGCACACAAATCTACTGTAAAACAGGGATGAACTGGTCAAATTTTTATCAATCCTATATTGTAAAAACAATGGCGACCTAAATAAAGACCTTCTTTTTATGGACGAAAGGAACAAATGTCATAATAAATAAAAACAAAATATAAAATATACCGGAGTATCGAAACAGTGTTTTTATTTAAGTAGGTATGGTTAGATCTGGTCAAAAAACGTGGTGGTTATGAAAATTGCATATTTGTTTCAATCTAAATGATTGTTAGATATGTAAATAATATTTCAATTCAAGAGAATGGTGACTTTCGACTTGACAATATAAAAAAAAGCGTTAGAAAATATATACAAAATAAATATGACAAAAAATATATTTTAAAAAATCTGTAAATTGGCAATTGGCGTAACTGGACCGTCCCTTGTAACGAATTCTAATACACTCAAATAACACAGTGTATATATATATATATATATATATATATATATATATATATATATATATATATATATATATATATATATCTAAAATACATATCTTTCGCAATACGAGTACGAGATTTTGCTTATAAAGTTCTGGTTACTTGGGCACACAATTAGCAGAGACCTTTTAACAGAATTTTCCTCGTATTGACCTTTTCCATTTATCAAGAAAGGTGTCACATATTAATATTTATATAATATGTAAAAAGCTTCTAACAAATATATAAACTATGTTACATGTGTGTTGTAGAATCCGATTCGAAGAAAGTTCCGGATAAAAGCCGATTTGCCGATTTTTAGTACGGGTTTTGAAAATTCTAATTCAATTAATACTAAAAGGTTATTTTTAGACTGAAATTCATATTAATAATGTGTCTACTATTATCGATATACTTGTATTGATTGAAATATAATATTCGTAAAATGTAATTAAAAATAACGTGAATATGTCTACTTTTACTTATATATATTTACGTGAATTAAAATGCAATATCTATAAAATCGTAGCAGTTATTTCCAGGGAGAAATTACTATAAATATTATCTTTTATACCTTTATTGTATTATTATCCTTTTATATAAAATATTCAAAATATTAAATAAAACGTAAAAGAAATTAAAGAAAATTAAAATGTTTGATACTATGGTTATTGACAAACAGACAAACATCGTAAACAACAGAGGTTACACGTATAGAAACACAATTTTCCAATAAATGCCCTACGATTTTATGCTCTCAGGTGGCCGGGGAAAAATAACGTTTTCCGAGGGCTACTTCAAAACGGTTCCTTTGTTGCTTTAAAGCACCAAATGCCAATATGCAATGCTATGATTGCGTATTTCTATGGCAGCACGTTACAGAGTAATCGCTTCAAATAAAAATGAATTACGAATAATAAGTTCGTTTTTTTGTAGAATTCATTTGACTAACAGGAAGTAGTCTCGAAAATATTTTTTAAATCGCAACCACAAATGTATAAAAAAAATGTTATATCCAACATTCTATAGTAAAGGCAAAATAACAATGCCACTCTCGTGATAATGTTTGTGTTTTTATGTGTGGTGACGGATGTCAGTTTTAAATTAAAAGCTTGAATGACAATTTTAAGCAAAGGGAAGTAAGCATTCTGGTCCTCGACAAATATGCAGATATTTAAAAATGTTATACTTATTATGCACACATCCACTTACAAAGTGTACATCGCCCGTTCTTGGAACGTTTGTGGCATCTTATGAAGCAGGCTAAATGGAGCCAATACATGTGGTATTAAGTTGACTCAAGCAACTGCAGTTGGAATAAAAAAGGATAAATAGCATTGATTGATATATATATATATATATATATATATATATATATATATATATATATATATATATATATATATATATATATATATATATATATATATATATATATATATATATATATATATATATATATATATATATATATATATATATATATATATATATATATAGAAAGCTTCGAAAATGCCAAATGTGATTTTGCTTAAACTTCAGCAAAACTGTTCTTTTGTTCTTTTCAGAACGACAGTATTGACGGAGTGAAAGGAAATCATTGCTTTATTAGCATTAAGACAATGCTGTTGTTGCACTAATTGCGCTTGATTTTTTGTGATTTTAGATTTGTCGATTATTGGCTTCCATACTGTTGTTGTTTCAATGATTTTTTCGAGCTCTGTATGACCATGTTACCATATAATAAATATGTCATCCACATAACGAATCCATTATTTGGGCTTTAAACTTGATTTTCCAAGAGCTTCTTTCTCGGAGTATAGCCAAAAAAAGACTGGTAATAGCGAGGACCCTATTGGTGCACCATCTATTTGTTGATACATTTGCCCGTTGAATGAAAAATGAGTATTTTTAAGTCGATGCTCCGAGAATTGTAATATATGTGCCTGAAAATTCTCGTTCATAGCAATCCTGTTCAATGCTTTATCGATGAGAATTGGCTTGCTATGATATCGTCTTTTTCAAGAACGATGTCTTGTATAATTCGAGTGAAATGCTTCGAGTTTTTTTACAAACGAATTAGCTTTTTCGACAGCTGATTGCATAATTTCAGCAAGATATTTTTCCAGTTTTTTTAGCGGCGAATTAACAATACTAACAATAGATCTTATGGGTGCCCCTAATTTGTGCCTTTTTGGTAAACTGTAGAGTTTAAAACATCTGCTAGGCTTTTCCCGTGATATGATTTTTTGTTGAATTTCGGGGTTTATTGGTAAACTTTTTATTTTATTTTTAGTTGTTTTTGCTAGGTACGTGGTCGGGTCCCTTGGAACAGGCTTATATCAGTTATTGTCTTGTAGGGTATTCTGCATTTTTTGTATCTAGTATTGGGTATTTATAACCACACTTGCGTTTCCTTTATCTGATGGATAGATTGTGATTTCTTTATTTTTTAGAAGGTCGCGCTTTGATCAGTGGCATTTAGGTTTTGTTCTGGTAGTTTTCTTAATCTTAAAATTCTTGTCAAATCTCCATTGCTTGTGTTTCTTCAAAGGAATCAAGGACAGCTTCCACTTCAGCTACTATTTCTTCTCTGGGGATTTCCTTAGGAGACATCGAAAAATTAAAACCTTTATTCAGTACGGATTTTTCACTTTCTGAGAAAATGTAGGATGATATTGTACACTAATTTATCGACGTCTACTGATGATACTTGTGGCTGACTCGACTTTCTTTGAAGTTTGTCATATTTTTTCAACATTTTATCAGTCTTAATATTCTTATTTAATTTTGTTAAAAAAAAAACCAAAGTTTCTATGCGATTCCATAATAAAGGGGTAAATGATGTTACTTAGTTTAGGGTTTAACTTTGAAAGTTCTTTCTCTGTCTCGGCCAGTATTTTCTAGTTTGATGGCTTTGTTCTGTTAATGAGGCCCTACTAGCATTTCAAAGTATAGTGTTAGTTTTTGTAGTTTTAGTATGATAAGATAACCGTGTAAAAGTGGGAAGTAAATCGCTGTCACAACATTTATTTTGAAAGGTTAGATCACATAAAACATTAGTTTTTTTACCTCTCAGGTTCTTATCATATGTCCTGATTATCTTGAAGATATCCTCCACGTAGAGGTGTATATTGTTGATTCTTAGTCCTTCGCGGTTGGAAAAATGCAATGTGTTCCGGGTGTACATCCGTTCACTACTGTCGTACTGAAAAGAAGAGTTTTGCTGACGTTTCAACCAAATCACATTTGGCATTGTTGAAGCTCTCTTTCTGTTCTTTTCAGAACGACATTAGTGAACGGATGTACATCCGGGATGAAAACCCATTATATACATATATATATATATATATATATATATATATATATATATATATATATTTATATTTTTTTTTTAAGTAAACATATTTAGAATTTGATAATTTAAATATTTTATTACTTACAGACCTATATTGCGCGTAATAAATTTTCTAGATTCAGTTAAGCTTGCGGTTGTACGTAAATAGGCTAATTATAATATAGTGTATATTTAAGTTATTATATCACTATATTTCAGTATTTATTTGACGCTAAGGATGCATGAATTCTTTCATTTCAGTGATAGGTATCTTTTTTTGGATACCTACGAATCTCCCTCGTATTTGTATAAATTTGGCAGTCGATAGGCGATACGTCTTGTCCAGCGAGTGATGTTGACTTGGTTTTGGCTTTCCTTGTTCCTCTTAAGGCAGATGATTTAAAAATGCGTTCTTGTCGCACACTCAAATAATCCTTACTTCGTTGGTGAATAAATGCATGCATGTCGATGGTTATAATAATTACAAGGGGATTTGATATCTAATGTTATTATCATTCAATTGGAAAGATAACATATAGATTAAAACTTATTTTTCCTAGTTATTTTTCTGTTAATTTTGGTTTGTTGAATTATAATATTTATATTATCTAATTAATTGAGTTAATTAAATTATTCTAGTATTAGTTATTAGTATATTAGTGTTAGTTATATGTAAGCAATAGTTTTCCTTTTCAATTAAAATCATTTAAGACATACGCTTACTTTGGGCTTCTAATTTGCGCCGTTAGCCCAGAAAAACCTGTGATGAGATTTGGCTATCCTATGCTAAAAAAAGGGAACATTTTTTTGCATTCTTGTTTCTCTGCTAAACGTAGTGGTTTCACGTTTAGCATGCTATTTTATCTTCAGAACTTTGTGCAAGTCGGAAGCTATTTTGACGGGTCAAACTCTTGAAACATAATTTGTTAGTTTTTCCCAGAGTTACATCAGTCAGGTAATATATTAAAATTTGTATTTACATTATTTAAATTAATTTGTTCAAAATTTAAGTGTGATTTTTTATATGAAATTTTTATATTAGGTATATTACTTTAATTTCGAGATCACGCCATGCCATGCCACGCTGACGCCCATTTTTTTCTTTTTCTTTCAGCTCTACACCGACTTGCTTTATTCCTATTAACTAGCTTTTTTAAAAAAAATATTATAATTGAAGTTTAAAATTTCATTTCATAATTTTGTCCTTATCCATTTTGGAATCAGTACTTAGATTTCTGGATAAGTTTTTATTGCTAAACGCCTAACTAGTCCCGTTTAGAACTAGCCACTAGTTACTAGATATTTTTTGTGTTATCTGCCATAACTCTTTATGTAGGCTTGCCTAAATTAAAAATTCGAATGATAGAATTCCGATCGCAATTGCATCATACATTTAATTTTGGTCCCGAGGAAATAAGGTCAACTCGGATATAATTCGTCATAAATCCTATTCGAGAACTATTGAGGGAGAGGAGTAGGTAGGCGTTAAAACAAGAACTGATGCAGCTTTGGGTCGTCCACAAGGTCGTGGATTTTCCACCACGTGGCGCCAGCTATTAAGAGTTTTGGTGAGAAATTTTCATTTTTTTATTGTCTAAAATTTTTTATTAGTGTATTTCATCCGAAAATCTGAGTAAATAGAGTGTTTAAATAATTAGGGTACATATAATTTAATATTAGTGACCGTAATTTTATAAATTATTTTATTCCACAAGAATTTTTGTTTTAATTATTGCTAATTTTTCTTAACTAGTAAACAATTAACCTGCTACGTTGATTTTGAACATTTGCCTTAGTGTAATTTAATTATTTTATAATAAATTTGGTAACTTGTTGTTTAAATATTTTTTTTATTGGTTAAAGTATAGACCATAATGCCAGAAGAAAGATCGTCCGCAAAGTCCGACTTATAACACGGCAGCACATTTATTACCTTTTTTTATTAGGGATGGCGCCCTTTTTAATATCTTACTTAAGTTCCGTGGTATAAAACGCGTCCTCTGTAAAGAATACTGTGTACATTCAACTATCGAGAAGGACAGAATAAATAATTAAATTAGTTAAAACAACCCCGTCTGTCAACTCATGCCAGAGCCGGCAAAAGGAGCTGTCGTGCCTAGGCCCTATTATTAAGAGGTTTGCCTAGTAATATTTTGTACGTTGTAACACCCATACGTTTATATATATATATATATATATATATATATATATATATATATATTTATTATTTTATTAAGATGAAAGAATATAATGACCTGGTCATCAGGATAGTCTTCTCTTACTTAGTGCGAAGGTTTCGATTCTTAATATCAGCATTTTGACATATCTGTCATTCAGTTTGGGACATAGTTCTTACACATTTGTCCATATCCATTTAACAAAATCGTGATTTAGAGATCGCTGTTCCAATGGCCTGCAAATATTAAAATGAGAACTTTATTACATAAATTTAACAAATAATTAACCACCATTAATTCGTTACTCAGTACTTAAAAAAACAACAATAAAGAACTAAGTGATTGTGCTTGACACGGCCAGACAAGATATGCAGTAATGTATTTGTATTAACTTCAAGAAATCTGTTAGTAGCAATAACAATAATAGTAACAATATTAATAATAATAATAAATGTCTTTATTTCTGAATTTTGAAACAAAGTAATAAAAAATATAAGGAAAACATTCAGAAAAAGGCGAAGTTCAGATAGGACATCCTGGAATATCGCCCTGATCAGACTCTACCCCGAATAAATATTAAATACATAACTTATAACTAAAAATAAATGATGAGACAGAAAAAAAAGTACATATGGTACCAAATGCAAACTTACATATAGACCCAAGAAGAAGTTTTATCAATTTTTACGTTTAGTCATATTAAATATTTTATAATTGTTCCTGAAAGTGGATAGTGAAAGTGCCTTGAACTTATCTGGTAAATTATTATAGTGTTTTAGCAATAGTTCTGTGAAATGGTGGAGTTATTTTGCCTCTAAATCTAACATTAATATTATTTACGTAAGTTCTGAAACATATGCGGTTATATAAGTACGAAGGGCACTTAAGAATAATAATTTTATGAAAAAAACAAGCAAGGTGTAACTCTCTCTTTTTCTCCATACTCTACCAATTGGTTTCCACCAGTTTGTGTGATATATGTTCATAATTCCTTGTTCCATAAATAAGTCTTAGGCAAGAATTTTGCATATACTGAATTCTACGCCTATCTAATAGAATTAAGAGTAAAGTTTTTGTCGTTCGCGACAAAAAATGACTATTTTGAAATAATAACTTTGATGTAACAAATGTCCTTTCTTAATAAATGTAACTCCTTACTCATAATTTCACAGCTGGCAACGACATCGATCTTTTTAAGGGATAAATAAACTTCCGTATCATCCGCATAAGATCAAGCAGAGCATATTTCCAGTGCTTTCGAAAGAAAAGCGGTATAAATGACACCATGCTGTCAAGTCGGACTGACTGCTCTCTATTTGTTAAGAAATTCTTAAAAAACAAAACTGAGCTCTCAGAAAGACCAATGTGATGTAAAACAGCAAGTAGCAACCCGTGAATCAATGTGTCGAAGGCTTTCGAAAAGTCTAATAATGCTAAAACGGTTATTTCACCGTCTTCGATGGACTGAACATATCATCAAAGGTAAGAGAAATGGACAACACAATTTTAAAATATAACTACTGACACAGTCTGTTCCCTCAGCGCCAGATTTTATACCCATCAAAATTTTGGAAACTTGAACCTCTGATACCTCAGAAAAATTTAAAATAACAGATACCTTGTCGCTTAGTTCGTTTGTATAGTAATTAATACGTCTTGTATTATCAACAATACGAAGCGCCGGAACAGTAAAAAATAGATTAAAATCGCTAGGTTTTTAAAGGGAATCTGGGATTTCTACAATATTTTTTCCTTGTAAAGACCAAATTTTCTCATATCCCACCATATATTAGAGGAGTTCTGCAATTTAGAGTCCAAAAATGATTTTTTTTTCTTCGAATCGTAAGCGTTATTAAGTTTCGCATACTTTTATAGTAATCCCAGTATGCCTGCGGTCTAGTACGTTTAAAACGCGTCAAAGCTTTGTTTCTTATCTTTATCATATCACGAATTGTGTCGGTGATCCACGTTTCAGTTTTTTTTTTGTAAATTTGGCCGTTCTCATGGGAGCATGAATTTCTAAGAGAGCTTGAATATTTTCATTAAAAAACTGTTCTTTGTCATCGACTGTCTCGATATCAAAGATATTTCGCCAAGAAATAGATTGAAGATCAGCACTAAATTAAAGGTAATCTATGTTGCTTAGTTCTCTAAATTCCCCAATGACAGGCTTAGTTTTGAATTTCGGAATTATAAATTCACACTACACTGAATCGTGATCAGAGATATCTGGGACTAAGAGAGTATCGATTGTTTCCACTGAAAAGTCTTCAGGAGTTATAATAACATCCAAAAGAATTAAGCTTTTTGCCGCAATTCGAGCGGATTTATTTATAATTTGTTTAAGACCTGTTGATTCAAGAAGAGAACTTAATTTTAGGACTTCTTCAACGTGAAAGTTCATAAAGTTAATATTTAAATCACCTAAACAAAAAAGATAATTACACTTTGATATCAAATACATTATTTGCTCCTGAAAATGAGTTAAAACGTCGTTAGCGTTATAAAAAGGAGGTCTATATACACTCTCAATGATGTAAGATGTTTTATTCAAATTACACGACAGCCACACCTGCTCATAATTTGGATTAACACTGGATGGATGTATCTGAGTTATATTCAAATAATGTTTATAAAAAATAGCCACACTACCCCCTCTGCTCAGTCTATCTTGTCTTACCAGATCATATTCGGGTATTTTAACTTCCTCCGATGTCGATGTCACTGCTCTACCACGTCTCGCTAACAGCCATTGCATTAAAATGAGCTAACCTAATCTTTTGCATAAAAATTACTAATTTAAATTAAAATTATATGTAACTTTTTCTTTTCGAATAATTAAACTAAAATCTAAATTAAATTTATTTGTATACCTAAATAACACTCATAGCAGGAGAGGAAAACAAAAAAAAAATAGAATAAACATAAGCTAGAACCATGTCCTAATAAACAGTAATTAATAATAGAGTTATATTTTTAATTTACCTAATATTTTGTAAATCGTTAATACTTTTCATACAGATTTTTTTTATTATTGAAAAATACAAAAATATCAGACACGGCTTATTTTACGTTGCTTAATAGGCTAGCACAGTGGTTCCCAAATCCATCATAATTGCGGATCTCTGAAATTTGACGGAAGTAGTATGGGGACCCTTTTTAAAAAATTAATCAAATAATACACTCTGTTGTGTATACAAAGAAAAACTGGTAGTTTTGGTCACTTAAATTAGACACACCACGAAATAGTAGTGGAAATTATGACAGTGCTAAATATACAGGGTTGCTCAAAAGAAACGCTCAAAATTCATATCTTCTGTATGAACATTTTTCACAAAAACCCTGAAACACTCAAAGTGGTTTAAATCATTGTTCGTCTTTCTGTAATATTTTCAGCTCCCAACATGCAACAGTTTTCAAAGCGCAACCTAGGCCGTATGAGGGCTCTATGAGAAGGTCTTCTAAGGATACCAGCAACAAATTAGGGATCTGCTCATTTCGTTACGGTAAAATGAGTCTTCAGTTAAAGCGCGTGGTCAGCACGTAAATCCCTAACTAAACGCAAATTTGCGAGATATCCTACTCACACTTTACTGCTTAATTGTATTCTCGGGGTACTTTTAATTGAACAATTAACAAACTTGATCCTTAGTCCGTACCTTCTCTCCACAACCCAACAATATAAAAATTTCAAACGCTGCCTTTCTCAGAGCATCATAATTCAGAAATGTCAAAATTTCAAAATACTAACACTTGCTTACGATTTAATGATCAAACTGAAACATTAACTGAATTAATTATAGTGTGTGTGTAGGTATTTGCCAAATAAATAACCAAACGTGAAGAAAAAAACTGTCCTAGAATTTCAAGAATTTGGATACCTTTTTATCTGCATTTTGCAATGCAAAAATTTATGATATTAGGACTTTTTTTCTTATGGGGTAATAGTAAATATCTCTATCGTTTAACCCTTTAGTGCCCGACGGTACTTAGGAGTACCGGCTATTTAAGACGCGCATAAAATTGTGTTGGGCGTGAAATAAAGGTATTAGACCCGACGGTACGCTAGAGTCTCGTCATCAAACCAATAGAAACGATATAAAGCCGAGAAATATTTTAAGCGCTACTTTTTATAGACAGTTGACTGTTGACGGTGCATGTGACAAGTAAAGAATTTCACGCGCTGTTTTTGTTTACGCCGCAACGTTGCTTTTTTGTTATTTTGCTGTTATTTTTTGTTTTGAGAAGTTGATTCAGTTAATATTGGGTAAGTTTATAAATAGATAAATAAATTCAATCCAATTTTTACGAAGAAAATGTGTCTTTTTCCAGAGAACGGAAAAGTACCGTCAGGAATTATGACAGACAAAAATAAAATAAAATGATTCTTCAAGAAACCGTTGAATCCAAACGAATTAGAAGAAATTGCAGCTCGAATATTGACTGAAGATTTGCCTTTGGACAACAATATTCTGACGGACGAAGAGGATAGCGATTCCGACGATGTAGAATTTGATTCACAGAATAGTTTTATGGATTTTGTTTGTCCTGTTCACACAATTCTCGACAATCTTCTCAGATAGCTTCAGACATGATAGAGACCCAGGCGTCATCGTCATGTTCAACAATAGTAGAAAAGAAGATCGAAAAGGTGACAGCTGCACAAGATAAAAAGAAAATACTGCGCCAGAAAAATAATACAAAAGAAAAATCAGAACAGGAAGAGGAAGATGAAGACACGGAAATGCAGACAAAAAAAGCGAACAGAAAATGGACGAAGACAGATATACAAGAAAGAATGCCTGAATTTACTTTTCCTGAAGGGCCTGTTGAAACAAAATTTATTGACTGCAATTCTTGCACAGATGTTTATTTACGATTGTTGGGAGAGTCTATTGATGATATTGTTTTTCAGAGCAATCTTTATGCGACGCAGAGGAATAAAACTCTAAATTTGGCACGAGAAGAGCTACTTGCTTTTATTGGGATAAATTTCCTTATGGCTTATCATCGCTTACCTTCATGGGAGCATTATTGGAGCACAAGTAAAGATTTGGGCGTCTCCATAATTGCCAAATGCATGTCAAGAAATCGATTTGAGGAAATTCTAAAATATCTCCATTGTAACGATAATAGCCTATTACCGAAAGACAATAAAAATAAAATTTACAAGATTAGACCACTAGCAAATACCCTGAACAGGCAATTCAAAGATTGTTATCAGACAACAAGGCGGATCAGTATTGATGAAAGTATGATACTCTTCAAAGGCCGAAGCTCACTAAAATAATATAATCCAATGAAGCCAATCAAAAGAGGGTATAAATTATGGTGCCTTGCTGATCAAAATGCGTATGTTTCAACATTTGAAGTATACCAAGGAAAAAACGAGGAGCTACAAGAAGAATACAAAGAATTTGGGCTTGGAGAGAGAACTGTACTCTCATTGAGTAAATCAGATCATCAATCTATTGGAAACATTGTATTTGAAAAAAACATTGGCGTGCGGAACAATCAGAAGCACAAGACTTGGTTTTCCTTCAATGATGGAGAATAAAGAAATGAAACGGGGGGACTATGATTATCGCATCTCCAACACACAAATCCGGGCCTTCAAATGGAAAGATAACAAGATAGTACATTTTGCCTCAAACTTCCATGGCACGGAAGAAGTCAGTGTCAAAAGAACACAGAAAGATGGAACACGCATTGATGTAAAATGTCCGTCTATAGTTGCTGACTATAATAAACACATGGGAGGAGTGGATCGGGCAGATCAGTTACGAAGTACGTATGGTATGATTCGTAGATCACGAAAATGGTGGCACAGGCTATTTTGGGGATTTCTAGATATAGCATTTGTGAATGCGTACATAGTCTATAACTTACATTTTGAGAAAATATCAACACTTGAATTTAGAAGGTCAATCAGTTTGGGCTTTATGTCAATGAACTCTTATAGAGCCAGTCCCAGAAGATCTGGCCCAATAGTGAAAAGACGCAAGTATAATTACAGTGTACCTGATGACGTGCGACTGGGCAATCGTGGATCTCACTGGGTTATTTTTGACAATAAAAGGAGATGTGAAATGTGTAGTGCGCATGCCATACAGTCAAGACCCCAAAGCAAGTGTTCTACATGTGGTGTATTTTTATGCTCCAATCAAAATAAAAACTGTTTTCTCGAATATCATGAACTAAATTAATTTTTAATTACTAATTTTTTTTTTATTACTGACGGTACTTAGAAGTCCGTTTTTGTGAATTTTTTCAAAAATGAAAATAAAATTTTGAAAAAAATTACTTTTTCTTCTCTCTTTTCTTTTTTAAACTACCAATAAATATAATATTCAATCAAAACCTTAAATTTGTTTTTTTTTTCAATATCTGGTCACTAAAGGGTTAATCAATCATTTCAAGACAATTGAATGAAATTTTCTCAAGTCACTGGATAAATTGATGGGCTCTAAAAATTGATGATCATAACCAAGGTCGTTTCGCAATATAATGGAGGTTCACGTGACGTTCCATTCCAATGGTTCTCATCTTGACATCCTTGCGCTTTCCTTCCTCTTATATGCACTTCTAACTTAGCCACAGCCTCAACTGCACTACTCTCATATTCCGTTATTTTCACGCACTTTGATTCAAGGTTATCTTCGATCAAAGTCGGTATAATTTTTGTATTCAGTTCATTCAAAGTAAGGCGTACCGATTTTATTTTTTCGCATAACACAGATAAATCATTTAGTTCTGATTGTGAATTAATAGGTTCGTTCACGGAATTACACAACTTCGATAGGTAACCACGATAGGCTTTACGTAGCGCTAAATCAGCCTTTGATTCCATTTTAATTAACTCGACAGGTTAAATAATCCGGAATCCGGTAACTCAGCAAAGAATATTTCGGTCAAACGTTAGTAAATTATCAAGAATTCTGAACACTTTCGGCAACAAAATATAAAAGACCCTGGTTCGTAAAGAAGTATTATAATATAGCAACGAAAATACAAATCTCTTTGCCGAGTGCTTAAAACTACGGTAGATAAAATAAAAACTACTATTCTGTTATAATTATATGTCTCTCACGTTCCGGTTGTTAAAACTCTAGAGACAACATTCGTCAATACACTAAACTTGTTATTAAAAATCGCGGTCTCTTTAGCGAAAATATGTGAAGAGTCGTCATCTCGGAATCTATTTTTAGAAACACGCCCGAGGCAGGTAGACCCTACGTGCACAAAAAATAGGTCTATTATTTGCTCGGTGTTCATAGCAGCTTATATTATTTATACCCAGTGTTCCGCTATTTGTACGAATGAAATTGCACTTTTAAAAGGAACGTCAGTAATCAATTTCAGAAATATTTACTGAATTCGGATGGTTTTGAGTGATATCAAAGTTTTGCTGCTTTCACTTCGAAACATAAAACACATTGTCGCCACTAGCTTCAGTTCACCCAAGTTGTAAATAATCCTCATTATATATTCTATATAAAGTTTTTTCTCGCCACCACTCTCATTAATTACGAAATCCACTTTTTAACTGACGATTCATTATCGAAAGACTATTAATTTAATAAATTACTCAAAAATTAGGCATGCATTGACTACGTATTTATTACTATACGAGAATCCCAGCGGCAAACCGCAAAACTTGTTAAAACAAGCAATAAAAACACGATGAAGCCACTTGCCAAATTGAAAGTCTAAGCAAAAATAATAAAATCATTAAAATTTTAAGAATAAGGTTTAAACGGACGTTAAGTTAATTTTCCTGCGGACCCTCGAAAAAATTTGGAAACTACTGTGCTAGCCTATTCATCTCTATATTCATGACGAAGTAACAATTCGCGTTCTAAGCCAATATTGGCGAATATTATCTTTCTGAACGCTTTAATTATATACATTTTTTATCCTCTAGTGGAGTAGGGTTTGAAAAAGAATTCATTTATCGAAAAAAGTAGCGTTTTTCAGACATTTTTTACTGTTTAAAGTACTTATTACTTATTATGTTGCGATAAAATAGTGCAGATGAAAATTTAGCTAATAAAATCAGACATAAAATGCTAACATAGAACGGAAGCTTTCACGGCCTTGACCAACTAAGGATTCATGTTTCTTTGGATCAAATTGCAATTACTATCCGACGTTTCGCCTTTGATTGCAAAAGGCATCTTCAGGGATGTTTACTCCATGAGATCTGAACACTGAATGAGCTCGTAGAGATTCAGGCGAGTTTTTATACCAGACTTGCTCGCCAAACCGTAACCCTGTATTAAGATGGGTATCCACGTTTGATGTAGACCGTAACCCGTATCTCTACTGAAGTTTTTTGTACGTTCAAAAAGTTCACTAGACTCTCTAATTTCTCGTTTATAAAATCTTCGAACCGAGGCTAGAACCTCGGTTTCTTTTACATTTATAATATGGCTAGTGGTATGCTGATATTCAGCTATAGCAGATAGAACAATTTGTGTCTTTTTAATACATCGTTCATGTTCCTTAAGTCTAGTGGATATTGAACGTCCTGTTTCTCCCACATACACTTCTCTATAGGAGCAAGAAATTTTATATACTATTTCTGTTTGAATAGGTACAATATCTTTCGGGGATCGTAAGCATTATCAAATCTTCTTAGGTGTACTGAAGATTGTACGTATATGTTGGACCTCCCAAGTAATCGTTCTATTTTGCCTGTAGTACCATGTATCTAGGGAAGAACAACACTACCTAACCGTGGCTCCTTATCATTCTCCTTTCGCGTAGTTGGAGTACTATATCTTCTAACTGAACGCGTAAAATCTTCAGTGCAATAGCTATTCCTTCTCTTCAATTGCGATGTTTTCGATACTAAATAATCTTGATAATCGAAATGACTCTAAATACTAGTGGCTTAATAACTGATTTCTTTTGTGCTGGATGGTGGTGAGAATTTGCGTTTTAGTATCTATTTGTATGCGTCGGTTTTTTATAGGCAGAATATTCTAATGTACCATTTTCCTTCCTTTGAGCAAATATATCTAGAAAGGTAATCGTTCCATTTCATTCAATTTCCATTGTGAATTTAATATTATGATTGTTAGGTAGTCCAGAAATAAAAGGAGGTTATCCAGTCCATGATGCCAAACAACAAAAGTACATATCTGAATCAATGTTGTCGTTTTAGTGAAGCGGATGTTAAAACAATATCCTTAAAGGCCTTCATACAAAGATCCGCTGCCACAGGTGATAGAGGAGATTCCATAGCTGCCCAAAATTGTTCATAAACATTTTCTTGAAAAATGAAATAAACAGATGTAAGAAAATCTTTCATTAGATCTATTAAGTTATTATCAAGACTATTTTGGTCCAATTTATGTGATATAATGGAAAGTGAGTCGTCAACAGGAACATTTGTGTATAGTGATTCTATATCGAAACTGACCAAAATATCGTCATGATCCAACTGGATTGTCTTAAGTTTTTCCACGAAATATGCTACAGACAAAATAGGATGACTACATCGGAGGTCCAACATACGTACAATCTTCAATACACATAAGAAGATTGGAAAATACATGCGATCCCCGGAAGATTTATATAAAATTCCTTGTTCCTGTGGAGAATTGTATTTAGGAGAAACGCTCAATATTAACTACACGTAAGGAACATGAACAATGTGTTAAAAGGAACAAATTGTTCAATCTGCTATAGCTGAACATCAGCATACTACTGGCTATATTATAAAAAATACAAAGGAAACCAAGTTTCTAGCATCGGTTCCAAGAATTTATAAACGAAAAATTAAAGAACCTATTGAAATTTCTAACCGTATAAAAAACTTTAATAGAGATACGGGTTACGGCCTATATCACACTTGGAAACAGATCTTAAAACAGGGTCATGGTTCGGCAAGGACAAGTCGGATATAAAAGCTCGCCTGAATCTCTCTGAGCTCATTCAGGGTTCAGATCTCTGAAGATGCTTCGTGCAACCGAAGTCGAAACGTCGAACAGTAATTCCAATTTGACATGATCTAATCTTAAGAACTATGACTACTTTACATAAAATGCCTTTTTGAACACACCATTAGGTTTTGATATTTAAAAAATATATATTTTTAATACAAAAATTGTTCCAGTTTGGTGTTCGGAGAAGGCGGGCATTGATTCGTAACTGAGAATTAAGGATTTTTCTGCATGTATTAGCATTACACCTGATGTATTATTTTATTATGTTATATTTTATCGCATTTTATATGCAGAATAGTTACGCGACATTTTTAACAAAAAAAATATTATTCAGGGTGTTTTTTAATTGATGGCTAGAATGAAGGACGATTTTTTGTCTTATGTTAAGACTAAAAGTTTTTGGGATACAGGGTGTCAAAATTTTATATTTTTTTAGTTTTTTTAAGGATCTCGTACATTTCTAGAGATTAATCGTTCAACTTTGACATATTAGTACTGTAAGTAATACCTACGAAATAATACATTTTACAAAAATCTACCGGTGTGTTTTTTTTAATTTAACATCTTGCATCTCAAAAATTAAGACCTTTCCTAGTCCTTAGTCCTACAATCAACCGACAAATTACATTTTGCATTTTTAGCAACCAAAATAAAAAAACAAAAAAAAAACTAACTTAAAATTTTAAATGTGTAGAAGCCAAGAAGTTACAAAACATTTTCGATTTTCTAAATAAAAAGAGTCAGTGACGGTCGCAGTAAAAAATTCGGAAGGGGAAATGAAAAATTGGTCGCGAACTGGAAAAAGTAACACCCAGCTGATTTTTGAAAAATGTGTTAAAACAATTTCGTAAATATTGCATACAGTTTAGTGTACGTAAAAACAGAATGATTTATTTCTAGAGATATACGAGATACATGGAGAAAACTAAAATTAACACCCACGGACACATATTTATATTAATTTGTAGTCGTAGAATAAGGTAAAAAATTACATGCTTTATTGTTAGCCATTAATTAGAAAACACCCTGTATATAGCATTTTAATTTTCGTAACATTAATTAGCGGTAACAAGAACTATTAGCCCAGACCCGAACAAAGATACATCAACGAAACTATTAGTAGGGTATGGAGTTAAGTTAAAATTATTTCTTATTACTCCTAACCATAAACTTACGATTAAATTCGACAACTTTAAGGGAGGGTTAAGGAAGGCATAGTTTTCGAATGAACTTACTTTGGCGACATATTAATATATTAATGTTTCAGCTATCACAAGTTAACAACTTGAACCTGTGGTGGCTTACTAATTTATGCATATGTTCGTTTTTAACTTTATTGTTACCTTCACTTAATTTGCTAGAATATATTTCCTTGGGAAAATCGAAATATGTTGGATGTATGGGAATATTATTCTTGGTAAAGCTAACAGTATTATTATTCACTTGTAGTGCTCCTATGAAAGAAGATACGTTATTTTGACTCTAAAATCTTATGTGTTTACAAACCGAACAAAAATATATGAAATTAATCCCTCTACAGCAATAGTACATGTGTATGTATATATATATATATATATATATATATATATATATATATATATATATATATATATATATATATATATATATATATATATATATATATATATATATATATATATATATATATATATATATATATATATATATATATATATATATATATATATATATATATATATATATATATACATACATATATATATAAATATATAAATATATATATATATATATATATATATATATATATATATATATATATATATATATATATATATATATATATATATATATATATAGTATATATATATATATATATATATATATATATATATATATATATATATATATATATATATATATATATATATATATATATATATATATATATATATATATATATATATATATATATATATATATATATATATATATATATATATATATATATATATATATATATATATATATATATATATATATATATATATATATATATATATATATATATATATATATATATATATATTATATATATATTTATATATATATATATATATATATATATATATATATATATATATATATATATATATATATATATATATATATATATATATATATATATATATATATATATATATATATATATATATATATATATATATATATATATATATATATATATATATATATATATATATATATATATATATATATATATATATATATATATATATATATATATATATATATATATATACTTAAACCCTGAAACAAACAAGGTGTCATGTTATTCGCCTTTGAAAGGCGACGAGGCAACCGCCACTGCCTCGTCGACTTTCATCTGGTCGATTCTCGACAAAATGGTGAAGGAGTTCCGTCAGTTCTATAGTTTGTATAACTTTTTACGACCAAGAACCGAACAGAAATTGAAATTTCTCTTTCTTTTCTATTTTTGCACAGATGTGTCGTCTTGTGCTCCAAAGTAGGTAGCTACTAAAGCGATGTAGTTGAACCATACAGATGGCGCCACTGGTTGCCTATTTCCCTCGTAGGCTTTCAAAGTCGAATGACATGACACCTTGTTTGTTTCAGAGTGTGGGTATTTCGATTTAATACCGATACATCTCAAGGAAACTGCCTGATGAGCCTTACCGGGGCAGATACCACTGTAGCAGATGGCACCTTGGCCCTGGAAACATATATATATATATATATATATATATATATATATATATATATATATATATATATATATATATATATATATATATATATATATATATATATATATATATATATATATATATATATATATATATATATATATATATATATATATTTATATATATATATATATATATATATATATATATATATATATATATATATATATATATATATATATATATATATATATATATATATATATATATATATATATATATATATATATATATATATATATATATATATATGTATATTATATATATATATATATATATATATATATATATATATATATATATATATATATATATATATATATATATATATATATATATATATATACTTAAACCCTGAAACAAACAAGGTGTCATGTTATTCGCCTTTGAAAGGCGACGAGGCAACCGCCACTGCCTCGTCGACTTTCATCTGGTCGATTCTCGACAAAATGGTGAAGGAGTTCCGTCAGTTCTATAGTTTGTATAACTTTTTACGACCAAGAACCGAACAGAAATTGAAATTTCTCTTTCTTTTCTATTTTTGCACAGATGTGTCGTCTTGTGCTCCAAAGTAGGTAGCTACTAAAGCGATGTAGTTGAACCATACAGATGGCGCCACTGGTTGCCTATTTCCCTCGTAGGCTTTCAAAGTCGAATGACATGACACCTTGTTTGTTTCAGAGTGTGGGTATTTCGATTTAATACCGATACATCTCAAGGAAACTGCCTGATGAGCCTTACCGGGGCAGATACCACGGTAGCAGATGGCACCTTGGCCCTGGAAACAAACATAGCGTCATGTTTTGGTCGATTCTCGGCAAAATGGTGAAGGAGTAATCCATACCGTTAGTTCTTTAATTTGTATATATATATATATATATATATATATATATATATATATATATATATGTGTGTTTTCATTCCGGGTGTACATCCGTTTACTACTGTCGTTCTGAAAAGAACAGTTTTGCTGACGTTTCGCCAAAATCACATTTGGCATTTTCGAAGCTTTCTTTCTCGCGTCCGAATAGAGACTGAAATGTTGGTGACTGCGACGCTTCGTTTTATACCCCCACTCGGGGCCGAAGGTTATATCTGCGCAGGCGTTGGTCGTTATTTATGTTTTCCGGATGGTGCTGTCTTGTCTTCCATACTGTTGGTAGTTTTAATGATTCGTTCCTTTTATTCAAATCACCTTGTTTTTCAATTTCTATGGCTTCTCGGATTATTCTGGTCTTATAATGTTCTATATTGGCAATCTCCCTACACCCATCGAAATATATTTAATGGCCGGATTCCTGATGATGTAGGAATAAAGCTGAGGTTGTTTGTTTATTTCTGATGCTGAGTTTATGCTCTTCCATTCTTGCTGATATTCGCCTGCTAGTTTGCCCTACGTACAACTTTTCACAGTCCTGGCACGGAATACTGTACACTCCGTGGTTTTCCAGTTTGATTTTATCTTTTGGGTTTCCGAGTCGTTTACCTATAGTTGTTTGTGGCTTGTGTATTGTTTGTATGTTGTGTTTCCTCAGAATTCTTCCGATTCTGTCTGTTGTGCCTTTTACATATGGTAAGACTACTCGTTGCTTTCCCGGTTCATATTTTTTGTTGTTCGTTATTCGGGAAACCTGTGCATTAATAGCTTTCTCTATGGTGCGATTTGTGTAGCCATTTTTCTTTAAAGCACTAGATATTACCTTAAGTTGGTTTTGTCTCGTCTGTGTTTCAGTTAGTCGCACGGATCTAGATATTAGAGTATTTGCCACAGCTTGAATTTGTGCTGGGTGATGATGTGATTTTGCATTTAAATATCTGTCTGTAGGTGTTGGTTTTCTATACACGGTGTATTCGAAATGTCCGTTATGCAGTTTTGTGACCAAAACATCTAAAAATGGTGGTTTGTTGTTTTCCTCTAACTCTAGAGTAAATTGTACTCTGGGGTGGATTGAATTTACGTAAGTCAGAAATTTTTCGAGCTCTGTATGACCATGTTGCCATATAATAAATATGTCATCCACATAACGAATCTATAATTTGGGATTTAAACTTGCTTTCTCAAGAGCTTCTTTCTCGAAGTATATCATAAATAAATTCGCGACAACTGGTGATAGCGAGGACCCCATTGGAGCGCCATCCATTTGTTTATACATTTGCCGGTTGAAAGAAAAATAAGTATTTTTGAGGCAATGCTCCGAGAGTTCTATTATATGTACCTGGAAATTCTCGTTCATAGCAATCTTGTCCAATGCTTCGTCGATAGGAATACTGGGATATAACGATTTGATATCTAGGCTTGCTATGGTATCGCTTTTTTCAAGGACGATATCTCGTATAATTCGAGTGAAATGCTCCGAGTTTTTTACCAATGAATCAGCTTTTTCTACAGTTGGTTGCATAATTTCAGAAAGGTATTTCTCCAGTTTTTGTAGCGGCGAATTAACAGCACTAACAATAGGTCTGATAGGCGCCCCTGGTTTGTGTATTTTTGGTAAACCATAGAGTTTAGGACATCTGCTCGACTTTTCCCGTGGTATGATTTTTTGTTGAATTTCGGGGTTTATTGGTGAACTTTTTATTTTATTTTTAGTTGTTTTTTCTAGGTACGTTGTCGGGTCCCTATATATATATATATATATATATATATATATATATATATATATATATATATATATATATATATATATATATATATATATATATATATGTATATAATATATATATATATATATATATATATATATATATATATATATATATATATATATATATATATATATATATATATATATATATATATATATATATATATATATATATATATATATATATATATATATATATATATATATATATATATATATATATATATATATAATATATACATATATATATATATATATATATATATATAAATATATAAATATACATATATATATATATATATATATATATATATATATATATATATATATATATATATATATATATATATATATATATATATATATATATATATATATATATATATAGGAGCACTACAAGTGAATAATAATATTGTTAGCTTTACCAAGAATAATATTCCCATACATCCAACATATTTCGATTTTCCGAAGGAAATATATTCTAGCAAATTAAGTGAAGGTAACAATAAAGTTTAAAACGAACATATGCATTAATTAGTAAGCCACCACAGGTTAAAGTTGTTAAATTGTGATAGCTGAAACATTAATATATTAATGTGTCGCCAAAGTAAGTTCATTCGAAAACTATGCCTTTCTTAACCCTGCCTTAAAGTTGTCGAATTTAATCGTAAGTTTATGGTTAGGAGTAATAAGAAATAATTTTAACTTAACTCCATACCCTACTAATAGTTTCGTTGATGTATCTTTGTTCGGGTCTGGGCTAATAGTTCTTGTTACCGCTAATTAATGTTACGAAAATTAAAATGCTATATACAGGGTGTTTTCTAATTAATGGCTAACAATAAAGCATTTAATTTTTTACCTTATTCTACGACTACAAATTAATATAAATATGAGTCCGTGGGTGTTAATTTTAGTTTTTTCCATGTATCTCGTACATCTCTAGAGATAAATCATTCTGTTTTTACATACACTAAACTGTATGCAATATTTACGAAATCGTTTTAACACATTTTTCAAAAATCAGCTGGGTGTTACTTTTTCCAGGTCGCGACCAATTTTTCTTTTCCCCTTCCGAATTTTTTACTGCGACTGATTCTTTTTATTTAGAAAATCGAAAATGTTTTGTAACTTCTTGGCTTCTACACATTTAAAATTTTAAGTTAGTTTTTTTTTTTTTGTTTTTTTATTTTGGTTGCTAAAAATGCAAAATGTAATTTGTCGGTTGATTGTAGGACTAAGGACTAGGAAAGGTCTTAATTTTTGAGATGCAAGATGTTAAATTAAAAAAAACACACCGGTAGATTTTTGTAAAATGTATTACTTCGTAGGTATTACTTACAGTACTAATATGTCAAATTTGAACGATTAATCTCTCGAAATGTACGAGATCCTAAAAAAACTAAAAAAATATAAAATTTTGACACCCTGTATCCCAAAAACTTTTAGTCTTAACATAAGGCAAAAAATCGTCCTTCTTTCTAGCCATCAATTAAAAAACACCCTGAATAATATTTTTTTGTTAAAAATGTCGCGTAACTATTCTGCATATAAAATGCGATAAAATATAACATAATAAAATAATACATCAGGTGTAATGCTAATACATGCAGAAAAATCCTTAATTCTCAGTTACGAATCAATGCCCGCCTTCTCCGAAAACCAAACTGGCACAATTTTTGTATTAAAAATATATATTTTTTAAATATCAAAACCTAATGGTGTGTTCAAAAAGGCATTTTATGTAAAGTAGTCATAGTTCTTAAGATTAGATCATGTCAAATTGGAATTACTGTTCGACGTTTCGACTTCGGTTGCACGAAGCATGTTCAGAGATCTGAACCCTGAATGAGCTCAGAGAGAGATTCAGGCGAGCTTTTATATCCGACTTGTCGGATATAAAAGCAAAAAAATATGGACTTGTCCTTGCCGAACCATGACCCTGTTTTAAGATCTGTTTCCAAGTGTGATCTAGACCGTAACCCGTATCTGTATTAAAGTTTTTTGTACGGTTAGAAATTTCAATAGGTTCTCTAATTTTTCGTTTATAAATTCTTGGAACCGATGCTAGAAACTTGGTTTCCTTTATATTTTTTATAATATAGTCAGTAGTATGCTGATGTTCAGCTATAGCAGATTGAACAATTTGTTCCTTTTAACACATTGTTCATGTTCCTTACGTGTAGTTAATATTGAGCGTTTCTCCTAAATACAATTCTCCACAGGAACAAGGAATTTTATATAAATCTTCCGGGGATCGCATGTATTTTCCAATCTTCTTATATAAAATATTATAAAAATATAAATATATATATATATATATATATATATATATATATATATATATATATATATATATATATATATATATATATATATATATATATATATATATATATATATATATATATATATATATATATATATATATATATATATATATATATATATATATATATATATATATATATATATATATATATATATATATATATATATATATATATATATATATATATATATATATATATATATATATATATATATATATATATATATATATATATATATATATATATATATATATATATATATATATATATATATATATATATATATATATATATATATATATATATATATATATATATATATATATATATATATATATATATATATATATATATATATATATATATATATATATATATATATACTCCGTTTTTCAACTAGTTGACTGTACTGATGAAGACCTTAAGTATATATATATTATATATATATATTATACATTGCTTTAGCGGTCATCCCAACTAATCCATTTGATTTATTATGTTTTCTACATTTGGGTTATGAGTTTCGCCACAGGTGGCTATATGCTGCTCCGTGGTAAATAGAGTATCAAGTCCGGCGAAGATTTCGGATGTTCTCTTGGTAATCACAAATGTCGGTTTTGCTCCTGTTGGTGACTCTGGTATTGTTTTGTGTATTCATTTTGGCACTAGTTGTACTCGTCTTTCAACTAGTTGACTGTACTGATGAAGACCTTAAGTCAGAAACACGTGTCTATGGTTAGCCAAATTCCATTGCTTTAGCGGTCATCCCAACTAATCCATTTTCTGCTATATACTAGTTCTAACCGCGCTATATGTTTTCTACATTTGATTTATTACTCTTGGGTTATGAGTTTCGCCACAGGTGGCTATATGCTGCTCCGTGGTAAATAGAGTATCAAGTCCGGCGAAGATTTCGGATGTTCTCTTGGTAATCACAAATGTCGGTTTTGCTCCTGTTGGTGACTCTGGTATTGTTTTGTGTATTCATTTTGGCACTAGTTGTACTCGTCTTTCAACTAGTTGACTGTACTGATGAAGACCTTAAGTCAGAAACACGTGTCTATGGTTAGCCAAATTCCATTGCTTTAGCGGTCATCCCAACTAATCCATTTTCTGCTATATACTAGTTCTAACCGCGCTATATGTTTTCTACATTTGATTTATTACTCTTGGGTTATGAGTTTCGCCACAGGTGGCTATATGCTGCTCCGTGGTAAATAGAGTATCAAGTCCGGCGAAGATTTCGGATGTTCTCTTGGTAATCACAAATGTCGGTTTTGCTCCTGTTGGTGACTCTGGTATTGTTTTGTGTATTCATTTTGGCACTAGTTGTACTCGTCTTTCAACTAGTTGACTGTACTGATGAAGACCTTAAGTCAGAAACACGTGTCTATGGTTAGCCAAATTCCATTGCTTTAGCGGTCATCCCAACTAATCCATTTTCTGCTATATACTAGTTCTAACCGCGTTATATGTTTTCTACATTTGATTTATTACTCTTGGGTTATGAGTTTCGCCACAGGTGGCTATATGCTGCTCCGTGGTAAATAGAGTATCAAGTCCGGCGAAGATTTCGGATGTTCTCTTGGTAATCACAAATGTCGGTTTTGCTCCTGTTGGTGACTCTGGTATTGTTTTGTGTATTCATTTTGGCACTAGTTGTACTCGTCTTTCAACTAGTTGACTGTACTGATGAAGATCTTAAGTCAGAAACACGTGTCTATGGTTAGCCAAATTCCATTGCTTTAGCGGTCAACCCAGCTAATCCATTTTCTGCTATATACTAGTTCTAACCGCGCTATATGTTTTCTACATATATATATATATATATATATATATATATATATATATGTATATGTATATATATATATATATATATATATATATATATATATATATATATATATATGTTTGTATATATATCCTTAACTCATTCCAAGCAAATCCAAAGGAGAGATTTTAGTTAAACCTAAACTAAAATAACCTAATAAATCACAAAAAAAAAACAATCAAAAGTGTTATTAACCCCATAGATTTAGGTGTGCGAATAGTTCAAATAAAAGTTTTAAAGAATGGCGGTATACTAACGAGATGTAATACAAAGGAAGAAATAAACAAGGTTAAAAATTTTGTAGACAAAAAATTGAAAAGTAAATATGACATAAAAGTACCAAATGCAAATAATCCAAAAATAAAAATAGAAGACATCGAAGAAAATTTACAGAATGAGGATATAAGCCTAAGATGATTCACATCTTGAGTTACCGGCGATAAAAAGATTGAAGGCAAACTACATGGCCATTGTAGAATGTCCATGTTTATAAACGGAAAAAAAAATGAAATAAACTATATTTTGGACAAATAGCAATTAATCAATAATCAAGATAATAATTTCTTTTGACTTTTCGCATCAAAATGTACAAGGTTTAAAAAATAAATTTGAAAATATTGAATATGTTTTAGATTCAAGAGGAATTAAAATAGCTTGTTTAACAGAACATTGGTTAACAAAAACAAATTTTAATATATATATATATATATATATATATATATATATATATATATATATATATATATATATATATATATATATATATATATATATATATATATATATATATATATATATATATATATATATATATATATATAAGAAGAGACTAAAAATAGGAAGCTTTTATTGTAGGCAGGGTACGAGAGGTCGTGAGGTAATGATTATTTAACAGTACACTTAGTTTATGTATAAAACCTGGAAAAGTTAAAAAAATATAGTTTTAAAGGCGTGCTTGAAGCTAGTGGTGTTAGTATTAATATTTATGAAGATGAGAAACTCTATGTGATTAATCATAGAGTAAGAATAAAAATAGAGTTCTTTATTTACATATTTAGCCACTGCCAAGATTACCTCACAGTATAAGGTCGATCGTACGACGATGCCAAGCCAGGAACACCAATGTTTATACCAATTAATATTACGGTGAATATGTTTAAACATGATGCAATAAAATTTTCATACAAAAAATAGTAATGTGTTTCCAGCATTAGTTTCTAAACAGTATAAAGAAATTACTTTTATTGTAAAATAGTAAAATACAAACTAAAGTACCCAAAGCCTCAGATCAGATTACACTAGTAACAAGAGTTTTAGTTAGATATGGCCAACCCGATCGATATCTCCACGTATTAGACCCATTCCACTGTGGTATTAGACCATCCCACTTTCATTGACAACGTCTCCTTATAGTAAAAAAGTATAATAGTCTACAGTACAGAGTGCTACAGGGTCACGTGACCGGCGTGGCTTAAAAACCAATAGAGGGTCGTGGAACTACAATAAATTTTAACATTAAAGAAATTAATTTGCTAAAAAATATTTTATTAGATACCAAGCTCTTCTTAGCGTCACTACTGCATGTGTTTTAACGTATTATTGTGTATTTGTTGATATGGTTCAAATCTTCTAATTATATGTTGCCATACTTCAAGAAGCAGCGTTCTAAAGGTGCGGTGACATTAAAGGAACATTGATTTTTTAAATATTTAATAAGTAAGGTTTATTTACTTTATCTTGGACATTGCGAAACTAGGAGCTATAGTTGACCTAACTATGGTGCGGCAATGTGAGTTTGTAAAAAAATGGCCGTTTCAGTTTGGAATTATCTTTTAATCACAAAGTAAACAGCAAGATTTCCTTTTCCAGGAGACATGTCTAATGGAAGATACCTTATGCACTTATTTTGGGTCACATGACGTATTGACCAATCCGGTTCAGTATAATATAACGTTTATTTCGTTGGGGGCATGTGAGAATCCTCAGAAGCAAAATGATACAAGAAAGATTCTGAGGTTATTTTTTTGACGATTACAATAGTTTTTCCTATCAGAGAATTATAATAATTATAGAATATATCTATACTATATTAAAATAGTCAAAGGGCGTCTCACGCTCAAAAAAACGTAGTGCGATTTCAAAAATCACTAGATTTTGGATGAAATCTGGGGATATAATAAAGTTTCGGATGATTTTGCGCCTTTTTTTAATTTTCACTTGAGTTGGGCCAATTTTTTATTTCAAATGGTGACTCTTTTTGCATTAAAAGTAAAAATGAGTTCGTAAACATTTTCTAAACTGGTTAGAATTTAAGATTTAAGGTATTGAAAATTAAAAAAAAAATCTTTTATTTTTTAAATTTTAGCTATTAACATGGAAAAACAATATGACAATTGGCTATTCTATTCTTATCTCATAGTACTCGCTTTTTTTACTTTACTCGCAAGAGGAAAGTATTCTAGTTGCAAAAAAACATGTTTTCTCAGTTCCGTCGGTTAGTCTGTATGTCTGTCCGCGACAAAGCTCAAAGCTTGTCCTATTTACTTCAAGTTTTGGCTAAATATTAAAGGTCATATGATGATGACGTGGTAACATTTTGATGAAAATCTAATATGGCTGAACAAAATACTGAAGTGTTAAAAGAACTAAAAAACTGCTTATCCATTTTATCCTAATTTTGCAGAAAAATTAGGTGTGACATGACCATCAACTGATAAGTTTTACTACAAATCCAAAATGGCGGCCCAATAAAATGTTATAAAAGTCAATGCAGAAAACAACTGCATCTATTATGTTCAAATTTTGCTTAAAAGTCAAATATTATATAGGGATGAACTGGTAAAAATGTTGAGACAAATTCAAAATTGGGGAACAAAACGGTGGCCTAATTAAATGTTTAAAAATATCTGAATAAAGTACTTATCGGATTGATTGATTGATGGCATTCCCATTTTGAATATTTATTACTAAAAATGTATAAATTGCACACTTAATATTGATTTTTAATCAAATCGGTATAAATGTTAAAATTCCGCCGCCATGTTGGCATTACAATCTTGAATTTTTAAAATATTGACAAAAATTTATGATGTGCAGTCTTAAATACCCCTAAATGCCCAATTTTAATCAAATCTGCAAACATTTTGAAATTATTCCGCTATGTTGGTGCGGCCATTTTTAATTCTCAAATATTAACTAAAATTTCATAACTGTCATTCTTAAATACTTCTAGATATTGAAATTTTAGCCGAATCTGTACAAATGACAAAATTCATTGGCTATATTGGAGCCACCATTTTGATTTGTGTTGTGCATTCTTAAATAATCCCCTCTAATGTTAAAATCATCCATCCGACCTGTTGACATTGTCATTTTGACACCGCTATTTTGAATTTTTAAATGCTGACACTCTTAAATTTTCCTAGGCATCAATTTTCAGTTTAATCTACACAAGTAACAAAATTCGTCGGTCGCATTGGCACCGCCATTTTGGATTTCTAAACGTTGACTAAAAATATTCGGATTTTTTATATCCGAAAGTGTATGCATGTCAAATTTGAAAATAATCGGTAATGGAAGTGGTGAAAAATCCATTACAAGATTTGAATCAGACATACAAACATACAATCAGACGAGTAGGAAGCCAATAAAGGACGTTAAAAGCATTGATAATAGTTTAAAACTCTAACAATACTGTTCACTAAAGAGGTTTAAATTTAGACAAGGTCTAACTTGACAGTTACAGGTTTAAAATGACATTTCTAACAACTGAACAAATAATTTTCCCAAATGTCACAATTACAAAATGACAGTGACATAAGGGAAACATAACTAAAAACTAAAGTTTAATAATATATAAATAACTAATATTATATATATTATTATATAACTAACCTTACCTAACTTATTGGTTTGATTTTAATAGTGAAGCAGGGAACGATTATTTTTTTAATATTTGTAAAAATACCTATTTGCGTCATTAAGGAATAGGTAAGAATCCTTCCTTTTGTCAACGTTAATGAAGCATGGCCCATTTCTTCATTTTCGTACATCAAATATTTTAACAGGTCGTCATTTTGTTTGACCATATTGAATTTATACCAATATTTTTTTGTATCAGACGTAATTTTTAGGGAAAATTAAATAAAATTAAAGTTAATCGAGTAAGTGGATTTTTTAGCTATACCGGAACAGACCGACCGACCGACAGTAATGGAAAAACATGAAGATCTGTAAAAACCCGAAACGATGATTTTTTCACGTTTAATGATATTCCCTTATGCGGGAAGTGAAAACTCGCGCCGCCACTGGCATTCGTCAACAAATGGCCACCGCTTGAACATGAGCCATCACCACTTCTTGTTTTATCGTAAGCATTGGTCCATAGAATGTGAAAAATAGGGGAACCATGTTGGCGCATACCCCTAACGTGATTTATGAATGGATTGTGATCTCTACTTTAATTCTTACTCTAAGTGATTAACATTTATAGAGCCCCCAATACAAATATTTACATTATCTTTGATAAACTGAGGGATTTTCTTCTGATGTTTGACTATGTAATATTATAAAAGAACTCGTGATACAGAAAATTCAGCTACATTGATAGATTATATATTTACTAATATTATTATGAATTAGGCAGTACACAATATTTTGTATGGTTTAACTCTTTGTCGGATCACTCTGCTCAAGTAATGAACATTTCTTCCAAATT
The DNA here is from genome assembly GCA_030620095.1 of Kuschelorhynchus macadamiae. NCBI lineage: Eukaryota > Metazoa > Arthropoda > Insecta > Coleoptera > Curculionidae > Kuschelorhynchus > Kuschelorhynchus macadamiae. Next base: position 128,638 of record JAUTXW010001351.1, read on the forward strand.
TGAAGCACCTCAAAACATTTACTACAAAAGACATTTTAATGAAAATAATATTACAACATTTCAGACATACTTGAGTAGACAGTCCTGGCATGATATATTTCAGGCAGTAGATGTACATCAGGGATTTTCCTTTTAAAAAGTAACAGATATAAGACAAAATTGAACGAAGCCCTGGATAACTACAGCTATTAGAAATTCTTTGAGAACTTTAAAAACGTTATTTAAGAAAAAAGTTGAAACAAAGTCAGAATATGATAAAAACTATTACAATTTATATAGAAATATATGCAGAAAGATTGTAACAAAAGCGAAAAAAATTTACAATAGTAAATTATTTTTTCCAATAACAAGTCAAAATCGGCCTGGAAATTATTAACAATAATGTACATAATAGGAAAAAAAAGTCAAATTTGTAACATAGAAAATGAACACGGAACCGTAATAAGTGACAAAACTAAATTTGGGAATTGTTTTAATGAACATTTTATTAACTTGCCAAGAGAAATATTTGTAAATTTATCAAAAGTACCTAGTACCCAAAATAAAAGACAACTCCCAAATTCAATAATATTGTGGCCTGTTAATGAATTCGAAATTATGAGCTAATCAAAAAACTAAAAAATACAAATTCTGTGGGATTGGACATTTTACCTACATTTTTATTAAGGAAAACGGCTGACTCTTTAAGCCACTCACTTACGTATTTAATGAACTAGTCTCTTATGAGTGGTATCTTTTCAAATATATTCTTCGTTCTGCTCGTCACAAAAGAGGATCCATCTGCTGTTGAAAATTATAGACCTATAGCTATTTTACTTGTACTTTCATAGATAATTGAACGGATTGTATATGATCAAATTAAAACTTTTGTTAACCGGTTTAGGATACTTGAAACTTGCCAGCATGGCTTCTGCGGTAGCCGGACTACGCATTCTGCGATTTGTGAATTTTTAAGTAACGTTTATGAAAACTAATAATAATAAAAATAATGCATTTTTATAGACGTTAGCAAAGATTTCGATCTCGTTGATCATGATCTACTTTTAAAGACTCAGCTCGGTTTGAGAAGTACAATGGCTAAACTCATATTCAAGAGGTCGTCATCAAGTAGTTGATATTAATAAGGTTACATCTAAAGAGTTCAGTATTAGATGTAGGGTACCTCGAGGGTCAGTCCTAGGCCCTCTTTTATTTTTAATTTTTAATTATCGATGATTTACCTAAAATTTGTGACAATAAGAGAGTGACTTTGTTTGCTGATGATAGCAGTTACCTGGTGATAGTGTGGAAGAAGGTACCCAGATGGCGGAAGATATGTTAAATATATTTGATAGTTGGTTAAAACAAATTATACTTCAATAAAGATAAAACCAATTTTCTATGTTTTACTCCTCAGACGCGAGTCATCAATGAATCATATTTGGTAAAAGTTAACAGTAAATATGTACAGGGAATCCCATTTTGGGTACTTTTGCGGGGTATCTCCGTTAATTTTATAGATAGAAAGTTAAGCTTTTCGGGACAGTGTGCTACCTAACGTTAAGTGCTACCTAACGTTAACCGAGAAGAGTGTCATGTGTAAAATTCTTATGTATTTATTTGGATAACAAACTTTCTTGAGACATGCACGCTGATGAGCTTTGCAAGAAACTAGCAACTATAGCCTACACTATATATAGGTTAAAGCTAATAACTTCAACAGATGTTATTTTTGCATACTATTATGCACAGTTTTGATGGTTCTGTAAAGTATGACTTAATTTTCTGGGATAATTAGTCTCATTTATTTTTCGAATTTAAGTTGCTAAAACGTATAGTTAGAACATTTGCTGGAACATTCCGACTGGTTTCATGTAAGTCCTGGTTTAAAATATAGAGATTCTATATATTGGAAGTACTTTTATTTGTCAAAAAAGAAAACTTTGGAAAGTTTCAGAAAACTAATTATTTTCACAACTATAGCAAGTATATCTGTTTCACTCACTTAAGGTCGTAGAAAATAACATATATTATATAGGAGCTAAAATGTATAATAGAATACCAAAAGAGATTCAAAAATTTGTCAATTATTAAAACATTTAAAAAGTCTGTTCCCGGGTAATAATAAATCATAAAATTCAGAAAATCAAAATAATTTTAGAGAACTAGCTAAATCTGCAGAAAATTTAGATAAAGTGTTAATAAATTTATAGAACCCAATTCTATTTTTATAGGTTCTTCGAAACTGCAATACAAAATGATTGAATAAAAATTTAATACAATATCGAAAAAGTAAGTTGACTGACTAGAGTACGTTTTACTTTTTTTTTATTAGATTATACTCTTTTAGTATCATTAAAGAACTAAACGAAAAAAAAGATTATTATTTGACCATCCTTTGGTGCCTATTTAAAAAGGATTGGTTAGATTAACTTACCAATGATCCCACACCAAACGTTACTTTCAAATCTGATCTGTAAACGTCTCTCTGCCACTTCGTGAGGATTTTGCACAGCCCAATGATGACGGTTGTGCCTATTAAAGACTCCACAATTCGTGAACCTGCTCTCATCGGACCACAAGACATGATTTACAAAATCAGGATTTTCATTACCTCCTAGTATACGACTCACAGAACTGTAGTCGTCTTGGAAAATCAGTTTCCTTAAGTCCTTGTACTGTTATGGGTTTGTATAGATGGTACTTATTCTTTTTAAATCTCTCTGTACTGTTGATTTTGGCATATTAGTTTCCTGTTCTACAGTTCTTACCGATGCACTAGGGTTTTCGTTGCTGGCTTGTAAAATGTTTCTGTCTCGTTTTTCATTGTTATTATTGTATCCGCTTCTAGGTTGTTCCAAGGCACCATGGTTAATTAAATTAACTACGATTTTCCTGAATTGGGTTTTAGAGGCTACCGTCGTTCGGGGTACATCTCCAAATACCTTGCTGAGGTAACGTCGGCGTTTCTGTATAATCCAAAGTACAGAGCTAACATGTCAACCTTTTCTTCATTTGAATACGGAATGCCGGCCATTTTCTATAGGTTTTGACAAATTATGTGTCAGATTTATGATTTTATTGGGATGAAAGCGTACCTACTACTTATTAAAACACAGCTTTGATACTTTCAACTATTTAACTTAACGTCAAAGTCAAATTCCAATTTTGTTACATGGTCTCCTTAGAAAAGCATTGAGAGCTAACATTACTTTAAATCATGGCCTCCTTAGAAAAAACTGAAACCTAACTTTACGAAGTGTAATATTTCGATGATAAAATCTAAAATCTTTAATGCACTTGTGAGATATCACTAGACTGGAAATTTTAGGCTCTTTCCAAAAATCGAAAAATCCAATATGGCGGCCATAAGAAAAATGAAAGTTGAAACGGGTTGCGGGTTAACAAAAAACAATGAAGACCTGTCGTATACGCCATCTTATTTGTCTTAAAAATAAGTAGTAGTAGTAGTAGAGTTTCGTGAGCGAAACTACACTACTACTACTCATTAATAATTTGAGAATTTCGATTATTTTTAGTTTTTTGTAGTAGGACGACATTTTCTGTTTAATACCCTCTATTTAACTCTGATTTTGGCTAATTACCTACGAATATTTTAATTTCAATCTTGTGACTGATAGATAAAAAACAGTCTATACAGAATTAGTAATGACTGTTTACTTAACATATGGCACATTGTATGCATTTATTTCTATAACGTTTTGACACAATATATTCCAGCTCTTGCGTTATTCCCAAAAAAATACTGAAAACAACAAATGATACGTATTACATAGCTAATAGAATATTACCTGTTTGTTCTCAATTCAATAAATACAACGAATTAAGATAAATTAAATTATATTAATAAGATACAATTTTTCCGAAAAATAAATTAGAGGTTTCTGTCTTAATTTTTTATTACCTTTGTTATATCTTTATATTTGAGTAAAAATAAACATTTCTTCTGCTGTTCAAAAATAAAAATAGGACAAACGTAATGACAGGTCAAATTGGAAATTGATACCATTTGGCCCTAAGCTGAAACTGTAAAATTTACAGCTTTTTAACATAAAAAAATTATCAATTTTTAATTAAAAATGAACGCGACAACAATTATTAAACTTAGGTACAGAATATGTATTTTAAAATATATTTAGGGTGTTGGGCGAATCTATGATCGAAATAGAAAAAAATAAAAAAAAGTCCACATCATGTATTTTTATTCGCCATTATTACCGACAATTACTAAATGCAATAGTGCACCTCATAGACTATCGACTTCCCCCACATACATGATTTTCGGAAAAAATCTTCGAAAACTCCGGGCACAGAGGGAATCCCCACCCCTCTCGACGGGCCTGCTATAAACTAGACCTAGTCAAATAAAGTTGACATGTCGTTACCTTTTTTATAGATTACACATAAAATTGCCACTGCTTTACTTTTCAAAAGCAAACCTTTTTAGACAGACGGAATATATCTAAAAGTTAAAATGGGTCTCACACACTAAACAATGCTGCTTATCCACGGAAAGTTGTATGAATGTGACAAAAACAGGAGAACAATTTACGATACAAATTTCATCGGTTTCATGGAAAATACGAAGTCTACCTCACTCTGTTTTGTATTGTGTAGGTTATTTAAATGAAAGTAAATACTGGATTTAAACTAAATATTAAATGTATAATATTTGAGAGATAATGTTAAACTTCACCAAAAAACCGCCCACAAAATGATGTGGAATTTCAATTTATAAACCAAAACTCACATGGGTGTACTACCGTATACAAGCAAGAAAAGCGTATTTCTGTGTATACAATTCTTAAGTATTTGAAAAGATCCTTAAAAAATTATTGAAAAAATACACATTTAAAGAAATAAGTATGCCATGAATTTAGCAAAATGTCTAAATTTTTGACGTATGTCTCGAACACATTATTTTATGATAAAATGTTTAAAGCCGTTGGTCTTGATGGCCGTAGTTATAAAAAAGCGTGCTTCTTTTATCCTCACTAGGTTATTCCCAATATCTTATGACAAGGGCAATTTTCCTAAAAGCTGGAAATCTGCTCGTGTCAAACTGTTCCCAAAAAGGGATGCAAAATTTTTCTCTATACCTACAAACCCATACCCATTCTCCCAATTATAAGTAAGGCAATGGAGAAGTATATCAATACTGATCTTTTAAATTACCTTACTATAAGCTTATACCTGACAGGTGATACGGCTTCCGCCGCCAAAGATTCACAGCAGAGTTTCTTACCTTCGTAACACACAACTGGAATAAGTCCATCGAATTCCACGGAATCCAAGTTATTGTCCTCGACATATCCAAAACATTTAATCAAATCTAGCATGACGCACTTCTTAACAAACTTCCTACTTATGGTCTTCCTCTAAAGTTTTGTACTTTGATGGCCACTCATCAAACTTTTACCAAATCAACTTAGGCATTCCACAGGGTTCAGTATTGGCACCTACCCTATTCCTCCTGCACACAAATGACCTGTTTTCTTCTACCAGCAATCCTATTCACAGCTATGCTACTATAACGATAGCACACTTCACTCCAGTATACAATCTCCAAAACTGGAATTGATGATAGGTAGAGTAATGCCTTTTTCACTAACTCACAACCTCATTAAAATCGTAGAATGGGGAGCAAAGAACCTTGTCCAGTTTAACGCGACTAAGACACAATCTTGTTTACTATCTGATAAGTTATGTCCCAGTACCCACACCATTCAAATAAATAATCAAATATTAAAGCCGCCACAGCAGCCGTGAAGAAATTGAGTTTTCTTTTCGGAGCTCGGAAAAACATTTCTTCTGCCAACCGGTTTACCGTTTACACTTCGCCGATGAGACCCTGCCTTGAGTATTGCTCGTACATATGGGGAGCAGCCACTCTTTCAATCTTTAATATCCTTGACTATATCCAAAGAAGAGCAATTCGCCTGATTGATGATCCAAACCTCACAAGGAAGCTTGCCTCACTAGAGCATCCTCGAATTTTGGGCGATCTGTTTCTGTTTTATAGCTACTACCATGCCTTCTGTTCTGTACGGTTTAAAATATTAATTTCAAATTTGGAGCATTATTGTAATTTCAGACGTTACCCAATTTAATTGCTAACATATTTAAATATGACTTTCGGTTTTAGCAGGGAGTAGAATTAGAATTTTAAATGGATCACACTATAAATTTTTCAGTTCTAAGATTCTACGGTAACTTCTCTATAAATCTCGTATCATAACTGATAATTCAAATGTTAAAATCTAACACTTTTTTTTAATTTAACCATATATAAAAAACCAAAGCTGCCAAAGCAAGAAACCAATACTGCTTTTTAACTTATTTTATCGTTACCTTTTATCGCGAGAAACAAGGAAAAGCTACACTTTTCATTCTTAGAAAAGCTCTGAAATAGATTAAATCGATTATCCCATTTACCTATCTAAATTTTAATAGCCTATGTAATTTTGTAAAAATAAGATAGACAGTACTTTCCCATTTTCTAACTGAAGCAAATTTTATAGCCGCGATTTATAGGTCTGACGCCCACGACCGAATGTGTTTTCATCGCTGCACGTCTGATAGATGTTTAATTATGACCCTGAGATACTGCTCCTAAATTTATATGCCTTAAGTCAAGTCACTATTATAGTGATTGAGAGGAAAGGCGCAAGAAATAGGGTTTGTGTCGATTTACATGCATCTTGGATATCAGCCTCGCAGCGATTACTCTTTTTTTTGGGTAATCTTTTGTGGGCTCTAAAAACAAGAATTATTTAAGCAGCAACTAGAGTACGTTCTTCATATTGTGGATTTAACTATATGTAACCCATATTCAGAGATCATTTACATATAATGCTTGCCAAGGGAGTTTATTGGTCTCAGTGTGTCCTTATTTAAAAAATATTACAAAAGTCACCTGTTGAATATTCAGTCTTCAGATTAAAATATTGACTATCTTCATGAGTGAAACTCCTGTATATTTTTTTTGTTACGCCTGTTAATTTAAAAATTTAAATTTATTTATCGAGCTCACTTGCCACATATTTAAATATAATGTTTTGTAAAATACAATTTTTTGAAACCTTCAGTGAGCTGCGGTTCAGTGGAGTAGCCTTTTCTGGCTAGACTGCGCCGGAGCTTAACTGAAAAAAAACTTTTTTTCCCAACTTTATGTATTTGTTACTATTTTTTTTTTAATAAAAGACATTTTTATTTACTTATTTTATTTATTTATTTATATTCCTTAGAACTAGAATTTCGGACGCGAGGCATAAGTCCACATAAACTCTATTTCTCGCAGCTTCCTCTCTCCACCCCTATAGCATCGAATGAACGTAAAAACTAGGAGCGGCATCAGGAACTGATAATAATTGTTCATGGGTCAGTTTATTAGATGCGCAGCGATAAATACCAAGTGATACTCATGGACTCCAGGGGTGCAATTTTGGAGATAACGATAGTTAAGTTAACGTTCGCTAAATCACGTGATTTAGCGAAACAATAGATAGGTGTTTAGAAATAACAATCATTTGTTAAATGGAAAATTACATGCATATTTTGACATCAAGTAAGCCATGTTTTGCACCCAATTTGACAATTACTCTTAACCTTAAATTATTTTGTTTACATTGATGAAAACATACAAAACACGAAGAAAGTTTACTAGTTTCTGTTTATTAACACATATTTTATTATTCTGGAAATAATGAAAAGGTGATGAAGAATAAAGCAGCTGCAGCTTTTAGGTCGGTCTGAAAAACCACAATACTTGTATTATACTACACTTGAACACTTTTACGTACGAGTTGGCCAGAGTTGGTGATCGAATAATTATTGTACCTAATACCTACTGTTTCTGTAATCCAGAAGAACCACAAATAATTGGGGATTCTAAATTTAAATATTTACAATCGAGTGCAGTGAGAAATGGTGAAAATTTTAGTGGGTTTGATTTCATATAATCTACTTCTTCAGGACTAGGCTTTTGATGTTAATAGCCGAATTTCAGAAAGCGGCATAAAAGATATTTTAGAGACATTAGAAAATATGATATTTTTAAAAACACTAGGTATTTATTATCAAAAAAATTAATGTATACTTTTAATAGTGATAAATGTATTATCAGATAATACAGTAGACTAATTTTAGGTGTATTATCCAAAAATTTGTTTTATCTATTTTGAATTAAATTATGTTTTACATTTTAACTGTATTTTCATATCTATGACATATGTTATCTATATTTATCTACTGAATGGGTAAGTAATCAATATATATATGCAGACATGCCCATAATTTATTTTTCCCTCTCTTTTTAAGAATTCATCCGGGCAATCATCTTTCTCTTTCTATATATATAATATATATATATATATATATATATATATATATATATATATATATATATATATATATATATATATATATATATATATATATATATATATATATATATATATATATATATATATATATATATATATATATATATATATATATATATATATATATATATATATATATATATATATATATATATATATATATATATATATATATATATATATATATATATATATATATATATATATATATATATATATATATATATATATATATATATATATATATATATATATATATATATATATATATATATATATATATATCTTGGGTATTTGGTTCACTGAATTAATTGGCAAGTTTTAGAGATCGGCAAATATTTATTTCATAGCGTGAGTTCAAAACGTTTCAACCATATTTTGGTCTTCATCAGTTGTCTGTAATGAGATACATAGGTAAGTCACGGCACAGAAAATTACAACAAATAAAAAAAAATTTTTAACCAAAATCAAAAAGAGGATTTTTTTTCGGTTTACCTAGAAATTAAACCATTATTCGAGATTTAAATGTCGGCATTTTAACATATTTCCATACACCACAGTTCGCTATAATTAGTGCTAAAATTAAAATAATACATATATGTCACGTAACACAGAACATTTAAACGTATTACACCGTAAACAAGTATACGAACAGTTAAAATGGTACTAAATTTATATTGGAGTAAGAAGCGATTCGTACTGATTTTATTTGTTTTGATGCTTTTTTTTTCGTTTGAACCTCGAAAGAAAGGAAGTATGTTAACGTAAATTTGATTTTTTTTTTGGTTATTTTGATGATTATGTTACACAATTAAGTTATTATATATTTTACTTAAATTTTTAATGTCAGTTTTATCGTTGATACTATTTTTGTTTTTTTAATATATATCATTTCCGAGAACTCCCTTTTCTGTTGTTTTTTTTTCAGTTTTAAGTATCGTAGTCTCTTGAAAATTAAATGTATGTGATAATTGCTGTTCGTGATTAGTTAAGGCTGTTTTATTTTTTTATCGTATTTGTGTCCATTTAATCTATTTTGTTAATATTGGGAGGTTTGACCAATGTGGACATAGAATTTTGTATATTGTTTGAGATTTTTTATTTTTATTGGCTTTACATTTTAGTGAGCTGAAATTTTGTTGTAATAGATTATGACCTTTGTGACAAACTGGTATATCATATTTATTAAAAAGTTTTTGTAGATTTTCAGATAGGCCATTTATATACGGGAGTGACAAGTAATTGTTTTTATTTCTGTTTTTTTGTGGTGGCAGGGGATTGTTTATGAGATTTTGCAGTCGTGACTTAAAGATAAAATTAATGAGTTTAAATGGGTAACTATATTTGATTAGAATATGTTTTGCTTTATTTATTGCTTTATCCGTGTATATTGTGTCACTCAGTTTTATAGCACGATCTGCAAGTCCAATTACGACCGGCTTTTTTTGGGACATTGGATGGTTTAATACAAAATTCAAATATCGGCCCGACCAGATGGTTTTGGAATACCACTCTGTTTTAATAGAATTTTTCTCACGATGGATGGTCATATCTAAAAAGTTAATATTTTGATTATTTTCTATTTCAGTGGTAAACTGAATTTTAGGATGGTAAGAATTTAATGTTTTTTTATTCTATATCGTCGCACATGTTTCCGGAACTGCAGTGCAACAGTCATTCACATATCGACAAAACATAAAACAGAGTGGTATACCAAAACCACCATCGAATGTCCCAAAAAAATCGGTCGTAATTGAACTTGCAGACCGGGCTATAAAACTGAGTGACACAGTATACAGGGATAAAGCAATAAATAAAGCAAAAAATATTCTAATCAAAAATAGTTACCCATCTAAACTCATTAATTCTGTCTTTAAGTCACGACTGCAAAATCTTATAAACAATCCCCTGCCACCACAAAAAAACAAAAATAAAAACAATTACTTGTCACTCCCGTATATAAATGGCCTATCTGAAATTCTACAAACAATTTTTAATAAATATGATATATCAGTTTGTCACAAAGGTCATAATCTATAACAACAAAATTTTAGCCCACTAAAATGTAAAACCAATAAAAATAAAAAATCTCATACAATATACGAAATTCCATGTAACAACTGCCCAAGTGTCTACATTGGTCATATCTCCCAATACTTACAAAATAGATTAAATGAACACAATCTAACCTTTCTACCTTTAAAGGATGCCCAATTGAAATGTTATGGTTTACCAATATGATGGAAGGTGGTAAATAAGTAAGATATGTTAGTCACCAGACGCAATACACTCACCTAATATCGACCCAATAATATCTCTTTATGATGACTATTGCTAGCTCTAGTCGGGTAGGTTCGGATTCTTCTTTTTCGTTACTCTACTAATACTTCTATATCACAATCTCTTACTTTAGATGTAATATTTAAGTTGAGAGCCACCAAGTTTTAATTTAAGTTAAATAAAACTTGGAAAAAAAAGTAGTTGCATTGAATCTAACCAATATCAATAGGTAAACACTTATCTTGATCAATTGAAAACTAACACGTTGGAAATAAATGACTTTTATTGTTAATTCACAATATTTAGTGACTTATCCCCAAGGAAAAAAATGAACTGAACAAAAAAAATGATTGGTAACTCAACTCCATCCACTAGGGAGCTTAATAGCATCCCAACAAGAAGTGAAGGAATTAAGTTTTCCCTAACAAGAGTTTAAATTTATTGTAAGGTTACACTAACTGAAATCCCAACTAAATTATTTGATTTGGGGTACGTAAATACAAAACCCAGAAGCTTATTCTTTACATATACCATTCCAGATTAACAACATTTGGATTTCACAATATAGACAAGAATTAGATCAAATAATCAGTTCAGAATCCCAATAAGTTTCTTTCCCCCCGTTAAATGATTGAAGTTTAATTCTAGTTAAAACAAATAATTATGTTACAAACGATAATGATTAAGTATTAAAAAAAAAATAAATTTTGATTAGCCACACGCTGAGTGGCAGCACAATAAATATCTATAAAAGGTCTATTACATAGATTTGAATGTCTTAGATATTACTAATAAATCAGCAGTAATTAGGTAGCGCTGCGTTTCACCTTACAAAAATTCTGCACAGTATGCTATATACTAGACAAGGTGACACCAGTAATTAAATTAATATGGATAAACAGTTTGATTAACAGAAATAGTACTATATGTTAAGTTTCCAAATATTATACTACTACTTAGCTGAAAACTCTATTCCCTAGTGTAGGCTGTAAAAGGTGGTAAGGCAGGTAACATCCAAGTATTCCTCAGTGATCACTACATCCTACAGCTCCGCTACGTAGACCGGATCCAAGACATCATGTCTATTCCATCAAAAGAAAAGTTCCAATTCCATAAATAACTAGCAGTTAGGAAACCATACCAAAACCTTGCTAATGGTTTGTCTTTAAAGCTCCAAAATAATCCCAATGAACTTCAAAGGTTCAAGTTTATACAAAAACCCTGAAACAAGAATTGAACCATGTAGCAAAATCTCTACAACAAAGTTTGGAATATAATTCCAGACAGGCAAAACAGCACACAATGTATACGAGAATATAATACAAAATTCTTACCTCATTGTAGCTACGAGGGTACCAAAAAAAATTGCTTGATGAGCACCAATATTAAGATGACCGATGTTAGTGGCACGTGGAAGTAATTAAGACAAAATCGCCATGTAGGCCGTAAAGTTGAAACCCAAAATTTACTAAATCGTAATATTCAACTTCACTTCGTCAAATCGGATCCTTCTAATCTCCCATTTGGGATGGAATTTAGTTAACAATAAAAAAAAATCAGAACATCCGACACTTCCGTCGTTTATGAGACTTGGTGCAAAAAAGAAAGATCTTTTTCTTAGCCTTTCTCACGTACACGAAATGGTTTCCATCACACAATATTACCAAACACGGTAAATTTACATATTCTTTTCTACATTCTAAAACACTATTGGAAAAAAAACAACTTTTCTCAGTATCAACAAAATAATGTTGGTACAATAAATCCCCTAAATTAAATATTAACTTGTCAAATTCCAGTTCGGTTTATAATAAAAATAGCCTTTATATCAATGGTATTGAAAAGAGATGAAAATATATTATTACTCCTCAACTAATCCAAGCGACCCTCTATTTTGTCCAACCAAAGAATAACCATCTAAATTAGTAATATTAGCTCGCCGATACGTCAAATCAATAGGACTTATAATAAGAAAGAAAAAGAGAGAGACAATACTTCCACTTCTATAATTATTTCAACTGCATTATTCTATCGATTAAAAGCATGTGATTTTGAACTTACCTATCATAACCCAGTGTAAAAATCTGATAAACTGATAAACAATAACAAAGCAAATCTTTGTAGATTTCGAAATATATAATAATGAACAAATTTACCTTACTAATTAATGCAAAATAGTGAACCAAGTTATTAAAAAAACATTTGTGTTTAAATTTACGTGCTTGTGAAATTTCCAAACAAAATGTGATATGCTATTTGACATGTAAACAACAATATGCTTCTGAACCAACTGATATAAACAAATGGAATCTTAGAATATTAACACAAGAAAACTATATACAAGTAGATTTTTGAATGTTCTATAAGATTATCTTATCATAAACATATGTCAGTTAGATTTTATCTTCATTTGTTTGTCTTATATGATTGTTGACCTAGTCTTCGAGTCACAGCATATTAAAAATGTTAATTCCTATTAATTGGAATATCTTAAAGTTAATTTTATATATAAAACAGTAATTATATGATAATACAGTACAATATGCAAGTATATTACATTGGCTCTATCAAAAATGAAGTAAATTCACATAAGGTTCTAATTTTGTACTTTTGCTTCCGGCTATTTGTGACAAGAAATTTCTGAAACTAGCATTATTTCTGTAACTTAAGTATCAATGGTAAATGTAAGCCTGAATATGGTATAAAAGAGTGTTTTTAACTATAAATTACATTAAAATGACTTAGATATCACAAATGATATAATACTAAAAAAAAATGAAAAAGTGTCAAGCGAAGATTTATTTTACTGAATTTTACTGCCCTATGTACTGACAGACATATACGACAAATCTAACTGTAACAGTCACCACCCAAAAATACCAAAGTTATTTTTTTTTTGGTAAAGAAGAAAATTAATTGTTAACATCTGGTTCATGATAGGGTTTAAGAACCTGAACATGCCAATTTCCTTTAGATTTTCCATCCCGATCCTCTAACTCATAAACACAATAGCCACCCTTATCTTTAATCCTAAAAGATCCTTCAAATTTACCTGCTAGCTTAGCAGTAAAATAATTTCCAGAATCTGACAATGCAAACAACCTTTTCCAAACAAGACCACCTATAGGATACTGTACATCCCTTCGTCTAAGATTATATTGATCCTTTGACTTATGACTTGCTTGTAATAAACGTTTTGAAACAAAATATCTAAGTTTTTCTAAAGATTCTACTCTTTTAACTATATCCCTATGAGAATGATCTAAAGCTACACTATCTTTGAGATCTTTTAACTTGAAATACTCACTAGCATGTAGAATCATGTCCGTGCCATAATTAATGAAATATGGAGTTTTATTAGTAACCTCATGAACTGCTGTATTAATTGCACAAGCTAACGCAGATAATTGCTCATCCCAGATTCGTTGGTTTTCGGAGACAAATGCTGATTGATTTTAATACCCTGTTCACTCATTCAGTAACATTTGGTGATAGGTGATAATTTGGATTAAAAATAGTTTTAATTCCATATTTGTTTGGTAAATTTTAAAATTCTTTACTTTTGAACTGAACCCCGTTGTCACAGCGAATATACTCTGGAATACCATTAAATAAAAATATACGTTCCTCTAATAAATTTGTGATATTATTGGCATTCGCTTTCCTAAGAGGGAAAAAGTAATTAAATTTACTAAAAACATCTGTTACTACAAAAATATACATATTTCCACGTTTACTTTTTGGCAAAGGTCCAAACAAATCCATACTTATTACTTGCCAACAGCGTTCCGGTATCAAATTTCCACGCATAAGCCCTGCAGGAGGTTTTTGTTCTGGTTTAATTCTTTGACAAACAAGACAATGTTTTACAAATTTTACCACAGCTGATTGAATGACCTTAAAATCAAATTGTTGCAACCTTAATGCCCATCGACCTAATCTACCCTGAGGATTCTTAAGATTATTTAGCCACTGTAAACTATAATGGTCACAAATTACTGAAAATTTTGCACCTTCCAAATAACATCTTAGTTTTTCAATTGCAAATAAAACCGCTAACAGTTCACGCTCTGTTGCTGAATAAACTTTCTCCTGACGAGTTAAGCTACGAGATATGTAACAGATGACATGTTCTCGTCCATCATAAACCTGATAAAGAACAGCTCCTACTCCATAAGAAGCAGCATCAGTTTGTAAAACGAATTCACGATCAAAATTTGGGCATGTTAAAATAGGCGCAGATACTAAAACATCCTTAATTTTTTGAAAAGCCTCTTCACATTAATCTTCAAAAAAGTTTCACTCCTTTACGCAACAAGTGAGTAAATGAGGATATTAAGTCTGAAAAAGAAGGAATAAAACGACGATACCATGACAACATTCTAATTACTTTGCGGACCTCTGTTACTGTTTTAGGTGTTGGTAAATTGGTGATCGCCTCTACTTTTGTTGGTTCTACAGATATACCGTGACGATTTACAACATAACCTAAGTATCTCAGCTCTGCACGACAAAACTTACTTTTTTCTCTATTCAGAGTTAATCCAGCTTTATATAACCTATCAAAAACAGTTTCTAAAGTTCTTAAATGAGTATCAAAATCAGGACTTATAACAATAATGCCATCCAAATAACAGAACACAAAAGGCTGAATTTCTGGTCCCAAAACTGTATCAATTAATCTCTGAAAAGTTGCTGGAGCATTATGAAGTCCAAATGGTAACCTTCGAAACTGGAATAATGCTCTTCCAGGCACTGTAAAAGCTGTATACTGCTTGCTATCTTCCTCCACTTCCACCTGCCAATATGCACTTTGTAGGTTTAATGAACTTAGGTATCGAGCACCTCTTAATTTATCTAAAATCGAAGAAATATATGGTAACTGATATGCATCACGCTTACTTGAAAAATTCAGCTTACGGAAATCTACACAAAATCGATTCTCCCCCTCCCCTTTTGGTACCAACAAAACTGGTGATGACCATGCAGAAGTTGAAGGCTCTATAACCCTGCAGTTAACATTTTGTCAACTTCTTCATCTATCAGTTTCTGTTTGAAAGGCGAAACAGGGTAATATCTTTGTTTGATAGGTTGACTATCTGTAACTATCTTATGTTTTACTACCGAGGTACAACCTAATCGATAACCAATTTTATCAAAATAAGAAGAAACCAATTTATCCAATTTAAATTGCTGCTCATAAGTCAGATCTGCTTCACACTGTATCATTTTAATCTCGGGTTTACTCATTGGTTCAGAAGAAAAATACCATTCTCCTCTACGCATGTCTGGTACAATACCCAATTTTTTCCAAAAGTCCACTCCTAATACCAACTCATGACGCAATTCTGGTACAACATAAATATATATTAACCTCACAATGCCTTTTACATTTACTGGCACACTTACTATACCAATGCAGTCACAAGCAGTCTCATTAGCTACTGTACAAGAAGATTTCCGAGTCAAATCTAATTTAATTCCTAAATTTTTAAGTCTATTCCAACCATTAAATCCTAAAAAAGTTTTATTAGCTCCTGCATCTAAAACACCATAAGATTTGAATTCTAAAATATCGACTAATAAATATGGACATTCTCCCGGACCAACATGAGTTAAGACATAATCTAATATTACTTTATCTTTAAAGTCATTCGTGGCCGAATTAAAACCAGTAGCACATCCTCGACCTAAGATTTGCTTTTTGAGCCGTCTCCCTGATTATTTTTATTATATGATTTCAAATTTTTATTACATTCTGGGCAAGTTTTCTTAGTAAAGTTCATTTTACCACATCTAAAACATTTTAAAATACGAGAAGTACAATTCTTTGCAAAATGATTGCGTTGATTACACCTAAAACATAATTTTGAACTATTACCTTGAAAATGCGAATTACCTGAAGGGTCTTTAAACTGAACGTGAATAATCTAAATCAGGTTCTAAAGTTAAATTACCCTTTTTGGGTGGTTTAAATTCTTTAATTCGTAACCGAGTTTCCTCTAATTTCCTACATAACTCTATTAGCTCAAAAGGAGTAGAAATATCCTGCAAAGTTAATCTTTCCTGATAAAAAGGCAACATGTTAGACTTTAATACTTTTAACCGCAATTCATCCGAAACGGGTGTTGGCATCCTATCAAATAGTTGAATCATTGCTGCTACATAAATACCTATCGGTTCATCACACCCTTGTGTCCTATTTAAAATTTGTTTCCATAATTTATCTGCAAAATGCAAAGGAACAAATTCATCTTTCATCAATTTAATCAAAAAATCCCAATCTACTGCATATTTTGAAATTAAATAATAGTCATTTAGAGCATGTGATTCACATAAATCTGAAGCTGAATCGTATAACTCTGTTTTAGAAATACATCTAGATTTTGAGAGTTCTTCAACCCTCTGTAAAAATGCATTAAAACTTAACCCTGAATTCCTTAAAAATTTTAAATCCCACTTATATACAGGAAGAATATTTAGAAGTTTGCAAATTAGTAACATTGCTAGGACCAGTAAGAGGACTTGTCGCAATATTTGTATTAAAATTTGGATCCAGTGAAGTCCTCGATTGTACAGTTACACTTAATTTTTTTGATTTAGTTTTATACTTTGCTAAAGAAGAAGTTAATTCGATTAATAAAGCTGGACGTGTTTCTTTAATCTCACTATCTAAATCTGATATCCTATTAAGCCTACTAATTAATGTGCAATTTTTGTATCTATTTTCAAACTTTGTTTACTTGTCCCAGAAAAAGTAGAAATTAAATCATTTACTAAGCTTGCGCTGACATGTAGAAATTTCATCTTTAAAATCAAGAACTACCGAGCACTGAATTACGTTACCTGATTTCTCTAACTCTAATAAAGACCTTAAACATTTCCGCATAGAATCTACTGTATCCGTAGGAGTAATACCTTTAACCAATCTATCGACACTTATTTTATACATTATGTTTAATAACTGTTACTAACTTATATTAATAAAAAATGCAAGTCAAAAATCAAGGTTTTCAATAAATAAAAGTCAAATCCGGTTTAAATATAATCCACTCTGCGAAAAAAATTTAAAGTACTTATTACACCTAATACAAAATCAATCCAATGTTTCATAAAATACCTGCAAAATATCCAAAAAATAAAGACAATTTAAAGTAGACAAATGAGAAAGAATACCGTTGGGCGCCAGTCTAACATTTCTACCTTTAAAGGATGCCCAATTGAAATGTTATGGTTTACCAATATGATGAAAAGCGGTAAATAAGTAAGATATGTTAGTCACCAGACGCAATACACTCACCTAATATCGACCCAATAATATCTCTTAATGATGACTATTGCTAGCACTAGGGAGCTTAATAGCATCCCAACAAGAAGCGAAGGAATTAAGTTTTCCCTAACAAGAGTTTAAATTTATTGTAAGGTTACACTAACTGAAATCCCAACTAAATTATTTGATTTGGGGTACGTAAATACAAAACCCAGAAGCTTATTCTTTACCTATACCATTCCGGATTAATAACATTTGGATTACACAATATAGACAAGAATTAGATCAAATAATCAGTTCAGAATCCCAATAAGTTTCTTTCCCCCCCTTAAATGATTGAAGTTTAATTCTAGTTAAAACCAATAATTATGTTACAAACGATAATGATTAGGGTTAAGGTTAAAAAAAAAATAAATTTTGATTAGCCACACGCTGAGTGGCAGCACAATAAATATCTATAAAAGGTCTACTACATGAATTTGAATGTCTTAGATATTACTAATAAATCAGCAGTAATTAGGTAGCGTTACGAAGCCGTCTGCGTTTCACCTTACAGAAATTCTGCACAATATGCTATATACTAGACAAGGTGACACCAGTAATTAAATTAATATGGATAAACAGTTTGATTAACAGAAATAGTACTATATGTTAAGTTTCCAAATATTATACTACTACTTAGCTGAATACTCTATTCCCTAGTGTAGGCTGTAAAGGCAGGTAACATCCAAGTATTCCTCAGTGATCACTATATCCTACAGCTCCGCTACGTAGACCGTATCCAAGACATCATGTCTATTCCATCAAAAGAAAAGTTCCAATTCCATAAATAACTAGCAGTTAGGAAACCATACCAAAACCTTGCTAGCGGTTTGTCTTTAAAGCTCCAAAATAATCCCAATGAACTTCAAAAGTTCAACTTTATACAAAAATCCTGAAACAAGAATTGCCCTATGTAGAAAAATCTCTACAACAAAGTTTGGAATATAATTCCAGACAAGCAAAACAGCACACAATATACACGACAATATAATACAACATTCTTACCTCATTGTAGCTACGACGGTACCAAAAAAAAATTGCTTGATGAGCATCAATATTAAGATGACCGATGTTAGTGGCACGTGGAAGTAATTAAGACAAAATCGCCATGTAGGCCGTAAAGTTGAAACCCAAAATTTACTAAATCGTAATATTCAACTTCACTTCGTCAAATCGGATCCTTCTAATCTCACATTTGGGATGGAATTTAGTTAACAATAAAAAAAAATCAGAACATCCGACACTTCCGTCGTTTATGAGACTTGGTGCAAAAAAGAAAGATCTTTTTCTTAGCCCTTCTCACGTACACGAAATGGTTTCCATCACACAATATTACCAAACACGGTAAATCTACATATCCTTTTCTACATTCCAAAACACTATTGGAAAAAAAACACCTTTTCTCAGTATCAACAAAATAATGTTGGTACAATAAATCCCCTAAATTAAATATTAACTTGTCAAATTCCAGTTCGGTTTATAACAAAAATAGCCTTTATATCCATGGTATTGGAAAGAGATGAAAATATATTAGTACTCCTCAACTAATCCAAGCTACCCTGTATTTTGTCCAACCAAAGAATAACCATCTAAATTAGTAATATTAGCTTGCCGATACGTCAAATCAATAGGACTTATAATAAGAAAGAAAAGGAGAGAGACAATACTTCCACTTGAATAATGAACAAATTTACCTTACTAATTAATGCAAAATAGTGAACCAAGTTATTAAAAAAACATTTGTGTTTAAATTTACGTGCTTCTGAAATTTCCAAACAAAATGTGATATGCTATTTGGCATTTAAACAAAAAAATTCTTCTGAACCAACTGATATAAACAAATGGAATCTTAGAATATTAACACAAGAAAACTATATACAGGTAGATTTTTTAATGTTCTATTAGATTATCTCATCAGAAACATATGTCACTTAGATTTTACCTTCATTTGTTTGTCTTATATGATTGTTGACCTAGTCTTCGAGTCACAGCATATTAAAAATGTTAATTCCTATTAATTGGAATATCTTTAAGTTAATTTTATATATAAAACAGTAATTATATGATAATACAGTGCAATATGCAAGTATATTACATTGGCTCTATCAAAAATAAAGTAAATTCACATAAGGTTCTAATTTTGTACTTTTGCTTCCGGCTATTTGTGACAAGAAATTTCTGACACTAGCATTATTTCTGTAACTTAGGTATCAATGGTAAATGTAAGCCTGAATATGGTATAAAAGAGTGTTTTTAATTATAAATTACATTAAAATGACTTAGATATCACAAATGATATAATACTAAAAAAAAACGAAAAAGTGTCAAGCGAAGATTTATTTCACTGAATTTTACTGCCCTGTGTACTGACAGACATATATGACAGATCTAACTGTAACAACAAATACGATAAAAAAAATAAAACAGCCTTGACTAATCACGAACAGCAATTATCACATACATTTAATTTTCAAGAGACTACGATACATAAAACTGAAAAAACCAACAGAAAAGGGAGTTCTTGGAAATGATATATATTAAAAAAAAAACAAAAATAAAAATATATAACTTAATTGTGTAACATAATTATCAAAATAACCAAAAAAAAATCAAATTTACGTTCACATACTTCCTTTCTTTCGAGGTTCAAACGAAAAAAAAAAGCATCAAAACAAATAAAACTCAGTACGAATCGCTTCTTACTCCAATATAAATTTAGTACCGTTTTAACTGTTCGTATACTTGTTTACGGTGTAATACGTTTAAATGTTCTGTGCTATGTGACATATATGTATTATTTTAATTTTAGCATTAATTGTAACGAACTGTTGTGTATGGAGATATGTTAAAATGCCGACATTTAAATCTCGGATAATGTTTTAATTTCTAGGTAAGCCGAAAAAAATTCCTCTTTTTGATTTTGGTTAAAAAAAAATTTTTTAATTATTTTAATTTTCTGTGCCGTGACTTACCTATGTATCTCATTACAGACAACTGATGAAGACCAAAATATGGTTGAAACGTTTTGAACTCACGCTATGAAATAAATATTTGCCGATCTCTAAAACTTGCCAATTAATTCAGTGAACCAAATACCCAAGAAAATTCCATAAGAATATAGTTAAAGGTTCCAGAAACGTATATTCCTAAATATATATATAGATATAGGTATCTGTTTAGGATTTCAGTTTCAAGTAGGTCTTATTCTGTGTTAAAATAAAATTATTAAAATATCTAGCAAGTTTTGTTACTTCCTTATAAAACTATCATTAAGTATAAAAATAAATTTAAGAATAATACTAAACTATTAATTAGGTTTAAAATATTTAAATGTTGGTTTTCTAATAAGAACCACCTGCTTCTAGACCAGTTTTTGTAAGATTTTTTTAATTACAGCAATTAGCCAGTGCCCTGGAAAAAGTTTAAAGTACTCTACTTATTTGTAACTGATATATTTGGAATGTGTTTGTCCTGAAATAATATGACCATTTATAGATAGGTATGAATTTCAATTTTAAAAACTATATAAATCAGTACCCATTTATACAGGCACATAGCCACAAATTCAGTTCGGGGGGTCCAGAGCAGAAATTCATTTCGGGAGGTTTAAACGGTCAAATCTCAGGAGAATTAGTAAAAAACATGCCTATACCAACATATTTTCAAAGTTTCAGGGAAAGGTCCAGTTCCCCCAGAACCCCCCCTGGCTACATGCCGGCATTTATATAGATAGAAAATCCAAAATGCAGTTCTTTGGAAATGTATCTTCTAGTTTTTCTTATGTTTAAAAAATATACAGAGCATTCAATTAAAAAAATAGATATTTTGTCAGCCTCAGTACATGTTAAAAGATACTGAAAAAAATATATACAATTGTTAAACAGAAATGTTTTTTTTTTAATTCTTTTGATTACAATTACAATAAAAATATTGAAATTACCGCATTAAATTCTAGACATGTTTAGAATAATTGTTTTGGACTTACAAATATATATGGAAATTTTCCATAGGTCCATGGGTACCAAGAGAAACAGTTGATAATAATAGTTCCACTTTCATCTCTTAACTTTTGGAAATATGCTTAATGATTTATAAATAAAATTTAACTTAGTAGAGAGATAATTAATCTCCAACTCTATACATCTCTCAACAGTGGCATATATACGAATTGCTTCTGGGGGGATTTTTAAACGATAAAAATTTTCAACAACCAAAATAAAGAAAAAAAAGTCTTCACTTCTTGTTGTTTACCCCAATCTAGCGTAAATAATATGATACAATAAAAAACACTTAATTTTATAAACTGGCTCTAGGGGTTTTACCCTTCAATTTATAAGAAAAGATCATTACTATATACTATTTCTATCATTTAAGCTTAAATAAAAGTGTCTCTGGGGGGGCTTAACATCAAGCCCTCCCCCTTTATACGCCACTGTCTCTCAGTATATCTACTCAAAATGCCTAAAAATAAGTAGTTTTCTAGGTTTAAGTATAGTCACAAATCTTTCAAGATATAAATGAAATAGTTATTCATTTCGATTGTCTTATAAGTAAGTCAAACATTCTAGTTTATGTATTAGGTTTTTAAAGCTCTTAAAAAAGTTATTTATTTTCTAAATAAAAAAAATATTATAGTTTAAAATAATTTATTGTTCAAGTAATTACAAGCTGAAATATAGTTTCCAATGCTGCTCATTTCTGATGATATGTAAGGTGGTGCTATTTTTTTTACAAGGCATCAAAGGACTTGACTCAGCTTGAAATACCTAAAAATAGAAACACAAAATGTAATATAAGAAAAACTACTTTTCTAAGAATCACATGCAAAGTATAAAAATTATCTCTGTTAATAAACAAAGTTTTATTAACACAAACTTCACTATTGTTATTTTTATTATATCTGTTACTATTATTTTGCTTAAAAGGTGACAAAGTACCACTTCAAAAATTGATAGATTTTAAAGCCATAATAAACTTAGTTGTCGTCTTAGTTGACTGAAATAATATTGTACTCTTGCATGATTATTCCTTGCATGAGCAAACAGACAATTAAATATCCCAAAGGACAGAAAAATTTTAAATTGATGTTTTTCAAATGCATTGCTCTAAATAAAAAAAATAATGAACAGTTATGTAAACCTAAACATAAAGAAACATTTTGTGAAGTTAGAAGGCTAATATATAATTTAAAGTTCCAAAACAAACATATTTCAAAAAGCAATTACTTGTTTAATTATGAAGTATTATTCTAGTTCTAATGATATTTTAAAAATCATGCTGAACAAAGCTTATAGGAATTGGAAGGAGGATACCTTAAAGCGCCATAATCCTTATGGGAAACTTAGCTAGCAACAAGGAGCCAGCAACAAAATTTTACAGCGGACTAAATAAACCTTTGCCATAATATAAATATACCAGAAAGATAGTTCCAGGATTGAACCTGTCGTTTGCCACCCCACATTGGAAAAGACCATATATTAAATGTATATTACTTCATCTGACTGCAAAATTTCGTTAAATTTGAGGTAATAATAGAAGAAATATTGGATTTTAAATAAAAAATTAATTTTATACTTCGCCACTGTCGTTTGCGACCCCACTTTGAAAAAACGGTTAGTATCATTTTAACATTTCCCTGATATTTTCTGAGGAAGATCTCAAGCATTATATAAACTACTATAAAACAATTAGTGAATTTCACTGAAGCATGTTTTCCATAAAGGTTCTGAGTTGTCCTTTTCGGTTACCACCTCCGAATTATAATTCTGCCTTTTTCATCAGCCCTGTTTAGTATGATTTTTAAATTATCGTTACACTTATAACATGACACATATTACTTGATAGCTCTACCTTAATTAATTATTACAAGGAGTAATTTATATTAAGTGAGTTGCACATTTTTTAATTTTAAAATTAGATATATCAAATTTTACCGAAGAATTTTACATACAACAGAGTGTTATCATGATGCAAACCTAATAAGGTATAAGTACCATATATCTATGGATATAATTCCTATCTCAAAGTAGATATAAATAATTGGTAGCATTTTTTAACAGTTCTATAGCTGTGCCATTGGCTTTATCTCACATATAAATGGCTCTCTCTGCCTAATTTTTAACATATTTGTCCTGTATTTAAAGCAGAACCTATTTACAAATAAACAAAAACATTTCATTAAAGTAGTGAACATAATGAAGTTCTTAAGTCAATGAAATAGTTATTTCTTAAAATATAATATTGAGGTATGAAACTCTAAAACAAGTTGAGCAAAATATTAATTAAAAACAATACATACCAAATTGCAAAAACCAGAAATCACACTACATACTTTGGCAAAACAAAATGAAATCTTATAGGGTCCACTGGACCATGCCGTAGACACTTCCTAAACGTAAAGCAATCAGAAATAATACTTAAGGCCGTTTTACATGCTGCAATTCTTTCTTGCAAGTTGCAATAGTTTTGAACAAAAGCATGCGCAGTGGCAAGACATTTGTACCTTTTGTCAAACTGCGCATGCCTTTGTTCAAGACTATTGCATATTGCAAAGAAGAATTGCAGCATGTAAAACGGCCTCAACAAAGTTCAATATCTTTCACAATGATCAAGCAGGTTGTAATGGGACTTCAGCTAATGCTGATCAATGGTTCTTCCTTTTATTGTACAAGCATGTGAAAGGTAGATGAAAATACTATAACATCTACTTGGCATCATTTCCATATCATTTCTTCATTTCAGTGTCGCAAAAGCTGTGACTAAAAACATCGCTAGCATAAGTAAAAATATACTGTGCAACATGATACTAATTATTTCTCTTGTAGTACTTCTAATGATAAAAACTAAGATTAATTGACCTTGCTTCTGAACATCGAAAATTTATTTATCAGTATGTATAACATAGACACAGAAATATAATTTTTAGCAAGTAACATTTGCTTAGAAATAAATAATTTTATGCCTACCTGAAAAAGTTACACTTAGATATCATTCATTATAATTATATATTGAATCAGGAATTGCCCTTATTGCCTTTCAGTATTTTCATAAATAGAAAATGTTCTTCCTTGTATTAAGTACTAGTATACTACTGCAATTAATGTCCAACTTTGCAGTTTTTAAATATACAATTCTTCTATTTCTTTCGTGTGAATAATTTACATTTTCGCTTTATGTATCGGGAAATAAAACAAAAACAAAGACAAATTTTAGGCAGGAGTTAGGTTTGGTTATAGTGATGTGCAACTTTGATAAAATATTCGATATTTAGTATTGGATATTTGGAATAATCGATACACAAAAAATAAGATAGTATGGCATATTATACACAGTACTGTACTTTTACTAAACTGTCCATAATTTCTCATTTCATTAAAAAAGAGCATATTCATATTATTATAAATTATGTACCTACAATATATGTTACAAAAAAAAGGCCCTCACTTTCATACATATTGTCTAAAACAATTATACAACCCATAAGTGAATTATATTTTAATAATTTACAAAACGTAACGCAAGTACCTGTTGTAGAAATAATAAGGATGTCCCTAGCGAGAGGAAAAAATTAATTTTGTACTGCCATGCCGTATCATCGGATCTTTAAAATATATGTGTTTGCCTGGTTGCATACTTGGTACCGTGATGACATTGAATTCGGATGTATAAACAGGCTTTTTCTTTACAAAATAAAATATCTAATAGAAATAAGGGTGTTAACCAGATCATTTACAAATAAATACCTTACACAATATTTAAAGATTATTTTCATAATTTTGTTAGACATTCCTATAAAAGGTTAATTCAACAGTAGTAAATTACGAGCACAGGGTTAATTTTTTTCGTCATATTTACCTACTACGAAATGAGCCAAATCAGGAAATAATTCACTGAATTTGGATTGTTAATTATCTATGAATAAAATATATAGGTTAGTTTCGCAATAAGTTTACATAGTTTTTAAGCAGGTTAGCTTACCTTGTTTAATTTGTTGGACCTTTAACGAATTTCGTAACTTTTCTGCTGCTTTGGATGTTCCATGTTTTCATAATTTTCTTGAATATTTTGGCATCTGTCGATTATATATACTATATATTATAATATAGCACTCAAGTAACAGGTATCGAAAAGTATTTTATATTCCAACAAATCAAATTAAATGGAAATTTAAAATTAAATACCTATTATCACGAATGTGACCTGACAGATACACAAAATGGCGACTTTTCGTAGGAGGTTGGTCTTTTTCGAATCAAGATCGGAAAATCCGAATGTAATGCCCGAGTGACACCCGAACGAGTTATCATTCGTTAAGTTAACGAACGCTACCTCTCAAAATCGCACCGCAGGACTATTAGTTGTATGTGGTATAAGCGAAGAATAAAGGTTTTACATGTTTTGGTTATCACAGACGTAGTTTCAATAATGAATTACAGCACACAATTATCCCTTTAAATGTTCAAATGTAGAAAAAATATGAAAAGCAAAATGGAATTTTATCAAAAATTAACAAATTCCAATTAAAACAATTCTCAGATACAATCATTTTAGGACGGAAAGAAACAATATACTAAATACGAGATTAAATACTGTGACTGAAATTTATCTTAAAGTTTTGTATGAAATATTTATTTTCCAAAACTACTAGCAATCAAAAATTCAGGGTACTGTGCTTAAAGAACATATGTAACGGATGTTTTATAAGTATATTTTATTGGAAAAGGGGCAAGATTTTCTGAAAAAGTACATAGAAATTTAAGGCGCTCCTTTATTTCTGTCTATGAAGTGTTACTACAAATAAACCGAGGTTGAGAATAGCATTTGTGTGTCTCTACGCAACTTGAAGCATTTTATTTTTAATACGCCAGTTTCTTTCACTTGGTGAATGGATTAATTCTTATCGAGATATGTTTCTAGTAAGTTGGTAAGAATGTAAATTTTAAGTTTAGTTAATTTCCTAGAATAACAAAAGGAGTATTTTGTTTTAAATTCATTATAAGTTGCAATTTTACGGGTAAAACTGGAGTATTTCCTTTTCATGTTAATATCGAAAACAGGTACTGGAATTTTATACTTAAAATGGACCTCTTTTGGTAGTTCCACCCCACAAAGTTCACGGCGACGTCGATGTATGTTCTGCTTTCTTAGTTGTTGTTGCGATGTTGCCAAATCAACTTTAGGCTTTTTCTTGAGTTTTTTAGTGAATTCGTCATTTACTTTATTGACTGGCTAACGGTCTTCCGGTTTAAATTAGAGGTATGGCAAACACCTCCATGTGTTAATCCGAAGAAAATCGGGTATTACGTTATATTTTAGTATCCCTATTACTTTTATTCCCGTTTGATTTTTGTCTAATACATTTCTTCAGTCAACTTTCAGTTCTGTTACCGCACCTGAGCACCATTGACGTCATAGCTGACAAAATAGTTATCCTCACTTTGGCCTTAAGCGTAGCTTTCCGTAAAAACCGATCGATAGAAATAAACAGGCGCGTATTATAAATTTTTTTTCTTGCTTTTTAGATTATATCTACTATGATTCACCTTTTTGTTTCATAGCAATGGCGACATACCAACACTGAGAGTCACTTATCTGCATAAGTTTGTACAGTTTTAAACCATGTTATCTAAAATCTAAGAATAAATCGCATCATGTTCTTTAGTGTTTAAGTGTTTCGTTCCTTACGTCAAGTAATTTTAGTTCTACATCAGTGGCGGCTCGTGGTGAATTATATTGAGAGGTCAATAGTACATTTAAAAATAAGCATACTTAAAATAAAAATAAATATATTATCTTTAAATTGAGCTTTAAATTCTCTTGAAGCTCAGGTCTACTCTTCGTTCTTTAGAATTGGAAAAATGCTGAATGACACGTCCGTTAAAATTGGACGCACATTCCTTTTATAAACGATTTCTCGATACTTATCATTGCTAAAGCGGATAGTCTATCTTGGCCCAGCTGCTCAACAAAATTTATAAGCTCTCGAAAAACCCCTGGATTTTCAGACAAATCCGCTTCATCGTGGCCACGCAGTGCCAGCTCGAATGCCCCACAAAATTTTACACGATCTATAATTTTGTTCCAAATATGACGATTTTTGGATACATTTTCATTAAAATCTCTAAGGGATTTTCTAATAGCTGTGTCTAGCTGAGTGCGAATATCAACACTTCCAACCGTAGCATAGTTCACCGAACATTTCATGTGTTCTGCAGAAAACATGCATGCCTTTTTATTTTTTTTTCTTTAAAGTCTTTCACACCGGTTTTGCTCCATAATGAGTCCGACGAGTCCTTAGAAAACAGCAAACAAACATAAGAGTAAAATGAGTTAGAGACTTCACAACTACATATCCAGTTAGCTAAATCATACATACTTTTGCGAAAGTTTCGATGAACCTCTTTATTTTTGATTTTACTAGTTTGTCGTATACTAAGTTCTAGCAAATTGCGACCACTTACCGTGAATTCGGTTATTTTCTCAAAATTAAGTTTGTTAGCACTCTTTTGTTGTTTATTTTTTTGCACTACTTACATTTTATTTCATCTACATTCACAACTCAAACATAGACCACCTTGGACCATAAAAATAAAAAAATATGTATTACAAAAAACAGTATATAAATCAATTTTCATCGTTTAAAAACGTCCGACACAATATCGAGTTAGAATATCGAGCGCGCGACCTCTGAACAATTGAACTTCCGCATGCCGACGTGATGCCGCGACCGATCGATCGAATTATGAGAAGAGACCGGCTGATGACCCAAATCGCGATTTCATATTCCATTTTGCTATCCCGTTCGGTTTAAGGTAATCAGGGTAATTCGGACTGCCCAGCCTAGCTTAGTATAGCGTATTTTATTATGCAACGAGACCATTCGAACCACTGCTCGCGGCTATTAGTGTAGCGTATTTAACTTTACCCAACGTTCGCGTTTATTACAACTATTAGGAGGGACAGTCAAAAGAATAATTTATTTTCTGAAATATTTTTGGGGGGTCATTGACCAAATGACTAAAGTTTAAAAGCAATTTCCTAACTTCTTCGTTCTTAATTCAGAAGAGTCCTGAAGAAGTACTTCTTCTTTTGTTCTGATATAAAGAGCTCTTTTTTAACTAGTCAGTCACGACTAACTATATACATATATATATATATATATATATATATATATATATATATATATATATATATATATATATATATATATATATATATATATATATATATATATATATATATATCTGGAATCGATCAAGACAAAATTAAGTCAAATTCTACCTTTTCAAATAATAAATGAATATGATCGTAGACAAGAAACATCTTATAAAAAATTATTTAATAATATCAAGTATAGGCAAATTACTAAATTAAATTCATTAAAAGCACAACAATTACTAAATATTAAAACTCAAACCAAGTGGTTTAAAAATCTAACCAATATGAATATACCACAAGATGTCATAAAAATAATTTCTCTTGGACCTAAATTTGCTTTAAGACCCTCAGTAAAGAAAGATATTAATGTGCCGTCATTGTTGGCTGACATCGAAATGATCGTTTCCACATTCGACGAACAATATCAGGACGTTTATCGTGCACAATGTACAAACATAATTACAAATTTCATTCATAAAAACCATAAAATTGAACCTTACTTTTCTCAACTTTTTCAACAATGTAAAAAATTTTTGAAGGAACATCCAGAAGTATACTTTGTGCGTAGTGATAAGGGCAATGTAACTGTAGCAATGTTTAAAGATCAATATCTTGAAAAAAGTCAAGAGTTACTTAATGACTCAAAAAGTTACAAGAAACTTAATAGCAATCCTACAACTACGTTACAGTTCAAAGCCAATAAACTAGTTAAACAATTAAGGAGCGAAGGGTGTATAGATGAAAAGAAGGCTAAAAATTTAACAACTTATAACTCAATAGCCCCGAGGTTTTATACATTACCAAAAATTCATAAACCAGTCCTAAGCATGAGACCTATCACCTCTGCCATCGATGCACCCAATGCCCCTTTCGCATCTTTCTTAACTAAAATTTTGACAGATGCGTACAACACTAACAATGAATTTTATGTGCGAGATTCTTTCATCTTTAGTTCATTTATTAATGACTACTAACTTCCCGATAACTACGAAGTAGTCAGTTTCGATGTTGTCTCTCTTTTTACGAATCTCCCATATGAAGTCATACAAGAATGTTTAACAGCAAAATGGGACACAATTTCCCAACATTGTAAATTATCATTTGAATCCTTTAAAGCATTGTTGCAGTTTATTTTTGATTCAAACTATGTTAATTTTAACAACAGTTTTTATAAACAAATTTTTGGTACACCTATGGGCTCTACAATCTCTCCTATTTTAGTAAATTTTGTTTTGGATGACTTAGTCAGCTATGCTTTAGAAAATCTACCTTTTAATATCCCTTTTGTCAAGAGGTATGTGGACGATCTTATTTTGGCTCTCCCTAAAAATAGAGCAGAAATAGCAC
The DNA here is from genome assembly GCA_030620095.1 of Kuschelorhynchus macadamiae. Taxonomy (NCBI): domain Eukaryota; kingdom Metazoa; phylum Arthropoda; class Insecta; order Coleoptera; family Curculionidae; genus Kuschelorhynchus; species Kuschelorhynchus macadamiae. The sequence goes on from JAUTXW010001351.1 coordinate 159,118, forward strand.
TAGAAATGTTCAATTCATACAACCAACATCTGAAATTTACGGTGGAATATGAATCAGACAACAATATTCCCTTTCTTGACATGAAGGTAATCAGAAGCGAAACCAATGTTTTAAAAACAAAATGGTATCGCAAACCGATGTGCTCTGACAGATTCATAAGTTATCATTCTTACCACCCTACCAAAATGAAAATGAATTTAATAACTGCTCTAAAAAATAGAGCTATTAAGCTCTCACATAAAGACTACAAACAGGAAAGCTTAGATAGGCTCAGAAATATACTCCTTGAAAACTCTTATCCTCTGAATATCATAAATAAGTTTTTATGCAACACAAATGAAAATCCAATACAACTAAATACAATCCATAATATAACGACAGAGGAAAACACCAGTCAGCCAACACAAACAATAAAATATTACCCACTTCCTTTTATTCAAAATTTAACTGATAAATTAATAGACGTTTTCAAAGATAGTCCAAACCTAAGGTTTGCCAAAAAACAAATAAAAACTGTCTCATAACTTTATGCAAAAACTAAGACTCCACTTTCCACGTTTGAAAATAATAACGTTGTATATGCCATAAATTGCAACAACTGTAATCAAATATATGTAGGTCAGACATCTAGAAATTTATCAGGCAGAATTACTTCACATAAAAGCGACTGCCACAGGTTTGTAAAATCTTGTGCATTATCAGAACACTTCATAGACACAGGACACAGCATTCGATTCACCGAGGCAAAAATTCTTGCTAAAGAAAAAAGATATTATAAAAGAAATTTCCTTGAAATGATACATATACACAACCAAGGGACAAACACAATGAATAAGAAAACTGATATCAATAATCTAAGCACAATATATTCATATCTGTTAAGAATTAGTGGGGACAATTTTGTTTCTATTAATGACTCTAATGCTGTCCAAATCTCTGAATAACTTAGTCCTAATATATTCATACTGTAGGGCACTGTGCATTGATTATTTGCATTTATATATGATTTTCCATTTTCCTTTTCGTCCCGTCGTTACCGATTCGTGCTCAGTCGACAATTATTTGAAAAACAAAAAAACGCGTAAACCAACTAGTGTGAAGTAAGGGAAGGAGAGCAAAAATAAAAAAAAAACACGTTCTCCATTTTACAATAATAATTTGCCTTTAAAATACGTAAAATGGCCGACAGTGTCTGCACGTTGGAATAAACCAAATCTTTAAGAATTTTAAAATGTGTTAATATAACAACATCCAAGTCAAAACTAGTGATAAAAAGGTATAAATAATATGTATATAGGTCTTTAGCAATGTTGAGAATTTTTCAGTGTTGTTTCTTCAAGAGTAAAACCAAGTAGTAAGTCCACATCAACTTTTTCTTTAAAATAAATGTTAATACAAAATAATAACAAGTTTTAGGCTGTCTTGAGGAAGGCAATAAACAGTTGCCGAAAGCTTGGCAAAGCAACAAAGTGTTTTAATCTAAGGTCCCCTCTCTTTGACTACAGCCCCACTAGATTTAGCACGTTTTATATATATATATATATATATATATATATATATATATATATATATATATATACATATATATTAAAAGTAATAAACGATCTATATAAATTAAATCCTTCTTAGATACTTACCCGTCGGTAGAACGATCACAAACACTAATTTCTCTATTTGAAGTAGGAGCTTACCTGAAATGAAGATCATTTGTTAAATAATGTTAGGCCAGAATTGGGCAAACATCTCGAAAATAGGTTTTTAGTATAACTTTATTTTATTACTTAAGTGAAAAGTATTTTAATTACTTAGGAGTTACTTTTTGGCAAAATGTAGTTAAACTAGTAACTACTACTGGTTATCCAAATTTCAACTACTTCTCTAACTACTTTTAGAAACGTTTAGTAAACCAAAAGATGTTTTATTCTGTAGTAGATTAAACACCTCAGGAAGAAAATTCCCTTCTCCTGATTTTTTTTGACACGCACATATATACCATGATAATTCAATAATGGTGGGTAATGTGTTTCTAGACGCTCAAGACCTATACTAGAATTTATTTATTTACTTGTTCTTATCCCAAATATTTACAAAACAGAATTTATGAACTTTTTTTATAATACAATTTTTTTCTTAATTAATAGTATTAAATGAGAATGAGATGAGATGTTTTAAAATTATCACTAGAATATATTACATTTTTATCATTAAATATCATATAGAAAAATATAAAGGAAACATGGTTAATCAGCCTTATTCAGGTGCATATAGGTTTTTCAACTTTTGAAACTTGTCCTTCCTACTAAGAGAGTTTGAACGACATGCTGTTGGAGACAGTTTCCAACAACATTATATTTTTTTGTAACAGTGACAACATTGTAATAATTGGTTCTTAGAATTAGACAATTGGCAATATCGCTTGAGTTGTTTAGTCACAAAAAGAAATTTGAATCGAGTTGTAGCTCTTTGAGCGATCTCCACTTTTTACTAAATTAATTTACATAAAACAAGGTTTTGTACCTCAGTTTTAAGCTCCACCTTATAGGTATCTTTTGTACAAAGTGTAAATAGTTTGTGTCGGAAATAAAGTGATTTTTACCACAACGAAGTTGATTGTTATTTCCTAGAAAGTTGCAGTTCTAAATTGTACAGTTCACCCCTATGTAGCTAATCCTACAGAAATGGTCCTTCGAAAAACGGATGTTGTAAGCAGCAAAAGTCAATTTTCCAGTGAAATTCAAGGTAAAAAATAGAAAAATTAATAATTCCCGCCAAAAGGAAGTAATATGTCAAGTCCGCCATAGACCGAGCAGTTTTTGTTGAACCGAAACAGCATTCTGGATCTGGAATCACTTCATTTGAGTCCGCATTTTAGAGTAATCCGGATTCCGAAAGAAATGCTGCTCAATTAATAGTTCGATGGTTTAAAAAAGATTGATTTAATCAACGAGAGGTGGCGCCACTCACCGCTTTTGCTTCAAGCCATGCAAAAAAGAGGAAGACACGCTTGACAGTTTGACGTCACAAATCATATGATTGTGAATGTTGTGACAACGTTTTGAAATTTTAAATAAAACACGGTTGATGTTTCTGTTTATTTTGTGTGTGTATTTATTATGTGAACTTATAATATTCAAAGGTAACGAAAAATGAATAGCTTTCATTAGAAATTATACTTACCTAGTTGTACATAAGGTTTTTACTTTGTAGTAGACAGTTGTTTACATAGTGTTTTATTTTGTAGGATATACCTGTTATTAATTTTAAGTTTAAAATAAGAATATGTCAAAGAAAGAAATTGCAAAAATTTGTTTATCTATAGAACAAATCAAAGCTGGAATGTCCAGAATAGAGCGTTTTCTTCTTGAACATGAAAATGAAGAAATTTCTGATATTTTCATGAATCAGTTAGAAGCAAGAAAGGGTATTTTAGAGAATAACTTTAAAAAATTTGAAGAGTTACAGCTTCAACCTTTAATTTTAGACCCACTGCAGGATAACCTGTCAGATGAAATCGAAATTGAATACTGCAATGTTCTTAGTAAATTAAATTTAAGACTTTCTTCATGTAGACCTACTACTACTGTTACAAAAGGTAGTCAGTCTCCTTCATTACCTTTTGTGCCAAATTTAAACAATGCAATATCTACAACAAAATTACCGCATATTGACATTCCAACTTTTGATGGTAAATTAAATAACTTTAAGCCATTTATAGAAATATTTACCGCAGTTATTGACAAAAATGTTACTTTATCAGATGTAGAGAAATTATTTTATTTGCGAAGTTATCTTAAAGGTGAAGCTCTTGCCCTTGTTAATACATTACCAATAGTAAATTCTTCATATGCTGAGGCATTACGATTGTTAGTAAACAGGTATGACAATGAAACTATGTTAATAACTTCCCACATAAACTCTATTTTCGAAATGCCACAAATGCAAAAAGGTACACCCATTGCTTTGAGGGAATTTGTTAGCTTAGTTCGACAACAGATCGGTTCCTTAAAAAATTTACAGCAACCTACAGACCAATGGAATATGATTTTAATATGTATTTTGACCAAAAAGTTGGACTCTTATACTAACAAGTCATACCAGATTGACAGGGACTGCTCAAAATTACCAACACTTACAGATTTTTTACAGTTCTTGGAAAATCGAGCCACTGCTTTAGAAGCCGCAGGCAATGTTGACAAAAAAGTTTCAGAAAAAAGATATTCATATTTAAATACTGAACAAAATAATGTGTCCAAATGTTTATATTGCAATATTGCAGGTCATAAAGTATTCAATTGTAAAAAATTTCATACATTAAATGTTAGTGACAGAATATCATTTACTGATAAAAATAAATGTTGTAGAGTTTGTTTGAACAGGCATTTTGGAATGTGCAAGTTGTCGAGGAAATGTCAGACATGTGGTAAAGGCCACAATACACTGCTTCATTTGGAAAAACAGGTAACGAATGATGTACAGAGAAACTTTTCTAATAATTTTGCAAACTCATTTCAGGTAAGAACCCAAACCGTACTTTTGCCGACTGTTAAAGTAAAAATTAAAACAAAAAATGGTTCATTTCTAGTAGCTCGTTGTTTACTTGATAGTGGTTCACAGATGTCATTAATTACACATGATTTCTTTAAAAAATTAAATTTGCCGGCTCTTAAAAACAATTTTAAAGTTTTTGGCATAGATCAAAATGTTACTTATATTAACACCTCTGTTTGTATAGAAGTAAAGTCATGCTGTACTAATTATCAGGTAAATGTAAAGTGTGCCATAGTGGATAGAATTAGTGGATTGCCTCAAAGTGAATTTAATTTACCTAATAACTTTGAATTGCCCGCTTCTGTTTGCTTGGCTGATGTTGACTTTAATAAACCAGGTTCTATTGACTTATTATTGTCAGCTGATATTTTCTTTGATATTTTGTTGAATGACACCATAAAACTAGGAAATGGTCTAATTTTGCAAAATACTTTATTTGGTTATGTTGTTAGTGGTTCTTTCAACTTGGATTTATCATCTTGTAGTCTATCGTTACTTTCACTTCACGCTACCGATGATAATATTGAGCAACTAATTTCTAAATTCTGGGAGGTTGAAAAGGTACCAGAAATTTACAAAGAATACTCTTCCGAGCAAGAAGCTTGTGAAACAATCTTTAATAATTCCATACAACTAATCAAAAATAAGTTTCAGGTAGATTTACCATTAAAATTACCTCTTGAAAATATAAATTTGGGGAATTCATTTTCTGTTGCTGTCAAAAGATTTGAAAATCTTGAAAAAAGATTTAAATTAAATTCCGTTTTATTTGAAAATTACAAAACATTTATTGATGAATATTTGGCTTTGAATCATGCAAAGATTGTTGACATTGATGAATATTATAAAAACAATTGCTCATTTTATGTTATGGGACATCATCCTGTTATTCGTAATGATAAAAGAACTACTTCCTTTAGAGTAGTGTTTGACGGAAGTATGAAATCAAGAAATAAAAAATCTATTAATGACTATTTATATAATGATGCAGTAGTTCAAAATTCATTGTTTGAAATTTTAATTCTTTTAAGAACTTACAAATATGTTTTGTTATCGGACATCAAACAAATGTACCGAATGATTTTAATAAACCCCGATCATCGCCCCTTACAAAATATTTTATGGAGAGATGACCCTAATACCCCGATTAAGTGTCTACAATTGCAAACGGTAACCTATGGGTTAACCAGTTCTTCATTTTTGGCTACACGTTGTTTGGTACACTTAGCTAATACTGAAGGAAAGACATACCCTATGGCGGCTGCCTCTATTTTAAAAAACACATATGTTGACGACATTTTAACTGGAGCAGATACCCTCGAAGATGTTTTACAGTTAAAACGAGAATTAATTTCTTTACTAGATATTAGGTCTTTTAAATTACACAAATGGTGAAGTAATAATTCTTCTGTACTTAGCGATATTCCAAAAGAAAACTGTCACCTGGAGGATATTGATTTGAATAAAACAGATGCTTCTATAAAAACGTTAGGGTTAATCTATATTCCCCTTTCTGATTCTTTTAAAATTGCCTCGCCCATTGCTGACCCTGATAGTTGTTTGACTAAAAGACAGGTTTTAGCTTTTATTTCTAAATTTTATGATCCGTTGGGTTTTGTTGGACCTCTTTTAGTTTCATCGAAGTTGTTTATGCAGAAATTATGGACCGTGAAATTGGAATGGGATGAAATTTTACCCAATGACTTACTTATATATTGGAAACATTTTATGTTCGAACTTTCATCGATGCAACCTATTGTGATACCTAGGAATTTAAACTTTACTGACTCAATATGCATAGAGCTAGTTGGTTATTGTGATGCTTCTACAGTAGCATATGGAGCTGTGATTTACATTCGGGTAATTCATAAAAACAAAGTTTTTGTAAACCTAGTTTGTTCTAAATCAAGAATAGTACCTATAAATAAAAAATTAACTATCCCTCGATTAGAGCTTAATAGTGCGATATAGTTAGCTAACTTAGCCAAAACAGTTTATGAAACTTTGAAACCCAAAATAAGTCAAATTGTATTATATTCTGATTCTAATATTGCTCTATCCTGGGTGAAGTCTAATCCACTTAAACTCAATCCATATGTTGCAAATAGAGTTTTAAAAATACAAAGTATTAGTAGTCATTCTAAATGGTTATACATTAACACCAAGGAGAACCCTGCAGATAGTTTGTCAAGAGGTTTAGAACCTAAAGAGATGTGTCATGACTCTTTGTGGTTTTTTGGGCCAAAGTGTCTTTCAGATTTAAAATTTGTACATATTGAAATACCCATTACTTTGTCTCAACCTTTACCTGAATAAACTAATGTAATTTCTGCACATATAACTAAGCCCGAGTCATTTTTTCAATATTTCTCTTCCATGTCCAAATTAGAAAGAATTGTAGCGTATTTACTAAGGTTTTTTAATAATACTAAAAATAAGGTTAAGCTCAGTGGAAACATAAAAATATCTGAAAATGATTACGCTTCTAAAATCATTATCAAACATGAACAAGTTTACTCATTCTATGAAGAGATAAAATGTTTAAACAATAATATCCCTATTAAATCTAATTTAAACTCTTTATCTCCATTTCTGGATGGAGGAGGTATTCTTAGAGTTGGGGGGAGACTGCAAAACGCAAAAATTAATTTCAATCAAAAACACCCTATTATTTTGCCCAAAAATAATTACATAACTGATCTCATAATTCAAAGGGAGCATTTAAAATTACTCCATGCAGGTCAAAAACAAGTTTTGAGTTCTTTAAACTTAAACTATTGGCTTATCAATGGCATTCGGGAAGTTAAGAAAGTTATTCACAAGTGTGTTATTTGTTTCAAAACAAAAGCTCGGTGTTCTCAACAGTTGATGGGTTCTCTACCGGAAGGTAGAGTAACAAGTGCACGACCATTTCAAAATGTAGGTGTTGATTTTTGTGGTCCATTTTACATTAAACAATCCAGAATTCGAAAATCTATTGTCACTAAAGCTTATATTGCTTTATTTGTATGTTTTTCTGTTAAAGCAATTCATATGGAGGTTTTGTCAGATATGACTACGGAAAATTTTTTAGGCGCTTTTCAGAGGTTTATTTCAAGAAGAGGGAAACCATGTCAAGTTTCTTGTGACAATGGTTCGACATTTAAAGGTGCAAATAATAAACTTACAGAATATTATCAGTCATACTTAAAAGAACATAAAGATAAAATAAATAATTTCTTTCTGGAACAAAAAATTGAGTTTAAATTTATCCCAAGTTACTCTCCAGTATTCGGGGGCCTCTGGGAGGCGGGTGTGAAAAGTGCGAAGTATCACATTAAAAGGGTACTTGGTAACTCTCAGTTAACATATGAAGAATTTAATACCCTTATAATTCAGATCGAGGGTATCCTTAATTCTAGACCATTGACCCAGCTGTCAAATGATCCCTCAGATCTTACATATTTGACACCTGGGCATTTTCTCACTGGTGCTCCAATTACCAGTTTTCCCGAACCTGACCTTACTTCTATACCAGAGAACAGACTTAAATTTTGGAAACTCTGTTGCCAAATGAAGCAACATTTCTGGAAAAGGTGGAATAAAGACTACCTAGCGCAGTTACAATGCAGACCGAAATGGCGTTCAGCAACTAAAAATGTCAAAGAAGGGACATTAGTCCTCCTTAAAGAGGATAATGTTCCACCTTTGAAATGGCCTATGGCAAGAATTGTAAAGACTATCCCAGGTAAAGATGGTCATGTTAGGGTAGTAGAAGTAAAGACTCAATCAGGTACTTATTTGCGATCTATTACTAAAATAGCAATTTTGCCTATTGAACAGTAATATTTAATATATTTCCTTTCTTGTATTTTAGTTTTTAGTTATTATTCTGTTATCCATTTGCATTTATAACTATTCTATATCTATATGATTCGTTACTATTAGTAATTTGTTCTGACTTTTAGTCATTTCATTACATACAACATGTATTATATAATTTTATTAATATTTCCTTACATCAAGCCATGTTTAGGATTTATATTTACTTGAATAATTTTTTGAATTTGAAGTTTTTACAAAACTCCAGGGCCCGGAGCATGTTGGAGACAATTTCCAACAACATTATATTTTTTTGTAACAGTGACAACATTGTAATAATTGGTTCTTAGAATTAGACAATTGGCAATATCGCTTGAGTTGTTTAGTCACAAAAAGAAATTTGAATCGAGTTGTAGCTCTTTGAGCGATCTCCACTTTTTACTAAATTAATTTACATAAAACAAGGTTTTGTACCTCAGTTTTAAGCTCCACCTTATAGGTATCTTTTGTACAAAGTGTAAATAGTTTGTGTCGGAAATAAAGTGATTTTTACCACAACGAAGTTGATTGTTATTTCCTAGAAAGTTGCAGTTCTAAATTGTACAGTTCACTAAATTAATTTACATAAAACAAGGTTTTGTACCTCAGTTTTAAGCTCTACCTTATAGGTATCTTTTGTACAAAGTGTAAATAGTTTGTGTCGGAAATAAAGTGATTTTTACCACAACGAAGTTGATTGTTATTTCCTAGAAAGTTGCAGTTCTAAATTGTACAGTTCACCCCTATGTAGCTAATCCTACACATGCCACTACCCCTATCCTCTATATGTTTATGAATTATACATAATGTAACTTGTGTGATTGATATAAATTAAACAACATTTAATATAAACCTTTAATATTGGTTATTATTAACATCGAAATCTTGATTTCATTTATAACCAATATGAACTCCACACAACCAGCACACTTTAAAAAAAATAAAACGATAGTTTATCTCTTTAATCTAATGGCTCATGGCGATATAGCCAACTTGACAAAACTTGTTATTTTTAAATGTGTTCAGATTATTTGTTGCGTTTAGATTGACAAACAAAATTCTTTTTTGGCTTTTTCGCAACTGAATAAAAATATTTAACTTTAAATTAATTGAAGCAGATATTTAATATAATTACATACCTCAACATGTAGACTAGTCTGTCTACGGAATGTTTCTCTTACGATCAGCGCACTGATGAGTCCCAATAGGATGAAAGTATTTGTACAACTACTATGTGTCTATAAAAACTTAAGGTAAATGATATAATTTCTTATGCTTGCTTAAATAATATTATTTATATTATGTATCGAAACATTCCGTGGACAGACTAGTCTACATGTTGAGGTATGTAATTATATTAAATATCTGCTTCAATTAATTTAAAGTTAAATATTTTTATTCAGTTGCGAAAAAGCCAAAAAATATTTTTGTTTAAATTTGTTATATTCATCAGCACGACCAATGAAAATTATGTTTGTAAGAGAATGAGAAAAGTAGTTGAAATACTTACAAAAGTAATTTTATCACAAATAGCTGTCAAACCTCATCAAGTAGGTAACTAACTTTTTAATATTTTTAAAAATAGTTACATTACAAGAACTAGTGAAACTACAAAAATTAATTAAAAATAAGTAAATATTTTTTTAAATAGTTTTTAAAAACTACTACTAAAAATATTTGAGTATAACTACCATAAAATGAAAAGTATTTTGAATACACTACTACGAGGTTAACTACTTTTCCTACAAATATAGTTAACCTCGTAGTTTATTTAATTTTATAGTTAATAATGCTCTACTCTTGACTAGTCAAGGTCTTCTCTTAATTTAAATGTTTCAATAGTTTTTAGGTAATACTATTTTATATTAAGAAAAGACTGTCTATTGAAACTACGGAAGCTGTCTATTCAGCATCCGGCGGCCTGGGAGCATCGCTCCTCCTAGGACAAGAGCCATGCTATTTAAAACCGCTATAAAGAAAAATTCTAAAAGACAAAAATTAAAATCCTCTCTTTTCTCTTGAAGTTTTTAATAATAATCAATAGCAAGCATATGGAACCATACCAAGCAAAACTAATTGAAGCGTAAAAGTTGCGGACTTAACATGGCATGCTAGTAAAACGTAACATACCAAATAAAGTAAATAAAATATTCTTTTAAGTAACCATAAAAGAATTCCTCTTTACTTCAGCCAAAATTAGGCAGTCAATATTTTTAATTTCTCTCCATTCGTTCATTTTTTGAGCAATCCTAATCTAGGTGTTAACAGTGCATTGATTTATCATCAAAATGATTAATTTCCATTTAACGGGGTCCATGAAATTTGTCCTTTTCAAATGTTTATCATGATTGATTTACAATGTTGTCAAATAGCTTTTACTTCGGATGTATTGGGGAATATGAAAAATCGATCGAAATTAATTTCTGAAATATCTAAAGTATTGATTTTAGAAAAAAACATTACTTCTCTTTGGTTTTACCTTTTGATTTTGCTTTTAAAATAGTTTGAGAGATTTTTTGTCATTTAAAAATATTTTTTTTTGTATGGTATATCATTAAAACAGGGAATTATAGACATTTTATATATTTTTTAAAAATCAGCTTTATTGTTTAGTCTTTACCTTTCTCACCAACTACTCTAAAGAGAACTGTATACTAAAACTAGGTAAACGGTCAGGTAGCTAGAAAAAATCAGTGGCATGCCTAACAAAAACTATTGTGGATAAATAAAATCTCTACAATACGTCAAATAACCTAATAAATTCCTTTGACGAATTTTAATAATAAAATAAATGACGGACTTTTTATCTGCCTAGAATATGAGGAATCGGAAGACAGTTCAGTTATAAATAACTGGAAAAGATTTACGGGAATATGGATGTTTGGGTACATCTTTGAAATGAAAGGTGACAGTAATATCAGAAAGATATGAGGGTAAAATAAACGTAATGTAATATAGTACATTTAATTTAACATTGATATTTTATTTCTGCTACAAAGTATCATAAATTGAAATATTATTTTAAACCAAGATCAAGTCAAGGAAAGCATATTACGCTAAAACAAGTCACAAACAAACATTTTGTATAATTGGAACAAAATAATATTTCATATAAGGAAAAAGTTTATAGATACACGTGCAGAGGTTTATTTCAAGAAGAGGGAAACCATGTCAAGTTTCTTGTGACAATGGTTCGACATTTAAAGGTGCAAATAATAAACTTACAGAATATTATCAGTCATACTTAAAAGAACATAAAGATAAAATAAATAATTTCTTTCTGGAACAAAAAATTGAGTTTAAATTTATCCCAAGTTACTCTCCAGTATTCGGGGGCCTCTGGGAGGCGGGTGTGAAAAGTGCGAAGTATCACATTAAAAGGGTACTTGGTAACTCTCAGTTAACATATGAAGAATTTAATACCCTTATAATTCAGATCGAGGGTATTCTTAATTCTAGACCATTGACCCAGCTGTCAAATGATCCCTCAGATCTTACATATTTGACACCTGGGCATTTTCTCACTGGTGCTCCAATTACCAGTTTTCCCGAACCTGACCTTACTTCTATACCAGAGAACAGACTTAAATTTTGGAAACTCTGTTGCCAAATGAAGCAACATTTCTGGAAAAGGTAGAATAAAGACTACCTAGCGCAGTTACAATGCAGACCGAAATGGCGTTCAGCAACTAAAAATGTCAAAGAAGGGACATTAGTCCTCCTTAAAGAGGATAATGTTCCACCTTTGAAATGGCCTATGGCAAGAATTGTAAAGACTATCCCAGGTAAAGATGGTCATGTTAGGGTAGTAGAAGTAAAGACTCAATCAGGTACTTATTTGCGATCTATTACTAAAATAGCAATTTTGCCTATTGAACAGTAATATTTAATATATTTCCTTTCTTGTATTTTAGTTTTTAGTTATTATTCTGTTATCCATTTGCATTTATAACTATTCTATATCTATATGATTCGTTACTATTAGTAATTTGTTCTGACTTTTAGTCATTTCATTACATACAACATGTATTATATAATTTTATTAATATTTCCTTACATCAAGCCATGTTTAGGATTTATATTTACTTGAATAATTTTATTATTACCATTTATATATTCATTTTAAAAATTTGAAGTTTTTACAAAACTCCAGGGCCCGGAGCATGTTGGAGACAATTTCCAACAACATTATATTTTTTTGTAACAGTGACAACATTGTAATAATTGGTTCTTAGAATTAGACAATTGGCAATATCGCTTGAGTTGTTTAGTCACAAAAAGAAATTTGAATCGAGTTGTAGCTCTTTGAGCGATCTCCACTTTTTACTAAATTAATTTACATAAAACAAGGTTTTGTACCTCAGTTTTAAGCTCTACCTTATAGGTATCTTTTGTACCAAGTGTAAATAGTTTGTGTCGGAAATAAAGTGATTTTTACCACAACGAAGTTGATTGTTATTTCCTAGAAAGTTGCAGTTCTAAATTGTACAGTTCACCCCTTTTTTTGTATGGTATATCATTAAAACAGGGAATTATAGACATTTTATATATTTTTTAAAAATCAGCTTTATTGTTTAGTCTTTACCTTTCTCACCAACTACTCTAAAGAGAACTGTATACTAAAACTAGGTAAACGGTCAGGTAGCTAGAAAAAATCAGTGGCATGCCTAACAAAAACTATTGTGGATAAATAAAATCTCTACAATACGTCAAATAACCTAATAAATTCCTTTGACGAATTTTAATAATAAAATAAATGACGGACTTTTTATCTGCCTAGAATATGAGGAATCGGAAGACAGTTCAGTTATAAATAACTGGAAAAGATTTACGGGAATATGGATGTTTGGGTACATCTTTGAAATGAAAGGTGACAGTAATATCAGAAAGATATGAGGGTAAAATAAACGTAATGTAATATAGTAAATTTAATTTAACATTGATATTTTATTTCTGCTACAAAGTATCATAAATTGAAATATTATTTTAAACCAAGATCAAGTCAAGGAAAGCATATTACGCTAAAACAAGTAACAAACAAACATTTTGTATAATTGGAACAAAATAATATTTCATATAAGGAAAAAGTTTATAGATACACGTGCTCAAAAATGCACATTGCGGAGCCTACAACCCTTAAAATGGTAACTGTTAAAAAGTTCATTTTTTTCCGTCATTTTTTAAGTGAGTTTGGCTGGTGTTAAAATAATTTTAGTTTGGAAATCGAAAATTTGACGATCTTGGGGCATTACTTTAATAAAAACTTTTCAACTCCAAATTTTCTTCTCGGTTTTTATACAAGATTTCAGATTTTTTTCACAAAAACGGTATCTTTGTTTGAAAAATATTATATAAGCCGTTTTCGACATGATAGTTTAAAATTAATGTCACAAAATCAAAAGAGTTTTGAACTGATAAAATTGATGCTAGTCCGTAAATGAAATTTTGGAAAATTCTTGTTAATTAATTAAATTATTTTTTTGAGGCCTGTTTTACTGAGGCAAATCTCTCAGAGGATGCTGATACTAAAAACCTTACTTTCTGTTTATATTCAGCTGAGATATAAGTAGATATCAAATACGGGAACTGATTCACCCCCCACCACTACTCCTGACCTTGAGAGCCCAGGTGTGCTGTGTAGTTTGGCCTTGAGGCGATGTGACGTCATATGACCTTGAGCGCGCATCACGCTTTTTCTTGAGCGCACACCTGAACTTGAGATTAAGCTCCGCCCCATGACCATGAGATTAAACCCCGCCCCAATGACCATGAGATTAAACCCCGCCCCACGACCTTGGGGAATTGCGCATACCACGTTTTCAATATTTGTCCTTGAAGCGATGTGACATGATCATATGACCATGCAAACCATTTCATATAAAAGATTGGTGGTGTAAGCATATTGTGTTATAACTGAAGTGAGACGTGTAATTGAACTTTCAATTAAATTAAACATGAGTTACGTGTGTGATATGTGCGGTGCATCATTTACCCGCAGTTACAGTCTGTTGCGTCACAAAAGAGAGTTGTGTAGGGGAAGACCGGATGATGATTTTGGTGTTGGAGGAAAGCGTGTAAGATTGGATGTTGCAGGACCCTCTTCATCAAATTCCCCAAAAATGCAAAGCTGCGATGTTTGTAATGTTGTTGTTCCGGCAAACCGAATGGGGGCTCACCAAAGAACATTGGTGCATAGAAATAATGCATGTATACCATTATCACAAGGTGTAGAAATGATAGATGGTGCCTTCAGAAATCGCATCGCGACATATCGTGTGAGCAGCGACAGTATCCATGCCGATTTTACTGCATTCTTCGATGATATTAAGCAGAAAGTGTTGGATTTGGTGCGTCGAATGCTGACATCGCATGGGGCTCTGAAGATAAACATGGTTGTTTTTGGTCAATATCTGCTACCATCTCAGGACGTGTGCAGCGACAAATCGTTTAATACAACCAATCAAGTAATCACGGATGGGGATGATTTGGAAACTGTATACCAATCGTTTGTGGATGCAATGAAGACCCAATCTATGGAATTTCAAGAAAAAGATTCAGGTATGTTTAAATATTTAACAGTGTTGTTTTGTGAATTACAATACTTTGTGTGTTTATAGGGTGGGCGCTTGAGAAAATTCTATATCTGGAAGTGAACATCAACGAGTTTAGGCCAGTAAGCGGCTCATCATACATCAAACTACCGAGATTCATAGAGAGCAAAAAGGCTGTGATTAATGTGGTGAACCAAGACGAGTGCTGCTTCGCTTGGGCTGTAACTTCAGCGATGTTTCCCACAATCAATATGCCAACACAAGTTTCATCATATCCCCATTTTTCAACTGTGTTGGATGTAACAGGTATGGATTTTCCAGTAAAATTGTGTGATATTAGTAAATTTGAGAAAGAAAATAACATTTCAGTCAATGTGTATGGTGTAGAATCTACTTTTGAAAATAATAAGATGAAGTATGAAATAGTTGGTCCACTTAGGTATGCGAGCAAAAAATTATTAAATCATGTAAATTTATTGTTAATAAACAGTGATTGTAATATTCAAGCTCATGATGATACACATGTTTGCGATGCACGTTGTACAAAAAGTCATTATTGTTGGATCACAGATTTATCTCGATTAGTGTCTAGTCAAATTAGCAAAGTTAAAAGTAAATTGTATTTTTGTGATGGTTGTCTCGTTTATTTTGCTTCATTATCAGCTATAACTTTACACCAGAAAAATGATTGTAATCACCTATACACATTGACACCCTCAGAGGATATTAGGGTTGATAAGTTTGGAAAGAGTGTACCTGAAAATATTTTAAAATTTGAAAGCATAGAAAAGCAAATGCGAGTTCCATTTGTCGTATATGCCGACTTCGAATCGGTTCTAAAACCATTACCAATAGCCGAGCCAAGTCCTCAAAATTCTTACACAATGCAGAGTGTTAAACACGAACCATATTCCTTTGCATACGTCATAAAATGTTCTTTTGATGATACTGTTTCTAAATTTGAATTGTACCGCGGAAATGATGCAGCCCAAGTATTTGTTTCTCGTATAGAAAGCGATTTAAGGCACCTTTATAATACATATCTAAAAGATATTAAACCAATGAACCGTTTAACACCTCAGGAAGAGAATGAATTCGCGAATGCTAAAACATGTTGTATATGTGAGCAGCCTTTTATCGACAATGAAAAAAAAGTAAGAGATCATTGTCACATAACGGGGAAGAAACGATTTGGTGCTGCTCATTCCGTCTGTAATTTAAATTATAAACTACCTAATTTCGTCCCTATTATTTTCCATAATTTAAGCGGTTATGACTGCCACCTATTTATTAAAGAATTATGTCGTCATGGGGATAATATTAACGTCATAGCCCAGAGTAAAGAAAAATATGTTTCATTTACAAAGAGCATTTACGTTCACGATTATGTCGACAAACAAACCCTATCGATCAAGAAAAAATATTTAAAGTTGCGATTCATTGATAGTTTTAAATTTTTATCCGCTTCGTTGGAAGACTTGGGTAGTGGTTTAGATATTGATAGTTTCAGGGAAACGGGAAAACACTTTCCTGATCGGTATCAATTCGATCTAATGCGGAAAAAAGGTGTTTTCCCATACAGTTTCATTGATTCTTTAGAAAAAATGAATATCCCAAATCTTCCAACAAAAAATCAATTTTATGATACACTAAAAGAGGAACATATAAGTGATGAATGCTATGACAGAGCCAAGGATGTGTGGTCATCGTTCAAATGTAAGAATTTAGGGGACTATTCAGATTTATATTTAAAATCAGACGTGACATTGCTATGCGATGTATTTGAACAATTCCGCGATATGTGTTTAAATATTTATAAACTCGATCCTGCGCATTACTGCACTCTTCCAAGTTTATCATTTGATTGTATGTTGCGCATGACCAAGGTAAAGTTGGAGCTCTTGACTGATATCAGCACAATTAATTTTTTTAAAAAGGGAATTCGCGGGGGTATAAGTCAGTGTTCAGAAAGGAAGCATATTGCCAACAACATATTTTTACCCGACTATGACCCTACAAAACCAGAATCGTTTATTACATATTTAGATGCAACAAATTTGTATGGTCATAGTATGTCACAAGCATTACCATTTGGAGGTTTTAATTGGTTGTCGGAGCGGGAAATATTGGATTTAAACATATTGGATGTTGCCGATGACAGTCCGGTTGGCTATGTTTTAGAAGTGGATATTCATTATCCGGAAGAATTGCACGATCACCATGCCGATCTTCCATTTTTAGTAGAAAATATTATACCTCCAACGGGAACATCCAAAATGTCGAAATTAATACCGAATGTTAATGATAAGAAAAACTATATTGTACACTACCGTACATTAAAACAAGCAATTAACAACGGCCTAATGGTAATGAGAACACACAGAATTTTAAAATTTGATCAATCTAAATGGTTGAAAAAATATATTGATTTCAATACTGATATGCGGAATAAATCGCAAACAAAATTCGGTAAAGATATGTTCAAATTGATCATAAATGCAATTTTTGGTAAAACCATGGAAAATGTGGAAAATCGCAAGGATATAAAATTAATAACCCAATGGGAAAACTCAAGAGGAAAATGTGGTGCTAGAGCCCTAATAGCTCGTCCTAATTTTAAAAGCTGTTCCATATTTACTCAAGATCTCGTGGCAATACATATGAACCAATTGAAAATTAAATATAATAAACCTATATATATAGGATTTTCCATATTGGACATGTCAAAAACGGTAATTTATGATTTCTTTTACAATTTTATCAAGACGAAATTCGGTAAAGATGCTTCCTTACTCTACACAGATACAGATTCCCTGATATTAAAAGTATTCACAAATAATTTTTATCGCTGTATGACTGAGAATCCGGATAAATTTGACACGTCAAATTATGTCGAGGGAAATACATTTAATATTCAAAAGAGTATGTCAGTCTTGGGTAGAATGAAAGATGAGTTTCCAGGTGATCCGATAATCAGTTTTTATGGTACCGGGGCTAAGGCTTATTGTATAAAATCGATTAAGAACGAAGTAAAAAAAGCCAAAGGTATCAAGAAATCGGTTATCAAAAATAATCTTAACCTGGAAGACTATCGGAAAGTTGTAGAACAGGGCGGTTTAATTTTTCGTAAAATGAAAACTTTCCGAAGTCAATTACATAACGTTTATACCGAAATAGTAAACAAAGTAGCTCTGTCCCACAGTGATGATAAACGTTATGTAATTCCATCTTCTACAAAAACATTACCTTGGGGTCATAACGACATACAGTTCTATCAAACCACACCTGAGGAAAATGTTCGAAATGTTATGAGTGTGGTCGAAACGTTTTTATCCGAAGACGAAAAATTAGATCAACTTCTTAGTGTGATGGAAACGTTTCTGACTAATGATAATGTTTAATATAACGTGCTGGAAAATCCATACTTTATTGTATTTAGTTTTTTTCATAGAATATATATTTAAAATTGTATATTTCGACGCAAAGATTTTGAAGGACACATCGCAAGGCCGTCCGTGGGTGGAGCTGCATATTCAAGGTTATGGGTGGTGGGGTGGCTGCGCAGTAAAAATTAAGGGGTTGTGTTAGTGGGGGTGGTTGCATAAAACCAGATGTAGACATTGTGTAACTTCAGTCTTAGACATTTGTTCAGTTTCAAAGTTCAGTTAAAATTACTACGCAACATATAAAAATGAGTTCATTCAGTGAATTTGGTGGTTCAATCAATAGTTTTGTTCTTGCTGAGTGTGTTGACTCGCTCGCCGATAATAGTTTCGACATCGAAAAGTTTAATTTTCTAACACCTGGCGCATTCGAAGGAGAGTGTGGTGATGCCGGCAACAACAAATTAGACGCTGCCAGCAACAACAAATTAGATGATGCCAACAACACCAAATTGGACGATGCCATCGGTGGCTACATAAACTGCTTTCCACTAGATCGACAAGAAGAACCGCAGCCCGCAGTGAATATAATTAGCGACATAACAATAAAGGAGGCAGCAAAACCTTCAATACTGAAGAAAGTCCTTATGAAAGGCTCAAGATTTGTACAAGGGAAAAAACGTAAGGTGGAAAGCAGTCAGCCACAACCGTCAACATCTGGGTTGGGGGAGCGTGAGCCACAGCCGTCAACATCCGGGTTGGGTGGGCCGGTGTCACCTATAATCCGACAAAAAAGAAGGATTACCAATAAAGCAAAATTGATGACACCAAAAAAAATTGTTACCGACCAACCCGAAGATGGAGTTCCAAATAATCTGGGGCCATTTTCACAGGATGAAGACGGTGAGGTGATGGCACGATTGACCAATATGAAGACGGTTTGGGGTGATAAATTAGATCAGTGTAGGAGAGAGGCTGTGCGGTGTAGGAGAGAGGCTGAGCGGTATATGAGAGAGGCGAGCGACTGGGAGGCTCGGATGGAAAAGTATGAGCGACGTCTCTCATTCATACGCAAGTAAAAGAAATAAAAAAAAAATAGACTTGAATGTGTAGTTGTAAAATCGGCGTCTTGTGTTTACCATTCTATATTTAATAGGATAGGATAGTTTTTAAATATGTTTTAGTACTAAGTTTTTAACCGAACATCACTGCGGGCGTTTCCCTTCCGATGTAGTTGAACCTTGTCGCTGGTGGGAGGGCTTAAGGTTGTTATATAATAGACGTTTTTTTTTATTTGGTAATTCATTGAGTCAATTATTATAAAACAACCAACCAATACAACTACAAAAAATAATAAGTATTGAAATTAATTTGAAAATAATAATAATTATTTAGTCCTTAAGTAATAAGATGAATTGAAAAAAAATATATTATGTCACATATCTATATATAACCCAGTAAATTGTGTGTGTGTCCTATTATGAAAATAAAAGTTTTAATAAACCAATATGTCTCTTATTCCAACGAAAATGTATTAAATGTTGCGAAAATGCGTACATAAACAATTATAAAATTTTTAATAATTTTTAGAATATATAATTAAAAATGTTTTCTTTAGACCCCAAAAGATATAAACACATCGAAAACTCCCTTTAAGCTCAATTAAAATAGCACCTAAAAATTAGATAGGAAGTCGAAATGGTTTTTTGCCCGTTTTGCCGACCACCTTTGGACGTTATAATATCGAAAACGGTGATAGATAGAGAAAAAAGTTTTAGATAAAAAAATTCCTAAAATCGAGTTCTACAAAAACGTCCACAGGACCTACCTCGTGGGAGTTACCGTTCGAGAGTTACGGACCTCTGAAGTCGGCGATTTACGCGTTTCTTGAAAAATCGCGATTTACGTGTAACTTTGAACCGCTATATCTCGAGAACGGTAGCTCGGACGGGAGCGCGCTTGGTGTTGCCGGACGTAGGTCGTCTAGTTCTACAAAAAGTTAAATGGTGACGATATTGTCCGACGCATTCCTGACTTTGTCAACGCGCTGGTGCACATTTTTGTTTTGAGCGATTCCCGAGCCTCGGGGGTGCGAGATAGCGACTTGGGTTAAATGTAAAAGTTGTTCGCCTAAAAAAAAGTCATCGTTTGGTAAAGTTATCGTTCGTCTATCTTTCGCCGTTACCGAGATACGCTTTTGCGAAGTTGACAAAAAAATTGCGTTTTTTGCTCAGCTACGTCCCCCGCACCTCCTGACAAATTTTTAAAAACTTTTTAAAAAAAAAAAAAAAAAAAATTTTGGTTTGATCTGCGATTAGTGTCAATCCAATAACCTAACCTAACATAACCTAACCTAACCTAACCTAACCTAACCTAACCTAACCTAACCTAACCTAACCTAACATAACCTAACCTAACCTAACCTAACCTAACCTTTTTTTTTTTTTTTTTTTTTTTTTGGTTTAGGAATGCTTTCTATGCACACTCAGACTAATGGTAAAGATGCTCAGTGGGTTGAGTAGTGTTGGACTCCGGCGCACCGACCAACTAAACCCTTCCCCTGCACCTGTGGGCCACCCTCGGGACCGCCCTTTAGCATTTTTGAGGGGGGATTGTGCGGAAATTTACTTCATCTTAAAATATATTGCGATGATGCATATCGTTAAATCTACTTTAATCATTCTTTGTTTCTGTTTAGTCTTATTCTCTGCCGCCTATGGCTCTTTGCCGCCTTTTTTCTTCCTTTGTTTTCTGATCATTATGTTTTTAAGCATTTTCATAATTCCACACCAGTTTTCCCAACATTTCCTTGTTTATGTTTTGGCCAGTCTCTTCAGCTTGAAGTCTGATGTTGTTAAATGTCTGGACAGGCAAAAATAGTTTGTTCTGTGTCACCTTGGGATTCACCTGACAATACCTGCAATCTGTTCTCCTGTATCTTATTCTATGGAAATTTACATCTGTCAAAATGCCGTGTCCTGTGATTGCTTGTGTGGTGTGAAAGTCTAGGTCACCCATTTTCCGTTGCTGCCACTCCATTACGTTACTGACGAAGACCCTGGCCCAGCCTCGATAGCGATCCCATCTTTCCTGCCATTTTGAATAAGTGATTTGCTTTGCCTCTTCATTTTTGCAGTGCCTTCTGAAGATTAGCGCATATTCCTCCAGAAGATCCAGTGGGACTGTGCCCGCAAGAACTTGGGCAGCCTCACTAGAGACTGCTAGCCCATAATTTTCCATTGCGGAAATTCTTTCGAGCATGTTGCTGTAGCGTTTATACTTTATGCCTTGTTTCGCACGTTGATGCTCCTTACAGGATAATTTTACGTTCTATTATTAAAACAGGTCTATGTTGGTAGGGACTCCGGTCACAACCTGTACGGCCATACCCGATATCGTCCGGTATTTTTTAGCTATGCGAGGTCGTGGTATGCGTTCGGCGTTGTAGACTTGTTAGCATTTTCTCATATTTTTTAATTCTTATCATGTGAGAACCGGTATACTTCTGCCCCATATAGGACAACCGACTGGACTACTCCGGCCAGTATCATGTGTTTTTTACTTTCATTAATTGCCTTTTTTTAGTTCTTTTTGAGCTGACAGGTCCTCCGATGTTTGGCATTAACCTCAGTAGCGCTCCCAGCTTCTCTCCAGCTTTTTTTACGGTCGCCACAACATGTTTACCGAAGTACAGGTTTTCGCCTACCGTAATGCCTAGGTACTTCAGAGATTTTCCTGGCGTTATGATAGTGTCGCCAATATTAAAGAGTATGTCGTCTCTTTTTCTTTTACCATTTAAGACAACCGCTTCTGTTTTTGCAGGTGCTAGGTTTAGTCCCTGCCCTTCCAGCCAGTTTTCTATCTGAGTTAGAGTTTGGTTTGTGTTTTCGATTAGTTCTGTTTTACTATTAGCTTTTGCTACTATGGCCAGATCATCAGCATATCCTACAACTTTTATGCCTTCTCTGTATTCTAATTTTAAGACAGGATCGTATAACACATTCCACAATATTGGGCCTAGTACTGAGCCTTGTGGTATTCCCGCTGTAATTTTATGTGTTTGTCTATTGATTTGTATCTTCCTGGTTCTAAAATAGTCCTTTATCATGTTTAGTAAGTACTGTGAGATCTTTTCTTCGTTTATAATTTTGCATGCTGAATTGAAAGCGTTTTTTATATCGAGCGTGATCAGTACGCACCATCTCTCCGAATTACTAGGCCAATCTCCTTCTCTCGCAAGACTGCACACATATCTCACCGCATCCGTGGTTGATTTGCCTTTCGTGAACCCATACTGATGTGGGGCGAAGCCGCCCTTATCGGCTAACTCTTTGTTTAGTCTTTCCTTAATAAGGTGTTCCATGATTTTACCCATAGAATCCAGTAGACAAAGTGGTCTGTAGCTGTTTGGAGAGTCGTATGACTTGCCCGGTTTGTGTATCAGGATGAGTCGCGCGATTTTCCATATCGTCGGGAACTCTTGATCTTGTAAGTGCCCATTGAGTGCGTCTAGCACGATCTCCGGACGTTCGTCAATTAATAGGGTTATAATTTCACTTGGACCACCGTCCGGTCGGTGCTTTCCCTGTCTTCAATTTCCTTTTTGCCTCGGTTAGTTCTTCTGGGCTAAAAAGGGGAAATGCTTCGACGTCTCGTCTAAGGAAATTTATCTCTCTGTGATTTGGGAAAAGTTCTTGTATTATTTTACCTTCCATTTCTGTTGTTAGCTTAAAAGGTAGACAAGGGCTTTTTAGGCCTTTCATAACTATTTTATACCCCTCTCCCCACAAATCTTGGTCCAGCTGAGAGCATAAGTCAGTCCAGTGCTGCCTTTTGGCTTTATCTATTGCTCTCTTTAGGTCCTTTCTCTTAGTCTTGTATTCGTCCCATGCGGCGTTAATCTCTTCTTCGTTTACGTTGTTTTTGGTTTTCTTTTTAGTGTAAGTTCTTCTTTGAAGTGTGCACGCTTTCTTCAGTTCCTTTATTTCTTCGTTCCACCAATGGAATGACTCTTTGATTTCTTGGTAATAGTCTTTTGGACTCTCTATATGCATTTGTAACAATTTTCATGAGAGCTTGGGCATTTTTTGGTGTTTCTCCATGTGCAATTTCTTTTTCGAGGATCGCTTCCAAGAACCTTGTCTTATCTATTTCGTGTTTATCCCTAAATTTTATTTTTGTTTTAGTCTCATTCTTTATTTCGAAGTATATCTGGTTATGTGGTGACATGGATTCGTTCTCTAGAACCTTCCAGTCCCTTAATTTTCTGGCTAGGCCGTCTGTGGCAAAAGTTATATCTATGTAAGAGCTGCAGTTTCTTCTTTCAAAAGTTGGCTTTAGTCCTATGTTTTGGGGAGCTAGGCCAAGGCCTGCCATCGCTTCACATAATATTCTCCTCTTTCATCTCTATTGGAGAGCCCCATTCAGGAGATTTAATAGTTGGCCACTTCTCATGTTTATCTGAAGATTCAGGAAGGTCATAAAGTGGTTTATTCCTATATTAGGGGATACTTAGCACCCTAATCATCGTGAAGTCCTCCATATATATCTAAAATTAATAACCTTCATCTTTTTTAATACTTCTAACAGCTATTTCTATTAACTATGTACACTGCTACGTCTTTTCTGTTATCTGTTATCCATCTGCCTTGGCTACTCAATTTCTTGTTTGGTTCGCTGGTAACTATAACATCTATGCCCTCTTCTTTAGCCGTTATGAAGGCCATATCGTGTGCTCTTGGGGAGCGGTCAACATTGATCTGTAGTATTTTCATTGTCTGTGGTGTTATCTGTGTTTTTTACCTTTTCTTTCTCTGATTGCATCTTCCTTGAAAAAGATTCTTGTCTCCTGAAAATCGACAATGCCCGACGGAAATCGACGCATTTCCTGGTCCCGGCTCTATGTCCTGCTTCATTGCAGATTGGGCAAGATTCCTCACTTGTGCAATCTTTTGCTACATGATCGTCTTTACCACATTTGAAACATTGTTTTGTTCTGTTTGGTCCATCGCAGTCGCCTGTATCGTGAAGGTAAGACCAGCACTTATGGCATTTTTTTACTTTATTCTTTTTTCTATAGAGCATCTTGCGAGTCCAATCCTGATGAATGGTTGTGCTGTTACGGTCTCCAAAAATTTTTCGTTTAGCATAACTGTGACAGCACGAGTGTCTCTTGCATTTGGCCTTAGTTCTCCGATTTTGAAGTCATCTGGATTCATTTTGCCGACACTGCTTTCAAGTGCCTGTTGGATTTCATTTTTTGTTGTTGTCAAGTCCATTCCTCTGATGTGCACTGCTTCCCTTTTATTTGACCCAATTAATTTAAGGTTGCAATTTGAGGACATGTTTCTAATCGCTGTTTGCAATTTTCTTATTCCATCCTCGTTTTTATCCATAGTAATTAATAGCTTTCCATCCCTTGCTTTGTTTACAGTTCTAATCACTTCTCTTGTCAGTATTTATTTATAAAATTATATATATATATATATATATATATTCGTCGTCGGTTATATTGCTTTTGATTTGCTCTAGGAGAGTTCGATAATCCTTTCCTTCTTCATGTACGGTCATAGCACTTGTTTCTATTTTAATTTTAACCTAACCTAACCTAACCTAACCTAACATAACCTAACCTAACCTAACCTAACCTAACCTAACCTAACCTAACCTAACCTAACCTAACCTAACCTAATCTACACTAATCTACACTAAGCCGGACCTGAACGATCGGGCACACCCAAAATTGAAAATTTTCAAGAGACGAAAAAAGTTTCAAATAAAAAAAGTTGACTTTCGAGAAAATCGAAAAAAAAAATCAATATTTAATTTTTTCTTTAAAATACTCTATACTTATATTGATAATTTTAAAAACTAGACAAATAACACAAACACATTAATAAAATCAGTATTTATTTATATTATATATATATATATATATATATATATCTATATATATATATATATATATATATGGTACAATTAAATGTTGACATTCTATACATCGCCACCATCCATTTTGCACCATTCCGTAGTAGCATCTTCACGTAGTGGAGTCGGCATTCCCTTCCTGCGTATCTTCTGAAACATCAGGCACTACCCACCAACTACTGTCGGCTGGACCATCAAACTCACCACGTGGTGATGGTGGACTCCACCAACTTGATGAGTCAGGCAGACTGGCTTCAGCCGACTCCTCTTCCTGACCCTCCTCATCAGACGAAGATTCATTTTGCACAACAAATCTCTGACCCATTTCAACTGTTTCGTCGTCGTCGTCGGAATCAGACGAATCTGACCGGTTATTTAACCGCACTGTTTCAACATCAAATACCCAAGAGTTAGAAGAGCTGGAAGACATGTTCGTTTTGCAAACTGATTTGGAATATAACAGAAATCTTAAACGTCAACCTTATTGTTTTGTATCTTATTATGTAGTCCGTTGCGCACCCAAGGTCCTATGACGTCGCATACCCTCAAGGTCGGGGAATATAGCAACGCCCTCAGGGAGGGTCGAATCTTAATTCAAGGACGAATAGAAAAGTGACGTCAACCATCAAGGTCGGGGAATTAGCAATGCTCTCGGTGTTCTTATTCAAGGACGAGTGGAAACCAAATTTTTATATTAATTTACCTTTTAGAACTTAACTTAGACTAAAATAAAATTCAAAATAACTGGTGCAATATGTTTTATTATTTAATTGTTGACATTAGTTGCTAAACTATCTATTACACATATATTAAGTTTTATATCAAAACACTAAACTATATAACAATATATGGATATACTAAGATATACTTTAACATATATGCCAAATATAAAGTATAATAATTATAAATAACTAAACGACTAAACAAGCTTATTTGATGCAGAACCATTTAACATATTATAACTAAAAATAGAATCGTGAATTATTAATGCGAAAACTTTAGTGTCTTTAGGAAACCGACTGTTACGTGTTTCAAATTCAATCTTGACATCCACAGTTGACGAGTTTACAGCTTCCACCTGATGCGAGCAGTCAATAACAAACAGCGGATTTTTCATGTATTCGCCAAAATCCATCATTGGATCGTTAAATTCTCGACCATAATAACTGCTTTGGAAGTTTTCATAGTTATAATAGGCCGCTGCATACAATTTCTTTGAAAAATCCAAATTCCATCTTTCATAGGGGAATACTGT
Source organism: Kuschelorhynchus macadamiae (assembly GCA_030620095.1). Taxonomy (NCBI): domain Eukaryota; kingdom Metazoa; phylum Arthropoda; class Insecta; order Coleoptera; family Curculionidae; genus Kuschelorhynchus; species Kuschelorhynchus macadamiae. The sequence goes on from JAUTXW010001351.1 coordinate 185,622, forward strand.
TGAATTAAGATAAACTCGAATGTCACTTATATTTGCATTTGTAAATTCAGTCGCATCTTCTTTATAGCTATCCGCTTTTCCAATATTCTGAAATCCGATAATTAAATAACGAGGTTTCTCTAGACTTGTACTCGTTCTTATAGCCCAAACATCGGATGAAGTTTGTCGGAGAGCGGGAAGCTCGTAAAGATCCCACATACGGTAAGCCATTCGGATATTTGCATTATTACCACCTTTATTAATACGTGATAATAGTTTTAGCTTTTGTCTATCCTCGGGAACAATGTGACGTATTTTCCACTCCAGTTTGTCAATTTTAATGTCGGCTTCAACTTCTCCAATATAACAGTTGTTAAAAGTGCGGGCAATTATTATAATCAATTCCTGTTTAATGTTAAAAATCCCCTTCGTATAATCCTCAGCAAAACCCATCAGATATTTTAGGGGTACTTTGCCAGAAAATACATTACTAGCGGTATCCACAATGTGTTGGTTTTCTTCATTTAGACCCCATCCGCATGTAAGAAGCGGTTTCAGCTGTGTACTACCAATGGAAACCATTGTTTTAAGAGCTGTAGTTACACCTGGTTTTCTGACAACTGCAACTTTCTCACCGCCTATCTCATATCGAATTTCCTCAAATAGAAAAGCTAATGAATTATTAGATAAAAAACACTTTTTTGTAGCGTCTTTTGGTTTAAATGTTCCTTCGACATATATGTAGCTTTCCGATATATCCAAAATTATGTCTTGAAAGTGAACTGGGATACGAATTTCATCGGAATTTTGGAATTTAGGTGATCCGTAGGGTTTATATGTATGTTCTTGCAGGCTTATGATAGAATTATTGAAAATAGGTTCAGTAAAAACCTCAATTTTTTCACTACTTGTCATCATGTTCGTTGGCTTCGTACTTTCAAGCCGATGGATTGAAGAAATCTACGATCTTTGGCAGAGAGACGTTGATATCCTTTTGGTCCGACGTCGTGATCGTGAATGAGCTCTGTTTTAGCGACATGTTTCTTTTTATTAGGTTTCGTTATTGTTTGACATATCGGAGAAAACATGTACGGTCGGCGGTTGTAACAAAAACCCATCGTTAGACTAGTTTTTTTAGCTCCAGTTTAATAATAATCTTCTCGTCGTTGAAATCGATAAGATCACCGTTGTCGTCCAAGATGCGTAGAGTAATGTTGTCAATGAACTGACATCCTTCAGGCTTCAACGGCAAATAAATAAGGTTTGTGGGTTCTTTCGTTATCTTATAACCAGGTTCAACATCAATATCAAATTCAAATAAAATATGACATTCTTGTGAGTTCAGGTATGCTCCAGAGATAATATTACAATCAACACGTATTATGCGTACTTTCATAATGTCTACTTGAGAGGTTGATTCATGTTTTTTGTTGTCCGTTGTTAACAATATACGATCAAATCCCAACATCCGACCAATGCAGTTTTCTCCTGTAAAATCCATAATGTATTTTGTTTTTATTTCACATTTCAATGTGTTATTATTGGGTGTTAATGAAAATATTTTATCATCATTATCTCTCGTGGATAGTTGTAGGGCAGTTTTCATTGCTTTTTCAATCTCGTGCACTTCATATACTCCGGGGGGAATTGTTAACTTTATAGATGGTGAAGTTTTGTCATTTTTTTTCTTATATGCAAATGAATTATTGCTTTCATCAATATTAAAAATAGAATTATATGTGTAAAATCCAACAAGTGCAAGCCCATATTTATTGACTGTACTGAGTTCTAATGGTGGGTAAAAATCTGTACTTAACACGCTCGAGCGTCCTGTTAATGTGAATGTGTACGACATGACTGATAAAAAATCTACTGTTTTTAGCTTTTATTGTTGTCGACAGCAGTTTATATTGCTATAGGTTGTACACCGTTTACTTGGTTTTGAAATTTTAAACCAATTTTTTTCTGTTATTTTTACATCACTTATTTTACAGGAACAGCAAAACAATCTCCTAGGCGCTGGTCCATCACATTCATCTCCATTCAGATTCTGGTAATTATGATGGTCCGTACAATACTGATACTTTAACATGTCAATGTCACATTTCATGTGTTCTGGTAATTTATCCCAAACAAGTGCGATTTCATTTGGGGAACAAGCAATCATTACCTCCTTGGGTATGTTTTCTAACTCTTTAGAAGTCATTTTTAATAAACTACCGGAACGATAATAGGCTTTTAACGAAGACGCCATCTTTTTATAACTATCCCGATCCATTTGGGGGGTATAAGACATATTGACTTTTACGATTGAGAGAGAAACTTTAAGCATAAATGACCGCACCAGACTGTCCCAAATTTTTGTTGTCGATCGTATGTATAGTAAATTTCCTTTGCTGCTTCCCCACCCATTCGCAGATATCGAACCAGTTCAGTTGGTGGTGGTAAATCACCAAAGCTGTCGTAATATGTAACTTCTGAATCATTCTTTCGATACGCCACCCAATGTGTTCCAAATCCCATTATACTGTCCAAATTAAGAATACCAGATTCATAACGTCGAGGACCTCGTCGAGGAAGTGAATCTCGCATAAATACACCTCTAAAGTATGGTACTTGTAGCTGTAATGCATACCTTTCTAGATCAATATTCGATAATGGCCTTCGAGGAAGGCATTTTACTAGTTTTTTGAATGGTTCATAAAAAGCCCTAAACCTGTCCTATATGGTTTCAAATACATTCCACCTCCATTCGATTTTAGCTGTAACTCACCACCAGTTTTTTGGGTAGTGGCATTTTTTGCTGTTTTTACTGCACGCACTACCCCTGCAACACCACCTGCTAAGGATCCTAATGCTGAGAGCCCAGCAAATATTGGTATCAAAGGTAATAAGCCACCAACCTTTGGAACAGGTATAATTCTAGGTATGCGTATCTTCCGCTTACCACCACGGGCTTTTAATAATTTCCTTGCCGCAGCCACTGCTATTCTAGATGCGTTAAATATGTCTTTTTCAGCAAATTTCTTACCACCAGCCTTAGCTAATTCAGCTCGAATGGGTTGTCGCAATGTCGATCCAAAAGTAAACTTGGACACTCTTTTGTTTTTACATGTACGTTTCCCTTTCACAAATCGTCGTCGCTTTCCTTTGGAGCTCTTTATTTTAGCTGAATGCGTTGAAACACCCATACCGAAACGTTGTTTCGCCTTCATAATATTTGTTACCAACCAAGCAGATATTTTTTCACCTGCACTAGCGTCTTTTGATTTTACTCTCTCCCAAGCACGTTGTTCAAGATCGTAATCAGCTTGATGGCGTGAACTTAGGTTATTTTCGGTTTTTGAATATGCTATATCGTGTTTCTTACACGCTGCATCTAATGGGTTAATTCCCAAATCACCTCTCGCTAATCGCTTTGTAAGTTTGGTGCCTGGCCCACAATATTGATAACCGGGAAGGTGTAACTCAAACGGTAGTTTATTAATTATAGAATTCACTATACCACACCCAGTCTTACTCGAATATCGAGAGCGTCCACTTCGTTTGATGGTCTGCATCTGAATGAGTAGTTAAAGCCGTGTGTACGATATAAAATATTTTTTTTTCACTATAATGCGTATTGTTAAGCTGAAACAGAAGCTAGAAATAGATAATCTCGATGAGAAGGTTGGATCTGGACATGTAGGGAAAAATGTGAGACGTCGGCATGGTCCTTTGTTGCCATTATCAATTCGTGGATTGCTAATAGGACCTTCTAATTGTGGAAAAACCAATGTTATGATTACCTTGCTTACACACCCTTTAGGATTGCGCTTTGAAAATGTCTACGTATATTCAAAGTCGCTGTATCAACCCAAATACGAATATCTCAGGAAAATTTTCACGCCGATTAAGGGTCTTGGTTATTATACTTTTAGCTATACAACAAATATCGTGGAGCCATCCGATGCCAAACCAAATTCAATTTTCATATTTGACGACGTAATGTGTGAAAAACAGGATGTTATACGATCATATTTTAGTATGGGACGACATAAAAATGTAGATAGTTTCTACCTAGCACAAACCTATTCCCGAGTTCCCAAGCAATTAGTACGTGACAACGCCAATTTAATTATAATGTTTAAACAAGACGAAATGAATTTACGACATATTTTTTCGGATCATGTATCGCCAGATCTGACTTTTACACAATTTCAAGAGATGTGTGCTAAATGTTGGAATGACAAGTATGGGTTCCTCGTTATTGATAAGGATAGCGATTTAAATTCGGGAAGATATCGCAAGGGGTTCGATAACTATATATACACAGAGTAAGATCAGTGAATTCGCATTACATAGTTGTGTGATACTCTGGCAACATCACCTTCATGATGAATAATGATATAGATCTGAAACGTCAATTGATTGGGGTTACAGATGCCGTTCGAAAAAAGTTTAAACAAATTAGAGCTGCTAATGTACAAGATAAATTTGAATTGGACAAATTTTATGAGCCGATTGCTAAGCCTTTGACTTCTATATCCGATGCAGTAACACAAAAGTCTCGTAAACATATACAATCACAACCGAAAAGTTTAAGCACATACATAGAGGAGCCACTAAATAAAACAACCATGTTCATGTCAGAGGAGTTTCCCGTAGAAACATCAACACTGAACACAGAAAGGTCCAAGTACACTGCTGAAACATCGATAGATACCCCAAAAAACGAGACGTTAGATGGAATTTATGCAACACCTTCTCCATCAAACAAATCTACAATGTCAGCTGTCACATTAAAAGATCGCTCATCTCCGGATATTATCATTAATACATATATGAACGGTTTAAAGACAAAACCATCACAATTCGATACAGTTTATGGAGTACATCATAAATCAAAAGTAAAAAACAAAAAGTTTATGGGTAATTTGGAAATACGTTTTCCTCCTGGTAAAGTGACACTATGGCACAACTCTAAGAATATTGCAACCTTTGAAGGGAATGCGGAACTTTACGATTTGATATTCTTAAAAAATCCGCGGGTATTAGAGCATATCGAAAAGATGACTCCCGAAGTGGCAGAAGACTATAAAAAGATGCTGCGATTGACAAATGCAGCATACAAGGGCTATGACGAGAAGCGGGGACTACAGGAAACCAGGCGGAAAAAATATTTAGAGATTATAAAACCATTAATGACAGGGAATCGAATGGGGAGTGGGATCGCAGGTAAAAAAACATATGCTCAAGTAGTGTTACCATTAAAAAAACGTGTTTTATCGGAAACTCCTAGCTACGTATATTGGAATAACCCGAAGGAGTTGGTAGAACGATTACGATTGCTATGGAGTTCAAAGATGGCTGGTCATACCGGACACGATAATGAAATAATGTCAATTATAGAAGAACTTCGTGAGGAAGGTATAATTTATTGAGTAATCACATAATTTGATCAGTATCTCAAGAGACGTGAGTTGGAACTATGACTACTGGCACAGAAAAAATAAAAATTGTCAATGAACTTCATAGGTCAGCAAGAAAAAATTTTCCCAGAAGACACACCATCATTAAAGGATATGAAGACTTGTGGCAAACAGATTTGGCGGAAATGCAACAGTATGCAAATGAAAACGATGGATACCGCTATATCTTGGTGTGCATAAATTGCTACTCCAAATTTGTCTATACTAGGGCGATTAGAAACAAGACAGGGGCTGAAGTCACTAAAGCAATGAAAGACATTTTTAAAGAAGCAAGATATACACCAATAAATCTACAAACCGATCAGGGAAAAGAATTTTTTAATAACATATTCCAAAATCTTGTTAAGGAATATAACATTAATCATTATTCGACGTACAGCACCAAAAAAGCTGCGATAGTTGAACGAGTCATACGTACACTCAAAAATTATCTCTATAAGGAGTTTTCAGCTAGAGGTTCCTACAAATGGATACAACTTTTACCAGTCATAACGAAAACCTATAATAACACAGAGCATCGTACTATTGGTATGAAACCTATAAACGTTAAATCAACCACACGCATTAACGCATACAATTGGATAAAAATAGTACCCAAAAAGTTTAAATTTCGTTTGGGCGATATAGTTCGTATAAGCAAACACAAAAGTGTCTTTGATAAAGGATATACGCCCTCATGGTCCACGGAACAGTTTAAAATCGCAAAAGTTAACATTACCAATCCACCAACATACCTATTGGAATCAATAGAAGGTCAACCTATAAAAGGATGTTTTTATGAAGCTGAGCTGCAAAAAACAAGTAGTCCGAATGTATATTTAGTGGAAAAAGTACTTCGTCGCCGCAAGAAAAATAATATTAATCAATTATTTGTAAAATGGTTAGGATTTTCAGATCAATTTAATTCTTGGATTGATGAGACAGATATTGTTTAAAATATTATATGTTGTAATACATTCAAACCTATCTAAATATGTATATTGGTTAAGGTTACTATTAAAATAAATACCCAATGAACTTCAACTTTGTTTTATTTAAATATGTGTTTATTACAATTATAAACTAGGTTTATTCACAACAATCATCATTCTTGATTATATTTATACCAATCAGCAATCTTGATATTATCTTCATATATGAGTAATCCTCATCAAGCTGGGGCTATATTAATTATTTCTCATACATTATTCCATTTATATGCTTGACCACTTTTTTCTCCAAATCGCTCATTCTGATTTCATGTTTTTCAATTCTCCCGAGTACATCCATTTTTATTGTTTCAATATTAACAATTTTCGCTTCAAGCTGCTTTATATCGACACGAACCTTATTAAGTAGATCTGTATTCAGTATATCTGCTATTTGTACGCGTAATCGATGAATTTCTTTAAGCGCATAATCCTGGGTAACAGCATCACTACCCTTAGTCGGTGGGGCGACATTGGTTAAAGATTTTCCCCGCATGTCATATTGACCGTCCGGCGTAAGCTTAAATCCAATTCCTGGTGATCCCCTCAATAAATGCACTTTTTCACCAGGCTTTTGACGTCCAAATTTATCAATTGTGTTGTTACCACGACCCATGTTTATCTAAAACTATTTTTTTTCACCAAAGTGCAGCATTATAAGGTATAAAATAAAACTTGTAGTCTCTGCGACGTTGCTTACATATTTTCATTAAGGTTCGATAATATGACATCACTTGTTTCTAGTATCATGTTAAATAGTTTTCTATTATCATAGTTAGATATTTTCCTTGAATGTATCCCAGATCTATGAGTTTCTCTAATTAAACGATCAACATTTTGCTCAAGGTTGGATAATATTACTTCTCTTTTTTCTATTATCGAGTACACATATGCAAATTCTATTTCCGATTTAATAACACTAAGTATTTCACTAATTTTAAAATAAGTTTGATTTAATAATTCAACCAGTAATATCCGAAGTTTTTCAATTTCTTTAAGGAAATATTCTCGGGTTACAGTATCACTACCTTGTGAAGGATCTGCTATGTTAGTTAAAGATTTTCCTTGAATGTCGTATTGATGATCAACATTCAACTTAAAACCTATTCCTGGAGGATTGTATACTACTATTTTTTTATTAGCTTTTTGACGACCAAATTTATCAATTGTAATGTTAATTCTACCCATGCTTACATAGAACTGATGTAAAATTTAAAAATGTTTGAATTTATATCTGAAAACTGTTAAAAATAATAGAAATAAAAGAAAGGTAATAATAATAATAATAATTTATTTTTTACCTAATACTAAATATTTACAAATTCCTAAAACTATTTATTTACAAATTCCTAATACTATTTATTTACAAATTCCTAAAACTATTTATTTAAAAAAACTTATGGGTCAAACCCAAACACCCTCATTTCCTCTTTTGTTAGACATATATGTCTAACAATGTCTTCCAAATCTTCATCTTCTTCCCCAAAGTCCCCAAAAAAGTCCTCTTCGTCAGACGTGTCTAGGGGGGCCTCTAGGTTGGATGCTGTGGAAGAAGAAGAAGATGGAGAAGCCGCAACCGCCCATTGCTGCCCTTCTTGACTAAACTGCGGCGATGGAGACCGCAAAATATCAGAAGGGCCAGCTTGATCGGGGACCTGCAAAATCCCCGATGGTCCTGCTGTCTGCGAAATGTGCGGAGATGGATCAGCTGGGGTGGTTGCTGTTGTATCCTCTTGCGGAGGCGTATTAAGCCTTCTCCTAGCACTGGGTGGTGACGAAGTTGGCGATGTTATTTGCTCATACATCACAAAATTATTGCACCAATTACAAAGACCCCTCGTTCCAACTAGCACATCATAGTGCTCACACATAGCACACCTCTGCATCCCATTTATCGAAAATGGCCGGACAATCGCTATCGGCTTTTCTGGTACAGCATTCTTTGTGGAACTAGATTGAGATTGACACTGAGACATTTTAAACTTCTTTTTTATTACACGTAGCTAAATAACGACGAAGACGAACTAATAATTTGCTTGTTTAAGTGCGTGTATATATACAGATTCTTCAAGGTTGTGTTTGCAACGTCACACAGTTATGAGGCGTGTACATTCGTTTGGGGGCGTGTACATATAGATATTTCAAGGTTGCGTTTGTGGGCGTGTACATATAGATTTTTCAAGGTTGCGTTTACAAGGACACACAGAATGCATGTGAATAGGATTTGGGTGTTATTTTCTCGGAGAATTTAAGAATAAACAAATAACACAAATACATTAATAAAATTATTATTTATTTACAAAATTATTTTTGCATGATACATATAATTGTTTACATTCCTATTTGTTTTTCACAGTTTTCATTCTCTATATCGTCAACATCCATTTTCTACCATTCTTCAGTATCATCTGCGGTATTGTCTACACGGTCCAAAATATCTGCACCATTTTTCACGACTTCATTGATGTTTTCCGCTGAGACCAAACCATACTTTGATAACAATTCCTTGGGTAAATTTGGTATTTCGACAACATAGCTTTGGAGACCTTCGTCGATCATTCCAACGCAAAACTCGTCTAAGTTGATGGAACCATACAGGTATCTTTCACACAAATGAGCGCCTGACATGAAATTAATTACATCTTTCATGTACTTTCTATATTGACTGACTGTTGATTCAACCGCCGACCCATCATAGGTTGCAAAATGTAATATCTCTTGTGCCGCATTTCTTAACTTATGCGACAAACACATAATGTGAGAATCAAAGTCTTCACTTGGTGTGATGGTACTATTGCTGTCACACATCTTTCAAACACTAATTATTAAAATGTCTGTGTATTCTGATTTGTAAAAGAATTACCAAATTGTTAATTAACCCAAACACCCAATTAAGAACCCAAATTAAAAGACGAAAATAATACCAAATAAAGTAAATATTTCTAAATTTTGTTTATTCTATTAAGCACCAATATTAAAAGATGAAAATAATACCAAATAAGTAAATATCTCTAAATTTTGCTTATTCTAAACACCCAAATTTAAATATTGATCTACTAGTATTAGTGCCTGAGATTACTCGCAAGCTCTGCCCCAAATAAGTTAAAGTATACATCCCACCCGACTTATTTATAATTTCGATAACGCCTTCAGAAATGGTTTCGACAACACGCTTTGGTAAAAGTTTGAAATGTTTTATCATGCGTTTTGTCGTACAATGTTGCATGAAAAGCTTTGCCAAACCGTGTCATCTTTAAAGCAATATTTTGAACTATAAAAACTTTCCCAATTGTTAATGATGAAAATTTTCTTTGTTCAACAAAATCTATATCCTTATTAAGCATTTCGTTAATTTCACCCAAGTTTAATTTTGCACTCATTGTTGAAAAAATGTAAAAGATTTAATATAAAAACACAGTATTACCGTAAATTTAAAAAATTGAATCAGAATACACCACACAATAACTTTTTAATGATGAAATCACTTGTGACCGCACAAACAGTGTACCTCTTTTTAGCTTTGAATGGCGTCAGCCTTGGTTTTAATAGCTAACACTCAAGGTCGCATGACGTCACATCCTCTCAAGGCCAAACTACCCAGCACACCTGGCCTCTCAACGTCATGGACAAGTATCGAAAAAGCGTGATGCGCGCTCAAGGTCATATGACGTCACATCGCCTCAAGGCCAAACTACACAGCACACCTGGGCTCTCAAGGTCAGGAGTAGTGGTGGGGGGTGAATCAGTTCCCGTATTTGATATCTACTGATATATAGTTTATTTTTAGGATACATTTGACCGGAATACTCCTCAAGGCCCTGTGTTTTTTTTATGGATGATTATTCATCAAGACTAACCCAAAATTGAAAAATTGATTTTAAATAAAATTGTTTTTTTTCTCGTTCCACAATGTCAAATATATTAATAAATCTGCTTCTTGAATTGAATATCATTCGAAAATATGATAATAGTACTTGTATAATCTGCCTTTATGGCCTGGACACTATATGTAAAAATTTGGACACATTTTACCCAGAGATTATATTTGCCTCGCTGATCAAGCTTTCTAATATTTTGACTATTTTGCAATTACTATATATAACAAATAAGTCTTAGACGTAAATTTAAAATTCAGGCTGTTAAAGTTTTTTCATTTGTTTCGTTTTTTCCTGCGGCTATTTTTGTCTTAGCTCCTAATAATTAGAATTTTCTCCATTAAAAAGCTTCTTTACATTAAATAGCTCAGTAACCAGCATAGTAATCAAATTGATGAACATTGGAAATAGTGGTATTTTTTAAATCTGAGTGGTGAAGGCGCCATTTTTATTAATAACTACATTTTACCTCATCAAATAAACACTTAATCCCGTCAATTTAAGTGAAACACCCTGAAAAAGACAGCTGGCGTTAGACTTTTTGCACAAAGAAATTTCATATGCTACTTTGCAAGAAACAAAAAATTTGATAACATATGCGCTTCCAAAAGTAAGTTTATGGAGTTTCACACTGTTAACTGCCAACATTTTCGAACTATTAATAAACATAAGTCTTTCTCCATAATGATGAAGTAAATAACTTGTGTTTTTGTGAAACCAAAATTTAGATATCCTTTGGTATATTTTCTTAATTTTGTTTAAGGGAGGATGTTTGGTCTGCCTAAATTTTAACATTTTATAGCACTGGACCTCACCACCAAGATGCTATATTTGTTGCTGCGCGTCTGAAAAACTGATACATGATTAGTTATGTTATTTTGTTACCGCACCTAGTCGGTGTTATAGTGGTGGAGGGAGGAATGTGAAGTGCACGCGGATTACATATAGCTACTAGGTAAAAATCTTATTTAAACGGAAATAAGATGTGTGTCAGATCAGCCTACAGAAACAATCCATTTCCTGCTACGTGCTCAATTATTATAGCACCGATTGGAATCAAGGCGCACAAAGCTACGAGAACACGTGCTGGGCGTGGGCTTCATGACTATTAGAATTATCACATAAATCTAATAGATAATTTTTAGCAGTTACGTCCTGTCGTGAATGTACGAATGACACCGTAGTAGTCTAACTGGAAGTTCATGCACATTCGCGCATTTCTTCCGATTTTGTAGTTTTGTAAAACACTGATTTTTAGCCATATAAAAATTAACAATATAAGATAAAAGAAATATATACTAACAAGATAATTGTTACAATATTTAAACAAAAATTGATACTAATGCTTACATAACCACTAGTTATATAAAAAAATATAAAAGAGGGCGTAACAAACATTTTAAAATCAAATTGGTTTACGTTCGAAGAAAACGTTAAGAAACATTGCTTTAAATTTCCATTATATTATATACGAAATATATTTTGTTAATTGTGATAAGATTTCTAGCAGTGCATAAAAACTAGACCGTTTAACAAAAAAAAGATATCTGTAATCATTCGGAAACCTACATGTTTTTTCACAAGAAAAACTAAGTCATTTAATCACAGTATTAGGGAAAACTCTCATCTGGTTTTGATTTACGGTCTGTGAAAAAGTTAATGACTTTGGCTGAAGTTCTCTCTGGAGGGCTTTATGTGGCCATTTGACCTAAATTAGCGTCGATATTGTTTTTAATTAGTAGCTAATACGCCGGTTATATATATATATATATATATATATATATATATATATATATATATATATATATATGTAGCAAATTGGACATAGTTCATTTGTAGCTACTATGCATGAATAATACAGGTTTTTTTTAATTAATATAAGACTCAGTGGTTAAGGATTTGCGGAGAAACTGTACATTAAAAATCTGAAAAATATTTTTATATCAGTTATGACCCATTGAGCCGGCAGAAAAAAGAATGTATATTCTTTTTTGTCTTAAGAAGTTTGGAATGAAATTCTTATCATACCTTAAATACCTACTTTTGGTTATATAAGACAAATAATACTTATCAAAACTGACTGGTTTAATAAATTGCATTTATAGAGAAATGCAATTCAACGTAATACAATATATAATAAAATACTTTATTGACATGTGTAATATATTTTCACTTTAAGTTACACGTTAAACATGAACAATTCAGTTTTTCTTATTTAATTCTATATTTGTAAATTTTTTCTTTGTTGGGCGGTGACACATTTATCATATTCAGAAACCTGAACATATTCGATTTATTATATTGAAATAAATAATTAATTGTCTGTAGAGTGCTAAGGTAAACTGCGATTTTTTTTACTAAAAAAGTATTTTTCTAGAGATTAAAGCAAAAAGACACGTAAGTGAAAAATTAAACCTAGTGACATTACATAACATTTATACTGACAAATAAATATGCAACAATACAACTAGTCTAACAGCCAATGGACATTTTACTTACACCATTGTTAAATGGATGAAACTAAAAGCAATGGATGTGTGATATCTTTGTATATTGAGTCTTAATGGAACCATCGTCTGGCAGCTGGGCGTAAGAATAACTATTGAGGGAAAAAAATCGATGAAATTACATCATTTTTAAATGGTTGGTATTTTGAGAGGTGATTGGTGATATTAGGATAAGTACTGAAAAATTAATGCCAGCGGTCTTTTTTTTAGAACAGGTGCGAAACGCAGTCAAAGTTCCACTTTTACACCTATTTTGTATGACACACATTTTTAACTGGGTCTACAAACTTTATTTTCAAGCGTAGAAAAAATGTTAAATACAAAAAATTTAAGATTTGATTTGAACCACTAGGATTTGCTAACAAGATCAACAACTGACCATTGGAATGTAACAAATTACCAAGTTTGTTATTTTAAGTGGAATACCCTCCATATTTTCATTAATATGGGTCTTAGCTGGCCAATTAAATATTGATACTTTTGTCTTTAAGGACAACAGACAAAATCGACAAAAATCCTACCGTAGGCTTGATTCTAGATTTATGTGTTGAAAGTTGTCTCGCTTGTCTTTAAATATAAAGGAATTATACTTGATATGTTCATAATTGGTAAGGCGAGAACAATTTAATAAAACTATATTATACGGCGTGTTTCATTCAAAATAACAAAGTTGATGCCTTCCTTGTAAAAATGAAGCATTGAAATCGTCAAGAAATCTTCCCAGCTTTTCAGATATCTTCACGTTTTAAGGTCCCTATCAAACAAAACAACATGTTTTCTCAATTCCGTCGGTCTGCCTGTCTGTCTTATTACGTCAAAGATTAAAACTAAACTACGTTCTTCTTTATTTGCATATTTTCTTTGGATTTAGTTTTCCTGTATTTGGATGGTTAGATAATCTACTTTTGACATACTGGCATATTTGGGTGGTGCTGTCTAGTTGTACATATTGCTGCAAACTAGCCCGGTTTTCTACAAGCGTATCATATGAGATTGTTTCAATTGTTTCTGGACCTTTGTGCATGTTGGTAGTTCTGGAATTGCTGGGAACTGGTCTGATGGGACTGCTGATTGTTTGGCCGCGGTGAATTATAGTATTGCAACAACATGTGTTGGGGTGGTATTTTCCATCGGAAAAACGACCTTTGTATGTCATTTGTGGTGGTTTGTTTTGACGGTAGCACTGCTGTTGCAGTTGATTTTCGGGTGGCTAGTTTGAACAATATTGGCTTTTACTTGGTCAAACCTTTGCCTGTCTTGGAAGTGCTGTTGTTACATGTCCGGGTTGGCGTCTTTGTATTCTTGCAACCACAGATTAGCCGCTTCATCTAAGAATGCCTCGAAGTATGCAATCTTTAATGCATCTTCCCATCCATTAGCGATATGCCGTTATGAATTTGGTGGCATACTTTCTGCACATGTGAAATGCTGGTGGGGAGATGAATTGGATTACTGTTGTTTTCTTAGCGGTAGTAAATGCATTTACTATAGTTGAATTACCTATAGACCTACGCTCCCCTCGAATGTCGACTGATATCTCGATATCTAGTTCCCTTGTGTCGTGTTCTGGTACTGGTTGTTGATGAAACTTTTGTGATAATTGTTGAAACTCTTTTTGAACTGACTGCTTGTAGGGCCCTTTAGGTTACTCGTTGGTAGCCTGGCTTGCTGTCGGGTGGATTGGCAGAAATGACTGGAAATAATGATTTTTTCTTTCTTCCTGTGGTCCCAAACTGATCACTGAGAATGGTGCTTTTCCTATTCCCGTACTTCTTTCACTGAGCTGTTTCACTGTGTTTGCTTATTGATAGTAATTTCTGCTTATACTTAAATTATTTTTGGCATAAAAATAAAAAAGTTCGTTAAGATTAACCTTAATTAAAACCCTTTCACATGTCTCCTTGGAATACTGTGCTGCTGAAATGGGTGACAGACTTGAGGTTAAAGGACAGAGGAATGCAGTGAACGGTGTGTATTGGTGATCGTACGATACTTTTTGGATTCTCCATGTTACAGGTATATGAACTTTGGGACCTCCACTAAATATCGGACATTAGATTTCTAAAAAAATTACAAATACAATAGGGCACGCATCTCCTTCCAATTTTACGATCTTCACGTAAAAATATCAGCTGGGGCTCAATATGACTTGACAGTACCAACGTTAGATTAAGAAATTCGACAGGTATTAGGGATCTTTTCCTAGCGTACTTTTTTCTGAGAAGTTACTTCGCGGAAGCTCTGAAGGAAGGTGGGAATTCGGTATTAAGTTAGCTATGCGAACAGCATTTCCCTAAGAATGTACTTTGCAGAAGTTCATTGTTGGCAAATTATGTCTGTTGATTTCACTTTAAACATTTCAAAATATTCCGATAATGTAGCAATAAGAAGAGTAAATTTAGATTTTTATCAAAACAATATTTTAAATTTCAAGCTTCCAAATTTACCAGCACCGCTAATTGATTGTAACATCTAAAGTATCACTTTAGTGTACGAAAACAGACCCGTAATTACAGAAAAAGCTGATGACAATTCTCAAAAACAAATCAGTCGAATTGTAAGCTTTGGCTACATCATTAAAAGACCATCTAGAAGTGAAAATTATTTTTTTAAGAATAATGTTACAAAAAAAAACAAATAAAATTTTGGAAACATCATTTAAAAATATAAAATTGCTGGTTACTTAAAGGTACTAATTTACTTTTACTTCATATCTGCTTAATGTACTAGCGCTTACAAAATTTCAACACTGGAAATTTCATTTGTTTCACTTTGTGTTCTATAGGTATAAACAGATTTAAAATATTGTTTTGATAAAAATTTAAATTTACTCTTTTTATTGCTACATCAACCGAATATTTTGAAATGTTTAAAGTGAAATCAACAGACATAATTTGCCAACAATGAACTTCCGCAATATATATGACTGGGAACTAACAGTAAATTAATTTATACTTTTTGCATAAATTAATTTATATAAAAAAATTGTGCACGCGATATAATTATATATATTAAGCTAGTTACATGTTGCAAATTGTAAAGATATCTTTGTCCTATATTACTAATTTCAATTTTGGTTGTCTACAGCAGAAAGAGGCAACGGAATCTGGCGCAGTTAATTGTCAAGAAACAAATCAATCTCCAAAATGCATCAGCTGTCAAAAAACTAAGTGAAAAAGAAAATATAGTTTTCTTCTACTCATATATATGTGACTTACTCTGAACGCAGGAAGTTTATTGGATTTAGATCCTCTATAATTATATACCCCATGAAAACAAAAAATGCTTGGAATATATATTTTATACTACTATAATTTGATATACCAATCCAGTTTTCACAATAGTATATTTATGGAAATTCCGCAACCCCTATTAAAAAAGTCTTTTCAAATCCTCACTTATGAAAAAACATCTAACTTTTATGTGGAAAAGAAATCTTTTATAAATACCTGCATATTATTATTATTTGTTGCAAACTGAAATTTAACCTATCCCAATTTAATTTTTAACTATTAACTAATTAAAATTATCTTTGTATACCAGAGGGCACTTTTATTGTAAACTAAAAATAATATAATATTCTCGAAGAAGCTTTTGTGTTGTTACCACAGCCAGCTTAGTTGATAAAGTGTTCTAAAGTGAAGAAACTGTCACTATGCACGGTGACCTATGAGTCACTTCAACATACATAAATTGCAATTTACAAAAAAATCCAATACACGGGGTGATTACTTCAAGTGTAAAGTCCGTTTTATACAAGACGTCAGTAAATATAAAATATAGGTAATTACTTTCTTTTAAGCTTATCAAGTTAAGTCCAAATTACGGCCCAAATCTGATTAAAAGCATTTTGATAATTCGCCTATAAATATGTTTATGCTTCTTTCTTATGCCATGATGTGTGTTTTATTTGAAAAACGGACTGTGTAAAAAATTAGGTGTTAACATAAGTAATATATTGTTAAAACTCCTTGTGTAAATCGGCCTCAACCTTTAAATTAACTCTTTGTGCGTATTAGAAAACTTTTACATTGCAGTTGATATATTATTACCATCAAATTGGAGCTTGTCAGATACACTGTGCGACTTCATTTTTTCAGGTAAGGTTATTTTGACAACTAAGCAGGATGTTGTAAACAACAAAAATCGTTTCGAGAAAACACTATATTTAATTAGTAATAGACTAAGTCTGAAAAACGTTTCGAGCGAATATCTTATTTTATAGAATCGTGGTGCCTAAAATTATCTAATTTCGTACAACATTAATTCACGCTTACAATACAATTTCTTCTGGTAAATTTTTTCTTTGTAAATTGTTTCTGGTAAATTTTCAACTAAATTAAAATTACCCGCTGTATTGCCTCTATAAAAAAACTAGCGGGTACCCGAGACCTCGTTCGCGTATATGACTATAAGGAAAGGGATGTAAAAAGGTACTTAAATCGCCTCATTTGAGTACCTTTATAAACTACGTTTGTTATGTTGACATAGAGTTGACCATGGGAAAAACAAGTCTACTCCAGCTCTACTTAAGGATTGCCCTTGAGCTTTGTTAACTGTCATGGCGAAACAAAGCTTTAAAGGAAACTGTACCCGTTTAAACTGAAAAGGATAGTCTAGTGGAATTAAAGGGATACGTGGTATAAAAACTGTTTCTAACAGATCAGGGTCAGAAATAATAGTAGACTCTTTTACACTATTTTGTAATGTTTTAACCTGTAGACGAGTTCGATTACACAATTTTGTTGGTTTTAAATTTAGAATAGGCATCACTGGTACCTCCACTTTTAAAGTTAACGCATCAGGAGGGATTCCTGAAGGGTTTAGAGAGTGTGGGAACTACACAGAATAATTAACCACATTTTCTTGGTCTATAACTACATCTAGTGAGTATTATGTTAATTGTGGAACAGTAATTTTTTCTAATAAAACTAGATTTATTTCATCTGCTGTGCTATTTTTTGGAGTTAATATAGGTCGTTCTTTAAACCAAGAACCGTTTTCTTTTTGGCAACTTTCGAGTGCACTATAAACATTTAAGGGGCAGTTTCTTGGAAACTGAGTTTCGAAGAATCCCTTCTTATCAAACCTCTGCATTCTAAGGTCAAGCTGTTTGCGAGCTTAGCTTTCTACGGCAAACAGTTTGAAAAAGATCGCAAAAATTAATCAATGACCCGATTTTTTCAAAAAATCTGTATGAATTTATAAAAAATCTTAAAATATGTAACAAAATAGAATAAAAAGCACCTGTTCAAGTGTTTTTCCGAATAACTAATTGTTTTTTAAATAAAAAATAAAAGAGGGTGGTTTGAGCCACTTGGACACCCCGTTATGTTAAAATAAAAAAAGCATATTATGTTCAAACGTTTTCCGAATAACTAATAGTTTTTTAAATAAAATATATTATTATATTTAAGAGATGGTTTTACCCTTTTGAACACATTGTATGAATTTTCTAAAAATCCTAAAATATGTAAAAAAAATAAATTTAAAAACACGTGTTCAAGTGTTTATTCGAAAAACTAACCGGTTTTTAAATAAACAATAATTATTGAAATATTTAAGGGATGGTTTCACCCCCTTGGAATCTGAATTTTGAAAAATTCCTTCTCATCGAACCTTTACACCTTAAAGTCAACCTGTAAGCCAAAATTCTGCCTTTTACTTCAAGCGGTTTGAGCTGGAACGTGATGAGTGAGTCAGTCAACTAAGTCTTTTATATATTAGTATAGTTAAAGGTGGCCCCAAAAATAAGTAAACTTGAACAAAAAATGTAGTAAAGCCAATCATATAGAGAGGGGCGTGATTCCCACGATGCACAGTGGGCTCCGGAATAACAATTTTGGTCAAAAAGATAAAAAATATTGTTTGTTCAAAATAAACTTTAGAATGTGATAAAATGCACTAGTATAAGACACAAACGCTATTTGGTGTGAAAACAAACACCATCAAAAAATTATACAGGGTGGAGGAAAAGACTGGAAGGCTTATTTCTAATTTGCATGTATGAGTATTTTAGGAATGAGCGTTAAAACATGTGTGTGGTCTAAGAATTTGCAAAAAAGGGTAGGACCATAGAAAATTAACTAAATGACACCCCCCCCCCCCGCTTGTAACGCCAAAATATTCTTTTGTTTGATTTAAATTTTTTACAGTAAAAAATAGGCCACAAAAATTAGTTAAACTCTATTAAGCAAGTAAAATAATGATTAACAAAAAAAATTTAGTTGAACTTATTAAGTAAGTAAGATAATTATTAACAATACTATTCCTCTTCGGAATCGGATGATTCACTTTGTGCCAATGATTAACTATCGTCCTTAAGCAGATGCAAAGCTTCAGAAAAAAATATGTTTATTTTTCTTGGGTAAACTTCTTAATCCAGATATAAATGGATTAGAAGAGATTAGGAATCTGCTTAAGAGATCTTGGTTGGTATCAATTCTGGACGTTTTTCTAGAAAAATGCTCTCTGTAGTGCTTAAGATCTTTGTTACGTGATTCCTGCGCTTCTTCTGATAAGATCCCTATAGGAAGTATTGCCGCCGAAATTATTGATGCACCATGAATTAAGACTTTATGCACGCTGCTCGGCATATAGTAGAATGGATATTTATTTACCAGCAAATTAGCAGTTTCTTCCGCATATTCCTGAAATTTACTTTCGTTTATCGCAAAACCTGATGACATGACTTGTAATATACAAGAGCAACGTCTGATGCATTCTTCGTCTAGTTCTAATATCTTGGAGGTAACTAATGGATCAGCAAAAAATCTTCTACTGGTGTTGCCATCATTACTTGTTCCACTTCCACCTGCTTTTACTTTATCGATAATCAAACCCATTTCGGTTCTAAATTTAAGCTGAATATTTTTCTTTCTTTCTTTTACACTGTTCTTTTCCTCTTGCGATCTAGCCTGCCATTTTTTGATATCTACTCTGTAAGCCAGATGTAAAAAATATTCCATGAAGCGTATCCACGCATGGAGAGTCGATAATCCATAATCAAGGGCCTCGTTGTTAATTGGTCTAGTTTTTACATTTTGTATATTGTTCATTATTTTAGGTGTTGCTTCACAGATGTTACAGGCTTGGCTTGAAGATGTCTCTGTCATAACACTACAGATCTTCCCGTCAATCATCGTCATTTTCATTTGGTGTTTGATAGATAAAAATTGACCGTTATGATTCATCTCTGTAGGTTTTAGTTCATCAATTTCTTTTTTTACAGAGGCTGCTTCTTGTAATGTGAAAGCAGTAGTTTCTTTCTGAAAATAAAAGTGAAGTGGCCTACAATACCTCGTTGACGATGGTCTAGGGTTCTGCCAATAAATTATTTTTTGAGTCTGATCGATTTTTAAGTAAGAAAATAATTGCAAGGGTACAAGTGAAGTTAAAAAAATATTTGAATCTAAAGCATTTTTAGTTTCAATAAACTGCTTGTATTCACTGTGACCTGTGCTACCGTCACACCCCCATTTTGTGATTAAAATTAAGTCAAGAGGTCCAGATGTATTTTCGAAAACTTCTGATTGAGATAAAATAATTCGGGAAACAGTATGGTCCAAAAGCCCTTGTAACTTAATTTTTGCAGATAACTCTGTTACCAAAATGTTATCAGGAGATGGATAACAGCATATTTTTGCCTGCAAAATTTTTTTGTATGAAGGATAAACATAAAAGTTTCTTTCTTTTCCTTCTCTTCTGATGGTTAAATAGTCACTTTTTGATAAATTAGTCTCAATAATCAAGCTAAGTGCTTCTTCACTTGTGTATGGTATAATTGGCTTTGATTTCTGTATAATCCAATTGCTTATTATTTTTGAGGCTCTAGTAGGAGAGGTTTCGAGACTCTCTTTAAGCAGTTTGACTTCATCTCTTTTTCCGTCTTTTTTTAAACTTAGCTTTGTTGCCCCAATTAACTGATTTTGCTCGCAACTTGTTGCTAATTCCTTAATTATTCTTCTTCTAGTTCTTTCACTACTCGAGGAAAATAACTTTTCGGGTCTTCCCAGCAAGTTTGTTGGCGTTTGCATGTTATCCATTTGCGGGAATAGAAGAACAGTACTATTTATCCATTTAGCGTTTTGTTTTAAAAACCTACTCTTCGTACGATTACTTTTTTTCCACCTTTTGGATAGCTGGTCGCAAATTTCATTAATTTTTCTTTTTGTAGACTCTTCAAACTTGGGCTTTTGATATTCATTATATTTAAGATCTCGCGGCATACTTGCAGATTTTTATCTTTACGATTACCGTTTTTATCAATCCAGAAATTAAACACATCTATTCTTTTAAGATTCATGTTTTCACTTGCTCTGGATTACTCTGTAATAGAAGAATTCAGTTAGCAAATGAAAAATGTAAGATTTTTTTTATTTATTTTTCTCATTAAAGTATCTATTTCTAGTCTCATGAACAGTTTTAATCCAGATTTTATTCAAACAAGAGTTTTGCAGTTTTCAAAACATCTCTCTTAAATTTGCAAACATCCTGTATATCTAAAAATGCTTAACCCTAGGAAAACTTCACCTAATAGACTTTGGTTTGCATCGTACCTTCTCAATAAAACAAGAAACTTTCGTTTCTAGTATAGGTATAAGTAAAAAATCCATAATGTTATTTTTATTATTTTTTTTTAAATACAACATACATCAAAAAATTAAAAATTTTGCCTGGAGGCGAATTGGGGCAAAAGTTTTTAAAATATTTTTTTTCTACAGACACTACTGTATCTAAAACCGAATAAACTGGAAAAACGGAGAATGACAGAAAGCAATATTTCAATGTAAGAAAGTGTTTTTAAAAAAATAATAATACATCTTGCGCATGTAAACAGTAAATAAGCTCTGCGGCCACATACCAAATTAAATTTTAACAAAAAAAAACGTTTTTAAATTTTACTTACCTTTCTCTAATTAATCCGTATAGTTAACAAACTGTAGGCACTGTAACTACTTTATACAAAACAATTCAAAATCAGATAAAAAAATCTTTTAAAAATACATTTTATTCAAGTTTCAAACACCTTGACATCAAACTTCTGACTGACAGCATACAGTGCAACTTTTGTTTATGCATTTATTTTTCTAGGCCTATTAGATTGTTTGCTTTAGAAAAATGCTTACTGGAAGGATATTATAAATAGTTTATTTTAAATCAGTTATGACCAAAATTATGATGCGAGAATCCACAGTGCGATGATTTAATTAAGAACACCGAATTTGTTTACAAACGTGATTTATTGTGAGGTGAAAAGAACTTTTTGAGTGTCAATCAAAGAAAGACCGTTGTTATAAATTTACTCTCAGAAACACAGTAGACAATGTATACCTTTTTAGAAATTCTGATGCCGAAATTAAAAGCAGTGAAGCTGCAAAGATGTTGGGAGTGTTTATAGATAGAAGTCTTAAGTGGAGAACTCATCTAGATACGTTAAACTTTATGACTGCCCATTGTAGTCAAACAACATAACTGATTCTTTATTAGCTAATTTGCATAGTCACTTAAAGTATGGTATTGTAAACTAGGGGTTTGGTACAGATGCTGAAAGAGTTTTTTTGTTACAAAAATATGCTGTTCGTTTAATGGGAAATCTGAACTATATTTTGATTTCCTATTTCTTTTACATCCTGTAGAATGCGCTGTGTACAAAAAAAGCATTTCTGGTGAAAATTTCAGTGCACAAAGGATAGAGCTTCTAGAAGTTTAATTAAATTTTATTTTTTAAAACCTATTTTTAAAATTCCAAAATTTTGCGAAAAGAAATCTAGACGATTGAGCTCAATTGACGCTCGGCTAATTTTGTCTGAAAACCGCCTTCTATATTCTTATTCTCACCACTACGACTATGCTAAATGCGTTGCCCTTCAAGAATCCGCTAAATAAGAGACACTTTATAATTTAATATATTGTCGACAGAAAATTAAATACTTTCCAAACAGATAATGGGTATACAAGCTTTATTTTAAAAACTAAAAGAAAATATTGAATACAGTTTTAAGACTCTCTCTGAACTTCCAGAACTTTGTAAATAAATAAACAAATATAACAGTTGGAAAATAAAAATATGCAACCAATTTGTTACTTTAAATGGGACAAACTGTATAATATCAATTTAGTTATTTAATAGGTTTCTTCTTGATGGATGTAAATATATCAGGTTTTATACTAAGGCAATCGAGAACAATGATAAAAAATCCTGTCATAAGAGATAATGTTCTCCTATGTGTTGTTAGAATGTTTCTCTTTTTCTAACACATTGCTTCTTATCGCAGGTTTTGTCAATTTTTTCGGTTGGTTTTAAAGATAAATGTTTCCAATCTGTACATTTATAACCCGTAAACAGATGTTTCTTTAATAATGAGAAATTGGTTGTTCATTCAGAGACGAGATGAGACGCGCAATACTTCGCATTCTCACTCAATTTCTACGAAATGTAAAAGCAGATAGCGCCGTAGATTGACGCTGCTGTTTGCCCGCGAAACTTAAAACGCTTTTTTTGTATTCTAAAATTTTCTACCCACTTAGTTCAATAAAACAAACGCGTAATTTTAAATATTATTTATTGGGAAATCGCAGATTAGGGACAGTAAATTGCAGTGCTAAGCACTTAATGGCTGAAAATTTCGACATTTGCTGGTAAAATATAATCAAGTCTATTTTTTTGTAAATCCCTAGCATGTGCCAAAATTGGTGGTTCACACTACACAAAGTCAAATAAAATAGTCCAGGGAAAACTGAATAAAACACATAACGAAACGCCAAACAACACAATCCAAAGAAGATGCAAGGCGGCAATTTTCATATATCCAAACGAGAAACGTAGCGACAGATATCGGTGTTGTCAAGTTAAACTATCTCAATAAATGACAGTTCTCCTGTCGCACAAACATAAGTGAGCAAGACGGGAATACAAAATAAACTTTAAGGAAAAAAAATACAGTTTGGCAATAGTGCTGAGAACGATTGCAGCTACATCTATGTTAGCTTCCCACCATGAAAGACAAGGTCAAAAATATAGTAAATTATGCAAGATGAAAAAAGGTAGACAGATCGGACAAATTTTTTAGCTTGGATGCTCGTCTCAAATTGGCTGTCTCTGATTATTTTTTTTACTTTTAAATTGTAATATATTTGACTTTAAAATAAAAACACAAAACTATGCACAAGTATGTACAACTGGCTATTAATCCGGCCCGTGCTATTTATTTATATTAAAGTTATGAATGCTTAAATTTATACGTCAGTGTCTAATCTGAAAATGATAACCGATAAGATTTCCCTGTTAAGTGGGATGGTTTCGCTACCAGCACATTATAGGCCAAACTGATTTCAAACTTAAGCATTTTAATTATTTTAACTTTTCTTTGGATTTTACATTATACACTATATATATATATATATATATATATATATATATATATATATATATATATATATATATATATATATATATATAGATCTCC
The DNA here is from genome assembly GCA_030620095.1 of Kuschelorhynchus macadamiae. Taxonomy (NCBI): domain Eukaryota; kingdom Metazoa; phylum Arthropoda; class Insecta; order Coleoptera; family Curculionidae; genus Kuschelorhynchus; species Kuschelorhynchus macadamiae. Next base: position 209,890 of record JAUTXW010001351.1, read on the forward strand.
TTCAGGTCACTTTGACACTTTTTTCTTGACACTCTCAAGAGTTTTGACCTGAACCAAACTATAAGAGTCCACAAGAAATAACCATTGCCTTGATAATATCTTCGTGAGTGAGGAAACTGAGGTTGCGTTTTCTTGGGTTATCGAATTTAATATTTCTGATCATAAAGGTCAGGTGTTTGAGCTGGAAATTACACTACCAGAGCCTGAAAATCTGACCGGGAAAAAAAATTGTAGATCAATTATACAGCATGGCCTGTATCAGTTTTATAATATGACTGAAAATACATTGTTTAATTTTATTAACACCAATGAGAGTGATATAGCAAGTAAATTCTAAAGGTTCATCAGTATTCTGGGGGAGGCATTTTTGCTCGCCTTTCCAGTAAAAAAATATGCTGTGCGCCCAAATCAAACACACAGCATAAATTGGTTTAGCAATGAGCTCTTTACAATTAATGCTATCTAAATAATAGGCTATTTGTTTTATATATTTATTTTTTATTGACGTGTGTAAGTTGTTTGCAACATTAACATTAATAAACCATTTGAATTTGAATTTGAACGTATATATATATATATATATATATATATATATATATATATATATATATATATATATATATATATATATATATATATATATATATATATATATATATATTTTATTACCAGCTTTTATTTAAAATCACTTTTCTATCTATCTGCCCAGGTCAAATCGTCGTCAGTTATATGGTATATATATATATATATATATATATATATATATATATATATATATTTATATATATATATTTATACATACATATATATGTAGTAAGTATAACTCAGAATCGATGACGATTTGACCTGGGCAGATACATAGACAAGTGATTTTAAATAAAAGCTGGTAACAAGATCGCCGTTAATAAAATCCGAGTCAATATCTCCTTAGGATTTCTGGGCACTTCAAACTCAAATTAAATTCATTGAAGCTTACATAAAATCTATTTAAACAGAACGTCTTTTGATCTTTCAAACAATTAATTGCCATGCTCAAATGAATCGGTCTAAAGGCTTAATTTTTTAAATTCTTCAATATTTTGATGCTTGATTAAGACATACAATTTTCATTTAATTAACTGCCTTGCTCTAATTTATTTACCTAGTCTTAAACAAAGCAGAAGAGTTCTATAAAGAGGTCAAGTTAAATAATTTATAGTTGTATCTACAAATGGAAAACGAGAAATTTAATATTTACAAAAATTAAAAACCCTTTTTTGAAATATATCAATATCTCGAACCATGTAAAGTGCAAAAAAAGGAAATAATAAATTGGTCTTTACCTGTTAATCAATGGTTGTCAATACCATATCTCAATTTTTAAATGAACTACAAAATCCAAGATAGTATAAAATTTTTAAAAAATAAATATATAAATTCAATACTAAAACTAAGCACTTTCATATCTCTGCATTACATTCTATTGTATCTAGCCAATTACTTGCATGACAGCGAATGGATAGCAGTTATAGGCTTAACGTCTCGACTGATTTTCATTAATGAGATAATGAAATATTCATATCTATCCTGCGAGTGTGTGTAAAACATATATTATATATATATATATATATATATATATATATATATATATATATATATATATATATATATACAGCGTGGCCCAACAGTACGTTCAAATTCAATAGCTCGATTATTGTGGGATTAGAAAAAAAAATATAGGAAAGTTGTAGGGACCGCTGAGAGCTATAATCTAAAGTTATTTTCGATTGTGCAGGGTTGAAGATAAGTTTACCACAAACCAAAATTACATTTTTTCGAGCATTGTTGTCAAATCAAACACCGTGTATATTGTGTCATTTTGATATTACTTCCTCTTTGGCATTTACCCAATATAGGGTTTATGGGGTCTATACACAGTCATTCAAAGATTTTTTAGCCACTTTTCAAAAATATCAGAGGTATATTTGACGCCCTGTTTTTTTAATGCTTTAACATAAATTATTTTAGCATAATAAGAACTTCAAAATGTGGTCTTCTTTCAACTGCGGTATTTTTCTTTAGTATCCTTTAATAACGGTCCACATTGTAAATGAAAATTCTGGATGCAAATTTTCTCGATTAATTTAAATGGAACGCCCTGTATCTTATTATATTTTCAGATTCCCCCCCTTTTGGCCATACACCCAATACACAGTTTGTGGGGTCTATAAAGAGTCGTTCAAGATTTATGGCCACTTTTCGAAAATATTAAAGGTGGACATCTCAATTTATTACGGCAAAATATTGCAAAGTGTTCTCCTTTTAACATCAACATAACAAAAAAGTGTAAAACTTCAAAAAAAAATTATCAGTTCTATAAAAGGATTTATTCCAAAAACTTTACAATTACAAATAATAGTATTACAATGTTTTATTAATAAAAACTGGTAGTAATTACGAAACGATCAATATGATTTATGTATTAGGAGGAAGTAGATATAATTGTTTGTTAGCCATAAGAATATATCTCGAAAAGTATCCTAATAACAAACACGAGAAGCGGTTTTGAGACATTATGCAACGGTTTGATGAGACGGAAAATATAGAATACACGAAAACTCATCGAGCCCAACCTGTTTTAAACCAGTTAGGACAGCTAAGACTTAGCTAGGACAACTTAGCAACTAGTTGAAACTAATTGTTAGGTTGTCCACCCTAGAGTAAATGGATTGTAAAAATACAAAATAATAACAATAATGAAACAATATTAAGTAACAAATAGTATAAAACAGCAAAAACTAATTAATTAGATGTTCGAAATGACCACAGTTTTTTTCGACACAAATATTTAAGCGATTTTCAAAAGATTTGCTAACATCTCTTAATGTATTAAAATTAATACTATTAAATACACTTCGGGTTTTTTCTTCCAGCGTTCTTGAAATTGTTCATTAAGAAATGCATGAATGTCAGCCGTATGGCGAACTGGGTCACCGTCATGCATAAACCATATTTGAGAAGGAACGTTAATAGGGATTTGGTATAACAGTGTTCTAAAATCTTTCTTGCAGACCGATGACAAAATTTCCAACTATTCCACTCCAAACGGTAAGAAACATCATATTTTGACTAGTTTTGCGAATATAGTGAGAATTTTCTGAAGCGTAGTAATGAAAATCATGTCTATTGATATTTACATTTTTGTGAATTGTTGCTCCGTTAGTAAATAACAGAAAGTTAGTAAATCCTGGCTCCCTCTGAATTTACTGTTGTGTCCAGTGACAAAAATCTAGTCCCCTGTGATAACCATCCTTATACAGTTTTTGAAGGAGTTGAATGTGGTATGGGTGAAACTTGTGGTTTTAAAAAGGAGTGAATTTTTCATAAAATTTCATCTTAGTGGCAATCATCCAAAAAGTTAAGAAATTTTTATTTTAGTTGACGGAGTTTTTCAGCAAATTAAATACAAAAAGCAATATGGTGGATTTTTTGATATATCTCTACACTTATGATATTTTTTTTATGAAAATGTTTTTTGCATGTTTCATTACTTTTTATCAAATGATGTTTCTTTTGATTTCTTCTTTCTATTTTATCCTTTACCAAAAATGTATCCAAGGTGTGCAAAAATTTGAAAGACCAATGTTTTTAATAGGAATATCTCTAAATACGAAATTAGGATTTTTGACGTCAATATCCGAAAATCAAAGAGGGCTTTGTTTCATAAGAGATATTTTTTGATAACTATACTAATAATGCATAATAAGAGTAACAATAATATCAATAGGTAGTATCTGATGATACCGATAGGTAGCCGAGAACTTCAATATCGATAAGTAAAATATATCGATAGATAATGCGCTGAAATTTCACAAATACAAATTATAGTATTACAATGACATTAGTAATAAAAACTGTTTGTTATTATGAAATGATCGATATGATAGCCGAAAGTGAAAGGAATTATTTGTTAGCGATACATGACAAAAAGTATCTGGATAGAAGACAAATACTACAGTCGCTTTTGAAGGATTATGCAACGGTTTGATGAGACGGGAAATACAGAATACACGAAAACTGATCGAGCCGAATCTGTTTTAAACTGGTAAGGATAGCTAAGACAACTTAACAACTAGTTTAAACTAGTTGTTAAGTTGTCTAAGCTAGAGTAATTAGAATGTAAAAATAAAAACATAATAACAAGCAAAAAACGATACTAAGTAGCAAATCGTATAAAACAGCAAAAACTACTTAACTAGATGCTCGAAATGACCACCGTTTTGTTCGACACAACAACTCTTAATGTATTAAAATTATTATTATTAAATACACTTCGAATTATTTCCTTCATATTTTCTTTTGTAGTGTCTGACAGACTAAATTGCAAAGCCCCAAAAAAAAGCAATCGGTCCTCCCTCTTCCTATTCAGCGTTCTTGAAATTGTTCATTAAAAATGCATAAATGTCAGCTATATGGTAATCTGGAGCACAGTCGTGCATAATCCATATTTGGTCACGGACGGTAATAGGGATTTGGTATATTAGTGTTCTAAAATCTTCCCTTAAAAACTGGAGATATTGATGTGCATAAAGCCTTTCTTCAAAAAAATGCGGACCGAAGACAAAATGTCTAACAATTCCACCTCAGACGTTAGGAAACCACTTATTTTGACAAGTTGTTCGAATATAGTCAGGATTTTCAGAAGCGTAGTAATGAATATTATGCTTATTGATGTTTCCATTTTTATGGAATGTGGTTTCGTCAGTAAATAACACAAAGTTAGTAAATTTTGGTTCTTTCAGTTATTGTGTCCAGGACAAAAATCTAGTCGCCTGTGATAATCATCCTCATAGAATTCTTGAAGGAGTTGAATGTGGTACTTGAAACTTGTTTTTTTTTAGAATTCGTAGAACAGTGGTTTTACGTACATCTGTTTCCCTTGCAATTCTTCTTGAGTCAATATTTGGGTCCTTTACAACTTTTAACTTTACCGCTATTACATTCTCCTCATTTAAAACAGGTTTGGCATTTTTCGTGAATTCTATATTTCCCGTCTCATTAAACTGTTACATAAGCTTTTCGCGCTTATGTGTGGTCTTTTGGCTTTTACCAGGATACTTATCATGATATATTCTTGTCGTCAACAAACAATTCTTTTCCCTTGCTCCTAACACATAAAGCATTTCTTGTCTATTAAAATCCATATTTGCGTCTTACAATAGAAATTGTACTTAGTTTTTAATACAAAACTCAAGCAGCAGCATTACTTGGCAGTTCAAATTTGTATTTTGAAAGTTTAATTTCATGTGTAAAAATAAGGGTTGCAAGATTTTTGTCACAATCAATAGAGACTGTCTCTATCCGGACGCGAGAAAGAAAGCTTCGAAAATGCCAAATGTGATTTTGCCGAAACGTCAGCAAAACTGTTCTTTTCAGAACGACAGTAGTGAACGGATGTACACCCGAAATGAAAACACATTGTATTTTTTCATCCGTGAGGGAGTAAAAATCAACACACATATATATATATATATATATATATATATATATATATATATATATATATATATATATATATATATATATATATATATATATATATATATATATATATATATATATATATATATATATATATATATATATATATATATATATATATATAACTGAGCATGGACTTGGACGCATTGTTGATCCAGCCTGTATATACACAGAATATACACAGATATAAACTCAACTTCTAAATATGAAATCCGCTATAAAATGAGTTTTAGTGAAAATAATCAACTTTCCAAAGATTCCTTGGTTTACAGAGGATTCGCTTTCGTCATGAATTCTATAAGCTAAATCAAAAGCTCATCAAACATTTACACAACTAATTATTTTTTTTTAAACATTTACTTTACCAAGCGCGGGAAATGCGGTGGATGATTTAATGTGGTCCTGATATAATTGCTGTTTCCTCATTTTTGTACAAAGAGTGTGTATATCGTTTATTTCTTTCCTTGTCCAGTTAGGGTCCACTCTAGAGTCGGCTATATAAAACAGCAAACACGGGAAAAAGTAAAATAAATTTGTAATTTCACACCCACATATCAAGTTATTTTTTATAAGTCCCTTCAAAAGCGGGACCGTTCACAAGCTTGCTTTTATTTTATATCAGGCAATAATTATGAACTAGAGTTCGCAAACGGGCTCTCAAAATCGAAATTCCACGCGACGGTCGTAAGCGGATTAACTTGAGAAGTCATGGTGCTGCTGCGGCCTACAATATTTATTACATTGCGCCAGCGTTAGCGCGTCGGAATCATATGTTTGAATATTTTCACGTATGAATGAGATCGGGTAATAAAAACTAGAAACTGTTTTTTGCTCAAAATTTAATATAACCTTATGTTAATATTAATAATTCATTATAATAGAAATTGAATGTTATACTAACATTTTTCAGAAGGGGCACGCGGCCACCGGTACCTTTTCTTTTTGGCTGGCATATTAGTTCCAAAGTCACGTTCAAACGTGTTATTTAATTTTTTGTTATAAATACACTTTTTTATGCAAAAAATGCCTAACTAGGGCTAACCAAAAACACAATCGGATCTTGAAAACACGGTATTTTTTGACAGAAGAAAACACCGCACGAAGGAAATGAAATCCAAGGCCTTTGTAACGCAAGCCACGCACTACCTATGGCGTTACGACTGCTCACACCAAAAATTCAACTAACTTTATTTTAAACTCGGATAATTTAATACCGTCAGCAATATTACTTTAATGAAAATGCAAATGTTATCAAACAGGCATACAAGGCAGAATAGCTTTCATAATCGAGACAGATTCATTTAATTTAAAATCAATTTAATTAAAAAATCAAGTCTTTATTTGCTCATTAAAATTGGGATAATCCCATTAAGCAGTCTTGGGGGTAGTAGGTAGTAATGTTGCAGCCAATAAAAAATGGCTATTTGATACTGGTTGCGTAGATCTCTATAGGACGTCTATATGAGATCCATAATGACTTGTAAGTTTACTTTCCATTTGCTATTACATTTTCTAAATAAACTAAATAAGTTTTACACACATTCTACAGCGTGTGATTGGATTTGGGTAAAATTTTTATTTGTGATTTTAGGTGAAAAAGTAATTCTTCATAAAAAAAATTGCTTATCTCGAAAATAAGAATGATTTAAAAAATAATGTCACTATATAGAGGATACGAAATAAATACAAAAATAGATTTTTTCAAAACAAAAAAAATGAAATTCCAACTTTTTGAGATAGCTAATTTAAAGAGCCTTAATAAATGTTTTGATAATAATATGGTGAATATGTAAAAATAACGTATTTTTTACATATTCACCATAAAATTCCTCAAAAACTAAAACTGTCATCAAAAAACTTCTAAAAGCTTTTTGCAGGCTGTTTAATTTTATTGTTTTAAAAGTTGAACTTTTGTTTTGCAAAATTCTATTCTTTTATTTATTATCTTAAATTATTCTTATTTTTCAGAAAACCAAACTGTTTATAAAGGCTCACTTTTTGTCCTAAATTCGCAAATAAAAAAGTTTTCCATATGTTACCCATTTTCGAGTTTTTAATTGTAGAATTACCTAAAAAGTACACCTCGTATAAAAACAATGTCAATGACTTTTTATCTCATATTTTTATCCTCTCCAATTTGGCTATCTTAGAAAAATTATTTTTCTACGAGCGCCCGCAAAATAAATACTTTGCATATGCAATCCGGTTTGAAAAATTTACTTTTGTCCACATTAGTGTGCAAAAGACATTTTTTGCGGAGGCCAAAAATTTTAAAAATTCTGCAAAAACTAATTAGTTTTCGTTAGTTATTTCTTAGCACTTTGTTTTGAATACGCTCCGCATTCCCATTTTTTTGTAGTGGGTTTTGCGTATTTTTTGTGCAATTTTTTCCAGCTAAACTTATTTTTTTAATAAGCAAAACTTTTTATGAAGAATAACATTTTCTCCTTAAATCACAAATAAAAAAAGTTGTCCATAAGTTACCAAATCAACGCACACGCTTTATATGTAACAAAATATTTATAACGTAACAATAGCTAATAATATAGATCAGTAGACGGCTTTCGTTAGAATTGGACAATCAGTTAAATAAAGCCATCCAATAAAATTTTCTTCACAAACTGGAGAATCAACTTTAAGCGATTTATCCGGCTGAGACTGTAAATCCACGGAAACTTATGTGGGATAATCTTCCTTCTCGAAAATATTTCGGAGGATATAGCCTTAGCGAGGAACTTGGAACCGGCAAATTCGGACCACAAGCGAGTTTGCTTTAAGTTCATTTAGTTTGAAAATTAGTGGCAAAATTGACATATAATACTAATATTAAAAGCAAAAAATAAAAAAAAAACGTTTTGTGGACAGGATTATTTTCATAACAATTTCGAAAAAAAGAGTATATAATATAAATAGAGGTATATATATATATATATATATATATATATATATATATATATATATATATATATATATATATATATATATATATATATATATATATATATATATATATATATATAAGAGAAACAGAAATTTCAATTACTGTGCGGTTCTTGGTCGTAAAAAGTTATATAAACGAAATAACTCACGGTAAGGATTCTTCATTCACCATTTTGTCGAGAATCGACCAAAACTTGACGCTATGTTTGTTTCCAGGGCCAAGGGCAATCTGCTACCGTGGTATCTGCCCCGGCAAGGCTCCTCAGGCAGTTTCCTTGCGGGATATCGGTATTAAAACCGAAATACCCAAACCCTGAAACAAACAAGGCGTCATGCCATTCGACTTTGAAAGTCGACGAGGGAAATAGGCGACCAGTGGCGCCATCTGTACAAGACGACACATCTGTGCAAAAATAGAAGAGGAACAGAAATTTCAATTTCTGTGCGGTTCTTGGTTGTAAAAAGCTATACAAACGAAATAACTCACGGTAAGGATTACTCCTTCACCTTGGCTCTGGAAACAAACATAGCGTCATGTTTGACAAAATGGTGAAGGAGTGATCTTACCGTGAGTTATATATATATATATATATATATATATATATATATATATATATATATATATATATATATATATATATATATATATATATATATATATATATATATATATATATATATATATATATATATATATATATATATATATATATATATATATATATATATATATATATATATATATATATATATATATATATATATATATATATATATATATATATATATATATATATATATATATATATATATATATATATATGACTCCAGAAGGTATTAAATATCCCTACAATCTATAATGTTCTAACCTTTGGGGATTTCCTAAATGATAATAGATGGAAAAAATGTTTATGTGTACGTATTGGTCAAATTTCACTGCGCTCTGTTTAGTTATATATTTTATATATTATTTATGTAATTATACTGTTATACCGTTGTTCTAATTTTGAAATATTTTTTTCCTCTATTTATGTTTAATAGTAATTAACATTTTACAATTGAATAATTTGGTAAATATTATGTCTGCAACTAAAGCTTTCATTTATTTTATCGTAGTTATATCGCTAATCGTGAAAAATTCATCCTTTAGGATTTTTTCTGATCTAGTTATGAGGGTAGGTGCCTAGATCTGGAAAAATGTGTTTTCATATTCCTTTAGTATGTCTAGCTGCTTATATAACATGAGAATTAGGATCAAATGATAAAATGTTTGTGTTAAATTCAATATGACTGAGTAAAGTGGAGGCCCAATAATATGATTAAAAATTCGGTTAAAAGTTTGTATAAAAAACAGGTGCGAGACAATTAACTGAAAATTTTGCTATGAAGAACATATAAAGGCGAAACAAAATAACGGTTCAACAAAGTAATTAAAATATCACTTTAATATAAGATTTTGATAAAATATATTAGTTTTAAAAAATTATTTATGCAATTAATTGTTTCCCCGTTACGTACATTAAAAAAGTTCATTTATAGTATGTTGAGAGCAACGAAATAACTTTGGTTCCTGTTCTATTTATAACATCTAACAACTCTCTGATGTGATTTTTCACTAGTCTTCTATTGGGGAGTTAGATTATTGCATTTTCTAAATGTCCGTGTAATATCCTTAATGAATTTATTTGATCCTCCTGATTGCCTTTTAACAAAAATTGATAGGGCTGTAAAATTAACGAGCTTTATCTGTTTTACTTTTGTGCTAGATCGTAATGACAATTCGCTTTTAGGGATCGCATCAACTGATTAAATGTATAATATACGTTTTATTTTAAATACCACAGATCAAATGGTTGCACCCGAAGTTGCTTTTAAAAAGTTTCTTAAAAAATTAAAAATATTCATGCTACTTTCAAGGCATGATTCAATTAGATCTACTAGTGTGTTATCAGGATTATTGCGACACATCTTATTAAATAATAAGACCATAATAGAATAAAAATCAACTACAAGCAATTAGTTAGAGAAAGAAGTACAGTTACTAGCCTTGATAGGGGTTTAAAGCTAATAAGTTGCTGAACATTGATTTAAATTTAGTTTTTATGTTCTAACCTCACCTTTTAGCGAACCTTATTCAAATTCAGAAAAACAATATTGACCACTAAAAAATAATAATTTTGACAGATCACGAACACTGCTTGTTTCAATTATTACAAGCCTAAGAAACACGCACAAATGTACTGAAAATCCAGCTTAAGAAAATTTTGCAAAATTTTTCATATATTGCAGTCTTTCGCCTTTTAAACAAAAATATTATAGACGCGTAAAAATCGAAAGAGCCGTTGTGGAGATATAACCCTCCGAAAAGCTCTATTTTAGAGCGGAAAGATTTATAGAGATTACTTTATTTTGGCACTTTGGTGTTCACGAATGGAATTAAAATTTAAACAAGTGGTCAACAAAGTGCATATATTCTAATCTAGAGACTCTATTCGGATGTGAGAAAGAAAGCTTCGAAAATCAAATGTGATTTTGGCGAGACGTCAGCTAAACTGTACTTTTCAGAACGACAGTAGTGAACGCATGTAGTCCCGGAATGAAAACACATTGTATTTTTCCAGCCGTGAAGGACACACTCAAAACAAAAAATATATATATATATATATATATATATATATATATATATATATATATATATATATATATATATATATATATATATATATATATATATATATAAATATATATATATATATATATATATTCCTCGAGTTCGCGATAAGATTTAAACTGCAGTTTTCCCCTACTTTTAGGTAACACAGTTTACACATACAAATCCTGTAAACTGTAATTTATTTAAAATTTTACTTCCATCGTAAGAGGGAAGTATTGTAATCACCCTCCGAGATTTTGGCAGATTTATTTAGGGTCCATAGATTTCGTTTTAGTGTCCATAGAGCCCAAAAAAATATATTGCCCTAGTTCCGATCTAGTATGTCGGTCTGTCTATATGAACTATAGAAGTACTACTTTCTGCTTGGACTTAAAATTTTAGTCCAAAGTAGAATGGCGATAGAATGATTATATTTTAGTGGAAATCCCATACGGGAGGCCTCACAAAAAGTTAAAATAGTTAATAACATGAAAACAGAAAAAAGATCCAGGAAATGGAGTTTTAGCGAATATTTAAATATTTCTTTTTGATATATGAGATTCTCACTAGAATTTTACCAGTGTATCCCTGTTTCACACTTGATTTTTGTGCAAAATTTCAAGTTAAATAAATAAGTAGATTTTTGATAGATTCTAAAGTTTTAAATGCTTCATTAGGCGGCCATTTTGTTCCATATTCGGTTCACAGCAAAATTTTACTTTTATATCACACTTGAAATTAATCCTATAAGCAGTTTTTGTGCTAGACCTATCGCCAATTCGTTCAATTGTACGCAAATACCTTAATACTTGTAAATTGATAAATCGCATTAACGAATCGCACCGCAAAGTGAGCTATCGGGATTAAGTCAAGCTGTTTGGATTCTACATCTCAAAAACAATTGAATTTTCGTAAATGATAAGTTATATGAAAATGGTTTGAGTTAATCGATCCAATCTAAATACATTAATAAAGTAGGGTATTACATTTCAAAAATTTGAACCAAAAAATTAAACAATAAATAAACCTGTAGTTGAAATATTTTCGCTATATAATATTTTTAATAGCCTTTTCTTAATGGCATGGTTTCACTAACTAAAGGATATAAAAACTTTCTCGGTGTGAAAAATGTATAAAAGTATTGTTTTTACCAAGAAATATTTTTTATGAATTATTTTGTATCCTTCCATAGATTCTGATCTACCGTGTAATTTACGGAGCTCAAAAAAAAGACCAAAAACCAAGTAATTCTATTAAAATAATCTTGTTTAGTGCCTAAAACTAGAATTTGAACTGCGTTTTTTTTTGCAGTACTAACTGTCTATATTTCGATTTTACAAGATCAAGAACTACATTTAAAAAACTGCGCATTACACTGATGCTGATTTTCCTTAAGTTTTGTGCGTGGTCCTTTAAAGCAAAAACTTTTTTTATACAGTTATTTTTGAAATAATATAGAATAATTATTCCGCTTTACAAAATAATATAATATATCAATAATAATGATAATAGCTGATATTTAAAACTAAGTTCAGAACGACTTTGCTTTGCACATAACATTATAATATACAAGTTTAATTTATTATTACTGTAATTTACCTAGAGAATTGTCAACACCTGTAGTTAGAGATATTGGTATACCAATTACTGTATCGCTTTCACATATTATCTTGAAATAAGGTAGTATTCTCATTTGCGCAGCGGTACGGAAATTCTCTCGATATCATTAGTGCAAGATGTCTAAAGTCATATAGATACAATTCGAAAGTTAGTCGTCGTCGTCGATCGATGATATTATGAGCTGTGTAATTGACTGGATAATTGAAACAAGAAGATATTGGTAACAAAGTTTCGCTCCAAGTTATGCTAATAATATTATTACATAATTAGGGTGGTGTTAGTTGAGCCAGATAAAATTTAAAATTAAATATTATGCTATATACATAAACTCAAAAATTGTGTGAAATATCTAGCGTTTTTGTTTGAACAATCGTGCTGCATCAATTATCAAATTATTAAAGAAAGTGCGTCTTTGCAATACAAATTCTAGGAGATCTTGCACAATAAAGAACGAAAAAATAAATTTAAAAAAAATCAATTGCCATCCCCATTAGATATGTTAGGCAAAGAATTGTTTTATTTATGAATATTTTTATAATAATAAATGCTGTATTTTTGATAAGAAACGAATTTGAAAAACATTGTTAAAATCTTGTAAGCGCTTAGTTATATTTGTTTAATAATCTTTAAAATTCGAAATAAGGGCATGTTATAAAATGCAAAACATAATTGGTTTTTTACATCAACACAAAATATTAAGGTATATAAACAATGTCTCAAAAGAACGTTTTTATAACTAAAATAAAAAGAGTTAGCTGTATATATTTAACTCTATGTAGGTAAATAATTTATTATAACAAACTTTTAAAATGGATGATGCATTTTCTAGTTTAACTTTGAATGTAGATGGTAGACAGTGGAGTGAATAATCGAATGATTTTTAAAATTTAACTTTTATGTAAAAACTAGAGAATCTAATATTAAAAGTTGACCAAAGTAATTAGAAGAGTGGTTGAGATGCATTGAATATGTTGCCAGGCAAGACAATGATAAATTGAGAAACAAGGTATACAATGGAAATCTAGAGAGTCCAAAACAAGCAGAATGGAATTATATGGTGTAAGTAGTGACATTTTTTTTAAATTAATATTTTCAAACCCGTCTGAAACATAGCAAGTTGGAAGATTTTTTCGACCAGGTATACCATGTTCTCTTATCGCGTGATAATGATCGGTTTTTAACAATAAAACATCAGATTTTTCCTATTCCATATTAGACTGTAAGTTATTTACAGTGTTACAAATGAACAAATTTGCAGAAGTTCAAATCAATTAATTTAGTACCTCTGACGTACCACAGTTGACTTGATACTAATAATAAAAATATTTTTTTGTTAATTTTTATTATTATATTTATATATAAAGAAAATCCCCTCAAAGTTTTATTAGAAAAAAAACCTTTTTAAATATGTTCTAATAACCTGGAATTCTTCTCTTTTGCAGGTGTGATCTTTTTGTTTAAAAAATAAGTTATTTAGATAATTTCAAAAACAGTCGAATAAAAGTATTGAACTAAGGCTCAAAATAATTTTACAAAATGAAAAAAATCTTATCCCACTCGACGCGTCACGTAAAAATACAAGTTTTAGAAATATACAAAATACAATTGAAAAATAAAATTAGTTACAAGTGTTAGTTTTAAAAATTCATCATGAGGAAGTTAAATTTTTTTCAGATTTACACACAATTTCAGACGATAAGTTAAGTTTAAAAATGAAGAAAATTTTGAATGTCAATGATTTCAGTCAAAAAACAAGACCTGCTGAAGACCGAAATAAAGCACCGAATTTACTCCAAAATGGTAAAACTTCCCGGGATTTAAAACAAAACTACTTCTTTTCTTGTGATTAGTCTCCTCTGCAGCATAGAGTGGTTTGCTTTTAGGAGCAAATACGACCTTAGGGTTGTACACAAACAAGTGTAAAGTGGGTTTTCAGGCCAAGTTTTGGCAATTTGCCTAACTTAGAGCAATGATTTTACATCGCAAACGTCTCCGCAAAGTGAAATGAGCTTCCGTTTCCTCCTTTATCCCGGGTTCCAGGACACTCAGATCGAACCGGTACAATTTTCCCCGTGTTGTACGTAATTCATTTTATATGTATAAACATAATACGATTATTTACAATCTACATTAAGGCATATTTATCCTAGATATCTATATATCTATAAATTGAGAGTTTTTTATCTATGAACAGACGAAGATCGACATTTTTTGGTAAGATTTACTTGATAAGTTCCACTAATACTCAACCCCCTTATCCCGCATCGAAATATTTTTTAAAAGTTTGGTTAAAACCGTAAATCATAATTTCGTATATCGAACCGTTTTCTCTGGTCATCATCCCAGATATTCAATAGAAGATCTACATTTATAACTTCCCCAAAGCTATAAAAAATCGGATTGTCCAGAATTTAAATAAAATATAATCCTCTAAATATTAAATATCGTGCATACAGCAATGAATATTAACTGATCTAATTTCACTTTGTAAAATATAGGCTTCAAGTTATTTTCGGATATCAGGTTGAATAAGATTGTAACAAGTACTCTATAGATTACGTTTAAAAATAGACATAAAATCCCCCATTATAGGTATATACTCCTGTCAACAAACTTTCATAAAGTTGGTTGGTGCACTCCGTAAATCTAAACGATAAATCTGTTTAATTTTCGGCTTTGCATGAATTTAAGCATGTTTTATATGCATTGTCTCTTATATCATTATCAAACATCACATTAACTAAGAACTTTAGGAAAAAATTAAGGTGACTTCTTTTATTTTATTAAATGCTTAATTAATTAATTTTAATAGTATTAAAATATACAATCTTTTAATATTTATGAGATACCTAAATAAGTACATTACATAAGGTATGAAATAATATATATATATATATATATATATATATATATATATATATATATATATATATATATATATATATATATATATATATATATATATATATATATATATATATATATATATATATATATATATATATATATATGTATATATATAGATAGATATAATAATTATATATATATATAAAATTTATTTATTATTTGTTATTTTAATGAAGTAGACTTACCTTAATTTGTATCCATGTAACGACTATGATAGTGTCAAAAATCGTTCTCAAATGTTCTGTTAGGCTTAATTCTTTTCACCTTATAGTATTTAGATTATTCTAGATCATTCCATCCTTTTCTAAAAGCTATATAAGCGCGCCGCGAGGCCACATTTTGATTCAGTTGTAATTGAGATTTCGAAGTGTAAACAGGCTGACAGTGACAAGTTTAAAGTTACCTTAGTTACGATTATTAGGTATATCCATTGTTTACTTCTGCTACCTGTAAGCTGTATTCTTAATAAAAACAGTGCATTCAGAAAACGTGTTTGTATATCGGCCAATCCGGAACATGGTGTTAGAAGCGGGATAAGGATTCAGCTGAGTCTGAACTTAAAGTAATCTGAAGACGAAGAAGTAAGAACTGCTTTTTTTAAAACACAGAAGATACAGAAATCATCATAATTATGGAAGAAAAACTTGATTTCTTAATGAATGTGATAATGACAATGCACAATGATATGAAAGACCTAAAAAAGAACCAAGAAGACGCGAAAACAGTCAAGAAGACATGAAGAAAATCCAAGATGACACGAAGAGGGGTCAAGAAGATAAAAAGCAGGAACTTAAAGAAGACATGAAGACAACCCAAAACACATGAAGAGGAGCTAAGAGGACATGAAGCAAGAACTAGAAAACCTGAAGAAAAATCAAGAAGACATAAAGCAAGAAATTAAGGAAGGTATGAAGAGGAACCAAGAAGAAGTAAAGCAAAAACTTACAGTTGACATGAAGAGGCACCAAGAAGACGTAAAACACAAAATGCAAGAAATAGAAAAGAATCAAGAAGAAATGACTATAAAAACGTTGTGTGAACTGATACTAACCAAGGAAGATGTAAAAGAGGAATTGGGACAAATGGAGAATAAAGTGCAAAAGCAAGTTCAGAAGGTTCATTACCAAATGCAGCAAGAAGTACAAAATCTACGTTCCCAGATGCAGAAATTTGAAAACCTAAGCGAGTTAAAATTCGACGTTGTCTCTTTATCACATCTGATAAAACCACTTACGTTTATTGGTAAGGTGCCGTGAGTTACTTACCTGAAACAATTTGAAGGTGCCGCAACTGGAAATAATTGGGATTCCACCGAAACTCAGAGGCTCTTGCATATGCCCTTCCGTTTGAAACGGCTAAACAAACATCCAGGAGTCAAAAAAAAAACTACAAAGACTACAGTAAAGTCCAGAATACCGGACTACAAATCAAAATACTTCGACCATTATAAAAAAACTGCAAGACGTTCTTCTTAAACATCAGAAAGACGAAAATAAAACTTTAACTTTCCGACAAAGAAAAGGCATCGATTGTTGGAAATGTGACGAAGAGGGACATATGCAAAGCCGCTTTATCAGCAAGTTGACTAGGTGTTACCAAGCCCCATCATAATCAACAAAAATGAAAGTATACCGGCTGCAGAATAATGGCTCTAGCTTGGTAGTACCGAGGAAGATATGCGGTCGGGACTGCGAAATGGTACTGGATACCGACTCAACACATCATTGTGAGGTCAGACATTATAGCTCCTTGCAGAACAGAAGATCCATACAAAAAATATGTCTTGTAAACCTCCAATGATGAAGTTATACCTGTGAAAGGCATCCATGAAGCTGAAATAACCCTGGGGAATACTACCTTCATACATGATGTTTTCATCGAAAATATAATGGATAACTGGTCATACTTGGTCTTCATGTTATGAATGAACATAAATTTGTCCTTGACATACCTCAACGAGTCCTGCGTACGAAAAATGAAGAAATAGTTATGAACCTACCACGAAGAAATAATTCCACTATCCGAGAAGTTATTTTGCTAGAAGATGCTACTTTAACTGCGAGATCGGAATGCGTAGTGAAAGCAGTGCATGATACTACATGCAAAGGGAAATTTATCAGCAAGAAGATATTGGTCCTATAACCGAGCTGAAATTAGATAATTCACCAAGACCTTGCTACCAAGAAATTGCAGCCAAATCCCAGAAATTTAAAGGATACTGGGATTTATGGGACTCTTTGGTAATAAAAGACGGTCTGTTCAAAAGACTCTAGTAAAGTTCTGACGGCAAAAATGATAAATATCAAACTATTTTGTCCTCAAAGAGCGTTCCTGAAATTTAACAAGCCGTACGCGACGGTGCCGGCGGAGGACATTTTGGTGTTATGAAGACTCTTGAAAAAGTTCGAGAAAGGTTTTATTGGTTGAGAAGTCGTGCAGATGTGAAAGATTGGTGCCGAACCTGAGAGGACTGTGCCGCTAGTCAAGGTCCCCAAACTCGTACTCGTGGCAAAATGAAGCAGTACAATGTGGGAGCAACCTTCGAAAGAATTGCCATAGATGTAGCAGCACCATTTCCAGTAAGTAAGTCCGGGAATCGCTTTGTATTAGTAGTGATGGATTACTTCAGCAAATGGCCAGAATTCTACGCAATACCCAGTCAAGAAGCCATTACTGTTGCCGACGTACGATTTCAATAATGGATTTGCCGATATGGAATTCCAAAGAAATACACTCCGACCAAGGCAGGAACTTTGAATCAGATGTATTCAAAAGCCTGTGCGCCCTATTAGGAATACATAAGACAAGAACAACACTTCTTCATCCACAGTCAGATGGAATAATTGAAATATTTAATAGAACTTTGGAGAACTACCTGAAAATCCAAGTTAATGAACAACAAAAGTGACTGGGATAAATGCATTCAACCACTTTTACTGACCGCTCTGTAGTTCATGAATCCACTGGAAAAGCACCTGCCATTGTAATATTTGGATCTGATTTACGCTTCCAGTCGACCGTTTGACTGGACGCCCTCCTGACAATAAGATAGCTACTACGGATTATGCCATCAGGTTATTAAACGCCTCAGAGAAATCCATGAAGAGGTCCGCCATAAATTACAGATAGAACGCGATAGAATGGAGTCACGTTATGATCTACGAGCTAATCACACTGGATTTGCATTCGGTGAAAAAGTTTGGTTATACAATCCAAAAAGAACCAAGGGACGTTCGCCGAAGTTGCAGAAGTCAAGGGTACACCAGATTCAGAAGTGCCTTCACGCAAAAATGAAAGTCGTGCACCTCCATCGACTAGCCCGTTACCAAGATACCGAAGATGTTTAATCAAGATGATAAACTCTTACTTACTTAAGTTTTAGAGAAATGATTTTGCTACCTGTAAGCTGTATTCAAAATAAAAGGAGTGCATTCAGAAAACGCATTATATATATATATATATATATATATATATATATATATATATATATATATATATATATATATATATATATTATATATATAGATATATATATATATATATATATATATATATATATATATATATATATATATATATATATATATAATATATCGGAAGAATTCTGAGGAAACACAACATACAAACAATACGCAAACCACAAACAACTATAGGTAAACTACTCGGAAACCCAAAAGATAAAATCAAACTGGAAAACCACGGAGGGTACAGTATTCCGTGCCAGGACTATGAAAAGTTGTACGTAGGGCAAACTAACAGGCGAATATCAGCAAGAGTGGAAAAGCATAAACTCAGCATCAGAAATAAACAAATAACCTCAGCTTTATTCCTACATCATCAGGAAACCGGCCATAAAACAAATTTCGATGGGTGTAGGGAGATTGCCAATATAGAACATTATAAGACCAGAATAATCCGAGAAGCCATAGAAATTGAAAAACAAGGTGATTTGAATAAAAGGGACGAATCATTAAAACTACCAACAGTATGGAGGACAATAATCGACAAATCTAAAATCGCAAAAACTCAAGCGCAATTAGCGCAACAACAACAGCACCATCCGTGAAACATAAATAACGACCAACGCCTGAGCAGATATAACCTTCGGCCCCGAGTGGGGGTATAAAAAGGAAGCGTCGCAGTCACCAACACTTCAGTCTCTATTCGGACGCGAAAAAGAAAGCTTCGAAAATGCCAAATGTGATTTTAGCGTCAGCAAAACTGTTCTTTTCAGAACGACAGTAGTGAACGGATGTACACCTGGAATGAAAACACATTATATATATATATATATATATATATATATATATATATATATATAAATATATATATATATATATATATATATATATATATATATATATATATATATATATATATATATATATATATATATATATATATATATATATATATATATATATATATATATATATATATATATATATATATATATATATATATATATATATATATATATATATATATATATATATATATATATATATATATATATATATATATATATATATATATATATATATATATATATATATATATATATATATATATATATATATATATATATATATATATATATATATATATATATATATATATATATATATATAGAGGCAAAAATCTCTCAAATCATCACAATTAGCGAATTATAAAATTAAATGGTTGATTCTGCAGCTTAAAACACAATAGGACAGGAAACCGTAAACGGACCATAAACAGAGTAAGTCAGGGACGCTCAAATGGAAGATGGTTACGGTTATCGGTTTGGAAGTTTGTGAAAATATAGCCGGATGGCAAAGGCCTTTGCTGCTGTTAGTGAAGAAAAGAGCAGAAAATCATTTTAGAAGGAAAAAAGTTAAAGGTTGAAGTATTAATTTTTTGGAGGAGAGCGCTTATTGCAAAAATTTATTTTGATTAACGTTTCAAGACAAATCGTATTAGATTTTCATAATATACATATAATAGAGGAGTCTTGTACACATGTGCCACTTATTAGACGGAAGACTTGAAGAAGTTCAGGACATGAAACTCATATGATTTGATAGAATATTCATGAACAGAATTAAGGTTCCTGCCTCAGATTTTAGTAAAGAATAGATGGCATTAGGCTAACTGGGAAGATATTTTAATTCTGGAATATCTTATCGTAAGTATAGCCACAACTACAGATTAATTAATGGAAATAATAAATAAATAAAATAAATAGTAATAAAAGTTGTCTCGAAATCCTGACCGAGATCAAAGCCAAGCTTCCGCTATCTACAGTTTATTATCTAAAACTCAAGTAATTTGTAATTTAAATTATTTGCTTTTTCCGACAGAGGCTTCGAATTCTCAGTTGAAATACCTATAAACAAAAAACACAGTGAACTCTCGATAACTTTAAATACCATAAAACAAACAAAAATAGCATTCTGTGTAGTCGAGCTACAAGAACCTATTATATTTCAATGTTATAGGGCAAAATATACTTGACTGCTTCCCGAAAACTAAAATTGATATTTACAATTTATTAAGGAATTATGTTGCCCTCGTAAATAATTTCAGGAAGCATACAAATATGTTAAATTAGGAAGAAGCAATGTTAAGCAAAATATAAACATATGGTATGGTTCCATATTATGCACAAGAAGTGCAAATTTCTTTGAATTAATAAACGTTTTTTTAGGAGATACATCGTTTATTGTTGTAGAACCTAGTCTACCGTCTTAAACTACTTGATTATTTTTTAATGGGTCTAAAATAAATTAATTTTTAAAGCACCTAAATTGTTACAGAGATTCAGAAATCAGAAAAAAACAAATTCCCAAGATGCTATATTAATTTTACCATATTAGATTAGCATCATGTAGCGCCATCCTGTTTCCACTTTGCGGACTTATATGATTTGATTTTTGATGCAAATCGATATAACGCGTAGAGTCTGCGCTTTACATTTATTACCGCCCAAATCTCATATTGATTGTGAAAAAATAAAGGACTCTTGTTCTTATGTTCTTTATATGTATAAAATTTTCTGTGTTTCGTATAGATGGTGGTAGCTGCTATTTTTGGTATGTCTTTTTATTTTCAAAAACAGGGTGTAATTTGTAAATGAAAATAATTTTATAATTTATATTAGAATTTCCAATTTACAGGGAGTTTTTAATTGGATTTATATTAAGGCAATTCAAAAATAAGTTTCAAGTGTTAGTTTAATGCTGCTCTACATCAAACCGTTAAATTCAAAAGCCTTTAAAATCGTTAACCTAGCAACTTCAAATAGCACTAGCTCGGAATAAAAAATAGCTATAGGGTGTTTAAATATGTGTAGAGAATCTTAAGAAAAGTCTTTAATTTTAAAATAAAAATTGCTTGTTTCATATAAAGACTTAAACTAGAATCAGGCCATGTTTTATTTGGGATATTCTGTATATTGAAAATATTTTTAAGATATGATATATAAGATAAGAAATAAAAACAAAATAGACGGATTCTAGAGCCTTTTACAATTTTTTTTAACATAGATTTGTCTTCATTTATAAAATGAGTGGAAAAATAAAAGCAAACTATCAGTTGATCTGTCGATTTGATGTAAACGAAATCCCTGCACAGTGGGAATCGCTTTCTCGCTCTTAATTTTGAGATTTAAACCAAAGTTTTGGCGCACTCATGCTGATGTTTTGATGCACAATATGCAAACTGATGAATGCATATGAATTGTCGAATGGCATTAACGAATGGCCTGACGGGGAAGAGTTATAATACAGATTTATAGAATCTCTTATTAAATTTCTAATCTCTCCTTTTTCTATTTTTGTGCATACCTATAGCGTAAAAATGATCATTAAAATAGAAGATAAACATGTAATGTAGAAATAGTTCTCACTCTCAAGCAGGATAATTAATTTGTATTTCGTTTAATTTACTATTTCTTTTTTGGATATTTCTCGTTGTTTTAGACAATGAGCAATAATATTAGAATGCATTAATGAATGTATGTAAGTGGTCTATTTTATTATAATTAATGAGACAATCTAAAAAGTTTTAAATTTGGATATTACCTAAAAATTTTTATTTTTATATGGTTTTAGATATATTTTGAAAAAAATCACATTACCTGAAAATTCCAAAACCGCCTTACTGCTCTCCTAAGACAACTTGTCCTAAATGCAAAACATCAGTTTTGAAATATAAAGAATTTTAAAGTTTTTATATGCACTTTTTATAGAAGTACAAAGGCGAAAAATTATATTAGATGAGTTAAGTTAACAAAATATGTCTTAGCAGGGCAGTATAATCTCAGTTGTCAAAATTATTCAGAGACGATTACAAATAAACAAAGGGGTAAGTTAAGATTATTAGTGAATACATTGAGGAACACAAACCAAAAAATACTTTAGCGTGCAAGTTATACTAAAATAACTGCCATTCCCGATGCAAATAATATATGATAAGAATAATTAATGATTTATTGTTTGGATTGTTAAGTACGGAATATTATGGCTATTAGTGTTATTAATAATGGCGGCAGACCTCCCTGCAGTGTATTACTTGGAGACTAATTGTACAGAATGGGATCAAATATCCTGAAAAATAAAAAATATAGCCATTATATTTCGAAAAATCGGTAAATTTCTTTTACTCGAAACTTTTCGGTATGTAGTCAATTAGTAGCAGATATACATTGTCATTTCAAACATTTATATTGGTCACAGTTTTGTTTCACCATATTGGATTAGAACAGTTTTTACCTATTCCAGAATTGATTTTTAGATATAATTAAAAATAAAATGAATTAGTAGTTATTAAATTGAAATACACCGCCATTTCCTTCCATCATGTTAAACGCGTACCGGTTTATCTCTATATCACGCTTAATTTTTCTGCAAAATTTATAAAGTCGGTTAAATAAGAAGATTTTTTTACGTTGATTTTTTACATTTAGTTTGACCGAATTTTGTTTCGCCATCTTGAATTCGTACCAAAACTTTTGAAAGTAGTCTAATAAGTAATTTATTTCAGCCTGGTTTTTTAAATATTTTATTAGGTCGCAATTTTTTTTCCTATCTTAGATTTATATCAAAATGTTACCAGTTCACTCCTATGTAACACTTGATTTTCGTACAAAATATTACAAGATCATCGCCATGTCCCTTTAAAGTCTGACCAAAATTTGAAGCCAATCGGGTACTTAATTTTTAAGCGCGAACTGACAGACCGACAAACCATCAGACAGTCCGACGGACATATCGACAGAATTGATAAAACATATATTTTTGGCATCTAAGGACGCTAAAATGGGTATATATGTAAAACCTGGTAATTTTGTAACGATTAAAAATACTTTATTTACCGGCCATTTTGTTCCACCATCTTCTTGAATTCGTATCATAATTTTACGAGTTCATCTCTGTACCATAAATAATTATAGCACAAAATTTAAAATCAATCCACTAAGTAGTTTTTCAGGCTGAATTTTTAAATAGTTTATTAGGCCGCCATTTTGTTCCGCCATGTTGAATTCGTAGCAAAATTTTACCAGTTGATTTTTCATAATACTTGATTTTGTGCAAAATTTGAGGTAAATTGGTTGAGCAGTTTTTTGGTACTAATTTCTCTAATAAGCCTCAATTTTGTTTCATAATAATGAATTCTTACCAAAATGTTACCAGGTCATCAAAATTTAAAGTCAATGGGATAAGTAGTTTTTTAGCTATGCCGCGAAGAGCCAGACCGATGGAATTGAGAAAATATGTTTTTAGGGATCCTGAAACGTAAACATCTGAAAAAATCTCGGAGGGTGATTTTTCACGGTTACAATACTTCTCTTAATAAGGATTTTTTAATAATCGCAAATCGTATAAGGCATTGTAGTATTGTGGTGAGAGATGATTTATATTATTTATATTAATTATAAATAAATAAAATCAGGCAACCTTTATGGTTTTTTTTTGTATTACAAATTTAATTTAAGTACCAAAACTAATTGACCAATATGCAAATAATGAAAATAAACTTACACATCAATTGCATTTTAGCAATATTCGACGTTTAACAAATCATGGCCGTATCAAATTGCATTCCGCGTTTCGATCTCGATTGAAAAAGGAATTTTAAGAGGCCTTTACTACAAGAGATCTAAATCTAAATATTCCACAGTTCTAAAAGTCACTGTTCAAATCTCGTGGAGTAATGATCCCTAGTAATGTACCGTAAAAATCGAAGGTGAAACAATCGATAGTAATTCAAATGTGACCAAGAAGCATTTCTTAATTGGTCCTTAATCATAATGTAATACATGTCAATAAATCAATTATGTAAATGGCATTTAAGTTTTGTTTAATGCGTGTGCTTTTAAAGGGCATAACAAGCAACAATTTACATTTCTTAAATGGGATATACTGTATGTCTGAAGGTTGTAGAGAACGTTAAATAAACTGGTTCTATTGGAGTGGCATGGTATCTATTTCTTTAATTTTACATAATTTGCTAATTTAATAATTCTTACGTCCCAGAGGCTCTCCTGTGCTCATCAGCTATGTATTTTCAGGTGGTTTCTTTAAGTATTTGAATTATCTTCCCTAGAATTGTTAAAAATGTCTGAATCTTTTTTCTATGAAACCTGCTTTTATGAATGTTATCGCTAGTAATGCTATGCAAAACATTAGCCTCTGATATTGAAATTGATCAGGAATTGATTTGGAAATGATCAGTGGTCTTCCTATATAACCAATGTTACCTTTTTGATTTGTGTGTGCTTATAATGCTCCTTGACTTATTGCAGCGCAAAAATCCATTTAAGCATAGCCTTATTTACGATTTTAATAAAATAATACCCAAAAATTCCATTTTATATTAAAAATTAAATATTTAATTGAAAGCTTGGTTCATAAAATAAAATTTAGCTTTATTTTTAATTTCGGTTTTTAAAACATACAATATTATAATAAATAAATCAACAGATTTATTTTTAAGGCTATAATTAATACTGATGGGTACCATATTTGTTGCATGAATCAACCAATTATTCTTGAAATTAATACGATTAGGCATTAAAAGTTACATAACCCAAACCCCATTGTGCTGCTACTCATGAAACAAAATACTGCAGAAATTTTACAGTGGATAGCCGACAAAAACTACGCATGTCCCCTTGATACCAAACTTTCGACATTTTCGCTGATGTGTCTCGTTCTACTTTTGTCTTTTGCTAAGAATATTTAAGAATAAACCTATAAAAGTAAGAATTTGGAAAATACTTCATTACAGAAAAGAAATAATATTTTTAATTTACTTTTGAAGTGCTAAAAATATCGTATGTATTTAGTGTATATGTTACAGGAAATATCCGATTTCAGGCCATTCTATTTCGCCTAGGTCATACTAAAATTTCCTATCGTTTTTTGGAACTTTGCACTTTTCCTAGGACATACTAGTATTGCCTGATAGTTTTTAGGACAAACTAGAATGGCTTGATTACTGTTAAGAAATGTCCGATATAAACTATTTTTGATTTATTGAAAACATTTGCATCCAAGAGACCAGAAATTTCGACCTGTTATATATAGATATTTTCAAAAATATACTATTTCGACAAAATTGGAAAATATGAGTTTTAAATTTTAATTTTTTAAAGTTTGAATTTGTGGGTAAAGAAGTGAAGCAAAGCTAAGATTTTCTCCAAAAAGCACTAAATTTAAAGGACTTACTTACTAACTACTTATAAACTAAATTTCAACATTTTTATCATTACGACTTAAAACGGAATACATTTGTTGACGGTAAATATGATTTAATTAATAGAATAAAATAATACAGTTTTTCATTAAACAGTAAATAAGCAATAAAAGGGTAAGTAACTTATTTGTTTCTGCAAAAACTGCTTTTGTGGCATTTTAAAATGCACAGTAATTGGCATTGTCTACATAAACACGCAAGTGTACCTTGTGTGCCTTGTGCATTTACATCTAGTATATTTCCAGATTTTGCCCGAAGATTTTGCAGCTGTAGATCTTAAAGAAATTATTTTAGCTTGGGAAATATCGTCTATTGAAATAAAATTTAGTTCACATAAGTCAAAATCGGAGGGGGTATAAAGTTGTTTTAAACATCCATCTTTAGTACCCAGTTTGTATAAATTATCATCTGTTACATTTGTGATTATACCCATATCGTTGCGTAAACTTCCGCAGGCCTTGTCTCATCTGGTAATGCGACTGTAATACTGTCCCCAATTTTAGCAGGTGGATGTAACTGGTCACTTGTGCGCTTGCTTCATTCGCTCCGCCAGTTTTTTAACGAAGCGGCATCTAGAGCTCTAACTCTTCCTATGTTGCTCTCGATATTAGACTCTTCTCTTATATTTTCTTTCAAGTTTAAGGTGTTTAAACTTTCCCTTTCCGTCTGTGAGTCCTAGTTTTCTCATTCTAAACTACCAGATGCTGTTTCACTTTTACTGTCGCGTGAATGTACATTATCAGAAGTTGTTGGTGAAATAACTTCTTTTAAATCGTCTTTAGTGAGCATATCAGAAATAACTTCTTCGCTTAATGTAAACGTACGCAATCCCACTCTTGGTTCTATAACAATATGGCACAAAAATTTTCACTTACCGGATATTTATTTAATGATCAATAAAGTATACTGAATTTCGAATTCATCAAGGCGTTGGAGACCCTAAGAGTTGGAACAAGCTGGGGAGAATAATAGTAGAGGCCGACAGCAACAGTGGAGAAGGGCTGGGTTAAGATCTAAATATTTTGCGCCACGTAATTAATTATTACTCTACTTTATCAAATAAATTAATGAAGTACTAGGCCGATAATAATTACGAATTATCGCCCAGTGTTGCACAACTCTAGCGATTCCAAGCAACGAAAAACCAAAATATTATCTTATACCAATGAGCTTACCTTCACAGAATACCAAATAATTAATTAAGATATGAGGGTCTCACTTGTAGGTAGGTAGGAGCAGTAAAACGCAAAATTTTGTTTGAAATCATATACTAATATCAAATAAGTTGTTCTTTTTGTTTTTTTTTTCAAAAGTTATTTCAAGTACAATAATAGTATATGTAGGTATGGTCCAAACGCGGGCCAACAGCGATACAGCTATAATATGTACTAAGCTTCTAATCTTAATTATTAAAATTACCTGCAGCTTAAGAGAAATCGATATTGTACACAAGAAAATGAATAATAAAAAAAATATAAATATGACAATGGTCAACAGTATGCAGGAATATATAAAAATATAGTACCACGGTCGATATTATGACGCCATAAATCGTGAGTGCAAAATCAAATACAAGTCAGTGAAATACATCAAAAATTATAAATAGAATCAAAACAAGTTATTAAAGGCCACTCGATAAGCCAGTCAGCTCAATAATAAGGTAAAAAGTTTAGTTTAAAATTAGTAAATAGATTTTGATTTTTAGTGAGAAAAATTAATTTAAATTTGAATTTGTAAATATGAAGAACAAATTAATAAATTGGCTAATTGACTGTATCGAGGAATTTAGCTTGCAAAAGATATAATAGTTGAAATTTTAATTATTTGCTACGGTTACTTATCTGGACGTCCTCCAATAGCTGTGGCCGTTAGCTGTTCAGACCTTCAGGCAAAGAAATGTCACCTGGACTCAGGCGTATACAGGTGGGAGCAGCACCAGCTCCGATGCTGAAAGTGAGTCTCTTGCCTGGTCAGGCAAGTTGGCAATCCCAATAACTGATCCAAAGAAAAATCCAAATTCCAGGACTTGATCGTCGTCGTGACGGAAATCCCTTGGAATAATATCCAAACCAAAAAAAAAACCCTCCTTCTGAGGGTTTTCTAACCAAAATGGAGTCTGGGTCTAGCAGTTGCCTAGTGCTAAAAACGGAATCAACGAGTGGTTGTCGATGGTCTGGACAAGTGCAGTGGGCTTCTTACGAAGTCTTGACTCGGAATCTGCTATTCCAGGTGCCAATATGGCAAGTCAGCAGGAGGATATCCTCTAAAGATGGTGGAACGAGGATTTTAGAGTGTGGCGGCCATTTTCACAATTCTCCCTCGTGGGTGCGAACTTCCTCTGTCCAAAAAAAACCCCAAAGTGCCCGAATAACAACTTTAGAACTTTCAAATCCAAACAGGAACTATTTCGCAAAAGATGCTCATCAATAAATCTCGTAAATACGATCAAGCCAGGCTCTACTTGAAAATTATGATGAAGGCATCAGAAAATGGACCGCGCACCACACTGCTGACTTGAGACTCACCAAGCAGGAACAAATTTTTGGAGCAACAGGTCCAAAATGTCTCGCCATGTTGCCACGATTCCACTCATAAAATCCTAGTTAAGACTTCAATTCTTTATCAATAAGCAACCAGTCATACTTAACACCAAAGGCACAGCAAATATCCGTCAATTAAATATCCAAAGGTCAAATCCGAGAAATAGAAACAATATATAAAATTCATTGTTTCAGAGCCACAGTCAGGTAAAATGTCACATCCGATATAAAAATTCTGCAGTCACGGGATCGGAAACTTATTCATGATCCGGCAACTACGGTCACAGATTGCTGTTGTAACCACAGGAACCGGTCGATAAAACTAGAAATGACTAGAAATACGTCGGCATCACGGAGGGCAATATAACCGGAAAACTTATCATAAAAAATCACTCACAAAACTATACTTGGGCATTCCAAAAGAACCCCAAATTACACCATTGTAAGCCCTCGAAAATAATAACAAAATCTAGACCTGCCATAATGCATCCGACTCATCTGAATAATTCTTTCCCAAAATTGACAATGTAGCGCCCTCTTTTGTAGGAACCTACGATACGACCAAATGCGCCTGATAGAATACTGCGATGTGTGCAGGAGAACGAGGAAACTGCCCCGACCGTCCACTTCCACCGCGGTACCTTTCCAAAATTAACGACAGAAAAATCGATAATCGAACCGTAAGCCAGGCTATTGATAAACGAGACCTGGAGATGTCGTGACACATCGATCAGTTGCGTGGACCTATACAGTGTAATTCTAATATACTTGTTTTATTTCAGTTCGCACTAACTGAATCCAAAATTCTGTTCTCTAAAAATCGAAACGGCAGAATCGCACAAGAATAATCATTAACATATTAAATCCATAGTGCATTAAAAGAAGTTTTCGTAGTTTTAAAAGACAAACGTGATAGGAAAGCAAAATTGTAAATTCAAAAATGATTAATATTTAGTAGTATTATTATCTAAAAATTTGTTTATTATATAATTATTTAAATAGTTTAATATTATTATTAGCATGCTATAAGTCCGAAATTATCACGTTACAACAAACAATGCTGTATACAGAGAAATCTTAGTTACTGAGTATCAAGCTGTGTTTTAGTTTCTTTATTCCTTCCGTTTCTATAATATATATTGTTCCATATTGGCCGGTAACCAAACAAGTAGCCTCTGAATTCACTCCTTTTATTTTCAAAACACAGCTTATAGGTAGTACAGGTAAAAACTGGTTATACCTAACACTCGTAACTAAGGTAACCCTAAACTTGTCACTGTCTACTTGTTTACACTTTTAAATCTCAAACTAAACTGAATCAAATGGCCCCGCGGCGCGCCTATATAGCCTTTAGAAAAAGATGGAATAATCTAGAAAATTCTAGAATAATCTAAATACTACAGGGAGAGAAGAATTAAGCCTAACAGAACATTCGAGAACGATTTTTGACATTATCATAGCCGTTACATGGATAAAAATTAAGGTAAGTCTACTTTAATAAAATAACAAATAATAAATAAATTCATCTAAATCTTAACAAATCTATAACTAGGGCGAAATTCGCAACATTGCCCCCTTCCCAGACTTGATCGTCCCGATCAAACATCTTCGGTATCTTGTTAACGGGCTAGTCGATGCAGGTGCACCACTTTCATTTTTGTAGAAGCCTGTGCAGCCTGTTAGGAATTCATAAGACAAGAATAACACCTCTTCATCCGCAGTCAGATGGAATGGTTGAAAGATTTAAAAGAACTTTGGAGAACTACCTGAAAATCCAAGTTAATGAACAACAAAGTGACTGGGATAAATGTATTCAACCATTTTTACTGGCTTATCGCTCTGCGGTTTTGCAGATTATTCTTCTGAATCCAGTATACCAAGACATTCAGTCGGGTCACCACACGATACGGGACTTCCCATAATTTCTGCAACTTCGGCGAGCGTCTCTTAGTTCTTTTTGGATTGTATAACCAAACTTTTTCACCGACTGTAAATCCAGTGTGATTGGCTCGTAAATCATAACGTGACTTCATTTTATCGCTTTCTCTCTGTAATTTATGGTGGACCTCTTCATGGATTTCTCTGAGGCGTTTACTAACCTGGCTGGCATAATCCTTGGTAGTTATCTTATTGTCAGTAGATCACCCAGTCAAGAGGTCGACTGGAAGCTGCAAATCAGATCCAAATATTACACTGGAAGGGGTTTTTCCGGTGTATTCATGAACTGCAGAGCGATAAGCCAGTAAAAATGGTTGAATACATTTATCTCAGTCACTTTGTTGTTCATTAACTTGCATTTTCAGGTAGTTCTCCAAAGTTCTTTTAAATCCTTCAACCATTCCATCTGACTGCGCATGAAGAGGTGTTGTTCTTGTCTTATGAATTCCTAATAGACTGCACAGGCTCTTGAATACACCGAATTCAAAGTTTCTGCCTTGGTCGGAGTGTATTTCCCTTGGAATTCCCTATCAGCAAATCCATTCATAAAATAGTACTTCGGCGACAGTGATGGCTTTTTGATTGGGTATTACGTAGACTTCTGGCCATTTGCTGAAGTAATCCATCTCTACTAACTAAAAGCGAATTCCGGACTTACTAACTGAAAATGGTCCCGCTACATCTATGACAATTCGTTCGAATGGTGCTCCCACGTTGTACTGCTTCATTTTGCCACGAGTAGGAATTTGCGGTTCTTTACTGGCGGCGCATCTGTATGGCTTCCCAACCAGTAAAACCTTTCTCGAACTTTTTCAATAGTCTTCATAACACCAAAATGTCCTCCGCCTGCACCCTTGTGTACGGCTTTCAACACTTCCGGAATTCTCTTTGAAGGCAAAATAGTTTGATATTTGTTATTTGTGCCATCAGAACTTTCACAGATTTTTTTAACAGACCGTCTTTTATCACCAAATAGTCCCATAAAACCCAGTATCCTTTAAATTTTTGGGATTTAGCTGGAATTTCTTGGTAACAAAGTCTTGGTGAATTTTCTAATTTCAACTTAACTATAGGGCCAATATCTGGGTCTTCCTGCTGATCTTTGGTAATATTTTAGAGTCCCACTCTTGAGAGCTTTGAAGTGCTGTTCTTCGGCAATGAAAATCGTCAGGATTTTCTCTTTCCTCGTGTCTGTTGCAATGCTTACAACTTCCTGGGCATAATCTTCTTGACAAAGCATCAGCAACTTTAAAGTCGTATTCCTGTAGGCGTTGCAACCACCTGGCTATTTGTCATTCGGGATTCTTAAATTGTAGCAACCATTTGAGTGATGCATGATACGTCCTTAAAACGAATTTTTGCCCGTACAAGTACTTATGAAAGTGCTCCAATGTTTTAACAATAGCTAGTAGTTCTTTCCTTGTCACACAGTAATTGCGTTCAGGTTTAGAAAGAACCGCGCTGAAATAGGCTATTACTTTTTCTTGGCCATTTTGTACTTGTGACAAAATGCCACCAATAGCGGCATTGCTTACAACGGTGTCTACGATAAACATCTGGGATGACTCAGGATATGACAACATCGGGGGATTACACAAGGCTTTCTTCAAGTCTTTAAAAGCTTCTATACATTCTTCGGTCCATACAGAGTTGTGATTGCTTTCAGTAAGTCGATGTAACGGTGTAGCGATATAAGCAAAACCTTTTATGAATCGTCTGTAGTATGTACAAAGTCCCAGAAAACTCCTGAGTTCATGTGTGTCATTTGGTATGGGCCAATTTTGAATGGCTTCACTCTTTTCTGGATTAGTTTTTACTCCATGTTCGGTAATAACATATCCTAGATATTTCACTTCATTTTGGAAAAACTGGCACTTCTTGGGACTGAGTTTTAAGCCAGCCATTTTCAGTTTCTGGAAAACAGCTTCAATACTCTTCTAATGACCTTCAAATGTTTTTCTAAGAATAGTGATGTCATCTAAATATACTAGGCATGTTCCCCATGTCATTCCATGTAATGTCAGTTCCATTAAACGTTCAAAAGTCGCTGGAGCGTTGCATAATCCAAAAGGCATAACTTCCAATTGCCACAGTCCAGTCCCAGTAGAAAACGCTGTCTTTTCTTTATCCCCTGGATTAAGCTTAACTTTCCAATAGCCACTTTTCAGGTCCAAAGTCGAGAACCATTTTGATCCGGTTAAAGTGTCCAAGGTATCATCAATTCTTAGTAAGGGAAAGCTATCTTTCTATGTGACGTCATTGAGCCTGCATCTTTCTTCTTATCCAGGACTACTGGTGATGACCAGGGACTTTGCGATGGCTCTATAATGTCTTGTTTTTCCATATCCTCAAGCATCCGATCAATTTCTTGCCGCTTTGCCGAAGGTATTCATCTAGGAGGCTGTTTTATCGGTGCTGCATCACCAATATTAATTCGAAGTTGAACTAGGTTAGTTTTTCCTAACTCGCTGTCAGACAAAGAGAAAACATTTTGATTTTTTCTCAAAAGTTTTTCCAACTTGGTCATTTGAACCTTATTCAGTAAATGTGGCGATTTCGCCACGTCTTGGAGTACCTTAGGTAAAGTAGTTCGAGATTCTGAAGGTGGTAAGTTTGTACAGGTAAATACTGTATTAGCAGGTTGAAGGTTCCGATTTTTGTCACCTTTTTTTACTTGCTGGGTGTGACCTTTTAGATTTATCATTTTGACAAACATCATGTTTCCTCTGCAATGAGTTAAGGTTCTTGCTGGTAAAATTTCCTTCGCATGTAGTGGACAGTCGTGAACTGGTTCGAATAAAATTACTTCTTCCTCAAAATTATCAAGCGTCGCTTTTACTACACATTTGGAACAGGCAGGTAAGGTAGTATCTTTTAGCAAAACCACTTCTCGGATAGGGGAATTATTTCTTCGTGGCAGGTTCATAACTATTCATTTTTCGTACGGAGGACTCGTTAAGGTATGTCAATGATAAACTTATTTTGATTTATAACATCAAGATAGTGTTCCCCAGGGTTACTTCAGCTTCATGAATGCCTTTCACAGGTATAATTTCACCGTTGGCGGTTTCCAAAAAATATTTTTTGTATGAATTTTCTGTCCTTCAAGGAGCTATAATGTCTGTCCTCACGATGGTGTGTGTTGAGTCGGTATCCAGTACCATTTCACAGTCCCTACCGCATATCTTTCCCGGTACTACCAAGCTAGAGCCATTATTCTGCAGCCGGGATACTTTGATTATTGTTGATATCGATGGGGCTTGGTAGCAACTGGCTAATGGGAATTTTTTCTGAATATCTTCAGGAATCACTTTTGCTGGTACGCTTTGCACATGTCCTTCTTTACCACATTTCCGACAACGGATGCCTTTTCTTCGTCAGAAAGTTAAAGATTTATTTTCGTCTTTCTGATGTTTAAGAAGAATCTCTTGCAGTTCTTTTAAAAGGGTCGCAGCATTTTCATTGGTAGTCCGGTATTCTGAAGTGTACGTAGTTTTCCTTGACCCCTAGATGTTCGTTTAGCTGTTTCGAACTGAAGGGCATATGCCAGAGCTTCTGAAATCTTCTTTATTCTAGCCATTCTTAAAGCTTGATTGGTATCACGATCACGAACGCCTTCGATAAAACAGCTTACTGCCAACTCTTGCTTGATCTCTTCAGGGTAGGATGGATAAGTCAAGTTAATTAGTCGCACAATATCGTTTTCACAGTCTTGAAGACTTTCGTTATATTTTTGTCTTCGACATTCAAGTTGTGCTTTATAAACCTCCTGTAGATATGCTTCCCCATAACGCATTTCTAGATGGCTTACTAATGTCCCAAAGTCATTTTGTTTATCTTCAGGTATATTCCTTAGCACCTCCATTGCTTCGCCACGCAAGGAACAAACCAGCGCTCGTGCCTTTTCAATGGAATCCCAACTATTTCCTGTTACAGCAGCTTCAAATTGTTTCAGGTAAGTAACCCACGGCACCTTACTATCAAATGTAGGTGGCTTAATCACATCTGATCAAGAGACAACTTCGGATATGAACTCATTTTGCTTTCCAAATTTCTGCATCTGGGAACGTAAACTTTGGACTTCTTGCTGCATTTGGTTATGAACCTCCTGAACTTGCTTTTGCACTTTCTTCTCCGTTTGCCCCATTCCCTCTTTTACATCTTCTTTGGTTAGCGTCGATTCAAGCAACGTTTTTCTAGTGATTTCTTCTTGATGCTTTTCCATTTCTTGCATTTTTTGTTTTACGTTTTCTTGGTGCCTCCTCATATCTACAACTTTATTTTTTATGTCTTCTTGGTTCTTCCTCATATCATCTGTAAGTTCTTGCTTTAGTGCTTTTTGGTTCCTCTTCATATCTTCCTTAATTTTTTGTTTCATGTCTTCTTAATTTTTCTTCGGGTCGCCTAGTTCTTACTTCATGTCTTCTTGAACTCATACTTTGAAATCTCAAACTAAACTGAATCAAAATGTGGCCTCGCGGCGCCCTTATATAGCCTTTAGAAAAGGATGGAATGATCTAGAAAATTCTAGAATAATTTAAATACTACAGGGTGAGAAGAATTAAGCCTAACAGAACATTGGAGAACGATTTTTGACACTATCATAGTCGTTACATGGATAAAAATTAAGGTAAGTCTACTTCAATAAAATAACAAATAATAAATAAATAAATTCATTTAAATCTTAATAAATCTATAACTAGGGCTAAATTCGTAACAATATCAAAGCGATTGATTCGGCGAAATTGAAGGCTTGTCTTCTTAGCAGTAGATTTTGCATTTACAACCCACAAACAATATAAAAAAAAATGTTAGGCCACGATTTAATTTAGCCGGCACCTACGATGTGAATACTTGGAATTATATAAATATTAAGTAGTGGCAATTTACGATCACCAATTGAGTATCTATGTTTGAAGTAAAATGTACTAAAAAGATGAAAATAAACTTAATCCAATTTGCAAAGTTAAATCGGCGCTCATTCTCATAGTTCAAGTTATCAAGAGTATCATGACCTTTCACTTGCTAATTAGTTGTAATTTGCGCCTCACGATTTTACATTGCAATTTGTAAGTTTTTTTAGTAGTAATTTTTAAGTACACAGACACAAGTCACACATGAGTATCTATGTGGCCATCGTAAAGCCGGTATTTCTCAGTTTGAAATGACCTTAAACTTTTAATAAATTATAAAAAAAATCTAATAAGTGTGCGACGTTATGAACACACGTTTTGTAAAAAATAAATATATTTGCACAAAACAAAATTTTTAAAAAATTTTAAACTTTACGTATTTCATATTAATCATACTCAATGTCAAATCAATAATAAAAATCTATAAATATAGGCAAAAATAGCTGAGAATATTAAAAAAAGCAAAAAAATGAGCACAACGACAAAATAAACACAAAAAGCGCAAAAAAATAGTGCAAAATAACTTATTTTTGCATAATTCCTACACTTCTGAAAACAAAATATATCTACTTTTAATATTTCTTATAAGCATAATGCCTAGACATCCAGACTCTACTAATTAGTAATATAATAATGCAAAAAGGGGTCCACCTAACGTACTCTAATTTAAAATAATGTCTTTAAATGTCAGAAAAAACTACAAGAGGTCTACAGAACGTATGTATAAAGTTACATAGTCCAATATACCTAATACATATACTGAAATTGTGTAAAAATAATTTAACTGGTTTACGTCATCAATTAAGCCCTATAGTGATCAGTTGTTAACACTTTTACAAGTGTCGAGGATTGAGCTTCCGACTCTTTCATATTTGAATCAAAATTTGTTTCTTCTTTAACTGTGTCATATTTTATGGTTTTAAAACAACTCGAGATATTGCGTCACGATTAACAAACAAACAAACAATAATATTACTGACCAACAAACAATTTAAATCGGGTATTTCCAAACAGTAATCAGGCCATTCCAGTTTATCCTAAAAACTGTCAGGCAATACTAGTATGTCCTAGGAAAAATGAAAAGTTAGGAATGTTTAGCATGTCCTAGGCCAAACTAGAATGGTCTGAAATCGGATATTTCCTGTAACATATATTTAGATGCACATTCAAGTATATTTAACACACACAACAAGCGAAAAGATGCGCACATAAAACCTTTAAGATAAATGCATAGGATTTTGCGGGGCCACGCAGTTTGCAAAATAAATTTGCGGGACCCTGACGAAAAAAGTCCTTCCTTTTTTCCTTTCTTCATGATACGATATAATGGCCTAATTGTTAAAAAGCGAGAACGCGACTGGTGCGTGTCGAAATGCAGAAAATGCGAAATGTCTAAGCGTAGGACACTGTGTAATACATTTGACGCATTTTAACTCGATAGTACTAGAAAACGGATTGATCTAGGTAGATGAGCTTTTCGCTAGTTGTCTTT
This sequence comes from Kuschelorhynchus macadamiae, assembly GCA_030620095.1. Lineage (NCBI taxonomy): Eukaryota > Metazoa > Arthropoda > Insecta > Coleoptera > Curculionidae > Kuschelorhynchus > Kuschelorhynchus macadamiae. Next base: position 247,153 of record JAUTXW010001351.1, read on the forward strand.
TTTATATGTCATCTTTCAAGTATAGGACCACTTGGTTATTTTAAGTAGAACACCATGTTGTTTATTTGACAATACAGGAGCTGCATTTTTTAGTTTTAAAAAATTAAATAATTTGCTATATCGATCTTCGAAGCTAACACGTCTATATAAAGTCCAACTGAGCAATGCTTCTAACTAAATGAAATAAGCAATAACCGAGGCGATAACAACAATTGGCAATACAAAACAAAAAGGACAAATCTTCATCAAAATTGTTGATCGAAGAAATTAAAAAGACACGCAATGTTACGTGCGATTCCACGACACCGAAAGAATTGCAAAGAGATGGCGTCAAAATAACATTAGAAAAAATCGACAGATTGAACAGTTCGTTGCCTTGACCGTGAGCCACATCAAACCGAGAAGAGAATATAGAAAATGGGTTAATTAACGTAAATCCATCTTTCTAGAATAATAATCTGCTGCAAATTGTGTTTTATAGTGGTAATGAAAATCTTTCATTATAGACTTAAATACGGTTCCAAAATGTGATAATAAAACAAGCTTGTAAATTTACTCAAATGTGTACGTTGCCGAGTAATTTGCTTGAGGATTTGGACAATAATAAAAGTTTGAAGATTTCTTATTAAAAGATAATACTGAATTCGTACACGAAAAAGAAATATCTCTTATAAATAAAGTCTTTTCACAATTAGAGTATTCAATTTCTTAAAAAGTACCATCGGATACATTTTGATACTTAATTTGGAGTTTAATGCATACATTTATAATTACTTGTGATCGAATTAAAATCCGTTCTCATAATTTTAGGATTACCTTTAAGCTATTATTAGATGAGATAACACATATTCAATCAATTTATGTCATATTATACAGGGTGTTTCACAACTTATCCACGAAATTTTAACCACATATGCACTGTTACGAAGGAAGTTGATTTCTCAAAAAAAATGTAATAAAAGTCGTACAGAAATCGAGATAATAAAATAATACAGTTTACCAGTTCACTTACTTATAAAAGCTGTTCAAAATTGTTTCCATTGGCTTCAATGCAAGCTTGGGCGCGTCTAATCCAATTTCGGCGCACTAACTGAAATACTGCTATGCTTGAAGTCTCAAATTATCGGCAGCCACTGTGATTCGGTCACGCAGATCTTCAATATTCTGAACTGGAGTACGGTATATCTCGTTTTTCAAGTATCCCCATAAAAAGAAGTTCAGAGGATTTAGATCGGGAGACCGTGGAGGCCATGCAATTGGTCCACCCCTACCGATCCAGCGTATCTGCTGTATCTCATTCAAAAAATTACGACCTTCTAAACGAAAATGCGGAGGTGCCCCATCGTGCAGAAACCACATCCTTGCTCGGACCGCCAATTGCACATCTTCAAGAAGGACCGGCAAATCATTCCGAAGAAATTCCAAATACTAGTGACCATCCATCCGATCTGGCAATATGAACGGTCCAATTAGACGTTCATCGACAATACCTGCCCAGATGTTTAAAGAAAAACGATGTTGGAAGTTTGTCTGGACTATTGCGTGAGGATTTTCAAAGGACCAAACGTGTGTATTGTGAAGATTGGCTATACCATTACGAGTAAAAATTGATTCATCGGTGGCGAAAATATCAGCGGTAAAACGGGCATTTCGAGCATTTTTTTGCAACAACCACTCACAAAATCTTATTCTGAGAGGGTAATCTGTGGGTAGCAACGCCCGAACTGTCTAGACGTGATAAGGGTACAGTTGGGATTCATGTAATATGCGCCACGCTGTCGCATGTGAGACTTCTGGTACCTGTTGGGCTAACCTCCTTGTGCTTATTCCTGGATTTTCTTCCACAATATGCAAAATTTCTTCTTCGGCGTTTAAAACGCGTTGTGGTCGAACCCGACCCCCACCACGTCTGGGACGCAAATCTCGACTAGCACGTGCACGTAAAACAATTGAAGTAAATGTTTGTGGATGTGGTATGTGCTTATTCGGAAATCGGTTTGCATACAAACGAGAAGCCGCTTGCGAATTTTGCCCTGCTTCTCCGTACGCTAAAACAATATCCACTAACTCCTCATTACTGTACACATGTGCCATTTTTAATAAATATCGAAAAACATAAACTCGCAAAATACTTTTTTTACAGATTAAACATTATTTACATGTTCTTATCAATATGAAAAAACATTTTACTTTTATTACATTTTTTTTTAGAAGTCAACTTCTTTCGTAACAGTGCATATGTGGTTAAAATTTCGTGGATAAGTTGTGAAACACCCTGTATATATTTTTTTATAAAAAACTTAAAGGAAAACTAAAAGGTTTAGTGTCGATACTAATTTAATAAACAGATCAAAAACACTCAAAAATAAATAGGGAAATTAGAATGTTATCCAATTAGTAAAATTAGTATAATATACAAACACAAATATATTTATTTATCATCATAGTAATACTAAATAGTAATACAATCAATACGATAAAAGTACTTAGCAAAAATAATGATAAATAAACCAGAAATACACAGAAGACAAGCGGGGCGTGGTTGCGTTCGTTAAATCAAAGCAAATGGCCTAAATACATTTTAAATAAAGGTGAAAAGAAGATATTTATTAATTTAAAGATTACCATTATTTATTTTAAGTAAAACTTAAATTTAAATAATAACAAAAGAAATAAAATAAAATGAGAGAGAAAAAGAGAAAGAGTCAGAAAATAATAAAAGAGAGAGAGAGAGAGAGAGATAGGTAGAGGCGGAGACACACACACGCACACGCATGTCGTTACTTTTCTTTTAAACACGAATGTGAAATGCGAATTTCCAATTTCTAGTAATAATTCCAATAATTTGGGAACTAAGACATAGCAATTACCCTGTAACTGTCCTTGGAACAGTATTTAACAGGCATGCTTTCTCACGAGTATTATGGTAATTGTCAATCTCAATTCCTACCTATGAAAAAATTGTCGAACGATAGGATTAAAAAAATACAGCTTCTCGAAATCAATAATACAGGCTTCCTGAAGAAGGGCTTCAGAGCTTTAGATCAAAGGCTTTTGGTACATTATTTTAAGAATTATTTTTTGTATGGTTTAAAAATTTCTTAAGTGGGATTTATTAGCTGCTCCCCAAGCAATTATACCATAATTTAAATGACTTTCTACTAAAGCAGATATTCTTTGTTGAGAATCTTTGAAAGGTTTTTTTATTCTAAAAAGAATTGATATTAATTTTATTATCGCACTTACGATCTCACTTTAAATGACTGTCAAGCAATAATCAAAGGTATTTATTTGACTTGCTGGACATTCGGTGATAATTATACTTCTATGTCGTAAGATGGTAAGTGTTTTGTATAAGAATTAAATGGTACAAAATTGGTTTTCTTCAACGCTAATAGGTAATAAACGAGCACTAAACCATGTGGCAATATTTTTTGAATCCGCCTGTAAAACTCCTTTTAGGGAGTTCCAGTTTGAGTCATTGTACCATACTGCAGTATCGTCTGCAAAGCTGATTATATCAACTGATATTTTCATGTCAAATGAATCATTTAAATAGATATTAAAAATAATTGGACCCAAAACAGTGTCATGGGGAACACCATATTCTACGTTTTGTAAACTGCTTGGTATATCCTCTCTCCTGACTCACACTCTTCTGAACCCAATACCTTCAAGTATTTTCAAAACAAGGTGTCAACAACAGTATCTAAGACCTTGGCAAGGTCAACAAAAATGCATAACGAGGTCTTTTTTTTCGTCAATAAATGTTAGTATTTTTGTTATTAATAAAGACGTAGAGTCCTGTGTTGATTTGCCCTCCCTAAATTATTTTACGTATTTGGAGATCCTTGTTTTCAAAAGCTTTTCGTATATTTTTACACAAGTCGGAATAGAGAAATCGGTCTATAATTATTTAACTTCGAGCGGTCTCCTTTTTTAAACAGCGGCTTAATTACCGTGATTTTGAAAGCTTTTGGATATAATAGGTATACCAATGGTGATGATATTTTGATTACAACTAATTTTAAAGATTCACTTTTTATGGAATCAATACCAGAAGTTTTATTATTTTTAGATTATTTATAATTTGCCTCTTGGGTATACGTTGGAAGTAACACAAAAGAATTTTGATGTTCTTTTATTTTAGTTGGTTCTAAATCTTTCCTTTTTTGATATGTTTTGCTAACTTAGCTCCCACTTAAGTGATATATCTACAAAACTTAGCAGCAACGTCTTTATTTTTATTTATTTTTTTCTCCGTTCCCAGCTAAAGCTTCCGGGGTTTTTCTATTTTTTCTTTTGTTTAAGGTAAATTTATTAACTACATTCCACTGTCTTTTGCATATTTTCGGTAATGAGCCTATTTTGTATACTTTGTATATTTTTTTTATTTTCTTCGAAAGCATTAGTTATAGCAAGAGTTATTTCCTTATATAGGTCAAGTTTTTTATTAACAGACTTTACTAGTTGCCCCGTAATACATTCTTTCCGCTTTACATCTCTATGTCTTACCTTGGTAACTATGGTAGATTTGTCAACGTACGTGTTTATTCTTTCCAAAAATATATTTGCCGCTATATCAAGATCGCCCTCTTCAAAATTGTCTTCCCATTTTTCACAACGTACTAAACTCATACATTTTTGGCGTCAAATATGTTTAGTCTTTGGTTCGGGTATGCCTTATTTGGCGTAAAAAATTGAAGTATAGTACTATAATGGTCTGTTATTGAGGTCTGAAATACTGCGGATGAATATTTATTTTTCGGTTAATTATTTTTAATAAAAATATGGTCAATACACGACTTCGAGATATTTTGACATCTAATAACACTGTTTATAGTAGAATTATACCCAAACTTGCTAGACTATCGAGATAGCTTTGTGAGTTATAGCAAATTGTCGCTAAAAATATCAATATTTATATTGCCAATTACTCGTAGATGTCGGTTTTTATGTTATTTAACTAATTATAAAATTCTCAAAAATAATGCGGTACACATAGACGGGGTTTTCTATATATCTATATATATATATATATATATATATATATATATATATATATATATATATATATATATATATATATATATATATATATATATATATATATATATATATATATATACAGGGTGCCTCAAACTCAATGGCCTATTAGGTGTATCTCGACTACCAATAAATAGATTATTTTAACAATTTGGTTCTGGCCATAAATGAGCATAAACATAATATTTTAAACCGGTGGCAACATCCGTTTTCTTAACGAAATGCCATGTATATTATTGCATTTTTGTATATATATATATATATATATATATATATATATATATATATATATATATATATATATATATATATATCAGGGTGTTTTCTAACTTGATGCATTACTTTTAGGCGGCAATAGAGGACTTCAAATGGAATCAAAATAACCCCATATTGGGCCATACAAAAGTTTTTAGTTTTCTAGATATTTTCGACTTTTTAAAATATTGCAAAAAGCCAGAAAATTATGGTTAAAAAATGCATTTAAAAAAAACTATAAACTCTGTTGAGGTAAGTTAAATTTAATTTATTAGCCAATACATTGATAATATAATATTAATAGCATTTGTATTACTACAATCTAAATTTCAATAAATTACAATCAAAGGTTTCCATCGAAAATAACAATAAAATTTGCCTAGTTCAACTTTAAGACGTTTTCTTGAAGACAATTCTTAATACATGAAGCATACAAATTGAAGCAAAAACATCCGCGTTTAATTAGCTTTACAACGAGATATAACTCTTTTAAAAATATTAACAACCTCTAACAAAAAGTGTGCTGTGCAATTATTTTCGGTTATTTGTTAAATAAAAATTTGTCATTTATTGATCTCGGCATAGCGTCTACAAGGGAAGTGTACAACTAAAGTAATGGTAAAAGATCCAAAAGATCTAGCAGGTCTTGAAAGAATCACTTCTTCGATGACATATCCTTGTTTATTAAAACAATTTGACAGTTTTTCGAAAGTTGTTTGAAAGTGTGTATTTGATTTTTTTTGTTAAAAAATTCCGTTCATTTCTACGTTTTTTTGTTCTTTTACGTTATTATGGCATCTCTTAGTAATTCCGAATATGCTGACATCGTTTATTGTTACGGTTTTTGCGACGGTAATTCGGCGGAGGCACGTCGAGAATATCAACGTCGTTTTCCAAACAGAAGACTTCCACATGTCCGTGTGTTCAACGATGTATATCGACGACTTTGTGGTCGTGGGTAGTGTGCACAAGCCTCGAAACGAAGGTGGAAGGCCACATACATACTCTGTAGAAGTAGACGAACTCATCCTAGAACATTTTCGTGCGCATCCTGAAGCCTCTACAAAAGAAGTTGCGCGCCTGTTTGATGTTTCAGGCTATAAAGTCTGGTCTACCGTTAATAAATCTGGACTTTATCCATATCACTATACTCCTGTACAAGCGCTGGAGGAAGACGATCCTCGAAGAAGCATGGAGTTCTGCCGTTTTATGCTAAACACCGATGCGGAAGATGCGAACTTCTTGAACAAAATATTATGGACTGACGAATCCAAATTTAGTAAGGACGGGGTGGTTAATTACCACAATTTACATTATTGGGCACCCAAGATAGAAAAGAATCCATGCCAAATTAGACCCACATCGTCTCAAAGGTGTTTTTCGCTGAGTGTTTGGAAGGGGGTAATTGACAACTTTGTGATTGGTCCATATTTTTTGCCGGATAACCTTAATGCAGTCCATTATAAAGCTTTTTTGCGAAATGACTTAATGGTTCTGTTGGAAGACTTACCACTAGCAACTCGACGACATATGATATTTCAGCATGACGGTTGTTTCGCTCACTACCGCTTAACAGTACGGGAGTAGTTAAACAATCAGTTTCCAAATCGCTGGATTGGAAGAGGCAGATCTATGCATTGGCCACCGAGGTCTCCTGACCTCACACCATTAGATTTCTATATTTGGGGTCATATGAAGGCATTAGTTTATGCTTCCCCCATACCTTCTCTTCAAGTGTTACGGCAAAGGATTATCGATGCGGCCCAGCAAATTAGAACCAATTTTTCTTCGAGAATTACAAAGAATGAAGTAAGAAAACGTGTTCGAGCCTGCATTAGAAGCAGAGGGGCACAATTTGAAGGAAATCTTTAATTATAAACCCGGCTTATGTCGACTTTTCATTCTGATTTTAACAATTAATTATTAGCTTTTTCGTTTTGTATCATAGTGAGTTTTTCATAATTATCAATTTCTAGTGAGTTCTTGTATTGTATTTTCATAACTCTTATATCTCGTTGAAAAGTTAAATAAATGATGATATTTTCGCTTCAATTTGTACGCTTCATGTATTAACAATTTTCTTCAAGAAAACGTCTTAATATTGAAGTAAGCAAATTTTATTGTTATTTTCGATGCAAGCTTTTGATTGTGATTTATTAGAATTAAGGTTTATTACTACAAATGCTATTAATATTAAATTATCAATGTATTGGCTAATAAACAAAATTTAACTTACCTCAGCATAGTTTTTTTTTTAAATAAATTTTTTAACCATAATTTTCTGGCTTTTTGCAATATTTTAGAAAATCGAAAATATCTAGAAAACTAAAAACTTTTGTATGACCCAATATGGGGTTATTTTGATTCCATTTGAAGTCCCCTATCACCCCCCAAAAGGAATGCATCAAGTTAGAAAACACCCTGTATATATATATATATATATATATATATATATATATATATATATATATATATATATATATATATATATATATATATATATATATATATATATATATATATATATATATATATATATATATATATATATATATATTATTCAGTTTGTTTCTTAAATCCGGTATATATTAATTGGACTTCTTTCTTGGGTATAGGTCACGCCTAAAATATATATTGCATAAACCTAACATTCCCCTCAGGCCTATAGTTTATGTATTCAATCTCCTTTCTACAAGCTCTCAAAGTATTTGTCAAAATGTTTGTCAAATATCACAGGTAAAACACTTATTACATAAAAGACTCATTTACATTTAAACATTTTCTAGATACAGTAACAATACCACCAAATTCAAAGTTAATATCACTAGATGTAATTTCTTTGTATATTAATATACCAAATGAACTCATAGTTAGTGCTATAAAAGGCAAATGGAATATTTTAAAAAATTTTACAACTCTAACTCAGCCTGAATTCTTAGAAGCCTTACATCTTATAATGTGAAATAATTATTTTCAATACAAAAATCAATTTTATCAACAACTTGATGGATGTGCTATGGGCTCACCTATTTCTTCTACAGTCGCACAAATAGTTATGGAATACCTAGAAGAGGAAGTTCTTGAAAAATTGAATTTTAATATTACTTTTTTTAAGAGATATGTGGATGATTGTTTAGCATCAGTTCCAGAAAATAAAATAGAAGAACTACTTTGCGCATTCAATAATTTGCATCCGAAACTTCAGTTCACTCTTGAAGTTGAATCAGAAAACAATAATAAGACAAAAAGAAAATAATTTAAAAACTAAATGGTTTACAAAAGAAACTTGGTCTGGATGATATCTTAATTTCAATTCCCACCATCCATAAAAACAAAAAAGAAGTGTTGTGAGTGGTCTAGTTGACCGTGCCATATCTTTAGCGTCACCAGAATACCGTCCTGAAGCCCTTAATAAAGTTAAAGAGACCTTGAATGCAAATCATTTCCCAGAAAAACTGATAAAAAAATTATCAAAGGCCGTACATATATTATAACAATCATAACGAAAACGTAAGACAAGATAATACGCAAAAAAAATATATTGCAATGCCATACACATCTCAATTATCTGAAAAATTAAAACATATCTTAGGAAAATATAACATAATTGTGTGTCGTAAAGCCCAGAACCTGATAGGCTCTCTATTTACAAAATGAAAAACTAAAATTCCCAAAAATAAAAAATCCAATCTCGTATATGAAATTCCTTGTTTAAACTGCCCTACAAAATATATTGGTATGACAACCCAACTTTTAGAAAATAGAATAAAAGGGCATAAGTATACAAAGAATGCATCCACTGCATTACACAAACATGAAAAAAGCATAAAACACGAATTTAATTTTTCTGAAACCAAAATCATTGATGAAGTGTGTCAGAAATGAATTATCAAAAAAATGATTCACATAAAAAAAGAAAAAAATGCAGTAAATGACAAACAAGACATAAAAATTTAAGTCAAATATACCACAATTTGATATTTTAGTACAGTTTTAACTTCGTCTAAGCCATTATTTTTAAAATGTAGTATATCATTGTGAATGTCTGATTCTACTCTAAGGTTTAAATTAAAAAATAGCAAAAAATTATCTTTAAATTCCTCAAAAAAAACGTACTACGATAAGAACACCTTTTTACCTAAAACTGTGCCATGAGTTGCCTGGCAAACCACTAACTTGCTACCTATCATTCAAATATAAATAAATAATCAACATGTATTTTTCGAGGTATGTAACCTTATTTTATTAATTTTGTAATAATTATTGTCAATAGTATAAAATTTTAAATAAGTTTTAGAAAAATTGTAAATGTCATTTTATAATTAGACCACTAAATGTTTTTTAAATTAATTGTAGATAGGTAAGGAAAGCCATATATACCAAAAAAAAAAATAAAAGAATGAGCAATTTTTGAGAAAGCCTACTATGATAGGCGAAAGATCAAGTTAATCCCATTGTTTAGATTTTGCAAATAAACCTATACCCAAGAAAGAAGTTCAATTAATATATATATATATATATATATATATATATATATATATATATATATATATATATATATATATATATATATATATAAACATATATATATATATATATATATATATATATATATGATAATATGTTTTCATTCCACTTACACCAACGTCATAATAAGAAAATGATCCTTGTTTGGAACATGTTCTGCATCACAGCAGACACAATGATCCATTTTAGTCATATGCATATATATATATATATATATATATATATATATATATATATATATATATATATATATATATATATATATATATATATATATATATATATATATATATATATATATATATATATATATATATATATATATATATATATATATATAGAAATGTCTATTTCAATTATTTTTTTATTTCCATGATTCTTTATCTGATAATTAAAATTAATATTTTTTTTTTATAAAAATTACTACTCCAGCATTTCAATTTAATATTCCATAACTGCAGACTTCAGTATAACCCTGTATATAAAACCTAAATTCATCACTCAGCTACCAAGTTTTACTTAGAACTAAAAAATCAAATTGATGTTTTATATCACTGAGAATTATTAAAAACTCATCTAAAGTTTTGTTTAAACTTCTTATGTTCTTGTAAAAAAATTATATATTATTTATTTCTTACTTTTATTCAGAAAGTTTTCGACCTCTTTGTTGTTTTTTAATATTTGTGTTTCTATTGAATTCACCCTAAAATCGTTTATGTACTTATCCATAATAGGCAATAATACATACCTAATATCTAATAATAAAATGACAACAATAACATAAGAAAACGTTACTAATCACAAACTATATAAATATGAAAACACAACATTATACAAAATACAATACTACTATAAGGCTTTAAAAATGCCGATACAGATAGCCAATTGTATGTTTACTCCTTGGCCTTTGATAAAATGTCTAGTTTATATTTGTATTTAAGAAATTCAACAACAATCGGCCGAGGTGTCGCATTCACGCTTGCGGATTTTTTTCCTATTCTAAAAGGATCACGTAGATCGTTCAGTTGACCATTAATAACCATCTTGTTGTTTACCCACCAACTATTTGTTGTTTGATGTTATTGCTCAAAAATATCACGATTAGTGGGTTTACCCAAAGTGAGCTAAATACTACTCTGCCCTGCAGTGTTATCTGAACTATACATGTATTAGTGTACCTACTTAACCCTCTTGACCGTTCCCCTTAAAGATCCAAATAAAATCATGAATATTATGATAATCCAAAATATTTTACTCACTTTTTGCTCACTGTTATTTTTCTTGACACTTGTAACATATGTATAACCTATACAGCAGAACAATATTTAAATAATTTACACTGTCAAAAATTCAAAAGTTACACTGGAGCTAGTTATAAACAACTATTCCGTTCATCCAGGACTGAACTAATATAGTATTAAACAAAATAGATCATTTGTGGCTCATGGTTTTGGTTAAGATATTATATTGTGTGTTAGCGGGCCTACTGTAGTTCTATTCATGATTGTGTTGTGTTTTAACTTAGTATTAGAATGTTTGTTAACATCAAACCATTTGTCTCGAAAAATTTATCGAAAACTTGATATAACACTTCCAAGGTCTTTTTTGGAAAAAATAATAACGGCTGGTTTCGAAGCTACAAAACAATTTTTAGCTTTTGCCTATTTTAGAAACGGCCAGTAATATATTTACTAAAGTAGTAACCAAAAAAGTAAAACTGAAATATAAATGCTCTTTCCCATGCAAAGACTGGTGCGCTATCTAGATTATGAATTCGAAGCTTTGACTGTGAGTTTAGGATTGCTCTATAAAAGTTCCTTCAAAGATGAAACGTCGAATTTAAATTCAGAATACACCAGTAGATTCTACTCAAAATAAAAAAACTTCAGGCAATTCTAAATATAGGTGAAATCTAAAAATAGCCTTATCACTTCGAAACCAGAAGGTTCTAAAATTCTCTATCTATTCGAGCGTTTACTCTTTTTGAGCCATTCTATACAATTTTATATCGACTAAAGAATACTTATTAATATAATGATTTTTACTATGCTTTTAAAAACCTTAACTAAATAATAATAATCTGTAACAACCTAGTAATTATTTTTCCAATTATTGTGTCTTATATTAAAAGCTTGCAAAGTGTGTTTAATTAATAAAATATCTAATCAGGCACCTTAAATTACTGAAAATGATGCTTTCCCTTTACTACATCTTTCGCACTATCCGCTTCTCAGCCAATATATTTTACAGAGCCAAAAGTAATTTTAACTGGAAGTTTATGACTATGAGTAATTCCACTGTGGAACTATACTATACGGCGCTTCAAATATCATTAAATAACCACAAAACAAAAATGGACTAGTTTGATGCATTGCTTTAGGTATCTCCGCATTCCCCTCAACCAACCGTCAAACAAACTGTCACATTAAGATTGCTTCACTTATATCACTTTAAGTGAAAAATGTCAGTGTGTTATTATTTTTGCTGAGACAAAATCAATAATTACGTTTAGAAGATAATTCCATCAATTTTCAATAAAAATCTATTGACTGTGGATGCTATTAAACATTGTTGTCCATTGTATAATGATGTGGATTTTTAAAATTAAAACATATATAAAGGAAGAGTTTCGCATTATTTTAAAGAAACTGTTTACGTATTTCTTTTTAACATGCGAAAACAACATTTAAGTGTTTTTAGGAATCAACTTTACTTTCAAAAAATGTATCATGTCGGACAAACCTGCTTTTTATAGCAGTACTCCTAATAATTTATTTTATTTTCTTGATATATTTGATGAATTTTTTCTATTTCTATATATTTTTTAAAAATATAAACGCAATAAAAATAATCTGTAACACCCTGGTAATTATTTTTTTAATTATTCTGTCTTAAAATCATGGAAACTATGTTCAGTTAATAAAATACCTAATCAAGCACCTTAATTTAATAATAATGCTGCAAGAACGTAGTTTTTCCTTCACCACATTTTTCGCAGTTCTCCGCTTCGCAGCCGTTTTATAATCTTTTACCGAGCCAAAAACAATTTCAACTGAAAGCTTATGACTATGAGTAATACCGCCGTGGGGTTACTATAAGGCGCCTCTAATATCAGAAAGTGACCATTAAACAAGAATGGACAGAAGCAAGGGTTTGATGCATTGCTCTGGGTATCTCCGCAATCGTTTCAATCAACCGTTAAATGTAATAATGACAAAATGCCACTTTAAGACTGTAAAAATAAAAAAATGTAAGTAAAAAATGTCAGTGTGTTAGTACTTTTGCTGAAACAAAATCAATAATTACGTCTAGAAGATAATTCCATCCATTTTCAATAAAAACCCATCGACTGTGGATGCTCTTAAACATTGTTGTTCACTGTATAATGATGTTGATTTTTAAAATTAAAAACATATTATAAAGTACAAGTTTCGAATTATTTTAAAGAAACTAATTACGTATTTCTTTTAAACATGTGAAAACAACATTTAAGTTTTCTTAGGAATCAATATTATCTTTAAAAATAATTTGTCATGTCGCACGAACCTGCTAATAGTTTATTTTACTTTCTTGATGTGTTTTATGACATTTTTCTAGAAGCGAGATTTTAGATTATGTATAAAAAAATAATGAGGACTTAGGAATTACTCTGTGCTATTTTATTGGTACTATATTTGTTAGTTTAGTTAAAATATGTTTTCCTTCAATTATTATTATTATATAACATCAAGTTTTAGTGCTAACTTGAAAACAATCTCGATAAAGTGTGATTTCGCCACACGATATATTTTTGTCTATTGCCTTTACGAAACGTTATTACCATTTGGTATATAATGAAAGTTTATAATTTACAATAATAATTCATTAATAATTTCTCTTTCTTATTTGGCTAACCGCGTATGCCATTCCTTCAACCCAACTATAGAATGTCAATGATTCAGGTGCTATTAACAATGCTTAAAACACTTAACTTTAATGAGATTTATCCCTCTCCTACCTGTAACTGTCTTTATTGCCGTCAGCATTTAGAGCTCCATTATAGGGAATAAAAGCTGTGGGTTTATTTTCGCCCCATTGTGTGAATAAGACATTTTGTCTTTAATTTAATTTACTAGAACAAAATTGTTATGTATTCGTAGAAGTATGAATAGGTTCCACAAATAAAATATACTTGAGGTGCAGTAGGTTTGTTACTAGTCAGATTAAGGGGGTTTATTGAAGTATCTATAAATGCATGTGCTTCAATAAAAGCCTGAAAATAGATAAACAAATTGTGTGTGAGTGTGTGTGTGTGTGAGTAAGTTATATGGCACTGGTGATAAAAAAAGTTAAACAGGATGTTAATTTATTTTTGTGGTATTAACAGGTATGGTTAGAGGTTATTATCTTGTCCATTGATATATTTAAGAAATAGTTAAAATTAATAGATCCCAGTATAAACAGCCTGCTTATGTTTCGTTATTTGCCTTTTGTTATTAACAAATTAAATTAATTTTAATAACAAGTACCTGAATGACTTGGTGTGAATGTGTTTTCTGTTTCTTCACGAAGGACCAGTTAAAAAAATAATTAGAATTTTTTAACAACATGATGATTTCCGGTAGTTTTAGAGGGCTAGTTTTAATAAAAATTTATTTTACTACTTTTTGTGAACTGCTATTTTTTCCAATTCTGAATAATTTTTAATTTAAATTTAGCTTATGCTACAAAACGAAAATGAAGTTTTAAACAACATCAATAAAACATCTATTCAACTGAAAATCAATTTATAATAATAATAAAAATAAATGTTTAAAAGTAAACTTAATTCATTCATCGATTCATACCTCTATTATAAATACTTCATACCTCTAAAATAAAAATAAAAATAATATTAAATATTAAAATAATAAATGAGTTAACATATTTATGAACAAAATATTCTTATTCAATCCTTTTGTGTTTTTAATTTCACTTCACTAGTTAAACAATCTTTCAACACAACTAATGTATAGTCAATCAAAAAGTTTGTTAAACATTGTTTGTCAAAAATGACAATTGAGTTTTTTAACAACATGATGATTTCCGGTAGTTTTAGAGGGCTAGTTTTAATAAAAATTTATTTTACTACTTTTTGTGAACTGCTATTTTTTCCAATTCTGAATAATTTTTAATTTAAATTTAGCTTATGCTACAAAACGAAAATGAAGTTTTAAACAACATCAATAAAACATCTATTCAACTGAAAATCAATTTATAATAATGACAAAAATAAATGTTTAAAAGTAAATTTAATTCATTCATCGATTCATACCTCTATTATAAATACTTCATACCTCTAAAATAAAAATAAAAATAATATTAAATATTAAAATAATAAATGAGTTAACATATTTATGAACAAAATATTCTTATTCAATCCTTTTGTGTTTTTAATTTCACTTCACTAGTTAAACAATCTTTCAACACAACTAATGTATAGTCAATCAAAAAGTTTGTTAAACATAGTTTGTCAAAAATAGACAATTGACTTTGTTTCCACTTTACTTCAATTTTTGGAAATGCAATTTACTTTGCATGTATAAACTAATAAAACTGCCCTCACTAGGCAGAATTTACCCGAACTAAATTATAATTCACTGAAAATTTATATCTTCAATTTTTCTTATTAAGGTTTGTCAAAAATATAAGCATGGTATTCTTCAGGAATTAAATAATTTTTCAAAAATAAAAGTTGTGGGGAAGGTCAAACTTTTTTTCATTCAAACGTTTATCTCTCTGTTTTGGATGAACCGATTACATTGAACTTGATGTCACAACAAAGCTCTTCACTGAGAGCTATTAATTGTACGGTAATGATTATTTTAGCTGTCCCTAGATAGCGTTTCTCCGAAATTACTGAAATAATACGTGTTTTCTCAAGAAAATTAAATGGTATGGTATATATTTTAGGAATATAAAAGGTATCGAATAGTCAAATAAAAAATCTAGGTCCGTATTTAAATTAAGAAAGTTGATGATAGTCACCCGAATCTGAAACGTCGAATCAAAAAACCAGTCTCACCAATTTGTAGGGGAGAAAAAGTCACACTAATGACGTGAAAATTATTATCATCTGTCATGAAGTCTACAATTATAGAAACACCATAGATTTATTTTTTTTGTTCTTTTTTTTAGTTTTTCTAAAATTGTAGGCTTAGTTGAAATGACAGATGAAAATAATTTTCACTTTGTCACCGTCACTTTCTCTCATGTACACATTGGTAAGGTTAGTTTTTCAAACCGACGTTTCGGATTCGGGCGACATCAACTTTCTTAATTTAAATACAAACCTGGATTTTTTATTTCACTCTTCGATACCTTTTATAGCCATAAATTAAATTATTTGAAGAATTACGAAGAACCGCCATCTAGTGACCCCTAATACAATAATTACGGTACAGATAATAGTTTTAAAAAAAGTGCAAAAAGGCGCCTTTTTCTGACACCAAGTTCAATGTAATCGGTTCATTCACAACAGAGATAAACGTTTAAAAAAAAAAGTTTGACCTTCCCCCACCTCTTTATTATTTAAAATAGAAAAAAAAAGAGAAATAACAGCAAAATGCGAAGACAGACCCAGCTTAGCAACAAGTTCAATCACTTAAACCGAACTGCTTACTGCACTGTTCATCTTCCGAATCTAAAACTTTAAACAGACACATCTTTTTCTCACCTCTAATTTCTATTTCTGTGGCTAACTGGCTGTCAAGGTGACGAAGAATATAACACGGGACGTTGTGATGGGTATACACCGATTTGTTAAAAGAACAGAGATGAAATATAAATTTCAATTTTTGCTTCAATTATTTTGACCAATACATTGGTTATTCTGTAGCAGGAATGGAAAATGCAGAGTGACATTGAAAAACAGGATAAAATCGGCATTTCCATTTTTGACTTGCTGTTATGCTCCCTAGCGGCCATTTTCGAATTTGAAAATAAATTTCAGCAATTTTTCTTGGCCGATTTACCTACATATATTTTTTCCCCATAATTGTGTGATCAACGGTTACCGAGTTATGGCCGGAGACCATTCTGACTTGGACACCCGGTACTGTTAATTAACTGCATTAATAAACGATTTCGTATTTACGAAAAATTCGAAGGTATAACTAACCGACTACGAGTTCAACGACTCAAACTGTACTATTTACTGTAAATTAATTACCTTAATAAGCGGTTTCGTATTCGTAAGAAAAAAGTTGTTTCATGTAGATTATATTTCTTAGAATGCTTTGAGTTAATATTCGGCTGAATTTGGTGGAAGTAAAATACAACTGGTTTTGCTTAGAGGATTTATTTGGCGGAAAAAAATAGATTCGATATTTGCAGGCGTGCACGTAATTAGATTAAATACGTTAGTTTTTTTTAATTGTTTGAAAATAGGTTTCCCAAACATGACTATCGAGAATAAATTGCGCTACACGTATACCACATGATGTCTCCAGTGGGACAAGTCGATCTGGATTTCTAAGAGGAACAGCCTTACTTCAACGAGCAATTAGACCATTTACCGAAAGCCAAAATATGACCTTGTATTTTTAAAATGTCTGGTACGATTTTAACGTGACCACGGTTTATTTTCTTATAAATTTTGTTGTAAAAAATGAAAAAATCATAAGTAACTTCAAAGCGAGTATTTCATAAGGTTTGTCAGTGGTCCTTTGTCTTAACTTTTACGCCCCAAAGTAAAGCTCAAAAATAGAACAACCGATTCTGTTGCGAAAATGAAAACTTTACTTAAGAGGACAAAACCTTCATTATATTACATTTTCAAGCGACTACACCAAGTTCAATTTTACACAGGATTCCTAAGGGATGCTTTAATGATATTTTAGATTTGGCCATTAGCTAAGGTAACACAAATGTTATATTACTCCGAAGAGGTTTCGCACGATCATCTTTATAAATTATCAACGTTCGGAATAAAAGAAGCAACATTTACCGTGTGTTGTTTGTTTATATTATCTTATTGTGGAATGCTAAATGCGAAATAAATAGATTATTTCGCCTAGATTATTTAATACTTGAATACAATATGCAAACATGAAGTAAGGAGATAAATAGTTCCCAAACTCAATTGATAATAATAATAATAATAATAATAATAAAATACTATTATTAGTAATAATATAGAATTTTACAATAAGAGTGTTCAGAAGAAAACATATCAAGATATAGGTATCTGTTATAAGAGGACAACCCACGTGAGTTTGGCAAAGTCTAGCTTATAGTAGCTACTCTCACTCAATCACAGCGGCGTCGAGGTTAAACCTCTAAATTAATTTCTGTTATTTTGCTATTAGGCTTATAAGTAATCAAGTTAGTTATGTAATTAAATTGCGGTATAATAAAATTTATATAAATTAAGTTAAGACGAGAATGCAAATAGATACATATCAAAACGTATTCCTATATGCGAAAATCGATATAATATTTTTAAGATTTAAAAGATGTAAATTTACAAATTATGTCTAAATATACAAGTTGTTGGTCAAAATTTTGTAGACATAAGAATATCGGAGGTACAACTGAAAGAATATTAATTACATCTGAGCACAAATTATTTACTGATATTTTTTGAAAACGAGTATTAAGAAACGACGTTATTAGATTAACAGCCCCGTTATCAATGCCTTTGAGTAATCGGAAAGTAGTAGTAAGTTGGTATATTCTTTATCATAGGCTCAATTACATGATTCAGCATGGACGCCGGGGCAGTGACCGTTCTGTAATCTTTTCTAAATCTCCATTGGCTATCAAGAATATTATTGTTATTTATAAAAAAATCCTACATCTGATCGTACAAAACTTTTCCATAATTTGTGAAAGCACTGGTAATATGCTTAAGTCGAAAAACGTTTTCGGGTTATTATTTTTTCGAAAGGTAGGCCAATGGCAACTTTTCAATCGTCTGGAAAATATGAAGTTTCTATGCAAGAATTAATTATGTGTAAAATATAAGCATCAATAAATGAACAACAATATTTTATCATGTTTATTGAAATATTATCTATTCCGCCACAATTTGTCTTTATAGCCATAATACACGATTTTATTTGGTCAAGGGTGGCAAGAATAAAATTAAAATGGTGATTATTTTTGAACATATTATTATTATAAAATTCAATTTTGTTTTTAATTTTATTAGAGACATTTTGGAGAAAGGAACCAAAGAAATTATTTTTCTCTATAGGGTTAGACAGATTATCGGCAAGTTAAAATTTTTACTTGTTCAGATATTAAGGTCTCTGAGTGTGCTCCATGTTTTAAAAGAATTATTGGAGGTACAGACTATTTGAAGATATTGTTTTTTTGCTCTTCGGACGAGTGCTACTGCTTGATTTGGTACTTCTTGGTATTCGATTTTATTTTCTTCGTGAGGATATTAATATTTCATTATTATTTTTTTATCTATATTGGGGGTTCTGAAAATATCATGCCAATTTAAATTATACATGTCATTACAAAAATTATTGTAATCAAAGTTTTCGAAACATCTATACTTTATTGTTTTAGGTGTGGGCTTTTGTGTTTTAAAATTTAGTTCAACATATACAAGATGGTGATCAGATATGTCTTCTGTATGAATCGTACCGCAACGTTCCACTAATGTAAGATTATAAATAAAATTTGTGTCGATTAGTGTGCTAGTTGTGATGGTTATTGAAGTAGGTTCATTTAAAATTTGTGTTTAAGTTTAAAACATTTGCAATGTTGTCGAAATCGGATATAAAATTATTGATACTGGTGTTCAGCGGCCGATAAAAAGCACCAACGACAAGTGTTTTTGAATGAAAAGTAAGTTTAAAAAAAAGTATTTCAATTGGGTATTTATTTGACAATCAAAAATAATTTTTTTAGTTGAGAATGGCTCCTTAACGTACCCACAAACTCCACCATCACGCCCTACCCTATCCAATCTATATATGTTATATCCCGGGATGGCAATATGATCATCAGTGATGTGTTCTGTGAGCCAGGTTTCTGTGACCATTACAACGTCGAAATCGTTTAATTGTACTCGGATAATAAATTAAAACTTGTAAGTAACGATCTGACGTTAATACGGCCAAACTTCATTCTTTGGCCTACACTAATTAATTAATTAAGAGAGAAGCTCCTCTGCATCATGGAGTCGTGTTGGGGTACTTGGGGACAAAGGCGATATTATCCAGGAATACGTAAAGGGTCAAATATAAGAAATATGATTAGGTTTGCCCAATAATAGGTTTCAAATGCTCCGTTCATTTAAGTAAATATAACAAAATTTCTACTCGCACACCCGGTAAGTCCTACATAAAATAAAACATATTGGAATGTTTACGTTTACCAATAATATATATTTTTTCCTAGCAAAAAAACACAAAATAAGATGCTTTTTAAAATTCTGCATTACGGAATTAGTTATGTTAAAGGCTATTTATCTCAAAGTTTAATTTTATAATAATAAAATTTAAAAATATATCTTTCTCGCAGAGGTGTAGATTTTTTTTAAAGGGATGTTAGAAAAATGTAGTTATATTTTTTCATTTCCAACTTAGCTGTTCTAGCAATTATATCGATTTAATGACATAATAGCGTTTTATAAAATCTATATGGAGTCTATATATTATTTTTGAATTTCGATTTCGCCCAATAAGATCTGTAGCAACAGAAATTGAATAGATATATAAGAGCCTTTTTAACTATCAAATATTTCTGACTGCGGGATTGGGAAAAATGTTCACAGCCATCTACATTACAAAAAAAAAACACTTATTTTTGTTATCACTGTTGAGTTAGTCACTTTTTTCCGTCTGATGTCGAAATATAAATAGACCCGTTATAGGTCCAAACAGAGTTTTAAGAAGTTTCCCTTATTTTTTTAAACGGTAATGCCTTTTCGTTCATTAAGAGTTCCATTAGTAATAACTTTGAACCTTTTAGCTGTTTTTTTCTTGAAAAACACGTCGTCCCAAATCCATCGAGATACGAATTATATTACTATAGGACTTGGTTTACTAATCTGCTTGCCAGGTGCTTTTTGACGTAGTCGATAACAGAAGTCTAAATCGGATTTATGAATTTGAATATTCAATTTTGTCTCAAAAAACTGCAATATACCTGAATATATAAATCTTTGGTAGGTTCAATTTTTAAGCCGTGGACTATTATTGATTTAAAGTTCTGCTTTATGTCCATATTTGTTACGTGGCGTTGAATGCCTGACAGTTCTTGCTTCGCTTTTGACAATATTCACTTTTGGAAGTTTGTTTACATTGATTAATCGTAAAATAAGTTTTTTTCTGGTTTTTCAAGTGAATGTTTTAGGACGTAGGTATACTTGTGAATAATTACAAGTGTATATTGGCGATTTCTAATAAATAAAGCTTGATTTTTACTTAAATAACCATATAGATATGTGTATTTTGCCTATAATTCCTTTTTTACTCTTTAGATTATTATAGCAACGAAATCAGTTATCAGATTCTCAACAATAATTCAAGCTTTTGCAAAGAAGAGGAAAACGCGGTGGATTTTGATGGGAAACTTCCTATAATCAAAGGGAATGCTCTTCAAAGTATAAGAGAGATCGTGTTTAGAAAGTGGAGGTAAGCGGTCTTTATACATTTTAGGCACATATTCATATTGCAAAAATTATTTAATGTGTTAAAACAGTATTTAATTTTGAAACCATTGTTACTGATTTTAATATACTTTGTCAATAATATATTTTTTAATTTGTTACTTGCAGATTAAACTTCATGAATGACATTGAGGAATTTATGTGGTGGAAATGCTCTAAGAGGTCATCATATGGCTACATTGCTAATATTTGCATACCACAATATATCCGTAACAGATGGGGTAAAAACCATAAATGATTGTTCGGTAGAAAATAGTAGAGGGAAGAAAAACTTTCTGAAATATGCCAGAAAACAGTAGGCTTATTGCCAAATGAAACCTGGTTAGTCGCAAGGAAGACCTTTTGACTTCCAGGAATTTTGGTTCTGTCCTGTATGACAAAAGATTCCCACCTTCATTATATAAATAACTCACAGGTAATATATATTTTATTTTTAATAATTATTCATTCAGTGGGTATATTAATTGGTAAGTTTTAATGGTCTTTAAAAAGTGTATTGTGTTTCAGTTACTAATTCTGTTCTATATACGTATATATATAAATTATATGTTAAAAAGTTATTTACCACAAACATCATGAAACAGCTTAATTTTGTATATTTTGCAGCCCTCTCAAATCAAAATACTTTTTTTTTGACCACTGAACATCCTAGCGTAATAATTTTTAGCTTCTTGGGAGATGGATATGTTTTATAGGTGGTTGTGGTAATCGTCGATTATACACGTCATTTAAATAAATTGCCTATCAGTGATGTCACTGCTATTATATTGAATGCAGTTACCAAGGGAGTTCATAAGAGGGGGCATTGCCCCCTCTCTGTATTTTGGAAAATATCCTCTAGTCGCTGAACCATCTGCATACGCCCTTGGCAGTTAATTTCAGCTAGGTCATATGAAATGACATTTTTGTAAACTTACTAGTAAAAGCTAAGCTCGATCGCAATTAACTATTTAAGTAGTCGAACTGAGAACTGTATGCTTTATTTACTGAAAAATATTAAAAGGGTGATTTACTCAAGTGTTTCTAAAAATTTAAACTTTTATTGTATAAAAATTTATTAATATTTTTTCGACAAAAATAGGAGGATTATTAATTACTGCTTATGGCAATATCTGAATATGGCTATTTCCGATCTGACATTTGCAGATAATATGAATGAATATTTATCTGCTGCCTCTATCTTTTTTTTATTCTTTTCAGTAAGAAACACTTTAGATGGCATAAGAACACCAAACTAATGGAAATATTTGGAAAAAACCGAAATGCTACCTTTATTCCCACAACATTGTGGCTTAATAAGCGTGGATTTATTAGAGGGAGTACTGATGGCCTAGGGGAGAAGATTAAACACATATATTTTTTTTAAGTAGATACATATCATTTTTAAGCGGAAATAAAAAACTGTAATTTTTATTTGTCATAATCCCTATAACAAATTATATGTTATAAAATGTTTAAATAAACCTTTATTTTGTCTTTAATTATAAAAAGGTACTTTTAGTCGGTTATTTAAATGTAATATAGGCAACAAAAAGTAATTTTATAAAACAGCATTGGGAAAATTTAGTTATACAGAATAACTCTCTATAGAAGTTTAAAATATATTACGTGAGTGTTGAAAGTGAAATTTTTCAAACGAGGTAGGTCAAAGGAAAAATAGTAAACTATTTTTCTTACAACGACAAAAAGTCTTCAATAGGACTTTATTTACTTCTCAACACTAGTATTGAAAAACTGAGTAACTGATTTGAAATAGATTAAAAGTAGGCTTTAGCTTTTTTTTACTTACGATCTTATAAATAGGTACTAGTGTCTTGTGATATAAACCACTTTCTAGTATAAACAGTGCTTTTTTGTCAGTTTCACATGAAGCTGCATGACAACAAATTTTGTCTAACAACTTTACTTCAATTCCAATTTGTAGGAAAACATAACGCAACAAAACCTGCCTCTGTAAAATTAGTTGAAACGAGAAACAACCAGTTTTTTTAATGAACTTTCTAGTTTTTGTAAAACCTTTTTTCTTTCCTGTCTGAGGAAAGATTTTCTTAATCTGAAATAATATTCTATTATTTATTATGACAAAACAGCATATCAAATATCTTTAACAAAATGAAACAATATCTACATTTTATCACAGTTTTATTCACAGACTAATTAACAGATACACAAATATGTACATACATACATATGTACAACTTAAACTAAGGAAAAGACAGACTAATATAACATTAAAAAGCTAATAAGGTTTTATCAAAATAGAAAAATAATAATTATATAATATTATATATAGAAGAATATACAATGTTACATAAATTTAGATTGATTCTATTTTTGCTATCAGAATCTGCAAAAATTGAGAATTTCGTTAATTTACCATGCCTTGAGCTTCAATGCCAAGGTTTCACCTAGCTCATACACAGCCCAACTCGGGAAAAGTAAATTGTTTAGACAATATTTTTATTAATTTTGAACTAAATGGGGTTTAAAATGGGATGTTCTGATCGTTAAGGCTCAGATTGTGGTAGTGGAATTTATCTCAATGGAAATGCAGATGTGTAAACGTATATATAATCAAGTTAACCATCAAACCTTTTATAATTACCTTTCACAAGAAAACTTACAAAATGTGCGTGATCTAGTTGAGTTGAAATATATATTTTTTCATGAGACTTTTCATTACTTTTACGACTTGTGCTTTCCACTAAAATTAAATAATAACTGGGGTCACATAAATTTAATATGAATGGTTGGGATACTGAAGAGATAAGGGCAGTAAATCAAACAGTTATGTTATGCTATGAATACTTTTGTTGGCGGTTGGAGTAAAACCTTCTCTTTTTTTTGCATGAAGCCACTTCTTTCCACTTTCTTCGTCCTTTGGAAACCCAACTAATGAATGGTCCTTTCGGATAGTTTTCATTGCAATTAGGTACACAACAAATAAAGGGCATTGTTCTAAATTCACATATCTCTTTGCAAATCCACTTTTTATTAGAATTCAAGTGTTAACCTCACTACCAAAAACTTCTATTTTGACGAAAGTTTTATAGTACTCAGTCTCAGCACTAACACAAATATGTACAGAAATAGTTAAAAACTACTAATGTTGTAATTTATTTGTAAAAACGAATGCAAAAAACACACCGTAAACGAATTTACAGATAGCAGTTACCTACAAAAATTTACTACTAGTGATGACTCATCGCAAACTGTCAACGGCCGTTTCTAGGCTTTCTAGTAGAGACGGTGTTGGTATAATGCGCCTCTTCCAAAATATAATAAATTGACTGGAAATAGACTTAATAGCTAGGAAAAGTCTAAACTTTTTAAACTGAAGCGATCGATGCAATTGAACTTTGATCAAATTTAATTAAGTTCAACATAATATACGCGAATTGCGGTCTCGACTTACTTTACCTGAAGTTCTTGATATAAGATATATTTAATGCAGTCATCACCCAACTAGGCAAATTTTACACTAGAAAAATATGATGATTGTTGTTAATTATTAGTAATGTAAAACGTTTTGTTTTTGATATAGCATATTATGGATATTTTTTTACACAGGTGTTACACATTGACCGCAGTTTGTTGTGTGTGTCCGAAGCAATAAATGTCATCAAGCAAACTTCTACTCTGAATCGGATCTTCATAAATGACAAGCATAAAATATATAGGAATAACAAAATTATAGAAATTTCCACCAATAGAAGTAGGAAACGGTCTAAAATTGTATGATATATTTGAGGCAAACTAACTATGAATTGATATTATTTACGTTAAATGTATTCTGTGCAACAGAATAAATTGCTCTAGACTACCAAAATTCAAATATTTTAATGATAAAACACTTAACGATAAGAATGTCGTATTACCATATATTGTGTAATTTTAAGTTACGCATTTTACGATAAAATGTAGTCAAAGTAATTTTTTACACATGGCTTTAACCCCTTAATATTATTGAGTAAAGCACCTACCTTTAATAAAATCGACTGCCATTTCCAGACCATAAGTGTCTTTATCGCAGTCATCAAGAATATGTGCGCCAAGCGTTATGTTGGCAAGCAAAGGGTCCGGGGAGGCATTAAGTTGATCCAAAGTAAACAGCATGGCCTCCAAGGCTTGAATACCCCCCTGAGGCATAACTGGCCCGCAAGTAATGCTGTCTTCTCTTTCGTGTACCATCATCAGGCCGCCAAGTATAATGTCTCCCTCTACTATGGCTTCCTTTTTTACTGGCCAAGGTATTTCTTGAGGAAACTGGAAAAAAATAAAGGTAAAATTAACAGGGGAATAAATAAATATTTTTGAATCAAACTTGTATTTTGCTCCAATATTTATATATAGATATACAGTGAGGGCCATTTTGCTGATGCATGTATTGGGATCAAGGAAACTGTAAGAGATACAGAATTGATTAAATGAGCAAAGTTTTACGGAATTTTATTGGTAATTTAGAAACGTCAGCAGGGTGCTTTTAACTTTTTTGGTTTTCGAGATATTTTGAAAAAACTAAAAAGTGGCATTTTCTGTAAGGTCCTATAACTTCTTTATTTGTATTTTGTTTGAAAATCTATGAACACTTTTTATAGCCATTTTTCGTGTTTTTCGTATAGAGAACGCTTATTATATTAGATTTTAATTACGACGTTTCGGTTATCCTTCACCATCACCAACTTAATTTTTTCTTATGGACGCCATATTGGATTTTTGTCTCTTTAAAATAAGCAAGAAAAATCCTATTCGTTGATGTATAACAAGTTTACGTTAAAAAAAAATTATCAAAATATTCAAAAATCGATTTTGTTCTAGTAGGCTTTGGATCGCCACGGTAACAATATTTTTTTGTAATGTTTAGTAAATATTTAATGTAGTAATCACAAGAAATACGAAAAAATAGTAATAAGCTTTAACTAGAAACATGCACATGTACACAAAAGAATACAATATTTGGTATATTAAACAAAATGCTGTCCATTTTTAGCAACGCAAGTACGGCATTTTTGTTAAAACACTATTTTTCGCTCGTCTAAGTATGTTTCTGTTAATATTAGCACTTTCTGAGTTCTCTTTTCGAGTACGACCAATGTCTCGGGAGGTTCAAATTCAAAAACTTCATTTTTAACGTGCCCCCACAAAATGAAATCCAAGGGTGTAATATCTGGCTACCTAGCAGGCCATGATGTAGGACCACCATTGGAAATTAATTTTTCCCAAAAGTTCTTCTTAATAAATCTCTGACAGCCCTGGAATTGTGGGGTGGGTAGCCATCCTGCTGAGACCAAACATTATGAAATTCATATTGTGCTGCATCTCTAATTGCTGGTAGAATTGGTTTTCTAGCATATCTCAATATCTTTAACCAGTTAAAGTATGCTGGTTACCTGAAAATACAAGATTATGTATAAAGCAGTTAAACCAGCTAACATGATAAACTATTTCACCGGAAATGCCACACCAAACGTTCATGCCAAATCGAGTTTGCAACCTACGTTGTGCCAACAATCTAGGATTCTCTGTTGTCCCATGCTGACGATTGTGTTTGTTAAAGATTCCACAGTTACTAAAATATGTTTCGACAGTTCATATAATGGCACTGCTAAAATTTACATTCTCCTGGCATTTGTTAATGTACCAGTTACAAAAGGTAAGTCTCCTTAGAAAATCTCCTTCAATGAGCCCTTGAACAATGGTCGGCTTGTATGGGTGGTAATTATTTTTCTTTAAAATCCCTCTAAGTGTTGTCCTAGATATGTCTAGCTCTGTAATTTATAACTTGATTGTCACGATTCTTATTGTATTTGCTATACTTTTTAGGCCTTGACTGTTCGAAACTTCACACGTTCTTAAATTAACCAGAAGTTTTAAAAAATACTTTTGGTTTGGTTGTTGCCTCTCCCGGTAAGTATCAGAGTAATTATTTAAGGCTATAGCCGCATTTCTGTTGTTTTTAACATAATACTCCAGCATATCAAATTTCTGTTCGTTGGTATAACGCAAAGCCATTTTTAAGAATTTAAAATAAACGATAACAGAAAATAACTAACAAACTTTAAAACGTCAAAAAATCAAACAGTCCAAAACAAAAAAGTAATATTGTTGCCATGGCGATCCAAGCCTGCTAGAATAAAATCGATTTTTGGACATTTTGATGGTTTTTCTTTAAGAAATGTAAACATATTATACATCAATGAATGAACTTATTTTAAAGAGACAAGAATCCAAAATGGCGTCCATAAGAAAAAATAAAGTAGGTGATAAGGTAAAGGATAACCGAAACGTCGTAATTAAAATCTAATGCAATAACCGTTTTCTATACAAAAAATGGTTATGAAAAAATGTTCATAGATTTTGAAACACAATACAAATAAGGAAATTACAGGGCTTTACAGAAAATGCCACTTTTTAGCTTTTTTCAAAATATCTCGTAAAAAGCACGCCGCTGGCGCTTTTAAATTACCGATAAAACCCTGTAAAACTTGGCCCATTTAATCATTTTTGTATCTCTTATAGTTTCCGAAATCCCAATACATGCATCGCCAAAATTGCCCCTATCTAAGTACCCAACTTTTATTACAATGCATTTAAAAAGAAGACCTAATTTTACCACACCGCCCTACTTGGTACAATGCGGAACTAAATAGTTACCTAAAAAAGCTAATGTTGTATTTTACAATATGCCCCTCGTTTTTAATTTTTGATCATCTGTTTAGATCGTACTCGTAGCGTTGAGGCAAGATTATTTTTTCTTTTTTGTTACATTGTAACTAACTTTTCATTCAACAGGTTTTGTTATTTTTAAGCCACTTGCTTAGGTTAGGTTTGGCCTTAATCGTTGCGCTAACCGAGTAAAAACTCTTTGACCATACTGGCGCTTTTTAAGGCACCGTACCGCGTATCTTCTTACGGTAATAACTGTATTCTGTATATGTTAGAAGTTACAAAGTATTTTAAATTTGGTGTGCGATGCAGTCAGTTTAATTGATGCTGCAGTCTATCACCCGTCTGATGGATGCCTGGCATCGAACATTATGTTTTACAGATGCCATGAAATTATATTTGAAAGACAGAAATATTATTTTATACAGATGAAGACCTACAAATGCCATAAGTGCGCTTAAAGGCAATGGCAAAAATAATTAGTGAAGCAGGGAGAAGTTTTAAAATTCCCTCAGAAAATACTCAAATCTATCAGAAGATGTACATCAGCCTTGTTGACCTAAAATAAGCAAAATTTCACAAATCATTTTTTAGTTTCTAAATATTTAAGAAGGAGTCCGCTAAGAGTATCAATGGGACTCGCTTGGTGTGCCTATCCTCCCCTCTACAGGTCCCGAGATTATGAGAACCTCTTAAGCCGGGAATAACTTGTAAGTTATATGAAAGGGGAAGGGCTGTGTGCACGTAGAGGTAAATAAATTGTGAAAATCTTTGTATTTTGTGCAAATCAATTTATTAAAAACGTAGCAAAGCGCTTTCGGCTTTCGCCATCATCAGTGCCACCTGAAAGGAAGGAAATCACTTTCTTTAGTTTCCGATATATATTTTATGAAGAGAGTTACTAATGTAGAAGTGAAATTGAATAAGGACAAAGAAATTATGTAAAAAAGAGTAATTATGAAGATAATTTGTATTAAGAAGCAATCTGTAATAATAATTCAATAAGTGATCTACTTACTTAGTCAAGTGTGCACAGGAAATAAATCCATATAGTACCACAAACAGTTAAAAACAGTAAACATTTAAATTGTAAGTTACATGTCAAATATATAACAAATCACATTTAAAACTTTTATAAAACAAGGGATCACCCCCTTTTAGCGACCTAAATTATCATTTCATTCCAGCCGAAAGCGCTTTGCTACGTTTTTAATAAATTGATTTGCACGAAATACAAAGAAAAGATTTTCACAATTTATTTATAAGTTATAGTTCTACGTAGGTATGTCCCAAGTAAAGTAGTGGCATGTTGTCTTCATTTTATTCTTAGAATATTCTCTAGGATCTTGAAGAGGGGAAACTGTTCTAAAAATATGTTCATTTATTAGTAACTTGGTCATTGGAATATTTAAAGTTTTCTATGGTTTAAAAAGTTTATGCTAACTAGGGGTAGGCAGGGGGACCATTTTTGCAATGGCGGCCATGACGTCATAATCCCCGCTCGCCTTTCATCTGTCACGTGTCCATCATCTGTTAGCTCATGGAGTCTGACATCTATATATCACGCTAACTTTTCTCTACTGAAATTTCGCTATTGGTTACTTTTGTTCATATAAATGATCGAAAGCCTTAAAGTTCCGTTTGAAACTTTAAGAGGGTTTATTAATTCTCAATGAGTGAAGTAGATAGCAAATTTTCTAGAGATTGCTTTTATATAAAAGATATCGGCCTCCTTTGTAGAGTGGGATTACCGACAACAAAGTAGTGCTCTGCCTAACGTGTGGGCATAAATTTAAATGTTGCAGTTTATAACCGAAACTGTCAAATGCAATCAAAGCTCTTTAGCGCATCACGCTCGATTTTATGTAGAAACCGAAATTTGAAACTAGAAAGGAATTGTTGTTTTTCGTTTGTTTTATTAATGCAGATACCTATTAGCTTTTTAAATTAACGTCTACAACAAATAACAAAATTTGTTTAATCTTTTACAATAAATAAACCTATTTTATATGGTTTTTTAAATTGTATTAAGATTAGTATATACATACTTAATAAAACTATATTCTAACTTTTTTTATCGTGTAATAAAATCAGTTGTCACTATATCATTATATATGTTTCGTTTTTTGTATCCGTGAGGTTTGGAGCTACCTGCCAAGCTTTAGTTTCTTCTTGGTTGAATTTGTTTTATAGAGTTTGGTGTTTAAGGATTCTATCACTGTATATTCAGTTCTAAGTATTATAGTTGAGGCAGTGAATCAGACTCTGAAGAATCATGACTTTAACTGCGTTAAAATGGATCTACTTTGAAGCAGCATAATTTAAAGATATATATTCCTTTTATCTTCCAAAATTACTACCTTTGAATTAGTGCTATATAGTAGCAGATAGTTTGTATGAGTAGAAGGGATTGGGGGGTTAGTCTCGCTCCCCCCACCACTTTTTTCATTGGTCTCCCACTTCCCGCGGCTGTCCCTGCCACGCCTACTTGACTCTGCTTGATTCTGATTGGTCTTCCCCACTCTTACGTGTGCCTCCGGAAGGAGATGTTTTATTTAAGTGCTAGCAGTCAACCCAACAGATCAATTCATTTTCATCTCTTAAATTTAGTCAGATGGGTTCGTTGAATACAGTACCTACCGAAGATATTATTAAACGTGTTGGTGAAGTTATTTGTTTAGCGCTAACGGCGCCATTGAGGGACATTCCGGTGGGTGATCTAAAATATATTCCTCTTAATTGCTTAAGAAGGTTTGTAGAGTCAGTGGAGTTGTTACAAATTTGGGAAAAGCTACCAGAACGCTATAGACGTAACAAGATATTACAGTTAAACTTACCGTGTTATACTCATCATAACCAAGAGGGTGACTGTATAGATGGACCACCGCGATCTATAAAAAGGTGTTGTGGTCATGTGCAAGTTAGTGAAAGCTGTTAAAAAGTTAAGTAAAGAATTCTACTTGTTATCATTTTCTTATTTTCAGGATTCTATGCAAAGCAGACCACAATGGTGTCATGATTACGAGAAATTATCGAATGAATATGCGAGTGCTGCATCTGCATGTGACAAATATTCTAAAACATTAGATTTAATACAACTTATTCATGACATAAGGGGATTGGGATTTGGTTATCATCTTCTTAAATTGAAAAAATATATTGAAGATCCCGTTCTAGTGAAAGACATTTTAAAAGAGGAAGAACTTTTAGTGTAATTATGGAGGAAGTTGTTAGAGAAATGTGTGAAGAATTCATAATGTCTAAAGCTTACTCTGAGTTTTATGCGTTTAATAGACAAAGCATTGAAGCTCAAAACATTACTGTTTATTTGCACTATATGGAACATGCAGAATCATGTGAACTAGCTGCTAAGGCATGTATAGATTTTCTTAAAAGTAGAAATGAAAGAAAATTTATACATGATTTAAAACAATTAGAGTTAAGCGAACATATATTATGTATAAGGAAATATTTAACCAATAAAACAAATATATTTTAAAAGTAATCGTTTTATTTCATAAAAAAATAGTTATACAAATGAAAAACATTTGCTAATGCACAAAAACATGGATTTTTCTGATGATAAAAGCAGCATGGTTCCAATTTCCGTAAAGCTGGCTGTTCATCAAATTCAATAACTGGTTTTTGAGAATATTTTCTGACAAACTGGCTTTTCTTCACCCTGAACATAGATAAAGTCGACTTTTTCGGTTAAATTTCTGATAACATCTCGACATCTATGATAAGGAGTAAATCCTTATTAAAAAATTAACTTATTGTTCTACACTTTAAATCCTTGTATATCTACAATTACTTTCATATCTTTAAATATCGAAATTTTTTTACCATTTCAAATTTTAATTGGTATTCTTCTATCTGTTTCTTAAACTCTTGTAATTTGTGTGTAATGATTAACCGGTGCATATAATCCATAATGAAATTTCTTTGTGTCATGCTATAAATATTAAAACTGACGCATGCGTATTAAAGTTGTTTAACTATTTTTGTTAGAGGATTATAGCTAAATATTTTATCGTGGAGGATGAGACAATAAACAGAGGTATTTTTTTGAATATTTTCATTTGGTTCAAATTCAACTCTTATAACTACAGAACGACTTTGAAGCGATTCCTTCTGATGAGAGCAATCAATGTGTGAAATAGGGGAAGTTGTCTTAAATTTTTCAGGCGCAAAAATTGGTTCACTTGTTAATCCATAGTAAGAATTTCTAAAATTGGCAAACATTTCATATAGAGCAGAAAATTTGTTGTCTTTAAAATTTAAATATAAATCGTGATATGGATATCTCTCAGAATTTAAAAAATTGTTATGTTTGTTAGGTCAACGTTATCAACTTGACTCATGTCCTTTTTTAATTTTCCTTTTCGATCTACTTGGAAGGCAATAACAGCATGACGGGGCGTCTCCAGTTTACTAGTTGTTTTTACCGGCCATGTATGACGCGTTGCTTCAGGTAATTCTGAATATTCAACACATTCCCAGCTTCGAAATCCTAACAATATTACGTTGTTTGTTTGTAATATTTTCGTTAGGGCAAGTTGTTGAAGAATATCAACCTCGATATGTGGCACTTTCCAATACAATTTTTCAATCGTGACTTTTGGAGTAGGAAATTCTAATGTTTTGAGAGCACAGCATCTAAATCATTACTTGCTCTGATGAGTACTAATTCTTGCTTCATATTTAAAATAATTTTTTTATAATCCTCGAAGAATCCAAGTAGCATCTTTAGGGGTATCGATACATTAAATTTACCTTTATCATCTACCAAAATTCTGTCTGCTTCATTTCTGTTGGGAAACCACCCAGTATTGTGAAGCTTTACGCTTTCATTGTTATTGAAAGATAAATATCCTTTGAGTGTTGATGCTAAACCAACATTTCTTACAGAGTCTACACTTACTCCATTTAATTCATAACGTACTTCCCGAAACAAAAAAGCAATACCATTGTTGACAAATCTTAATTTTTTTGTATATTTTCGTTCTTGATTAGCGAGATTTCCTTCTATATATAGAATACTTTCTGAAGGTAATGTGTATGTATCTAATTCTTAAATCGGAATACGTATTTCATCATTATAATCAAATTTTGAAGAAATGAATGGTTGATAGGTACGTAATTCGGAGCCAATTACAGAGTTGTCAACATATAGACTTTCATTAACGTTTAAAATATCCATTATTTAAAACTTTAAAACCCAACGATTTCAGAAACTGATGGTTTTTTGTTGTTAACCGTTTGATGTTTTTGGAACTACTAACTTTGTGGTTAGGTTTTTCTATTTTTATAAAATTTACTTACGGAAATAGGTTGAAATTTTGATACAAATGGTCTATTATATCTAATAACCATTGTTGTTAGTTTTTAAATGTAATCTTACGGTAATGGTTTCGTTTCTGAAATTTATAAGGTGACCGTCTTGATCAATTATTTTTACAGTATTGTTGTTGATTGTTTGAACGCTAATTGAAAAGTATAATATAGGTAATGGTGATTCCACTATTTTATACCCTGGTGGTACCGTTGGAAAAAATTAGTGAATTATGTGAACTGGTTTGTCATTGTTAAATGAACCTACACAAATGTTACAATCAATACAAATAGCTTTAACCTTGGAAATATTTACAACATTATCAGATTTACTCCATTCATAAGGCTTAATTTTCCGTTTATTAAAACCTAAAAGGTTTCCTATTGAATCATCCTTTGTGAAATCAATTTTTTTACTGCATTTAATACTGCATTTCAGGGTATTGAGATTTGTCGTTAATCTAAAATAAAAATTTCATGCAGTTTGTTATTTATCAATGTATTTAAGTCTTTTAAGTCATAAGTTCCATCCGGAATAACAATCACTTTACCATCTACGTAAATTTTATTGTTTCCATCCTCTATATTAGGGATACTCATAAATGACTCAAAATCAGCTAAACCTAATAAATATTGCTTTTCTTCATCCAAATAGATGGGAGGATTAAAATCAGATGATAAAATAGAAGAATTCCCTGTAAGCGTAAATGTTGTTGACATTCTGTTAATTTTTAAGAAATGCCGTAATAATTTATTTCATGTGCTTATATAGAAAACTAAGAGCTAGCTGTCCACAATTATAGTTATTAAATTTTTGTTTGACCTCATAGGTGTAATATATATTTGCACCCTTACTTGTATTAAAATATTGGATCAACTCAAGAGGTGGTTTGAGATTACCATAACTATCAAAATACACGACATCTTTTTGCTTTTTTTATGTAAGCTACCCAATGAGAACTATCATTTTTTCACTGTTCAAACTAACAATACCAGTTTCTTGTTGTCTAATTTTTCGCGGGAGATTATCACGCATAAAAACACCTCTAAAGTTAGGTATCTCTAAAATGTTTGCATATTTCATTATATCAATGTTGGGTAAAGCTCTTTGCGGAAAATTTATTTGAGCTTTTTTTTTAATGTTTTTTTTACAGAGCCCCCTTTATAGGGCTTAATGAACAATCCTTTTCCTTTTCTATATGGCTTTACAAATAGACCTTTTCCGGCTGAAACGTTTTCCATAGCTTTGTTATGACGTTGAGTTTCTTCAAGCAATTGTCTTGATGCTTTTACATCATTAACAGCTTTAGCAATTCCGGCTGCACCACCTCCCAATACACCGAGGGCACCCAAAATCGGGAGCAAAAGAGGTAAAAATCCACCAATTTTTTTTGGAGTTTTTATAACGCGTTTTTTTATCCTGAGTTTGGATATCTTAACACACATACCAAACTTTTTTTTTTCCTTTCATAATACCTGTGACCATCAAAGCTGCAATTTTTTCACCCAGCGATGAATCCTTAGCCTTTACTCTTTGCCAAGCCTTATTTGCTAGAATCTTATCTGCTTCGTGTCTATTTGATAAATCGTTAGATTGCGAGTACGCTACGTCATGATCTTTACAAGCATCGTCTAAAGGATTTATGCCACAACCTCCCCTACTTAATCTTTTTTCCAACTTTGTTCCAGGACCGCAATAGTTATGGGTAACCAGGAATGTGTAGTTCACCAGGTAGACTATTAATAAGTTTATTTACTAAACCCGTACCTTTCTTCTTGCTCTTCTTATTGGATGTAATCGAGTAAGGGTTCTGTATGATCATTTTATAGTTTTTGTAAACTGAGTCGATAGAGCTGCTCGTCTTCTATAAATAGTAAAACGGGCAACAAATTCACTTGGCTTTTTTTTTTATAAATACATATTATTTAGAATGTTATGTCAGTTATTGTTGACGATGTGGATTGAAAAGCAAGCTTTTTCTTTACCTATTAAAAACCATGATGAAAAAATCTTAAACAAACCATTTAGAGAACATGGTGATCTCTTTGGTGGAGAATCAAAGAGATATCTTGTTGTAGGAGCATCAGGGGTTGGCAAAACGAACTCCATTCTCACATTACTTAAACATCCAAACGAAATAAGATTCGAAAATAGTATTTAAGAAATTTGCTAAAACCTATTAAAGAAATTATTTTGAATATGACCATGATGAAAATATTATAACCCCTTACGATATTAAACCAAATTCAATTATATTTGATGAC
The DNA here is from genome assembly GCA_030620095.1 of Kuschelorhynchus macadamiae. Classification (NCBI taxonomy): domain Eukaryota; kingdom Metazoa; phylum Arthropoda; class Insecta; order Coleoptera; family Curculionidae; genus Kuschelorhynchus; species Kuschelorhynchus macadamiae. The sequence goes on from JAUTXW010001351.1 coordinate 282,896, forward strand.
ATTCCATGTCAGAATCAAAACTGTTATAAGGGACTATTTTACATTTGGGAGACATAAAAATACGGATTGCTTTTTCGTTTTTCAAGGTTATTCATCAATTCTCAAGAGGCTTATACGTGAAAATGCAAATCTCTTAATTTTATTTAAACAAGACCTAACTAGTTTAAAACACATATATAATGACCATTGCATGATGGATATGACATTTGAGAAATTTAAAGCTCTCTGTGAACACTGTTGGAAAGAAGACTACGGTTTCGTTGTAATCGATAAGGACTGTCCCTTAAATTCTGGCAGATATAGAAGCAGGTTCGATTCATTCATACACTTATAAACATGGATAAACGACTAGCAAGAGAGTTAGTTAAATCAAGAAGAGCAGTAAAACAAAAATATCAAGCATTAAAGTCAGAAGCCTCAACGACTCAAAGCCAATTAGAAAAAACATATCAACCGATAACACAACCACTACAGCAATTATTTAAATATTGCAAAAACGGAACCAACCGACATAAAAGAAGAACCTCATACTTTTAGGGAATTTTATAGTACTTCTACTCCAACAAGGACAGCTAAGAGAAAAACCGGGAAAACTCCCGTTTTACTCACTGAGTTACCATCATTTTTTGATAGGAGTATTGCATCGACTAGTAATTTCCCTACCATTCAAGAAACAAGCACAGTAGCTGAAACTACACCCTCATCGGGTGATAGTACTGTAGAGAATTTAAATATCTCTGATATTTTAGAGCAAACTAGACAAACAATTCAACAATACGTTGACACTCCGGGATATAAAGATTGGTTGGAAGATTTTGATGAATTGCCAAGAAAATATATCGATGAAGGAGTTAGGGATACAAGACATATATTTGAACACAATTATGGTATTGTTCATGATTTGGAAACAAAAAATTTCTTTTAGGGACAACAATTAAACCAGTTGAAATTATTAACAAAAATATAAAAGTTGAAAGTGTAACCTACAAAGGCACTCTAGGTTTATATGAACTACTTTTTAAAAAAGAACCTATTGGTTACAAAAAAGAAGACTTAGATCAGTATATAGACATTCTATCAAGAACTAATGCATATCGCAGAAATCACGACCGTAATGAGCAAGTTCAAGATAAGGGTTCAGTCAAATATCTAACTATTATAGGACCGTACTTACAAACCAAAGGAGTAACGAAAACAAAAAATATTAAAACACCTGCAAAAAATCTCATAGAAGCGTTTAGTAGACCTAAGGCTCCATATAGGCAAACAAGGCAGAAACTGGGAATGGGGATATTGAAACTTAACAAAACAGATACGGACTATGTATATTGGGACAACATCAACGAACTTGTTGATAGACTTAGACTTTTAATGGCGTCTCGGGTTGCCGGGCATACTGGACATAATAATGAAATAATCTCAATTATTGAAGGACTACGAGAAGCCAAAGTAATTCTATAAATAAAAGTTTTTGAAGTAAAAAGTAACAGTTGCATATTATATATAGAGTATGTCGGTAAATAAATTTGGAGCTCATATCCTAAATGCCAATAAAGACTTATATTATATATTCCCATGGTTCTTGGACATTCGACAAAATCAATTAATCTACCGAATGGTGAAACAAGACGTTGTTTTACTATTAGCGGCGATGAAACTACTTTAGCGTTTCCATTTCCAGAAGCAGAAGTAATAGAAGTTCACTGTAGTAAAAACATAGATTTTATCATAAATAACAACATATTTAGTTCGGTTGAACTATTAGGTCACAAACTCGGTAATGGTGATAATATTTCTGTTGTACGATCTCTTAAATATTCTGCATCACCTGAAGTGTTATACGCAGGATTGGTTTTAAAGTGTAAGACTGAAAATGAATAAAATTAAGGAGGATGTCGTTAATGAATTACATAGACCCTCTAGAAGAAATTTTAAAAGAAGACGAGTCATCGCAAAAGGGCTTAATGATTTGTTTCAAGCAGATTTAGTTGAAATGCAACCTTACTCAAAATTTAATAGAGGATATAGATATATATATTAGTGGTAATCAATACTTTCTCTAAATTCATTTGAGCACTACCTATTCAAACAAAAACTGGTAAAGAGGTGGCTGCAGCAATGAAAAAAAGTTCTCAAAGACTTAAAAGAAGCCCCTAAACACCTGCAAGGCGTTCCAAAAAATATACAAACAGATAAAGGAAAAGAATTTTATTCCAAAGATTTTCAGAAGCTAGTGGAACAGTTTAAAATCAATCACTATAGTACTTTTTCTAATTTGGATCATTGTATCATTGACCAAGTGAACCGAACATTAAAGAATAAAATGTGGAAAAAGTTTAGGCTTCAAGGAAATTATAAATGGTTAGATATATTGCCTGATATTGTTAGTGTGTACAATAATACAGTACACTCTACAATTGGTAAAAAACCTAATGCTGTTAATAAGGGAAATGAAAAAATATATTGAAATCATCATTTACTCATATGAAAACAGTTGATCCTGATTTAAAAAAATTTAAAGTTGGTGACTTTGTTCGTATAAGCAAACAGAGAATTTTTTTCTAAAGGGTACTGGTCAAATGAAATTTTTAGAATAAAAAAGTTACAACTTACAAATCCTGCAACCTACTTACTTGAAGATGAAAACAAATAAGAAATTCAAGGAGGCTTTTACGGGAAAGAATTACAAAAAGTCAGACATTCAGACATATTTAATGGAAAAAGTAATAAGAAGAAAAGGAAATAAGGTGTTAGTTAAATGGTTTGGATTAGACAAAACACATAACTCATGGATATTAAAAAAGGATATTTTGTAAAATATTCATCAATAAAACACATTTTTTTATATTAATATTGTTTTATTTTATAATCATATTTAACATATTATTTAAAACAGGTTTTAAAATAATTTCACATAATTCAATTCGTCTTTTAAAATTTTGTTGGTCTACAAACTCTTGAGGCGACATACGGGATTTTCTATATGCAAACGTCCATGCATGCATCGTATGAAGTTGATTTTTAGTTTCATCAAAACTTACTGATTTCTTCATAATATTTTCATTCTCTTAATTTTTGTTCGAGCTGGATTGGATGCATTAGTAATAATTTCAGCATGTACAAACATTCTCACTATTGGGGTTTTCACTCGGCGACAGAGTATCATATACTTTTTGAAGACAATTGGTTTCGGAAAACGGACTGTTCTTAAAAATGTCGAAGTAACTGTTAAATTGCTGTTTTTGTAAAATATTTAATCTGTATTCGATTAAAGGTATTTGTTCCCATAATCTGCACACATTTTCATTTCCAAAACAGACGTAATCATCATGTTTTGTAATCCTCACTATTGGCATTTCACCAAATTTCTCAAAAAGAATGGACATATTTTTCAAAAATATAGTTTCTTGAAAGGCGCTTGATGAGAAAAAGTAATTTGTTATAACACCCTGATATTTTAGTAGGTCTTTCCAATCATCCTTACTTAGAACAATAGATTGGTTCTTGTTTCCACCAAATTCAACACATGGCGTAAAATCACTTTCTAAACACAAACCAATATTCACAAACTTTGATTTGGATTTATTTAAAGGGTACTGTTTAGAATTTACTATGGTTTGTTTTTCGATAGAATGTATAGATGTTTTAAACACATTGGACGTTACTCTCTGAGGGCTGAACATTATGAGACCGTAGAATATAGAAACTAACTAAATAATGATTTGCGGCACATTTTTATAGTCTACTGTCCTCTCCACTTAAATGGAGGAGATAGATTACTTAACGTTGGAGGAGATAGAAATTAAACTACAAAAAATCAAATACTAAAACTTTTAATTCAGGTTTTCAAATACATTACAAAAGCAACGTAGAATGAAATAATTGATATTAAAGTCAGAAACAATAATATTATATAAAAATATACATAATTACAATTATGTTTTTTATAAACAAATTCTATCCATTCTGAATAAATGACAGGCTTTTTATCAAAGAAATATTTAATCTTCATATAAGTATTAACACTTAAATCATTTTCTGAAATATTATAAGTAAACAATTGTGAGTTTACGTCTATGTAAATCATTCTCATTTGCTTATAACAATCAGTTTCATTTGTATTCTTATTGATGCACACGTCGGCTCTAATTGTGTTAGGAATATGATTAACATATAGTATTCTGCCAACAAGGGAGACTAACACGACTAATGAAGTAGTAGTCATTGTTCTAAGGCAACTAAATAATACTGTTTGTTACAACATTTTATATATTCACACAAATTAGTGAAACAGATCATCAATGAAACAAATTTTATAAAACTTGACAACTTTAACTTCCTTTCCCAATTTCAAAACCGGATAACAATTGTGTATCAAAACCAGTCTCTTCTGAACATCGTCTTTTAGATTTGGGTTCTTATTCAGATTGTAAAATAGATAAATTTGTAATCATTGATTCTATATGGACAATATCTTTGTGACCCCATGCTAAAGTTTTTGTGGTATTTGAAAGACGATATCTTTTATCGTCATGACTTCTCAAGGCTAGTTTGTTAATCAAATTCATATAAATATTGTGTAGATGTGACTTAAAAACATACATTGTGCAGTATACTTTTTGACCTTTTTCCACAACATCTTTATAATCTGATAAGTTTAGTTGTTTTTGTACGGCCGATTTAATTTTGCCTTTATATCTAAACTATCTTTGGTTTTTACACAGTATGCCTTAGCCCCGGTACCAAAAAAAACTTTCTAAAGGTACACCTTTATATTCATCCTTAAATTTACCAACCACTGATGTGGATATCGGCATATTATGAATATTTGGTTCAGGATAGTTAGAGGTGTCAAATTAATCCAGATTTTGCTTCATATCTTCATAAAAATTTTCCGTTTCAATTTCTAGTATTAAAGAATCAGTATCAGTGTACAATAAACTTACATTATCTCCATATTTTAATTTTAAATATCCGTAGTAAAAATCATACATTACAGTTTTTGCAATATCCAATATACTCATTCCAACATAAATGGGCTTATTATATTCGATACATATCTTTTGAAGGTGAATAGCTACTAGATTTTCTGAAAAAAATTTTAAATCTTTAAATTGAGGTTTTTGCAATTAATTTCTCAGCACTTAATTTGTTTCTCTCTCTCTCTCATAGAGTTACTAGCTTAATATCTACTCGGTTATTGACATTCTCCATAGTTTTATCAAAAATACTGTTATTTGCCGATTTGTACTAATTTTTTTCAAATTTGTTTTTTGAAGCATTTCGTAAATTAGTATTTAAATCAATATGTTTAGCTAACCATGGCGATTGTGTAAATTTAATTCCCCTGTATTTTGAGAAGCTTAAGTCCAAATTTTAATGCTTCAAAGCACGATAATGAAGAACATAACTGTACTTATTGTTTAAATTGGGAATTGGTTTAGAATACTTGGAAATTGGTGGCTTAAATTGTTCGGGACAGAGCGGAAAGTCGTTATGGCTTTCATGTAAATTCTGAGGATATTCTAAGTCAACTTCAACTACATAGCCCGTAGATGATGTATCTAAAATATTTAAAATATTAAGTTCATTAATTTCATCCTCAGATAGCCAAAATTTTTTTCTGGCAAATACTGTTTTATTGCAAAACCATACAAATTTGTTGCATCTAAATAGGCAATATATTTTGTTGGATACTTAGGATTGAAATTATCAAGAAAAGGATTATTTGCCTCCGATTTTTGAGCTGAACAAGTACTAATTCCCCGCGAACCTCTTTTTTGAAGAAATGAAGCATATCTGGATCAGTCAATAATTCCAATTCTACATTTGTAAATTTCTTCATAGCATCCCAACACATTGAAGGGCTTGTTACATAGTTCACAGGATCTAATTTATAAGTTTTATAACAAGTATTTCTATAGTTTTCAAAAACATCGGCTAAAAGGAGAACGTCAGATTTCAAATACATATCTGAATATTCACCTATCGTGGAGCAATTGAATACATTCCATACCTCTTTAGCTCTAATGTAATCTTCATTACTAATATTTTCATCAATTAAGTCATTATAAAATTTATCAATAGCGGGCAAAGAATTATCATCCAACTTTTCGTAAGAGTCAATATATGAATAAGGAAAAACTCCTTTTTGCCTAACATATTTAAATTGCTCTGTGTCTGAAAAATGTTTCCTAATTTAAAGACATTGAGAATTATCTAAAATATTAGATAGTGATTCAAGAGATTCTGGTAAAAACTAAAATGAGTATATAAATCGTAAATTCAAGTAAACTATCTTTTTATTTTTAGAGTCATACGTGTTTACCATAATTTTTATACTAAAAGAAATATATTTTTCATTGTTTTAAGCAATAACGCTAATTGATTCTTTATTGTTACATAATGACTTAATAAATAGATGAGAATCGTAATTCTTTAGATTATGAAAAATTTTTGGAATGTAAGTTGAAGGTATGAAATGTAAATTACAAATAGAATGAGCCGCGCCCCTATAGTTACCGCTAAAATGACAGTGGTCCTTACATTTTTTAAAATATCCATCTGAAAAAGATTTTTCACATATATAACACACAAATGCATTTTCAAGTTCTTTTTGTTGCAAACTAGTTAACTTATTCATAGGCTTTTGATTTCTAAAATAATAGTTATAAAGGTTTTTCACAACAAGTTCAATATATTCAATAAACTTTTCAGCACAATCAGTTCTACGATAAAGTTTTAAAGATGTGAGATTTTCATCAAATGATGATTAAATGAAATAAGCGAACGAATATGGAACATGTTCAGCCGTTTTAACTGTATAAGAAGTTGCAGGATCAGGCTTTTCGTTTTCAACGTTTTTTAAATAGCACTCGAAATCAGCATAAATTACAAAAGGTGCTTTAAATCGCTTTTGAATATTTTGAAACTTTAATATGTTTTTTGGAATTTGATTTCCAAACTTATCTAAAATAAGTTCATCTGAAGGATATTCAATTCGAACAGATGTGCAATCATATTCTAAGTGTCTTTGTAATTTTGCATAGGTATAAAAATATTGTAAACATCCTTCACACAAATGTTTTCTACTTTTTTTTTTGACAGTTGTTTAAAAAGTAATTTAGATAAATCTTTTATCCAACAATAATGACTATTACCGTCATCAGAAGTATTTAAAAGTAGATTGAAATGTAAATTCTTTTTATGTCTATTATAGTGTAATGGTCCTACAATCTCATTTACATATACTCCATTTCTAAAAAATTTCTCAACCCCATAGACATTTATGGATAAATTATTTTTGTTTTCAAAAGTACTTATCTGCTCTAATTTAACTGGAAAATTAATACCTGTAAAATCAAAGATAGTTCTGAAGTCCGGGTACGAGGAAGTTTTCCTAGGGTCACCTGAAGGTCTACATATTGCTGATACAACGACATATGCAAAACAGAAATCACCTTCATTCAAAATATTTACCAAACTACCTCGGAACTCTGGAATTGGAATATAAGGGTCGCCACATAAAGGATTGTACTTGTTGATGTTTACTTCTAAATGGAGAATTTGTTGTAAAATCCAACCTACAATTTAAAGAAAAAATAATTAGTATTTATTAAGAGAGACTGTTGTAAATAAACATAAATTGAAGCAATAGCGTTTGAAATGTTAAAATGTTTGCAAGTAATTATTAACTTACCAGAATCTCGTTCAGGTAGTTCATCTGCCTTGGTTGTTAGAATTTTGAATAGATCGTCATAGAGATTATTTAAATCAGTCGTCTCAGTCACGTTATGGAAGGCTGTGTTGAATGATTTAACGGATATAGACTTCAAAACTGGCGAGTAGTAGATACCAAATAATTCTGCATTTATCTTAACGCATCTATATAATTGCTGTTGCGGGCGAATTAATGTTTAATTAAAATTTCTTGCTGAAACTTTTTAAGGTTGACATGCATTTTGGGTGAGTAAACCTTGTATGCAGCAATTCGAGACTTAAAAGCACTTCTAATAAGGTCTATTCCATTTCCATATTTAATAGTACTCTTGCTTTTGTGGACATTTGTTCTTAGATGAGAGTTCCAAGCATTAATATTAATATCAGCTTTACAGTCTTCGCAATGGCGAGTTGCATTATTCCTGAAGAATTTTTCATCAACTGAAACAAAAAATAATTTTTTTTTAATTCGCTATAATAATTTATATGCAATATAACATAATGAGCGGCGTAGCAAGGTGGGGGAGGGGACTGACCACCTGCCCTGCCCCTGGACGCTTACTAAGTCAAGCAAAAAAGATCATTGAAATAACACAAAACAAATTTTATTGTTTTTCTTATATTTTAATATATCCTAATTCTTAGTAAATAATGTAAATATACTTACTATCGATTAAATACTTACCCGGGTTATGATTTGTGTCTCTTTTTAAACATGATTTTTTAATGTGTCTTATGGCATTTCGTCTCTGTGTAAATTCTTTTAGACAGAGTGTGCAGAAAAGGATCATTTTGAACTGGATATTTATAGGTTTAGTTTCTCTTTAAATAAGGACTAGTGGATTTAAATTTAAAAGTTTGCGCTTACGTGTCTTGTATTTCTTTTTATTTTTAAAACATTTTTACATATATTTACCACTAAGATTTACCACTAAAGCAGGGACTTTTCATAAAAATATTACCTAAATTTAAAAGAAGCTCACCCTGTCTATGAATTATTTTTTTAACAGTTGAGCAAGTAAAATTACTCAAATTTTTACATTCATTCAAATTGAAATAGTTGTTTACCATTGATTTGAATGTCGCACAATCACGTCTTTGTTCTGATTTTGATAAATTTTGCTTTGGTTTTAAATCTAAAAATTTGTTTAATTCACTTCTTTAGGGAGTTTTTAATGAATTGCTGGGTTGGGTTGTAACAACGGCCCCTGATTTTTCGATATCATCGGTTTTGATTTTTTTTATTACATTTGTTTTGTCGTCAGAAGATTCAGAAGCAGAACGATTTCGTTTATTCTGCTTATTCATTTTGGAATCGGTTTGCTTAATTCGTAAGCACGCACCTGCTCTATTAGAGAGACCTTCTCACAACTACCCTCTCAGAAATACTGAGCACGATCTCTATCTTCCAACCCCACACTCAGAGTTAATTAAAAGATCAGTAATCTACAATGCAAAAAAAAATGCATAATCACCTGCCATTTAACATCAAATCCATAATATCTCTGACTTCATTTCGCAAGGCTTTGAAATCATTCTTACTGGAAAGAGCCTTCTACACCGTGAACGAGTTTTACAACACATAATTTTATCCTTATGAACCCCTAGTGTGATAGTTGCCATTACCAACCATTTTTACATTATATTTATGAAAATGTTTATAACATAGTACGACTGACAAAGTACATTTCTAATGTACTTCTTTTAGGATTCTATAATATTAATATTCTAAATTCCTGATTTAAATATTATTTTTCTATAATATTTATGATGTGTTTTTGTCTTGTTTTGTTTGCTAATTTTGATGTTTGTAAACTATTTTTTTACAACAGCTTTGTCCACAAAATTGTAAAATTTTTTTTGACAATAAAGCATTTATTTATTATGTATCTGTACTTCTTTATATTCGACATATTCACACAAATTGAGGTGAGGTTTCGGTGGACTATGGTTGCAATTTTGAACAACATTGTACACCTCAACATCATCTACAATTTCGTTACAGGTTTGGTCGAACACCGCTATTGATTTTTGGTGGAAATGTAATTTAGGAGCTGGTTGGTATTCCTCCCTGATTTTTTAGCCTCAATAACGGTCACTGTTGAATCTTCTGACGACGAAACAGAAATTGATGAGTAGACATTTTGCGCTACCTGAAATTCATTTTCACCCTCAACTCCCTGAAATTTATTTTCACCCTGTTTCCCCTCAACTCCCTGGCTCGAATAAACATCATTGACTAACATTTCGATTTTCTAAATTAATTTCCACCTCATCAACAGTGAAATATTTTGACGAGGTCTCTCTAAGACTGTCTAATGATTCATTGACATGATTAATATATGAATTAAATTCCCAAAAGCTCGCTATTTCTTCAAAATTTATTGTTGAAATCAGTTCAGGGTGAACCGCATTATTTTGATTATTAAAAACTGTAACTAAATTGTTTATAATTGTAGCGTCATCGATACCACCAATTTCTGATTGAGTATTATCCATGTTCTCATTAAAATATTTTTCTAACGCGTCCGGTTTTAATTGACACAAATGATAATCCATTAAATCATGGACTGGGCAAGTCTCTTCCAAATCAAATAAGGTAAAATCAAATTCAAAATCAAAGTCAGTTAGAGAATTCATAGTGGTAAAAAATAAAAAACAAACCTGCAAAAAACAAAACGAAAGAAAGCTGTAAAGTAGATCACACAATGTAGGATAAATTTTCAACACTCAAGACATAAAATTTAGGAGTAGGATAACTAGGGATTTGTAGTCTAAAAGGCACGAAAACACATTTACACAAGAGAATTCACCGCAGACACTGAGAATCACGATAGGAACTGGCGTACAATAAATACGACTTTCAACTGACGATACATGTAAACTCGAAAGCCGCTTAAAACCACTTCTTGTTAAGTCACGCCCACTGGCAAGGTTGGTAGCTGGTACAGCGTGGCACTAAGGTAAAAGTACCAATATCCCCCAAAACAGCTTCTGCCATAATACCAATGTCTCTCGAAATGTGGTGTGTACCGGACGAACTAGCAACTTCAGTTGAAGTGCCAATGTCCCCAAAAATGTGGTGCGTGCCGGACGAGCTAACAACTTTAGTAGAAGTACCAATATCACCGAAAATGTGGTGTTCACTGGAGGAACCAGGAACATCTGCCGAAATACCAATGTCCCCCAAAAGTGGTGTTTACCAGAGGTACTAGAAACAACTTCAGCCGGAGTATCCATGATTCCACATTGACAACAGCAGTTGATGTCACCAGAGCTTACACAAACAGAAACATCACCCCCAGCATCAGGTTCATCAGAATGGTCAGAAAGTGTGGATGAGGTCGAGCTAAGACTTCTACACGATTTAGAACTTTTATTTGGTATAAAGGTAAGCAATGGACCTATTCAAATTGATATTGTGCCGTTAGTGTCAATCCCAATGTGTGCCAAGAGAAAACAACCCAAAAGCTTGTGCAAAAGACCCTTCAATTATAAATATATTTTTAGTTTTAGGAGCAGAAGACTATTATAATTTATAGTGTTAAATGTAAATGACCATTATAATACAATACAAAGTGCAAAAGGTAACTTTAAATATATTTTTTAGTAATATTAATTCGATGTATAATATATATTCTTAAGTTTTATTTTGTTTTTTTTTTGCGTCCGCATTTAATTGGTAATAGAACATGCTAAGGAGCATATCAAATATGGAAGTGTGTGGGGCTAAAAAAAATTATGTATGATAATAATATTCTTTATTATGTGTTTAAACAAAAATTAATTATATTTTGTTATATTTTATTAATAATTAAATTGTCTTCTGATAAATCTACATCTTTTTTTTTCATCTAACAAGTTTTATAACAATTTTTATAATCATATAATATTTTTACATTAGCCAAGGCACAATGCCGAGGACTTAAATTTATATGAAAATAACATTCTTAAATTTGCTTAGTTTGGGTTCCTCGTTGACTGGAATGCTTATGATCAGCTCTGGGGTGAAAATTTGTCTTAAAAAGTTTCTCTTTTTAATGCCTTTGGCATAGGTCTTCGGATTAGTATATATCTTGACAATATTCTTAAAGATTTCTTCTATTTCATTTAATTCTATATATCCAAGGTCCCATTCCAACCCATGATATTCTTCAGACCTATCAACGATTTCTTGATCCTTGGCAGATAACACGGTTCTTTTAAATGGTGACTTAAAAAGAAAATTAGACCAGCGTACACCATCGTAGATAGCAAGCTGCTTTGAGACCAAGCCAAATAAACAATTATAACCTTGAATGTCCACGAATAGTTCTGAATAGCACTCGACCATTATTAGTCTCCTACTATTAATTTTAAAGGTTATTCTGCAATTTTATTTTAAAATAACTTTTGTCCACTAAATCGTTTTTAATTTTTTTTACACTTCACTGCATATTCTACTGCTTTTTTATAGTGCGTAGAAAAAAAACTCCTAGGTAATTTTTTGTTACTGCATATATTTACAAGTCCTCCACCATAATCCCATCATTCTATCCTTTACAAAATGAATTGTATCTTTTTTTGCTTAACTTGATTCAAAATTACTTTTGTCCACTAAATGGTTTTCAATTTTTTTCACTTCAGTTTTATTACACACTATACAAGTTTCAGGGGCACTCAAATGAAAAAGATTGTTATTGCACAATGTACAGCGCAAGTCTGTTTCACAACATTCCATTGCTCTTTTGTAATGTGTAGACACAAAACTGTGTTTGCCAAGGGGTGCTTCTAATGCGTGCAAATAATAGCATCGTAAGCACAAACTATAAGCAACACCAAACGAAGACATTATGACGGCATAATCTTGAAAGACACAAACTTCACGGCGTAGATAATTTGGTTCAACAGCATCACTAGCACTTATTTTTTTAATATTTACAGGACCTTTTTCACCACAACCGGCGTCAAAGAAATTATGTATCATCTTCACTATCGTCTTGAACCTCTTCAAAATTGTTCTTATCTAAATCGGCTAACAATGCTTGTTTAACGTCGAAAATGTTTCTTCCCCCAACCGTGAGATATAGTATTTCATCTTCGTACATTGAAGACATTTTTTCCAATTGCTCAAAATGTAGATCACTCGATTCTTGCAAAACAACGTGGCGACAACTCATTTTAATTAATATATATTTTTTAATTTCGTTACTTTTAAAAATACTGATACTACAGTAAGAATGAATTGCTCTGTTGGCTGCTAACACTTAAATAAAACATCTCCCTCCGGATGCACACGTAAGAGTGGGGAAGACCAATCAGAATCAAGCAGAGTCAAGTAGGCGTGGCAGGGACAGGCGCGGGAAGTGAATGAAAAAAGTACAATGAAAAAAGTGGTGAGGGGAGCGAGACTAACCCCTTAATCCCCTCTACTTGTATGCATAGTTCTTTGGATCATCTCACACAAATTAGTAATATAACAACTGTATCCATAGCTAACAAACTCGTCAGTCAGACCGTAAAGGGCGCAATTGAATATTAAAATACCAAAAGTCCTAAAAATGAAAAAATCTGTAAATTAGCATAATAATATAAACATCAGCTAAATAAATTACAGGAAAATTTTAAAAAATAAAATTTTATTTTCAGGGTAATAATAAATGTTGTAAATTGCAGATGTAAACTACCTCATGCGAAAATTCGGGCAGCATATTATAAATAATAATAACATTTTAAAACTTATTAAAAAAAAATACAATTTGCGAGATATTGTTATTATGTAATATTATACCCCTTTATTAGCAGTAAAAATATCTGGGTATAGCTGAAATTATTCACCAAGGGCACACGAGTGGTTAGTCCATACTACCTCCATCCACCCAATTATAGCTGTATATTTCCCTGGAAAAGAGGACTATAAATATATCTGAGAGTAAATGTAATTGTTGGTAGATAATTTGAATATCCATTTAAGAAGCTATTATGAAAGTATAATTAAGCTCTATAACTGCGTCAAAGTACAACTACCTCGACAGCGGCTCGCCCTCCTTCCATACTTATTATTATTAATGAGGAAAAAATCGAGAACTATTGGTTACCTATATCTTACAGATACACATCTACTAGCGTTTGTTAGCTGAAAACTTGTTTTAAATATTAATCTTTTTAGTTATCGATATTAATTCTTGGCATCTTGAAGTTAGAATAAATTTTCTTTTTTATCTTTCGTACATTTGCAACAATTTTTTTTTGGGGGTAGGTACAGTTAGCGTTAGATAAATCCGTACGGTGTCAAATGGGACTTTTATTTTTACCTGTTACCTAGGTTAAAACCAACAGATTGAGTAGTTTTAAATGCATATTAAGGCTTTTTACGTAACTGAAGGATTTGTTCTATATTAGGTTACTTTCAAAGACATATATTAAATTCACTAATACCAAAATTAGCATACAATTTCAACTTTTTGGGGAATTAAAAAAAACCTGAGCCCTGTGCGCTTATCTAAGCCCAAACTCTGACTAAAAAACGGCCGCTAATTTGCTTGTTTTGAGTGTAATTTGGATCATACCGAGAATTTTGAGGTTGGTAGACACGAATTTACCAATTACAACTACTTGTAATTGGTAAATGGAAATAGTTTTTCGTCAAAAAATATTACCTTTTACTAAAAATCTGCATTTTCCGACAAATATTCTTCGCAAACCCGACTCCCTTGTTCTTTATCACTGGACTTTAAGGAAAGTTATAGGGCATCCGCTCTGTTTCTTCTGCTGGAACCTTTCCGCCAATCTTTCCATGGTATGTTCCTCACGTTACTTCTTTACGATTCATATGATTCTCTGAACAGTGATCTTTGCTATACTAAAATAATTGGACACCAGCCTTATTCTATTAGTGAAATTATGGCAGTTTTTGTAGCAATACTTAAACGTGGCATATTTTGTGCTATTATTTTACCTTTGACAAAGCAAGACTGATATCAAAAATCAATAAAAGTCAATAATTGATCATGTCATCATGTGCTGCTATAACTGTCAAAGGCGAAATTCAGGTAAACAAAGAAAGACTAAGTACAGTTTACAATGAAGCAATTCAGCCGTACGGATTTATCTGTCGCCAACTGTACTTATGAGCCATTACAACATTTTCAGTATATAGGAAGGAATAGTTACTGGCAAAAGAACAGGTAATATGAATAAGGTTATGGAAATAAGCAGTATATGGAACCGAAGCTCTAAAAAGAAGTAAAAAAGAATATACTACTAATAAGATACATAAAATAGTATATAAGTAGCATAAGTAACATATATATATGCTTATTTCCATAACCTTATTCATATTACCTGTTCTTTTGCCGGTAACTATTCTCTTCTATGTGCCTGTTAGTTTGTCCCGCGTACAACTTTTCACAATCCTGGCACGGAATGCTGTGTACTTCGTGGTTTTTCAATTTGTTCTTGTCCTTTGGGTTTCCAAGTAGTTTACTTATGGTTGTTTGTGGCTTGTGTAATGTTTGTATGTTGTGTCTTCTAATAATTCTTCCGTTACTGTATGTTATGCACATATAGTAAAATTATTTGTTCCCTTCCTGGTTTTAATTTTTTGTGTTCGTTGTTCGGGAACCATGTGCATTAATACCTTTCTATACAGTGCGATGTGTGTAGCCATTTTTCTTTAAAGCAACAGATATTATATTAAGTTCGTCTTTTCTCGTCTGTTTCAGTTAATCGTACGGATCTAGATATTAGAGTATTGGCCACAGCTTGAATTTGTGGTGGGTGAAGATGAGTCAGAAAATTTTCGAGCTTTGTATGACCATGTTGCCATATAATAAAAATATCATCCACATAACTGATATATATATATATATATATATATATATATATATATATATATATATATATATAGTTAGTATTTGTTTCTTGGGATAAGATCCTCCAATTAAAAATGAAACAACTATTTTCACGTATTCATGTCTCGTTTTAATAACATTTCGGCTATAACTTGAGCCTTTATCAAATTTTACAATATTAGAAAGATTTAAATGAGTTTTAAAATAAAATACTAAAATAAAAACTTACAGTAGGAAATTTGGAGAACAGACATAGTTTCAAACATATATGGACACAATTACATTGAAAAACAAATTAAAACTACACCGATCATCATATATATATATATATATATATATATATATATATATATATATATATATATATATATATATATATATATATTATATATGTATATATATATAATATATATATATATATATATATATATATATATATATATATATATATATATATATATATATATATATATATATATATATATATATATATATATATATATATATATATATATATATTATATATATATATATATATATATATATATATATATATATATATATATATATATATATATATATATATATATATATATATATATATATATATATATATATATATATATATATATATATATATATATATATATATATATATATATACTTTATCTTCTGCCGTTTTTGTCAATAACCCAATCGAACGCTCTAGCTACACATCTACTACCCTTATAAGTTAAAAAACCTCAGTCTATTTCATAATTTTAGTATTAAAGTAACCCAAAAATAAAAAACCTTATTAAAAGTCAACAATCTAGTACCGATTTTACAAAACATTCATTCAAAAATATTCACCCTTTACTACCAACATATCGTAAATAATTATTGAACCGTCCAAAATTAACAGTAATATAAAAAAACGAACACATTATGATTTTTGCATTCATTCATAAATCCATTTGTAAAAAAGGCGATAAATAATAAACTTCGACATCAGTTCCTTAAAAACACAAATATTTCAAAAAGTCTTATTTAAAAAATAATGGAAAGTTTACTATCTGCATACCGATTGTCAATTTTTCCAATTCGCAATCAAATGCCTCTACTTTCAGCCTTGTAACAAAATATTTACTACACTTATAAGATGAAAAACCTTTACGATGTTTCATAATCCTAGTATTAAAGAAATGCAAAGTTATAAATACAAAAATTTTCACACTTTACTGCCCTGATAAACCGCCCAGAATAAAAAGTAAGATAAAAAAAAGAAAACATTAATGTCGCTGTGTCAATTTATAAATACATATTTTAGAAAAAAGCGTTAAATAATAAATTTCCCTATCAAATCATGAGAAACACAAATATCTCGAAAACTATACGTTTTTTTGCATATAACTTGTCGATTTTCTCAAGACCAAATCAAATAACTCTTCTCATCTAAGAAACCATCAGGCATAATTTTATTATTAAAGTAATGGAAAATACAAAATCTTATCAAACTATCGATTTTACAAAAAAACTCATACAAAAATATTCACTCTTTTCTACCACATAACCTAAATTATGTATACACGACGCAAGAATTAAGAGTAATATAAAAAAAAGACGAAGAAGATAATATCGCTGTGTCAATGTATAAACAAAATATCAGAAAAATATGTTAAGTGTTAAATCACCCCTTCACGCCCGTAAAAATGAATGCGACCGCGGGTGGCAATGGGATTCGGGTATATGTGGGGGGTTTAGAGTGATGAGAAGCATCTTCTGTTCTAGATCACTAGAAAAACCTCCCTCTTTCCATAATACAAAACAGTATTAAATGAATATTAATTACATGGACAGGAAGGTTTACAGAGCTTTTAACAATCAGTCAAGAAGAGAATCGAATGCTTTAAAATAATCTATATGCCATTTGTAGATATATCCCTACTCAACTTGTGCTTGATTTATTTGTAAGTAATTATATTTTTTACCGTTATTATTATTAACATTAGATGTTTTATAATTAATAATATCATAAGTATAAAACTTATTAAGATAAATATTAGTTTTTGTTGATGCACAAAACAAGGTAAACAAGGCTTGCTGGCAATTCATGCCGTTAAGATAACCGTCTGAGAATGTATCGCCTCTTCATTTTTATGGGACATAAATTCTAAGTGCACCGATACATGTTTAAGTCCTCATTGTAGGTCATGTATCTTTCAGGTAAGCAAATTATTAATTGATCAAAAAAAATTGCAATTGCTGTTTCCATTATTTAAAATTCATTAAAAATACCGCCTGTATGTGCAATTTAGGAATGTGTCTTTGGAAATAAAAAAACACAACTAACTTTTGTTAGGCATTACCTATGTGATAAATTGAAAAACGTGTATCTAGTAATCAGTAGAACAATCCCCGTTTTGGTTAATGCTTTCTTTGTTCGAAATAATTATATGTTATTGTTTACTGCCAGGCTGAATATACTTATTTTGTTCTTGTTTAGGCTGTAAAATATACTTTTTCAATAAAAAATATAAACACGTGCGGTTTCATAACTTAAGGGACCATGAAACTCAGAACTACTGAACATATGACAAATTACATAAATCTACAGATTATTCATCTACGTCAAAACAATTAATTGAAACTAACGCCCAACTCTTTCAAAAACCGCAAATTACAGAAATATGGCACAGAATGCGAGAAAAAGAAAATTTAAAAATATAATCATATAAGAGGAGTGTTAATTTCTTCAGTTGTGTATGTGTGTGCTTCTAGTACCCATCAAGTGGAAAGCATTAAATATTTTTTACAAAAATACAAATTTTATATGTATTTAGGTTATGGAATTGCCGCGGGTATATATTTAAATAATTTCTCTTTACAGCTGAATATTTTCGTTTTTTTTTTTTGTAAAATAAGGACAAGATTATTTTTTAATAAAATTTTATATTTTGCATTACTTACTTAAGGCTTTTTTACCTTATAAAGATAGTAAATGAATAGCTAGAAGACCAGAAATAGAGCTATGATTGGGTACTCGCAAAATCAACAAAGATTGCACAAGGCGGTAAATTTTCAATTATGTTTTGCATAAAACGTATACTCTTCGAGATATTTGCATTTTTAAGAGCTTGATAGGGTGACTTAATTAATTCGTTACAATTTTTCTGAAATTTCAATTATAAACTGAAACAGCGATATTACAGTCTTCATTACTATAAAACTAAAATCGAAATATAGTATTGGTATAGTTAAAATTGCGTATTGAAAAATTGGTAATTTTTCGATTATTTTTTGCATAAAGAGTATATTTTTCGAATATCTGCATTTTTGAGGAATTGAAGTGTAACTACCTATATCATTTAACGCCTTTTTCAAAAAAAAATGCTATTACTCTTAATGTTGTAGGGTTTATCAATTATTTAGGATATGGGTTGTAATGAATGAATATTTTTGTATGATTTTATTGTAAAATCTGCTATTATTGATTTTTAATAAGATTTTATAATCTTGCGTTACTATAAAACTAAAATTATGAAATAGGCTGAGGATTTTTTAGCTTATAAAAGTAATACATGTTTAGTCAGAGGACTGGAAGTAGAGTCATTTGATTTGGATATTGCGAAATTCGAGAGAAGATTGTACAAACGTCTTATTAATTTAACTTACAGGTGGGTATTATGAATGAAGGTTATGAATAGGGCTTCAGAAAATGTTCATCAATATGTTTCATGTAGTGCGAGAAAGTATACGAAGTGTTAATCGTTTAAAATTACAAGTAGGACAGTAAAGTTTAAGCTTACTCCGGTACCTGATAATTTCAAGCCTACAAAAAAGCATTAACAGGCATAGTTTTGTGTAATACAAGTGGCTAAAAGTAACACCGGTATTCACTTAAGAGATTTAAATTTAGACCAGGTCTAACTTGACAGTTGTAGGTTTAAGATAATATTTTTAACAATTAAACAAATAATTTTTCTAAATTCACAATTACAAAATGATAGTGACATAAGCAAAACATAACTGCCGAACTAAGAGTTTTACGTACCGTGGCAACTAGACCTGGTCTAACTCTTAAACCTTTTTACGCAATACGAAGGGATCAAATATCCTTTGGTTTCTGCCCAACTGGCTTTTGCCGTGGATTGTGCTAGTCAAGTTTTCAGGAGAACACAGAGGTAATACAGAAAAAATATCAAATTCCTCGGGGTTAAATGGTTATACTTTGTTTGGAAGTAGCAAGTATTAGAATGCCCGTGAGGAGAGGCAAGGTAAGAAGTAATGATGGTACTTTTAATGAGAAGAGCGATATTCTTTTTTGTTGTTTTGACCCAGAACGAATAGACTTCTGATCACCAATTTACTTATCTTGAAAATGGAAACATATTTTCGTTTTGTATCGAGTCACCTGTGATTTATTTAGTTCTTATTAACATCAAGAATTACTCTTTTACAGATTTGTGGTTTTAGGGCTTCTTGAATGAGAATTTTACCTGAGCTTGCAGAGAAACTCTAAAAACTATACAGCAAACAAAAATATATAGTGTCAACTGTTTTTATTGCAAGATAAAATTAAGTAAAATTCTAAATATACTATGAATGTATACATATATATATATATATATATATATATATATATATATATATATATATATATATATACTAATTATATATACATACTATATATACATACTATATATTTATACTATATAAATAATTTGTATACTTTATAAATAGTACAAAATAATTTTACTTGTTACATTATTTAGATAAATGAAAAACCATAATTCGTTTTAAGTATCAAATTTCATTTTCCACTTTTAGCTTTAAACTTCGGTTTCAACATAAAATCGAGCGCTAAAGAGCTCAGATTAAATTTTGCAGTCTCTTTTATAACGTGTAACAACTGAAGTTACCAATTGCAGAGTAAATCTCTGTAGTGTAGTATTTTCTAGCAATAAAATGGGTTGCATATAATCAGATCTGTTCATGTTAACATATAAGGAGAAACATAAAAAGAGTTAAAAAGAAAACGCCAAAACAAAAATACAGTGTATTTACAGTTATTTTATTTTTGATAGCTCTTATTTTTAGGTAAATAAGAAATGAACGTTTAGTGGCTCGTTCCCAAGAAAAACTAATTTAATTTGAATAGGACTTTTACAGCTATATTCGCTTAGACCCCTATATTTAGACCTTTTTTAAACCCCTTGTAGATTTAGGATTTAGACCGTATTCACTAAACAATTAGTCCTAGTTCCAAAGTTAGTCCAACAGGTATAAATTTAAACCCATATTTAGATCTCTTGATGAACAAAACCCTCTCCACAGCCGACTAGATTAATATTTATTACATTTGCTTTTGTAAAAATGACGAATAGCGGGCAAAAATACCAAGCAAATTTATCAAATGAACAGAAGGAGATTTTAATGAAAAAAATAAAAACGCACAAAAAGATTTTACGTGGAAAATTATAAAATGCAATGATGGAATGTTCAAAAATTCGCGAAGTTGGTAAAAGCCCAAAGAAGAACGTTGCATAAAATAAAGGCGAAGTGATAAAGGTCCAAAATACAGGCAAAATCAAGACAAAAGTACCAATTTTTATATTATTTACTTAGAAAACGTATGTATCTTAAAAGTAGATAATTAGTATAATTAAAAATCATCGGTGCACTAGTAACTGTACGGTTAGTTACTAGTAGTTGTAGGATGCGTTTTCAGATTGCTCACGCCGCGATTTGCATTATTGAATCGATTTCGCATCTCCTATTTTTTATTTTTTTCTTTTTTAAAACTTTTTCCGGCAGAATTGAAATATATTTAAAACACAAAGCAAATTTTTTCCGATTTCGGCAGCAGCTTTCATTTGAATAATTCTTATTTTACATTAAATAACTTCACCCATACATATTTATTTACTTTTTGTTATTTTATTTACTATAAATTTACTACATTTTTCACATGTAAGTTTAAAAATAGTTTTCTTTTAATTTAGAGTCTTATACGTAGGATTTTGCATTTTTGTTTGGCAGTGGGGGTGGTCTTATTTAATGATCAAGGCTTTTGGTTCTGACCGAGATAGCCTGAGTTCGAATTTCACCATATTTTTTTCTTTTTTACCGACTTCAAAAAAGGAGGAGGATCTCAATTCGACCTGTATGTATTTTTTTTTATATATTTGTTCGCGCATATTGTCTTAACAGCTTGGCCGATTTTACGACAAACTATAGAGGACGTTTCTCTGGTGGTCTCATATATTTTGATTTGTAATCCGGTCATCCGTTTTTTTGTAATAATAATGTAATGAAACACAGATATAAGGGCGATACAAGCAGCGAGTTTTATAATTAAATTTACATTTTTTAAATACTCTTTTCAAATCATTGACGTGTGTAATAGACATACAACTCCTGCTCAGAGGCATGTCTTTTGTTATCCGGTTATGTAATTTTATATATACAGGGTAACCATAAAAATGTGCAATTTCAAAATTTAGTATTTTACTTGACATATTCGAAAAATGAACATTCGGTATGAATAAAACGTTATTAACCGACTAATCCCATTATAATTTTTAACGCGATTCCAACGCGATGGTTTGATCAATATGGATGGAATTTTCAGAGGACAGTCAGGATATTGCCGGAGGGCTCCCATAACAAGTATATTAAAAAAATGTTAAAAATGGCGGAATGGGGGCCATTTTGTTGTTCTTTCTTTGTTTGTACATCGATTACTCCGCGATGGTTTGTTCAATTTGGATGAAATTTTCAGTGGATATTCAGAACATTGCTAAAGTGATCTCAAAGCAAAAATATAAAAAAAAATTTAAACGGCGGAATGGCGCCATTTTGTTTTTTGCACCAAGATATATTGCAAAAAGTTTTATAATATTCTACTCTCGATTCTACGCGTTCATTATTATATCAGGAAACAATATTATGTAGTAGGCCATTTGTTAAACCTGATTTTCACAATACAACTCGTATAGATAAAACTATAGAGCATAAAATAATTTATATAAAAAAATAATTTATATGAACAAATTGCAAATAAATATTCTACTTCACCTAGAAAATTTTACTTCGTGAAGTCTGTTCTAAGCTTATTCTTAATTATTTAATGACAAAATTATAATCATGTATTTAGTCAATTCGGTGTTTTGATGTCTAATACTACGCGTATAAGGACGTTATTAGTTTGGCGCCGACTTAACTTATTTTTCACTTTTTAGTGCATTTTTTTAAGTCGGTTTAATTTTTTCATAAAAAAAATTATTAGTATTAATTAATGTATGCAAAAATATTCGTAGATATCCTATTAAGACAATAACTTGAAAACATATATATAAAACACAATGCGATCCTTGTTGACCGTTTAGAGATTATCTTGACTTATTAATTTAAAAGTTGTTTTAAACCTACCTAAAAGATAGGAATACAAGTGTCTAAATTTGACATTTATTTAGCACCGGGTTTAGCGATAGTCTAAATTAAGACGCCTAGAGAGGTCTAACGTTGCTTTGTGCATTCAGTTTAAGAGGGTTTAAGGCTTAGATCTAGGGTTTAAAATTGAAACCTTTTTAGTGAATACGACTGATAGGGTTTTTGATCGGACCTTAAAGGATTTCGAATTGATAAAGAGATAAACATAGATAGACACCTAGAGATCGATAGTAAGTACAGCAAATACCGCAAAACAGGCCATATACAGTAAAACAGACAGTAAATACAGCAAAACATTAAATTTACGATTGACTACATAACAATTTAATATGAATATATATTTATTATTGTAAAGTATTACTTTACCTCTTACAAATTAAACATATTCCTTATATTAAATTTTTAAACGAAAGCTCGACTTGCTTATTTTTAAAAAGATTATTCCGGTGCCCGCATGTTTGGGAGAGTATTAGTATTAAAGGGGTTGTCGTCTTTCAACTCTAGACATATAAAAGCAATCTCTGGAAAATGTGCTATTCTATTAATCCACTTTCCCTCATTGGAAATTAATAAACCTTTTTAAGATTTGAATCGCACCTTTAAGGTTTTCGATCGGAACTTTAAGGACTTAAAGTGAAAGTGAAATTTAAAGAGAAAAGTAAGCGTTAAATGTATATAAGAGAGACGTTAATTCAAATATATAGACGTCAGACTCCACGAACTGACATTTGACATATGCCGTCATTATAGAAATCACCCCCTGCTTACTTTAGGTTCAGCAACAACTCATTACTGTTGTCTTTATAATCTGTCTTGTTCATATATTTAACATTTCTTGATAAAGAGAACATTTTTCTATTGCATGTTCTATTAAAAATGCCTAACATAGTTTTATCAGTACCAGAAAATTCCAAAAAATGAAATTTTAATTTTATTGAGAAAAGTAAAATATATTATAAAAATAGTGATAAAATTATTAACAAATAATCAAATGCATATAGAAGCTATACAGCTTGCTGCCACTATTTATACGATTTATTGTAAATAACAATATTTTTACGAAAAAAGCTAATTCTTATATTTCAGCTCATAATAAAAACCTAAAGAGTGTTATGTAGAGAGTTGTTTAAATTATCGTATGGTGTAAATAGAAGGTATAATCAATAAATAATACCTTAAAAGTATATAAGTATTAATCCTTCAAGTATTTAATTTTTCTTGTGTTAAAAAAACTTTTTTTCAATCTTTTACGCCTTTTGGGCGAGTTTTTGAACTTGAAAATTTTGATATTTTACGCGGTTAGAAGATGGGGTTCAAGCCTCCAACTTTGTCACCTAGTTTAAAAAATTTTTTTTACCAAAGTAGTAGTAAAATATAGGCTGTTTGTAAAGAATATAGCACATATAATCCTTTTAAGGCTAGGGTGCATACTTATGTATTTAATATAAAAAAATATTGTATATATCATTCATGAATAAATGTATATTGTATTGTGTAAATGGTGTGGGATCGAATTACTTAATTTTTTTATATTTATTTTATATGTTTAATGCGTTTTGTTAATTTTTTATGTTGTGTTGAAAATAACCGTTTCCCCAATCGTAATTTTGCGGAAGCTTAATTTAATAATTAGGGTAGAAGAATTATATTAATCACGTATCTGACACTCAGGTTGCAATGAATAGACATTTTTTGCATCATCTAGTTTGAAAATTAAATATAGTTGTTTTTGTCTGGATGCTCTGCTGGCTGGCTGAGAAGTTAATGATAAATAATATATGGTGGATCATGACTTGTCAAAATTTGGAATTTAAAGCCCCTGTTGGCCTGAACTGCTTTACTTAATAATTCTTAGTAAGAATTTTTACAATAGTCCCGATGAAAGGATTTATGGACAAATAAACTTCAGCGGTCCTAAGATGATTTAATCCGTTTAATATTATTTCGAGATTTCTCTTCAAAATCAAATCAGTCAGTCAGTTAAATTAAACCCAAACATTTTTTACCACTTTGTTACCCTTCATTTATTTCACTTTAAAGCATAAATTAGGTTATATTGTTTATGTTTTATTATCCATTATTTACACATACGATATATTCTTCTCGCAAGCACATGCTGACGGTACTAAACTTTCTTAATTTTTCTCTTATTTCGAATTTTCGAAAAAATAAGTCATTAAAACCAAAGGCAAATATTTAAACAATATTTAATTACATTTAGAAAAACGTGACTTAAATCAAACTTGAAAACATGTAAACTTATTTACCAGTGGCACATTTTTTTCCAACTGACAATAGGATTATATTGATATATTTATTATGTATTTGACAAATATAGAACACGCAAAGTACAAAATACATGTAGCTATTTATTGTAACTGCCTTAATATATGTAAATTATCTCAGGCAACAATTAGGGGAGGTTGTACAGGATTTGTGCTTTTTCATGTAATAAAGAATTGTATCTAGATTGACAAGAAAAAAAGCTAAGTAAATTCGTATCGACACATTTTTAAATAAAATATCCTGTATATTTTTATTCACTGTAAAGGACATTTTTACTTAAATTCAGAAACACATTTCGTAAAATTTCAATTTCACTGGTATCGCAATTATTTATTTGAGAACCTGGAGTCCAAATAAATTTAACACAGTTGGCATTGAATTTAAATAATTTTTCACAACTGCTCAAGATCTTAGTAAAATTAACGTGGAAAATTTTAAATTTTAATGACCCTTCGTCAAAATTGCAACTGTGATACTAGTTTAATTTAATCACTTAGTATATTTATTTAATTAATAAAACAACTTGCCACCACTAATTCAACATTTACCAAATGGCTACCACAATGATCTCGGAGAAGTAAATGCCGGAAAATTTGCGATAGTTACTGATAATTATTTATGTTATCTTGTCTACGTAAAGAAGAAGACTATGTCAAAGTTATTACGAGCCTGATAGCGTTTGGCCTCTCGTTATATTAAATTTATGCCTTAACGACTAGACGAAACATTTTTTTTTAACAAAATATATAATTTACAAAGAAGGACAAAATGCCAGTGTGTTTAATGTCAAATCAAAAAGTCAAGGGACAAATCCTACAATTTTTGCATCTGCACTATCTCTTAAAATAAAATTTCTAGACAACTAACAACAATTTGTTACAGTGTCATGCTTTGGCGTGTCGATAATTTCAACAATGTCTACGATAAACGCAATTAAAAATGTCGGGACATTGTTACCTTTTAAGAGTTTCTCACCGGACGTTTTTGTAATCTACGGAAACAGGTTTTTAGTTATTTAGTTTTATTGTTAAATTTATCATTTTTCTTGAAGCTACCAATCTACTAAACAATATAATATGAAATACTGAACGGTAGAAACAGCAATGGCATTTTCAGAGAACTAATGATCAATTTACTAAAGCTAAAGGGTAAGCAGCACAGGTGCAGGAATATTTGAAGTTTACAAGTGAGTACATGAAAATCAATAAAAGTTTTAAGTAACTTTAAGTAAACTATATCCTTAAAATGAAGAAAACTTCGTTTATGGGTTAAGATTTTGAGATATCCTGTTGCTCGTAGGAGAGTAATGTAATCGTGACAGTTTTTTAGGACCTAGGTGTCGAAAATGAAGTTTTCGACTTTCCATCGGTGTACGGTCTACCTCCCGATAAGTTCAAGAAACAAAGATAAAAATTTTCAACAAATTTAAATATTCATTTTGGATTCACCTATAAATACATTTAATAGAGAGGTGATCAGATTCGGCCTATGTGCTCTCGTGGACGATATATAAATTTATTCCATTGAGGTAAATTATTTTATTATTTATAATTTAATGAAAATTACTATTACATTATTATAGTGATATTTAGTTGTGGACAATATTTTTTTTCATATAGATTTAATATAAGAAATTGGTATTTATCACCAAAAATTATTCTTTAAAATATAAACTACAATAGAGTTAATGCTGAACAATTACGTGGTTTAATTACTCCGTGGTATCATTACTTCAATGTTAATCTGAATAGTGACTTTGATAGTCGGTCTAGTAAGTCTCTAACTACCTATATGAGGCCAAAACTTTAGGTAAAAGAATGGTGATTGCTGTGACAAAAGAACGACGACCTTAAAGTAAACATTTTTAAGAGGTTTAATTGAAAGAACCCATGGCTACACAAGAACTTGAAATATAAAATTCCTGTATCAAAACTATACATGTTTTATCTTTCGGTCACCCTAGTAGTTAAGTTTTGTTAAAATATTTTTTGCTATATAAGTGACTTTTAATTGATATTAAGGTTTACGAGATCGTATAGCCGCAAAAACATGCGTTTAAACCCTTGTATTATACTAGCTACGTTTCGATGCTTACTTGTATCTTCTTCAGGTTAAAAACAATCATTTATAAGGACAGGAAACTACAATAAGACAAATAATTTAATATTCATTTATAGCACATTATACTTTTTTTTGGAACTTACCATAATTAACTATAGAATAAGTTTCGCATAATATGCATACTCATTTGTTTAATCGGCACCCTGAAAACGCAAGCACTTTGTTTTTTTTCGTAACAAAATTGTTAATGCGATTGATAAAAGGTTACATATTATGTGGGATTAGCTGGCAAGATATGGTGTTCAAGGTCAGTTTCTTCAATTACTTATCTCTTATTTGGAAGAACGCTTTCAGTATGTGGAATTTAATAACAAAAATAGCACATATAAACTAATAACTCAAGGCGTTCCCCAAAGATCAATTTTAGGCCCCCTATTTTATTCTATATTTCCTAACGATCTAATTTTATACCTCAATAAAGACACACCACAAACATTTTGATGGTTGGGCCAGATCTGTCATCTGTTCAAAGTATTGCGGAGAATGTTTACAGCAAAATAATATACTGGTTGGACAAAAACAATTTAATCGTAAACAAAACTAAAACAAATATTCTTTTTTTTAACCAGCAGACTGTTAATAAATTTACATTGTTCGAAAATTCACCTGACAATCTAGCTCCCATAAGCGAAACAAATATGTTAGGTGTGGTGTTTGACGACAGGCTTGCATGAATTGCTCTTATATGAGGCATTGTGTAGCATGCTTCAGAGAACCTGTTATGCATTAAACTATCTTAGTAATCACTTTGTTGACTTTAAACTATCCAAATTTTCACTGTCATATTAAATATGATATTTTCATCTGGGGCACAAGTAAAGACAGTAGACGGGTCTTATTATTGCAAAACTACGTGTTAAGGATAATAGGCAAACTTTTATATAGTCTTGTAAGCCACTCTTTAGGACTTTAAGAGTTATAACAGTTTTTGCCTTATATATTCTGGAAGTATGTCTGTATGCATTTAAAAACAAATTACTTCTTCAGTCGAATAGACCATTACACAAGCATGATACGCGTGCTAAAGAATAAGAATTACTATTGCCGGATAGCTTTCGTACAATTTTTATCAAAAAGGCACCTTGTACGCTGCTTGTAAGTTTTTTAATGCTGGACGGCGATATTCGTAAATCCCCTAGTATTGATATTTTCAAAAGTAGAGTCAGAAAAGTGCTTTTGAGAAAAAATTGCTACTCTCTCCAGAATTTTTTTATAATTTAGACCCATATGTTTTTGCTTTGTTTAACTTACCTTTGACTTTTTCTCCAATTATTGTACACTGTATATTTATTGTATATTCTAATTTTGTATTTAATAGTAATAATTTATTATTATTATTGTTATTAGAAAAAGATATTTCGAATAAAAGTTGCTAGATTCGATCTACTTGTTCACATGCTTGTATTTTAATGTATACAAGGTGTTTTAAAAAAGTAAAGCAAATACCAACTTTGTTTTTTAAATATAATATACCATTATTTTTAATGTTTTTGAATTTTATATTAGATTCTGCTTATTTTTGAAATATGAAAGATTTTAGAATTAAACCTACCTATTTAAATACCTGCTCCTACCTGAAGAAAAAAGTTTGTTATTTGAATACCATGATGTGGATGTTTGAAGTCTGATTTACTGCTTGACACATTTTTATTTTGTCTTAATATTCTACAAAATATTTACGAAATGACATAAAACATTTTACAAAGTTTTTAAAGTATGTTTTACTAAATTTGGGAATAACAAGGTACGAATTTAAACTTATAATCAACCATAAACCACAAAATAAATATATATAAATATAAATATAAATAAAACCTACAATTTCTAGGTTACATGGAATGATGTGCATGTGCCTTATTAACCTCTTACTCACATTCGTGTAAATTTCTCCTTTCTTCAACAATTTTTCTCCGAATTTCTACGGTGTTATTATTTCCACATCTGTGTATGTTTCAAATAGCCTCAAAGGAATGTATCCATGGGTGTCAGATCTGGGCTGTTGGCAGGCCGTCTGATTGTTTTATACCTCCTCGTCCACACTTGATATTTATTTTGATTTATATTTACTAATACAATATTATGGGATGGTCCCCGTCTTGTTGGCAAATTATATTTTGTTGAGCCTGAAGTGCCGATAAAGCGCTTAATTTGATTCTCCCAAAGTTCCAGATATCTTAACCCAGTTGCCACAGATAAAAACCGGATCCAACACCTTATGTCCAAAATGCCGCACCAAACTTGTAGTGAGAATCGTTCTTGAAAAGCAGTTGGCTCGACGGTTTGTGGATTCTCATCGGATCAAATATGGCAGTTTTCCGATTATAAACACAGGTAGTAGTAAATATAGCCTTATCGGTTTATAAATTTTATTGAAATAGTCTAAACAAATTCGTGTTTCCTTCTTTTTTATTCGTCGATTAGTGGTTAAGCTGGGCTAATTAAAGTTCTCCGAACTGCTCTATAACTAACTCCCTTGTTTCGTGGTCTATACCTCTCTATAGTCTCTGATAGATTTTCTTGAAAATAAAGTAATATATTAGGATTCCTTTCTTCATTTCCTTGTTTCGTCCTTTTCTTAATTCTTAGAGACATTATTTTTTGCAATAACTTTCTCGTATGAATTATCATTGGTACAGATGGTATTTTTTCTAGTGTTCCTGGGGCGTTATTATTATTCTTAAAATAAAGCTTAACCATTTTGAACTTTTTAGCAATAAAATAGCTTATTTTTTAAGTATTAGCATAAAATAGAAATTCGGTAAATGTCCTTTGCACGGAACAATCCCCTTTATGATTATTTTTCCATTTGTTAGGTTGAGTCAAAGGTGATTCAATCTAGTTCAGTACATAGTCACGCGATATATGTGTTACATATACTGTCTTTTGCCTTTGTCTTCAAACATCTTTATTGGACGCCAGTGTGTTCCATCATATTGTATTCCTACCAATATTTTACCAGTTTCTTTCTACCTATGCCACACTTGACTTTCGAGCATAATTTAAAATAAACTCAATATGTACTTTGTACATTAACATACACCGCCATTTTGTTATGTCATATACCACAACTTTACCAGTTTATTTCTATATCATATTTAATTCTTGCATAAAAATTGAAATTAATTTAAAAATAGTATTTTAGGGCTGACTTTTTAAATATTTTATTAGGATGCTATTTTGTTTTGCTATTTTCACATAAAAAAGTTACCAGTTTATGCCTATGTAATATTTGATTTTTGTGCAAAAATATGTTTTTTTAGTAATAATTTTTTTAACATTGTGTCGTAATATTGGATTTTCAATTTTTGATCAAAATTAGAAGTCTATCTGGTATGTAGTTTTTAAACTATGCCGTAAACCGGCAGACGGGTAAACAGACGGACAGACGGACCGACGGATTTGATAAAATATATTTTTTGGTATCTAGGGAAGGAAAACGTGAAGATATGTAAGACCGGACCGCCATCTTGTATTAGTAACACAGTTTTACCAGTTAATCCCTATTCCACAATTAGTTCCATCCATTAAGTAGTTTTTTTAGGCTGAATTTTTAAATATTTTATTATGCCTCCGTCTTGGATTCGCACAGAAATTTTACCAGTTGATCAACATGATACTTAATATTTGTGCAAAATTTGAGATAAATTGTATAAGTAGTTATTTAATATTTTCTTACATTTCACTAAGCCGCCATTTTGTTTCGCCATGTTGGATTTTTGCACAAAATATAACCAGATCATCCCCATATGAACCTTAATTTTTTATCAAAATTTGAAGTCAATCGGGTAAAACATCTTTAAATTATGCCTCGAACTGACAGACAGACAGGCAGACCGACAGTAGAACTGACGTAATTGATCAAAACGCACGTGAAGATAAGTAAAACCTGAGAGGGTGATTTTTTTACGATTACAAATATTTTATTTAGCCGTCATTTTGTTTCGCAATCTTGAATTATTATCCCAATTTTACTAGTTGATCCTTATACTACAATTACTTACGGTATACAATTTGAAATCAATTCCCGTTAATTCCAACATAATACTTCGATGTTTCTGCAAAATTTGAGATGTATTGGATAAGTACTGTTTAATAATAATATTTTTTTTTAATTTCACTAGGTCCCCATTTTGTTTCGCCATATTCGATTTTTACCAAAATATTACCTTTATAGTATAAAAACAAACTTTCAAAGTCTAAGTCTCAGTCAAAATACATTTTTTGTAAATTGTTAATTTAGGCTACATATTTCGCCCAATCAGGCATCATCATGCCTACAAGTAAAAAATAGATTCCAATTACACAACAGTAAAATAGTAAGATTAAATTAAAATACCTTAAAGACGATGAACAATATATTTACACAACACATGACGACGTTATCAGACTTTAGTGAATCAGAGATGAGGTTAGACGTTGCAAGTAAGTAACAGGAAAAAGTGAGAATATATCATTATTTGATGTTATTAAATATTAAATTTAGTTCAAAATAAAAATCTCGTTAACACAGGTTAATATTGGACTCCTTATAGCCCTAGTAATTTCCATTTTTTCCAGTAAATCTAATTTAATACACTTGTCACATTCGTGGATAATATTTACAATATCTGAGATAGAAAATTAGTGATTTGACGACAGTAAATGGTTAGCGAAAGCTGATTTAGTGTTAAAAATATCAGAACCTTTGCACATTTTAACAAGGCTCAAATGTTGATTGATTTTGATGGATATTCTGTGTCACCACTGTCCCACCTATACAAGATATTACATTCCCATATGACCCCTAGTTTTTTATAAAAATTTGAAGAAGTCGATGTAGTAAGTCGTCTTTAAGTTATGGCGCGAATGGACAGACAGACAGACAGACAGGTCTCCCTTAGTCCGTCAGACGGACCGACGGAATAGATCAAACATATTTTTTTGCATCTAAAGACGCTAAAAAGCGAAAAAATGTAAAACCTAAGAGTTTATGGTATTTTAGCTATGCCGCCAACAGAGAGATAGACAGACCGACGGAATTGAGAAAACGTGTTTTTCGCCTTTTAGGGGCCCTGAAACGTGAAGATCTGAAAAATCTCGGGGAGTGAGGCTCCGTTAATTTGTCCCCCCCATTTTTCCTAAACATACCAAAATGCTAGTGCAGTTCCTAATAGCTAGTGCAACCTAGAGCAGCAATATTAAAGCTATCTCACTGACCTTTCCACCTTTCTACAGGGTGTTGAAAAAATAGCTTTAAACCCCTTCCCCCTTTTTTTTCCTTAACGTAACGAAAATTTCGTGAAACTATCTACAGATGTAGTGCAACTTACCCCAGAGTTAGCGTAGCAACCTGTCAAATGATATGCGGCTTTAAATTCGGGGGGGCTAAATTAACGCTAGCCCCCCCATTTGAGATATCAATTCCATATGTTAGTACATGTTCCTGATAGCTAGTGCAACCTATCGCATTGATATTAGAGCTAGCGCTCTGGAACTAACCCTACACGGTTTAGAAACTCAACTTACACCAGAGCTAGCATACTAACCTGTCAAAAGATATGGGGCGTTATATCCGTGTGGGGGCGGGGTTTTAACAAAAATATCTACAGACCTAGCGCAGGCTAGCGCTACTTTCCCCATTAGAGATTAATACATCTTTGCATCGCATTTTTTACAGCTGCTGATACAAGGTATATCCTTAGAGGCATTGTAGGACACTTTGTTTTTACTGAGCCAGGTGCATAAGGTCATTTTATGTCCTATGGTTACAGGCATAATGACAAGTGGATTTTCCTTGGTGACATGAAAAATGCGTCGAGACCATTTCACCTCTAACAAATATCATATGCGTTGTATTGTTTAATTCTGTGTAATTATTTTATATATATTTTTATATATCTAAAGCAAATATTTTGTTAATATTTATAAATACCGGTTATGTGCTATGGTTTGAAGTGCAAACATACTTTTTTTAAGTATTTTCTGTTTCAAATATTTTAAATCCTAGATTGTATTATGCCTTATGTTGTTGCTGTTGTGTACATTAATTTCGATTTTAAACCACCACTAGCATATCAGCAGTCATAATATTTTTAATTCGGTTCAAAACAATATTTTTCAAATGAAACGAATTTATGCAAACTTTTATTTTATAAAACCATACTCTGTAAACCATATTTGTACACACTTGTTACATTTTTTATACATACACTAGTTTATCTATTTCATTCCCGGGACAACCTAAATCCATTTTCCTTTACAATGTAGAAAAGTAACTTTCAGTGCGTTAGCTTTAATTTTGCTGCGCAGGGATGCGATTGCCACGAAGAAAATCCGTAAGCAATTTGGAATTAATGTCTCATATGGAGGGGGCTAACATTAACTAACTACTAACTAACTAAACTACGGACTTGTATTCTCTTTATTACATTTAACTGCCTTTAACTTAGCCTCCATCCGCCCTATATATTTTGATAGAGTGCTCTGGTCAAATTTGAGTTAAACTGCGCCAGATCGATAGACAGTTTCACTAAATTATGCTATTTTTCAACACCCTGTATAAAGGGAGTTGTCAGTGCTCTGGTTCTAATATTTCTACGTTAGGTTGCGTTAGCTATGGTGGCGTACTTACGTTTTGAAATTGATATCTCAAGTGGAAGCTAGCGTTAACTTAGACCCCCCTCCCGTCGTCGAATATAAAGCCCCTTATTTCCTGACAGAATGGTCTGCTAGCTCTGGAGAAAGTTGCGCTAGGTACGTGGATAGTTTAAAATTTTCGCAGCGTTACGTTAGCTTAGCCCCCCTCCCCGCGAATATAGACTTCTATATCTTTTGACACTTTGGAGCGCTAGCTTTGCGGTAAATTGCGCTAGGCCACAGCTTGCTGTGCTAGCGTTTTGGTATGTTTAGTAAAAATGAAGAGGGGCAGGTTAGCGGAGTCGGAGGGTGATTTTTTCACGACTACAATACTTCCCTTTTAGGAAGGAAGTAAAATGAGTCAAGCATTAAATCAGACTTAAAACATCAATACCATGACGTTCGAAAAATAAACCTGTATCTCCAGATAGCAGCAGGTATTTAAATAGGTAAGTAATTATACCCAAAAAATCGCACTATTTCGTAATTCTAAAACATTTCGTATTTTGGAAATCATTAATTTTCCATACATGGTATATTATACAAAAAATAACCCAGAATTTAATATAAAATTAATAACATAAAAAATGTGGTATATAATATTAGAAAAAAAAACAAAATTTGGTACTTGCCTTGTTTTTGAGACTCCCTCTATACTATAAAATAAAAGCATATGAAAAAGCAAATCGAATCAAACAACTTTTGTTGGGAACATTGTCTTCTAATTACAAAAATAACCGAGATATTTCCATTTAAAGAGTTTATATGCATCACCCTGTACATACTTTCGGTTCAATAACGTTCCCAAACTAGTACCGGAACGTAATAATATCCATTCCAATAACAGAAAGGTACATCAAAGTTACCCTTAAATAATTTTAACTTTAAGGTTTTTTTGTAGTTAACAGTAACTGGAAATGCTAGTTGGATGGTGAGTTTCATTTTAACTTTAATCAATTTCCTGCCAAGTACAAAACAAAAGCAGGGGTTTTTCACATATTTAATATAATGAAAATAGCACTTTTCAAATTGAAAATACTAGTTTTGGTCATTATATGCATTTTCTAGGCAACAATAAATCCTACGCTTCTAGCCACCTATATTAAGTTAGAGTGCCTTATCACTACATCAGACACTACATAATGTGAAAACTTTGTATAATAATTTACAACTAAATTATGAAAGCGCAACTTTAATTGCTTAGATATTTAGAGACTCAGCACACTATTATCGATTTAGAAAATTTAGTGTTATGATATTTATTTCTAGAACATTAACAAGCGATAATAATAATACCACCGGCAATGCCACTAATTTCTTTTATGGCAATTAAGTGTTTATTTCAACCGCAGCTGTCTGGTGCAGATCTGATTATTTTGAAATATAATTTTTTAGTGAAACCAACAAGGGTCGAATTAATGATAAATTGGCCATTAAGCCAAGATTTATTGAGAGCCCCCTTTCAGTTAGTTTCATAGTAAGACAATTTCATGCTCTACAAACTCACTCTGTACGTTTTAAAAATGCGTTTGAGAAAAAATCTAATATTTTCAACAGTTATAAAACTATTGTTATAAGCTACGTAACTTGGCTCAATCTTATGATAACAAAACTATAACCCAACTAACCCAATTAAATCCTTTATTGAAAAACAGGCAAAAAGGGGTCTAATTCTCATAGAAGGTCTAGGCTCAATAAGCAAATCAATAATTGGAGATTATAACAAGAAGACGCTCAAAATTTTGTTAAAGCTATCGAAATTATCAAGTAACCAAATAAAAATTTAAACTTCTATAAAATTCAAATCTATATCACTTCTTGGAATGTCTATCCAGAAACGATTTCCAAAATTTAACTAAAAATCAAATTGTCCTTAAAAGGTAAAGAAATCAAAATATATATATATATATATATATATATATATATATATATATATATATATATATATATATATATATATATACTTTTTTGATTTCTTTAAGTTTTAAGGACAATTTGATTTTTAGTTAAATTTTGGAAATCGTTTCTGGATAGACCTTCCAAGAAGTGATATAGATTTGAATTTTATAGAAGTTTAAATTTTTATTTGGTTACTTGATAATTTCGATAGCTTTAACAAAATTTTGAGCGTCTTCTTGTTATAATCTCCAATTATTGATTTGCTTATTGAGCCTAGACCTTCTATGAGAATTAGACCCCTTTTTGCCTGTTTTTCAATAAAGGATTTAATTGGGTTAGTTGTATTAGTATATATATA
Organism: Kuschelorhynchus macadamiae; assembly: GCA_030620095.1. Classification (NCBI taxonomy): domain Eukaryota; kingdom Metazoa; phylum Arthropoda; class Insecta; order Coleoptera; family Curculionidae; genus Kuschelorhynchus; species Kuschelorhynchus macadamiae. The sequence goes on from JAUTXW010001351.1 coordinate 319,160, forward strand.
TATATATATATATATATATATATATATATATATATATTTATATATATTAATGGATAATAAATTATTATTTCAAAAACCAATTAGACAATATTATATTTTTTTAAAGAGAATATTAACAGTTAAAATACAATAGTAGGAATAACTATAATAATTATTGTCATTTTTCCTCTTTACCAATTTTTAGATAACAACTCTTTCAAAACTTAAATACCTCATTCTAAATATATGATAATTAATGAGCAGAATCTTTTTCAAAAAAAAAAATGTAAAGAAATCGTTCCGGGAGAATTTACACACAGAACATTCCCCATGTGAAAGGCAACTTTTAAAGTTATCAAAAAAAACCTATCTAACTGGCGCCTGGTTCCTGTTAAAATAGAAAAAATTAAAATCCAAGAATTTGAAAACAACAAGTAAACCGTGCTTTCTCCTGACCACACGGTAACTGTTTCGAAATGCAATGATAATAGTGAAAATGTACTAAGACGTTATATATTAGAACGAAACTCTGTTTGTGTAGTGTATGTAAGAGGTAATCTTATAAGAAATTTCAAAAACTCTAAAAATAATTACAAAAATTGTTTTTATACACCCTGTAATGTGCCTAAAGAAAATTTAGATACATACCTTAAATATTCGTGGGTTCTTTAGGGAAACAAAAGAAAAGTCTCAACATATCTCCAATGTTTGAATCTATTGTTATAAAGTTAGACAAAATCTATGCTTAATCAGCTATATCTAAAAATCATTTAAACCTAAAACCTCTTAAAGTTAATAGTCTTTAAAATTAACCCCACCAAACACTGTAGAATGAAGTGTAAATAAAGTTCAATCGTCTATCTATCGTCCTTGGAGCAGAGTGAGAATCCATAAACGGCAATAACAATAAATAGATAAACTGATCAATTTTTTTAGCAGGTAAATCAAAACCCAATGGTCAAATATAGGAGACACTAAACAGTGCTGCTTGTTAGTGTTTATGATCTATATAAAATAATTAGCCTAGGCCTAGGTACTTTACCAAAAAAAACCACGGAGACAGCCGCTGAGAAAAACGACACTATCGCGATGTTAACTCTTTATAGTGAGTATAGTGATATATAGAACCGCGGAGGGTTACAAACGACTAAAATTAGTGTTAATTTACACGAAATAAGTTTGTACACTGTACTAATGTATTTTAATTTTATTTTAATAATATTATTTCTTGTCTCCAAGTTATACAGTAAAAAATGCAACTTCAAAAAACAAAGAAACAAGTAAGCCCAGTTAGAAAAAGTCCTCATGCGTCCCCGAATTCCGAGGCTAACCCCAGAATTCTTCACCAAGGGCGGAGGAGTTATGAGAACAGTAATCATAGCACCCGATATGATGACAGGAACCAGTAATGCCGAGATGCTCCCACAGAAACCGCTTACTTTATACCTTGTGAAAATAATTGAAGACATTTGCACATGGTCAACCTATAATTTGCTAAACAAAACACGTGCACCATACGGAGACAATCAGTACATGACCCTTAATTTTTGATAAAATCCATCGGGTAAGCAGCCTTTAAGATATGCTGCGAACTGACATAGAAACAGACAGACCGACAGACGGACCGACGAAATTGATAAAACATATTTCTTGGCATATAGGGACGCTAAAACGTAAAAATGTGTAAAACTTAAGAGGGTGTTTTTTGCATGATTACAAACATTTTATTTTGCCGCTATTCTGTTGGGCCATCTAGAATTAATACCACAATTTTATTAGTTGATCCCTATACCACAATTAGTTATGACAAACAATTTGAAATCAAACCATTAAGCAGTTTTTCATTAATTCAGTTAATACCAAAATGTTACCAGTTGATTCCAACATAATACTTGAAGTGTTTTGCTAAATTTGAGATAAAAAGGATGAGTAGTTTTTTAACAATCATTTTTTTAACATTTCACTAGGCCGCTATTTTGTTTGGCCACATTGGATTTTTACCAAAGTGTTACCAGGTCATCTTCATAATTTTTCACGGAAATTTGAAGTCAATCGCTTGAGAAGTCTTTAAGCCATTCCGCGAACTAACAGAAAGATAGACAGACCTATCGTTGGAATTGATAAAACATTTCTTTTTGGCATCTAGCGACGCTAAAAGGTAAATATGTATAAATCCTGAGACGGTGATTTTGTCTCGATTGCAAACATTTTGTTTGGCCGCCATTTTGTTCGGTCATATTGAATTAGCACCACTGTTTTATAAGTTGATGGCTATACCACAATTATTTATGGCACACCATTAAGCAATTTTTTCAAGTTGAATTTTTAAATATTTTATTAGGCCGCTATTTTGTTCCGCCATTTTGTTCGGCCATCTTGGATTCTTACGTAAATGTTACCAGTTGACTCCAACATAACAATGTTGGATGAATTTGCAAATTTTGTGATAAATTGACTGAGTACTTTTTTAATAATATTTTTTTTAACATTTCAATAGGCCGCCATTCTTTTTACCAGAATGGTACCAGGTTATCTTCATATGAATCTTAATTTTTGACTAAAATTTGAAGTCAGTCGTGTAAGTATTTGAACAGACAGACAGACAGACCAACGGAATTGAGAAAACATGATTTTCGTCATCTAGGGACCCTAAAACGTGAAGATCTGAAAAAATCTCGAAGAGTTTTTTTTTTCTCTATTACAATAATTCCCTTTTACGAGGGAAGTAAAAAGTTATTAAAACATTATTCACAAAATCTACACAGAGGAACACAAGACCTCCCTTAAAATATTTGCCACACAAATTAGTAAATTGTGATTGGTTTATTTGTTGTTAAAAAAAATGTCAATTTTGTTTTAAGTTAAGTAAAATTTGCTTGAGAATTTTGGAAAAAACCTATAAAATTGGCTCCTCTGAAGAAAATTGTTTACATCTGCCTTAGCTGAGAGCAATTTCTGAAGTTATCTTATAAACTTTTGGATTTTGGATGTTTCGAAATTCGGCTCTTTGAATCCTTCGCAAAATTGTCTAAGAAAGTTAGGAAAACATTATCACTAGGCCATTGAAACCAGCAAGTTAGACTTAAGTATTTGTCCTGGACCATTTACTTGACACATTTCCATTGCATCAAAAAGAATTATATTAACTTCACTTTCGCTATATTTTACTCTGTTAACTTCCTAGATTTTCACTTAAGTTTTTACAAAGCATAGGTAGAAAACCATTATTACTAAGCGCCATACGACTTTTATTTCATTTTGATTCATTCACCTGCCTGTAGTGGCGTATCTTTATTCTGTAATGTTAAACAATAATGATATTTATTGATCGACATTAAAGTATCCATCAACTAATAAGCGGTATCTTGATTTTAATTAATTTTACGTTATTACCTCTTCAAAGTTGTGTGGGAGTACAATATATAATTTGATCAAATAATGAATTGCTTCCGATAGAGAATATAGAAAAAGCATATATCAGAAATGTCTTTCAAGTTAAAGCTAGCATTAGGCTCTCTATATGAATAGAAACCATGATATAATTTATACATTTAATGCTGGAATTAAAACTGTAAACATGCTTACAAGTAATATACGGGGTTTTTTACTTAAAAATCGATACGCTATTTTTACGCAAATTAATGAGCAGACATGAGACGGAAGAAAAAAAAACTATTAAAAAAAAACCTTAAATCTGATATTTTAAGTCTTCTTACCTATTTTTAGAATATCTTTGTTAGTTGCATAAACTTTCACAAGCTACTTTCTCAATTTCAAAGACTAATTAATAAAATTTTAAAAGTCTACATTTCAAATCTGTGTATAAATATCTTAAGACTTTTTTGTTATTTTCATCAAATTTGGTTTCTGAGAAAATGACTTTCCAGTCAGGTACCCACGTGGTTTGAAACATTTATTTTTATTATAATTTATATTGAGATACGAATAAAGAGACGAAATTAAAAGAAGAAAAAATATTATTTAAAAAAATATATTCCAAATTTATTTCAAAACCTCATTATTCTACTAAAAGGCTATCTCGGAGACCAATACAACAATCAATTTGATGGAAATAACAAAAAAGTCTTAAGAAATATACATAGATGACAATGCCGATTTCCTGTTAACTCTAAATGATTCGTTTTACTCAAATAAATAAATAATTTTCATCACATTTTGAAAAGAACGCTAATTTCCGGGATATTGGCCTTAGACGTCTAAGTGTCACACTCGATATATAACCTGTATATCTCAGTAATCAATGTAGTAAACAAATTAATGCAAATAGAAAAAACTCTCTTAGAAACTGTCGTAGTTTTGAAATCTAATGCTATTAAAGTTCTTGTAATTGTTTTGTTACTTCTTGGCATCGGCGTCGCGACGCCTATAATAGTAATTACGACGATTTTATTCCGTAAATTACAATTTACCCCGCCAAATGAATATTTTTTACCAAATGTTTCCTGGCCAAATGGCGTTTGGGGTTTTAAATTAATTAATTTGTACAAAAAATGCCAATATTACAAAAAATTAAGAAGTTAGTATCAGTCAACACATTCAAGTGTTTTTATACTTTGTCACAACTTTTGCTGAACACGCAAGTTTCGTCTTAAAAGACTAAGTAAAATATATCAGTTTGTTTCTCTTTTTGTAGGAATTCAAAAAATATTTTTTTTCACTTAAAGTTCCGTAGTTCAAGAATCGAATTCGATTATTTTCCATTTTAAAGTCCTATTTGAATAACTATTCGTTTTCTTATCGACGGAACAAAACGGGAAATCTGAGTTTATCGACATTTATAGTACTTACAATTACCATTTATAGAACAGTTTCTAAATTATATCACAAGTTTGATCTAGTATAAAGTATTGTATTCTGGTTTTAACAACAGCAACCTTTTGAGATATATTTTTTGTTTATATTTTATATCGGAAGCTCTTTATTGGTTTTTCTAATCACATATTGTGTTCTTCGTTTTCAAAATATTCTAGAACATTTAGTAATAATTTTTTGGCTTCAATGAAAGTTTCATTTTATTCCGATTTAAAATAACGGGCAATGTAAAAACTATCGTAACATCTGACATGTTTGCGATAGTTTCCATAAGCTGTTCTAAGTCACGGCATTAATTTTTCTTTTTTATCTTCTCTTTATGTTTTACTACATTTCGTCAAGATAAAAAAGGATAAAATATTCTGCTAGTCTAATAATTTTACTATAAACGACTTTCTACATCATATTGTATACTACTAAAATTTTAATGCAATTGCATCGATAAATTATGGAATATACGTTTTAATATTATTTTTGTCATATATAGGACTTACGTGTAGGCACATGTACATAGAGATATAAATAATGCAAAATTAATCTGCGATGCCCAATAAATCTGGCTTATATGCACCAACTTATTCTCGCTAAAATGGAAAAAGGTTTAAATTCCAGTGGACGGCAAATGCATTACTCTTTCACGGTCGTTTGAGAGTGAAATAGATTTCGCGAAGAACTTTGATAAATTGAACTGTTGTTTCATCTTAAATTAAATCTTTAGCACGAATTTCTTATAATAGTTTTTATGGATAAAAATACCGCCGGACGTTTACTTTTAAATCAAGCTATATGTAAAACCGGATTTAACCGTAATATACTATTTTAAATATAAAGATGAGTAAAAAAAATATATTTTATCAAAACAACGATCCCAAGTATATAGTCACTGTTATTCAAGGGTGGTTACTTTTATAACGAATCAAAAGTCCTTAAACCTTCTCCTTAATCACCAGATAATAGCCCTATGGAAAATATTTGGCATATAATGAATAAAGCACAACAGGATTAAAAGAAGAATGATTAAAGATGCCACAAACGATCACCAAAAAACTAGTAGATTCATGGTCACGCCATTTAAGAGTAGGAATTATGGCCAAAATGAAATTAACAACGTATTAACGATAAAGTATTTGTATTTTTAAGAATACATTTTAACTAAGTAATAAAAATTTAATTATTGTTGTAGCATTCTATTTTAAAATTCTAGAATGTCAACTGTCAACATCATGTAAAAATAAAAGTGTAAAAATTGCGCTACGTTTATTGGAAAAAATACATATAAAATTAGTTCTTCGGGTGGCTGTGATACCTGGTACCATGCGCGGTGTAGACAGCTGACTAACTTCGAAACAGAGGACTATATAAAATCAAAAAAGCCCTGATTCTATATTCAGTGCAAAATTAAGATAGTGCTTTTATGTCTATAGCTTGAACTAAACTATATCTTCACCAAATATGGCACCTACTACCAGAACTATTTTTAGCAGGCCATTATTGATATCTGAGCGACGCTCAGCCATCTCATAAAAAAATCTGGCCTGCCAAAGCTAATTTTGGTGGGTCATCCTTGATTTCAGAAGTACGTTTTGGCGGATCAAGGAGGATGTCAGATGTGAAGCTGAGCAGAATCCATTTTCCAACCAAAGCTACTCATTATGCTCGATTAAGCTTTAAATAATTTTAATGATGCGTGTTTTCATGCGAATTCATCAGACCTTTTAAAAACTGAGAATATCAGTTAAGTCCTTATGCAGAGAATGCATCGACAACTCATAATCTGAACAAAGTAAAGCTGTCGAAAAAAACTTTTTGGAAATAAAAATTTGCATGATAACGATAAAGTCGATGAAGTGATGAGGGTTTTGGAGAAGAACGGGTTCATTTAAGACTATGCAGGTAGGTCTCCCTATAAATTCTACAAACTTCTGAAGGCTATGTTTTTAGACTCGAGCACAGTGGCTTCATGCCTTAAGAATAAGCACAAGCTGAAATACCTAGGTGTAAATCTAAGTGCGGATCTCACAAAATTACAAAGGGAACGTTTAAACGCTCTTCGCACAGAATTAAATATTTGAAGAATTGGTACAGATTTGGTGTTCCATACATCACTACTCCTAAAAGGTATGAGCGACAGGCTCTACCAAGCAAAACGATTAAATGTTTTATTTTCAAAATCTCGGTGGCATTCGTAGTAGGCAGGTTGAATTTGTGAAATTATGTCGTCTTAAAACTTGGCTTTCAGACAATATTCAGAGTAGTGAATTAGACATATACGGGTTTAACTTATACCGAAACGATAAAAGCTCAACCACTAGCACTAAACAACGGGGCGGTGGTGTATTGACTGCTACTCGCAAGCAATTAAAATCAAAACATATTAAGATTGACTGTAATATGGTGGAGCAGATCTTGGTGGACATTTCTTGTAATATCAAATATATTCTGGATGCTATTTACATTCCTACAAGTCACATAATGTGCTATATAAATCACATTCTGTGATGGACGAGTGTCTGCTCAACCGTTATTCAGAGTGTCAATTTATTCTGGCAGTTTACTATAATATACCTGATGTGATTTGGCCGGTTTCTGGATCTGTAACTGACTGTCACGCCTCCTCTTCTGCTCCTATGAGAAATAACAGTTTTCTTTTTTGAATTTATTTCAGTTAAATGATTTTCCTAACAACAGCAACTATATATATATATATATATATATATATATATATATATATATATATATATATATATGTATATATGTATATATATATATATATATATATATATATATATATATATATATATATATATATATGTTAAATCACTTTCTTGCCAAATTACTTTTTAAAAAATTATTTTATTACTCAAAATTAATACAAATTAAAATATATACATTTGAACTTGCAAAGAGTAACGTTTAAATTGAAATGAATTCAAGCTAGACTGAACTGTACTGAACTGACTTTATACAAAGAAAAATAACTATTTATATGTTTCGTTATGCTGACTCAGTGGGAACTGTTTACTTCGTTCTTGAACACTTGGGTCAGGACGTGGGTTCTGCTGATGAAGCTTTCTTGGTATAGACTTGTTTTCGTAAACAAGTAACACCTGCTGTTTATGAGAATAGGATGATCTACGTTGTTGACTGATATGTGATACTTTGTTATTGAGATAAGCTTGGCTTTCTGAATAACTGCGTTGGCGGGTGATAGCTGATAGTCTGGGAACCAAGGTTAGCATAACTTGTATGATGAAATAGCTGGTGAGAATAGATATATATATATATATATATATATATATATATATATATATATATATATATATATATATATATATATACATATATATAGCTGAAAATTCAAAACTCACAACGATTTACGATCTACCGATGCTGCATAAGGAAGGAATTCTACTAAGACCCATAGTTTCCTGTATCATCCTTTTAAAAAACTAATATCTAAATATCTTGAAAGCAATTTACAAAATATCATCAACCAAAATACTTTTTATATAAAAGATTCCATTGATTTTAAAGACAAAATTAAAAATGTAATTATCCCTAACTATTACATGCTAATATCGTTAGATGTAATATCTCTATATACCAACATTCCTCATCAACGTCGCAAAGGAATGAATTTGTGGAAGCTGTTGAACTAACACTCAACTCAACGTATTTTTTGTACGAAAACAAATTGATGACTGTGCGATGGGTGCCTCAATTTTCAGAGTCATCGCATAAATTGTTATGGAAGGACTAGAAGAAAATGTGATAAAAAACTTAAATTTTGATATGCCTTTCTTCTTTCGATACGTGGATGATTGCATCTGCGCAATACCTAATGATAGGGAAACAGATATTTTAAACATATTCAATAAATATCATCAGAAACTGCAATTTACAATAGAAATAGAAAAAAAAATTAGATTTAACTCTTCACCACAATGAAAACCAAATAAAAACAGAGTGGTACACTAAAAAACTTGGTCTTCCAGATATTTCAACTATAACTCCCAACGTTACATAAAAAATCAGTAATTATTAGCCTTGCAGATCGAGCAATAAAACTCTCCGATGAATATAGGGAACAGGCTATAAACAGAGCAAAAGAGGCTCTAACGCTTAATAATTAGCCCATTAAATTAATAAACTAAATTTTTACAAATCGAATTTATTTATTCGACAACCAAAACCAACAAAAAAACTAATTCTGGTACTAATAAAGCTAATTACCTCTCCTTACCTTACGTACCAGCCCTATCAGAGAAACTCGCACATTTATTTAAAGCATGTGACATAAAAGTCGCAAATAAATGTTACAAGCTTTTAAAAAGAAATTTTAGTCAGTTAAAGTCAAATATACCTAAAAATAAAAAAACTCACATTGTATATGAAATGATTGTAATGGAGTTTATATCGGACAAACCAGCCAACACCTTGGTAATCGTATAAACGGTCACAAATATGATAAAAAAAACAGCTCTAACGAACCACCTTGTATAAAATAACACAAAAAAGAGAAATTTTTGAGATGATTTAGATACAGAGAAATGCATACTTGGTGAACTCAAAAACCGACACGAAAAAATGAAGCAATATATATTATAACTTAATCAGAAACTAGACGAGAAAAAAAATTATATGTGTGTATTATACATGTTGCGTATGTTGGTGTATATATATATATATATACACCAACATACCAAAATACCTTTCCTACTGCCTTATTGGTCACTCTGACTACTGTCAATTACTGAATATAGAATCACTAGAACTGTCCCACCCTACTAAGCTATTTGAACTTCAGTACGTCGCGGACGGCGGGTGTTCATAAGAGGCCTCTTTAAATGTCGTCATCGATCTTTCGGTGCCTCTGGAAAATTTAAACGCATGTGCCTCGACTTATATTTAATTTAATATATATTTTTTTAAATTTCTAAGTTGTTGATTATTTGGAAGGATTTTATTTGACGTTGTTTATTTTATGTTCTGTTTTCGTCATAATTAAGAACAAATTATTGTAAAATATTATTGCCAAAATGATGTTACCGTTAATAAAAATTTCTTTGGTATCATTTCTATTTTTCGGGATTCACTTTATTTTGCTAAAAAATATTTATTATTTTACTACTGAAATCATTTCTTTTATTAAACGTTATCCAAATATGAACATAAACGTAATAAAAAGTACTAATACATTGTCACTGGTGCCATTGTAAGGCAAATTAATTTTTTCTTAAAATGGCTGTTGTGTGAACGGCAGCTTTTTTTACACTTTATTATATATATATATATATATATATATATATATATATATATATATATATATATATATATATATATATAATATATATAAATATATAATATATATAAATATATATATATATATATATATATATATATATATATATATATATATATATATATATATATATATATATATATATATATATATATATATATATATATATATATATATATATATATATATATATATATATATATATATATATATATATATATATATATATATATATATATATATATATATATATATATATATATATATATATATATATATATATATATATATATATATATATATATATATATATATATATATATATATATATATATATATATATATATATATATATATATATATTTATATATATATATATATATATATATATATATATATATATATATATATATATATATATATATATATATATATATATATATATATATATATATATATATATATATATATATATATATATATATATATATATATATATATATATATATATATATATATATATATATATATATATATATATATATATATATATATATAATTTATATATATATATATATATATATATATATATATATATATATATATATATAAATGTATATATATATATATATATATATATATATGTTTTATATATATTGATATATATATATATATATAAATGTCCTCACATTATACTTATTATTTTAAAAGACCGAATTTATATTCTATTCTATTTTACTAGGCCGCCGTTTTGTTCACCAAATTTGATTTCTACCAAAATATCACCAGGTCATCCCCATATGACCCTTAGTTTTTATCCAAGATTTGAAGTCAATCGGGTAAAGCAGTTTTTAAGTTATCCCGAGAATTTTCAGACAGACCGACATAATTGAGAAAATAAATTTTTTGGAAACTAGGGTCGAGGAAGGCGATTTTTTCACGATTGCAAATATTGTATTGGCCGCCATTTTGTTCTACCATTTTGAATTCATACCACAATTTTACCAATTCATCCATATCAGAATAAATTCATGCACAATCTTTGAAATCAATCTATTTACTAGTTTTTTCAATCTGTATTTTTAAAATATTTTATAAATGTTACCAGCTGATTCCTACATAATTAGATATTTGTGCAAATTTATGAAGTAGATTGGATAAATGGTTTTTATTAATAATTTTCTAACACTTCACTACGCAACCATTCTGTTTCGCCATATTGGATTTTTACCAAAACGTTACTAGCTCATTCCCATATGACCCTTAATTTTTGACCAAAATTAGAAGTCAATTGAATAAATAGCTCTTAGCTATACCGCGAACAGACAGACGGACAGACACACCGGTATCGAAGGAATTGAGAAAATATGAAGAAAACGTGAAGTTCCGGAAAAATATCGGAGGGTGATTATTTCAGGATTAAAATATTTCCGTTTTATAAGGGAAGTAAAATCGGTAAATTTATTTTACTCAAAGCTTTCTTCGTACAAGATTACGGCTACACATATACCAAGTTGTTTGGTAATAACTTAAAAAATAATTGAAATAATTTACAGTTTGTTTTTAGAAGGGATTGCCCACCTTTTCATTGTGTCGAGCTACTTTAACAACGGACTTATAGACAGTGAGCTACATAAACTTCACATATGTGAAAATATTTTTTAATGTACTACACTACAATGTCGCATCATAGTCCTTTATTGTCATTCGAATTCAGTTATCCAAATGTTTATGTTTAACTCGATTACGACAATAAAAACTAGATACTTGTTTTTTTTTATATAAAAAAGATCATATTAATGTTGCATTTGATAACAAAGGTTTAGAGCTAAATCATTTCCATGCCTCTACTTCTATTATAGTGTTATCTTCAGCAAAGTCTTGCGTGGTACATAGTTATGTATAGTGATATTTTCTCAACTCTAATAACTACAAAACAGGATTATTACGTTCAAACCTTTTGCCATTTGTACATATTTATTAAATGTGTTTCGCTAGATTTGTGTTTCGCACCACTGCCGGCTAAGCTACGCCGCACAATGGATAAGGAAGCATAAGAAAATTTGGACAATGGCTGTTTTTGAAAAGTGAAAAATTTAAACTTTTTTTTACACATTTGTGTTACACATACATACTGGTGTTTTGTAAAACATATACAGTATGTCCATTTGTAATTTACTAATTGAGCATGCGAGCATCATTTGAAGCAAACTGAAGAATCGTTCAAATTGGTAGATAAAACGTCTTACATTCGATTGCAATTTTAGAATGGATGTAAAAGATATTCAATTGTTATATATAACGAGTTATTAGAGGCGTTCTCGAGCTATGGTATCGGATTGTTAAATTTAAAAAAAAATTCACGTCGGAAGTGAAGTACTCATTTGGTTTTACTTTTGTCATAGAAATTAAAAATATAAAGTATTTTTGACTTATACAAAAATGTAAACGGATGTAAGTCTGGATATTATATGCATTGTAAAGAATCAACTTTATTAGCATACAATAGAAAAAAAATGGCTGCCCCAAAGTGCCACTGCAAAAAATATAAAGTTTTTAATATCCTCCGCTCCCCCGCGCCAACAAATTTTTGACCCACTTTTTTTATTTAGCCAATGACGAAAGTAAACTAAAAGTGATACCCCTGACTTACAAAATGGCGGAAGGGCGTTATCTTGTAAAAAGATTAATGGAAAGAAGGATCTTGCGACACGTCATTTTAAAAGTTTTAACAAGTAATTTACGATTTTAAAATAGGACGGCCTTTTAGCATCCAAACAAAATGTTGCCGTTTTAAATGTTTGCATTTTTGCACTTTTGACATGCTTTAAATCTTAAATGGTTTGAGACAAACAGGCACCCTGCGTGCCTCAACTATCAGATAACTTATCGAAAATGTGAAAACTCTTTCTTATATAACTTTTCCTGTAGAACTCAATTCCGCTAGAATTAGTATACAGGGTCAGGTCAAACAGTTATCGGACCCTACTTTATTTTTTTAAATGGAACACCTTATATATGTATAAACTATAAAATCTTTTTTTTTTCAAAAATATATAATAACATGCACTTCAAATAAATGACAATTTTCTGAAATTAAATTCATAATTTAATAGCAGGCTATGGCTATTTTTTATGACAATAAACAAAAATAAATGTCAATTTTTGTAACTACCTCATCGTTTTTTCGATCGACTTTAAAAAGCAGTTTATAAACGTTTTTTTGGTACTTTTATTTGATTGATATTTATTAATTTCTTCGAATGATGGAAGTGTATGAAAATTATGAAAAACATGATATATCCTGGTATGTTTTATACAGAGTAATGAAAATTCTGAAGAAGCCTCGGAATTATATTTCCAAAAGTAAGTGAGCTATTATGACTATAAAAATCTGTATTATCATTATCAAGTTTTTGCTTGTTAGATATCCAGAAAGAAGGCAACCGTTTTTTGAGATATTTGCTCGTTTAAAAGCAAGTTTAGTTGAGTACGGATCATTTGTTCACACGCGTCCTAAAACATACAACAAAGAGAACAGGGAAAGAAAAGAGATAGACGTTTTGGGATATATAGAAGCAACACCCTCGTCGTCACGTAGAAAAATTGAAAAGAAAATTGGTGCGCCAAAAATTGACGATCAGAGGCTCTTGAAGAAATATAATTATACAAATTAAAATACCAGGAAGGGGCATAGTGAAAATCAGCATTTAATGTTTGAAAGGTCACAACAAGGACGCTTTGGAGTTGGGGTGTCATGTTTTATTTTGGACAGACATATAGTTTATACAATTTTTGAAGGGGGTCTTACAGCATGTAGATACCTATAAATCCTTGGGGAAGTTATTCCGGAACTACTCGAAAATATTCCATTAGCCCATTATAATGCTGTTTACGTACAGTAAGACGGTGCACCAAGTCACAACTCTAGGCTCTTAAGGGAATTGATAATACCTTCCCTCAAAGATGGATAGGTACCAACGAACCTGTTAGATGGCCTCCACGATCTCTCAGTTTTAGATTTTTTTTATGAAACTATATACAACATGAACTATATATGAAACTATATACAACATGAACTGTATAAAACACGATATGACGGCATAACTTCGAGATAAAATTCATTTTGCCTTTCGAAATCTGCGAATAAGACCAATGGTTTTTAAGGTTATTCAAAGAATTACAAAAATTTGTCAATTTTGCACTGAGAAAATGGTCGTCAACTTAAACATCGCCTTTAAAAATCAATTTTTTTCTTTTTTTTTAATAACGGTATTTTTTTGTGTTTGTTATATTCTGCTATAAAACTGTTGTTACAAACTTACTGTTATTAAAAAACTCTATAGATATTTTTATATAAATAGATACCTATATGCAAGGTATCCAATTCTTCGTTAGCAATATGTAACTTTCAATTGTTAATTATTTTTATTCATGGCCTACTATTAAATTATGCATTTAATTTCAGAGAACTGTCATTTATTTTCGTGTTTCCGAAAAAAGTGCATTTTTAAAAAGGTAAAAAAAGGCAAATTTATAGTCTATAAATATATAGGATGTTCCATTTAAAAAAATAAAGTAGGGTCCGATAACTTTTTGACCTGACCCTGTCTACAAATTCCGAAGGCGGCATTGAGTTTTACGGAAAAAGTTATATAAAAAACAGTTTCCACATTTTCGATAAGTTGTCTGAGAGCTAGGATATGAGGGGTGCCTGAAAATGCAACATTTTCAGTTTAGCCCTGTATTTTAAAAACTAAAAGAGCTATGATAATGTTGTTAACAGCATCTTTAGTTTTACGAAAAAGTATATATCTATAAAAATGACGCAAAAGTACCCAAAATGGGAAACCCTGTAGTTAACATTGTTATGACAGAATAGCTCTCAGAACTGTGCGCGCACTGACCCGCACTGAATAACCCGCACGAATCGTAAGAAAAGATACTTTGTATTCATTTAAATTAAAGTGCTTAAATTAAACTGTCTTTTGTTATAGAGTTGTTTTTGCTTTCTTTCTTTTTATAGATTAGCTCTTTTTGATAAATATTCCCTATTAATTGTTTGACATATTTTTTTCCCGACACCACAAAAGATCTAGGATTTGGGAAGCGGAATTAAAGCAAGTAGAAAATTAAAAAGTTCGGCTTCAAGTGGAACTTGAATCCGCGATTTCTGCAAGATTGGTAAAAGCAAGGTAATTATTCAATATTAATATTTATAATTATGGGTAAGAGCACGCACTAGAAATGCTAAGGTCGGTCGTAAGTTCAAGTCCCACTGAAGACCAAACTTTTTATTTTTCTCATTGCTTTAATTCTACTTTTCTTTATCTAGAAGAAATAAGGAAAGTTGTCTCAAACTGTTAAGCTTTTTACAACCTCTCAAATAAGTTGATACTTGACAACTGCTACATGGAAATTTATACTCGTAGTTTTTATACTCGCCGACCCTATAGTGCCCATAAAGTGCTCGCCCTTTAATTTTTTTTTCTGCTGTTATAGTGGTGTATGCGAAATTTTATTACTTTGCTCTCTAAAGCTTGGGAGATAGCACTAAGGACGAAAGACTTTTGAGACACCCTGTGTATTCTGTAAACTACCTGGCACATTTAAAGACCATACTAAATTAGATTTTCGTTATATTCAATGAAGTCGTACATAAAAAACGACAAAATACAAGTATTACTTTTGAAATAAATCAATGACCCTATTTTCCTATGCTTCGATCGATTGTGCACCGGCCGCACAGTAGATTATGAATGGCCAATACATCACGTGAGCCAGTTGGGGATTTTGATTGGCGGGTCGTTTTCAAAATGACAGCTGGTACTTCAGAAGGCCAAAACAGAAGGCAAATTTTTCGTATTATAACCTTAAGTGACAGGATATTTGGCGGCTAGGAATTTAAAGTATTGCGTTTCATACGTATTATATCTAGTGTTTATTAATGCAAACGGTGTTACTTTATATGTTGATTCAATATATATATATATATATATATATATATATATATATATATATATATATACAATATATATATATATATATATATATATATATATATATATATATATATATATATATATATATATATATATATATATATATATATATATATATATATATATATATATATATATATATATATATATATATATATATATATATATATATATATATATATATATATATATATATATATATATATATATATATATATATATATATATATATATATATATATATATATGTTGATTTTTACTCCTTCACGGATGGAAAAATACAATGTGTTTTCATTCCGGGTGTACATCCGTTCACTACTGTCGTTCTGAAAAGAACAGTTTTGCTGACGTTTCGCCAAAATCACATTTGGCATTTTCGAAGCTTTCTTTCTCGCGTCCGAATAGAGACTGAAGTGTTGGTGACTGCGACGCTTCCTTTTATACCCCCACTCGAGGCCGAAGGTTATATCTGCGCAGGCGTTGGTCGTTATTTATGTTTTCCGGATGGTGCTGTTGTTGTTGCGCTAATTGCGCTTGAGTTTTTGCGATTTTAGATTTGTCGATTATTGTCTTCCATACTGTTGGTAGTTTTAATGATTCGTTCCTTTTATTTAAATCACCTTGCTTTTCAATTTCTATGGCTTCTCGGATTATTCTGGTCTTATAATGTTAAATTTTTATTTGTTGTTCGTTGTTCGGGAAACCTGTGCATTAATAGTTTTCTCTATGGTGCGATTTGTGTAGCCATTTTTCTTTAAAGCACTAGATATTACCTTAAGTTCGTTTTGTCTCGTCTGTGTTTCAGTTAGTCGCACGGATCTAGATATTAGAGTATTTGCCACAGCTTGAATTTGTGCTGGGTGATGATGTGATTTTGCATTTAAATATCTGTCTGTATGTGTTGGTTTTCTATACACGGTGTATTCGAAATGTCCGTTATGTAGTTTTGTGACCAAAACATCTAAAAATGGTAGTTTGTTATTTTCCTCTAACTCTAGAGTAAATTGTATTCTGGGGTGGATTGAATTTACGTGAGTCAGAAATTTTTCGAGTTCTGCATGACCATGTTGCCATATAATAAATATGTCATCCACATAACGAATCCATAATTTGGGTTTTAAACTTGCTTTCTCAAGAGCTTCTTTCTCGAAGTATATCATAAATAAATTCGCGACTACTGGTGATAGCGAGGACCCCATTGGAGCACCATCCATTTGTTTATACATTTGCCCGTTGAAAGAAAAATAAGTATTTTTGAGGCAATGCTCCGAGAGTTCTATTATATGTGCCTGGAAATCCTCGTTCATAGCAATCTTGTCCAATGCTTCGTCGATGGGAATACTGGGATATAACGATTTGACATCTAGGCTTGCTATGATATCGTTTTTTTCAAGGACGATATCTCGTATAATTCGAGTGAAATGCTCCGAGTTTTTTACAAATGAATCAGCTTTTTCTACAGTTGGTTGCATAATTTCAGAAAACTATTTCTCCAGTTTTTGTAGCGGCGAATTAACATTGCCTCAAAAATACTTATTTTTCTTTCAACGGGCAAATGTATAAACAAATGGATGGTGCTCCAATGGGGTCCTCGCTATCACCAGTAGTCGCGAATTTATTTATGATATATTTCGAGAAAGAAGCTCTTGAGAAAGCAAGTTTAAAACCCAAATTATGGATTCGTTATGTGGATGACATATTTATTATATGGCAACATGGTCATGCAGAACTCGAAAAATTTCTGACTCACGTAAATTCAATCCATCCCAGAATATAATTTACTCTAGAGTTAGAGGAAAATAACAAACTACCATTTTTAGATGTTTTGGTCACAAAACTACATAACGGACATTTCGAATACACCGTGTATAGAAAACCAACACATACAGACAGATATTTAAATGCAAAATCACATCATCACCCAGCACAAATTCAAGCTGTGGCAAATACTCTAATATCTAGATCCGTGCGACTAACTGAAACACAGACGAGACAAAACGAACTTAAGGTAATATCTAGTGCTTTAAAGAAAAATGGCTACACAAATCGCACCATAGAGAAAACTATTAATGCACAGGTTTCCCGAACAACGAACAACAAAAAATATGAACCGAGAAAGCAACGAGTAGTCTTACCATATGTAAAAGGCACAACAGACAGAATCGGAAGAATTCTGAGGAAACACAACATACAAACAATACACAAGCCACAAACAACTATAGGTAAACTACTCGGAAACCCAAAAGACAAAATCAAACTGGAAAACCACGGAGTGTACAGTATTCCGTGCCAGGACTGTGAAAAGTTGTACGTAGGGCAAACTAACAGGCGAATATCAGCAAGAGTGGAAGAGCATAAACTCAGCATTAGAAATAAACAAACAACGTCAGCTTTATTCCTACATCATCAGGAAACCGGCCATAAAAAAAATTTCGATGGGTGTAAGGAGATTGCCAATATAGAACATTATAAAACCAGAATAATCCGAGAAGCCATAGAAATTGAAAAGCAAGGTGATTTAAATAAAAGGAACGAATCATTAAAACTACCAACAGTATGGAAGACAATAATCGACAAATCTAAAATCGCAAAAACTCAAGCGCAATTAGCGCAACAACAACAGCACCATCCGGAAAACATAAATAACGACCAATGCCTGCGCAGATATAACCTTCGGCCTCGAGTGGGGGTATAAAAGGAAGCGTCGCAGTCACCAACACTTCAGTCTCTATTCGGACGCGAGAAAGAAAGCTTAGAAAATGCCAAATGTGATTTTGGCGAAACGTCAGCAAAACTGTTCTTTTCAGAACGACAGTAGTGAACGGATGTACACCCGGAATGAAAACACATTGTATTTTTCCATCCGTGAAGGAGTAAAAATCAACACTATACACCTCTACGGGGAGGAGATTTTCAAGACAATCAAGATGTATGAGAAACTGAGAGGTAAGAAAACTAATCTTTTATGTGATCTAACCTTTCAAATTAAGTGTCGTGACTGCGATTTACTTCCTACTTTTACACGGTTGTCTTATCATACTAAAACTAGAAAAACTAACACCATACTTCAAAATGCTAGTAAGGCGTTATTAAAAGAACAAATCCATCAAACTAGAAAACAACTAGCCGAGACAGAGAAAGAACTTTTAAAGTTACACCTTAAACTAAGTAACATCATTCACCCTTTATTGTGGAATCGCATAGAAACTTTGGCCTTTTGGCGAACAGAAATAAATAAGAATATTAAGACAGATAAACTTTCGAAAAAGTATGACAATCTCCTAAGAAAGTCGAGTCAGCCACAAAGATCATCAGTAGACGTCGATAAATTAGTACATAATATATCATCCTACAGTCTCTCAGAAAGTGAAAAATCCGTACTGAGTAAGGGTTTTAACTTTGCGATATCTCCTAAGGAAATCCCTAAAAAGAAATAATAGCTGGAGTGGAAGCTGTCCTTGACTCCTCTGAAGAAACAAAAGCAGAGGAGATTCGACAAGAGGTGGCAAGAATTTTAAGATCGAGCAAAACACCAAAACAAAACCTAAATGCCACTGAACAAAGGGCCCTAATAAACCTTCGAAAAAATAAAGACATCACAATCCTTCCAGCAGATAAAGGAAACGCAACTGTGGTTATGAATACTCAAGATTACGTACAAAAAATGCAGGATATCCTACAAGACAATTGTTATAGGCCTGTTCCAAGGGACCCGACAACGTACCTAGAAAAAACAACTAAAAATAAAATAAAAAGTTCACCGATAAACCCCGAAATTCAACAAAAAATCATACCACGGGAAAAGTCGAGCAGATGTCCTAAACTCTATGGTTTACCAAAAATACACAAACCAGGGGCGCCTATCAGACCTATTGTTAGCGCTGTTAATTCGCCGCTACAAAAACTGGAGAAATACCTTTCTGAAATTATGCAACCAACTGTAGAAAAAGCTGATTCATTTGTAAAAAACTCGGAGCATTTCACTCGAATTATACGAGATATCGTCCTTGAAAAAAACGATATCATAGCAAGCCTAGATGTCAAATCGTTATATCCCAGTATTCCCATCGACGAAGCATTGGACAAGATTGCTATGAACGAGGATTTCCAGGCACATATAATAGAACTCTCGGAGCATTGCCTCAAAAATACTTATTTTTCTTTCAACGGGCAAATGTATAAACAAATGGATGGTGCTCCAATGGGGTCCTCGCTATCACCAGTAGTCGCGAATTTATTTATGATATACTTCGAGAAAGAAGCTCTTGAGAAAGCAAGTTTAAAACCCAAATTATGGATTCGTTATGTGGATGACATATTTATTATATGGCAACATGGTCATGCAGAACTCGAAAAATTTCTGACTCACGTAAATTCAATCCACCCCAGAATACAATTTACTCTAGAGTTAGAGGAAAATAACAAACTACCATTTTTAGATGTTTTGGTCACAAAACTACATAACGGACATTTCGAATACACCGTGTATAGAAAACCAACACATACAGACAGATATTTAAATGCAAAATCACATCATCACCCAGCACAAATTCAAGCTGTGGCAAATACTCTAATATCTAGATCCGTGCGACTAACTGAAACACAGACGAGACAAAACGAACTTAAGGTAATATCTAGTGCTTTAAAGAAAAATGGCTACACAAATCGCACCATAGAGAAAACTATTAATGCACAGGTTTCCCGAACAACGAACAACAAAAAATATGAACCGGGAAAGCAACGAGCAGTCTTACCATATGTAAAAGGCACAACAGACAGAATCGGAAGAATTCTGAGGAAACACAACATACAAACAATACACAAGCCACAAACAACTATAGGTAAACTACTCGGAAACCCAAAAGACAAAATCAAACTGGAAAACCACGGAGTGTACAGTATTCCGTGCCAGGACTGTGAAAAGTTGTACGTAGGGCAAACTAACAGGCGAATATCAGCAAGAGTGGAAGAGCATAAACTCAGCATTAGAAATAAACAAACAACGTCAGCTTTATTGCTACATCATCAGGAAACCGGCCATAAAATAAATTTCGATGGGTGTAGGGAGATTGCCAATATAGAACATTATAAGACCAGAATAATCCGAGAAGCCATAGAAATTGAAAAGCAAGGTGATTTAAATAAAAGGAACGAATCATTAAAACTACCAACAGTATGGAAGACAATAATCGACAAATCTAAAATCGCAAAAACTCAAGCGCAATTAGCGCAACAACAACAGCACCATCCGGAAAACATAAATAACGACCAACGCCTGCGCAGATATAACCTTCGGCCTCGAGTGGGGGTATAAAAGGAAGCGTCGCAGTCACCAACACTTCAGTCTCTATTCGGACGCGAGAAAGAAAGCTTCGAAAATGCCAAATGTGATTTTGGCGAAACGTCAGCAAAACTGTTCTTTTCAGAACGACAGTAGTGAACGGATGTACACCCGGAATGAAAACACATATATATATATATATATATATATATATATATATATATATATATATATATATATATATATATATATATATATATATATATATATATATATATATA
Source organism: Kuschelorhynchus macadamiae (assembly GCA_030620095.1). Classification (NCBI taxonomy): domain Eukaryota; kingdom Metazoa; phylum Arthropoda; class Insecta; order Coleoptera; family Curculionidae; genus Kuschelorhynchus; species Kuschelorhynchus macadamiae. The sequence goes on from JAUTXW010001351.1 coordinate 340,838, forward strand.
TATATATATATATATATATATATATATATATATATATATATATATATATATATATGTTTTAGTGCATGTCATTTACTTAAACGTGTTAAAAAATAAAAAAATTTTGTGTGATAACCTGTTATAAATTCGTACAATAAGCGCGAATTGCAACATTGATTACTTAGCAGAATAGTTTATTTTTGATCATTTAATCTTCTAAACATTAGCACCCGTATTTACAGATACCCATATTCACTAAAGAGGTTTAAATCTAGACCAGGTCTAACCTGACAGATATAGGTTTAAGATGACATGCAAAGATTAAACAAATAATTTTTGTAAATACCACAATTACAAACTGACAATGACATAAGCAAATCATAACTGGTGAACTAACAGTTTCAATTGTCCTGACAGTTAGATCTGGTTTAAGTCTTAAACCTTTTTAGTTAATACGGAAGTAAAAGGTTTAAATTTAGACCAAGTCTAACTTGACAATTATAGGTTTAAGATGTCATTTTTAACAATTGAACAAATAATTTTTCTAAACGTCACAATTACAAAATCGCAGTGATATAAGCGAAACATAACTGGCAAACTAAGAGTTTTAAGTACAACGGTAACTAGTTCTGGTTTAAATCTTAAACCTTTTTAGTGAATACGGGTAAAAATGTATTATTTTTACGAGTAAAATACAATAGTTTAGAAATATTAACATAGTTTCTGCTGAAATGGTGTAACAACCAGCAATAGTGCAATTGCAAATTAAAAGTTTAAGATCAATGAGACCTAAGGTAAAAATCGTTTGATGTTTTGCCTGGTGTCAACTCGTTATAATACCTACTCTTTGCTTTAGGGTGGATAGCACCTCTTCAACATAAATGTGACACTTACTTAAGCTGAACCTTAATTTAAAGTGCATCTTAACCTTAAATCGGTTTATTAAAGTCCTCCTCAGCCACATATCTAGCTAGGCCGTCATGCGGTAACAGTTTAAAACTACCAAATCCCTCCCGTTATCTGTCATTAGTGTCATTCACTGGAAATTTCTGTTAGTTGTTTCTTGTCGGTTATTTTATTTCAATTTTAAAATAATGTCACAAAACATGAAAAAAAAAGAGCCCCTAATTTCTCAGGGAGAAAAAATTATTTTTTTAAATCTAATACATACGTATAAGGATATCATGGAAATATATAAATATTTTTTATTCGCTTTGTCTATTAATTTATGAAAAGCTACAGATGCAAATCATAGGGATGTTCAATTTCACGTTCAATCTAATGTAGTATGGAAAGTGCTCTAGGTTTCGTCACTCGAAACCGTTTAAAAAAGTTAATTGGTCAAAAGAATCAAAATAATTCGCCCTGTTGAATACGCGTCTTGGAATTCCGGGGATAATTAAATTGAGTTCATCAAGACCGTTATCAACATCAATTAATATATTATGTCGATTTATATCTGTATTCTATATTTAAATGTAAAGGTAATTAACAGATTTTTAAAAAATCAGAGAGAGTATGAAAACTTTCAAAACAAAACTAAACACAGTCCTACAATAGTTAAATCTAAAACTAGGTATTAAATGAAACTGTAATCTAATAAATATTAAAAATGTGCCCCTTGGACCCCTTGGCAATTAAAAATTCGATTCACAAAATTTTCCCCTACTTGTTGGAAGGTCTGAGAAGTTCTTCTATTATATTCGGTCATGATTCTACGACGAAGCCCGTCTATGATGGACTCTGGTTGTGGGGGCCTATATTTCCCATAATTCCATCCCAGACATTTAACAGTTTTAAAAAAAATTAACTAAAACAGATATGCCTTATATAGTCAGGATTTCATTTCTAGTAGTTTTTTTCAGAAATTAATTTTCAAAATTGCAGTCGTCTCTCTGGGTTATCCTTCTGCAGTTGGAATCCGCAAAAAAAAATTAAAACTGGGGTATTGAATAAAGAAGTCGAAACCCTGTCAATCAGGTATCGCAAGACCCCCCTATTCTATTTAAAAAAATATTGACATTTTTATTTTGGCTCAAAAAATAATATTTTATACCTTCTACACTCCTTCCAAACTTCGTTTCGAAATTCCGAACGGTTCGGAAAATAAAATTATTTATATCTATATATATATATATATATATATATATATATATATATATATATATATATATCTACAAATGTTCCTAATCGGAATTTACTCTTCTCCTAGACGTTTTTGTATTTGGATTTCCACTGGCTAGTATTTTTGGTTGAGAGTTTATTATTTTAACTAACTGATTTTTATCTTTGTTCCTTAACAGAGCATAGGAAGCAAAACCAGGCGTTGTTAATCATTATTAATGTTGCTGGAAAAAAGTTTTATACCTCAATATTTATTTTTATCTCTTAATCTTAAAACTGCCAAAAAAAAACACAAGTTATGAACGCTAGTAATTAAATCAGGTAGATTAAACTCATAAATAAGTACTATTACGAATTGCCTACTTCGAGTCTGTCGAGAAAATCGTAATAGAATGTGTTATTTAAAAAGATTAAAATTATTTCTCAGATGTATAGAACAGAGAACTTATATTAATAAATTCGCATACCTTTAAAAGATCCTCACCTCGCCGCGCGTGATCTATTACTAATTTTTTCGTATATGTAATAGAGAATAATACTTAAATAGTGATTGAATGGTTGATAGTTTGTAAAATACCTAGAAAAATATTAAAATAGATTTTGTATATAACATAATAAACAAAAAAAAATGAAACTATAACAGTAAAGTGTAATCCGTTTTGCCATAGACAGAACTTCTTAGCTTTTCACGATCCATAAAATACGAAAGTTGACTCGTTCACTGCTTCTCTAAAATAAACGCATAATAAGTATTTCTAGTAATTAAAAAATTATGTAAAATTTACGGGTTTAACCCATTCTATTTTTTTATTCAATCATTGCTCAGATGTCTTTTATAAGCCACCCACTGTAAAAAACCTCTATAATATTTTACTATGCATGACCATTGTAAACATGTTTCGATAATTGAAATTCCTACCATAACAGGCGACCAATGTATTTACTATAAAGTTGTTCTCTTATTTTGAAATGTCCTTAAAAGGAATTCTTTTAACTCCAATAGACAAGTTTCGACTTAAATTTAAAATTCAGAAAAATAACCCCAACAACTTTTTGAAGTGCCTTTTTTTGGGTTAAATCTTCCTTCAATAGATCATACTAATGTAGTAGATTTCCATTTTATATCAGACGAATTTCTATAGTAATTCCTGACATTGAATACTAATCTAAGACGCCATTATTAATATTAATGCAGCTTTTTTGGAATAAGTTTTAGACTGCGAGACAGGATTAAATAGGTCTTAGGTTTTTAGACCTTATATTATAAATATTTTATCAGATGTGTTGGGAATTTCTAAGCTGCTAAGTATATGTACCTAAATATTTACATATCTGTGGCTTTTGAATTGTGTTGCCTATATGGAAATAACTGAGTGAATAAAGAAGCAAATATATATATATTGAATATGCTCTAAAATAACTGCATAGGGAAACATGATATTTTGTGCACAGAAATGGCGATATCTTACAGTGTTCATAATTTATCCAATAAAAATTCAAGTCTTCTTTTCCTCAATATTACACCACACCCATCATATGCCACTCTTGCTTCCAACTGTTCATCTCTGTATATCTCATCTGTTTCTCTTCAGACCAACATATCGCATTTGACTGACACAATGTAAATCTTGATTCACAAACATGCATCTACATCAGTCAACTGCTCCTTAATCGTAATAACGAATAGGATTTTTTCCCTGATCTTCCTCTTGTGCTACCTCTTTCTTGAAGTTGTATTTGCTGCCATTAGACCCAATTTCGCTCTTATTTGTAGTAAATGTATAATTATCTAACAGCTATTTCGACGTTTGCAGGAGAAATGGTCACTATTCTCCGACCAATCTCGTAGCTTTACGTTTCTTTGACAGTTGCTTCGAACATATTGACTGCATTTTTTATTGTTGACGCTTTATTTTCGTAAATGGTTCGCATTTGACCCCCCCCCCAGTTACACGTTCTTTTTCATCCACATTAATCAAATTATTTTCCATCTCGCCATTCAATAATCTAACCTGCTATATACGATTAATAAATTCATGTGTTAATTTAAATAATAAAAGTCTAGAATTAGGATACAAGAAAGGTAATAAAAGCAGCATGATTAGCAAAATCACGACAACTGCATCTTACATATATAAGATTGAAAGTTTAATACCAGCCTGCTATACTTTTTAAAAGGTATTGTTTGGCGCAAAAATGCATTATGTATATTGTACAAAAAATTAGAAAAATCTAAGTATTTATGGCTAGGCATCTGAACTAAAACTTATTTTACCAGGAAGATACGGCGTTTTCGCTATATAAGAAATTGTTTTAAATTTCGTTTCAATTTTGAGCAAATTACTAGGCGTTCCGGTTCAGTTAACTTAAAATTGAATAAAGTTTAACAATGAGGGACTAAACTGCTGAACAAACGAACTTATATATGCAAATTTTGGGCAAAACTCCAGTAACAACATTTTCACTAAGAATTAAGATATTAAGTTTCAGATCTGTAAGAAATTGTTGGATCTCCTTAACATTTTCAAACAATGAATTTGTATACATTGTTCACTATATAAATGCATTTTACATGGCCATGACGTTTTTTATTAGGTTGGTAAAACTGAAAGAACAATTTCGATACTATTCTACACTTAGCGCTTTTACAAAAATATTAAACAATAACTAAATATTATTGGTTACCTGGATTACCATACTTGAATATAAATCTACCGCAACAAATGTTCCGGTAGTAAATCTGATAATATTTTTATTTATTATAAAAAAATCCTATCAGTATTTTAAAAAATCGAAACTAGACCTTCTATAACGAATATCTGAATAATCAGACATATTTAAGTTTACAAATAATATTCTTTTTTTACAATAATGATTTTAGACCTAACTAGGATATTTTTCTATTCATTTTTATAATACTAATCTAATATGTTTTCATTCTAATTTTTGTTCTTTAATTAGAAAGAATATATTTTATTTTGTGAAGAGTTTAAACTATCAAATATTTTCAAAAGTCATGCGATTTGTTCGTCAAGGTTTCCCAGGGTATTGGTCAAAATACACTGATACCTTAAAAATATATTGTATCGATTTTTGTGCCGATAATTGCTTCTTTAGTTTGTATTCTATTGATTTATGCATCAGGCGTATGCTAATTAGCGTTTATGGATTGTATATATATATATATATATATATATATATATATATATATATATATATATATATATATATATATATATATATATATATATATATATATATATATATATATATATATATATATATATATATATATATATATATATATATATATATATATATATGTTTGTCTCAATTTGTATTTATAGGTAACCCCAATATTAAAATATATCTGCGGTGCTCTTCGTTGTTTGTATTATATTGTGCAGATATTTAATAATCCTGCTTCATTAATTTTATCATTTGCTTTCCAAGATAATGCAATGGTAAAAGTAAATTGTGTCATTATGTTCTTTACGACTGATGAGAACATAATAAATGATAATAAAAAATAAATTTGTTTCTCTAGAAATAATCATGGTCAACATAACTGTAAACTGATCGGCGAAATGAAATGCAAAATTTTCAAATTTGAACTTTCAAAAATGGGTGATTTTTAGTTTTTTCTGACACAACAAGCATGTTTTTATAGTTTTTTTTTAATTTTTTTTGGATTGTTTACTTACATCCGCATCAATTTAAGGAGTTTAAGATTTAGACCGGTATTAAACTTAGTACTTCTAGTAAGCCAGTCATGGTTCAGCAAACTATAGCCGTAAATGTCAAATAAAGTCCCTCATGTTAACTTAAACCTGGTCTAAGAAATATGAGCATTAAAATTTAACAGAATATCATTAAAACAGCGAGTTTTGATGATTAATTATATATTATTGTTGGTTAATTATTGGATTATTGAGTAAAACTTAGTCATTTATTTAAATTGTTATTGTGGAACTGAGCTTCAGTTTCTTTATGTAAAAAACTTCTGCTTATGATAAGACAAAGAATAGGTACATGCGGGTGTATATCTTTTATCTTAAAAAGTAGGAGTATTTTACTCTTAGTGCGCTTTCATATTGGTAAAAATCCAGTATAGCAGAATAAAATGAAGGCCCTTTAAAAGGTTAAAAGATAATTACTAAAAAACTACTTATCGAATTTCCCCAAATTTCACAGAATGTGGAGTACATATCCAAGAAGGCGAAATAAAATATCTGCCTAATAAAATTTTAAGAAGTTATTGCTAAAAACTGCTGCTCCAATTTACCTTAACCAATACACAAGAATCAAATTTGATATAGTGATAAAATGGAAAATTTTAGCGTTCAAGTCAATATAGAGTTTGTGGGGGCTAAACAGAGTCATTCAAGATTTATGGCCACTTTTCGATATTATCAGAGGTACATTTGAAGGCTTATATTTTTTTTAATGCATCAACATAAATCATTTTAGCATGGTAAAAACTCCCAAATGTGGTCTTCTTTCAACTGCGGTATTTTTCTTTAGTATTTTTTAATAACGGTATACAGAGTAAGTAAAAATCTTGGATGCAAATTTTCTCGATTAATTTAAACGGAACGCCCTGTATATTATTATATTTTCAGATTCTTCCGTTTTTGGCCATTTACCTAATATAGAGTTTATGGGTTCTACAGAGTCGTTCAAGATTTATGACCACTTTTCGAAAATATTAGAGGCACATTTGATGTTAAGAACCCCCTATTTTGACTAGTTGTGCGAGTAAAATGAGGTTTTTCGGTAACGTTATAGTAAAAATTATGTCTATTGACATTTCTGTTTCTGTGGAATTGTTGCTTCGCCAGTAAATATCACAAAAGTCAGCAAATTTTTTTGAATTTGTTGTGCCCAGAGACAAAAATCTAGTGGGCCTTATTTTTACAAATGAAATTAAACTGTCAAAAATATAAATTTAAGTTGTCATGCTGGTGTCTGAGTTTTGTATTATAAACTAAGTACATTTTTTATTCTAAGACGAAACCATGAATTTTAATAGACAAGAAATGAAAGATATGATTTATGTGTTAGGAGGAAGTGAAAAGAATTGTTTGTTAGCGACAAAAATATCCTGATATAAGACAACCACACAGAACCGCTTTTGAAAGGCTTGCGCAACGGTTTGATGAGACGGGAAATGTAGAATAGACGAAAACTTATCGAGCCAAACCTGTTTTAAATGAGAAGAACGAGTTAGCCGTAAACTTAAAAGTTATAGAAGACCCACATGTTGGGTAAAGAAGAATTGCGTGGGAAATAGATGTAAGTAAAACCACTATTCTACGAATTAAAAAAAACATATTTCACCCATACTACATTGCACTACTTTAAGAAATGCGGATGGTTATCGGGCGACTAGATTTATATCACTGGGCACAACAACAAATTTAGAGAAGCCAAGATTTACTAATTTTGTGCTATTTACTGACTAAACAATATTCTACAAAACTGGAAATGTCAATAGACATTATTTTCGTTACGACGCTACTGAAAAATCTTCACTATATTTGCCCAACTAGTCAAATTAGGTGGTTTTTTAACGTCTGGAGTGGAATCGTTGGAAATTTTGTCATCGGTCCGCATTTTTTTGAAGAAAGGCTTACTGCACATCTATATATCTAGTTTTTGAGGGAAAACTTTAGAACACTATTATACCAAATCCCTATTAGCGTCCATGAACAAATATGGTTTATGCATGACGGTTCCCCAGTTCATCACACGGCTGACATTCATGCATTTCTTACTGAAAAATTTCAAGAACGCTAGATATGAAGAGGAGGACCGATTGTATTGCCGCCTAGATCCCCTTACTTGACAAAAATGGACTTTTTCCTTTGGGGCTTTGTTAAAAATTTAGTATATTAAATACCTCCGACTACAAAAGAAAATATGAAGGTAAGAATCTGAAGTGTATTTAATGATATTAATTTGAATACATTAAGAAATGTTAGCCTATTTTTTGAAAATCGTTTAAATATTTGTGTCGTACAGAACAATAGGTATTTCGAACATATAATTATGTAGTTTTTACTGTTTTATACGCTTTATTACTTAGTATTGTTTTTTTATTGTTTTATTTTTTTTTATTTTTACATTCTAATTGCTCTAGGGTGGACAACTTAACAATTAGTTTAAACTAGTTGTTAAGTTGCCCATTCTAAGTTTTAACTAGTTTAAAACAGTTTTCCCGTCTCATCAAACCGGTGCATGATCTTTCAAAAGCGCTTCTCGGATACTTTTCGTGATATGCATTCATTGTGTTTAGATTGACAAGCAATCTATGTACATATTGAGAACATTTATATAATTTAAAGTTGGATATTTTTTTTTCAGTTGCGAAAGTGCCAAAAAAGATTTTTGTTTGGCAATTGCATTAACTTGCTCCTATCACATAATTTATCTCGATCATTTCGTAAGATCCACTAGTTTTTATTACTAGATCGTTGTAATACTATCACTTGTATTTGTAAAATTTTTAGTTAAAATCTTTTTTTATTAGTGCTAATTTTTATTTTTTGAAATTTTCAACTTTTTCGAAGTTATAAAAGTATAAAGTATTTCGCCAAGGCTGTTTTACAAAAAATAGGTTACTTACTTCCTTTCTGCTACCTTATATAAAATTTATAAATATAAAAATTAAGAATTAATTCCTCGTACTCTTACAGAAAGGAACTTCAGAATCATTGTAGAATTCTTGGTTTATGTACCCCAATAATTACGCCATAAACTTGTAACTATATCCCAAAACCATATCTTGAATTCTTAACCTGAAACCCTACAAACGATTGTTTGTCTTAAAATAAAATCGACATGGAATGTGCAAAAACAAGTTATTTACAACACAACTATTCAATGACATTGCCTTACCTCTAGTCATCTAGAGGTCTCCTTCGACGTCAACGGTCACCAACAAAAGGAATTTCCAGACATCTAGAAAGGCTTCTTGAGGACCGACAGCCAAACAAATATCAGGGCGCCATTTTGTTTATAAAAGATAATTGCGATTTAGCTCACAGCAGGAAACTAATTTGAAAATCGACTTACCACGTGGTTGATCAAATGTGGAACCAAACAAAACGGGACCAAAATTTAGGGCCAGATGATGTCCATAAATAGGCCTTAGGCTTTCAACAGCACTGCACTTCAAAAGAAATTACTTATGACATACTTTCAGTACTTTAAAAAATTGGCCCATTAAGGCACTTTTATAAAGCCGGACACATGTTGCACCTCTAAGGAGAGCTAATAGAAAGGGGCGAGAAAATCAGCTCCAGAAAATTCGAAGAAGTTTGAAATTCCCCTCCATCATTCTTCCTTACTTCAAACTTATGCCAACCTAATGCCATAAAATAAAATAATAATTACAGTGAAGTCCACTGCTAGCGCCACTAGTAGAAGGGAGTAAGAACCCGATAACATTCGTTGTCCCCCGAATAGAGCTGGCGAACTGCCCCTGAGCAGAACCAAAATCGTAACTGAAATACAAAAACCAGACATTGTCAAAACTGGCTGGATGCCGAAAAATAAGAAACCAATGAAACCATAGTGACAGAAGAAAAAGGCAGGCAAATTCCGAATATTTGTAAACAAAACAAAAACACATTTCTTTTGTCTTAATTTAGAGAAGTTGAAAATACTTTACAAAATGTATGAATGAATTATGAATAAAACATATTAAGGTATGTAAAATGTAATTTACATAAAAGTCTTGATATTTTAAAGGTTATATTTAACTTGCAGTTAAATAAAGTTATATGTTCAATTTTGTTTCAGATTACTAATCGGCTTAAAACAATGAAAAACCATTAGCAAAATGTTTATTAAACATTCCATACAAAGCAAACATAAAGAAAAGCAGCCTGGATAAATGAAAACAAAAAGCTATGTAAACTGAAACTTTTTAATAGTTCAAGTGTTCTCAAAGTGTTAAATTGATATTTACAAGAAAGAAGAGAGTAAATATGTTTATCATAATTCATGTGAGTGAAATGGGCTGAAAGAAGAAACCAAAAAAAGAGAATATTTTATTGTAAATGAAAAAATTGTTATTTTCATTAATAAAGAAGGCCAGTATCTTATTAACTAAAACTGATTATATATTCAAAATATGTCACTTTCAATAGTTACACCCTATTAATAAAGATTCTATTAACTTTCTTTTATAAAGTGTATGATATGTAAATTTGGAAAAATCCAACTCGTAGAGTTATTCGACAGGATGGTGATAGAACACTCTGTGAAAATCAGTAACTATATAACTAGCCAAATTTAGTAATTGTATACTATAAACTAAATAATTATACATACATTTGAAAATATTATAAACTCTGTATAGATCACACAAACCCTATACTAAATCAACAGCTAATAAGGGAGGAATCTGAAAATATAATAATTTACAGGTCGTAACACAGAGACAAACCGACAAGTGGACCTACCGAATTGATACAACAGATATGTAAAACCTGCTAGCATATTTTATTAATCTTTAATTAATACTGCAGTTTTATTAGTGCATCTCTATACTACAATTAGTTATAGCACACAATGTATGTTTAAATATTTTATTAAAATGGTTGGATTTTGTTCCGCCATTTTGGATTCATACCAAAATTTTACCAGTTGATTCCTACATAATACTTGATTTTTATACAAAATTTGAGAAAAATTGGATGATTAGTTTTTTAGTAATAATTTCTTTAACGTTTCACTAAGCCGCCATCTTGTTCCGGCATATTGGATTTTAACCAAAATATTACTGGGTCATCCCCATATGAGCCTTAATTTTTGACTAAAATTTGAAGTCAATCTGATGAATAGTTTCAAAGCTATGCTGCTAAATGACAGACATACAGACAGACAAACCTACAGACGGACCGACGAACTTAACAAAACATATTTTTGGCACCTAGATATATAAAACCTAAGCGGGTAATTTTTTCAGATTACAAAAATTTTATTTGGCCGCCATCTTGCATTAGTACCACACTTTTACTAGTTTATCTCCATACTACAATTAGTTATGGCACACAATTTGAAATCAGTGCATTAAGTAGTTTTTCAGGCTGAATCCTAAATATTTTATTAAGGCGCCATTTTGTTCCGCCATCTTGAATTCGAACCAAAATTTTACCAGTTGATTCCTACTTAATACTTGATTTTTGTGCACAATTTCAGATAAATTGGAAATGCATTTTTTCAGTAATAATTTTTTTAACATTTCACTAGGCCGCCATTTTGTTTTGCCATATTGGATTTTTACCAAAATGTTACCAGGTCATCTCCATATGACCATTAATTTTTGACTGACAGACCGACGGAATCGAGAAAATATGTTTTTCGTCGTCTAGGGGCTCTGACACGTAAAGATCTGATTCACGATTACAATACTTCCCTTTTTAGAGGGAAGTAATAATAACAATATATTGTAACTTCCTAATCATCTTAAATACAATTCTAATACATGGTCGATGTTTGTGACATCGGTAATTAGGTACACTGCTGGTTTGTTTTAAAGAACAATGATTCTAAGGAAATCGCTTCCCTTACACAATATCTGTTTAGTATTTACTTGGTACACATCTCATTTAATTGTTTTTTATTGTATGACTTATAATAATTAGTGTAATATTCATTAAACCACTTATAATCATTGCTTCCCTCGATAATATTTAGAAATAACATAAAGGAAATTACCGATTTCATTGAAATCAAAACGATTTACAGTTCGAGAGTTTTTCTTTTCATCAAGAGACTTCACAGATTCTGTAAGCACATGCTTATACCCAATATGCCGATATTCGAGTTCAAGTTTATTGTTAGTGGGAGATATTAGGGATACAAAGTCGGTTAAACTAACGGAAAGTTGCGCATGCATACAGTTTGTTACAAATTCGAGGTACGAGCATTGGAAACAGTAATATTAATTTTACATTTTATTCTAGTCCACCTAGTTTTTACACAACTTAACTCCGTCTTAGCAATTAGAGTTGATATTTATTTTGACCTGCTGTAATTATGAAATCGTAATACGACAAAAGTAATCTATGGGTGATCAATCTACATTGTTCGTCAAAAAGTCCGGCCAAATAGAAAATTATGTTGGTTGTCAAAGAAAAAAATTATATTTTTCTCATTAATATTTTTTAAATATTTTATTTTTATAAATGATAATGATTATGAAAAATTCGTTTGTTGATTGATTAAAGAGGTAATTTACATTAACAAAAGTACATATTTTTTTAATATCACATACAGCAAAAACATATTCCATTACATCTGTGGAGAGACCTAAGGGGTGACCTCATTAAACACCTCACTTGGTAAATATAGTGTCTCCTTTTCTAATTCGCAGAGTTAATATGCGGTTTCGTTCATATGCTGTTATAAAAGCTTGGCAATGCTGTAGGGTTGTCACAACTTACTCGAAATTTTTGCGGATGTTTCAAGGTAGCTTTTGCGCAAATGTATATTAAATATAAATGGATGTCACAGCGATGGTATAAATTTAATCATTGTTTTAACAGTTATCTAATATTTCTTTACAGAAATAGAATCCCCTTTAAATTCCTTAAAAGTCATATTTTTTGTTAAGGTTTTCGGATTAATCGGGTTGGTTTTCCTTATAGGTACTTTATCATGCAATTGTACCTTATATGGTGAGAAAACCTAACCGAAACGTCGGTTTTTTCAGCGTTTTTAGATTGGTTTTTTTTGCCCTGTAGCTTGATTTTTATCAACTTTGTTCGACGGAAGGTCGTTAAATCGGTTTTGTACCTCTAGGGTAACCACTGTCAATTATAGTGGTGTGATTAAAAGTTTTAAACTCAGTACAGCAGTCAGCAGCTACTAAAGAATGTTGGCTAAAAGATTTATGACTTGAAATTCCTATCAAGTTCTGATTTATTTCTAGAGAATTATCACTACAAATTTGACGCTGAGGATAGCTCCGTCGGCTGATATGAGTTTAGACCATTCAAAAAGGTCATTTTTATCATGTAAAGCCCTCAAATAGACCCTACATGAAGTGTCAAAAGTTGTGGAAAAACTCTCCCTACTCCTTTTTATTGTATCTAATAAGCTGTTACTTTCTTTTTTCGGGTTCTCACATTCATATGGTTGGTTTCTAATACTATAAAGATCATGCTTATTATTAATGGTACTAAGATTTGTTACACAATGCTCATGCTTTATGTTAGTCACAGATACGGGGTTATTATTATAAGGGTAATTATTTATTTCGGCTAATCCCGAAGGATTAGCGGAGGTCCCGCCACCATTTACCCGACTGCCCTCTGGAATGTGAGCACCCGCCTCAAAGAAAATTGGGAGTCCCATGGACTCTAAGGGGGAAGAAAAGTTGCTGGGCGTAAATTTAGCCATATTTATTGGAAAACAGAGCCTGAAGGTGGTCTCTGCTCAAGTGTGCTATTTATTTTTTATTTTTTTTCACCAGATTTCACAACTGTGAAACAAGTTTTAAAAGTAGCGATGGGAAGGTATTATGGGGAAAGTAAGTCAGTTTGTTTAAATAATATCACTAATTCTCTGTCTTAAAATTTAAAATACGTTTTATTTAACCTTTACCAACGCCGGGTGGATAAATTATCATAACTACTTTAGAAGTTTTTTGGTTAAAATTGTGTCATTAACAAAAGTGGCTTATTTTCTGAAAGCTTGGCGTAAATTCTTTCAGGGGACCTGCAGTTTAGTGTATGTTTAATACTTTTTTTTAAGGGTCATTTGCACTTCACTGACTTAAGTTTAAGTCCGAAAAGTTTGTACAACAGATAAACAGTTTATATTCAATATCATTGAGGATCGAAAAACTTAGTAACAATCGCTTTGCGTTAAATAAAAAATATTTTACGAAAAATGTCTTGGGGACAACAATACGACTTACAATTTTATTAGAAGTTTACAAAAGCAGTTATTCAAAAATTTGTCCTAATGGAATTTTTTGTGTTTTTGATTTTTTATTGTTTTTTGATTGGAAAATGTTCCTCTTTTCATCAAACGTTATAAAATATAACTTCCTTTTAGGAGGTTATCAAATAAATCTTTTGATTTACTAGTAAACAACGTACGGCCTAATCACTACGTCGAGTAACAGTCAGCTGTCAAAGTCCAAAAATTCGCTGTTTGACTAAAACTTATTTGAAATTGCTATCAAAAGATTCTACATTCGGAAAAAACATCAGTTGTTACCAAACGTGGTTAAAACTTTGACAAAAGGTTAACAACAAATAACATTTTGTTAAACAAATTTAGCAACAAAAAAAAAAAATTCTTATTCCACCACGGCGATCCCCGCGCCTCGAATATGTTGGTCGCGAAATGTTTAATGTTACAACTATGCACATTAATTATCATGCACTAAATAAATAATAAATAATTAATTGTTTATAATAAAGGCACGGTTGTTCTAATGCATTTACTCCAGACCCTCTACTATTAAGAGAGCTAAGTTTCGGTAGCTGTACGGGACCATTAATATGGAGGGATTATTTAAAAGCATAATTTTCGAAGCTACACCTTAAATACTATCCTAATCTATACATGCCCTAATTCGGGAAAACACTCTGTACATGCACTTTATTATTACAAGTTTTATCTGATAAATATTTCTAGGAACCATCAAACTAAGGACAGAACCTTTATTAGTCACCGTTTCGGTATGTCATAAATGAAAAAGCTCGACTCAATTAAGGTAGAATTTGGAAGCTTTAAATTGTTACTAACAAATGCGAATTGACACTAATAGTTTAAAGCAAAATATTCTTTACGTTAAATAACATTTACTTGAGGTATGTTAGATTAAAATTGAAATGTATAGCTCGCAGTTTAAGAAACAAATGTTTAATTATAAATTTGAAAACCAAATTCGGTTAAGTTTTTTGACACAGATTGGTAAAAGTTATTTATTAGAAGATATTGTTAAACAAATCAATTAACAAAGGATCGTGAACTTGGAGAGACTTTAATCAGATCACACAATGTTGCCTACAATGTAGGGTGATCAGTAAGTTCATTTAAAATTATCAAAATAAGTTACATCAAAATTTGTTACAGAAGTCAGTTACAAAAATACTTAAAGGTTCTCATAAGTTGTTAAATGTTTCAGAAAACGAATAAAAATATTTAGTTAAAAAAATTTTAGTAAGTTTACTGGTTAAAACAAATTGAAAGTTAAAGTTAACACTGCTGAAGACTAAGAATTGAAAACTCAAAAAATTGTCAAACACTCCAAGGCAGTTAAAAGCACTACCGGATTATTTAAAAATAAAGCCTTGTAAGATTTCGATTAAACAATGGGTAAGCACAAATATAAATAAATATAAAACTAGCTAATCGCTTCGAATTGCAGAAACGAGACTGAGAATTGGTCACCTACCTTTAGGCTTTTTCTTCACGAGAAATTTTAAGTACCAATCAAACTTCAACTCTTCCGATTACCCCAGTACGCACGTACAGCTTGTACGCATACATGGTTATTATGACGTACGACTCTTTGGCGAACACACGGACGAAAATGTTACTTTAGAGCTAAGTGCTATGCAAAATTTCAGGTAGAAGCCCCGGAGTGCATCCCCCTTTGAAGGAAAAATTCCCTGTCGATGGCTTTGGTACTATACGCGTTAACTTTACGACTGACCTGCTCATTTCTTACCAAAAAACGCTGGTTTTCTTAGCCCAAAATGAACGTTTGAACCAATCAGAGCAAAATTGCACCCTTGGAATTCTGAGAATGTTGTTCATTCTGAATCTCAAATACCTAGAAGCAGTAGCATTTTTCTGGAGCTCTTGCGAAATTGGCTCTTTTATTTTTTTAAGTCAATTTGAAGGAACTTTTTCCCGCATTCTACATACGAAAATCTATGCTTGTGATTTTTTCTGGATTTTTTCCATAAATTTGAATTTCTAAATTCTGTTAAAAATCAACAAATTTATTTAGTCCGGGGATTTTTGCATTATTCAATAGTGCTCTATGTATATTTTACAGTGGGCATTATTGTGCTGCGTACCTTTTTAGGTGTGAAATGAAAATGAAAGTCTTCATTTCCGTTGAGAATTTAAAAAATTGTTATTCTAGATATGAAAAATTATTTATTTTTCCCTATCTTTTAATGCCAGAACGAGCGCGTTAGGTTAAAATTTGTAAAAGTTCCGACCGGTCAGTATTCTCTCGATCCAAAATTCCAAAATAAAAATTAAAAAAATTCCTATAAATCGAGGACATATCTAGTTCGAAAGAAGTCGTGAAAATTCACATTTTTTCTTAATAAATTTTATTTTTATCACTTTTCGTTTAGATGCTATAAGTGAAAACAGAAAGTTAATTTTTCAGAAAAATTTCAATTAAAATTTAAAAGTTGTCCAAAAAAGTTATTCTAGAATTCAAAATGGAGCTTATGACAAAGTATACCTTTCTGTTTGGTTTTGAACTTAATATCGATATTAGTTCTGGTTTTATGAAGGGTTTTAGGGTTGAGTCAAAATGAGCCTATTTTGAGCTATAAAAAATTTTCTACGAGTCTAACTTGGCTCAAACTTTCAGACTCTGTGCATTTTCGCTATACCTTTCCTATTCTAAAAAAATTTTGAAAATATCTCTCTAAACAAAAATTTTCATCTTTGAGATACACCTGGAACTCTCTCTCTCTCTCTCTCTCTCTCTCTCTCTCTCTCTCTCTCTCTCTCTCTCTCTCTCTCTCTCTCTCTCTCTCTCTCTCTCTCTCTCTCTCTCTCTCTCTCTCTCTCTCTCTCTCTCTCTCTATATATATATATATATATATATATATATATATATATATATATATATATTTACAGGTAACAGTTATATCAGAACCTCCACAATTGAAACACTGAAGGAATAATGAAATATTAAATCTAAATTTTAGAGCGATATACTGAAGATGCAGGATTGCCTTTTAAAATTATTTCTAAAAATGAGAGCAGGTTTATTTATAATGCGGCATTTAAACTATTTGTTTCTTCCGTCCATAATCACCTATGAATTTTCTAATTAACACCGGACACCCTAGACTAAAATATCGAAAATATACGGAAACGTTTAGCTTTTATATTCTGACAAAAATATTTATTAAAAATAGGCGTTATTATTTCCTTAGAGATAAATAAGGGTGATTTCTACTAAAAATGTCACCCTACATTTAAATATCTCTAAAAATACAAGCTCTTCCATCTAAGATTCAAAATCGTGGTAATTTTCGGCACAGCCGGAAGTGATACAATTATACAAATGCTTAATAACTTAAAGACACCTTTCATGAAATCTTTGTCAAACTTTAAAATCAAAATTTTGTTTGTGAAAGAGACACTTAATTAGAATCAATTTCAAATAAGTTTTTTATAACTTACCATAGAACGTATATTGTGTATTTTAATTCCATTATTATATTAATGGAAATAACGATTTTACTTTTTATTTGCACAAACATTTCAAACCGGTCGACACTGAATTATAATAAAGCAATATACATTCTATTCAATTTCTCGATACCTTTTTTATTATTGATGGCATTTTTGTTTTTTTTTTTAATTTCGAGGAATACCCATTTTTTTGTATGTGGCTCGGTTCTTAATATTTTGTGCGCTGCGTAATTAAAATTGTGTTTTTTATTGCGCATGGTTTGTTAGGACGGTTTTATTTTTTTGTTATATTTATGTCCCTTTAATCTCCTTAATCTGATTTTTAAGGACTGGCTGGTTTTATTTATATCTCGATTCGTTGTAAAATTATAGGTTATTGAATATGATATTGGGATTTTTCAATTTGACAAGGTCTCTTTTTAATTTTATTAAATTCTAATTACGCAACAATCAAAAGTGCCATGAAAACAGTGACATACCGTTGCTAGGAGACGAAGAGGGATTCATTTTATTTACTATTTGACGTTTTTATTCTTGTCATTTTGTCAGTTTTAGAAAGCAATAAACACTTTTAAAATGGTTTTGAACAATGAAGACTGCACAAAAGTTTTAGCTCTTTTAGACGATGGACGAAATTACCAATATGTCGCAAAAAATGTAATGTCAGCCGTTCTACTGTCCAAAGATTATCTGAATGTACGTTTAGTTCACGTCTTAGTCACGGAGGAGGATCAGTAACGATGTGGGCTAGAATATCAATGGTGGCTTGTACTGAGCTGGTTTTTGTTGAGGAAGAAACACTGACAGCTGCAAAATACATAAATGATTTTCTAGCGGACCACGTTGTACCATTTTTACATTATAGGCGATGGGTTTTATTTAATGCAAGACCACATTCCGCTAGATGTAGCACACATTACGTTAATGAAGTTGGAATAGAGAAGATGAATCGGCCAGCATGTTCTTCGGAAGGAAAACCTATTGAGGATGTCTGGGGTAGACCTATAAGATATCTGGGTATTTTAAATAAAACCCAACTTCGTGCCGCGCTTATAGAGAAGTGCAATAACATGCCCCAGGGGTTTATTCGTATTATTAGTGGAATACACCGAAGAATGGAAGCCATCATCCGAGTTAGAGGAGGCAACACCCGATATTAGCTTTGTGTTATTGTTTATGTGAGTGCTTGTTGTTTAAAATTTAGTTTGTTTTGTTGTTTAGAACTTAGATTATCTATAATTATTGTTAATTATTACAAATTAAACGTTTTATTCAATAATTTATAAGTACCCGGAATATCGCCGTGAATTAAAAACTAATGTGTAGGGAATAAACTAATCTTGAGAGCGGAGTAGCTCTTATTGATTTCTAAAGGCGGCATTTTACCCCAGGGTGTTTCAAAACTAGATGGTAAGAACATAATTTTGTTTTGCCTCGTATAATATGTTGAAATATTTTTTTTAAATATAACTAATCTGCATTATTTTAAAATGTTTTTCTTTTAGCTTGGTAAAAAAATGATCAAATTTGGTGAAAAAATAAAAAAGTTCTCTCTCTACAATTCGTTAAAATTTTGAAGTGGCCGTTTTTTGTGCACGTGAGTGTATATATATATATATATATATATATATATATATATATATATATATATATATATATATATATATATATATATATATATATATATGTGTATTGCTAGTTTTATTGAACAAGACATATTTCTACCAATAAACAATGGTGCTGGTGATACTGAAATTTATTGTGGTTAATTTTATTGGGCTAATCAGCCTAAGTCAACGCCAATCTATAGCTAATTTTATCACAGATGTTAGCATAAGAGATATAATGTGTGATTACTAAAGTAAAGTTATAGTTCTAACATTTAGTGTTTTTTACAATAATATTTTAGTTTTATTGTTGCTTGAATTTTTTCCCAGGTATGTCCTTTAAATTTATACCATTCTGAAAGTTTTTTTGAGCAAAAATTTTTGAACTTTAATTTTAAATTACTGTATTGCTTTACAGCTTTGGAACAGTGCCATGCTTAACTGTAATTATATTAATGATTCTTCTCTACCTATGCCGGTATGGTGTTTGCTGTTGCCAGACATAAATTTAACATTGATGGTAAGAAAGTTATATTTATTGTGTTGATAAAGACTTACATTAAGACAATTTTCTTAGAGCTGTATTTATAAATATCCTTTCTTTTTTACCAGAGACCATCCTAAGTAGTACTTTTAGTCATGCATACGTCATTGTTATCACAACTGTGGCTTTGACTATTACGTAGACAGTACGCAATTGTGTAGTTCCATTTAAGTAGCCGAATAGTAATAATTCACCCTATTCTTCACTTCCTTTATTTAGTCCATTTTAAAAATATGTATGGTTCGTTTTAATGCAAACAAAACGGTTATGGCTACTACAAACACTCAAACTGGGAATATGGTGTAGAGCGTATAGAATACGTTATTGGTATTTGAGGTAGGATACATGCGTTTCACTTAGTGTTCTGACTAAGCTAAGGACCTAAAATTAAAATGCAGGCAATTTCTCTGGTGAATATGCTGATGATAGTCGTAAAAAAATTACGCGCTTTTAAAATTCGTTAGTTTTCAATACGTTTTGGTCAAATATATTGGCCAATTTATATCTCAAAAATGTTATTTGGACTTTGGTTTAAATAGTAATTATCATTAAATATCTTATTATAAAGAGTGATTCTTTTTTTAACGTAATGTTTAATTTGTATGCATTTTTAATCTTTATACTCACAAAAACAATTATCATAGCTAAATATTTATAGGGGAGATGAAAATATACAATGGCGTTCTATTGGACTTTTACTTTTAGGTTGGCTGCATTTCTTTACTGAGAAAATGACTTAAAATCAAGTGTCTACGATTTCTCCCATACGCTTTTATAGTTTTGAATTCTTTAAATAAGCAACTGTCACTTATACCCAATTACACTGAAGTTCTTATTAAACCTATACTGTATATTATTCCCAAGCGGTTACGATTTGGGAACATTCCGCCGGTTCTTTAAAATTTAATGCGTCGTGTCGTAGCATGCGGAGAGTTACGGTACTTTAGTCACTACTATAATTCTGCCATCTAGCATAACCATAACCTTTTGTTTCGTTTTTATTTTGTGTTTCCGTAAAATACCGTTTTAGGTTGTTTTGTTCAGGTATAACATAACCAAGTTGTGATATTTTTAATTTTCTATATGGTATGTGAAGCCAATGTGAATCATTTTAACTTGTTACTCGTAGACGATAACACAACACATACACAACTAATTAATAGCTGTAGACCGAATTACAATGACTTTAGAAGGACAGTGGCTCCAATAGAAGCCTCTCGCCAAATTGATGCAAAATTTTTAAAGGTTTAAATGGGGGTACCCATATTATTTAAATTATTCTACTTTTATATTGACAACATCTGTCAGCGTCAGTTGTAAATGTAGGGTTATGTTAATGTTTTACTTTAATAATCTATTCGAACTATCCATTACAAACTTACTTTTTCATTTAATTTTTAACAAATAACAATGTTTGTGCAAACGATTAATGAGAGTTGTATACCAAGTAAATTTAGTAATGTAATATGCACTGAAGAAGTCCTTTTATGCTAATCTTAGAGAGCTTCTACCTCAAATTGAGGTTCTCAATGAAGTAAAACGTACACTAAGACATGAAACAATATTGTCTTTTACAGCAAAATAAAATCAAAATATAATAATATGCAATATTTAATAACTTTTCTTGGAGTAAACTTAAACTTAAGACATTTACGGTCATAGTCATTTACACATTCATCACAAACACATAATTACAAGCAAAAAACAGGTGAACCAGGCTTAAATACATTTCTTCATATGGCCAATGGCTGAGAACCTCTTGTTTGAATCAATATTCATTTTAATAATCACAAAAACTAATAAAATGAGACATTAAAACAACAAACCTCATAAGAAATCCACCTAGGCGAAAAGTAAACAAAAAAATTTTAGCAGCAATATGGCCGAACCAATCAAAAATTGGCTATTCTATTGTTGCCACTGTCCATATAATAAAATCACCCACCGAATATCGTACCAGCGCCCCCTATCTCCGGAACCTCAAGTACAAGAGGTAATAGTTTACTTGAAGTAAATATTTACTGTAATTCTTACTTCTAAGTTACAACTGAAGAATAACGACTGATAATATCCAACTTAAAGTACTTTACTTTACTTTATAATAATACGTTATAGGAGTACATTTGAACTTAATGGGGTAGTCTCTGTAAAGTTCAAGAAGGTACTGATGCCTGAAAGTTGTAATTTAGTAAACAGATTAGAAACAGTAACTTTGAATACCTACTATTATGTAACGGAAAAGAAACGACGACCTTGGAGTCAATTTCTTAAGTGGTTGCTTGGCAGTAGTTTTTATATAAATACTTTTCATAAAAAATTACTATAAATTATTATGCGCAGTAACAAATACATATATAGTACTTAAAAACGTGCCACCCAAAGTGTTTGTTGATATATAGCAGAATTATTACGTAAAAACTTCTAAAGAGTAGTAGTGGAAACAGTTGCAGCTACTTTAGTGTTAGCTGGGTTGTTTCTTAAATATAACATTTTCGCGCAAACGTTAATAAAGACAAGCAAATATTGTGTGATGGGGTACATATATGGAGTATGGAGTCAATTTCTTAAGTGGTTGCTTGGCAGTAGTTATTATTTAAATACTTTTCATGGAAAATTACTATAAAGTATTATGCGCAGTAACAAATACATATATAATACTTAAAAACGTGTAATACAAAGTGTTTGTTGATATATAGTAGAATTATTAGTAATACATACGTAAAAACTCTTAAAGAGTAGTAGTGGAAACAGTTGTAGCTACTTTAGTGCCAGCTGGGCATTAAAAGAAACAGTTCGGGTGCCATCTCAAAATGATAGCTGGTAAATGTGACGACCAATATAAAAAAGCGACCATATCTCTGAATGAAAACAAACGTCTGAATTAAAGTATCATTTTTTGAAATTAATCACATTTTTTTCGCTGGGCTATTAGATATTTTTTTAATACGTAAAGTAATTAATTAGTAAGTATATAATTAGAAAAAAATGTGCATATTTTTAAAACACATCTCATGATATTGGTTGGCTATTCGGCAATAAATAATTAAATAATGTGCAATAACAAAGCAATAACTAATAGAATATTACACTTACAAGTTTAGTTTAAGCCCAGCATGAATAGTGCAAATAGAGGACTGCCATTGGCCAATTCCAAAATACTATTTACACTATTACAGTGTTTACTCTCATCTCAATCTAATCTAAAACACTATGGCTTTAGGTTCTTAAAATAAATTTTGAAATTGTAATTTATTTCCGTATAAAATTTAAATAGATGATGTATTAATCGTCAATATTAAGCCGATTGACAAAGGTAATTACGTACCTACATATCGTTCTACCAAATGTTACGAATTATTAAAAAGCCTGAAAAAGCACAACGAACTATACAAATAAAAAAAAAACGTCCAATATAAAGAAATATTAGTACTACAAAAAAAATACATTTTGTTCAAAGAAAGCAAATCAAATTTCAAAGACAACAAAAAATGGGCATTCGAAATTTTTAAAAATAACTGTGTTTTGTTGCTTTGGTTAAAATTTAATTTTCCCTAATACATCTACTGGCATACTTCTGCAACTAAATATCTTAAATGGTACTTGTGAGCATTTAATTAGAATAATAATAGCCGACCATTCTCGTAAATATTTTATAAATACAAGTTCTTTTTAAACTCTATTCTTGAGGTGATCTTAAATACTTTATCGACAGTAATTGCATAGTAATCATGTAAGCATGTAGAGGAAACCCTATTATAGGAAACAACATACGAATCAGACGAACTTTGTACCTACCGAAAATATAAAAATACTATCTGCAAAGTCATACTCGCTATGGCTGATCTTGCAAGTAAGTCCGCGAGACGCATTTCTAATTTAATTAACTCTTGGATCTTAACAACTACAGACACAACACATTAAATTAAAAGCACCCAGCTCTCGAATTCCTTGATTCTATTGTCTTGTTATGAACCACAAGGCAACGTACGGATTTGCATTCTTGCTAGTACAATATATATATATATATATATATATATATATATATATATATATATATATATATATTGTTTTTTTTTCTTAATTTTCTTGGTTTAAGGTCGTTGTGTTAAACGACAAATCAGAAGGTATCGTTTAAAACATATATTTGATGCATCGGTAACGTTTCGACTATAGTTTTGGTCTTTTTCAAAAGTTTTTTTAGCACAATTTTTACATAACAGTTTAAAGTATTTAAAATTTAAGACTTACCAGAGAACGTAAAATTTTTAATTAGTACTATCACAAAAGTACACATATTTTGACATATGCTAGAATATTTATTTTACAATTTAAAATTACTGGGACGTTCACTTTGTTCACATATATATATATATATATATATATATATATATATATATATATATATATATATAGGGTGTCCCACGACGAGATGCGGCGATCTATTTCTCAGAAAGTAGGCTTTGTAAAAATTTGAAATTTTGGCAGAAAAATAAAGTTGATGGGGGCAATTCGCGCAAAATATTTTTTGGATTCCTCGAAAAAAAAAACATAGAAAAGTTCATGTATAATATCCTATACCTAAGTGGAACTGTCTTTGAGATATTTTGAATTTTATGTAAAAAATGACGTTTGCAGGTCTAGGCATAACTATAAATACCTGCTTATCGAAGTCTCTATTATTTATTTGCGGGTGGCTTCCTTGTCCAAAAGGATCCACCTTAGTGGCCTGTGCTGATATTTTTATAATAAATAAGTATAGGATGATCAAAAACTGACATTATAAATATACTTTAAAAAATCGTAAAAAGTTACTTTTTTCAAACGGAAACCCCCAATTTTTATAATTTTATCTTATTTAACACTTAAAATAAGAGTGACTTTGTATAAAGTTCTCTATTCCAAAAATTTGTAGTTTTTGAGTTATTGACGATTTAACATTTTTTATTCTAATAATGGCAGACGGCTTCTAAGTTTTCTGCTTAGTTGGCCATGATAGGGAGGCCTGGCGAGAACAAAACCAATTGGTTACTATAAAAACGTAATATTTATTGTCGCTTGACAATTACCTACTAAAATATTATTTATTTATTATAGTAATTATAATAATTATTAAATAATTAAATTCTCCGAGTCAATTTGGATTTCGTCATGAAAGATCAACGGAAGACGCACTGTATGAGGTATCAAACTTTATTTATAATGCTATTAATAGAAGTAAACAACCCCTTGCGATCTTCTTAGATTTAGCCAAAGCCTTCGATTCCGTACTGCATGATATTCTTCTAAACAAGCTAAGTAACTACGGAATAAGAGGATTATGCCATAACTTAATAAGGAGTTATCATTTGAAGATTGGAAACAATGTGTAAAGGTACAAAATGTTTACAGTAGTTTTGAAATAGTACAGTGTGGTGTTCCGCAAGGAACAGTAATTGGACCACTCCTATTTTCCTTATATATTAATGACCTCCTTTGCCTCACTACATACAGCAAACTGGTGTCGTATGCAGATGATACTGTTCTTCTTGTACAGGGGGATATCTGGAATGTTACAGTGGAGCACACCATATCTGAATTTGCAAAGGTATGTCAATGGTTGGGTGAAAACCGATTGACAATTAACATGGAAAAAACAAAATGTATGTGTTTCAGTATCCTTGACTCTCACCAATTTGATGCTAATGGGAGAAAAATACATACGCTCCAGTGTTTATTAAATGAGACACCATGTCACTGCACTGATTTTCTGAATAAAACTGAATGAATGAATCAGATATCTCGGCGTTGTAATTGATCAGAATATTAAGTGGGATAAACATATAGAAAGTACAAATTCAAAACTTCGTAAACTAATTTATAAATTCTATCAAATCAGAAATATCATGCCCATCAATATCCTCAAATTATTATATATCACACTAGCTGAATCAGTCATTAGATACGGTCTGTCAATATGGGCAGGGGCATTTAATACAACACTAAATATCTTAAATGTAACCCAAAGATATCTCCTCAAAGTAATTTACAAAAAAAAGCCAGATACTCCGAACTTCTAAATCAAGAAGCCCAAGTTTTAACCTTGCAACAGTTGTATGTAAAATCAGTACTTTTGACAGTTTACAAATATCCCGAACTAAGGCTGCAACCTATTCTAAATAATTATCATACCAGAAGCAGATCGGTGGAGTCCGTATGTGTTCCTTTCCTGTCCAGAACAAGAAACCAAAGACATCTGACATACTTTGGTCCTACACTTTATAACTTGCTTCCGCTTAATATCCGACGTATACAGAACAGAAACCTTTTTAGTAAAAAAATATCAATTTTCTTGAAACAAAACTTCGAGGTATTTACTGGCACCTTAAGTAGATAGCAAATTTTTACTTCAAATAAGTCTTATTTAAATTCTATAATTTTTAAAATTATTCTGTCGCTCATGTTAGTGTGAAATTATATGATTTTAGGTTAAGCACATACTTAGTTTGTACGCAGTATCATTTATTTAGTATAGGTTATAATTTAGAATTTAGCAATGGGTAATTACAACAAAATTGTATTTCTTTTGTACATACACAGATGATACATCTAGGTGTGCAATCATCTCTCAAGTAATATTGTAAACATTTTTTACGTAATATATTTGATTTGATTTGAAAAAAAAAATTATTAAACTAATAATCATGCCGGGGCGATTAAATTACACACACGAAGATTATTTGAATTTGTTTATTATCTATGGGGAATCTAACGGAGTTTTAACAAGAACATGCCAGATATTTGCTGATAGATATCCAGATAAACAGAAACCGTCACCGAACAGCATTAAACAAATGTTGGAAAACTATAAAAATTTTGGAAACGTCAAGGCAAAAATTATTAAGAGGAAGCCCATTGTTGATAACGAAAATGTCGAGATTGCAATTCTGTAATATTTTGCAGCATATCCAATGACATACCTAACAAACGTGGCAAGACAATCAGGAATCTCGGGGAACTCAGTGCATAGGATTCTGTTTTAACATAACTTCCAACCTTATTTAATAATATCATTGGTTCAATATCTAAAAGACACTGATTTGTCAAAAGAGTACAGTTTTGCGAGTTTATTTTAACAATGGTACGAGATAACCCTAGATTTTTGGACAATATAATTTGAACCGATGAAGCAAAAGTTACTAGAATTGGCCATTTCAATAGACACTATTCCCATTTTTGGAGTGATTTGAATCCTTATGCAGTAAGATCGCGGAACTTTCAAGAATCCTGGCAATTTAATGTATTTTGTGTTTGTAAGGAACGATGGAATAATAAAACTGAATTTTTACGAAGAAAATTTGAATGGTAAGCTATACATTGCCTAAACACAAGGACTTTTTTAATGAAAAATAGTCCATTTAGGTAATATTACAATAATTTTTTTTATCAATTTAGCGTCAATCCAAAATTAGATAAACCATTTAGTAAATATTATCACATAAATAAATTAAATTTAATTATTTATACAGGTCACACTACACTACTTTATACAAATACTTGTCCACATACCATAACACATAATATATAAAAAAATATGTCGAGTTTTGTTCTGATATTAGAAAAAGAACTTTTTAAAAAAATTTATTTCGACAAGTACAGAGACGAATCTGAATTACAACAACAACGTTTAGTTGCATTTGGATATATTTATAATATTTGCAATGCTGAGCTTGCAAGTAAGCAATCTTAAGAAGGTCGCTGATAAAGGGGTTTTAATAGAATGTAACTCCTCCCGCGTTAGTTGAAAGCACATCCCTTATGGTTGAGATTTCACCCTAGAATTCAACTAGTTCGATTTTTGAATTATTTCTTTGATTTTTAGTTATTGGAAGCTTCTTAAGTTTGCCTGAAATACAATATTTGAATAAAATATGGATTAATACAATAATAATAAAAATATAAAGTAAAACAGTCCAAAAACTTATTCTCTCCACAGATATAGTGGAAAACATTTCTTCTAGGCTTTCCTTTTATTTCTTCAGGCTTGATTGGATTTCATCTATGGCTTTTAAATTCATGATCAAATCGATCGTGGGTGGATTGAATATCGGTTGATATTCATTGATGACGTCTAATTGCATGGTCGGAAGATTCACTTCTTCGTACGACAAGTGTGACGGCTTAAAGTTTTCAAAAACCATTGATTGTATTTGGGCTTTACACTCAGGTGGAACTTCTAGTAGATAGGAACCAAAAAGTGGAAAGCTATCTTCAAGATTTTGGCAAATTGATTTACTGATTATATGACTTGCTATGGTGACAAGCCAATTTCCATCAATAATTTTCGTAACTTGTACTTCATGCAGCTTGATTTTGAACGGGTGACAAGTAGTGGCATTTTTGGTGAATTTTAACAATTCGACAGCACATGGCGGATGGTTTTAAATAGTCCTACTGTGGGCATTTTTGCAAAGGAATTCATTTGATACTACTTCAAGACATTTTTCTTCTTGGTAGGCGTACTTAATATCGCTAAGTGCCAGGTAAGGTTTATAGGGTATGTTAGTAATGAATGAATTGTTAGTTGGAATTGGTAAGGAGAAGAGATTATAATATTGATATGTCTCTGCCTCAACTTAAGGTAATTCTAAGATTAATTTCTCAAGAATTAATATATTTTGAAGGTCACCCTGTATAGGTAATTTATTTGTATGTATTATTTTACTTAGACTAGTAATTTCTTTTGAGAGCTCGTAAGGATCAACTATAGAGTTGTGAAGTACATTAATTTTAGAGAATGTTGTTGCTACTTCGATCTTATCTAAAATATTATAGATTGATTGGTATAGCAGCGTAATTTGGTTAGTAAATGTGAATGTTTGGTAGTACTCATACATTGTGTATTTTCTAAGTCTACCTTCTTTATAGTTTCTTCTATTTGTAAAATACGACTTTTTAAAATTAATTTGATTATGCGTCACATTAGACATCATATCTCTAAATTTGTTGATTGCTTTGTCTAGCAATGTTATTTGATTAATAGAATCGGTTTTTAATTTATTTTGATTTTCTTGTAAGATCTTTATTTTCTGATCGATAATTTCGGCATCAGACTGATCTAGATTACCTGTTATGCTTTTAATAAAAGACCCTAAGGGATTAAATAGACCTCTTTTATTCCTAATATTTGTATGATAAAAAATTATTTGACTTATTAGATTTTCTATGCGTTTTTCTATAGCATGTAAAGATATTAGAGAGTTTTGAAATTCAGTAAAATAAACGCTGTCATTTTTGAGATGTGAAGACAGTTTGTTCGACTGCGTTTTTAGAGTGTTAAATTCTAAAATTAGAGGTTGTAGGTCAATATTTTGTACAAAGGACCAGTGGCTAGCGACTAATTTTGCTGTGCCTAATTTGAAGGGTAGTATTTCTGGATGTTTGTTTAGGTCGTTGAACTTTACTTTTGTGGCTAAGGTGCCGATGATGGTCCAGCGCCATCTGTAAAAACGGGTACTATTTTAGTCTCGTTTACGTGAATAATTTTTTATGTTTAGTTTTTGGGTTTTCGATACGTATTTTGTTATTTTCAAGTATTTCTGTCAATTTGAACGGTCCAGTGAATTTCTTTTTTATTTTACTAGCTCGTGAACTTGCTTTTTTGATATACTTGCGAATCAATAATTAATTTTTGATTTTTTTTGAGTCATTGACTTTGTCAATTATTTTTTGTTTTAGTTGTTTTGACTCTTTGGTTATTTTTTCATAGAGGACTTGTGTTTTGTTTTTATGATGTATATAATCAGTGAAAACATATGAGGGTACAAGGTTCATGGGATCTGGAGAATCTGTGTGACCTTGAGTTAGTTCAAATGAGGTAGAAATTGTACTTTATTTAGCAAAAAATGTATAGTGCTATTATAGGCTATTATGGCGTAATTCATTAGATTTATAACATCTGTATTTGGGTCTGTATTTTGAAGTATCCTTAAATGTTCAATAAGGGTAGAATGTAGTCTTTCTACTGGAGAGATGGACTTATGATGGTTAGGGGTTGTGAAATGAATATTGATGTTATGAGCTTTTAATAAACCTTTCACTACTTCGTTTTGAAATTCGGAACCGTTATCGGATACAATAGTTTTAGGAATACCAAAAAATGAAAAGAATTTTACAAGTTGTTCGCAACATTATATTGCGTTTCCTAGATAGGGTAATGCTTGTCCAAATTTTGTAAATTTGTCAAGGAATGTTAGGAATTTTTGTTTTCCTACAATGAATGTATCAATGTGTATAATTTCGAAGGGTTTACTTGGTGTTTCGGTTAACACTAAAGTCTGGTCAGGTGGTTTTCTATTATATTTACAGCGTTGATATTTTTCGCAATTATTGAGGTAGTTTGTAATATCAGTTTTCATTGATTTCCAATAATAATTGGATTTTAAAACATTTAAGGGTTTCGTTTATGTCTCGATGATTTGTTTTACCTTCATGTTTAAATTTTATGAGTAAGTTTCTTTCGTCTTCTTTAACATTGTTAACTAATTTTGTATATTCAATTAATTTACATTTTTGGAAATGATTAGACATTGCTTGTTGGAAATATGGTCTTAATTCTTTAGAAAAGAAATATATATGTGTTGTCGTGTCGGTGAGATATTCTCTAAGAAAGTTTACAATGCTGTCCATATTTGTAGGTAGGGTAGCATGTATTATTTTGTTTCCATCAAAATTTTCTTGATCGATTTTTATATAGGGATCGTAAGGAGATTTTTTGATTATAATTTGATTATGTTTATTATTTATAATTTCGTCTAATAGGGTCACTTCGGCATAGTTTTGTTTTGCATTTATGCTGTGCACCGTATTAGAAGTGGAGGGTAACTGATTTCTTTCTTGTATATTTTGTATTGGTTCTTTAGGAATTTTGGGTTTTTTTTAACTCGTTAGAAATTATATTAACTTTTGGGTTTTCGGATTTTTCGATTTCTTGGAGTATTTCAGAAATAGTATCAGTGGGAAGAGATTTTTGATCAAAGTTTTCTATGAATTGGGCAATTTCTTGGTCTATATCTCAGGGGCAATTAATTATAGAATCTGTTTCGATAGCATTAAGTTATATACGAGACAAGGCGTCTGCGTTGGTATTTTGTTTAACATTTTTGTATATAATCTCCTAATCGTATTCTTCAAGTTTAAGTCTCCAACGGACTAGTTTGCTATTGGGTTCTTTTAAATTGAACAGCCAAACTAATGGTCAGTGATCGGTGTATATTTTGAATTTTTGACCATAAAGATAGGGTCTGAAATATTTCCATGCCCAAACAATACCGAGGAGTTCTTTCTCGATTGTCGAATATTTTTGTTCGGTTTCATTAAGCGTGCGTGATGCATAGGCAATTGGTTGGTCATTGGGGCGATTTCCTTGAGATAGGACTGCACCTAAGGCTACATTAGAGGTATCGGTAGTAAGAACAAATGGTTTGTTAAAATCAGGATATTTGAGAACGGGGGCATTGATAAGAAGATTTTTCAAGTGGTTGTAAGAGTTTATGAAGGCTGGGGTGTGTTCTACTTTAGCGCCTTTTTTAAGATAACTATTTAGGGGTTTAGTGATTTTTGCAAAGTCTTTGATAAAACGGCGTTAATAACCGGCTAGGCCTAAAAATGATTTTATTTCATTTTGGCTCTTTGGGATAGGAAAATGAATTTAAGCGGATTAGGACAGCTCATGATTGGTAAAATTATTAACGAGAAAAAGAAATAATATTAAAGTACAATGTGCGTAGAAGAAAATCCCGACAGAATTCTTTAAAATCCTTTTAATTAAATTGATTTTGCAGGGGTTTGCAGAATAATTCACGATATACATACTGAAAGCGTCTGGTGTAGACGGGATAAATGTGAGTATGCTAAAATACCTCAGTCCTTTTATCGATATCGAGTTTACTGTATTGAAGCTAATTATTTTCCTAGTCAAAGGAAGATTTCAGAGGATCCAACATATTTTAGTGATCCTAGAATTATTAGCATTATCTTTCTAAAATTTTCTATTTTACAAAGATTTTAAGCAATTATTATTACAACTTTAGTAATAATATTTTGGATAGCCAGTGTAGTTTTAGAAACAAATTTAGCACTTATGTTGCGCTAGTTAGTATAACGGTTGATATTATAGCTGCTGAACAATTAAATACTGCCTTGGTTCTTTTCGATTTTTCAAAAGCTTTTGATACTGTAAACTATGAGCTTTTATTATCCTTAAAAAATTTAGAGACCAATTCAGTTAATAAAGTTATTTTTTTTAATAAATATCAAAAAATCTCTTGTAACGATACTTCCTTGGAGGAGGTTGAAAAATTGACAGACATACCGCAGGGATCAATTCTTTTCCTATATATATATTAAAGTCTTTAAAATACTGTAGAGGTCTGATTTTTGGAGGCGATACGCAAATTTACTACAATTTTAATCATCTGGACTTTCTAAACGTATAAAATATAATAAGCGAAGATTTAAATATAGTGGCATAATAACCTTCGGATCGCTAACAAAAGTTAACCCTTCAAATCCATTTTTGGTGCTATGTGGCTCTAAAAATATGAGATACTTTTTAAAACAAAAGATATATATTAATATTAATGGTGTTTGGCTTGCGGTGGTTCAGCGGTGTCCTCAGCGCGTAATTTGAGTATTTTATTAGACCAGGAATTACGATTAAGAGAATTTATTAAAATATTAATTAAAAAATTATATTAGGTTTCGAAGATAATATATAATAGCCGTCATATTCTTAACTTGTCTTACGCAAGATGCTTTGTGCTTTATTCTTTAGTTGTCTAGGGTCCTTGTCTAGAAGGTGAAATAAATATTTGATTCCTAAAGTATAAAATACATGTTCAAGGCTTAACTTTGATCTTAGGAAATTCGGTCATATTCCCAAACTGTCAATGGACTAAACTAATTCAAAATGGATAACCGTAGTTCCCTACATTTGAGTAGTTTTTTAATATAAATTCCTAATATGTAAATCTTATCGTAATCTTTAAGAAATAAGTTGTTATTTCGAATTGTCAAAATGTTGTATTTTGGAATATAATAACATTATCCCATCATCAGAGTGCCAAGTTTCAAATGTCGTTCACCAATATAAAATTAAACAACTAATTTCTACACGATTTGAAACTCTAGGTAAAATTCAATTTAAACTTCGATACAAGAAATACATTTTTAGTGCTTAAAGTTAAACGTTAAAAATTTCATATTTTCTTTTTGAATTTCGTTCTTTTCCGCGTAGGCAGAGTCAGGAGAGGCTCTCAATATTGATATTATGTTTTCTTTTTATTAGTTTATATTTATCAATTTACTTGCATTATTTTTTCCTGGTACTGTCTAAATTATTTTGTCCACTCAAACAATGAAGTCATGTTCAATTATATATGTTTATAATATTTTGTAAAAAGAAAACAATATAAGGTGTATATTATTATATTGTTATATCATAACTCTTTCCGTTGGGTAACTGTTATGAGAGACAGAAACTTAAATATTTTATAACCTTTAAACAAAAACAAATTTTTTGACTTGTTTGGAAGACTTTATTTTATTTTAATTTCCTCTTAACGAGATTTACGGTTCTCAGATGCCAAAGTAAACAAAAGCCTTTTAAGAGATGGGAACAAAGTAATTAAGTCAGCGTTTCCCAAGATCTATTTACGACAAAAGAAATAAAGTGTTTATTGTTTAGAAAATGAGTAGAAGAAATCGTGGTAAATCTAGGTTTTTAAAAAAGCCGAAGTTCGAACAATATGACCCATTTCTATTGAAATTCAGCAAGTAAAGATACCTATAGGGTTTTATTACTATTTACTATGTAGAATTAACCATATAGCAACACAATGGTATGTTTATATCCCAGTAAATATTTTTCCGACTTAACATGGACCCTTATAATTAAATCAATTTAAGATATTTAATTATAGTAATATTTGCAACTAAACTTACATAGAATAAAAACCATACACTTGTATGAATTTTGAGAAAAATGGTAATTTAATTAAAATAATTTGTACAAATTTTATATCAAATGACAATAGATAATTTGTTTTTTCCTTGTTATTTAAGTACGGTTAAATTTTAAGAACGCATGGTGAAGTAATAAAATTATTTAGGAAGCTTGGTCAAATGAAAATATATATAACGTAAATAAAGGCCGAATGGCCTGTGATTTTCTTAAGTTTTAAGGTTGCACGTCCTTGAATCAAGAACACACACACGCACACACACACACACGCATGCACGCACGCACACACACATACACACATAAACACACATTTCGAATGTTCTCTTGGTAACCACAAATGTCGGCTTCGCTTCTGTTGGTGAGTCTGGTGCGGTTTTATTGTATTAAGTTTTGGCGCTAGTCGTACTGGTCTTTCAACTAGTTGACTGTACTGATCAAGTCCTTAAGTCAGAAAGACTTGTCTATATTTGGTCAAATTTGGGTTTCCAATAGTTTGCCTATGGTCGTTTAGGGCTTATGTAATTTTCATATGTTGCGTTTTCTAAGAATTCTTTCGATTCTGTCTATTGGGCCATTTATATATGGTTAGGCTACTTGTTGGCTTCCGGTTCATAATTTTTGGCGTTCGTTATTTGGGAACCCTGTGCGTTAATAGCTTTCTTTATAGTACGATTTGTGTAGCCATTTTTTTTTAAAGCACAAGATATTATATTAGGTTCGTTTTTTTCTCGTCTGTGTTTCAGTTAATCGCATGGATCTAGATATTAAAGTGTTGGCCACAGCTTGAATTTGTGCTGGGTGATGATGTAATTTTGCATTTAAATATTTATTGGTACGTGTTGTACAGGGTGTCCCATTTTCGTAGGTTTTACGGGGTTTCCAGCTTATGAGTAGAGATAGAGAGATGCGGTTTTCGCGACACCGTGCTACTTTTCGATGAAACTAAAGAGGCCGCAAACAGATTTGCCCTAACCATTTTAGTTTCCGTGCTACAGGGTGATTTTGAAAATTTGTCATTTTCGGACACCCCCTGTAACTCAGCTATCGTAAAATATATTTAAAATGTTTCAACTGGTATTTATAGATTTTTTCACGTAGAATTCAGTGGCGTACTCAGATTTTTGCTGAGAGTCATAGTTTTTGACATATTGGCATAACCTACTATTTTTTAAATGGGACACCCTATATATTATTTTTTCATCTTATTCTTCGTGTCGAGAGCTTTTCAAAAACATACCATAAGTCATATTTATTTTCATAAATAACATGAAAAAATGCATTTTTCTTTAAACGGATTTATAGCATAGCAGATCAATCGAAATAAGAGAAGGTGGCTGTGGAGCCATGGAAAAAGTTAACAAATATTTATTAACGAAATAAACAAAGTAACAGCATCAGAAAAAAATAGGAAGTAGGTAAAAGGTAATAATTATAATTTCATTAAAACTACAAATATTGTTCAAATTGTAGACCATTATGTGTCCTACAAGTGTGACAAACTTTAAAAATTCTTTTTAATGCATTTTCTATTGTAAATGACTGTCTTTGTAACTCTGCAAAAGCGTTTTCGGTGGCCATTCTTAGTTGTTCTAAGTTTTCGTATCGCCTTACATAAACCTTGTTTTCTAAATAACCCCACAAAAAGAAATCTAAAACTGAGAGGTCAGGGGATCGTGGTGGCCATCGAACAGGTCCGTGTGTTCCTATCCATCTTCCAGGAAAATGGTCGTTAAGCCAGTTTTGACTTATTCTGGCATTGTGGGCTGGAGCTCCGTCTTGCTGGAAATAAATCCTATTTAGTTGAGCCAAGGGAACATCATCCAAAATTCCTAATGCGTCTTCTAGGATTCGCACGTAACCAATCGAATTCAGATTTCCTTCATATATTTGGTAAACTATTTTTCGGTTGAAAATAAAACAGGAGACATTGAATCCAAATCTGCCCTGACGCTCCCTAGGAAAAATAACATGGTTGTTTTCTTGACTCCAAAATCGCGTGTTGTGTCTATTTAAAATCCCTGAACTAGTAAAATGTGCCTCGTCTGACCAAATAATCTTTTTTTCAAAATCGATATCTTCTGCCTTCATATTTATAAACCAATTGCAGAACTCCAATCTGCGCTCTGCATCACCAGGATGCAGATGATGCACAAGTTTGTATTTATAGGGTTTGAATTTGTGCTTTTTCAAAATTTTCTGCACTTTGGTTTTCGGTACACCCGCCTCTTCGTCTATTTTCCTGCAAAATGTTTCAGGAGCTGTCTGAACGAGGGCTAAAACGTTGACCTCAGATTCTTCGTTGTCTTTATTGTAAGTTCGCGATCGAGGCTTGTTAAAAGATCCATATTGGCAAAGATTATTTTTAATTTTTTGAAAAATTCTTTTTTCTGGTTGTCTTCTCTCGGGATATCTAAGATAAAATAAAGCGAACCAATAAAGTCAAAATGCAGGAAGATAAAAAAGAACTAACCTGTTCAGATAAAGCTCTGCCGCCTGATCTGCATCTTCATTAGACAATATAAAACACGCGTTCATATCATATTTCTCAAAATATTCAAATTTTTGATTCTGAGCCATATTAAAAACAATAATTATAATAGACGTCAAGAAAAATTTAAACGCAATAATGCCAAAAATGACAGCAGTAATGGCTGCCTGATCATATTTTTGTTGGCGTTGCCATGGCTACCACAGCCACCTTCTCTTATTTCGATTGATCTGCTATGCCATAAATCCGTTTAAAGAAAAATGCATTTTTTCATGTTATTTATGAAAATAAATATGACTTATGGTATGTTTTTGAAAAGCTCTCGACACGAAGAATAAGATGAAAAAATAATATATAGGGTCTCCCATTTAAAAAATAGTAGGTTATGCCAATATGTCAAAAACTATGACTCTCAGCAAAAATCTGAGTACGCCACTGAATTCTACGTGAAATCTATAAATACCAGTTGAAACATTTTAAATATATTTTACGATAGCTGAGTTACAGGGGGTGTCCGAAAATGACAAATTTTCAAAATCACCCTGTAGCACGGAAATTAAAATGGTTAGGGCAAATCTGTTTGCGGCTTCTTTAGTTTCATCGAAAAGTAGCACGGTGTCGCGAAAACCGCATCTCTCTATCTCTACTCATAAGCTGGAAACCCCGTAAAACCTACGAAAATGGGACACCCTGTACACCGTGTATTCGAAATGTCCGTTATGTAGTGTTGTGATCAGTACATCTAAAAATGGAAGTTTGTTTTGTCCTCTAAATCTAGAGTTAATTATATTCTGAGATGTATTGAATTTTTGTGAGTTAGAAAGTTTTCGAGGTCTGTATGACCATGTTGCCATATAATAAATATGTCATCCGCATAACAAATTACTAACTTGGGCTTCAAACTTGCTTTCTCAAAAGAAATCCCAGTTCATAACAATCTTGTTTAGTGCTTCATCGATAGGAATGCTAGGATACAACGACTTGACATCTAGGCTTGCTTTGATATTATCTTTTTCAAGAACGATATCTCGTATAATTTAGTTTTTGACAAATGAATCAGCTTTTTTGACAGCTAGTTGCATAATTTCTGCAAGATATTTTCCAGTTTTTGTAGCGCCGAATTAACAGCACTGACAATATATCTGATGAGCGCCCCGGGTTTGTGTATTTTTAGTAAACCATTGAATTTAGGACATTTGTTCGACTTTTCCCGTAATATGTATTTTTGTTGTTTTTCGGGGTTTATTGATGAATTTTTTATATTATTTTTAGTTGTTTTTTTCTAGGTATGTAGTCGGGTCTCGTGGTACAGGCTTATAACCACTGTCTTGTAGGATATCCTGCATTTTTTGTGTGTAGTCTTAGGTATTCGTAACTACTATTGAGTTTGCTTTATCTGCTGGAAGGATTGTGACGTCTTTAATTTTTCGAAGCTGTGATAGGGCCCCCTGTTAAGTAACATTTTGATTGATTGTTTGATCTTAAAATTCTTGCCACGTCTTGTCGATTCTCCTCTGCTTTCGTTTCTTCAGAGGAGTTAAGCACAGCTTTCACTCCATCCATTATTTCTTCTTTAGAAAGATAATTACTAAGTACGGATTTTTAACTTTATGAGAGGTTGAAGCACAATATATTGTGCACTACTTTATCGACGTCTACTGATCAGACTTGAGGCTGACTCAAATTTTTAGAAAATTTTCATATTTTTTCGAAAATGTATCACTCTTAATATTCTTATTTGATTCTGTTCGCCAAAAAGCCAACATTTCTATGCAATTCGACAATAAAGGGTGAATACTGTTACTTAATTCAATGTGTAACTTTAAAAGGTCTTTCTCTGTTTTGGCTAGTTGTTTTCTGGTTTGATGGATTTGTTCCCTTGGTAAGGCCTTTTCTAGTTTTAGTATGATAAGACAACCGTTTAAAAGTAGGAGGTAAATCGCTATCACGAAACTTAATTTTGAATCTCTCAGTTTCTCATACGGTCTGATTGTCTTGAAGATTACCTTTCCGTAGAGGTGTATAGTATTGATTCTTAGTTGTTCATGGATAGAATTACGATGTGTTTTTATTCCAGGTATACACCCGTTTACTACTGTTATTCTGAAAAGAACAGTTTTGCTGACATTTCACCAAAAGCACCTGTTAGAGCTGTTAATTCGCCGCTACAAGAACTAGAAAAATATCTGAAAATATGCAACCAGCTATCGAAAAAACTGATTCATTTGTGAAAAACTCGAAGCATTTCACTCGAGTTTTACGAGATATTGTTCTTGAAAAAGACGATATCATAGCCAGCTTAGATGTTAAGTCCTTGTATTCTAGCATTCCCATCGACGAAGCACTAAACAAAATTACTATGAACGAGGATTTCCAGGCGCATATATTACAACTCTCGGACCATTGCCTTAAAAATATTTATTTTTCACGGGCAAATCTATAAATAAACAGATGGTGCTCTAATGGGGTCCTTGCAATCAGCAAATTTATTTATAATATACTTCCAGAAAGAAGCTCTTGAAATAGCAAGTTTGAGGCCCATGTTATGGTTTCGTTATGTGGATGACATATTTATTATATGGCAATATAGTCATACAGCGCTCACTCACGTAAATTCAATATATCCCAAAATATAATTTACTCTAGAGTTGGAGGAAAACAACCAAATTCCATTTTTAGATGTTCTGATCACAAAACTGCATTACGGATATTTCGACTACAAGGTATACAGAACACCAATATATACCGACAAATATTTAAATGCAAGATCACATCACCATCCAACAAAAATTCAGGCTATGGCCAATACTCTAATATCTAGATCCGTGGGATTAACTGAATCACTGATAAAATATCTAGGACTTTAAATAAAAATGGCTACACAAATCCTACTATAGAGAAAGCTATTAATGTACAGGATTCCCGAACAACGAACACCAAAAATTATGAACCGGGAAGACAAGTAGTCTTACCATATGTAAAGAGCACAATAGATAGTGTAGGAAGAATTGTTAGAAAAAAATAGACCCACGGAATTTAATAGTTTTTGAATATAAAATAGAAAATTTACCTTATATATATTTCGCAAAAAGAAACTTAACGCCAAAAACAAAGTTGCAAACCTATAACTGCCAAGTTAGATCTGATCTAAATTTATGCCCCTTTAGTGAATATGGAGCTAAATGTTTAGCAAAAATAAGAACACATCTAAAAAACAAAATGGTTCAATCCCAAATATACAGGAAAATTAGTGATAACTACGTACTAGCAGGCTTTGGTACGACTAGGGGGACAAACTGCTAAACCTGCGATGTAAGTCGCAATGAGCTTGATCAGGCTATAGAGATTACATATTTAAAAATAGTGTTGTATTACATCGGTATATTTTAGGTCTGAGTTATTATCGAAAATTTAGGAACTGCAATAATATGCGCATTTTAGTTTATTTTTTCCACTACAGAGGTATGTTTTCGAAATAAGAAGAAACAGTAGAAATTTAACCGTCATTAATGCATAGTATGCATAGGTCAATGCACAAAGGAGATGCGTCAAATTACCGGCTGCTATCGGTGATTTGTTGTCCGGCTCCGGTATCGCTTGAAATTGTGAAGATTGCAAGGTTAAACCACATTCGGTTGATACTACAAAGTTATTACATCAGTTAGTCAAAAATTTAAACACCATGATAAGTGAAATATCGAGTGTTAATTCTGAGCAATCAGTTCTGACGGACTCCATAAAATTTTATGGTGCAAAAACCGATGATTTGAATGTTCACCTGGAAAACTTTAATCAAATGTCAAAAAAAGTTGTCGATATTCAAACAGTGTTGAGATGTGGAGTACCAGAGAAGAATAGCGAAAATATTTATTCCCTAATTAAAAAAATTGACTCCACTGTAGGCTGTGTTTTTAGCGAAGAATATATTGTTACGGGTCATAGAGTGGCACGATTCAACAATATGTCTACTGGGAAATTACCAAAAAACTTGTGGTCAGATTTCCATCTTATATTATACGGAAAGAGAACAACTTTCTTAATACTAAAAAAAACAAAAAAATTCTAGCTTAAGCGCAAGGGACCTTGGTTTTAGACAAGATAGTAAAATATTCGTAAACGAACATCTTTATAGGAAAGCCCGAGGATTTTGCTACAAAGCTAATTATAAATACTGCATGGGTCAAGGAAATGAAGATTCTCGTGACAAAGGATTAATCTGTTAGAGCTATATGCATTCAAAATGAAAACACTATCTAAAATTCAAATTTAAACTATACAACAATATTTTTATTGCTTGTCTTTTTTAAAATTTCCCTATAGTAGCAAAATACAGTTTTTCAGTTTATTACCAAAACACAAAGGCTTAAGAACTAAAACTGCAGATTTATACCAGAGTGTTTGTGCATCGCAATAAGATTGTATATGCATTACCGAATCATGGCTAAAACCTGAAATTCTATCATCTGAGGTTATCTCTTCTCAATATAATGTGTTTCGTTTGAACCGGAGATCCGGTGGTTAGTGGTAAATGTAACGGTGGTGGTGTATTGATTGCTCTTCACAATACTTACCTGCCGAGAAAGTCCTAAATTGGTGTAATGGTAATAGTGTTATTGAGAATTTATGGGTAGCCGTGACATTGGAGGGAGGTAGGAAATTATATATGGGTGTGTTGTATATTCACCCGTATGCTTCATTCAACAATTACTTAGCTTTTTGCAGTAAAATACAAAATATTATTTCCAAAAATACTAATAGCGACTTTTTAATAACAGGGGATATTAATTTGCCTCTTTTGAACTGATTGCCTTCTCAAAATGGTGTCTATTTATCCATGTAGTCAGTGTTTTTCCGACTTATTTTTATTAAATAATCTAAAACAATTTAATAATAACTCTAACATTAATAACAGAATCTTAGATCTTGTATTATCAAAATCTTTAAAAGTAAGTGTTAGTAGATGTAATACTCCTTTAGTGACCCAAGACACTCATCATGTGTCGCTAGATACAAAAATTGATTTCACCCTGGCTAAAAATCTTCCTTGCATTAATTACCAAAAAGTAAAATTTTGGAAAGCAGATTTTTTTCCTATTAACAATAAAATAAATGAATATGGTTGGAAATTTATTTTAGGTTTTGGGGACATAGATGAGAATGTTCAATCATTCTACACAATATTAGAAAATATCATCGATACTTACGTGCCAAAAGTAATTATAAAGAAATCCCAAGATCCCGTATGGTTCTCAAAAGACACAATTAGATTAATTAAAGATAAGAAGAAAACTCATGAAAAGTGGAAGACCTACAAAAATGCAGGTGACTACTATCTAAGAAAAGAAGTTAAAAAAAGTGTGTGAAAAAATACTTTTGGCCTTTTGTCAGCAACAAAATAAATAGTAAATCTCCACCAAATAATTTATCGTGCAATGATTTACATGTTTCTATTAATAAGGATATATTTCAACTACTTTTCTAAATATTTTGGCAGCGTCTTTGAACCATGCACGACCCCGTCTCAAGTTAATCATGCCCCCACTCTTAATTGTTTTAATATAAATCATATTTCAGAGCAAAGTATTAAAATAGCATTAACTAATTTTGATCTAAATGAAGGACCGAGTCCTGATGGTAGTCCTGCATCTTTACTCAAAGCTTTGGAAAGTAGCGCAAATAGTACCTGTGTTTACATCTGGTGTAAAAACTAGTGTGATTAATTACAGACCAATTTCAATGTTTAATCATTTTGGAAAATCATTTGAGTCCCTCATTTATGAGCAGCTATTCTTCAATATTAAATGTGTAATAGAAAGTAATCGGCATGGTTCTTACAGAGGCCACTTCCTTCTTAAATTTAATTTCGTTTACTCAAAATATTTATGAAGCTATGGAGAGTGACCTGTAGACGTGGGCTGTATATACCGATTTTTCCAAGGCTTTCGATAAAGTCCATCATCCTACTCTTTTAAAAAAACTTGGAAATTTTGGGGTGCACGGTAGCTTGCTCCGGCTCGTGGAAAGTTGTTTAAAGGACAGGAGTCAGTACGTAGCTCTAAACGGTGTTCAATCGAATTATACAGTTGTTACAT
Source organism: Kuschelorhynchus macadamiae (assembly GCA_030620095.1). Classification (NCBI taxonomy): domain Eukaryota; kingdom Metazoa; phylum Arthropoda; class Insecta; order Coleoptera; family Curculionidae; genus Kuschelorhynchus; species Kuschelorhynchus macadamiae. The sequence goes on from JAUTXW010001351.1 coordinate 383,097, forward strand.
CTGGGGTGCCCCAGTAGTTACATCTAGAGCCTTTACCATGATTTTTGCAGACACAATAGAGATTAAATGAGAATGATACAAATGCATACACAATTTCTAGTTTGTGTGAAATATGTATAATTACTGCACACTTTGAAATATTCACTCTTCTTATTTCAGCATTATTTTAACACAGGCCACGACATTATTTCTAAAATATTTATTCATTACAATACATTTTTATCAAATTAAAGTTTACTATAACTGTAGATAAAATTAAACTTTTAAGTCCCTATAAAAATATGATACATATTTTAGTGATATGATACAATTTCTTTGTTGTATGCTTTAATTTTACGTAACGTGTTTTGGATTTTCTGTTTCACTCATCATGTACCATATTTCTGTGATTTACGGTTTTCGATAGAACCTGGCGTTAGCTCCAATTAATTGTTTCGACGAAGACTAATAATTTGTAGATTTATGTTATCTGTCATATGTTCGGTATTCTGTATTTCATACTTCCTTAAGTTATGAAACCGCACGTGTTTATATTTTTAATTGAAAAAGTATATTTTACAGCTTTAACAAGAACGAAATAAGTAGGTTCGGTCAGGCGGTAAAGAATAACATTAAATTATTTCGAACAAAGAAAGCATGGAGCAATAATTAGAATCGGATCAAAGCGAGGATTGTTCTACTGACTACTAGTAGAAAATCTTCAATTTAACACATAAGTAATGCTTGACAAAAGCTATGTTCCTCTTTTTTCAAAAGACCCATTCTTAAATTACACATATAGCCAGTATTTTTAATCTCTTTGAAATAGTGAAAACAGAAATTGAATTTTTTCGTTTAAATAAAAATTTGTTTGCTTGAAAGACACATAAAATAAACTATAACATAAAATGTTAGGTCAATGACCTACAACACTGTGTTTTCCATTAAAGCCATGAGGACTTAAACATGTATTGGGGCACTTACAATTTATGTCCCATTAAAATGAAGTGGCGATAAATTCTCAGACGGTTATCTTAACGGCCTGGATTGCTTGCAAGCTTTATGTTTGCTTTGTTTTGTTCATCAACAACAACTAATACTTATCTTAATATGTTTTATACTTGGGATATTATTAATGACAAACGTATAATGTTAATAATAATAATGGTAAAATATATAAGTACTTACTAATTGATTAAGCACTAGTTGAATAGGGACATATCTACAAATGCCATATAGATTACTTTAAACCCTTCCATTCTCTTCTTAAATGACTGTTAAAAACTTTGGAAACCTTAATGTTCATTTAATTAATAGCGGAAAAATGGTTTTATTCTGGTAACGCCCTAAATACACTTATCAACAAAATACATTTTTTTAGCAATTATCATCTTTATACACTTGTTTTACAACTTCGGAAAGTAACCTTTTTCTAGTCTAGTTGCTTAGGGTATAAAAGTTGCCTTGGTGTTAATTTAATTTTATTAAAATGCGAAAACATGGGGCGTAGGATCAATCCGAGTTGGTACGTTGCACAAAAATCTATCAGCGTCGTTTATTATAACGCATACTTCAATAGAACGAGACTAGCAACGACACCAAACTACAAGTTTGGTTGAGGCACAATTTTGCAAGATAAACAACAACTACCACATAAATAATAAATAAAATAAATAATTATATTTTAGCACTTGGCAAGCATAAATCAAATAGTTCATTACATATCTAACACTAAATTAATCGTGTAAATATACAAACAACTTTTTGTAAACATTTTTAATATAGATACATTTTTAAGACTCTGACAGTGCGTTATAAAGATCATCGCAAGAAAGCGTTTTTTGCAATGCTGTTGATTTTATCTAATAGGTGTTATAATTTTGTGCAGATCTAATTCTGTAACTATGAAAGTTCGATCTCTTTTAAGATACATTTAGATATTCCCGAAGTATTTTTTTTTTATTTTATGTGTTAATATAATGGTCGCTCTTGTAATTTAACATATTTTTTTTTATTAGCGTAAATTTTGTACAATCCAACAAAATACACATAACCTTACCCTGCTGTATTGCACTCTGTGTATTTCTTTCTTTGTAAAGGAAATCAACAAGAATGAACAATATTAAAATACGGCAAATATTGTCCATTGAAAAAACAAATGAAGATATTCGCCAAAAAAAATTTAATTTTTTTATCCAATTTCTTACAAAGATAATTGAAGACACAAGTTTCTAGAGGGCTTATGCACCGAAAATATACTTTTGAGATAACTCAGTTTGAAGTTTCTTTTCCGGTACTGCCTAAAGAAATATTTCAACCCTTTATCTATTTACAACTTTTTATTTTTCATTTAAAAGGAAGATCCATATAGAAAGAATTATAGGTAGGTACTTAAAAATTTGATTAATGCCAAAATTTTAAAAATACAAATGTTATATAGCCCACCAGCCACTTATGTCTTTAATTGACATGAGTGGAAAAACTTGGTTGTTTTTTTTTTGGCATCCATAGTACGTTTTAGTGACATTTAATTTCAGTCTATTTTGATACATCCAGTTATACAAAATTTTTCGTTCACTGTTTAATGTGTTTGTAATTTGTTGATTGTAATTTTCTTCACTCCGCACAACTTTACAACACAAACTATTTTATAGTAACTTACCAGGATTTTATAAATAAGAAGCCTTTTCCTTAGTCGTCGCTGATTGTTCTACTTATGTGGTGTTAAAAACACCAAGGAACTTTTCTTTCGCAAAATAAATAAATAAAATAATAAGATTTCATTCTGGCATGGCGTCCGAATTGGGACTGTGTTTGTGACTGAGACGTTTCATTTTATACCTCCACCTGAGGCCGAAGATTATCACAGCGGCCATTGGTCGCTATTTATATTTTCCGGGTGGTGCTGTTATTGTTGCGCTAATTGCGCTTGATCTTTTGTGATTTTAGATTTGTCGATTATTATTATTAATGATGCGTCCCTTTTATTCAAATCACCTTGTTTTTCAATTTATATGGCTTCTTGGATTATTCTGATCTTATAATGTATTGGTAATCTTCCTATACCCATCGGACTTTATTTTGTGGCCGGTTTCCTGATGATATAGGAATAGAGCTGAGGTTGTTTGTTTGGTTCTGATGCTGAGTTTGTGCTCATCCACTCTTGCTGATATTCGCCTGTTAGTTTGACTCACGTACATATTTTCACAGTTCTTGCAGGGAGTGCTGCATACTCCGTGGTTTTCCAGTTGATTTTATCTTTTGGGTTTCCAAGCTGCTTACCTGTAGCTGTTTGTGGTTTGAGTATTATTTATATATTGTGTTTCCTGGATTGTTGTGCGTTTTACATATGGTAAGACTACTTGTTGCTTTCACGGTTTATAATTTGTGTCGTTCGTTGTTCGGGAATCCTGTGAATTTTTCTTTAAAGCAATATTTATTATTTTAAGTTCGTTTTGTCTCGTCTGTGTTTCAGTTAAGCGCACGGATCTGTATATTCGGGTATTGGCCACAGCTTGAATTTGGGTTGGGTGATGGTGTGATCTTGCATTTAAGGATCGGCCTGTTTGTTGGTTTTCAAATACATGGTGTATTCGAAACGTCCGTTATGCAACTTTGTGACCAGAACATAAATATATATATATATATATATATATATATATATATATATATATATATATATATATATATATATATATATATATATATATATATATATATAAAATTTTTGTCATTAACATTTTGAAATAAAGCAAGTTGGATCTGCTCCCACTAAAATGTGATATGTGATAAAAATATCACAAGGTTAAAATCCGTACCGTAAGGATCGTTTGTTAACACACATTTTTTCAAAGCATTTCACCAGAGGATAAAACCTAAATTAGTCGGTAAACATAAAAATACGTTTTTTTACTCTTTGTGATGAAAAGTTTGGGCGTTATACTAGGTTCATTTGCTTATCTTAATTTATGCTTACCCCTGGTGCAGCAGTATTGCGTGCAGGTCAGAGCCTGAAATAAATTTGTAGTAGTAGTCATTCCGTCGTCGCATATGTACAGATGTTTAAACTGTGGCGACAGTTGTAAAGTGAATTGAAGCCTTTAGTGGAAAAAGGTGTTAACTCACTTTTCGTTGAATTTTTGATTCTGGGTGCAAACCGGTTATAACTTATGTTTCTATATGATAGTGAAGACTTTGGTAGCTAGATGGCTCTCTATTACGCGTCACGAAGAATATTAAAGGTGTTATCTATCTCAAAATTAAGATTCAGTTTTTGAAAGAAAGTGTTAACTCATAAATATTAGGGATAAAGGTGTTAACTCAGAATATTATCCTGAGTTAACACCTTTTTACCTTGCTGTTTTTAGTTTGTTTATTCATGAACACGTTTATAGTGGCCGCCTTTTTTCAGTGTTTTCTACCGTTTTAGTGAAGTTGTAATAAAAAAGGTAAGATATCTTTACATATTGTCATAGTGGTTAAGAGTAATGTTAAAAACTCAAATTTTATTTAGTGTTGTTAAAAGAAAGTTATTTATTAATTTTCCTAAAGATAACCTAAAAATTCTTAGCCTCCTGTTCTTGAATTTTGGCTTGGCTACGTGTTCGTCAGACGTATGCGTTAGTAATCATTTCCAAGATGTAATCTTTCTTTGGAACATATTTTTTTATTTCAAATATAATAATATATTTAAGGAGAAATGAGGGTCTGGCTTTAATAATAAAATGTATACATTAAAAATAGTATTAGTTTATTGCTATTTTTCTTTAGATGAGAGATCGAACAAAAAGAATTTTTGCTAATCTTGGTGCACATACTGACCGTAATGACGATACAATCGACGATCTAAAAGAAGCATTTGAAGACCCAGGATCAGAATTTTTTCCATATTCAGACACAGGTTTGTTGTTTTAAAATTTAATATTTTAGTATTTCATTTGTATCTTTTTCCATTATTAGAAGATGAAAGTGATGAACCCAGCAAAATAAAGGTGTCTGCTCGTAAGAAACATAAGTCAAATTCTAACAGTAATAAACAGGAACAAGCAGTTCCCGGTCCAAGTGGTATTCAGGGGGCCTCATATTCTAAAAATATAAAAAGATGTGACAGAGAATCAGGAACAAGTAAGTTTTTGCTTTTACTTCTCAAGCGATTGAATGAAACAAAATAATATATTTTTAGGTGACTCCGATAGCGATAGGCCACTTTCACTTTTAAAGGCAGCCAAATTTCAACATCAAGTAAAATCAACATTAATTTGTGCTCATAGTCAACAATATATTGATAAACCAGAAATTGAAACTAAAGAAAAAAATGAAATCCTAGAAGCTGAACATAAATGCCACGATGATATAGAAACTGGAATTGCTGAACACAATTTGCCAGAGATAGGTAAATCCTTTTCCAAAATATAACTACAATACAGCATCCAAAAGTTATTTTTGTGTTTTAGAACAAGAAGCAGGACAAGAACCACTTGAGGTCGGCAAGAAGAACTATAGAAAAAGAAAATCTGACTCTAAAACTTGGAAGCGTCGCGAAAAGCAAGAGAAGAGAGATAAAGGTGAAGCATATACAAATTATAAAGGGATTGAAATTGCAGAAAAGCTTCCTTGCATAGGAAAACGTCTCTGTGGGATAAAGTGTAGGTTAAAATGTGATAATATGTTTCCAGATGTAATAGAATACGCTTGTTCAACGAATATTATTCATTAAAAAATGAACAAAAAAACACCTATTTGTTTGGGATTATGGAACCATTTGATGTGAAGCAGCCTTCGGGACGTAATAAACATCGTGAAAAGTCATTCAGGTATTTTTTAAAAATAAATGGACAACGCCACCAAGTATGCAAGGAGGCTGTTATGTCAATGTTAAACGTTGGACGTAAGAAACTTGATTTGATCAGAAACCAAATATCGAGTGGTAGATCAGCACCCAAGAAAGATGGGAGAGGTCTTCATGCTAACCGACCAAATGCCACTTGCGATGAAACCCTTAAATTTGTTCATGAACACATTAAATCTTTTCCGAGTGAAATGTCTCACTACTCAAGACACAAAAATCCAAATAGACTATATCTCTCTCCTTGGTTATCGATAAATAAAATGTATGATTTATATAAACAGAAATGTCTTTTAGAGAATGTTTCTCCTGTATCTAACAGCAAATATAGACATATTTTTGTTATATACTTGTAAAATTTGTGATGTGGAAAAGAATGACGAACATATCAAAAAATCTAAGAGGGCTTTTGAGCAACAGAAAATTGACAGAAACATTGGAAAAAGTAACGAAAAATCCATGTATATCACATTTGATATGCAAAAAACACTACCTTTGCCCAAAATATCAACAGGTAAAGCTTTCTATTTAAGGCAAGTATGGCTGTATAACTTAGGGATCCATGCAATTACGACCCAACATCCCTATGGTAAAGGTTTTTTTAATGTTTGGACAGAAAACGAAGGAGGCCGTGGGCCGGAAGAAGTTGGCAGTTCACTTCTTGTTTTTTTTGAAAACATTAAAGAACAAGGCAAGGATTTTAAACATCTTATTGCATGGAGCGACTCCGCTGTAGGCCAAAACAAAAACTTCTATATTGTATGCCTGTGGCACTATTTAATAGACTCCGGTGTATTTAAAAAAATTGATCATAAATTCCCCGAAGTGGGACACACCTTTATGAACTCCGATAGAGATTTTGCAGCAGTCGAAAAGTCAATTAGAAAACAACAAAATATGTAGACTGTGGATCAATACTTACAAATTATGACAGAAGCAAGGAAAAAAACACCTTTTGATATAACAAGGCTGGCTGATAAATTCGTTGATATCAAAGAACTTCCAAGAAAACTGGGTCTCATAGACAGAAAAAAATCAGAAAAGAACGAAAAAGTTAAATTTAGAGATGTAAGGTGGATCCAGATTGAAGAATTTGGAATTACAAAATACCGATTCTCTTTTGACGAAGCAGAAGAATGGACCATCGTGGATATAAGAAAAAGTAGAAGAATGGAAAGAGCACAAGGTATTCCCAATTCGGTTTTGGAAACCGTTGACAAGTCTAGGCCAATACCAGCACAGAAGTATGATAATATTCAGGAACAAATCCCTTTTATTCCTGAAAATTTAAGAGGATTCTACAAAAATTTAAGAAGAGCAGAAGATTAGTATTTAACTACCTTTGTGTTTGTATTTCATTACTACAAAATTATAATATTTTCTTGAAAAAAAATAAATATATCCTTAGACAACACCTTTTTGTTTATATGAAAGTTATTCGACGCTAAAATATTAATTTTGAAAAAAGGTGTTAACTCATTTTTTTTCTAAAATATTCCTTGTTTTTTCGTATTTAACGATAATTATCAAAAAAGAGTTTATTTTGAAAAAAAAATTAATTCTATTTTAGTGCAATATTATATCAAGAAAACTGCAAATTACATTTAGGTAAAAAGTTCCAGTTGTTCAAATTCAAGTCAAATTTTCTCAAAACTATAAAATATGAGTTAACACCTTCTTCCACTAAAGGCTTCAATTCAAAATTGAACTGTGTACTTGTGCTAAAAAGTATCATTTAGATGAAATTTAAAGAATAGTTCTCAAAAGTGATAGTTGACCGTAAAAATGTTTTGGTGTTGCGGTATCTGTGCTAATGAAGTGAAAAGAAAACTTGAATTTGCGAGAAATCTTTAAAAGCTAGTAGAAAACATTCAGGAATGCAAACAGAACAGAGCTGAAATCTTTAAAAAATGGAACAATAAAACAATACAGAACTCGAACTAAGAACATTGATTTACTGTCGTCACAAAAGAGATACTTATAAACCGACATAAAAATGCAAATCAAGGCAGCGCGATAACAAAAGTATAACCAAACAAGCAATTAAACATTCAGATAAATCTGTAAACCACGTATGTGTTTTTGTTGAATTCAATGACACTTAATCACTGGAACCACTTCACAATAAGTCAGCTTCGGAGCGGTCAGAACCATACGAAATAGAAATTCCTAAAGTGGTAAACTCAAAAATAATTATTTTTGCCATTAAAGGGAGATACATTGCGTTAGGGGATGAATTTCAAATTTTCACAGAAACAAAATAGACTTTCTGGACTACCAAGTTGTAAAATAAAATTGATATATGTACACATTGTAATATTAGGAAGTATCATCTGACACTTTTACCTGCATTTTAAGGTGTGCTTTTTTATTGGTTCAGCATTTTTCCAGTATTCTAATAATTTGGCGTTTGAAGATGCTACAAGTGTTGCACAGTACAAAGGACGACGAAATTACCAGGTCACGAATATACAAAAAAAAAATCTAGTAAAACACGCTCTAAAAATCAGTAAATTTCCTTTACCCGGAACTTCCCTCATTATAAATATTTGAATGACTTGTGAACCAATTTTGTTCAGTAAATATTTATTTAGGAACAAATATAAATATATATACTGTCTTATCAAACATTTTTATTGGACACCATTTTGTTGCAATATATTGGATCCCTACCAATATTTTACCAGTGTATACCTATGCCACACCTGATTTTGGGCATAATTTAAAATTAATTCAAGAAGTTGTTTTTACATTGACACACACCGCAATTTTGTTACGTCGTGTTGAATTCGCACCAGTTTATCCTCATATCATATTTAATTTTTCCCAAAAATTTGTAGTCAAATTTGTTTACGTTAATTTTTTTAACATGTTATTTGGCCGCTGTTTTCTTCCGCTATCTTGAATTCGCAACACAACTTTACCAGTTTGTCTCTATATCACACTTAATGCTTGCACAAAATTTAAAAGAATTCGCAACACAACTTTACCAGTTTGTCTCTATATCACACTTAATGCTCGCACAAAATTTAAAATTAATCTAATAAGTAGTTTTTTCAGGCTGAATGTTTAAATATTTTATTAAATCGTCATTTTGTTCTGCTAACTTGGATTCGTACCAAAATTTCACCAGATGACTCCTACATAATATTAGATTTTTGAGATTTGAGACAAATTGAATAAGCATTTTCTTAGTAATAATTATTTTAGCATTTCACTAGGCCGCCATCAAACGCAAATCAAAAATTCCTAAAGATAAATCAACTCATATACTTTATGAAATTCCCTGTAAGGATTGCAGAGGTATATGAAATTGACAAACCAGCCAATATTAAAAAAAATAGACTACAGGGACACCAGTATGACAAAAGGAACAAATCGGCACTAAGAAAACATATTAGTGAATATCAACATTCATTCGATTTTAATAATGTAAAAGTTTTAAAAACCGAAAAGCACCAAAAAAAGAGAGAATCCTATGAAATGATATAAATACAAAGGAACAGAAACTCAATCAATACAAAAACTGATATAAAATAAACCGTATTAAATAACATATAATTTAAAAGAAAACAAAAATTTATAAAACTGAGTTGAATTCCTTAATAACACCCTTCCACAGATAAATATATATTTGAATATTAGTTTCTTGTTTGTCTGTGTGTGACACTGTTTTATCTTTTTTTTAAATTTTTATTGAATTTTAAAATTGTACACGATTTTGTCAGAAAATTTCTTTATTTATGTTATGTGATGAAGATCACCAGATGATCGAAACGTCAATTTGTAACATGACTTAGCAAGAAATGTGTTGTTCGTTTTATAACGCCCTAACCCAAGAAAATAAAAATATATATATATATATATATATATATATATATATATATACATTTATATATACATATATATATTGTGCTTATAGGTAACGGCCGTATGCTACCAATAGTATAAAGAGATAACGTGGATTCGGCCAAAAATTCTACACTATTTATTGTCAATAAGGTGTAAATACTTAATAAACACGTAAATTGCTTATCCAAGAGATCAAGTAAACGTTTTAAAAAAATTAAATAAAACAGTGTTAAATTTGCTATATAAGACTTATACGGAGACAAACAAGAAACTAATATTCAAATATATATTTATCTGTGAAAATAAAGGAACAATTGAAATTTATGTTATTAAGGAGTCCAACTCAGTTTTATACGTTTTGGTTTTCTTTTAATTTTCATGTTATTTAATAACGTTATGGTTTATTTTACTGAGTTGTTTTGTATAAGTTTTTGGATTGATTGAGTTTTTGTGATTATATATATATATATATATATATATATATATATATATATATATATATATATATATATATATATATATATATATATATATATATATATATATATATATATATATATATATATATATATGTTGATTTTTAGTCCTTCACGGATGGAAAAATACAATGTGTTTTCATTCCGGGCGTACATCCGTTCACTACTGTCGCTCTGAAAAGAACAGTTTTGCTGACCTTTCGCCAAAATCACATTTGGCATTTTCGAAGCTTTCCTTCTCACGTCCGTCTCTATTCGGACGCGAGAAGGAAGGAACTTTAAACGTCACATTATTATCTTAACATCTTAATTTTCAACACAAATTTTTATCAGATATTTGCATACACCGTTGCAAAAGCCAGTCAATTTTATTTTTAGCATATTAGCAATAGTTTGCTAATATTCTATTACTTTAAAAAATTACTGAAAGGAAAATATTATACTGTAACCCATTTATATTTATATTACTGCAAAAAAAATAGGAAATACATTTATTAAAGTGGAGACCGCCAGTAATAAATATTTGCGAATATCTTTATATAATCAAACAACCACTACAATGCTTCAGTATCTGAAATAAACAAATAAAATTTTCTACTTCTCACATTTAATATTAAAATGAACAAAAGCCAAAGAACAGCAGAAGAAAGAAGAAGAATTCAAAATAACACTTTAAGAAGTAAAGGTATGTGTTACAACATAACATGTCAACAAGTGGTTATTACTCGTATCTGAAATGTGTACTCGTTTAAAATTTTAATTTTAAGTGGCTGTCTATTTTAAAGTCTTATATAATCAAAATTTCGTGATACACTCATACTAGAGGAATACTTCTATACTATAGGAATCTTTACTAGAGGAATCCTTCATTTGGATTATTCAATCCGGCTCGAAGGACCGTTACAAATATATGCGTGTAATGCTTAAATTGATTTACATATTTGATATATTAATAAAAATAACTATTATATATAGCAGGTATGATACAAATACGACAAAGGAAAATTATGGTGGCACCAACCTGATTGATCTTTCTTTAATCTTCTTCCATTTCAGGGATCTCTGTTAAGGGCCATAACACGGGTGGTTTTTAGTAATACATTTGTTTGGCACAGAAAAATTTGAACTTTCAAAAATTAATTTCTGTTCGACACTGTCGCTGCTAGCCACAATGACACTAGCTTACGCATTGACGCCGCTGTCATTCGTTGGTGCCAAAGCAAATTAAATTTGTATTATGAAATGACGTATTGTAAAAAAACCTTTTATAAAATAAGTTGCATTGACATTTTCCACCCACTACAATGAATGTTTTACAAATTTATAAAAAACAAGCAAAACATCTTCTGTAATGATTTTATAGAACATTAAAAACAAAAAAAATATTATTTAGAAACATTTAATCTCAAACAAAACATTATATTTGCGAAAATCACAAAACAAACATGAATAAGATAAATTTAGTTTTATTAAACTAAGGATATGATTTGTTAATATAATCGAAACATGCATTTGGGGATTTAGTTAAAAATACAGAACACTGTGATAAAATATCTAAAGACTGATTACACAATCGGCATTTCTGATATAAAGGAGAATTATTTGGTGGATCCGCTTGTAAACTACCTGATGGAAAAAATTGACAGGGGAAAGTTTTTTGGGCTAATTGAACGATTATGTTTACTTTTATCATCTGGTGTAGTGTTTGCGATATAAAAATGATTATGGTGACCTTTAGAACTACTTCGAAAGATATTTTTGGAAAAAGCTTTATATGACCTTATTTTTTTTTTTTTAGGGTTTTATTGCAGTGTTTTATTTCCAATGCTGTTCTTGTGGTGGAATCTATCCTTTGAAGCGCTTATTAAAAAAAATAAAGCACTTCTCTACTGTAGAAAATTGAAAAATCACCAATGCGTCAACATTTTCTTTAAAATTATATAACAAATTAGGTCCCTAAAAAAATAGTTTTTTAAAAAAGAGTTATTTATATGATTCCAATAGGCCGTAGCTTAATTTCGTTTATCTTGATAAGGATGTGTTAAAGTTTCGAAGGCGGTATCATAATTAACATCCGCATTAGGTATAGCTTTAAGTTATTTAAAAAGTTCTCTTTTTAAAAATGAAATCGAATATTGAAATGTTTGTATTTTACTTAAGGCAATATTATTATTATGAGTTAGTGAGCAACAAAAGTCATAAAAAGGAGAGGCCCAGTTTTGCAAATTACCATCAAAAGTGGGCACTGTCAATTTTGGAAACTTTATATATGACTGTAAAATTTTGCACTGAAATAATATTTCCTTTAGGCCTGTAACTATCTGGAAAGGGACCATAAAAACATTATTAAATTTGAAAATTAACATTATATTTGGATTTTTTATGACCTCCTCTGTAGCAAAAAGCTCTTTTGTATCTGGTTCCGAAACAACCTCGTTGTGTTTGAAATTATTAAGTGTCAAGTCAATATATTATTTGCAAAAACATGACAATTTTATTGCTATCTGATAACTACAGGGCATTGGTTTAATCTTAGAATAAATTTACAGTTAATTTAAGGGTTTAATCCCAAAATTAAAGCATCGAATGGCAAATAAACAAACTGTGTTAAAAACTAGTTAGTTTAAAAATAACTAATTTATTTCAAAATTGTACCTGGCTAAAATGACATCGAAAAGGAATAAAATACCAAAAAGAGCAAACAAAATATTAGTAATGTCCGTAAAAATAATTTGCTCGTTCACATATTTTTCTCACATATTTCCCGTTAGCCGAGTTTTAAGAAGAAAAGTGCAATCAAAATATCATTTGGGATTTTATAATGTATCCCTTGCGACCGACGTCCCTGTTCAAAACTGTTCTGAACAAAATACCTAAAGTTTATGTTTTTAAACTTTAAAAACGTATTTTATAGAAATGTATTTGCTGTGATCAGGCAAAGTAATCCGTTTTACACCACTACAAATGCAAAACAGCAGACTTTGTAGCAGACGACGCACGCACAGGAAATATGCCTAAATAATTACGCTAACAAATACTATATTAAAATGTTTAAAATTGTAAGGTAGGCGTTTGCTTTGTTGTATTGATGCTGCAATATAGATTAAAGTAATAGTTTGGATTGAAGTACCTAATCTAAATATTAATTTTAAATAATATTTTCCCCTTTTTTGTTGTACCGCCATTATCTACTAAAATTCTTTTTTTCTAACATGTATTCATCTTCTTTATACTTACATATATTTTCAAGAATAACTTCTTTATACTTACATATATATTCAAAGAATTACCTATTTTGCGTAGATATTAAAAAAAAATTTTTAATTATCAGTTTTTTTAGACAATTCACTAGCAAAAATTATCATATGAATCTCCTAATGATTCTTTTTCATAATTAACATGCTAAATTTGGTGTTATATTTACTATTTATGGGGGAAATTAACATTGGATGTTCTCTTCCTCGGGGTACCTCCATGGAGAGGTCCTCCATGTAAGAAGCTTTGGAGAAGGAGTTATGTAAATACATCCTCTAAGATTGGTCATGTCTTTGGTAATATCCAGGGGCAGTTGTGGTCAAGCTTGACAAGCTTGTCGCAGGAACCCACCACTCACCCGAGGAGCATTAGAATGGTCGTTCCCCTCGCCAGATGAATGTGTGAGCTTATGCTCAGAGAGGGGGACGGTGTTGCTGGGCACAGTGAATAGTCGTACCTTCCTCGGGAACCACCACAGAAGTTGGAGTGGCCATTGGTAGACAGTTGAAAAAATTGTAAGTTAAAAATCAAAGGTCAGACTTGCTGAACAAACAAATTTAAAAACCAACGGGTAGTCAGTCGGGGAATTGTCAATCTTAAAACTAGGAAACGCTACCGAGTGGGTACCAATTTTTTAGCCTAAGAGTTATTACAAAAATCTTAAGGATTTATTTACTTATAAAGTCCTATCCAATTATGGCTCTTGCCGTGTGCAGGCTTTACTAAGTTCATACACCTCTAAAAATATCACCTTTCGATTTTAAGTCGAAACGTCTTTAGAAAGCACTATGCACTGTCACTAAAAGTGTTCAGTTTGCACCTTATAGTACTTGAAGTTTTTTAAGTTTAAATTTTTCATAGTTCGCTGATCAGTTTTCTACTAAAATAGGTAATTGACAGCAAATACCTGTACACTGTCTTTGCTCACTAATTAGCTTTATGCTTAAAAGGTCAAAGTCAAATTAACAAATCTCCCGTATTTGTTAAATACTTAAAACACTGTGACTGCAACAGTAAAGTCTTTTTATGTAAACAACTTTGGAATCAAAATACAATATTCAACTTAGCCTAAAATCGAACTAACTAATGGAATATCTTTTTAGTAATAAGAATATTATGTCAATATTAATTAACTAAATTAGTAATTAAAAATATGCAAAAATAAGTATTAATTAAAATAGTAAAAAATCAAAAAATTTTTAAATAATTAAAAATGCAAAAATCAAACTGAAAAAGATATTCTAATTCAAGCTTGTCAAATTCCTATCTAATTATCCACCCGGGTCACGCCGCTTGGGATATTAGACGCGAAAATGATTAAAATGTTTATATAATCTATTTTAAAAAATTTACAAAAATGTTTAACAGTTTATGATATCAAATATATATATATATATATATATATATATATATATATATATATATATATATATATATATATATATATATATATATATATATATATATATATATATATATATATATATATATAATATATATATATATATATAGTCGCAAAAAATTTAAATATCAAAAATCAGTAATTAGTCAAATCAAAAAGGCACGGTTTTGCTAAGTGTCCCTTAGAATAAACAATTCTCCTCATTCAAGAGAGATTGAGAACTTCAGGGACTGACTGGCTAAGATCTCTGGAGGGATCGCTAAGTTTTAAAAAGAACGGATTCACCAAGCGTACTAATACTAAATCCCTATTCTAACTTTTACAAGATCAAGTATAATTTACACAAATATTTGTTTAAACAAAGTTTTATAAATAACAGAAGTTTTCAGAGAAAATCCAATAATTATAAAAATGTCAAAATAGGTAAAAAATGTGATTCGCCCAATCAAGGGTAGATCACAAAAATACAAGTCAAAAATAGATAAAATGTCACAAGATAAATGTTTATAAAAATGCAGTCAAAAATCGGTAAATAATTAATCACAAATTTTATTGACAGTTTTCAAGTTTAAGTGAGCAAATCAAAGTTAATTTAAATTTCAAAATTAGCAAAAGATTGAAGAAAAAGTTACGTTTCAAAATATTCAAAAAGTACAACAATTACAAAGCACTAAAGAAACACTAGTTGAATTCACTTTAAGTTACTTAGAAAGGAAACTTGATCTGGAGAACTTAACTGAGCTTGATGAACGCTTATTGAGAGGGAGACTAGAGACTTAGCTTACCAGCTTCTTCACGCAATTTAGACAGCCAGTTCTTCTTGTTCTTCCAGATGCCTCCCACTAGGGCATAAATCAAGAGAACCTGATTTAATCCCCGAGGACGATTTTCACAATCTAAGCCCTACTCGGAACCTAAGTGCAATGGAACCTTTCAGTATAAAGACCCGGCGAATTCCAACGATGGGAACTAAAGTGCAAGGTTCCTCTAGTTGTCTTCGGCTGTAGCACTAAGAATGACTTAAGAAACGCACTAATTTACTTGCAACCGGTGCTTAGGAGGGCTATTTACTTCAAGTGTCACTAACGAGTTTTTATCATTTTGGATATGAGGTAGATTTGCTCATTCTAATCATTTTATGTAGAGTGACTTGTGTCGCTATCTCTACTCGTTTAGTAGTTATGGACGTGGCGTGCTTTTGAAGTATGCCGTTTTCAAAAGTTGACCTTTTTCGTCTATAAGTCGGTGGTGGATTGAGATATCGTTTTGAAATTTTTATACAAGGTAGCCCTAATGGATCTCTTTCAATAGGTTCTTGAATGTCTTTTAAGAAAAAATTTTTATTTAGGTTTGAATGTGAAAAATTTGCGTGTAACGAATTTACAAATTTAAATCATGAAATTTCGGAGTTAATTTTCTCAGGTGTTTCTTGTTAGATTTTAATGAATCTGTTACTCAATTGTTTGCCGTGATAATGGCTTTCTAGAAAAGTTAAAATTTTGAAAAAATATTGAAATTTAGAATTTTGAAAAATTAAATCAATTTTATTTCTACATGAATTAATTGAGATATTGCAAAGATTTATATACAAGCGTGAGGCCCTTAAAAAATTAATCATTTCTACTAAGTTTCAATGTTCTACGTTAATTAGAAGTATTTTTAATTAATTATTGAAAATAGAAATTCTAGAATGACGCCAACTAAGTAGGTCAAGCTAAGTTTGGCGTGGTCGTTTCTGTATGGCTGCTAGCTGCGCGTCCTGTATTGCTATTGGTTGATTTTGAATCATCGAATTTTCGAGACTAAGGCGTGGTTATGCCTTTGTATTCGAATAATTCGTGTTCTAGAAGATGCTTTCTATGCCGAATTTCCATTGTCTGTTATATGTATTTATCCCAAAATAAAAGAAGTCTACATAGCAAGAACCTATGAAAAAATCAATCATTCTGAAAAAAATTAGGAAGTATTAAAAAAGTTTGTATAAAAATCGTTTTCAAGATACAGTGTGATAATATTTTTTTTAGTTTTTTTTGTGCCTTCTCTAGATATTTAAGTCAAATGTGGAACACGATACACTGTAGCTAATATCTACAAATTGACCGCACTTTTTAATTTTTTTGAAGTTCACCAATTTTCGGTTACACGTTTAGGTGTCGCCGATAAGTAATTTCTTCGTGGGCTTTTGGTTTTAGATCTGTAGGGGTGGGGCAAAACTTAATGAGAAAATTTTCTCGATTTTGGATACAGGGAGTGTATAGTTTTAAAATAGTCTACGCACCAAAATGTACCCTTGTATTATATAAAATATTATTACGATCCAAACTGGCCAATAATTTCAAAAAATTGCCTATTTTTATTTCAGAATATGAAATGATATAAAATACTTAGTTGTTCTTTTTACACATAAGTTTATTGCTATTTAAATACCAAAACGCCGGACTATCATTAATTTTATGTAGCATAAGATGGTATAAGTCAACTCTCCCACTCGATAATGCCTGGGCTGCAGACTTAGACGCATTAAACATAGTATGGTTGATGACGGCAAATGTTTAGAATCGAATGCCTTTTGTTTTTGGAGAATCAGTAATTCGTGCATACTAAAGTGGACGATTTTTCTCTATTTTGTTGGAGCATAGCGTTATCGTCAGATAACTTTGATACGACCAGCGAGCCTTCGTTCACTGTTGACGACGTAAAAAATTGACAAAAACTCGAAAACCGTGTGTTTTAATTAAATTGTTAATTTTTTATTTTTTAATAATTATCTTCCCAAAATCAGACGTAAAAAAGAAGCATTGCAAGAGCCCCTGAAATTTTTTTAACCGGATAATTTTTTCTATGTAAATTAGAAACACGACGGGACAAATTGCCGACATTTCTAATAAGCTGAAACACGAAAATTCTGTAGCTTTGCGAAGAATGTATGAAGTTCATCACATACAAACACTCTAATTCAACATAAAGTTTTCCGGAACTTGGACAAATGCCCAATAGTTTTCGAACTTTTTTTGTATAATGTTTTATTGAGTTCTCTACTTGCAAAAGTTCAGTGATCCACTGTTCTACTTTTTGAAAGCATAGCCGTTTGTGGAAAAATACACTGGAACTATTTTCCAGTTTAAAACTGCTCGAAATGGTTTTTAATTTAAATGTGTGAAACGGTTAAAATTTATGTCAGACGGATACATTTTAGAGTCGCTTGTTTTTAGATTTTATCATAAGTCTTCTAGAAGATTTGAAAAGTGATAGTAGAGAAATAAAACAAGCTGTAAGTTAATGACAAATGGTTTTATACACAAAGTCGCGAAGTCATACTGATATTTAAACTTATGATGACAAAAAATAAATAAATACTATCGTTGGGAATAAACGATCAAAAAATGTTTTTTACATATTATCTGCTAGAGATTAAAACAAATTTCTTTTGCTATCCTGTTGCTTGTGGCATGAATGGTAATCCGTGTCGTAATGTGATAGGGACTTAATGATTAAGAAAGCCGATACAGATTTTTTTCTGCTCGGAGTTTTGCCAGATGGGGGTTAAAACTAACCCCGTCCATGACTGCTAACAGCATCGTTTCGTCAAAGATCAATTATGTATACCTTACAGAACTATTATAATATTGCTGCTAAAGAAAGATCGACGAAAATTAACTCACGAAGGTGTTTTTTGACCTTTTTAGTAGACGCCCGGGGGTATATAACGATGCACATTGCTTGAATGCGTGTCTTCTGAGTACCGCGCTGTAACACGAAAAACTCAACCGTGAGATTCAAATTCAAGACATGCTTTATTGTCAGAAGTTTTAATTCATTGACAAAGGTGAAAAAAAAAATTACAATATAAAAAGGGAGAGTTTGAATAAAATTTCTGCTACAAAATACACACTAAAATAAAATAGGATACGTGAATGCAAGCAAAATACAAATTTAGTTTATAAGTAATACATTTTCAGAAAAAAAAGGGAATAATGGGGACCAATACAAGTAATTAAAATAGTAGAAACAAAAACTATACACTTTAAAAATAAAAAAGCAATTACAAAACTCAAATTCAAACACGCTTGTTGTATATTGTTAAAAGGAATTGCAGGTTTTTATCGACCAAGCCTTTAAGTAGAACAAAATAAAATGCAACATACACATATTAAAACAAGTAATGTAAAGTCACAATGCAGTAGTCAATGTAGTCTAAATAGGAATATATACAAAATATTTTATTAAAGCTAAATTATACTAGGCCATTCAGGAACCACCCCTCTCCAGAGCTTAGGTATGTACGCTAACTTATAAAATAATAAAATTAAAATAAAATGAAATAATACAAAAAATTACATAAAGGAATACTAAAATTATTAATTTATATTACGATTAAGCGTCAAAATACTATAGAAATTCTGCTCTACTAATAAATCCTTGACAGTTTTTTAATATTTGATTGAAGTTATTAATAGATTTTATACCATTAGGCAGATGGTTAAACATTTTTTTTGCATTATAAATAAAAGTGTTTTTTTATTTGTGATGTAGCAGGTATAGGTAGAGAAATATTCTGAGTCTGTCTTAGACGATAAATGCGTTTGGTAATCAGGCCTGTACTTTTTAAGCACGAGACAAACAGATTCTAAAATAAAAAAACATGGAAGAGTCATAATTATTTCTCACAAAAAGAGCAGTTTGCATGGCTCTTAAATTCTCATGCAACACATAAAACGGGTAGCCCTCTTTTATAGCACAAAAACAGAGTTTAGCAAATATGCACTAAAACTGCTCCAGTAAGGAAGTCCATATCTCAGGTCGGATTCTACTAAGGCATAATACGCAATTTTTACTGCCGTTGGTTCCAATTCTCTAAAGATTGATCTCAAAGCGTAGCAGCCAGATGATAAATTTTCAATATGGGAGCCAAAATTAAGTTTATTATCTAAGTAAATGCCCAGAAACATTCGCAAGTTACGCTATTAGTAGTTTTAGAGTCAAGCTGCATTAAAATGTTAGAATGTTGGTTTTTGCAGCGTTGAATGTCAGAAGATTACTATCAAATCCAGCCTTAATCTTGTCCAAGTCTTCAGTTATGGCTAAATTTAATTGATTTGAATCAGTACCGTGCCACAGAATAGTTTATTTTCCCAAACTGCCGAACGTCTTACGTTACGTCTACGAAACATTTCGGAGTCTATCAGCCTTTCCTTTAAAGCTTGTCATCTTTATTTTGAAAAAAAATTAAATGACCGTCACTTCGGACCCTTTGGGCATCTTAACAGTACGTCCCAGTAGTATAAAAAAACCTTTCGACAGGGAAATTAAAGTAGATGAAAATCCTAAATGAGTCTGTTTCGAAAATCTGTAATTATTGTAACATCCTCCAAAAACTACGAAAAAAAATTTGGCGAACATTTTAATATTAAATTTCGTTTTTTTACCAAGGCTAAACGTCTCTTGGAAACTTGACCTTTCCTTAATTTATATTTAAACATTTTTAAAACTCGCAACTCTCTTATCGAGTTTCTTTTTAAACGAGGAGCGAAATTTTGAACTAAACTTTTTTTAAATTTTCACAGCTTTCACCTTTTCTGCACTAATTGATTAATAACTACGAACCTATAATTGCTAGACTGATTGGACTTTGACACGATATTGGTCCATGTTATAACTAAGACTCTGAGAAATTTAAAATCGGAGACTTAAATGGTTTTAGAGATACGATTTTTTTTTATTGCAAGACAAGTTGGATGTTTTGTCAAAAATTGTGGTCTTGTGAGGCCATGTTTTAAAAAACTCTTTGGCAGACAGATAGTTTATTTAATTGACTTCGACTCCCGTATTTAATGTTTTTTTGCTAGGTCTTCAAAAATACCTGAAATAAGCGGTATTCGTTGGTGTCGTCTGTTTATAAACAAGGAGGCTCAATATGCAAAGTAACTTTTTCTTGACGTATCCGTGGTACCATTTTCTGAATTTGCTAATAAAATTCGACTAGATTGGGCCGCAAAAGTGTCGAAACATGAAAATCTAATTTTTTAGGATTTTTAATAGGATTTAACAAACATTTTAAAACTATTTATATATGAAATCTCTTTATAAAAATATTTTTTCAAGATTTTACAATTCTTCTATAAAAATTTTTTTTATAAACCCTGTATTATGGTTAAATGGTTTTATAACTTCACACTATTGTTTTGATTACTCGTCAGTTATATGAAGCAAGTAATCGTATTTTAAATACAATCAGTTTGGAGTCTGTGTGGATCATGTGTATAATACCCAATAAGGAACTTTTTTTACTCTGACAATTGATTCCTATAATATATAATCCGATATTAGAAATGCAGTGAGGCTAGTAAGAAATTAGTGAGAAATATTATTAAAAGAAGTTAAATGTTGAGAAGATAAAATAAAAAAGCAGCATATTTTAAATTAATTTAAGAAAATTGGTCTTCAAATTTAAATTAATTTTATGCTTATTGTGTGTACTGTATTACCGATTGTTAAAGAAACTAATTTAAGGGTACGAAGGCTACAAAATAAGGTTTAGGTAATGAAATAATTTGCCTCTTTAGTTATATAATCTATCTAATAAACTCTAGTGTTTTTTGTCATAACAAAAACTACTTGAAACTTACAAGTATTTGAATGCTAAAAAGTATATGTGTTTGCTGATAGTTAATATATAATAAAACTAATTCAAACATTTTTTTGTAGGTCTCGTAACGACATTAGCTAAGGTTTTGGCCATTGAGTCCAACGGTAGAGAGTTCACATCCCCATAAAATTTCTAAGTTTTCTTTTTAATTCAACACATTTTTTTGGACCGACATTTAATTAAAATATAAAAATTGCTAATATAATTTTCATATTTAGAATGTATTCCCTTTTGCTTGAGTTTAATTTATATCGTAAATATGTTATATTTATTTAAACTTTTGCTAAAATGCAGGTGTCGTATGATCCAACATAAGGAAGAATGCACATAATCCCTTCCATAACCGGTAATGGTTGTCCATCCAAACGAATCATCTCTAAAGCGCATAATATCTAACCACCTCTAAGGCGGATAATATCTTGCTATTATTGACAAAAACAACATAACAGAGATCCCGATCAAAAATGCACTCATACCATAAATGGATCAAATTGTCTTCCCTCTATTATTCGTTTTGATTCTGCGCATTAACTTGTAAAAATAGACCCTGTAGCCCTAAGTATTGGGAGAAATAATGCGAGTTGGCCAACAACTAATTAAAAATGACTATGTGATAGGTCTATGTTAGGCCGAAACTCGCAAGTGAGCGTCAACTAACGGTGATTTTTTACACCAAGGAAGAGCCGCAAAAATAACTCCTCGTTTATAGCAACATAATTAAAATAAAAAAAGCATTAATGAGAGCAGACGCGGAAGTACCTGTAGCTACTAGTAACTACTAAGCTTCAGAAAAGATCAGCTTCGGATTTTAATGAAGTTGGGTATTCTGACAATTCCTTCAGGTGTGATGACAATAATATGTTAAAATAATATATTCAAGTAGCCCAATCATGACTACAATACAGAAAAGGATAAGATAATCCTGTTTAAGAAGTAACACAGCAAAGTGGCAACATGACGGTGTTTTATGTTAAGAACTTGATTTGGCTTTGGTTAGTTAACTAGATTCAATCACAATAATAGACTTAATTTTAGCTTTTCAACAACAAAACGATTTAAGGTGTTGATCTCGTATCTCATAGTACTGACTCTTCTGCCGCATTACTGGAACCACAGCTAAGCTTTTTTATTTTGGGAAGTACTATTTAAATTTAAATTTAGACAGAGTTATATTTTTTGTAATTCTATTTTCCCCATAGTTTATACGCAACGGGAAAATTAGTAATGGGGTTAAGTTGATCTCATGAGAATTTTTTATTAGAACATCGAGAACTGCACATATCAAAAAATTAGAAAAATGCGTACGAAGCCATTTTTATAAGTGCGACTGGTCCTTTACTTAGTCAGTTTTCGTTATTGAGATTCAGTCTCAAAGTTCAAAAACATTTTAACCCCAATTCGCAGTTTCTTTTCGGCCTTTTTTATGAAAACTGGCTAGTTTTGTATGAATCTGTTTTAGAAAATACAAGAAACACCAAAAAAAAACTCTTTAAATTTTCCTTGGTTTATTTTAATTAAGAAAATTAAAACAAGTACCACTCAAAAACAACCATAATTCATAATTTTTCAATTAGTAACTTTTTCTTTTAGTTTTTTATGTTAGTATCTCAAAAACAAATGAATAGCGGCAACTTTTTGAAACGGTTGACCACAGAAGAAGCCCGTCGATATTGCCAATTTTTTTGTCATAAATACATTTTTTCAAAACAAGAAAAAGACTCACTAAGGCTAACCAAAATTACATTTTTGTATGTGGCTTTTAGTGTAAAAATGTCTACTTAACATCTGCGATTAACAGTTCGTTTTTTAAATTCAAAATTAGTGTATAACAGAGTAAATTTTATTTGTTATTTTACTATTTTTCGTTTATAGTCACGTAGTCCTCAAATTCTAGGGGACCGATGCCAAAACTTGGTCTCCAGAGCACATGTCTTTTACGATTTAGAGAAGATGTATATATATATATATATATATATATATATATATATATATATATATATATATATATATATATATATATATATATATATATATATATATATATATATATATATATATATATATATATATATATATATATATATATATATATATATATATATATATATATATATATATATATATATATATATATATATATATATATATATATATATATATATATATATATATATATATATATATATATATATATATATATATATATATATATATATATATATATATATATATATATATATATATATATATATATATATATATATATATATATATATATATATATATATATATATATATATATATATATATATATATATATATATATGTTATTACAATTAAAAATAAATTTTCAATTACAATAACATTAATACGACACAAATGTATTTCAAAGTGCATAAATGTAATTCAACAATATATACATTTCGGATCTTCCTATCCTTCCTGAATCCATTTTCCTACTACATACTACATACTTTAAATAGACAGGTATACATTAGAACTAGTTCTAATGAACTAAATTTGTCCTACTTGTTATTGCACGGCGATATACTAATTTAACAAGAATGTAAAAACAGTTATTAACTTGTTTAGTCACATTCTGGCCAATCTGGAAGCCTTGTTAATATTTAATTTGGTAATGCGAATACCGTTTATTTTACCAAACTTGCGCAAAAGCGCTAAAATACAGCAAATAAACTTAATATAATTTATTAAATTTGAAACTGATTCCGTTTCTAATTTGACAGAAAGAACTATATTGGTATTTATAAATAATAAATATGTCATTAAGATTAAAAATTAAACGTCACATGTTTTCTGTCACAATTCCCAGAAAAATCCGTGGGTATATATTCTATCCTTCGGCATCAGAGGGGAGAATGTAAACGTTCTGAGAAAGAGCCGTTTAAAAGTATAGTAGTTTTTCTCTCAAAATACAACAAAAAAATGTAGTAGTGGCACGATAATGGATGTAAAAAACGTGCAAGTGTTAAATCACAGTAACACTTATGGCGTTCTATCGGTCTTGTTACATATAGTTAGACTTAAAGGAATACTAAAGTAAGAAAAACACGGTTGGCTTGTTAAAAAATTAGATCTAATCGGGCGATTTAACAGCAAAGACCTAGAGAGCTGCAGTCTACTCGTTTAGAATTATCAAAAACCAGCAACTACAAAACATCTAAATAAATAATTTGTGTAGAATGTGGATTTGTTAGCACACCAATAGCTACTGTCCGAATACTTTCATAGGAAAGACCTGGGATTCTCTGGAGATATATCGTATATTTAAATATTTTCTTTTTCATTTTAAAATTGTGTCTTCATTTTTCACAATAATGTTTCATATTTTATCCATGATAAATGTTTGCTTTGTAACAACTTATTATCATTTCTTAATGATCACACACATATCTCCCTTTCAAAAACTGACGACAAAAATATTTTCAGTAAAATTATAACCTTACAAATTACAGATATTCTAGTTTAAACAAGAAACTGACATCAAGGAAAATCTTCTCAACAATTAATTACTCAAAAACGTGAAAATATTTACAGTGTAGAATTTTTTAATTAGCATTTAAAAATGTTCATCACCGCGCATAAAACAAAGTATTTACTTTTAAATAGCCGCTTTATTAAATTAGTTCCCGCAAAAAAATTAGGACGAGGGTCGATTCTTTTTATTTTTTTGATTAATTAACAATTTCCGGGAGTCAATAAGAAAACAACGGAGAATCGCATAAAAATATGCCTTTTACAGCTCATCGCCATTACTTTTTGATAGGTAATCTTAATTACAAAAGAAATAAAAAAATGCTGATCATTATTTCATTATCTTACTATCAAATTTAAAAATATTTACTTCATGTTTAACTAAAATGAATAGGCTGTATTTTTTGTGTTATATTATTGTATTACTTAATCTAGATCAAGATTGATATGTTCAAAATTCCCACTTGTAAATATATTATAATACAGTACAAAATTTAAGAATTTTAAACTCGCTTCCAGTTTTGGAAAAAAAATCCTAGTATTTTAATATAATATTTACCAGTGTTAACACAATTTTTTTTTATTTTTAGTTTTCTCTGTAACCATAGAAGATTTAATGTTTGCATAAACAAGTTGCAGTTCTATGTGTGAAGTAGAAGCTTCACGAACTTCATCGAAAGTAGGTCAGGTTTGTAAAAAACTATTGATAGCAAAGTCTGAATGTTTAGTAAACATTATAATATAGTCATTTTCTAAAATGAATTAGTTTTTTAGGTATTTCTGAACAAACGTGTAATCGAAATATACAGCTAAAATAGCTATCACGTTCTCACACATTAGAAAATCGGTAAATTTGCCTTTATCCAGAACATCTCTCTATGCTCTTTAATATCCTAAATACTTAAAACTATTTAAGTACAAATTATTACAGAATTAATTATCTTTATCATTTACATAAATTTATCTATGCCACTTGGAAATAAATAAATCGATAAAAGTAAATTCATTTAACAGTTATTCCCCAATTTCAGATTATCCTCATCTTTGTTACTTTCTTCGATCCCTGCAAAATATTCGCAGATAATCTCGGTGTAAGAATAATATATTTTATAACAAGTTTGGAACATAGCGTATTCTGCACGAGTAAGTGAAGTTTGTTCACGAGTGCAGAATACACCATTCCAAACGTGTTTTAGACTAAACTATTTCTACGACTCTAAAAATATAGTAATTGCCAACAGATGTTGCTACTAGTACATATTCCAACATTTGTTATGGTATGATTCATACCGTAACAATTCGTAGGATGAAGATGAGACAAAAGACCCTCCCGTTCCTGTCGTGATATAAAAATTGAAAAACTATTCCTAATTTGTTAACAGACGATATAATATTATCATTAAAAGCTTAATTAATTTTGTCAGAAAAGGGTAATTTTTAAATATCTAAAATCTAAAAACTAGAAGAAAAACGATTTATGAAGTGTAATTGTCAATTCAAAAAAAATTTAATTGATTTTTAAAGAATTTTTTAATTTAAATTTGAAGCATTTCTCACTTTTTTATCAATTTTGTTAGAAGTGATATCATGATTGAAACTGCCAAAAAGCAACAAGCTTGATTATTACAAGAGAAAATTTTTACTTGCAAAATGTTTTCGACTATTTCACAAGAAAAATAAACAATACAAACAACACCAAAATATTTATTTAATAATTTGTAAATTGTAATGGAAATAAATAATAAAATACGTAGCTCAACAAAATATTCATTTTGTTAAGGTGAGCTGTTTTGCCAGTAGAAAACGGCTCGTCGTCAAGGAATTTTCGAATTTCTGTTATTAGAGGTATAATAATTTTGGTAATAAAGAAGAAATATGGGTGAATGTGGTCAAAAAAATCATCCCTTAATCCCGTAACTTATTATAGCAAATTTGATTAGCGTACTGAAAATTAGCATTACATCATTCCTATACTATTTTCGAAGCGCCGAATTTAAACACACTCATTATTGGGAAATACTAACCCAACTAATTGATAACACTGGCCGACAAGATTTTTCTTACACAGGCCAGCTTATTATTTTCACAATGGAAATACCAAATAAAAAAATATTCGTAAAGCCCTAATACGTGCCATACCAACAGCCTAATTAGAACCTTTTATATTGGCAGGTAAACAATTTTATTATGGGGCGGGTAAAATGATTACATTTTCTAACGGAAAAATTACCTATACTGGGTTGTTTGCAACATTAAACGTAAAATAAACGTTAAACATCACTCTTCTGTTGAGTTTTGAATTGAGTGATTCTCTGTGCATCGATAATCAAGAATTTCTGGTGAAATCACAAGCCAGGACATTTTCCGAAAATGTAAAAAAAGCCTACTTTAAATATTTGGTGTGTTAATTGGGGATCAAGATAAGCAGTTGGCTTTCCATGTGTGCTGTGTTAGTTATAGTTTATCATTAGTGCAGTCGATGAAGGGAAAGAGAAAAAGTATGCCTTTTCCAATCATTCTGACAAAGACTGGAGGTTATTCCAAAATTTGCAATCTGCATACGCCCTGTTCCCCATAATGCAAATTTGCCAGTGCCGATTGCGCCTTTAAATTGGCAAGCTATTGATTTGGGAGATAATGGAGATAACGCATCATCAGGCAGCTCAGAAGAACAGCGCACCGATCCCAATTTTACCACAGGTCTCAGTTCCGGAGAGCCACATTTGATTGTTCAAAGTGAATTAAATGATTTAGTACGTTTATCCAAGCAACAGTCAGAACTTCTGGGTTCCCGTCTTAAGGAATGGAACCTATTGGCCAAAGAAACAAAAATTACGAATTTCAGAAAAAGAAATGCTATCTTTTCTGAATTCTACAGTATCGAAAATTCGATGTGCGCGTGTACTGATATAGACAGTTTAATGCAGGAACTTGATATTGAACATTCTCCTCGTGAGTGGCGCTTACTCATCGGCTCATCTAAATACAGCTTAAAAGCTGTGTTATTGCATAATGGAAATTTAAAACCCTCTATACCAGTTGCTCATTCAGTTGCAATGAAATAAAATTATGAAAATATGCGCACGATTTTGGATAAAATAAACTACAATAGGTATAAATGGTAGATATGTGGGGGCTCAAAAGTTATAGCGATTTTAGTGGGACTTTAAGGGGGATTTACAAAATATTGCTGTTTTCGTTGTTTATGGGACAGTCGTGCAATAAATCAGCATTATGTAACAAAAATTTGGCCAGAAAAAAGCGAATTTCAACCGGGATCTCAAAATGTAAAATTTATACCTCTTGTTGATTCCAAAAATGTCATTTTGCTTCCTCTTCACATAAAACTTGGGCTGATGAAAAACTTTGTGAAGGCTTTGACTAAAGATGGTGATGGATTTAAATACCTAAGACAAGTCTTTCTCTAGTTAAGCGATGCTAAATTAAAAGAAGGCATTTTTATTGGGCCACAAATCAGAAAATTGCTGGACGATGTCAATTTTACGGAAAAGCTTACCAGGCAGGAACTCAGAGCATGGAATTCATTTGTTAATGTAGTAAGAGGATTTTTAGGCAGCAATATGGATGAAAATTATGAACAATTAGTTAATGAACTCTTAGATGCCTATAAAACGCTTGGTGCCAGAATGTCATTAAAAATTCACTTCCTCCATTCCAATCTGTCATTTTTTCCTAAAAATTTGGGAGCTGTTAGTGACGGGCAGGGTAAAAAGTTTCATCAAGATATCAGAACAATGGAAATTCGGTACCAAGGACGATGGGATCCAGCCATGATGTGTGAGTACTGTTGGTTTTTGAAGAGAGAAGATAGGGCACCTCATAAAAGGAAAAAATAAAGTTTAATTATAGTTTTAAGGTAATATTTTTCTCGTTTGCTTTTCTCTTAGATATATGGTATGTTTAATAGGCGAAAACTGTAAACATAGTCAATAAATAAGGTTTAGAATTTTCTGAAATTATTTTTTCTGTAGATATTAAGTATCGTTACATTCGATATGGTTCTACAACTGTAACAAGAAAACCCTACGTGCTACAACTTTCTATTTGTCATTTTCGTATTTGGATAGATCCATTCTATTAGATTATGCTATTCTGATTTGTGCCACAACAAAAAAATTTTTTTTTGTCGGCCAGTGTATTCATACAACAGTCAGCTTTTTATCCATTTCTCATCCACTTATACCGCCTATTGGGCAGTTTTTTGAAGCCTGCCTTGATCCTGAGTTTGGCACTTAAAACTCACTCAGATGTGTAGCCATCGAAGGCTGCAGTACCATAAAAAAAACATGCACAGACATAAAATATATTAAGTTAAATTGCAGAAGTTTGTAGTAGTAGATAAAGCTTTCATTTAGATAGAGATTCTGCGTTCTAATTCCAGTGCTAGCAAGTTAAATTTTTTAAAATAACAATTTTTGATATTTTAGGCGTCCCCCATCGAAAATCGCATACAATTTTGAAATTTTAAGAATATTATAATATAACTTGTTGAAATACATTGGAAATTATGCAGCAAACTTGGAGAGGGTGGAAGAAAATTGATTTAATTACTGAATTGGGGTTAGAAAATCATTAATATCGCCATATGAAAAAAACGTACTTTGTCCATGGTGCCGTTCAGTCGTACTCCATTAAACACGGAAATTGCGACAGTAGTTGCAGCAGTAGTTCCAAGAGTCGAGGTCTCAGGAGCAGATGTAGTTCCGTGCCAGAACGTGGTGGTCGAAAGTAGCGTAGATAATGTTAATTGTCCTTCGACTTGCTGAGTAGTGAAATATCCATCTGTTGTGTGGGCTGAACTTTCAAGCCTTTTGGCGTATCTTATTTTTCCAAAGCTGTGTACCGGTGTTAATGGACGACTGTTATTAAACAGTGAATCTGCAAAAAAGGGAGCAGTTTTAGGTACAGTTACTAAGGTAAGTAAGAAAAAAATAGTACCAATTCTTTTATTAAGGTAAATAAAATCATTTTAAAATCAGAACTTCAGTATTTTTTACATTCACTGACATTTAATAATGTTTTTATTGTGGGAGCCCTACAAGAAATTATTA
This sequence comes from Kuschelorhynchus macadamiae, assembly GCA_030620095.1. Lineage (NCBI taxonomy): Eukaryota > Metazoa > Arthropoda > Insecta > Coleoptera > Curculionidae > Kuschelorhynchus > Kuschelorhynchus macadamiae. The sequence goes on from JAUTXW010001351.1 coordinate 413,119, forward strand.
TTATATATATATGTATATATATATATATATATATATATATATATATATATATATATATATATATATATATATATATATATATATATATATATATATATATATATATATATATATATATATATATATATATATATATATATATATATATATATATATATATATATATATATATATATATATATATATATATATATATATATATATATATATATATATATATATATATATATATATATATATATATATATATATATATATATATATATATATATATATATATTTTGGAAAAAATCCAATATGTTGAAGCAAGTCCCTAATCACAAATCCGTTTCATTTAGCGACAATGCTGTCATACATTTTAATTCTATTCCCACTGATATAAAAAAATGTTTAAGTATTGAAACATTTAAATGTAAATTTAAATCCCATATTAAGTCTCTAACTGATTGAGTTTTTTTTTAGTTTTCCATTAATATTCTTAATATTAACGTAAATTTAGTTATTATTATTTATTTTTTAATCTCTATATTTTTATTTTCTTTTTACTTATTGGTTGGCTTGTTTCTTGCTGGAGTGCAGTTGATCGCAACTCCTTGCTGCTTTTTGTAGAATATGCTTTTTTTTTCTAGTTACATAATCTTTGGAATGTATTTCATATTATTTATTAATATCGTATCTAATTTTGTAATACTAATTTTAGTAATAGATTATTTAAATCCTTGCTAAATTTTTCTCTCCATAGGGTGGTTAGATGAGTGGCTATGCTAGATCTCGCCACTCATGCTATAATAATTATTGTTCATTTTTTATATGAATTTATAAAATAAAGGCTATTTGTTATTATTATTATTAAGATGGCGGCCTATTAAATTGTAAAAAATTATTACTAAAAAAACTAGTTATCAAATTGCCTCAAATTTTTCACCAAAATCAAATACTACATAGGAATAAACTTCAAAATTTTGCTATGAATATAAGATAGCAAAACAAAAAGCGCCCTAATAAAATATTTAAAAAACGTGCCTGAAAAAACTACTCATGAGATTAACCCCAAATTTTGTGCAAGCGTTAAATGTGATATAGAGATAAACTGGTAAAGTTGTGGTACCAATTTAAGATGGCCGAACAAAATGGAGGCCAAACATGTTTTTTTAAATCCTATTCAATTTGCTTTAAATGTTGTAGAAAAATTAAATGTGATATAAGGATAAACTGGTACGAATTCAAAATGACGAAATAAAAAGGCAGTGGGCGTCAATGTAAAAACTACTTATTAATTTAATTACTTCCCTAGTAAACGAGAAGTATTGTAATCATGAAAAAATCACCCTCCGAGATTTTTCAGATTTTTACGTTTCGGGGTCCCTAGATGCCGAAAAACATGTTTTCTCAATTCTGTCGGTCTGCCTGTTCGCGTCACAGCTATAAAACTACTTTTGACTTTTTTGGTCAAAATTAAAAGTCATATGGAAATAACACGGTCGCATTTTAATAAAAATCCAATATGGCGAAACAAAATGGCGAAATAAGCAAATGTTAAAAAAATGATTACTAAAAAACTATTTATTCAGTTTACCTCTAATTTTGCAAAAAATCAAATGTTAGTAATTAACTAGTAAAATTTTGGTACGAATCCAAGATGGCGAAGTGAAATAGCGGCTTAATTATATATTTAAAAATTCAACCTTACTAACTTATAGATTGATGGCGGAACAAAATGCTGCCAAGTTAGCGTTTTCTCAACTCCATTTGTCTGTCAGTCAGTTAGTGACATACCTAAAAACTAGTTACCCGATCGAGTTCAAATTTTGATAAAAAATTAAAGGTTATGTGGGGATGACCTGGTATTATTCTGGTAAAATTTCAATATGACGGATCTAGTTGACAGACGAGCGAAATTCGTTTGAACATATATAAAAAAAATACAAATTAATAATAATGGTACAACGTAATTTATTGGGGTTTCAGGCAATCGAAAACTGGGCTTATAATATATAAGCATATAATTCAAGAGTAATTAATGGCAGCCGGGAAAGTTTTTACTACTTAACTTTTTCTGACAGTGCAAAAATAGATTATTTATTTAAAATCCATCATAACAAAACAAATTTTAACCGAGAGAAAAGTGTTCAGCATCTCAGCACTACGATACAACTTTAAAACAATTTGAATACTATTTATAATAATCGAAATTAGAGAGAGATTTATAGATGTCATAAATCGTAAACATAACTTAAATTAAAATTGGCAGACGGGAGGACATTGATCCACATGTCAGTAATATGATATTTTATACGAACCTGGGGTTCCAGAAATTTAAGTTCCGCCTACTTTCTTTTTTGTTTAAATTTACCTTTACAATATATGTCAGATGAGCTAACAGGATCCACATCTCCACTTTTAATCACATTTTCAAATGTGCATATCAGCGTGTTGTGGCACTCGTTGGGCCCTCTCAAATGTGGGCTATTCTATTTCTTGTTGCTTGCATTAAGTACAACCACCCGTAATGGCAGATGGGAGAAAATCGTTTCAAAAATAATTTTCATAGGGCACCGGTCTAATATATACTACTGTCTATTTAAACATTTTCATCGGGCGCCATTTTCTTCACCCAAAAAAAAACCGCTTTTTACTTTTTACACAATATTGTTTAATGGCATTATTGAACTTTTATTAACAAACTGTAAGGTAGAGTTATGTTATCAACTACGGAAAATTTTATTACACATTAATGTTGAACACACATATATACATCTATTCAATACTTTTTGACAATTTGGTTGAAGAAACTCTACAAAAAGTGCAAACACAAAATAATGGAGGACCATGTTGTCGGCTTTTACAATTATATAATGGAGCAGTTATATAATAGATACCAGAAAGCAATACAATTTGCGTAGCTCATTTTTACATACATCTCAGAAACCTTTGTCCATCCTTTCTGTATAGATTATGTACTATTACGGGTTAACCACTTAATTTTTTTCTTTTCTTAATCACCTTGAAACTGATGAAAAAAATAATAAGATCAGCTTGACCGCAACGCAAAAAATATGTTGAATAAAATATTGCTCTCATATCTGATTGGTGGGATTGTTGCTTGAGTTTTTGTGGTCTTCAAGAAAAGCAGCCGACGCAGCTAGGGCGAAAGAAACCGGCCAATTAAACGTTTTTTATTTATGAATATGGGATACTCATATACGGTGAATTATGTTAGTTATATGAACACCTACGTGGCTTAGTCCTACTAAAGTTAACAAAAATGGACAAAATATTAGCATTGCAAGACGTAGGACACTTGAAGGTTACTGAAAATTTGTTTTAAATGTCTAAATAAACAAAAATAAAACTTTTACTTGTTGGTCATTAAAAGTGTGTATTACACTTAAGATTAGGATTAGACATGTTTAAGTATTCTAAGAGGTATAGTAAAATAATATTTATTATGTATATTTTCAGAGTAATATAACTTTTCTTAAATGATTGTTAACAGGCATCTATCCTAAAGAGATAGTGCTGCTTGCAGTTTTAAAAATATGTAAGTACCATTTAAAAACGTTTGTCATGATGCTTTTTTGTTTTTCAGAGTTGGTTTATTGATGCTAACAAAAGTGATCTGGATGACGCTTCTTTGGCCAAGAATTTCATGGTTGATTTGTTATATGTATTAAAAGCGTGGCAGAGAAAGCGGATGGAGTCACAGTGAAGAAAAAGGGATTCAAAATAGGCATTGAGTGAAGTAAAGAAAAAGAATAGCGAGCCTACTTCGGTACAAGCAAAATGTAGGTATTCGTCCACAACACGTGCCAAAAATATATCCAAAGAAGTAAAACGTTGAACAGGCTGCCAGAAGAGTTGCCCCTCGTATAACGAGGTATTTTGCAGAGGATTTTCATTATTGTTAAATTTTTAAAGTTATTTTGTCTAAACTAACATATTGGTCTCTACAATTTCTTGATTGAACGTGTCTTTCAAAAACCTAAAATAACAAAGTTAAAAAATAACAAATAATTTACAACAGATCAATTGTACAAATAACTTGAGAATAAACACTACGGGAATCAGATTTTCTTTATATGAAAATTGTATTTTACTTTACATTTTCTATTTTTTATCTATATATATATATATATATATATATATATATATATATATATATATATATATATATATATATATATATATATATATATATATATATATATATATATATATATATATATATATATATATATATATATATATATATCAGAACTTTTTTGGTTTTGTTTTAATTATTTTCGTATACATTGTAAATATTTGTATTAATTTTTGGCAAAATGTACTTTACATAATTATGAATAGAATAAGAAACCAAAATACATATTTTGGTTATATAATATAAAAGTAGGTTGTATTAAAAAAATTAACAATCCGTGTAAAAAATCTAACTCTACATAAAAACATTCTACAATGTACAATGAAAATGTATGCTTTATATGTAAAAAAATGCATTCAGTTGTTGATAAAAATAACGTTTGAAAATCAGATCACCAATTTTGTGTAAGAATATTTTAAACAGCTTCTTTAAAAAATATTTTTCTTTGTAAGGCAACAAAAGAAGTAATTTATAATAAAGAAATACACTAGATACAAATTAAAACTATAGCAACTTAGTGGCATTTTTAAAAATATTTTGTAATTGTAGTTATATCATCTGCAATATGTAAGTAGTTAAAATGTTTACAATAGTGGACAATTTTACAACATTTCCGTGCATCAGATTAAATTTGTACCAATATTTTATCAGTTTCTACCTAAAGTTTGACACACGAATCGGAGTCTATAAAAGATTGTAAGTAACTATAGAAACGGTGCAATGATCATTCACAGTTGGCTACAACTCTGTATATCCATGGAAACGACCTGCTTTTGATATACCTCCCCCTTTGGTCGATGTTTTAGATCTGTGTGGTGTACTTTATGTAACACTTGATTTTTCGGCACAATTTAAAATAAATTGAAGTAGTTTTTACACTAGTTTTTAAAAGGATATTATTATACTGATATTTTGTTCCGTCATGTGGAATTCGTGTCAAAATTTTACCAGTTTATCCTTTATATCACAATTGAGCGAAAATATTTTATCTTATTTGTTCCGCCATCTTGATTTGGTTCCGTTGTCTTTATATCACATTTAATTCTTGCACAAAATTGATAATCAATTTAATATGTAGTTTTTTCAGGCTGTTTTTCAAATATTAGAATAGGCTGCCATTTTGTTTCAGCATATTGTATCCTTACCAAAATGTTACCAATTCATTTCTATGTACACTAGATTATTGTGCAAAATTTGAAGCAATAATTACTTTTTTAGTAATATTTTTTTTACGTTTTACTAAGCCGCCATTTTGTTTCGCCATATTGGATTTTTAGCAAAATGTTACCAGGTCATCCACATATATGATCTATAATTCTTGGCCAAAATTTGATGTCAATCGGATAAATAGTTTTTTAGATATGCAGAAAACAGACAGAGAGCCAGTCAGACCGAAAAACCCACGGAATTGAGAAAATATGTTTTTTTGGCATCTAGGGATCCTAAAACCAAGATCTGTAAAAACCTGGGAGAGTAATTTTTTAACGATTACAATACTTCCGTTTTACGAGGGAAGTAAAAATACAAAATGCTACCAATTAAAAAAACTACAACTTTAATCTTGTTTTAGGGAGCTGTTTCACTCCTCAGAGTAACCCCATATAAAGAAAAAAAAATTGCTTTTATTTGTAAAAACATAAAATAAATAGGTTCTATGGCCTTTGAAATGTTTCATTTACAAAGAGATAAATTAAATTTGACGTATTTCAGCGTTTTTCTTTAGCGCAGTAGCTAACTGCTTTAGAATAAATACATGTTTTCGTTTTTTGGAGGCAGCTTCATTTCCCTAAGACTACCTTATATTGGGAAAAAAATAAAAGAAATTTGACGTGTTTTATCTTTTGATAAAAAAAAACCAAACGGTTTTAAAATAACTTCTTTTTTGTTTCCAGAGAACTATTTCATTCTCATAGGGCTACCTTGTATAGTGAAAAGAAACGTAAAATAAATCGTTGTATATCACTGTTTCTTAAAAAAGTGGTTTTTAGGGGTTTTTTTATCACATAAAATCAAACCTGCCGAATTAAAAAAAAATGTTTTTACATAAAAAAAAAGAATTTTGATATGTTTCACAGTTTTTTGTTTTTCGTTTTCAGAGAGCTACCCTGCATATAAGAAATAAAATTAACGTAATTCACTGTTTTTTAAATATATTAATTGTTTTTTAAATACATAGAATCGAAAAAAAATCAATTTCTACGCCAGTGATTTCCGCATTTTTTGATGGCAAAACATGAATGTATTTTTGCTTTCAATTCTCACACCCTTTAAAATGTTTATGCCTATAATACTTTAATCCCCGCTAGAGTAATTTTGGTGGAAATTTGACTATATTTTCAGAACATTTTTTCGATTACAATACCTCCCTTATATAATTGCTCATATAGTGTATCAATTATGCAATACGTTATACGGGAAAGTAATTACTGATTTAAAATACTTTGGACTTTTCCATCACATACTAACGAAAGTATTTTTAAGTAAGTGTTTTAAACAAGCACCATCACTATTTAAACAAACAGGGCAACGGTTAATCAAGCATCAAATATTCGATTGTGAAGAACGTTTTCGTCAACAATTTTACCAGTACAATAAACTAGTACTTTCATAAGATATCGTAGAATTGGGCAAAGTTGTATAAAATTTTACGCTTTTTTTCAGAAATTCCAACCCAGTTTAGATCCAAAAATACGATAAAATTTCAAGATAACTCTAGGGATTAAGTATGAAATGAGTTACATACGGATCGGAAAAAAATACGAACACTTTTTTTTTAGAAAAGTCCAGTCCAACCAAAATGGGGCGAAGTTCGGATTGACTATAAACTTCCATAAAACCAACTACCCGTAGTTATAGTACATAAAGATGAAGTTGAACATCAAAAATACGTTTTTAAGATTTTCCGAAAAAAATTTTAGTGTCCTTATTGCTTCAGTTAAACGTGGTATAGCATGTGTAGGATAAATAAAACAAACATCCTTTGTTAAAAATTCGCCGACGTTTCGACTTTATTTTAAATTGACACTTATTAGCTTCTGCTATTGACTGGAAGTTATACACAGCTGAATAAATCCATGTAAGTCGCAAAAACTTAAGTCTTCTAAAATTCAGTACAGTCGTATCAGCCATTGTGAAAATTAGTGCGTACACAGTAATGTACTTGTACAAGAAATATATATTATTTATAAAAAAAACATTGAACATTTAGACAAAATCAAAACCACAAACTACGCAAAACTTCAACAATCATGCATAACAAAATGTCTATTTTTATTAACCAGGGATCTTTGGGTCAAGGCAAAAACTCATCACCTAATAGAACACAAAAGAGGAAAAAAGGTATTTAAATAGAATATCATCGGTATTATATTATTTATTCGGTAAATTTGACACAGGAACACAAATACTGGCAAGCAATCGTTAGCATTAAATTATTTATGTTGTCATTATTTTTTTCCTCCCTTTTCATTTTTACTTCCCTTGTAAGAGGAAAGTATTATAATCGTGAGAAAATCAGTCTCCGAGATTTTTTCAGATTTTCACGTTTCAGCGTCCCTAGACGACGAAAAACACGTTTTCTCGATTCCGTCGGTCTGCTTAATAAACCAACTTAAATTTTGTACCATAACTAATTGTAGTATAGAGATAAAGTAGTAAAACTGTGGTACTTATTCAAGATGGCTGAACAAAATGGCGGCCAAGTAAAATTTTCGTAATCTGATAAAATCCTCCTCTCAGATTTTACATATCTTCGCGTTTTAGCGTCTCTCGTCTGTCTGTCAGTTCGCGGCATAACTTAGAAACCACTCATTGATTGACTTCAAATTTTAGTCAAAAATTGAGGTTCGCATGGGGATGACCTGGTAATATTTTGATAAAAATCTGCCGGTACAGGATAGAAAATATTACTAAAAAACTAATTATCCAATTTATCTCAAATTGCACAAAAATCAAGTATTATGTAGAAACTCCTTGTAAAATTTTGGTACGAATCCAAGATGGAAAAACAAAATAACGGCTTATCATAATATTTAGAAATTCAGCCTAAAACACTACTTATTGAACTAATTTCAAATTGTGTTTTGTAACATTTTTTAATATAGAGATGAACTAGTAAAACTGTTGAAGCAATTCAAGATGGCGGAACCAGATGGCGGTCAAATACATTTTTTATAATCTGAAAGAAATCACACTCCCAAAAGATATGTTTTATCAATTCCGTCAGTCCATTTGTCGGTTTGTCTATTTGACTGTCAGTTTGCGACATAGCTTAAAAACTACGTATCTGATTGACTTCAAATTTTTGTCAAAAATTATGGTATGTATAATATTTTGGTAAAAATCCAATATACCGGAACAAAATGGCGGCCTACTGAACCGTTAAAAAAAATATTACTAAAAATTTTGAACCAATATCAAATATTACATAAGAATGATCTGGTAACATTTTGGTACAAATATAAGATTGCAAAACAAAATGGCGACCTAATAAATTATCATAAAATAAGTCTGAAAGATCTACTTATTAGATTGATTTCAAATTTTGTGCAAGCATTAAGTGTGATATAGAGATAAACAGGTAAAGTTGTGTTACGAATTCAAGATAGCGAAACTAAATGCGGCCAAATAAAATGTTTAAAAAAACCAACATAAAAACTCTTATTTAATTGTCTGTAGATTTTGGAGAAAAATAAAATATGGTATAAGTATAAACTGGTACGAACTCAACATGACGTAACAAAATCGCGATATGTCAAAACTACTTGTTGAATTTATTTTAAATTATGCCCAAAAAGCCAGTCTGGCATAGGTGAAATCTGGTATAAATATGGTTCAATAAAAGTGTTTAAAAAGACGGTGTATATATGTGTTCTTAAGCAGCTCTGTATATACAGAATTGGTTTACACTTCATTATTCCTAATAAAAAAAAATATTCTTAAGAAAATTTACCGATGTTTTATATTCTTATCGGACTCCAATATGTATTTAAATTTTTGACAAATGCTTTGCAAAATTGTTTTTAGAATAACCCTCTATATAGATTTACCGTGTGTGTACCGAAAGCCTGAGTACACGTTCTATAGTTGACGGTGTTGTTCAAAGTTATGTAAATAATTTTACTTATTCAACGTTTGTAATAATTATCTTCCCTATCCAAAATTTGTACATTTTCAAAATCAAATTTATGATTTATCGCAAAGTGTTGTTTGAGATAATGCAGTTTTTTCTGTTTTGTTAATATAATTTTTCCTACAATCATATTTATGCTGCTGAATCCGGTTTTTTAAATGTTGTTTGCTCATACCTATATTAAATTATCGCACCTTGTACACAGAATTTTATATATAATGTTGGATTGAAAATCTTTTAGTGTGGTGTCTTTTAATTTAGAAAACACGGAATTTTCGCACTTTTTTGTTACAAAATGCTAACCCGTACTCTGGATTCTTTTTGGAATAATATGAAATAAAAATATTAGATTTTTTTCGGGATGGCCTCGTATATAGCGAAATCTACAAAATTCGATCTCCTGTATTTTAATTGTTACTTAATTTGTTTTTATCTTGATTTATAATTCAATTTACTAGCGATATTGGGTAGTTGTTTTCTTAAAAAACATTATTTATAATCTGCTATGACTTCTTAGAATGGTTATTTCTAATACCAAAATAAAACTTATTTTCCGTAATTTTCACTGGGTCTTATCATAGGAACGAAGAGTTCGCAGATCAGTAAAAATGAGAAGTTTTAACCTGTTTTTTCGAAACATCCTGTATGTTAAATGTGATTAGATTTAATACACTGAGTTTTCCTACCTTCCTACTATTTGTATGAAGTAATGTGATTTGTTCAGAGAAGCAGTTTAAATTTATGATAAAATTTTTTGTTTTCACTTTTCAGTATTCTACTGAGTTTTTTCAGCAATATGACCTCAAAAACGGAACTCTAAGTACTTCAATTTCAGCTTTAGTATCAAGTGAAACGATTATGATTTTTTTAATTGCATATTGGAGTACAATTCGCTGGTTTCACTGCTTGCTTCTTCTCTCTTCCTATTTCTCTTTAACTTATAAGTGAATATAGAGTATTATTTTTTTAACCGACATCTTTTAGCCAATATGCTATAACACTATCCCAGAATGACAGCTTTATAAAGGCGTATCGTTTTTTAGGGCATGACTGGTAGTTTCGAAAGTTAGGGAAATCTCGATCAAAATGCTATATGATAACACAAGATTGCAAACTCTAGGTGACTTACCCAGAGAAGTAACGTAATTAACCAACAAGATGTGATTAATTATATGCAAGTTTTTGAGTGCAAATAATCTAGAATCTACTATAATAGAAATATCAGAGGACAATTTACTATTGTTAAGTATCAGATATTTGCATAAACAATACAAGTTTCTTGCGCGAATGTTTAGCAATCTTTGAATACATAATTAGGCTTGATAAAATATTGTTTAATGAAATATTTACATACATGTTTCTCCATCCCCCTAATTTACATATACCTTTTTCGTCCAAATACGGTACAAATAATAGGAAATTCGAACTCTGTAGAAAAACTGATGCGTTGCTGCCATTTTTCAGTTTTTTTTACACAGCTTACACGTTTTAAATAGAAAGAGAACCAATGGTTTACATTTCACTGTTAGCGGGTGAGATTATTGTATCGTGAAAAAATTAACCTCCGAGATTTTTCAGATCTTTACGTTAGGTCCCTAGATGACGAAAAACATGTTTTTTCGATTCCGTCGATCTGTCTGTCTGTCGGTCTGTTTGTTAGAGACATAGCTAAAAACTACTTACCCGATTGACTTCAAATTTTGGTCAAAAATTAAGGGTCATATAGAGATGACCTGGTAACATTTTGGTAAAAATCCAATATATATGGCAAAACAAAATGGCGGCCTAGTGAAATGTTAAAAAAATTATTACTAAGAAAGTACTTATACAATTTATTTCAAATTTTGCGCAAAAATTAAGTATTATGTAGGAATCAACTGGCAAAATTTTGGTACGAATCTAAGATGGCGGTTTAATACAATATTTAAATATTGAGCCTAAAAAAACTACTTAATGAACTGATTTCAAATTGTGTGCCATGACTAATTATTGTAGTATAGACATGATCTAGTAAAACTGTGGTATTAATTCAAGATGGCGGAACAAATAAAATTTTTGTTATCTGAAAAATTGCCCTCCGAGATTTTTTCAGATCTTCACGTTTCAGGGTCTCTAGATGCCGAAAAAACATGTTTTCTCAGTTCTGTCTGGCTGTCTATCGATCTGTTCGCGGCATAGCTTAAATTTTAGTCAAGAATTGAGGCTCTTATGAGAATGACCTAGTAATATTTTGGTAAAAATACAATTTGCCAGACCAGATAGCGGTCTAATGAAGCGTTAAAAAAATTATTACCTATAAAAACTAATTATCCAATTTGCACAAAAATCAAGTATTATGTAAGAATTAACTGGTAAAATGTTGGTACGAATAGAAGATGGCGGAACAAAATGGTGGCTTAATAAAATATTTAGAAATTTAGCATGAAAAAACTACTCATTGAACCCTTTATTAAGTCCAAATTGTGTGCCATAACTAATTGTAGTATAGAGATGAACTAGTAAAACTGTGGTACTCATTCAAGATAGTGGAACAAAATGGCGGCCAAATAAAATTTTTGTAATCTGAAAGATCACACTTGCAGGTTTTACATATATTCACGTGTTAGCGTCCCAAGATGTCAAAAAATATGTTTTATCAATTCCGTCGGTCCGCCTGTCGCTTTATCTGTCTGTCACTTCGCGGCATAGCTTAAGAACTACTCATCAGATCAAATCGACTTTTTTAGTCAAAAATTAAGGCTCATATGAAGGTGACTTCGTAATATTTTGCCAAAAACCAGTATGTCGGAACAAGATGGCGGCCTAGTAAAATGTTAAACAATTATTACTAAAAACTAATTAACCAATTTACCTTAAATTTTGCAAAAAAAAGTGTAACTTAAGAATGAACTGGTAACATTTTGGTATGAATATAGGAAGCAAAACAAAATGGCGGCCTAATAAAATGTTTAAAAAATCAGTCTGAAAAAACTACTTATAAGGTTAATTTCAAATTTTGTGCAAGCATTGAATGCGATATAGAGTTAAGCTGGTAAAGTTGTGTTACGAATTTAAGATAGCGGAATAAAATAGCGACCAAATAAGGCAAAAAAATCGTCTTATTCAATTGGCTGTAAATTTTGGAGAAAAATTAAATATGATATAAGGATAAACTAATGCGAATTCAACATGACGAATCAAAATTGTGGTGTGTGTCAATGTAAAAACTACTTATTGAATTTATTTTAAATTATCCCCAAAATCAAGTGTGGCATAGGTATAAACTGGTAAAATATTGGTAGGGATCTAATATATTGGAACGAAATGGCGTCCTATAAAAATGTTTGAATAGACAGTACATGTGTTCCTAAATAACTAGTACTGAACTAAATTAGTTGACACTTCACTATTCCTAATAAAAGGAAGTATTCATAATGAGGGAAGTTCCTGGTAAAGGAAATTTACCGACTTTCCAAATTAAATTGCGGTCGCAGAAAAAAATTGTATGAGACTTCTGTTATAAACGCAGATCCTGCATTGTGACCAACAATTTTCGGAAATACTGAAAGAAGTTTTTTGATAAAGCAAGGGCCCACTAAACCATTACACAATTAAAAGCTTTCTTGTGATGATGCTGGCCGACAATTTAGCGCAAATTACTGTAGAAGAATATTAAGAATTGGTGAGCAAGTTAGAGACAAGCTTGTGTACTCGATTTTAAAAAACGGTGTATACTGTTTTTGCTGCAAAATGTTTGTCCTATCTACCCATTTGAGCAAGAAAGAAAGCCCAAACAATATAGTAAAGTTAATAAATATGTTAAATTTTCACCTTAGCGTTGCTAGACGAAAGTTGCTAACTATATCGGTACCTGCAGCAAGTGGATATAGATGTTTCTATAAATTAAAGTTAATTAAGCAAAAGCGGCCGCTGCGCTAATTTACAGTTCTCGTTTTATTATATTATGGTTACTGAGATGCAAGGATACGTATGTCTGTGTTCAACTCAAAGCCGAATACCTTGTGACCGGCTGTTCCTTGGTTGTAGTAAAATGTTGTGGGATCGTAAATACCTAAATGTTTATGTATTTGTAGTTGCTTATGACATCGTTATTTTAAAAGAGCAGTATGGATATGTCAGTGTTACCAAAGACAGATAATTTTTCGAAATGAGGATCCATCCAATGTAAAATAAATTAACCCCTAAACGGATCCCAATTTTGTATTTTGTTCCACATGGCTGATATCCATCTGCGATTTACTGCATTCGATCAGCCAGTTAAATCAGTTTATAAATAAAAATAATTTTTGTATTATATTTTTCAAATAAGAAGACGCTTCTGGCAACATAAATTTACATATTGTTGTTGCGTTCTAATTAAACTGTGACATGAACAGTTATTGTGGTTAATTTATTTGTATCTGATGGATATATGTATATAATCGGTCGTTGATACTACTCATTTTATAAACATTTTTTCTTCGGAATAAAACAATATTATACTAGACTCAAAAAATGAAAAAGTGCCCAAATCCACAAATTAAGTCACATGGCATGTCAGAGAACCATTCTAAATTTTTGAGACCAGCAAAAGAGCACTAAATTTTATGTAAATGGAACAAAAAAATTATGCTTTCTATTTTAAAATTCTAATAGTAATATGATACTAAATTTTATGTATAAATATATTAAATTTACCAATAGTGAATTTCTGTTTTTTTGTTTAACGACATTTTTTGCTTTTGTTTAATCTACAGCGTGTAACAAAAGTACGGGAAAGGCAAAATATCTCAGTTACCGCTTACCTGAATTTATTGAAGATATGTACTACAATGTGTTCCGTAATGCTGCCAAGTTTACCGTTTTTCTGTTACAAAAGGAATTTTTTTTAATGGAACACCCTGTATTATATTACTTTTGTAAAATCTACGTAAAAGTCAACAATTTTTGCGAAAATAAAGGTCAAATATCAAGATATAGATGTCGCCTCGAGAGTAGCAGTACGTTTGTTAACCGTGTCCTTAGTTTAAAGTCTTTTTACAAAGTTCTAAGTTATTTTATTTTAAAAATAGTGGTACAGTAGATTCAGTATACTTGACTGATAGTTCTGTGCTTAGTGAATATCCCAGAAAATGAGAACAACCAGGAATAAAAGCAATAAAAACTCTGTAATCAATGCTGACGGCGATGCGCATGATCAGGTCGATCTTGTTGCTAAGATGGAAGCAATGGAGGCAAATTTTAAAAAGGGTTTGGGACTACTTCGCAATGAGTATGTTAGGGAAAATGTTTCTATAAACCCGAATCAAAGGCCCGACAACTTCATACAAAAATGTCAAGAATTTGAAACTAGTACCAAAGATGCTCTTGAACAACTAAAAAAAGAGGTGTCTGCCATTCGTTCTAGTATTAATCATGTACAAAACGAATGCTCTAAAGGCAAAAGGAGTGAGAACTTCAAAAAATTAATATTTCATGGAATACAAGAAAAAGGTAATCAATACCTCCTTCAAGATATATGCGATGCAGTCTCCGCAAATTTACAAATAAGCATAAACAAAAATTATTTTTGATGAGTTTCTGCTATCGCGTCGGCCAAAACACACCAACAAAAAATAATCTATCTCAATCCCAAAATAAATTCCGACCAGTCGTAGTTGAATTTACCACTATGTGGAAGCGAGAAGAGGTGTTTTACGCCAAAAGGAAATTCAAAAATTCCGGTGTTTCCATTAGTGAATGCTTATTAAAAGTCAGTATGAGCTGTTTCTAAAAGTGCGTGAAATCTACAAAAATAATGCGTGGTCGACTCGGGGTGATGTTTTTGTGTTTTCCAATAATAAAAAAATCTGTATAAAAAGTATTAACGATTTACAAAATATTAAGTAAATTAAAACTATAATTCTATTATTAATTACTATTTATTAGGACATGGCTTTAGCTAATATTTACTCTATTTTTTCTTTTTGTGTTCCTTTCTTGATATAATTGTTATTTAAGTATATAGGCCAGTGGCGGCTACAAATAAATTTAATTTAGATTTTAGTTTAAATTATTCGAAAAGAAAAAGATGGATATAATTTTAATTTAAATTAGTAATTTTTATGCAAAGGATTAGGTTAGCTCATCTTAATATTAGGCCATTAATTGCAAAATTTAATCAATTTAAACGAGTTGTGGAAAGTGGTGATTATAATGTGGTGGATATTAGCGAGACATTGTTGAATAGCGACATCGACTCGGAGGAAGCTAAAATACCCGGATATGATCTGGTAAGACAAAATAGACTAAGCAGGGGGGTGGTGTGGCTATTTTTTATAAAAATTATTTGAATATAACTCAGATACATCCATCCAGTGTTAATTCAAATTATGAGCAGGTGTGGCTGTCATGTAATTTGAATAAAAAATCTTACATCATTGGTAGTGTATATAGACCTCCTTCTTATAACGCTAATGACTTATTAACTCATTTTTAGGAGCAAATAATGTATTTAATATCAAAGTGTAATTATCCTTTTTGCTTAGGTGATTTAAATATTAACCTGATGAACTTTCACGTTAAAGAAGTCCTAGAATTAACTTCTCTTCTTGAATCAATAGGTTTTAAACAAATTATAAATAAACCCACTCGAATTGCGGCAAAAAGCTTAACTTATTGGATCTTATCATAACTCCTGAAGACCTTTCAATGGAAATAGTCGATACTCTCTCAGTCACAGATATCTCTGTTCACGATTTAGTGTATTGTGAATTTATAATTCCGAAATTCAAAATCGGGCCTGTCGTTAGCGAATATAGAGAACTAAGCAACATAGATTACCTTCAGTTTAGTGCTGATCTTCAATCCATTCTTTGGCCAAATATCTTTGATCTCGAGACAGTAGATGACAAAGGACAGTTTTTTAATGAAAATATTCAATCTCTCTTAGAAATTTATGCTCCCATGAGAACGGCCAAGTTTACAAAAAAAAATGAACCGTGGATCACCGACACAATTCGTGAAATGATAAAGATAAGAAACAAAGCTTTGACGCGTCTTAAACGTACTAGGTCGCAGGCACACTGGGATTACTATAAAAGTATGCGAAACTTAATAACCCTTACGATTCGAAGAGAAAAAAATCATTTTTTGACTCTAAATTGCAGAACTCCTCTAATATATGGCAGGATAGGAGAAAATTTGGTCTTTACAAGGAAAAAAATATTGTAGAAATCCCAGATTCCCTTAAAAATACCTGGCGATTTTAATCAATTTTTTACTGTTCCAGCGCCTCGTAGTGTTGATAATACAAGGCATATTAATTACTATAAAAACGAATTAAGCGACAAGGTATTTGTCATTTTAAATTTTTCCTGAGGTATCAGAGGTTCAAGTTTCCAAAGTGTTGATGGGTATAAAATCTGGCGCTGAGGGAACAGACTGTGTCAGCAGTCGTGTTGTCCCTTTCTCTTACCTTATATAACACACCTAATTATTTATTGTATCGCTCATGCAGTATTTCCCTTCATTCAAATTGGAAAAAAGCGTTAATACAACCGCTACCCAAAATATCCTCGCCAAAAGAATTTAAATATTTTCGGCCCATTAGTGTTTTGCCTTGCATGCCCAAAATTCTAGAAAAAGTAATTAATATTCAACCATCTGAACATGTTGAAAATAGTGGCATTCCTGCCTGAAACTCAGTCGGGATTTCGCGCCCACCATGGATGTTCTACAGCATTAGCAAATGTAACTGACGATATTTTTCAGTCCATTGAGGACGGTCAAATAACCGTTTTAGCATTATTAGATTTTTCGAAAGCCTTCGATACAGTGAATCATGGGTTGCTACTTGCTGTTTTGCATTACATTGGTGTTTCTGAGAGCGCAGTTTTGTTTTTCAAGAATTTCTTAACAAATAGAAAGCGGTCAGTCTGAATTGACAGCATGGTGTCCGCTGCAATAAAAATTGCTAATGGTGTACCTCAAGGTTCACCCTTCTCTCCACTTTTGTATGCCATTTATACCGCTTTTCTTTCGAAAGCAATGAGAATATGCTCTGCTCAATATTATGCGGATGATATGCAAGTTTATTTATCTTTTAAAAAGGTCGATGTCGTTGCCAGCTGTGAAATTATGAGTACGTTATGATATTATGATAAAACGTATTCAATCATGGTGATGTTATTTACGGTAGTTGTCTTAATGCTATTGATAAACGTAGAATTCAGTATATGCAAAATTCTTGCCTAAGACTTATTTATGGAATAAAGAATAGAAAAGAAACATATATCACACAAACTGGTGGAAACCAATTGATTGAGTATGGAGGAAAGAAGAGAGTTACACCTTGCTTGTTTTTTTCATAAAATTATTACTCTTAAGTGCCTTCGTATTTATATAACCGCATAGTTTTCAGAACTCATGTACATAATATTAATGTTAGGTTTAGAGGCAAAATAACTCCACCATTTCACAGAACTGCAAATTTTTGAGCGTAGTTTTTCCTACAATATTGCTAAGCTCTATAATAATTTACCAGATAAGTTCTAGACACTTTCACTATTCACTTTCAGGAACAATTATAAAATATTTATTACGACTAAACGTAAAAATTGATGGAACCTCTTCTTGGGTCTATATGCAATTTGCATTTTTTTTTAATTGCTAGCCGCCATATGTACCATATGTTCTTTTTTCCTGTCTCTCATCATTTATTCTTAGTTATAAGTTATGTATTTATTATATATCCGGAGTTGAGTCTGATCAGGGGGATATATATATGTCCTATCTGAACTTCGCTTTTTTCTAATTGTTTTTTATTCCATATATTTTTTATTACTTTGTATAAAAATTCAGAAATAAAGACATTTATTATTATTATTATATCCATAATTTAATGTAATAACTTTTATTAAAATACCTGCACACAAAAGGCTAGCTGAGATGTTTGATAACGTCAGTTTTGTTGATTTACAAAAATAGATCCTTAAACTGAGACCCTAATAATTGAAATTTTAGTTATACCGAGTTACGGGGAAAGAATGCGAAAGCAGCAAGATATTTTTAACATTTTTAATAACCAATATCTAACAGAAATCCAATAACTAAATCTACCATAAGTAAAATTAAAAAAAAATATCAGCAGTTAAGGTGGTTAATTTATTTGTATTTGATGAATATATGTATATAATCGGTCGTTGATACTACCCGTTTTAGAATTTTTTTCCTTCGGAATAAAACAATATTATACTAAACTCAAATAATAAAAAAGCGCCCAAATCTACAAATCCAGTCATGACATCCAGGCATGTCACAGAACCATTTTACAATTTTGAGACCAGTAAAAGAGCACTAAATTTTATGTAAATGGTACAAAAAATTATGCTTTCTACTTTAAAATTCTAAGAATAGTAATATGATACTAAATTTTATGTATACATATATTTACCAATAGTGAATTTCTGTTTTTATGTTTACCGACATTTTTTGCTTTTTTAGCTTTTGTTTAATCTACAGCGTATAACAAAAGTAAGGAAAAGGCACTGCTTACCTGAATTTATTGAAAATATGTACTATAATGTGTTCCCTATTGCTGCCAAGTTTACTGCTTTTCTGTTACAAAAGGAAAATGATTTTTTTTAATGGAACGCCTTATATTATATTACTTTTATAAAATATTAATTAATATAAATTTTTTAATTTGATAATTTTCATAATTTAATGTACTACCTTTTATCGAAATACCTGCACACAATAGGTTAGCTGATATGTTTGACAACGTCAGATTTACAAAAATGGATCGTTTAACTGAGACTCTAATAATTGAAATTCTAGCTATACTGGGTTATGGGGAAAGAATGCGAGAGCAGCAAGATGTTTGTAACATTTTTAATAACCAATATCCTAACAGAAATCCATTAACTAAATCCACCGTAAGTAAAATTTTAAAACAATATCGTGAAACTGGAAAGGTAAAAGATACTGTACGTTCTGTCAGACCTAAAAGTGCAACAGATGGTGATATGGTTCCGAATGTCATAATTAGTTTAGAAGAAAATCCGCACCTTTCTACCAGAACATTAAGAAGAGAAAATGACGTCTCGCACATGTCCGTAGAGCGATTTATAAAAACTGAAAAGTTTCGTCCATACGAAATAACTTTGGGCAAGAACTCTCTGAGGATGACCGTGATAGGTGCTTGGAATTTTGTGAAACAATGATGGAACGTTGCAATGCCAATCAAAATTCTGTCTATCAAATTATTTTTTTTCTGACGAAGCAACTTTTTTTTTAAAATTTAAAAATCCACATTGGATACGTGAAGATCATACCCAATTTCCCCAAAAGATAAATATTTGTTGTGATATAAAAGGTGCAAAATAAACCGAAATTGTCCCAGCTCACAACTATTTCCGAATAACCGTAAGTTCCTTACTTTATCTGCTGTATTGAGTATTTAAACTTGATCTTTTTAGATAATGGTGCACCAAATGATGAAATATGATTTTAGGATAGTACTCCACCGCAATTTGCTCGGAATGTTCCGGAATATTTAGACAATGTTTTTTTTTTGGAAGATTGATTGAACGTAAGGCCACGTCAGTCTCCGAACTTGACGCTCTTCGAGTATTTTTTGTAGAGATGCCTTAAAAATTTCGTATATTAAATTAAGCCCAATGACCTCGAGGATTTAAACGAGTTAATAGAAATGGAATGTAGCCGAATCGAGGATGCTGGCATTCTTTTTAATGTATTAAATGTTTTCCCATAGTTTTTGACCTACTGTCAGGAGGAGTAACATTTTAAACACTTTGTTTAGTTTCACTAATTTATTGTTTGTGTTATTAGGTATTTCTTTTTTGTATTGTATTGTTTCTATTGTTTTTACAACTTACTTTTAAAGTTAAGGCGCTGTTTTCTCTTGCTAGTGTTTTGGTAGCAAGATCAGGAATTATTGCGCTTTCCGGTCTGCCAGAACGTACAGCATCTTTTACTCTTCCAGTTTCACGGAATGTTAATTTTCCTTACGGTAGATTTAGTTATTGAATTTCTGTTAGGATATTTGTCATTAAAGATATTACAAACATCTTGCAGGTTTCCATTCCTTCCACATAACCCAGTTTAATTAAAATTTCAATTCTTTAGGTTTCAGTTAAACGAGCCATTCTTGTAAATCAACAAAACTGACATTGTCAAACATATCAGATATGTGCAGGTATTTTAATAAAAGGTAATACATTAAATTATGGATATTAGACCCTTACTATCGCAAAAACTATTGCCTTTTATAACAGTGCTCTTAATAAAAAGTTTGAAAGTTTTAAGCAGATTTAAAAAAATTAATATAATATAAAGTGTTCCTTTAAAAAAAGTACTTTTCCTATTTTAACAGAAAAAAACGGTAAACTATTGGATCCGGCATAATTTAATACTTAAGTGTGCATATTTTTATTAAATTCAGGTAAGTGGTACCTGAGATATTTGGCCGTTTCCTTACTTTTGTTAGGATAAGTATTATAATAATATTTACAATAACTTTATACATTTTCATACTTCCGTGAATCTGAATAAGGTCAAACGATGTAACGGGAGCTTAATATTATTTCCCATATCTTTTCAAATGTTCGGTATTAAACTCAGAAGTTACATTCTTTAATGTACAATGCAGAAAATAATTAAAGAGTTTTTATTTAATTTTGCAGTTAATGATATTCTGCTCTGACACTTATTCAACAAGATATAATAAATCACAAATCAAAACGTGGAAAGGATTGCGTTTTTGTCGTAAGATAAATCACCGATTCAAAAGTTTCTTGAGAAATAAATTTGAATTTAAGAGTACAGGCAAGCTTTCTCATACCTTGTCGTGTTCAGGCGTGACTGTTTACAAATCAACTTTTCCAATTTTTAAAGTTATAAATCGTGTTAGACAATAAATCGTAGTTTTTTGTTTTTGCGAGGATGATATCTGTAAAATATAAATTTGATAAACATGTTAAAATAAATTCGTAAATGTATTTCGCTGCTATATAAGTTTGGCCTACTTGCTTTTTACGATTTGCCAGTATATAACAAACGCAACAAGTAACTTATAGTTTTACACCATCACAGTACTTTTACAATAATCGATGAAAATAAAATATCTTTTATAAAAGAACTTTTAATATACTTTTTAGTTTCACACCGCATGTTGTAGTACTTGATAAAATATATAAAATATGATGGTTGCTTGCCGTTTGTTGGGGCTACTTTTCTGATTCAATGGCGAATTCAAAGCAATCGTCGAGAAAAGGGGGATGGGAATTTAAGAAAATATTTATTGTTGTCAATGTGACGTATGTTACCTCCTCACTTTTTTTTAGGGATGGTAATCTAACAATAATATTTTTCATTGAACATACGTCTTTATTCTATCAAACATATTTTATTGTTGAGAAGATAGTTGCATCCTATACCTCATACGCTTCTATAAAAACGCGCTCAAGTCTATATACCTCTGTACCGTAAACTTGGGATTTTATCGATAAAAACCTCTTGGGTTTTTTACTTTCACGGCTTCACCCACTATCCTGCTCTCTTTTTTAAGCTCTTTTTTCATTCTTAATTAGGTTATTAATAAAGCGACTCTATTTAAAGCAGTAGAAACAGTTTTGACAAGAACCCAATTTTATTTTAATATTTGTAAAATGTAATCGAAAAAACACGATATTATAACGCTATAATAAATAAATATATACCTAGAGGGGTTTAGATGAGACCCAAGGTGATAGATTTTGTGTGGGCAACATATTGGGGTAATACATGCGAAAGATTAAAACAAAAACCGTACATTAATACAGTTTGCACAGTTCAAATCTAAGACGGATACAATTACGATACAAATTACCGTAGTCACAATGATTTAATTATAATAATTACAAAAAAAATGTAAGTACCTTACAAACAAGAATAAAATCATAGTAAACTTAAAATTCCTTTCACAGAGCCACGCGACGTCCCTTGCTAAATCATATTTGTCCGGATCTCTTTATGAAACTCTTAATTACCTTTAGAATTATCTCTGCATAAGACTTGTGTTTGTCAGAATTTATATGGAGTGTTTCCCTATTTTCATTTAATAATGTTGCCAATGAACATTTCATCTTCAACACCAGTATAATAAACAAACAAACTATATTTGTTTAATAATTACCACCCGTTTATTTCCATTTGACAGCTGTTTCGACACTCTGTGTCTTTTTCAAAAACCAACTTAAGACTGATACTAAAACTAAGATATTTTTTTTTAACAATAATAAAAGAGTCTACCTTCCTTACCCTAGCAGATATATAGCAATAAAATATTATAGTTTTTCCTCTTATTAATTTCTAAAATTTCCAATTAATTTAACTTGTAACTTTTATTGGCTGAATGCAACGTTTTAAATGTATTATTAAAATTATGATGTATTTCTAGTAAATATTTTGAATAATTAATTGGAATCAGTTTTTTATTTAATATATGATGTTTCATACATATATACTTTTTCGCCAAAACCACATTTTAATTCAAATACCCCTGATTTTTGATCCTTATTTGTATTAGAGTTGTATTTTTTAATATATCTACCTAAAGTATTATTGGTACAAAAGCTACTTTATAATTTCTTTTTTTAAGATATTTCCCCATTTTACTGCTAATTTTTCCGGTATGTTAATGTGTTAAATTTAATATTGTCATTGGGATAAATGAAATTGAGTGCTTTTTATATCGTTATTTATTTACGATTTTGTCTATTATAGTTGCGTCATAACCATTATTAACTGAAACTTGTTTTATAATATTAAGTTCTTTGTTAAAATTTTCTGTTGACAGAGGGACATTAATTAAACGATGTACAAAACTATGAAATGCTGCCTTCTTATGTGTGAATGTGTGGTTTGATGAATTATTTATTGTTATATCTTTATAGGATGGTTTAAGATAAATTTCAAAATCGTGTTTATTACTATTGTTCCTGATTTTTAAATCTAAAAAGTTTATGAACTTATTTTCTTTTAATTCTAAAGTGAATCTTGTATTTTTATGTAATTTATTAATAGAATTTAGAAAGAGGTTAAGTTGTCTCTCTGTGCCTGTGCAACAAGCCAAAGTATCGTCAGCGTAACTGCACCAATAAATAAACTTGTCTCGTACAGGGTGATTATTCATTATTTGTTCTAAGTTATCAAGAAATATTTCAGCTAAAATAGGACTTAACGGGTTACCGATTATTAAACCTTCTTTACTTAAATAGATCAAGCCATTAAATTCAAAATAATTTTGATCAAGGCACACTGCCAACAAATCTAATATGTCATTCTTAACAACTGTTGACTTTTTTTTTAATAGCAAATTATCCATTTAGTTCATAGCTTTGATAGGTTTTGCACATCCAAAGAAATTAAAATAGCGTTATTTGAAATTGCTATATCTTTAATATTATTAATTAATTCAAGGCTGATTTTTATACTATATTTAGGCTCGAAGTTACAAAATTTACTAATAATTTCTATTAATTTGTTAGATACACGGTGTGCTGGGGCTGTTACATTACTGGCCGAATGGGCATATTGCCTTTGTGTAACTTGATAAAAGAATATAGCTTCGGTGCTTGTGGGTACATTAACTTTAAACTATTTTATTTTGTCACTAAATAAATTACTTTTTTTGATTGCATTTTTGATCATTTTTTGAAATATATCTGTAGGAGCTTTATCTATTTTATTAAAGTTCTTAGGACTAGGATAGTTTTTTGGATGTAGTCTTTTTTTTCAGCGCAATAACCGTTTTTCCTTTATCCGCCCTAGTGAATATAATATTGTTTTGTACAATTTTTCCCTAATATTTCTAATTATAATAAAATTATTTGAAAATTGGCCAGCAAAAAATCTAAAGGTTCTGAAATAATTGATTTTGCTATTATGTGCTTTTCCATGACATTGTCTATATTGTTAAGAGGTAGTTCACATTCAACTTCGTCTTCAACATTTTTAACTAGAACAAGTTATTTTAATTGTACAGGTTACATATACGGAAAATAAACCCACCTTTTAACTTTAAATACAATGCAGTATGCCAAAAAAAATTCAATACAGAGTTGTACATTTTTAACTTATACTTTCTTTATTTTATTAGATATTTAAAGAATAAATTAACATATTCTAAATCATTTTCAGTATCTACTACTAGCCGTTTTCGAATTAGGAACATTTGAATATTTTATTTATCATTTAAAATTATTATTTTATTTTTGAAAATAGTATCTTCCCAAAATTAAATGCATTTTACCTAATTACAAAATATTGGTGTATATTTTGCTGATATTTTTGATGTCTCTTTTGTCGTTAATTAAGTGTGTTTTTTTTAATATATATCATTTCTAGAATTTCTCTTTTTGTTATATTTGGATCGGTTTTGAGGATTTTGGTGTTTTGATAACTAAATTTATGTTGAAACTGAACACGAAGAAATATAAAGTTCACAATTTACTTAAAAAAAATACAGTAAATTAAAATCAGAAACACCAAAAAATAAAAAAACTCATGCTAGATATCAGATACCGTGTACCGAATGTAACAAAATCTACGATGGTCAAACTGGTCAATATTTGGGCAGCAGGTTGAATGGTCATAAACATGATCAAACCAACGAGACCGCTCTCACTAAACATGAGTCAAGTCAATTTCAATATAAATTTGATTATCAAAACACCAAAATCCTCAACAAAATAAACAACAAAAAGAAATTCTAGAAATGATATATATTTATATAAACCTTTTTTTAACGCGTCGACTGCCATTTTATGTTTAATTGTTAAATGCAGAGCATTTCTTATCCCAGGATACTTGTTGAATGAGAAATAACCTATCTGATTTACTTTGTGCCACGTGAAGTATTGGCCAATCATAACGCACCGTTCAGTAATTTATACGTTTATTTCGCCGGATTATAAACAGACAGTGGCGTATTCAGGCGGGGGGGGGGGGTTAGCCCGAGTTAAGTTTTTAAGGTGATGTAAAAGGATATCTATCCTAAAACAAAACGCTACATTAGCAGCAGGTTTGTCAATAAAATAATCATTAAAGCCACAATCCACATGAATAACACTTCAAATATTAAGTACAATATTTCATGGCTAATGTAACATTTAGTATTAGCGTTTTTTTCACTTTGCCAGAACGTATCTATATCCAGCACAAAAGTTAATTGACTTTTTATTTTTGTGGTTAGGAAAATACCCCTTATGTTTTGTTGCATCAAATATTTTTTTGACAGTTTCCAAAATGGAATACCTTCAACAAGCTCAGAAAGAAAGCAAGATGACTCTGACATAGAAATCAGCGATCCTTATTGTACGGAGGACGTTCCATCATTTTTTCCTTTAGAGACAGGTACTAGTAGTTGCGATTCATGCAGTTCTTCGAGTTCAACCGAAACTGATAATGGTTTAGTCAACTTGAATGGCAAAAATAGAATATGGACTAGAGTTAACGACCTCAATCAAATTTCCATTTACCGGCTCTCCAGGTGTTATTATTGGCCCTTTTCCATATCATCTAATTACAGAGCGCTTTTGCTCTTTCTTAATAGTTAACCACGAATTAATTCTTATAATGACAAACGGAAACAAACAGAAATGCACGTAAAGTCCTCTCTTCTAAAACCTTAACGGGAAGCAGTCGCCTCAAAGTCTGGACCGATATAACTATCGAAGGGATAGTTCGGGTTTGCTTATTTGAATGGGACTTAAAACCTCTAAACATAAGCTAATATTGGAGTTTGAAGGCACTTTATAAAAATAATGTTGCTGGTCGGGTTCCGTTTCATGGAAGGCTTGGATTTAGGTGGCATATTCCTGGAAATCGTTATAAATATGGTGTGAAATTATTTAAAATTTGTGATCAGGATGCATATACATATAAAGTATCAGTTTATCAAGGAAGACAAGAAATAATATTAAGTGGCCTTTCTAAGGCGGTAGTTCTTCAACTTTCCGAAGATTACTTGAATAATGGACGTGACACTATCACAAATAATTTTTATACGAGTTTGGAGCTTGATAAGGATTTGTTGCAAAAATATACCCATCTAATTTATATAGAGAGTAAAAATAAAAAAGGACTACCCAAAGATATTACCTCTGCCAAACTAAAGAAGGGAGAAATAGTAGGATTGTTGTAATAAAATGGAAAAACCAACGAGATGTTTTATCTCTAAGCACGTGCAAAGAATACTGGAAAATAAATAGGAATAATGAGGAATTACTAAGCCAGAGCTCATCGTTGATTACAACAGAGGAAAAGGCGGTATTGATCTATCTGATCAGCTGCCGAACTGTTCAACACTATTTCATGAATCCTTAATAAAATTCGCAACTGAACTTTTGTTGGGAACTGCTGATAAATGATTTTATTATCTTCCAAAAAAATCCATAACCTTACAGAGGTTATAGTAGAATTTAGAGAAAAGATTTGCGAATCCTTACTCCAAATATATCTCAAAGAACAAAAAATGAGAAGGTATACGAAATCCCCGGCGATGATGAATTGGTGAAAACGGAAGAAACAGAAAAGTCAGAAGAAGGTTTACGCATTGCTATGAAACGTTGAGAAAGACAGAAAAAACCGCCAAAAAAGCTCGGGATGCCGCAAAAAGGGTTATCGTAATTTGCACAAAATGCCCCTTTCAGATTAGTCTTTCTTCTAGTGTTTATCTACCATTCATATAAAAGGGTAGCTTGCGTAAACGTGTTTTAAACGTTTTTAATTAAAAATGCTCTAGCTATAACATTATATCATTTTTGCCTTTGTAACTTTTAAATTAAGATCAATCACATTCTTGCCAAACCAACTGTGTGAATGTAAAACTATTTACACCAGGCCATTTAACAATGTACTAATTTAAAATTGTATAACTATACCTGGGTAACCTGTGAGTCACTTAGTGTGAGATGAAGTAAACACCGTGGATGCCCTGCGTACCAAGCGGCGTGGAAAGAATTCCGAAATAAATATAAAGATGGCCGTCAAAGTGTTAAAAGTCAATTCTTTCTATAGAATTATGTAATTTATAAACACATTTAAAGAAAATATTTCCTCATCAGAAGGTTTGTAATTGTCTACAATAGAACGGTACTTTATTCTATAACATGCTATAATATGCAACTTCTAAAATCTATTCCACTACAAAAACAGCATTTGAAATAGAACATAGCAAGATCAAATTTCCAACGTGCCAAACTCTTATTGATTTTCTTAATAAATTTATCAATTCATAATAAATTTCTAAGATCGCCTAAAGATTATTCCCAAAATATATATCGGAAACACTATATTAGATCAGTAGTAAAGAGAAGAGCTCTATTAGCCCACATACCCCCCCCCCACATCTCCTCCAACAGGTAATTTACAAGTGACTTCAACTAACTAATTCCCCGCCATATTTTAATGCCGATTGTGTATTCAGCGTTCATATCATTTATCGCAATTTTCTGTATTTTTGACAAAAACCCCAAATTATTTTGATTATTTTAAGAAAACAATTGCCTACGTTCTACTCATAAATTGAAATACTGTTCTCCATCATAGTATTTTGCATACCCATGTCACAAAATATAATCGGAGCCTCAAACTACTAGTTTTGTTTTCAAATAATTCTTCCTTAGGGTGTGGATGTATCTCCTTTTCTTCAACTACTCCCCAGAACACAGTTCTTCGCTTCACTTCTAAACATGAAACTCTTGATCAGATAGTTTTGAACTCTTTTTTATTTTAATTTATCACTAAATCATATTTAAGCCTATCTAGAAGGAAAATTCAGTGTCAATTATTAGAATAAATCAGTCAGGCTACCAATGGCATTGGTTCTTCCACTATCACACCTTATTGTCAACAACAGCCTCTTTTTGATTTTGATGCTTTTGTTTTGACACTCGTGGCTCCGATTATATTTTAGATTTAAAATTAGGTGATGATCATTTTTACATTCTCTACAGATTCTACAGATACTAAACATACAGAAATCAGATATTTTCCTCATCACTCTGTGGTCAAACCAGAGAACTCAACCAATAAGTTTCATGAAATCGTAGTTTTTAATGCCTTTGCGAAATGATTAAAAGAGCTAAGCCTGATGAGCTTTAAAAAGGGCGAAATAATAATAATAATAATAATAGTAATAATAATGTTGTTCTTATTTCGGCAATACAGTGGTGTTTTTACCATAGGTGGTTAATCAGTGTGTGTATTAACAGAGTGTAATGGCAAAAAGAGGCGAAGTTCAGATGTGGATAATACCTAGGTGTTATTCACCCTGATCAACTTAGCCATAAAATTACATGTTAATAATCTAAGTACCCGTTCCTTCTAAAAAGAATATAATATAAAAAAACAAAGGGGAGAGAGTAAAAAGCCTAATTCTAACAATAGTTGTAACAAATCCGCGGTTTGTAAATTAAAATAATAGTCAAATAGTCTGCTCCTGAGATTTACTGGTGTAAATGATGATTCATGATGATTCGGGAGAGAGTTATATAGTTTAGCGATATTAAACATATAAGAGCATTCAAACATGGCAGATTTATGCACAGGTGGGTATATGATACAACATTCAGGTTATGCACATAAGAACTAAAACTAATTTTTTATACAGGTAGAGATGTTTTTAAAAAGCAAGATTGTATGATAAGCCCACTCCTCGTGAACTCTCCTCCTCTCCATATTCAACCACCTTGTATCCGATAACTTATGAGATAATCGTTCCCGGTTTCGAATTCCATAAATAAATAAATAGGAATTATTAACTTTTTGGATTCTTTGTTTCTGAGTAGCTTTTAGACTCTTTCCATCAACCACATTTCAATGGTTAAATATAGAGAGCACCAGGCAGTCACTAACCATTATTTTAAGTTTTCGTGATAATTCGTGCCGATTACTCTATGGTAGCTTTAATCTAACATAAACTCGCTGAACACATTGAGAGGCATAGTTATTAAATCTAAGGTCTTTGTCAAATATAAGACCCAGATTCTTGGCATTATCTTTCATCGGCAGGGTAGGGTCTCCAGTGTTTATACTTACTAACTCCCTCACGTTGTCTACATCATTCCTTCTATCAAAAATTATTATTCAACATTTTGTTGGATTAAGGTGTAAAGAATTATCCAGTGAAGATTTCTGAAGGTCTACGGGAATGCTATTGAGAGCTAGGCAGCACGTTGGGCGTAAGGCAGAATATTGTTCTGCTTCACATGTTTCTCAAGTTGTTTATTAATTATTGTTTCTAATATATTTGACAAACATGACAAAATACTTCCTGCGGGTCGTTGACCTTTGGGAAAGGTACCACTAGAGCTTTTTTCCAGTAAGGAAAGTTTTTCAAAAAGGGTTGACACTTCATGTAGGGCCAATTTACGGGCCTTCCATAGTTATTTAGAAATAATCAGAACTTGAACTTCAAGCTATAAATCTTTTATCCAACATTCTTTAGTATCTGCTGAGTGCAGTACTGAGTTCAAAACTTTTAATCACACCACCAATATTGACAGTGGTATCCTACAGATACAAACCTTAACTAAACTCAACGACCTTCTGTCGAACAAAATTAATAAAAATCAAGCTACAGGGCAAATTACATATAACAACAATAACTATTCATCCTACGGAGGCATTGTATCTCATTGTTTTACTATATCATGATTAGATATCAAAAAAGATCAATAAGTGAGGCAGAGGTAGGTTCTAGTGGGATTGTTTTTAGCTGAGTGGGCCTTATTTATTGTAACAACATAATACATTGAGTAACATCATGTGAGAATATGTCGAGACAATTTACATTAAAATTGCCTGTGCATAACATTTGTATGCAGAGGGTATGTACACATGCGTAATATTTGAATGCAGTGGGTATGTACACACAACCAAAATTAGAGAAATTCTGATCCATATTTATCCATTTTTGTTCAATGTTTTGTTTTATTGTAAATTCATTATTAAATACGGTGTGTTTAATATAATTTTTGATATAAATCCCAATAGTGCCACCCCTACCAACTCTAGTTACCAATACCAATCGCAATCATCATGTAACTAAATGGATCATTGCGCTTGCGGCATTGCAGGATATGTTTCAGACAAAAATGGTAGTGTCCTTGGTATGACGTTGGTGTAACGTAAAGTAAAATATATTTACATTATTACTCCCAACGAAAATCTTGAAGCAAGAGTGTAATTCAATGCCGGTCGTGGTGTTAGCCAGCGGAGTAGTTTCTCTGATTTTGCGGGGCTCGCCAGTTTATGGTTGCTTGAAGAGCTCTAAAGAGAGCCAAAACGCGATTTTGGTTTAACAAAAATGGATCATTGCGCCTGCGGCATTGCAGGACATGTTTCTGTCCAGGATAGTAGTGTCATTATAACGTTGGTATAACGTGAAGTAAAATATATTAACATTATTGTTCCCAACAAAAGTCTGGAGGCAACAGTATAATTTAATATCGGCCACAGTACTAGCCAGCGGAGTAGTAGCTTCTGTGATTCTATTATTTGACTTTGCCCTACACGGGGCTCCCTACTTTATGGCGGTCTGATGAGCTCTCAAAAGAGCGAAATAGCAATCGTTGTTTAACTAAAAAGGATCATTGCGCTTGCGGCACTCCTAGAAATATTAGTAACAGTAATATCCTTGTTATGTCGTTGGTGTAACGTGAAGTAAAATATATTAACATTATTATTCCCACCGAAAGTCCGAAGTCAACAGTGGAATTGAATGCCGGATGTGATATTAGCCAGCGGAGTAGTTGTTTCTGTTATTTGCATTTGCCCTACACGAGGCTCCAGAGTTTATGGCTGCCTGATTAGCTGTTGCAGGACATGTTCCAGATAAGGATAGTAGTGTCCTTGTTATGACGTTGATGTAACGTAAAGTAAAATATATTAATATTATGACTCCCAACGAAAGTTCAGTGTAATTGAATGCCGGATGAGGTATTATCCAGTAGAGTAGTTGTGTCTGTGATTCTATTATTTGCCTTTGCCCTACACGAGGCTCTATAGTGTATGGATGCTTGATGACCTCTAAAAAGAGTGAAAGTGCGATAGCCCTTTAACTAAAATGGATCATTGCGCCTGCGGCATTGCAGGACCTGTTCCAGACAAGGATCGTATTGTCCTGACGTTGGTGTAACGTGAAGTAAAATATATTAACAACATATTTTTCGAGTTTACTTGTAAAACTACTTATTCAAAATAAAGAGTTATATTATAGGGATAATCTCGTAAGAATTAGATAAACATCTGATATGGCGGAACAAAAGCTACCTAAAATAATGTAAAAAAACCAATGGAAAATACTACTTTAAATGCCTTAAAATTTTGCAAAAAATTAAGTGTGACAGAAATTAACTTTTTGATAAAAATCCAATACTGCGAAAAAACTGCGTTTTAATAAGAAGTAAGAAAAATCGGTTTTCAGAATCTACCCATTTAACTGAATTTAAACTTAGGAGATGAATCAAGTGTGATATAGGGATGAACTGCCAATATCAGCCTATATAATAAAACCTTTTGAATTTATTGAAGAAGAAAAAAAGCCGTTAAATGATTTTACCCGAAAATTCCTTCTTTAAGAATTTTTTTTTTACCAATAAAAATAAAGGATAACACAGTACGCATACATACATATTACTAAATAATTCCGCGGGAATAAAACTGGGATATATTTCACTTTCCTCGAAAAAAGCTATGATTCATAACGAGGGAAGTTCCGTGTAAATTCTATTTACCGATTGTTTATACTTCTTAATATTACTATCATTATTATCCGTTTTGTTGAAAAGGTAGAACGTTGAGCAACTTTTATTGCGTTAAAATATATCAACGCATTTTAAATATATATATAGTTTTTTTGCCTTATCTTGCGGCTTATTCTGTTGAATGCTCACAACTTTCTTTAAATGAAGTTTAAAACTTTACTGGTTCGGCAGACACCCATTTTCAAAATCTTAAATTCTTTTCTATAAAAATCAAGTTGTCGTAAGTTTATCACCGTATATTGAAGCCTGTTTTGCCTCGTCTAGGACCAGACCTATTTGTCAATAATTTGATTTTTTTTAATACAAGAGTAAAAAAACTAAAGATAAAAACCTATTATTTGAATTTAAAATTAAATATACATTGTACATTATGGTTATATTAATTAATTTCAAAATTAACTCATTCTTTCTTTCCTTGTAAAAAGTAATCGTGATCACCATCCGTTAAAAAAATTATTACTAAAAAAACTAATTATCCGATTTCCTCAAATGTTGCACCAAAATCAAATATAATTGTAATCGTGAAAACATCTCCATCCGACTTTTTTTCACATATACGTTTCAAGGTTCCTAGATGCCGAAAAACATATTTTCTCAATTCTGTAGTTCTGTCTGTCGGTCCGTCTGTTCGCGGCATAGCTCAAAAACTACTTACCCATTGATTTTAAATTTAGGTCAAAACTTAAGGATCATTTGGGTATTACCTGGTAATATTTTGGTACAAATACAATATGGCAAAACAAAATGAGGGCCTAAAGAAACAAAAAAAATGATTACCAAAAAACTACTTATCCAATTTATCTCAAATTTTGCACAAAGATCAAGTATTATGTAGAAATCAATTAGGTAAAATTTTGGTACGAGTCCACAATGGCGTCTTAATAAAATATTTTAAAATTCAGCATAAAAAAACTACTTAATGGACTGATTAACTGAACTGAAGAACTAGTAAAACTGTGTTACGAATTCAAGATGGCGGTCAAATAAAATATTTATAATCGTTAAAAAATCACCCTCTCAAATTTTACATATGTTCAGGTTTACGCGTCCCTAGATGACAAAAAATAATTTTATCAATTTCGTCGGTCTGTCTGTCTATCTGGCTGTCAGTTCGCGGTATAGCTTAAAAACTGCTCATCAGATTGACTTCAAATTTTGGTCAAAAAATAAGGGTCATATGAGAATGACCGGAACAAGTGTTACCTAGGAATGAACTGTTAACATATTGGTATAAATATAAGAGAGCAAAAAAAATGGCGGCCTAATAAAATATTTAAAAAGTCGGTCTGAAAAAACTACTTATTAGATTAATTTTTAACATGTATGCAAGCATTAAACGTTATATAGAGGCATACTGCTAAAATTGTGTTACGAATTCAAGGTTACGGACAAAATAGCAACCAAATATTTTGTTTTAAATCAAGGCAAAAAATCTCTTATTTAACTGAATGCAATATAGGGATAAACTGGTACAAATTCAACACGACGTAACAAAATGGCGGTGTGTCTCAATGTAAAAAATAATTATCGAATATCTTTTAAATTATGCCCAAAAATCAGGTATGGCATAGGTAGAAACCGATAAAATATTGGTAGGAATCTAATATGATGGAACAAAATGGGGCCCAATCAAAATGAAAGTATACTAACTGTTATTAAATTAATATGTACTGAACAAATTCCTTCATAACTAGGGATGTTCCGGGTTAAGGAAATTTACCGATTTTTTTATTGTAAATCAACGTCTTTTATTTAACTGAATATAATAGACGATAGACATAAGCTGAAACAAAGCAAATTTTTACCCTTCACTAGAATCTTATTATCTGATACTACTTAAATTTATTAAAAAAATCCCTACATCGTTTACGTTAAAGGGCTATATTGCATATGCGAAAATCAACTCGACTCTAAACGGGCCTTGATTGCTGTTAACACCTGAATCCTAATTGTCAATTACATATTTTTATTGACTTTCTTCGTTTAAAGCAAATCATGATGTTTTATAGGAAAAGCGTCGTACATTTGTTCTTAAGTCTCATTGGACAATTTTATTTAAGAAAGAAACAAAATGAAATCGGCTTCTGAGAAAATTATTGAAAATTACACCATTAAAATGTAACTTAACAGAAGAGAAGCAATAATAATGTAATGTCAGCTTAAATTTTCTTTTCGCTGAACCTTTAATATTCTTTTACACTTCTTAAAAAGTAATTTAAGAAAACCGCTGATAGAAGATGGATCTACATTATAGATTGTTTTTTGAAAGTTACTTAGCGATTGGAAAGAATTTATAAGAAAATATGTTGAAACCCTTTAGTTTAGTTTAGAAGGTCATAGAGTCACTAATTTATCTTTTCAAGATACTGGGATTGAAAATATCGGATATTTTATATGTTATTTATTATTTATTATTTATTATTTATTATTTATATATTAATTAGGGATATTATAAAATTTCAACAAATAATAATAATAATACTAATAACCTGTCTCAAACGAGCCACGCAGCAAACGCACACAGTCACATCTAACCACGACTAGAAACGATGAACACCTGGTCTGATAAAACACTCCACGGAAGACACAGATACCACATAAAGCAAGATCACACACGTTGGTGGTTACAAGAAGGGCAGCTGTTCGCCGAAACAGAAGGCTTCCTGATTGCCATCCAGGACAAAGTCATAACAACCAGAAACTACCAAAAGCACATCATCAAGGATACAACCATTGAAGACGACAGGGCAGGAGATGTCACCAGCAGAGAGAAATGATCGATCACATAACAAGTCGATGTAGAATAACGGACGGAACTGAATACACCGCGAGACGCAACTCAGCAGCGAAGGTCATTCATCAAGCATTAGCCACAACATACAAACTAACGGAGAATACAGACCCTTATTACCATTATACACCAACATCCATACTTGAAAACGAAGACTATAAGCCCTACTGGGACATTAACATCCACACAGATAAAACAATCCCCGCAAACAGACCCGATATCACCTTTCAATCTAAAAAAGAAAAGATATCACCTTTCAATCTAAAAAAGAAAAGATTACTTATCTAATTGACATGGCTACCCCAACGACGAGAACATCCAAGCCAAATACAGCGAAAGGATCGCCAAATACACCGACTTGGCAATGAAAATAAAAAGGCTGTGGAAAAGGAAAGAGTCATTATTGTTCCTCTGGTGATATCAGTAACGGGCTTTACCCCAACAACATTTAAACCACAACTCAGGACAAGACGAGTACAATACGATTAAATAACATGAATTTATTTTTTATTTTCATTTTTTTAAGAGGACATAAATGTGACAGAGATGTAGCACCCACTGCGGCTGAAGCAAATAATTTTTATATTGCATCCTAAGAGGCAATGTAAAGCCTATTTAGCTCGGTGGGCAGTTTATTGTACAGATGAATGGCCTGATAAGTAAAGGATTTTTGAAAGAAAACCGTCGAGTGTTTCGAAACGTACAGCAGACCAGCGAGTGGTTCTATCATGAATTGATGTTATTTGAAGGTATATAAGCGTTCTATGAGTTGTTACTCTTTGTGTACAAAAACCATGAAATGAAGTTCTCGTCTGCTATCCATCGATAGCCACTGAAGCTCCTTAAACTGTAGTATAGCAATATTCCCTTAATCCGCATACAAACCTCACACATGAGTTTTGAACTATCTGCATTCGGAGCTTCTCCCGGCAAGTCAGAAATGGTTCGTAAACAAAGTTACAGTAGATAAATTAAGACAACGCTAATGATTAAGTCAGTAGCTTTCCCAGGTTCATGGATAGTATATATCTATTGGAAGAAAGTAGGTTGAGATTAGATTTATAAAAGATTTTTGAATTAGATGACTTACTAGTTCAGTAAACTTTAACTGATCATCGATCAATACTCCCAGTAATTTCGTCATCTTAACGATCGGGATTCCCAAGTTTCCGATCTCTAAATTAACAACCTGCTCAACAGACATTACTCATTTGCTGCCAAAGAAAACAACAAAGGACTTGTTTAGATTGAGCAGAGGCTTAGCACATAATAAGGTGTGGCTTATAGTATCAAACACCTTGGAAAATTCCAAGAGAGGCAGAATGTTCAAGATCTTGGAGAGCACCGGTAAAAGACGTATCGGATGCAAATCTCCATAAGAAATAGGAGCAGCAATATTTGCAATGGGACTCACCAATAATGTCTTCCAAGCCTTCGGAAAATGGTAGATTTAAGAGTAGTAAGTATTTCACTAAGTTATGAGATATATACACTAACGAAAAAAAAAGGCAGCGAATGCAACGACTCACTGAATTGGGAAAGGTTAAAGTTTTTAAAATCTCGATATTTAATAAATTTAGGAGTAAATTTATATATTTTTACGCTAATGTCACAAAAAGTAAACCTGTGATCAGAGATATCATCCGCGATGCCATTGCCAGACTCACCAACAATTCTAGGGTCAGACACAAATATGGGATCAGTAAGATAGCTGTAGTAGCAGTAACTCTTTAGGCTCTACAATAACTTGCTTAAATCCGTAGAAAAAAATAAATTATATACGGAGTTGGTAATATGCATAAGATCAACGTTTATGTCTCTCATACAGACAACACAATCAGCGGAGGGCAGCACGTACGACAGAACATCATCAAAATTCTCAAGAACCATATGGTTATTAGTCCGAGGGGACCGATAAAAAACCGCGAATGCAATGGTTTTGTTGTCAGTTTTAACTTTTCACAAGAGGTTTTCGATAAAAGCAGAATCCTTATTAATAGGAATACTTTCAAGCTTTTTTTCAAGTTTTGTACTCATATAAAATGCAATTCCTCCACCCCGTCCTACAGGACCCTTTCGAAATAGAAGTTAATTGTCGATAGCGAAGTCCCACTGGGGGTATCATGTGTTAACCAGATCTTAGTAACGGCAAAGATATCAGGACCACTCTGACCAACCAGGGCGGTCAGCTCGTCAAAACCTGTATAAATAGAGCGCACATTAAGATGACCAATCCTCAAATTACCTTTCATCTAGAAAATACTGAATAATATTTACATAAAAATAAATTACAAAATATATATATTTATACATTCGTCAGAAAACAGAATATTACTTTTCATTCACATGACTTTTCTCGTGAATTATCGCTGACGCTCGTTGATGGGAGGAGCCAACAGGAGACGACCGCCAATGCTTCTTAAACGAGTCTTCGTAGTGGTCGATGCTTGTCTGTTTGGAGAACTCTTGTAGGGTCTTTAGATATGGACATCGGCCAAGTCAGCGAGGTTTGACTAGAGGTAATGATCGGCGTTGGTGGGGACAGGGAGGTCGCCAGTAGAAAGAAAAAAAGCAGGCGAAAGAGCGACAACAAGATAATGCTCGCAACGGGTGTACTTGTTACACTTATAGATTTACACGGTGGTGGCGAGGCAAATTTATTTGAACTAGCGTTCCTGTCAGTATTCGTTGATGCCCCTGCAAGTACTTGCTCATATGTGAATTTTTCTTCTTCAATGAATAGATTATCGTGAATATGCGTAACAAGTTTTTAGTTCTTTCAGATGAGAGAACAGGATCCTATGAATTTCCTGCTCTTTCCTAGATAAATCGTGGGCGATGAATATGCGTTTTTCCTTTAGTTTCTATGCGTTTTTAAGTATCAAAACTTTTCTTAAGTGAGAAGCAAACTCAATAATTAAGGGTCTTCTTGCCCTCTAAAGTAAACGTTGTTTATGTCGCAAAGGTCCAGCCTTATTCCAAGGGGGCTCTCAACCTGAGCTAGCGCCCACTCAATTACTTCATTCGTCATTAAGTTAACGAACTGAAGCCCAAAAATTACGAAATTATTTTTTCGAGCTTCTTCTGTAAGAGTTGAATCCTATTCCTTAATTCAAAGTTTACCCACGTTAGATGCTCCCGAACGGTGCCATATTTTTTTTTATTGTAATGAAAATTTGTTTCTTAATTTCTCTCTTACTCTTTCTCAATATTCTTCAAATATTATGACTTTATTTTCCGATTTTTGATTTGAATTTTTAAACATAATTTACATAACTGCATGTATGCATGTGCCAAATAACGAACAAAAATAGTCTGCATGGTAAACCCTATGTATTTTATATAAAAGAGTTTTATTGTGAAAATGCACTCTGGCTGTAAAACTGGATTGCCAGTATCCAGGTTTTGAGACAGTCATAAAAAGTTTTCACAACCTAAGTGTATTTCATAAAACTTTTTAAGAAATAACAAAGAGGGCAAGGGAATAATAAGAGAGGCACGGCAATTTTACTATTTTCTGGTGACTTATTCGTAGTTCTAGTCCAAGATTTATTTCCGCTGTAATATTTTATTATCTGCAGAGAATATAAAATAAATGTGGCAACTAAATAAATAACAGACATAATGCAGGGAATGAATCCGTTCACTGTGGAGATTTGTTTTCCCCATGTATATATTTATATATATATATATATATATATATATATATATATATATATATATATATATATATACAGTGTGGGCCATTTTGGTGATGCATGTATTGGGATCAAGGAAACTATTATAAGAGATACAAAAATGATTAAATGAGCAAAGTTTAACAGAATTTTATTGGTAATTTAAATACGTCAGCGGCGTGCTTTTAACTTTTTTGGTTTTCGAGATATTTTGAAAAAACTAAAAAGTGGCATTTTCGGTTAAGCCCTGTAACTTCTTTATTTGCATTTTGTTTCAAAATCTATGAACACCCTTTTAAAGCCATTTTTTGTGTCAAAAACGGTTCTTGCATTAGATTTTAATTACGACGTTTCGGTTATCCTTCACCATTACCAACTTTATTTTTTCTCGCCATATCGTCTCCTTATTCATTGATGTATAACAAGTTTACATTTCCTAAAGAAAAACCATCAAAATATTGAAAAATAGATTTTATTCTAGCTTTGCAGGCTTTGGATCACCACGGTAACAATATTTTTTTGTAATGTTTAATAAATATTTAAGGTAGTAATCATAAGAAATACGAAAAAATAATAATAAGCTTTAACTAGAAACATACACATGTACACAAAAGAATACAATATTTGGTATAATAAACAAAATGCTGTCTATTTTTAGCAACGCATCACGACATTTTTTAAAACACTATTTGTCGCTCGTCTAAGTGTGTTTCTGTTAATATTAGCAAACACTTCCCGAGCTCTCTCTTCCAGTACGGCCAATGTCTCGGGAGGTTCAAATTCAAAAACTTCATTTTTAACGTGCCCCCACAAAAAAAAATCCAAGGGTGTAATATTTGGCGACCTAGTAAGCCATGATGTAGGACCACCATTGAAAATTAATTTGCCCCAAAAGTTCTAAAGGTAAATAAATATAGTTCCTCTTTCTCCTTTTACTATTACAAAAGGTAAGTCTCCTTAGAAAATCACCCTCAATGAACCCTTGAACAAAGGTCGGCTTGTATGTGTGGTGCTTATTTTTCTGTAAAATCCCAAAAGTTTTGTCCTAGGAATGTCTAGCTCTGTACTGCTTATTCTTGTCAATGAAGCTGCGTTTCCGGTAAAGGAATTTGCAACTTGATTGTCAATATTATTATTGTCTTTGTTAGACTTTTTAGGCCTTGACTGTTCGGAACTTCGACACGTTTTTAAATTAACCACAAGTTTTGAAAAATACCTTTGGTTTGGTTGTTGCCTCTCTAGGTAAGTATCAGCGTAATTATTTAAAGCTATAACCGCATTTCTCAGGTCACTCCAGCATATCAAATATCTCTTCGTTGGTATAATGCAAAGCCATTTTTAAGAATATAAAATAAACGATTACAGAAAATAACTAACAAACTTTGAAACGTCAAAAAATTAAACAGTCCAAAACAAAACAAAATATTGTTACCATGACGATCCAAAGCCTGCTAGTATAAAATTGATTTTTGGACATTTTGATAGTTTTTCTTTAGGAAATGTAAACTTGTTATACATTAAAGAATAGGATTTTTCTTGCTTATTTTAAAGAGACAAAAATCCAATATGCCGTTCATAAGAAAAAATAAAGTTTGTGATGGTGAAGGATAACCAAAACGTCGTAATTAAATTCTAATGCAATAACCATTTCTACACAAAAAAAATGGCTATGAAAAAGTGTTCATAGATTTTGATACAAAATACAAATAAAGAAATTACAGGGCTTTACAGAAAATGTCATTTTTTAGTTTTTTCAAAATATCTCGAAAACTAAAAAACTTGCGTTTTCAAATTACCCATATAATTCTGTAAAACTTTGCCCATTTAACCATTTTTGTATCTCTTATAGTTTCTGAGATCCCAATACATACATAACCAAAATAGTCCACACGTATATATATATATATATATATATATATATATATATATATATATATATATATATATATATATATATATATATATATATATATATATATATATATATATATATATATATATATATATATATCAATCAAGTCAATCGGGTAAGAAGATTTTAACCTATGACGCAAACTAATAGTCAGACAGACAGACCGACAGAAACACCGGCGAAATTGATAAAACATATTTTTGGCATCTGGGGACACTGCAACGTGAAGATATGTAAAAACTGTGATTTTTCACGATTACGAACTTTTTATTTACACGCCAAAAAATTTTATCAGTTTATTCAAATACAATACCTTGA
This sequence comes from Kuschelorhynchus macadamiae, assembly GCA_030620095.1. Lineage (NCBI taxonomy): Eukaryota > Metazoa > Arthropoda > Insecta > Coleoptera > Curculionidae > Kuschelorhynchus > Kuschelorhynchus macadamiae. Next base: position 453,882 of record JAUTXW010001351.1, read on the forward strand.
TGTTTGTGCAAAATTTAAGTAAGTAGTTTTTTAATAATAATTTTTTTTAACATTTCACTAGGCCACCATTTTGTTACATCATATTGGATTTTCACCAAATTATTACAGGTCATTCCCATATAACCCAGAATTTTTTATCAAATTTTGAAGTCGATACGGTAAGTAGTCTTTAAGTTATGCCGCGAACTCACAGACAGACTGACAGACGGAGCGACGGAATTGATTAAACATATTTTTTGGCATCTGGAGACGCTAAAACGTGAAGGTATGTAAAACCTTAGAGTGCAATTTTTTTAGTATTACAAACATTTTATTTGGCCGCCATTTTGTTCGGCCATCTCGAATTAGTACCCCAGTTTTACTAGTTGATCCCTATACCACAATAAAATTAGTTATGGCACACAATTTGAAATCAATCCATTTGTGTTTGAGGCTAAATTTTTAAATATTTTATTAAGTCGCCATTTTATTCCGCCAACTTGGATTCGTACTAAAATATTACCATTTGATTCTAACATATTATTTAATTTTTGTACAACATTTTATATAAATTGGATAAGCAATTTTTTAATAATAATTTTTTTAACATTTCACTAGGCTGCCATTTTGTTTCGTCATATAGGGTTTTAAGTAAAATGTTACCAGGTCATTCCCATATGACCGTTATTTTTTGGTCAAAATTTGAAAATAATCGGGTAGGTACTTTTTTAGCTAAGCCATGAACTGACAGACAGACAGACATACAGGCAGACAGGCAGGGCCTAGGGACCATTGTATTGCTCTTTACTAGACTGTGTTTGAAATTGTGTGTAGGTATTGTTGCTTGTTTATAACCTAAAATCCAGTTTTCGCGAATGCATTCTGCAAGTGTTCTTAGCTAAGTATTTTTCTTCACATTCTTTAAATAGTGTTTATATTTATTCAAAGGCCATTTTTCTTCATTATTTTTGTACTCAGTTTCTAGCAACACCTAGTAAAGTAATATAAAATTTGATATTGCGCAAGAGCTTCCCAGAATATCATATAAATGGAAAATAGTTTCCATTTCAAATTTGAACGAAATGATTCCGTATAATATACCGAAAATATTATTTTTCGTTTCCTCTATTATTCTAGGTGCAAAAATCTGAAACGATAAATTTAAATTTCTCGTTGAATTTATATGAACCATCTTCACTTGCTTTTTCAGCGATATAGAAATTCTGAGATAACCAGTTTTTATTTAAATCTGACTTGAACTGAATTAAATTTTAATTTCTGGCACTAGTATTTCCGTGCACTTTAATTTTATTAGAAATAACTTGGCCTTAAAAAGATTTAAAGCCTTTAGAGGACATTTTCCTGATTGCTTTTAAACGCTTTATTTGCTAAATTGGATGTAATAATGGAAAAAGCTAGCTAATGGAAAATTGCATTTTCAGTGTTTGTGAAGGTACGGCAAAAGATAATGCCTATAAAGATGTGAATTTTTAAGTCTTTATAAACTATCAAGCATTCTTCATTTCTTTAATGTGCGGTTCTTAAATCTAGCTTACACTGACAAAAAAAAGTGAAATTAGAATTATTGGTAATTTGTTTCTGAGTACGTACATATTAAACAAGATAATTTTAACATTTTTTTAACAAAAAAGGAACTGATTCACATAATAAAGTTAAACAAGTTTTAGTTTAAGTGTCTCTACTTTTACATTTTTATTTTATATAGTTAAGTAATTTAGTTAATAAATCATGAATTGGACACGTATTAAACTGTACCAAGCCGAATGAAGAAGCGATGATAAAAACTAAAGTTTATATATTAATTTTCTGTGAATCTGAATTAAAAATAAATACCATAATAAGGATTTTTTTCAATTTTTAAAAAACGAATGAGTAATCAGTAAATTAAAAGTCTGATAATGCACCCTCAGATATTACATGGAAAATGGCTTTTGGGTGAATTTTTCAATTTTTTTTCTAATTTAATTGCTATAACCTCATCTCATAAACAGATACACGGTGTTAGGTGTGGATTAAATCCCTTATAAAATAGAGAGCGAAAATCTATAAAATTAGTTGTTTGGATATTCAACGTATTAACTAAATAGTTTTATATGAACTTATGTTAATAAATGTTTTATACTCGATATACAGGATGATATATAGTAAACACTACCTTATATCTTGAAAAAAAAAAGCATTATTCTGTTTTTTTTTTCATGTAGTTTATGTGGGACTTCTAGCAATTTTAACATCCCATATCTCAAAATCTGGTCATATGATCAAATAGAAGGTTAGTCGTTACTGACTAGTTAGAAGAAAGCACTTTAGTCAGTAGTCACGTAGTCTTCTTGGGGCTGAGTTACGTGAGGATGAAGTGAAATAAGAGGAGGCCTAGCGTACGAAACTCTTTATTGCATGGTCTAGTTTTCGAGGATACTTATTCTCTTCTTCAGAACCTTTCAGAATTTAAAATAAAGACATTTATAAGTGCGGAAAATCGCTTATCAATTTTAGTATAAATGTTACCAAAGTGAGTTAGCGCCCATTTAGGCGCGTAGTACAAAGTTTTCTTTTCTGTCTCGTATAAGACTTCATCTACGCGGTGCAAGTTTTATATGTTTTACGTTGTATCGGTTTCAATTTTTGTGTAATATGCAACAGATTTCGTTTTTTATATATTATGTGTATATGTTCGACGTACAAAGTTTTTAAAAGTGCATTTACTTTTAAATTTTTATTTCTGATGACTAACAACTATCAGTTGAAAAAGTTGATGAAAGGCAACGACGCGTCCTGAGAACAAATTAAAAAATATATAAACAAATTTTCGGCCTCTAAAGATCTGAAACGTTAAAGATCTGAAAAAATCTCGGAGGGTGATTTTTCCAGACTACAATATTTCCCTTTTCCGAGGTAAGTAAAAAGTACTCCATAAACTGCAAATCGTAATTTGCCGTCCATAAGCGTGCTCCATAGATCCAAGCTTTTTGATATACGGGTCCTAACTTTTTGTAACTGTTTAGACTGTTTAGTTTAGTTTCTAGGCATTCCATAATTGTTTTATATGTTGTCACACCTTCATAAAATTTGACAAGTAAAAAATTCTTACTTTTTGTGACTGTTTATGTATTTCATTGTTCAATCTGAATTTTAGATTATTTGAAAACTCTGGTGAGGCCTCTGAGAGGTCAAATTAGTGGCCTTTTTTTAAAATATATTTTTACAATTGTCTGATACTATTATAAATATAGATTCAAGGAGATCAGGCGAATTGTTGAAATTGCGTGAGTGTGAAGATGGAAAGATATTCTTGAAAATAGTTTTCCGGTGAAGATTATTTAACAATAATTGTAGTTCTGGCCGTGATTTTAACCACTGTACTCTTTTGTCGACACGTCGACAAAAATACCTGTGAATTGCCAAAATATCAGCTTAATATTATCTTTGTATAAAGAGAAAAAATTACCTTGTGTTTAGTTAAAAACTGAATAATCGATGATGCAGTTGTATTAAATATTCCCGTACAGAAACACGATATTAAAATTAAATTAGGTACAAACCAGCCGGATTCAGGTTTTCAATTATTAGTTTTTGAAATTGAACAGCACGCAGAAGATGAAATATCAGCTAAAGGGCCAAGTCAAGTTCAAAGAAAAATGAAAAGATACCAACGTGTTGGAAAAAACAAATATAACACGCAGCGTCTCTTGTCTACATCGAAACAAAATACGGCTAAAGGGAATAAAATACAATTATTTGAGCGGCGCCCCAGATAATTTTTAGGAACTTACGTGCTTATGGCTGTCCGTTTGGGATTTACGAATACCTCTTACCTCTTGCATGTTTTTATTTTATTGCGAATTCGGTAGTTTATGCAGGGGCGGATTTACATTGATATCGAGGGTAGAAGGCGCGAAAAAAATTACTATGTATAAAGTAAAGTGAGAAACTTTTTTGTGGTAGTCAAATTTTATTAAGGTGTTTAAACATGTAAAACAGATAAAGGGTGGACCTATAGATCCCGCTCAGGGAGGCGAATTCCGAGTTTCAATTATGCAGTGCTTATTTTACACAACATGGTAACCTCTGTGTATGCCCGGGGGGCTTTCTCTCCCTCACTAAATCAGCCACTGAGTTTATCAGCTGTGATTTCGATGTTCGGATCATCATTTGGTATTCCCTCCTTCGATTTTCGTTTGATTTTCGATCTTCGATTTGCAAATTTAAAATTTGTCAGTATTTTGTGTTTTTTACTTCCCTCGTAAAAAGAAGGTATTGTAATAGTGAAAAAAATACCCTCCGAGATTTTTGCAGCTGAACATTCCAGGGCACCTAGAGGCTGAAAAACATGTTTTCTTAAATTTGTGTGTCTGTTCGCGCCATAGTTAAAAAATTACTCACCCGTTTGCCTTCAACTTTTAGTCAAAAATTTGTAACGGTGTACTGTCGTACGTTACAGTGGGTCAGTTTGACATATTGCTTGAATTAAATTTATCGAACCAAAGTTATTGAGTATTTAACAATTTAAATATTTTAGTGTTCATATATAACTTTATTACGTCTATTAAATTTTCTAGATCCAGTTAAGCATGCGGTTGTGCCTAAATATGCTAATTATTGTATTTATTTTAGTATATTGTTTAAACATTTATTTGCCACCGAGGAGTGCATGAACTATAACATTTTCGAGTTTTAATTTATTTATTCACGTTAGTTTTCTACGGTACTCCTCGTATTCTGCATATTGCTCCGACCAATAGGTGATGTATCTTGTTGTAGCGGGATCTAGACTCTCTTTGTTCCTCTTTAGGCAAATGTAATTGTGCGTTCTTGTCGCACGAGTTACCTTACGGGACCACGAAAAACCGTTTTTAAAAAATATTATTTATTTCGTTTGCTTACTAGTTTACCAAAATGGCTTGATGTCTTACAGCTTATGTCTTAATTCCGACTGACTGTAAAACACCATTACATTGGTATATTAAACAAAATGAATATTATAGAATTTGCGGAATCGGCTTGCTTAGGTCAGCAGGTTCCCACAGTCATCGTGCAGAGGGCGTAAGGTAACTCCTCCCCCCGAAGCTTCAACTCCACGGTTAGCGGGGTAGTTGAAGATCTTGAAGTTCCAATCTTTCTTCAGGATTGCTTTCATTTCGTTGTGGCCTAAGGAAGTATCTCTTCTTATAGCCATATAGAGCGGCACCAAAAATAAGGGCTGCACTGCATATATACAGAGGGTCCATATGCTAGGAGAACTTGATACTTGGTTCATTAACACCTGGGGTTGATTTTCTTGTATTTGATTTACGAGTTCGTAAAGTCCATCTAATTTTATTTCTTTAGTATTGGCAGTAAGGTTAAGAACAGGCAGTATATTAATTTTATCTGTAAAATCAGGAAATAGGATTGGTTGACTACTCCTTTGTATCGGTTTCCAATTATTGATTATTGTGTCCTGATCGAGAGTTACTTTACAGGTACTTGGTATTTGGACCAGATATGTACCAAATATAAATTTTTAACTTTCTTCTTGCTTGTAACATATATCTTTAACAATATTTTCGTACGGTATGACGAAAATCTATTGGTCAGCATCATCGAGTTGATTGATGATAAGCTTCGTGATTTTCGTCTCAATTTGTGTGCAAGTGGAAGTGTCTTCCCCAGAATCCAATAACTTGACAGTGCATGGACTTCTTTGATCGATTCCTTGAAGATCTGTTTTACTACAGACATAGGCTTGGGTCTTTGTTTCCTTGCATTCTTGATTTAGAAATGCGTAGTGCAATTCTTTTTATAATGAATTTATTTCGCGGTAAGATAGCATTGAACTCACCCTTACTTAAAATTGGTATAGAATATAAATGAAAATGATTAAAATTTTCAGGATATGTTATTGGAATTTGCAAAACGTCAAGTATTTTCTAATGTTATTTCTACAGGCATATATTTTGAGCCAATTTGATTTTGAATTTTAAGTAATTCAGAGTAAAGATCTTCAGTTTTTATAATACTTGGAGGTATTACCTGTATTTTAGAGAAAGCTATAGAGTTTTCTGTGTCTTGTAAGACTAAATCGATAATTTCGTAAACATTTATTATTTGGTTTAAAACGTCTTTAATGAACATAGCATTTTCTCTATAAGCAGTTTTTTAAACTACTAAACTAATTTGATTTAATTTACTTTCCAACATTTTTTCTCTATGCCTAATTTGTTGAACTGTATTGTTAAATTTTCGAATAATATTAAGAGAAACAGAATTTTCTTTTAAAATGCTTGTACTCAATTTATTTTGATTATTTTGCAAGTCGGCAATTAGTTTTTCGTATTTGTCTCCATCCGAAGCATCTAAGTTACCAGTAACGGCTTTGAAAACTGATCTTAACATATTTATTAAACCTCGCCTAATCCTATTTGGATGGAGAATAATTTCTCTAATTTTTGTTCTACCCTATTTTGTGTTAAATTTAAAACATTAAAATAATTAGACGTCTCATTTAAATATTCCGTACGACAGCTTATCATTATAGTTAAATTCCTAGAACCTAAGTAAAGTTTATTTACTTCTAATATTATGGGATTAAGATCGTAATAATAAAATAAACTATAAGTATTGCACTTTTGCATAACCTAATCTAAAAGGAATTATACCGGGATTATCATTCAGTTTTCTCACAGATATTTTTTCTTCGAATGCAAACGTGAGTTGTAGCAAAGTGAAAAGAGAAAATAAGACTTAGCAAAACTATATCTTTTTCTCACGGGTCGTTTTAAATTTGCGAGGTATACTTTCTCGTGAGAACCAACTTTTGCAGTTTTACGCTTTACATTTATGGAAGTTAATTTAGCTGGTTTCTCGAATTTGTCTGCGTTTTTCTGCCTAATATGCTTTTTTACATGTGCATTTTCATTTGGCGTAAATATTGAGGGGTCCTCGCGATTTTCATTGATTTTACTTATAACTCTTTCCTTAGTATTAATTAATTTTTCGTTTATTTGTGAATGCAAGATTTTTGTTTTATTCTTATGGTCATTAATATAATCACTAAGTAATAATTGCTCTAAGTTAATGTCGAAGGGGTTATCCTCAGTAATATGACCATTTATTACGTTAATAGGTTTCATTTTTGTTGTGGAATGTATCAAATTATTGTAAGCTAATATTGCATATATCATTTTTTGGGATACGGGTGTTTTCTTAAATTCCTGATTATTTAACAACCGTATATGTTGAGAAATTGTCGAGTGGAACCTTTGGATTTGTCCATTTGATTGTGCATGGTGGGGTGAACAAAAATGAATTTTAATTTTATGTTATTGTAGTAATTCTGTTACTACGGTATTTTTGAACTCAGTTCTGTTGTCTACTATAATTTGTTTGGGGATTTTATGATGCGAAAAATATTTTAATAAGTTATCGACTATTTCAGTGGCAGCTAGGGAATTTAGAGGGTATGCCTGAGCATATTTTGAAAAACTGTCAATGATGGTCAAAAATTTAGTTTGTTCTAATGTGTATGTATCAAAGTGAATTATTTCAAAAGGTCTTGTTGCTGTCGGGGTTATGTTCGTTTGTATATTCACAGGATTACGTTCGTATTTGCTTACTTGGCAAATTTCGCAATCATTTATATACGTCTGAATAGAACTTTTCAAATTTGGCCAATAATATTTATTTTTTATTTTTTGTTCGGTCTCGTCGATGCCTCTATGATTAGTTTTACTCTCATGGTAGTTTTTGATTATTTCACTAACGTCATTTTTTTCAGTTACGTTAATGAGTTTTGTTAAACAACGTTTAAATTTAATGGAGGGCCATTTAAAATTTTTTCTTACGACTTCACAAAATGGTTCGTACGTATTTGGATTTTCAAAATATAAATAATATTGTTTGTCGGGGATTACATGTTCCTTAACAAAATTTATTATTTCTTGTTCAAAATTATTACTAGAAATTTGCACGGTTATTCTGCGTTTGTTTTAAAATAAAATCTACGTTTTCCGTCAAGCTGGGGAATGTAATGTATCTTTTATAATTACTTGATATGCGCCGTAATTAACCGGTGTTTCTTCTGGGATAGGTACGCCGGTGATGTTGTCATCAGCTAGTGGGTCATTATTATCATTTTGTTCATTGTCGAGTCGTAGATAACTGATCTAGGTTTAGGTTTCCGTTATTGTCTGTGTTCGCGGTTTTATTAGGATTATGAGAATCTTGTATTTGGCTACTCTGAGGGATATTTTGGATTATTTCGTTTACATATTCGAATAAATCAAAAATTTCGTTTGTTTCTTTGGTATGAAATTCTATTCGCGATAACTCGTCCGCGTTGGTATTAAAATTTCGACGACGATAATTGTGTATTTCCTCCATCTTTTTTCGCCATCTAACTAGTTTTGAGCTGGGATCTTTTAATGAGAACAACCACTGTAGTGGTTTATGATCGGTTATTATATTAAATTTTCGGCCATACAAATATGGTGGGAAATACTTGGTTGCCCAGACTAAACAAAGTCTTTCTTTTTCAATTGTAGACTATTTCTGTTACGAATCATTTAATGTACGCGACGCGTAAGCTACCGGTAAACCCTTGCCTGTTGGTCCTTGACTAAGAACACATCCTAGAGCTATATTGCTAGCGTCACAAGTTAGATTAAATGGTTTATTAAAATCAGGAGTATGGGTTCATTTATTAATAGACTGTTACAGATATTAAAGCATTTAATAAATTCATCATTATGTTCAATCTTTGCGCCTTTTTTCAAGCATTTTGTTAAAGGTTTCGTAATTTTCGCGAAGTTATAAGTTATAAGTTATAGATCTTCGATAGTATCCGAGGAGTCCTAAAAATCCCTTAATTTCTTTTGTTGTTTTAGGAATAGGATAATTTTTAATGGCGGCAATTTTGTCTGGATTAGGTTTCACACCTTCCGGAGTAACTCTACGTGTCCTAAATACGCAACCTTTCTTTTTAAAAATTCACATTTATCCAATTGAATTTTGAAATTTGTGTCTTTTAGGTGGTTAAAGACTTGTGTTAATTTTTCTATGTGTTCTCGAAGAGAACTAGAAAATACGATTATGTCGTCTAAGTAAACGGCACATTTTTCTGTTGTTATTCCTCTCAAAATATTGTTCATCACGCCCTGAAATGTTGCCGGGGCATTTTTTAAACCAAACGGCATGCGCAGAAACTCGTAATGTCCGTTTTCTGTACTAAAGGCAGTTTTCGATATGTCTTGTTCGTTAACCTCAATTTGGTGAAATCCACTTGCTAAATCCAATGTGGTGAAGTATTGGCATTTACCAAGTTTGTCAAGTATGTCAGAAATATTAGCCAACGGATAGACCTGATCAATACTTTTTTGGTTGAGGCGGCGGAAATCGCAAACAAAACGCCATTTCTAAATACCAGAAGCGTCTTTCTTTTTGGGGACTACCCAAATTGGTGATGACCAATGAGAAGTACTGGGGCGAATTATATTTTGACTTAGCATCTTATTAATTTGGCATTCTACCTCTTTTTTATAGATAAAGGGGTATCGATATGTTTTGTATAAATTGGTACCTCATCAGTGGTCCTAATATGATGTTTTATTTTACTAGTAAATGTAAGAGGGGTCTCTTGATAAAAGATGTCTGAGTATTTAAAACATAATTTTAAAATAGCATCTTTTTCCTCTGAATTTAAGTAGTCTGTTCTGATTTGAGATGGGTCTAATTTTTGTTTTGGGGACTCGTCAAAATTATTTAAATTTATATTTTGTATTTCATTCCTGCTAAATTTTTCTACTTCTAACGGTTCTGAAAAGTCTAAGGTTATGGGCTCACACGTATTATTTAAAATAGACATAATAGCCTTTCCGTCTTTTGCTATAGATAAACTTTCCGAGATTTCACAGTTGTGAATTTTCTGATAGGGTATTATAATTTCGCCATTATTTACGGATGTTTTGACCTGAATTATTTGTTCAGTTCTCGGTGAAATTGTAATACAATTTAATTCACTCCTAATTTTATGAAAATGTAGTTTAATTTTAGCGTGTGGGGTAATTAAAAATCCTATATCGAAATTTAAAATTGCATGGAGTAATTTTACCAATTAATCCATCAAAAACATTATGAAATTTGAACATGAAAAATTTTAGATTAAAAGATTTTGGATTTTGGTAAATTAAAAATATTGGATGCTGGTATTAAAACGCTGTGCTTGTTTGCAGATTTTTGAAATACTGTAGACACAATAAATGGGTCACTTTTAATATTATTGGCGAAATTCTTAAAAGCTAATTCAGGGTTAATAAAAGATTTTGTGTTTGACCCTGAGTCTATTAAAAACATTAAGTTATATTCGGGAAATATTACATAAGGAAGCTCGCTAAAATCTAAGGTATTTACAGATATTATAGGGTTTGTTATGTTTCGTCGTTTTCCTTCGCTAGAAAATGAAAATTTTTGTCTTGCGACTTGTGTCTGTCATTTGTCTCTAAGATTTCTGGTTCATAATCTTGATCAATATACTCATACTCTTGGCATAGGTCATGATTGTCGTGTTCGTAATATGTTTCGTACTCGGGATTGGTTTCTGCATTATGAATTTCTTCGAAAGCAAGTTTACGATATTGAGATTGATATGATGTACTTGGCATGTTATTGGGCCTATATGTTTTTCTAGTAGACACGCTCATAGGTATGGGTTTAGGTAAAGGCTTACTTGGATTGGGTTTAAAAACATTTTTGGGACTATTTTGTCTTATGTATTAGTATGTGCATTAAATTCTTGCGAAAATAATTTGTATATTGTGGTCTTGGGTTTTGTATATTGTGGTCTTGGGTTTTGTATATGTGTGTTTACTGGACGATTTGTTAAATTTGCTTTCGAACTAATAGATTTATATTGAGTTATTTTTTTTTGAAAATATTTCACATTTTCTTCCTGTAAAACTAATTGTATAGCATCCGATAATGTATTAGGTCTCATACACCTAATTGTATTACATAATGGTTCTCTTAAACCGGATAAAAATGTTGTTAAGGCTAACTTTTTATAGAGCTCGCGCTTTACAGCAGCGGAATTGCCTGATTCATGTGCATCTACAAAACTACATAATAAATTCAGTAATTCTAAACACCTATCATAGAATTTTTGAGGCGATTCATTGGGCAATTATTTAAGCATTACTAAATCTCGATTTAAACAACTTTCATCTCATCTATCTGCCAAATTTCTTCCTTTAGTTCTTGCCAGGTTGTAACATTTTGAATATTTGTTACTAAGCGAGCATTACCTGCAAGCTTACCTGTAAGTGAATTTAAAAGATATACATTTTGAAAGTTTGTTGGATTTGCCGAATCGTAAAAAATGTGTGATTATCGATTGACAAATTGCTAAAAATTGCTACAAATGTTGGAACGCAATTTAAATATTCTGTTTTAAATGCCATTTTTGTACTATTTATTGTATTTAAAGTATTATTTGTTAAATTATCTAAATCACTATTTACTAAATTATTTTTTAAATTTGTTTGTTTATTATTTTTTCTTAGATCTAATAATACTTCTAAAATTGGAGAAGTAGAGTCGGAGTCAGCTGAGGGATTAATGATTAATTTTTCTAACGATTTCAATAAGTCTTCTTCGGACATTTAAATATAAATTGCACTTACATAACTATAATTGTGGTTCTTGTCATGGTCCAATTATTATAAGAATGCCTTGATTGATCCAGCAATAGGTGTCTGTCTCGATCAATAACTTTCTTGCGAAAACGACAATGTTGTTGCTTTCCCGTGGTTTTCTCCTGATGGTGGCTGCAACAGTTCCTCGATGTAATGGGTTTTCTGAATTTCAAGAAGCCTCTCTGTACAACATAACCAAAATTACGAAAATCACTTTTAGTTCGTTGATAGTCTAATCGATAAATCGAACTCGAAAATACGCGATGCAATTCGATACTATCTATCCGATCCGACTGCGCCAGTTACCTTACGGGACCACGAAAAACCGTTTTCAAAAAATATTATTTATTTCGAAAATACAAGTTTGGCTTGATGTCTTACAGCTTATGTCTTAATTCCGACTGACTGTAAAACACCATTACACTGGTATATTAAACAAAATGAATATTATAGAATTTGCGGAATCGGCTTGCTTAGGTCAGCAGGTTCCCACAGTCATCGTGAAGAGGGTGTAAGGTAAGTGACGAATATGACATGGCATGGTGGTACAGAGTTTATTCGAAAACGCTCGGCATGCATGTCGTTGATCATTAATATTCAAAGTGATACCTATACAAATTATTATTATTAATTTTAAATGGCCGATAACATAATGATTAAATTTTTTTAGTTAAGATTGGTTTGTTCAATTTCAATATTGATAAAGCTCTAATTAATTGTTCTAATTTGATTTATCCAGTACATTTAAAACAAAGCTAAACATTTCATTTTCAAATAAATATCAGTATAGACATACGTTTCCTTTCGGTTTTTGAACTGAACTGACTGGCTAAGAAACAGGCCTAAACCATGGTAAAAAAGTAACATTTTTTAAGAAATCCTTGTAAATCAACTAAAACGTATTGGTTTCGCGAGAAGCAGGCCATTTTATATTCAGATATTTGAATAGTTTTGCCCAGAGTTATATGAGGCAGCTCTACACCGATTTTCTAGTTTTATATACCTACAACTTTCTTGTTTCTTGTCACTACGATTTCTTGTAACTTACGATTTTCTCGTAATTTAGACATTTCCAATTTTTTTGCTTTAAGCTCCAAAGTCTGCTATTACTCTTAATTTAGGCGTGCCTAAATTAAATAAATCGGAATTCTGGAATTCCCTTCATAATTTCACATCTACTATAGTGCAGATAGTTAGCAATTGTGTCTTTAACAAATTCCATCCACCTGGAACTTCGGAAAACCTGTTCGGGTAGCGTTGTGGGAGTGAGGGGGTTCCAAAACAAACACCTGGACCTCGTGCAGTCTTAGGCAGTTGACAAGGTCGTGGGTTCTCCACCTTGTTGCGCCACCTATTGATAGCTATGGTGAGAAATTTCCAATTTTTCTGAATTTGTATAAGTAAAGTTTAATAATTTTTTTTTTCAAACAGATAAAATCCTTTAAAACTATTTTCAGGAGCAGGACTGTCCGCAAAGTCCGACTCATAACACAGCAGCATAGTATTTATCTTTTATGATGCGGATGGCACCCTAATAAAAACTTACATTAGCTCGGTGCTGTGAGGCATGTCTTGTGGGAGGACTATAGAGTACATTTAGTTTTCGAGAAGGACAGAACAAATAAATATTCTGACTAAAATAAACTCATGCCAGAGGAGCCTGGGATAGTCTAGTTTGATTATGTGCGAATTATACACCCGTACTTTTACAAAGCAAAAGTAAAATTTTCGTAAAAATCCAGTTTGACGGAAAAAAATTGCGGCCTAGCGAAATGTTAAAAAAATGTTTCTGAAAAACTAATTATCCAATTTAGTTCAAAGTTTGTAAAAAATAAAGTATTACGTAGAAATCAACCGGTAAAACTTTGGTACGAATCCAGGATGACGAAACACAATAGGGACATAGTAAAATATAAAAAATATCGGCCTGAAATTAATACAATGCGATTTTAAATTTTGTTCCAGAATTAAGTGTCATATAGAGATGAACTGTTAAATATGTGATATGAATTCAAGATAGCGGGAGAAAATGGAGGCCAAATAATATGTTTGTAATCGTGAAAAAATCGCCCTCCCAGGATTTACATCTTCATGTTATAGCGTCCCCAGATACCAAAAAACGTGTTTTCTCAATTCCGTCGTTATGTTATGTATGTAAGTTCGCAGCATAGTTAAAAGCTACTTACCCAGTTGACTTCAAGTTTTGATCAAAAACTAAGGATTAGATGGATATGACCTGGTAACATTCTGGTAAAAATTTAATATGGCCGAAAAAAATGGGGGTATAGTAAAATCTTTAAAAAAATACATTAAAAACTACTATAATTTACCCCAAATTTTGCACAAAAGACAAGTGTTACATTTTAGCACAAATCCAAGATTGCAAGACAAAATGGCGACCTATTAAAATATTTAAAAAAACTGCTTGAAAAAATTACTTATTGGATTTAATTCAAACTTTGTGCAAGCGTTAAATGTAATATAGACATAAACTGGCAAAATTGTAGTACTAATTCAAAATGGCGGAAGAAAATAACGGGCAAATAAAATATTTAAAAAACATTGACAAGTTGACTTCAGATTTTGCAAAAAAGTTATATATAATATAGGAATAAACTGATGTGAATCCAACGTAACGGGACAAATTTGCGGTTTTAAACAAATCGGTGTAAAAGGTACTTATTCAATTTATTTTAGATTGTCCTCAAAAATCAAGAGTGTAAAGTGAAAGACGCCATAAACAAACTTTTAATAGCCCTTTTCGATTCTCAGATACAGGTGAAATTAAAAACATTGCATTTCATGACATCCCTCATATTTCGTTTATGCTTAACCTCATCGAAAAAATAAAATCTATATGATATATAATTTCTTACGTAGAATCCAGTGTTGTAGTCAGCTTTTCCAAGATACAGGGTTTTAAATATTTTTTTTATTTGATTTTGTCCCTGTATATTCAAACCGGATTATTAGACTAAAATGAAACTCGGTGTAGCGAAAATATGTGTAAAAATACATTTTTCTATATAATATTCTTGAAAGTATTTGCGGCTAGTGGCGTACAAACGAATAACATTATTATATTTTGACAATTTGATGAGTAAATTTATTCTCTGATTACTTTTACATAAAAAAGGTCATCTTAGTTCAAATCGATTAATCATGGTCGGATTAATCTTAAATAATGGGGACATTATCAAAATTAATAAAATTTCATTCAACTGGCAGAAATAATGGTAACTTGACATGAATAACCACGGCAATTAACTTTTGGTATTGATTTTTAATATTCCAATGCACTCCTAATACTTTTAATAAGATTAAAAAAAAATGATTAACATTATTTAAAATTAAAATACCTCGGACATGATTGGATTTTTCGACTTGAACTAAGAGTACATTTTTTATGTAAAATTAATCAGAGATTAAGCGTACTACTAAATATTAAATTATCAAAAATGTCAAGACTAAAAAAGTTATGACCGAATAATTGTGAAAAAATTCATAATCACCAATGATCAGAAATATCGACAAAAATGTTCCATAAAAAAAATTATATTGGTACATGTTTTTACTTCAGCGAGTTTCAATCCAGTCTAATAATCCATTTCGAATATACAAATAAAATAAATGTTCTTTAACACCCTGTGTTGATTGTTAGCTTAAAAATAACCATTTATTATGTTTCTTTTTGGAGAACTTTATCTAAGTTTAAAGGCTTATTTGATGTGGTTAATAGTGAAGTAGAATAGTAATTAGGAGATTGTGGGTAATTTGTGTTTGTAAATATTTTAATCGTTCCTAAAAAAAAACTATTTTTACATAATTTATTTATTGTAGAGTATCGATGAAACATTTGACATTTTGTTTTACTTTCAAGAAAAAAACTTCGCCTTGATCATTAAACATTTAGGCGGAATCTATAGTAACTGATTATTAAAATTACCATTACCATTTGCTTATAAAAATGTATCACTCATATGTCTTTATATAAAACCAACTTAAATTTTTGTGAAATTTACTTATCATACCTGTACAAGAAAGCCTTTCAAAACTTTAGTTACCCTGCCCTTTATTCTAGAATAAATTGCCTATAAAAATGAAAAAATCGGTTTACAGTTACGAAAATTCAAAGCGAATAAGATTGATTTGCAGTTTTAAATATTCAGTAATTTAAGTAGTGTACATATATTTTTTTATCCTAAAATTCTACCTGTTTTACATTGTACAACATTTTTTCTTTTAATTAACAGACATTTTCTTTCATTTTACTAAGTGACTTGCACATTCCTTTTAAATATATTTATATATTTTTGTCGCAGTTTTTTCAATGTATCGTAATAACTCAATTCGAGAAGTTTCAGTCAGACCTTGACAAACTATGCTGCGTATAGACTTAACTTAAAATACATACTACTTTAGTTATAATTTTATCATTCTTATTACGATTTTTTCATAAAAATGCGTATTAAGCGCCCAACTAAACACATTTCCCTATTAAAATCACATTGAATTTAATACATATCTCTTATAATTTTAAGGTATTATTGCAGTGACGGAAGGCTTGCAAATAATCCGCGTGCGGTAGCCTCTGTTATAGGTGTGCTTAATCGTTCTTTTTAATGAACTAGTTCGCGAACGAACTAGTAATTAGTATGATAATGATAAACAATGGACTGGTCGAGAACGAAAATTACACGCGCGGAGCTAACTATAGGTAAGATTGGTACCGCGTTAATGTTTGGTTAGAACTAAATGACGCTAGTTTGTCCCTTGTCCGGAAGATATGAGCAGATGATTTATTAATTATTTTATTGGGGTTTTAATAGCTACGTGGCAGAGTTGCCGATTTTCAGTGTGATGGTAAGAATTTGAGACTTGAGCCTTTCTTCTGTTTTGTATATTTTTATGTTTAAAAAATAAAATTATGCATATTGCAACGTTGCAGTATCGTTGTGCATATTTTATCGCTCCTAAAACTACTGGCAATGTAGATCTGAACGTCATAACGCGGGGGAAGCACCGACTTGTTTTATGAACATTTCATAGTTATATTCAAAAGCAGGAATAATCGTGTCCGAGCGAAGAAGCAGATTATCTGCAAAAAAAGAACACGAAATTTTATTTTTAAATTATAATTTGTATATACCTTTAATTTTGTTCGTATGTATATTTATAGTTTTTACTTCTGATCTTAAATTAGCGCAACCTATTTACATTTTCTTGTAATTTTCAAAATGTTTTCAAAGCATTGTTAATTACTATGTTTTTAAACTTTAATAAGTTTATTTCATTATGTTCTATTTTTGTTTTAACATTTTAGGTAGCATTACTTTATTTGTAATGCTTTCTAATTTTAAATAATAAAGAATTAATGTTAATGAAAAAAAAACTAATTTACTTATTTTATTGATAGAACATTTATTAAGTCACTACGGCAACATAGCAAATAAAAAATGTTAAAATTTTTTTAAAACATTGTCAATTCATATGTTTTTAAACTTTAATACGTGTATTTCATTATGTTCGATTTTTGTTTTAACTTTTAAGGTAGTACTACCTTATTTGTAATGCATTCTAATTTTAAATAATAAAGAATTAATATCAATGAAAAAAAAAACGAATTTACTTATTTTATTAATAGAACATTCATAAAGTTAATACGACAACATAGCTAATAAAACTAGACCGGACCCCGATCGTCCCCGTCACTTCCGACTCTCGAGACGCCAAGCTCTGTTTAAACGCAACTCGAAAGACGATCTGGTGAACGAGTGACTACCAAATCATAAATCTAGTTCTCATTATTACAAACTAGTTCTTTTAGTTTGATATTATTGTTAAAGCGAGCGCGCGACACAAACAATCGTTCAGCAACGTTGGTTTACGTGGATAACCGTTGCTCCTTAATAGGTCGGTTAATAGTTCGCGAACGAACTAGATGATTTTAAGTCTGCGAACTAGTTCATTTAGTTCTCACCAAAGACTCGTTCTTTTTAATAGGTCGTTCGCGAACTACACACCTCTAGCCCCTGTCAGTATAAGAAGAATGACCCCCCAGGTTTCTTTAAGTTTTCGGAATATTTGAATTTGAAAGGTCTATTTTTTACCGTTCTCCCATAATTACAAACAAATCTTTTACAGGCTCAATGTAACTGACGCAGAAATGGTGTGTACGAAAAATATGGTTATTCTTGTCAGTTGTCAGTTACATTCATGAAAAGGTTTTTACTTAATTGTAGAAGAACCTGTATAGATCAAAACGTAATTCAACAAATTTATTATCAAGGTCATTGTCATCAAACGGGTTTTCCATATAAAAAAATGCTTTTGCGCAAACATGTGTAACTTTTGAGCAATTGTTTTATATCATGGTGGGTATGAAAAATTTAGGATTGTATGTAGTTTTTAAACATTTTTAACAAATAATCACCTAAGCAGCACGGCACGGCACCGCGGCGCTGCAAAATGTTGCTTACAATTTTGTTTGCATAGAATAAAATGCGTTGGCTAGTCGCATTTGTTGTGGTGAGAATTGTCAGGCCTCAAATGCAAGCCGCACATCCTTCATTTTGCACCTACAACTATGGACATAAAAAAATTGGCAAATTAAGAAAAAACGTATATGTATAATATACGTATTACTTAACGGATCTGGGAATTTTAAAGATATTTTTACTTCCCCGTATAACAAATATTTTATTATTAATATATGAGCTATATATGGATGATGTTTTGTTGTAATTTTTGCAAATGAGTTGAGTGTTATCAGCGTTCCTGGACCACGAAAAACGTATTTAAAAACTATATATGATATATGTGTGTTTTCTAAGCAAGTGTCCCCCTACAGGGCGTATATTTTTAGGTATGTGTAAAATAAAAAAATCTTGAAAATATTAAGCCAATTTTAGTCAAATTGAAAACAAATATTTTGATAAAAAATATTTCGGGAGGCACTTGATTTTCTTTTAATTACATAGTGTATGTCCGCGGATAAGGGTGACGAGAGGGCAAAACCACTAAAAATATATTTTTTTCAGAAAATAGCTTCTATTTGTTAAAAAAACAAAAATATGAAATATTGTCAAGAGACAAGAGTAAAATGAGTTACTTTATTCCGAAAAATAATCGTTTTATCCTCATGTCACCTTTACTGTAAACTAAAAAAAAAAATAAGAAAATGTTTCGAAATACTCCTAAAGACTTCAAATTTTTTTCATTCCATTTCATCATTTACGTGTATAATTAACT
This sequence comes from Kuschelorhynchus macadamiae, assembly GCA_030620095.1. Taxonomy (NCBI): domain Eukaryota; kingdom Metazoa; phylum Arthropoda; class Insecta; order Coleoptera; family Curculionidae; genus Kuschelorhynchus; species Kuschelorhynchus macadamiae. The sequence goes on from JAUTXW010001351.1 coordinate 472,799, forward strand.
CATTTAATATCGCAATCAAACTAAAAATTTTAGAGAGCAACATTACATTAAAACATTTTAATCGTAATTAGAGATGCAAAACCGATGACATCAGTATCGCAAAGTATACATAAGAATTGTTATTCGCCTTACAACTAGGGATATTGTTATTTGAAGTTACGATTAAAATATTTCGTTTATAAACAGCAAAAGGCTTCTTCTATCTTAATTTTTGTTTAAAACTTTTGGTATTAATTAAATAAAAAATTATATTACTATGAAATATTCCTAAACACGTCAACATTTTTTGAATATAAACACTATTTATTTTCTTTATATTACTGCAGAAGAGTGAAACTTTCTCTTAAAACAGAACACAATTTTAAATGGTTTTTTCAAACGGAGAAATTCGTTAAATTTGTTTTGTATATAACATTTTCTTTCGCAATACAGAGCGGCTCTAAAGTGTGAAAAATCTACACATCATCACATCACTCAACAACAAAGTTGCTGCTTTACAACACTCCGCGGCTACCAAATTCCGCTTGAGTGGGAAAGCCTACGTAAAAATACTGCTTCATGCTGCGCCGCGCTTTGCTTCTCGATGCTGCTTAGGTGAGAGTCGGCTTTTATTGTAATAAAAACTTACCATTGGTGAACTTCAAAAGTTCGTGTATTCTTGGTATCCTACTAGCATTCTTCTCATTGGTACTATTTCTAGTATTTACATCTTCAATGCCCCTGGGCGTAATCGGTGTAACGGCCAATGGTCGTCGTAAAAGATCTTGATCGCGTTTCTTAAAATTAGATTTTCGAACAATTTCAAATGTGTAGGGTGATAACTGGACTGAGGTCGGTCTTAGTCCTGAAACCTTGAAAAGAAAAGCTGATTCAGTTATATTTTACCTCTCGGAAATAAGAAGCAAAATAGTTTTATCCTGTATTATTTTCTGCAAAGTTAACTCATTTAATATCACAGTCAAACTAAAAATTTTAGAGAGCAACATTACATTAAAACATTTTAATCGAGAGATAATAGAGATGCACATCCGATGGTATCAGTATCGCAAAGTAGACATAAGATGTTATTATTTGCCTTACAACTAGGGATATTGTTATTTGAAGTTACGATTAAAATATTTCGTTTATAAACAGCAAAAGAGTTCTGTGATATGTTAATTTTTTGTTTAAAATTTTAGTATTAACTAAATCAAAAATAATACTACGGGTCAAGAAAAAGTTTAGTAGACTGTTCTGACAGTTCGTGATCACTTATGGAATAGGAAAAATTGGTTTGACTCCATTTATTTATCTTAATTCTAAAAAAAACTAACTACAATATTTTTTCATTTATTAGTATAAATTGTCCAACTTATAACAATATAAGGATCGGTAATTTAAAGGACGATTAACTAAATGAAGTAAAAAACCCTAGTTACACTTAAATATTGCAATAGAGCAACACTTAAAATGGGATATACTTATAACAAAAGTAGTACGTGCGATTAGGACTCTAATTTATAAATCTTATTTCCTTCGAGGTTTTTTTCAGTGAGAATTTGCATTTATCTGTTCATAGAACACTATTTGAATATGCAATTAGATACGGTATCTTGATATGGGATGGAGTTTAGAAAATTATTTACAATTTTTTTTTAATATCGATCAAATATTCTAAAAATCATTTTTAAAATAGAGTACCGACCTGACGTTCAATACAGCATTGTGTTGCTCGTTTTACCCGGAATAATTTTTTCAGTTTTTAGCAAAAGTAATTAAAGTTAAAAAGTATATCGCCAACAGAATCATGAACAATCACCTACTGTAAGTTTGCTCAAGAAATTACCCGCTGTAAGTATGGTATTTATCGATTTATTAATAACAGACAGTATCAAAAATCTTTGAACTTAAAATAACACCATAGCAGGAGCAGTGGTACGGGGCGGTTGAGACCGCAGTTTCGAACTGTACTTACCTGACGCGGCTGTCTCACCGGGCAGCTTCCCAGGCACCGTTGAAGGCGACTGCCAGGACCGCATTTTGTGATATTTAAAATCGAAAAAGTGCTTTATGAGTATTCATAGGGAAGGTGACATTGACGATATAGGGTCCGAAAATAATACAAAAAAACATTTGTCAACCGTCTACATCAGCCAACACTGCAAAATCCTATTCAGCAGCAATGGCTCAAGATATATTTCCTTCCAAAGAACAATAATTTTTGCGTCATTAGATGGTATCAAATTAGAAGAATACATTTATGTTTTGAGTTCTAAAGTATCCTCTAAACCAATATTTTTTTCATCCCGTATATCTAACAACAGAATTGGTATTTACCTCTCCAGTGAACAAGAAGTTGATAAATTTATTAACGAAAATGGATCTATAGTTATTCAAGAACACACTCTCGTAGCCCGCAGGCTAGTCACTCCGTCCGAACTTCTTGTGCTATCCAACGTTTTCCCAACTGTACCTCATTCAATATTAATCATTGAACTGCAAAAACTAGGTCTAAGATTCTTGTCTCCAATGACATTTCTACGTATAGGCGTATCGAGCGCGAAGTACAACCACATATTGAGCTTTCGTCGCCAAGTATATGTATCACCATCTACATCCCCCATCCCACAGTCTATAACTTTGAACTATAAAAGTACTTCGTACCGCATATTTCTATCGCTAGACAGCATGAACAAACAACATACTTCGCAAGCATATCATACTGATCGCAATTTAACTGTTCAATCGCGTACGTCAAGCATCCTAGCATCAAAGAAAAAACCTTAAGAACACAAATGTTAGGCCAAAAAATCTGTGATAACACCACGGACAATGCAGACCGAAATATTTCAATGGACAATACGCAAAGTATAAAACCTTTCTCAGATATTCAGACACCACCTCTCTCTGAAGCGGATAATACATATCTTAACCCACAGTTTGTAAAACCATAAGATAGACAATTAAAAAAGCATAAAAAAACCTCTGTAAACAAATCTACAGAGGAATCAATGTTTCCAACAAAGAAATACATTCAAACTAAATCATCCCCATTAGTACTAAGCTTTGAAGAAATCATAGATCTCTTCGACAACACACAGGGAGCAACCAACGCAGTTAGTGTGGCAATGGACTATACGAAAGATTTATATTTATTTTGTCAAATGTTACAAGAGATTTACTCGAAACTAGAAGACCGAATAATTAAAACCAGATGTACGAAACTACGGAAAAAAATCCTTAAACATCTAGAAATATCATTGTCTGAAATTGAAAGCGATTCATCCCAAGATACATATTAGAAGTTCTAATCTCAAATTTTTAAATATTTCATTTTGGCATATATATAATTGTATATAATGGACTCAATAATCTAATGGAATATAAACGGTTATTATAATAATTTGGAAATGTTTAACATACTTGTTTCGGAACACAACCTAGCTATTATTTGTCTTCAAGAAACCCACTTTAAACATAAAAACATACATAGCATAAAAATGTACCAAGCATATACAAAAAATAGAACTTTTCTAGGTAAATCTAGTGGAGATGTCGCTATTTACACAAAAAATAGCTTAGAAACAAAAGAAATAACACTAATCTGGAAGCGGTAGCAATTTCTATATCTTTGTCCAAGCCAATAAATATATATATATATATATATATATATATATATATATATAATATTTACGTACCACCTAATCAAGATATTAATTCCGCAGAGTTAGTTAATGTTATCCAGCAAGTTCCATCCCCTAAACTCATAGTTGGGCATCTAAATGGACGTCATATATATTGGGGAAACAATAAAAATAATACACGGGGCACAAGGATAGCAGAAGTCATAAATGATCTAAGGTTAAATGTCCTAAGTACTGGAGAGAATACCCAGATGTAATTCAAATATCTTTTACGTCGCTTTCGGAAATCTGGTTATTAATACCAAAAGCCTAGTACTGAAAAAGTAGATTATATGAAATCAAAATCACTTAAATTTTCACCATTTTTTCACTGCACTCACTTGTAAACATTTAAATTTAGAATCCTCAATTATTTGTGGATCTTCTGGATTACAGAAACAGTAGGTATTAGGTACAATAATTATTATTCGGTCAACAACTAGTACTAGCAATACCGCTTTATCTTCTCTTTTAAAAGTGTTCAAGTGTAGTATAATACAAGTATTGTGGTTTTTCAGACTTTCAATTATTTCCAGAATAATAAAATGTTAATAAACAGAAGCTAGTAAACTTTTTTCGTGATTTGCATGTTTTCATCAACGTCAATAAAATAATTTGAGGTTAAGAGTAATTGTCAAATTGGGTGCAAAACATGGCTTACTTGATTTCAAAATATGCATGTAATTTTTCATTTATGAAATGATTGCTACTTCTAAACACCTATCTGTTGTTTTTACTTAACTATCGTTATCTCCAAAATCGCACCCCAGGAATCTTTAGATAAGGAGATAAGTAATATTAAAAATGACCTTGATCAGAATGGTTAGACAGAAAGGTTGATACCCGACACAATTATTGAATGTCAAATTAAAATTATATAAACTAATATTAAACTCGTGCGACAGAACAGCAAAATGACTCGCTTATAACTATCCCATATTTAAAAGGAATATCCGAAAATATTAGACAAATAGCAAGAAACTGCAATATCAAAACAGCTTTCAAATCGGAAAACACTTGAAGGGGCCTACTAACTAGAAACCAAGCAAATACAAATGACAGATATAATGATTTTATCAAGTACTTTGTGGGTGTGGTCAATCTTATATTGAAGAAACGAAGAGACTTCTTGATGAAATATTAAAGAACATCGAAAGCACACGAAAAAGATAGAAACATCAAGATCAGATATCACTGAACATCTCTGGAATAACCAAGAATCCAATAAACAGGAACTAAAATCATTTTGTGATACTTTAATAGGTTGAGGCAAACACCATCGTTTTCGTTTATTCTCTCTAGACTACAGATACATTTAATGATCTTGGAAGTAGCTCACCAGAAAAAGCTAAGATGTGCAACTTAATGATATGCTTACCAATGCTTAGGTATTAATATGTATAATTTATATTATACACAAAGTAGTCTACTCTTATATTACACCTCCTCCTCAGGCAATTTACTAATATATATTATAACAACTATATAATTACCTATTATAACAAAATACAAAAATGGAACGGAGTGGAAAATAAAGAAAATATATAAATAAAGAAAGAGACAAAAAGAAGATAAAAGAAATTTTTGAAAATTTGTAAAATAGAAGTAGAGCACTTCACATTAAAATTTTGCCTAACTATAATAGTTTAGTTCTATTTTTGGGTATTAGCATATTTTTTTATGTATAAGAATTCCCACATTTTGACGATACGTCCTTAACCATATGGGCCCAGAAAGCACAGATTATCGGTATTTCATTTTTTATTAAAAGCAAATAGCCCTTTTTATATTGGACTGGGTTCACCCTTTTATCCATACTTCGTTGTCTTTTAGCTTTGGAGAATAATAAACTGTTTATAACGTCGTTTTCTTCTACAACTTTTATTTTAATTCCAAGGGATTGCTATCAGAATTATAAATAGGTTCAAAATCAATAGTTAGGTTATTTGGTATCTGACTTTTTCTGCCAGAATTTAGTTCGAAAGGAGAATATCTAGTTTCGGTAGGTAGTGAGGTGTTCTATGTAAAACACCAATAAGGAAGCCAAGTGCTCCATGCCGTGTCATGATGTCTGTGTTTACGATGCAGCCGAAACCTTTTGTGAATTTTCTAGAGCTCGGATGCTTTTGTGGTAATATGCTTTGGAATGAATTTGTTTTAATTCTAACAATTTGCTAGTTTCACTCATAGTGGAAGAAATGATTTCGGAACCTCGTTCGGTAGCAATTTCCTGAGGAATACCACATCGTAGATAAAGTTGTGCACCAGAGGATTTGCTACAAACACAGCTTCCTGGTTTTTGAGAGCATATGCGTCGATATACTTAGTTAATTCACACTGGAGTGTAAGAACATAAACAAATCCATGTCAGACGGAAACGCTCCAGCAATAGTTAAATATATCTTTTGAAAATCTGAATTGGCCATGGAAGTTATTATCAGTGTGTCTCTAGTATAATGACTGGAATGTTTTTGTTTCTGACAAGTTTCACAATTTTTAACAAAATTTCGAACATTACTATTGAGACCTAGCGAAAAATAATACTTCTTAATGTTGTTTTTTATTCTGTTTACGCCTGCGTGACCACTTGTATGAAGTAAATAAAAATAATTCAATTAACCCTTTTTTCGACATTGTCTATTATTTTGCTAACTCTTTACAACTTTTATACTGGGTCCACTCCACAACTATTTTGTTAACTATCCATTTAATACAATTTCCATTATTTTCGTTTTTATGATATATAATATATCTAAGTTAGCCTTCTTACTTATTTTAACCCATTCTCTTAACATTTCGTCTCGCGCCAACGTTGATCGAGTGTTTTGATTAAAATATAAAGCAATCCGTAATGGAACATAATAAAAGTTTCCCGAATGTTTAGTAGTATTCAGAAGTATTCAGTACAGTTTTTTGGTTGTTTAAGAACTTTAACAATATTTGGTTGATCATGCCAAACATTATTAAAATCATTTTCGGCCACTGCATTATCTTGAACCTACCTACGCCTACATTGTCATCTATACATAAGAGCAATCATATCACAGAGCATACAGTTTTTTTAAATTTTGTTTTTATTTTCGGTTAATTAATTTTTGTTTTGTTGTTTTTAGTATTTTCCGAGGTATTTTCCTCAAAAAAAAAGTTTTCTTCTTCGCCATAAAGGCTGCTTTCCAGAATTTTACCAGTTTATCCCTATATCAAACTTGATTTAAATTTTAAAATTATTAAATTAAGTAGTTTCCTCAAACCGATGTTTTAAACATTTAACTAGGCCGCCATATTAGATGTATTACAAAGTTTTTGCCGGTTCATCCCTATATGACACTTGAATTTTGTACAAAATTTGAAAACAATCGTCGATTTTTTTGTTTTGTAATGACTTTTTATTAATTTAAATATTTGTACCAATCTGGAGTTGTACCAAAAATGTATCAGTTCATTTCCAAGTCACGTCAATTTTTTGAAAAAGAATTTGTGGTTAATTAAATAAGTAGTTTTAATTTTAAATGTTACAATATTTTTTTACACTTGTTATAATGCTGGACATTGTGTTCCGCCATATTGGATTTTTACCAAAATATTACCATGCTATCCCAAATAACCCTTCATTTTTAATCAAAATTTAGTTAGTAGGATAGGCAGTTCTAAACTACGCCGCGAACAGACAGATATACAGAGAGAAAGGTGGAATTGAGGAAACATGTTAGTAGTCCTAGATGGTCGATTAACCATCATCTATCCTCCAGAGGGGCTAGCCCAAGTGCGTTACACTTTTTTTAACCTAAATAAAATCTGTCTAACTCAGCTTTATCACCTATTCAACTTGGGATTAATCTAACTTTATGACCCAAATAAATCGTCTCTGACCTAATTATGTGACATTTTTAAACATAATAATTATTAATCTAACAAAAGCTAACCAATTAATCTCTTTGAAATTCCCTGTCACCCAACAATATCCATACCGATTTTGACCCAACCCCCGCTTACGTCGTTTTTACGTATACCTGGTAGTTGTCATATTTTTAAATCAGAAAGTCTCTTTAACTAAGATATACCCTCCATTATCAAAAAAGCACCATTTTAAAATTTTTGAAAAGCTGCATTTTGCATTATCTCATTCTACATATTCGAAGCTAAACACCCAGAACAAGCTATATGTTCCCTTTGTCTACCTTTTTATGTTTCCTTATATATTACATCTTATATAACCGTACGGCTATGATTTGATTATAAACTCTCGATATTATTCGAGGTTCTAAATGTACTAGCATCTTCAATAAACCTATTTTACAAAGCGTGCTGCAACTTTGTCATTTTCTCAAAGTTCGTTTTAAATGACTATTACAAATGAGATATATATGAGACAAGAGCAAGATAATCTTAGCTTAAATATGAAAAAACCATTTTAATCGATTTTTTAAATGTATTTAGATTTTATCATCATGAGTGTTTCTAACAAATTTTAAATATTTTGAACATATTTTTCAGGTTTCGTGCACATTAAATAATATTTTCTTACCCCAGTTATGAACAAAAGTAATGCTTTTAAATATTTACACGTGACTGTGATGGTCGATTTGTTGATGTTTATCTGGCTTCTTAATATTTTTATGAAAGAACTTTACGAAACCTTTCTATACGATAAGATTACTGTTTCCCGAGAAAAAAAAAGAATTCGATCTAACATTTTCCGTTTGGCAGATACAAGCAAAAAACTGAATTTTAGAGGCATATAAACTGCCAAATAAACCACTGTATCCTCATTTTTTAATATCCATGAATACATATCAACAAAACTGTTATTTTTTTTATTTTTCGGAAGGTGGATTTCCTTTCGCATTTTGACCAAAAAATATTTTTTTCCATATTTAGTGGTTGGAAATTATTGCATACGTTCACGAGAATCTTTATAAGATAGTACGCCAATTTAACTGCGTGCCTGCTATACGTTGCATAAGTGAAAAAATCCGATGAGAGTCGATATCTCGAAATATGCTTTTCTTACAAAAGAATTGATAAATTTTGAATCAGCATATCCAGAAAACCCGTCATTAAAACTACATAATCTACATATGACAATGGTTTCCCGTTTAATGCAAAAAGTGAATAAAACATGGTAAATTGCTACATAGCACAATTTAAGTAATAGTTTTTATTCACGTTTTGAGATTTATCTTTCAAGATAAAATCAAAAGATTATTCAGATATAATATACAGGGCATGCAAAAATATTTACAACATATACAAGCTAAATTATTGAGGGACATACATACATACAAACATGCATAGGTACTTGCCTATCATCTTCAATATTTTTTATTTTGTGTTAAACCTTGTATGTGGTTTAGAAGTTACCGCAAAACAGTTTTTTTCTGACAGATGTCAAATTATTTTTTTTAGAGTTACATCGTAAATATGTTGGTAGAACTGTGAAATCCGTGTTTAAAAATTTTAATCAGTTCAAAACTCACGGCGAAAAAAACAATTTTTTTGACAATTGTCGAAATAATAAAGTAAATATGCCACTAAAAGTTACATGGAACTGTGAAAACTGTATTTAAAGTCATATTGAAGAAAACGATTTTAATAACAGCTGTCAAACACAAAAAATAGGTTACATACATCTGAAAAAACTATAAATTTTAAACAATTCAAAAGTACTTCACTAAAAGTTACATGAATAATCATATCTTACAGATAAATCTAAAACAATACTTTGAATCTTTCAAAAGTTTCTGGAAAGAAATAACATTAAAAAATTATGTAATTTGGAATATCTTATCGAGTAGATTATAATGTAAAACATTATACAGGCATTAACAAATAAATAACGGCCTGTAAAAATTTTAACATTAAATATGTTGGTATAGTAGTTTTTTTTAATCCGGTCAGATACCGACGGTGGTAGCGCATGTGCGTCTTGGCTTGAGATATTACCTTCACTTGTGCCATTTTTAAATTCTTAAAGTTTAAATAGCGGCAACCATGCACAAACTCTCCAACGTGCAAAACCAATCCCAGTTTAGCACAATAAATCTACAAGAAGCACAAGTTTCAATAAAGAACTATTTATTTCACATACAGCACTAGTTCTTTACTTTATTTTATTTTAAACCAACACGACTCTAATCTCGAAATCGTTTTTTTAACACGGATTAGAGGGAAATTTTAATAGAATCCTAGGGCAGAAATAAAAGTTGCAATACAATCAACCCGGAGCAGACTTATGTTATGCATTAAAAATGATGGAAAACAATTTAAACATTTGGGAGGGCATTAAATATTTATGAATCAAAAGATTTAATCCTTGATTTTACTTCTTTTTAATCTCAGTAGCAAACTCTATTACTAAAATTACAAATAATATTTAATATCTTTGTCCTTGTTTTTTTATGCTGATACATACCATAATATAATAGAATTACAATTATTAGCATAATAAACTACAGTGGAGTATCCAGGGTCCTACTTTCCAACATTTTGCAGCTATGCCCTTGTGTTTTAGCCCGTCGCATTGTTTTTGTCCCATGAAACTAATAATATACAAAATACAAGATAAATTTGAACATATTGTATATTGTGTTAAAGTGGGGCAAAAGAAAAGCGAAGCCTTACTTATGATTAGGTTTTTAAAAATAAATAAAAAATGGAAGTTTATATCCTACAACTAAATTTTAAAAGGCCGTAATGGTAATGCAGTTTTGATCGAAGTAAGTTTAGAAAGTTATGGGAATAATGCATTTCTCTAATCGTAACTAAGTTCCAAAAAAATTCGTTTTACTTTAATTTCATCACTTCAATAAATTTCGTTTTCGGGGACGATAATAATAAATGGAGGCTCTGTTCTTAGTTCCTGAAAATTGCGCAGATTTAAATTTTTAAAATTAATTAAAATATTAATCGTTATAACAGTAAAAACCCCGAGTGCTTAGAACCGAATAGGAAAAATATACTTCTCTCGTAAGAGGAAAATATTCTGAAAAAACCACCCTGATATTTGTAGAGATTTTTGGGTACCTGGACCCCGAAAAACATATTCTGTCATTTCAATGGCTGGCTGTCTGTCGTTCTGTCTATACGCGGCATAGCTCAAAAACTAGTTAACCGATTGGCTTCAAATTTTGGTCAGAAATTAAGGGTCGGTAATAAGAGGATGAAATTGTTGGATTTTAGTAAAAATCCAATATGACGAAACAAAATGGCGGCCTTTCAAACTAAAAAAATCACAAGAGACTACTTATCGAATAGACTTCAGAATTTGCTCAAAAAAAAGTGTAATAGGGATAAACTGGCAAATTTTTTATGTTAATCCTTTATGGCGGAACAAAATGGCCTAATGAAATGAAATAAAAAATAATGATAATATATAAAAAATACCCAAGCAAAAAAACAACTTGTTTTGTCTTAATAAGGCCATTGTTTTGATTTTGAGGCACAGGGCATTCGTCAAGTTAAATCACAATAATTAATCGGCTGCAGAAAGCACTTTCTCTAATCATTACTATCAGTTTATCTGTCATCAAAACAAATACTTCTTTATATAATTATCTAGATATTAATAAATTTCTACCAATAATTCTGTATACCAAACATTGAATTTTTAATACCTGTTGCAGTTAATTATTAATTAATTAATTAATATTATTACTCTTGTAATTTGATGGAATTTTTTTTTCTTGTTTGGGGCTAAAAACATTATTAGATACATACATTTGTAATTTTTATATGTGAAAAACAAACATAGCAGTTTTGATTTCTGGAACAATATTATTAACATTATTATTATTATCACTTTCCTTGTAAGAAGGAAGTATTACTAAGTAGGCAGCTTTCGCCGATACTATTAGAACACGCCCTCTAGAGGCCAACTTAAAAACTATAAAAAATCAACTATTTTCTCGACTAGCTGAAATCTAAACCGTATGACGATATATATGTGTTATTATACTTTTAATTTATGTTAATTAAGCATATTTTTTAGAAAAATTAGCCAGTTCTAATTGACGATTGGTGTTACGCCCTCTAGCAGAAGACATAGAGACTTATAAATAATTTTCAGCGAATTCGCTTAGGCACTTTTATTATGATCTTTTTGTTGGAAAGTTTTGATAAATAATAACCGAGATACAGCCAGTGACCTCTCTTATTTGGATACCCGGTACAATCACCGTTTGCTCTCCACCCATTTTATATCGAATTTCGTTAAAAAGAAATGTAGTATTAGATAGATAGACTTTCTATGTAACATCTGTTAAAAAAATTTCCTTCCATGCCTTCAATGTACATATATTTTTAAATGTGTTCAGATTATTTCTTGCTTTTAGATTGACAACATATTTTTTGGCTTTTTTACAACTGAATAAAAATATTTAACTTTAAAATAATTAAAGCAAATATTTATTAACATTAGACATGTCAACATGTAGAGTATTCTGTCTACGGAATATTTCGATACAATATAATCAATATTATTGAAGCAATTATTATAATATTGTTTATATTATGTATCGAAACATCCGTAGGCAGACTAATCTACATGTTGTGATATATAATTTTGTTAAATATTTGCTTTAACCAGTAATTTAAATTTTAATATTTTTATTCAGTTGCGAAAAAGCCCAAAAATATTTTGTATCCATAATAGTTATAAGAAATGTCTAATATAGTATCTTGAAAGCTGATAGGGATGCGTATTGCATCCTATTTTTTATATACTGGAGATCCATATGGCTTACAATTGTGTACATGTCTAACTGATATGGAGAAATCATAAATAGGGTTTGCAATGATTTTCAGCGGATCACCCATTTTAATGAAATAGCTAATATTTCCGCAATATCTATATAAGGTTTTAAAAGCTATTTATTTTCTTTACTAGACCGAACGATGTATGTCGTTTAACATTCTTAGACAGATTAACCATTAGTTTATTAAATATTTTTTAAGATCAGCATCTTCTCGCATCAATTTGCTAAAAGAAAACCTTGAACGCTCACTAATTCACCATTATCATTCAACATTCTTACTGTATTGTTATAGATGAATTGACGTCCCTCAGGCTTGACTGATAAATATATGTTTTCCGGCTCCATTGTAGGTTTATACCCTGGGGCTTCGTCAATATCAAATTCAAACAACGCATAACATTCTATAGAGCTAAGATATGATTCAGATGATACAATCCATTAATCCACTCGTATCATCTGAACTTTCACAATATTTAATATAATGATTGGCTGATAGATATTTGGTTTCAGCACTTTTCGATCAAACTCCAAGACATCTCCAAGAAAGGCATTTGACGAGAAATCTATTTCAAATTTTAATTTTAACTCACATTTGAGAGTGTTATTATTCGTCTTTAAGGAAAAGATCAGATTGTCATCAATTTCATAATAAGGAACAAATCCGTTTATTCCTCTGAAGATTTCCTTATGAATGTCTTCAGTCTTATATACTCCATACTTTATAACAAAATAAGTAGTTTCAGCTTGATTAGAAGATGTAGATACCACTTGGTTATGACTGGTATCCAAAATCCAAAATTAGAAAACTGTATTATAGGATAACAATTTGCACTGCCATAACAGCGAAATATTCTCCTGTTTGTTGTTGCAGTTTTCGATACAATATAAATATTTCAATAGATCCAAGCAACGATAATCTCTTTGGATACACTGGTTAAATCTTCCTTGGTCGAATCAAGTAAACATCTTTATTTATATGCTTTCAAAGAATGCTTCATGTTTTTTGTAACATCGCTAACCATCGTTAAAATTAATCGTCACTTAGAAACTTTAAACACAACTTACCGCAGACAACTCAACTCTAGATTGATTATAGCTCGTTTTTATCTTTGAGATCCTGAAGAAGATAAAGAATCCCTCACGTGTCCACCTCTAGAATTTGGTATCGCTAACTCTGCATCATAATTTAATATATCAATATTTTTCAATCGTCTTTGGGACAGGGACAAAAGTTGTGTCTATTTTTATGTAAGTATAATCTTATATCAATCAATACGTTGGGATATGGTTTATTATGTCTCTTAGATCTCTGATAAAGCTTTATAGTCATTTTTACTTATAGCCTTCACATTACCAGCTAATCAACTAGCCAGGATTTCTAATGCAGATAACCCCGTGAATATGGGAATCCGCGGTTTTCGAAAAAAGTTAAATTTGGGTCATCATCATTAACACCTATCCCAACTGGTTCATTGGCGAGTAAGAAAAGAACGATCAGAAAGTGTGTAGTAGAACAGTCCACAAATGATGCCGATGATACACTGGATTGTTTATTATTACAGATAAATGTAATCTGAGCTTATGGAGTTCCCTATGATGCCTCATACAACGCAGTATTTCTATGATCCCAAGCAAGCGTGAACTTCTAATCGGGTATAAGATAGCGCTTGTCATCCGCATATGACAGAGCTACTTTATTTCTATGTTTGACGTAAATATCATGAAAATGTGAACGAAAAGTATTCTTCTCTCGATGAATCATTCAACCTGCCACCTTCAAGCACACCTTTGGCTGTTTTGCATCTATATATTAACCCAATGCGTTTTCGTAACGGTTCCATACAACTCCCACATGATCTTTCCGGAATATTCCTCTTCCATTTTCCGAAAATATATGTATTTACTGAAACACCGTACGGATTATCCTGTGAGTAAGTAGACGTGTCAAATTTATACAAAATTTTGGCGCATATCTATATATAGAAATTTTCAGTTTAAATATTTGAAATATGTGAGTCAGTGCCCGAGTAGATTAAGGTTTCTTTGCCCCCTATTTTGGTTTAATATACCTACACAAAAAGTCATACATAATATTTTAGATATGCCGACACTGTAAAACCTACCGTTAATAGGTTTATTATAAGAGCCTGCAAACTGGTAAAAAAATCGTAAATTTAATTTAAAGAGTAAAAAAGGAGGTGGACAAAATATAATCAACAACACTTTACATTTGTTTTCCATGTAGGTATATATTCTACTATTTATCACGCCACTGCTATGAAACTTGAATATTATTATTTTGTATCATATGCAGAAGCAATTGCTACTAGATAAAATGATACTGTAATTATCATATATGTAATACATGATAATTATATATATTAGGGTCTAGCTTGTAATGTTTAAGAGATCATAATAATAACGTTTTATATCTCCGTTGTCGTCATCTTTGCGATTTTGGAAACGAAACTTTAGCTTACGCATCGGCTGTTCGCCAGTAAATTCTTTTTTAAAATCATCTTTAATACTTGTCCAATTTTTATTTCGATTAGCCACATTCTCTAAATATTCGCTATGATCAATGACTTGTCAGACCCTCCAAGAAACTTCTAAAATATGCGATTTTATATGCATCCAGTAGTCAGCTATATTGCAATTTGCTATTTTATCGTATTTTGTTAGGGAGCTTACTACTCTAAGCACGGGTCATATGTTGGTGGCGACATAAAAAAAAATTAGGGGTTTAGTTTGTTTATGGGCGTCTTGGAATGTAGTTGGTGTTATTTTGAGTGTGGGTGTCTTAAAATATTATTGGTGTTTTTTGTGTTATTTGGCGTGTTTGTTACTTGAGAGTCTTCTAGTGCGAGAGGCTGTTCTAGTGTTGCAATGCAACTTGTAGCCTTATTTGTATTAAATTTTAAATCTACTTTTGCCGTCCTTCGCATGACTATTTTATCTTCACCGCTCATTTAATCAATATTTCAATAAATAAAAACATAATACATCGTGAAATAAGGTGTTTCGAGCGGTAAGTAGGTATCAATTAGTGTGTGTTAATTAAAAGTTGTAGTTTTATTTTCTAATAAGAGTTGAATTATTTCTTTTAGTAAATGGTAATAATATTAATAATATTAATAATAATAAATTTGGCGTTAAGAAATGATTATCCAAATGATATAAGTTCTATACTAAGTTCTATAGTCTATAGTCTAAAAAATAAACTTTAGTTTACAACAACAAAAAAACAGGCATTTGTCAGTAACACACTAAAGAGTGCAAAAAATGCAATTTACTTAAAATATATTTTTGGTACGATATATGCATTCTACTCTTGAGAATTCAATGCCTACACCAAAAAGTGAGGGGCGCTTTTTGGTTCCGTTTCTTTAAGAAAAATGTAATTTTAATTGATTTCGACAAAACGCCTCAAGCTGTTTGGTATCAGTGGCGGCTCTTCTATAGGGTCATTTGGTCAATGACCCCCCAAAAATATTTCAGAAAATAAATTATTCGTTTGACTGTCCCTTCTAATAGTTGTAATAAAACGCGAACCTTGGGGAAAGTTAAATACGCTACAATATTAACCGCGCGGTGTTTCGAATGGTCTCGTTGCGTTCCTTAGGCATAATAAAATACGCTATACGCTAGGCTGAGCAGTCCGAATTGCCCTGATTACCTTAAAGCTTGACGAAAGTATCCGAATATTTCACAGCTACCGAGCGGCAACTGAACGTGATACGCTTTTAAAGAGTCTAGCTTGAATTGTTAGCGTGATAGCAAATGGAATATAAAATCGCGATTTGGGTCAACAGCCGGTCTCTTCTCATAATTCGATCGATCGGTCGCGGCATCAAGTCGGCATGCGGAAGTTCAATTGCTCAGAGGTCGCGCGGCCGATATTCTAATTCGATATTGTTTCGGACGTTTTTAATCTATGAAACTTGATTTATATACTGTTTTTCGTAATATATATTTTTTTAATTTTTATGATCCATGTGTGGGTTGGAAATATAAAGGAAATAAAATGTTGGTAGTGACTAGTGCAAAAAAATAAACAACTAAAAAGTGTTTACGAACTTAATTTTGCAAAAATAACCCATTTTTAGGTGGTCTTTGTTTGAGTTCTGAATGTAGATGAAATAAAATGTCGGTAGTGCATAAAATTAAACAACTAAAGAGTGCTAACGAACTTAATTTTAAGGAAATAGCCGAATTCGAGGTAAGTGGTCGCAAAAATAAAGAGGTTCATCGAAACTTTCGCAAAAGTATGTACGATTTAGCTAACTGGATGTGGTTGTGAAATATCTAATTAATTTTCTGATATAAAGACTCGTCGGACTCATGATGGTGTAAAACCTTTGTATGCGTATTCTGCAGATCACATGAAATGTTCGGTGAACTATGCTACGGTCGGTAGTGTTGATATTGGCACTCAGCTAGACACAGCTTATAGAAAATCCGTTGAAGCTTTTTAATGCAAATGTATCCAAAATTCGTTATAATTTAGACAAAATTATAGATTGTGTAAAATTTTGTGGGGCATTCGAGCTGGTACTACGTGGCCATGATAAAACGACTTTGTCTGAAAATCTAGGGGTTTTTCGAGGGCTAATACATTTTTTTGAAGAGTTGGGTCAAGATAGACTATTCGCTTTAGCAATGTTAAGTATCGAGAAATCGTTTATAAAAGGAATGTGCGTGTAATTTTAACGAACGTGTCATTCAGCATTTTTCCAATTCTAAAGAACGAAGAGTAGACCTGAACTTTAAGAGAATTTAAAGCTCAATTTAAAGATAAGACATTTATTTTTATTTTAGGTATGCCTATTTTTAAATTTGTTATTGACCTCCCAATATAATTCACCACGAGCCGCCACTGTTTGGTAGTCATTGAATTGTCAATAATATAATGCATATATCATAACAAAATATTTTAATAAATATACATTATTTTGTACTTTTTTGTGTGTTTGTTTTTTAGCTTTTTTAAACTACATTTTATTTTTTAGCCTTAAAATATTTTTAACATATTGTCACGTATAGAACGTATATCCTATTCCAAATCATTTCTTAACGACAAATGTATTATTCTTATTATTATTATTATTACCATTTAAAAGGCATAATTTCCCAGTTTGAGAAAGTTTATTGACATAGGATATTTTAGAAAGTTTGTGAACATTTATTGATGTGAAACTTATAATAATTTTAACCTAAAGAAAGTTGTTATAAGTGCTATTCATTTTGATCTATACATTATTGCAAAAATACCTGCATCATTCGTTCGTTTCTAAAGCAGGATCAAAAACATTAAATAGCTTCCGCTGGGGGCTACAAAATTAAACTTAAAATAATTTGAAAAGTTACATCGTAATTGCTATATCTTACTGAAAAATAAATAAATAAATAAATAAAATGCTAGTTGCGCACTGTGTACATAAAATTTAAATACATATCGTTTATGTAAAGCGTAAGTGGTTGCTTTAAAGTAGATAGTTTCTACATAGAACTTAAATATTAAAAAGTTAAATTTAGGCTACAACAACCACCGCCCATTTCAAAAGTTGAGCTGTTTATTTCAGATACGTAAGACACGTTTTTTCATTCGATTTAAACCAAATCTATCAAAATGCCTTTCCAATGAAACAATAACAACTATTGAATTAATTTCTGACTATACTACCGCCGTGGATGAATAAATTCTATTTTCTTTCGACCATTTTTTCTTTTTTATCTGATTATAGTAGATTGAGCACCCGGCAAAGCGAACTAAATAAACTACTCTTTGTTTGCTCAGTCTATAGATTTCTCATTAAGGTTGCGAAAATTGGAGTGTTGAAATAAAATAAAAAAGGAGGATATTGTTTTAGGAAACTAATTGGTTTAGTAAATTCCGCATTACACTAAAATCCTTTTTGAGCAAAAATATTTATGTAATAAATATTGTTCGTTAAAGGTAAATATAACGGATTATAAGCTAAGAATTAATTATAGAAAATTTTGGTAGAAATTATTGATGTTAGAGATAGGGACGAATACAAAAGGTACTAAATATACAAAATGTAATAAATAAAAATTTATTTTTACCCTGTTGTGATGAGAGGGCCGTAAATTATAATATATAATATAACTAAATACAGAGGAAAAAACAAATATTTCGCTGCAGTCTAATATTGACCACAATGCCGGATTTACGCAGCAAACGTATAATAATGACTATATCGCAAATATATAGAGACAAAAGAATCGTTTTGCAGCCCGTTGTCTCGTTATTGCTTGATATATATTTGGTTTGCAGCATTAACATAATACTAGAGAATACCCGATTTGATCGATAAAACATTTAAATTTGACTTTCGGTTAAATCAATAATGAGACTGAATTTGTAATTTTAAATTACTACCTTGTTTATTTTAGATTCTGCGATGAAATCTATATAACTTTTATATGATACATAATAAGCCAAATGTCAACCGTTTTCGTATTAACGGTGATTGAATCTTTATAATGTTTAATGTTTAATGGAGTTTCCCAAAAAAAAAATCAAATTGTCAAGGCAAGAAACAAATATTGATTCGAATATTGCTTTATGGGAACATTTTTCTCGAAGCAAAAAAGCTTTTTAGTGTGTATTTATTTTTGGCTCTTCGTTTGCACGATTTCATTCTGATTTTTTAAAAAACCTATAAAATATATTAAAACGGAAATTTTACTTTTTATTGCCCACGTAACTAAAATAGCATTTTAAACCAAATAGGCGGAACTCAAATTTAAATGTTTTATCATTCAAATTGCGGATTAAACTAGTCACACTTCTAAGTGGAATTAAATTAAAAAATCGGTAAATTCCTTTACCCGGAACTTCCCTCCTTATGACTTATTACTTTTATTGGGACAAGTGAAGTGTGATCCAAGTTAGTTCAGTACATACTCACAGTATATATGTGTTATATATACTGCCTCTTCATTTCTATTAGGCGCCATTTTGTTCCATCATATTGGATTCCTGGATATTTGGGCATAATTGAAAATAAATTCAATACGTGTGCCATATTCACATTTAATTTTTCTGCAAAATTTAAAATCAACTCAACAAGAATTTTTTGCATTGATTTTTTAAAAAAATCTATTTGGCCGTCATTTTGTTTCGCCATCTTACCCAGTCTTTACCTACTCCGTTGGTTCGCAGATATCCCAGATATTAAGTTTCTGAATGGTTTTCCTTCACGATCCTGTTGTTGTTATGTTAGAGTGGTGTATCATTTAGGGTTAGGATCCAGTAAAAAAAAAAACAAAAAAATTAAATTGCCCAGGTTTCGCCAATTTACTGTTGCATCTGCGAACCAACGGAGTAAATAAAGACTGGTAATATGGGTATCATGCAGGATATAAAATTTATATGAGGATGCAACAATAAAGTTACGAAACGTCGACAATTTAAAAAATACATTTTTTTTACTGGACCCTAACCCTAAATAATACACCACTCTAACATGAGAACAAGAGGATCGTTAACGAAAACCATTTAGAAACATAATATCTGGGAAATATCGGCGGACAAAGAGAATATGTAAAGACTGATAACATGCTGGATATAGAATCTACATATGTGTTCTCAAGATGCAACAATAAAGTTGCGAAATGTCGGCTATTTAAAAACAGTCTTTTGTTTTTTTACTGGATCCTAACTTCAAATAATACACCACTCTAACATAACAACAAAAAGATTGCTAACGAAAATGATTTAGACACTTGATATCTGGGGAATATATGCGGAGCAACAGAGTAAAAGTACTGATAATATAGGTTTCAAGCAGGATATAAGGTCTATATATGTGCCCTGAGAATGCAACAAGTAAGCTGTAAAGCGTCGGCAATTTAAAAAAATACTTGTTTTTTACTGGATCTTAACCCCAAATAATACACCACTCTAACCAACGCATTTTAACATTGTTCAATCATATAGGATTTTTACCAAAATAATATCAGGCCATCCTCATGACCCTTAGTTTTTGGTGAAAATTTGAAGTCAATCGGGTAAGTAATATTTAAGCTATGTCGCAAACTGACATACACACCGGCAGACGGACCGACGGAATTGATAAAAACCTGTTTTTTGGCATCCAGGGATGCTAAAACATGAAGATATGTAAATTCTGAGAGGATGATTCTCTTCACGATTACAAAAATTTTATTTGGCCGCTATTTTGTTCCGCTATCTTGAATTGTTCCGCCATCTTGAATTAGTTTTACTATACCATAATTAGTTATGGCACACAATTTGAAATCAATCCATTAAGTAGTTTTTGAGGCTGAATTTTTAAATATTTTATTATACCCCTATTTTGTTAAGCCATCTTGGTTCAGTACCAAAATTTTAGCATAATTTAATACTTGACGTTTATGCAAAATTTAAAATAAATTGGATAAGCAGTTTTTTCATAATAATTTTTTTTAACGTTTCATTACGCCGCCATTTTGGATTTTTTCCAAAATATTACCAGGTCATACCAATACGAACCTTAATTTTTGATAAAACCATAAAGCCAAGAAGGTAAGTAGTTAAGCTATGCCGCGAACTGACAGACGGACAGACAGACATACCGGCAGACGGACCGACGAAATTGATAAAACATATTTTTTTCGCGTCTAGGGATGCTAAAATGTAAAGACGAATAAAACCTGAGAGGTTGATTTTTTCACGATTACATACTTTTTGTTTGGTCACCATTTTGTTCGGCGACCTTGAATTATTACCAGAATTTTACTAGTTGATCCCTATACGACAATTAGTTATGACACACAATTTGAAATCAAACCATTAGGTAGCTTTTCAGGTTGAATTTTTAAATATTTTATTAAGCCGCCATTTTGTTCCGCCATGTTAGATTCGTACCAAAATATTATCAGTTGATACTAATACAATACTTGATGTATTGCAACATTTGAGATAAATTGAATAAGTAGTTTTTTATAATATTTTTTTAAGACTTCACTAGACCGCCATTTTGTTTCGTCACATTGTATTTTTACCAAAATGTTACCAGGTCATCCCCATATGGCCCTTAAGTTTTGACCAAAATTTGAAGTAAATCGAGTAAGTAGTCTTTAAGCTATGCCACGAACTGACTGACAGACAGCCAGACAGACAGACCGTAAGACGGACCGACGGAATTGATAAAACATATTTTTTGGCATCTGGCGACGCTAAAGCCTAAAGATATGTAAAACCTAAGAGGGTGATTTTTTCACGTATTACAAACATTTTATTTGGCCGCCAATTGTTCGGCCATCTTGAATTAATACCATCATTTTATTACTTGATCCCTATACCACAATTAGTTGTTGCACACAATTTGAAATCAAACCATTGAGCAGTTTTGTCAGACTGAATTTGACTGAATTTTTAAATATTTTATTATGCTGCCATTTTTTTCCGCCATCTTGGATTCGTACCAAACTGGATTTCATCATAATAGTTGATGTTTTTGCAAAATTTGAGATAAATTGGATGAGCAGATTTTTAATAATAATTTTTTTAAAATTTGGCTAGGCTGCAATTTTATTTCGCCATATTGAATTTTTACCAAAACGTTACCAGGTCATCCCCATATGACTTAACTTAATGTTTTACCAAAATTTGAACTCAATCGGATAAGTAGTTTTTTAGCTACGTTGCGAACGGACAGACAGACCGACGGAATTGAGAAAACTTGTTTTTCGTCATCTAGCCACCCTAAAACGTGAAGATATGAAAAAATCTGGGAGAGTGATTTTTTCACGATTACAGTACTTCACTTTTGCGAGGAAAGTAAAAATGGGTAAATTCGCTTTACACGGAACTTCCCTCGCTATGATTTTTTTCCATTTGTGAGGAATAGAGAAATGTGACCCAATTTAGTTCAATACATAGTCATTTAGTAACGTATTTAAATATACTGTCTTTTTAAACATTTTTGTTGGGCGCCATTTTGTTACATCATATTGGATACCATATTTTACCAGTTTCTTTCCACCTATACCACACTTGACTTTTGGGGTATAATTTAAAATAAATAAGTAGTTTTTACCGCCATTTTGTTACGCCATGTTGAATTCGTACAAGTTTAACCCATTTTCACATTTAATTTTTCTGCAAAATTTAAAGCCAATTGAACAAGATTTTTTTTACGTTTTTTACAACTTTACCAATCCATCTGTATATCACACTTAATTCTTGCACAAAAATTGAAATTAATTTAATAAAAAACATTTTCAGGGTGATTTTTTAAATATTTTATTAGGTCGCTATTTGGTTTTGCTATCTTGGAATCAAATCAAAATATTACCAGTTCATTCCTATGTAACACTTGATTTTTGTGCAAAATTTGAGTAAATTGGGTAATTGGTTTTTTTAGCAATAATTTTTTTAAACATTCTAATTAGTTTTCGTTAGAGTGGTGTATTATTTGGGGTTAGGATCCAGTAAAAACAAACAACAGACTTTTTGTTAAATTGTCGACGTTTCGCAACTTTATTTTTGCATCCTCTACACACACACACACATATATATATATATATATATATATATATATATATATATATATATATATATATATATATATATATCCTGCATGAAACCCATATTATCCGTCTATACCTACTCCGTTGGTCCGCAGATATTTCTTAACACCAAATAATACACCACTGTAACATAACAACAAAGAATCGTTAACGAAAATCATCTAGAAACTTAATATTCGGGAAATAACTGCGAACCAACGGAGTATGCGAAGATTGATAATATGGGTTTCATGCAGGGTATATAATCTATGTGTCCTGAGGATGCAACGATACAGTTGCAGAACGTCGACAATTTAAAAAAAAACTTGTTATATTTGACTGCACCCTAACCGCAAATAATATACCATTAACATTACAGCAAGAGGGTCGTTAACGAAAAAATGCATTTTATAATTTTATGCGGTCAAAATTTTTACTGGAATGGCGCATTTGTCTCTATTTCTTTGGGTAGTTGCTGGCTCGTCAACAAATGCAGTCTAATTTTTCTATTTTGTACGTTGATTATAAGCTACGTCCTTCACACGGTTATGCCTCCACCTCCAAATTCAACCCGTATGTCCATATTTTTTTCCTTATATATTTTATCTGACCTTTTCCAAGCCCAAATCCTGCGATCTGAACGATACGACTTACTTTTTTCATATGTACCATGCAGTGCCTTCACTCTTCCTACCCTCAGTTTTAAGCCCAGTCCGGTTCCGCAGATCGATATTACGCAATTAAAAGTAGAAAAGCCCATCTTCCTCTTAGCCTTAAACGCCTAACATGTAATCAGTTTCTTAGGCTTTGGAATGATAATACTACTCTTTACTATTTATTAACAGTTCGTTCTTGACTGAGTATCGTTCCTCATCCGGTTTTGTCTAGCTTGCAAATACAGATACCAGTTCTGGCACGGACTTGTAAGTTTCGGTCTTCTTCCTCATGCGCTGTAGTTTGCATAAACAAATTAGTTAAATCATTATAAGACATTCCAAACAGAGATGCCATGTCGTCATAAGGTTAATTATCTTCTCTAGTAAGGCGCAAAACGTTTCTTAATTTGCTTACACGTAAATAACATGAGATTGATTTATAACAAAGCTCTGAGGTGTCGAGGAAATACAATTCTAGCTGGGAATTGCATAGTACACATTACGAAGAGCAATGATTCAAAATCTGACTGCTGTAGCATTTTAATTTTAAAATTCTACGATTTATTTATATTCCAGCATCTCTAGCGAGAAATTAAAATAGTGATTTTAATTTGCACAATTTTCGGCGTTATTACACAACAGTCACAGCCCTGGAGCAGGAATATCACCATATTTAGTATCAATGAAAACACCTGCCGATCGATAAATCAAGCTTTCGAATGACATGTATTTACGACGGTGCCAATTCTCCCACTCCTCTTGCGAGTTTAATGATTTTCATAGATTGTCATTAATGATTTCGGTAATTTGCAGATTTGGTTGATCGATAAAAGAAATGTGAAAAGTATTTTTAAATAGGTCATTTTTCGGCAAGATCTCATGGCCGAAAGACCTACAAGCATGTTAATGAATTAAGATTTTTTAATTTTTTTTTGCCTGGTGCGGCATATTTGCACCATGAATTAGTTGCGTGGATTAAGTCAGAAGAAGATGTTTCTTTTACCTTTTTGGTATAATGGGGGCCATATTTTGGAGAATTTGCTGATTCCTTTAAGCTAAGGTAAGCGGTCCTTTTCTACTTTTAAGGCCTAATTCTTCATTGTAAATATTATTTACGGGGTCTCCTGGCTGCGTAGATGAAACTGTTTTCTTTCTCCTTCGCATTTTTTATTTGTGAAGAAAATCTGTAGCATAACCTGTATTTCTGGAAATCTATTATTCGGACAAGGTCTGATTGAACACGTGTCTGTGCCCAAATGCCTGTCCTGGGACGAACTAATATTCTACAGTTCCACTACAGCTTTTGGAATTAAGGTCTTGTTCTTTCTATTTTGTATGTATAATGTTAAGTGTACATGATTATTAGGGTTTCGAGCAGTACATACTCGGTTAGATAATACATATTTTGTACATATTTATATATACATAGATTCTTTAATTAAGGAACTAAAATTTAAAGGATTCAATTATTAATGTCTCCTTTTTTTCTAAGAAAGTTTCAATTCGTAAAGTTTAATTTATCAAAGTCGGTTGTAAGACGTAATTTTTAATTAAATTGTTGCCTATTTGATTTTTATTGTCAGTATTGAAATCTTATATCATATAGATGACATTATAGATCTCTGAAAAAGAAGCAGAAAGGCAAAATAAACAGATTGGAACTTATTTCAAGTGTTTCATTTTTATTAGTTATTTTCAGAACAGAATTTCTGAGTTAAATGGCTCTGTATTTAACTGAGTGGCTTCCAAAATAATATATAAATGTAAGTATTTCTTGCTCACTCCACACTGTTGCCACCTGATGAAGAGCTGCCGTTCTCACAACGACAGTTATTTCAACAAAAATTAATTTTCCCTACAACAGCAAATCTATAAAATAGCGGCCAAGGCATGAGTCTTCGAATGCTTACACTTTCAATTATTTTTCTTTTTCTTTCATTTGAAATAAGTTTCATAATTCTGTTATTTATTATAGCATAAGTATTACGTTGTAATATATTAAAGGATTGAATAAAGAATTAACTAACTAACTAACTATTTCAAATAACAACAAAATTCTCTTTTACATTTTTATAATATTTACCTGATACTTTTTCTTATATATCAAATAACCTTGATTTTTTATCATTTATACTTTTGAAATCTCTGTCTTATAATTGTTTATATATTCATGGCTTATTTACTGCATTTTATCCCCTAAAAGCGATAAATATTTGAAGAGGTATGATAAAACAATTTTGTGTACCTATTAATTTTCATACGGGTAAATTTGGAAACTGTATCCACTTATCGAGTGGTTTACCTGTTTATATAATTACAGTTTGGCCTATTGCATTTAAGAATATTATAGAGGTTGTAACAAAAATTGAGTACTATACCTTGTCAATGTAAATTTCTGATCTTGAGAACTCATATTTTAACTTTTATACTTTATCTTATGAAAATATCTTACTATAAAATACTATAATGCTTTTCTCAAAAATGTTACTTTTTTGGATAGATTTCTTTTAAATTTTTAATTTTTTGCTTACACATTAATCTCTTAAGAGTAACAAAATGGCTTCTTTTGTGACAAAGTCCAAGTAAATCATATATTAGATTATGAACTGAACTTTGAATTAAATATTCGTTCTGTCTATACAGACCGTACTGTAGATGAGACGGACTAGACATTTAAAAAAAGAAATTAAACTGCCATGTAGAGAGATCTGTATGGAATCTTATACACATAAATTTGATTATGAAAAACTAGAAATTACTAAAAGTATTATTTCTACAGAAAATTTACTTTCTGACCTTGAAGAAACTTCTACGGATAGCACTAGTAAGATCTAGATTAGCTTATTTATGTGATGGAAGACAAAAAATGGTTATTCCTGAAAAAGATAATTGTACAATAAAAACATTTTCTGATGAATTTTATGCCACTTAAAATAGAATTTCAGAACATTTCAGATATTAATTTAAACTCTGGCAATCCGACATCACCTCCTATAGTAAATGTAAATCCGGTTGTGCTTGGCTAGTAAACAACTCATATCAACTTGGGGAATTAAGTTCAAAGGTGACCCTAAAAATATTTTTTATTTTCTTGAAAGAGTTTCTGACCTGCTTACGCTTGTAACATTTCTGGAGATGAACTTGTGATTGACTTTCTTTAGTATCTAAACTTAAAAAATATTTTTTACCACCTTATGCAGATGATGATGTCTGGGAACAAATAAGACAGAGGCAGAAAAGAAATGAGCCTGTTACTCTATTCAGTGCGCATTTAGAAAACTTATTCTCCCGCTTGTCAACTTCCCCAGAGGAGGTCACTAGAGTTAAATATGCCTACAAGAAGTTACTTCCTGAATATGTTAGTCAGTTAGCTTTGCAGAATGTAGACACTCTAAATGATTGATCTGGCTTTTGTAAAAAAATTGGAGGAAGCCTGTAAAATGGTTTCTAAGAAACCACATCAAATATCATATTTGAGTTATTTTGATCAAAGACATTTTTCTGGACCAAATTGTTATAAACATTTTACTAAAAATCCTAAAAAGTCATTTTCTCATAATAGGATCAAGAATCGAACCATTGTGACAAAAATGTTGAAAAATATGATAACGTTGAAAAACCTTCTACCTCTCATGATAATAAAAAATCTTCATACTGATCCAAAAATAAAATTGTCTGTTTTAATTTTCAGCTACCTAATCATACATATCAGCACCGTAAAGGTAAAAAAAAAATATTTTGTTTTTCCTGTGTAGAGCCTATGTAACAAATTAATTAATGTCGTATGTGTTCGGAAAACCAAATCAGTCATCAATTGCTGCCTGTGGTCGGAGCTTTAACGAGATTTAAACCTCAAAAAAGTATTTTATTAAAACAGAATGAAATAATTGGCTTAAACAACTTTCTGGATTTTTTAAAACTATTTTTAAAATTAATGAATTTTACCGGTGTTTTTTAAGACGAGTCAAGATAATGGATCTTATATCACAGTAAAACTTTTTGTTCAGAATATAACAGTTTTATGAGACTCTGGTGTTAATTCCTCTATTGCTGATTCTAAAGGAATGAGAATTTTAAAGAAATTAAAAATTAAAATGTATCCACTTACGAACTACAATATTGGTACTGCCGATGGTACAAAGTAAAACGCTTTTAGTATTTCAGATTTACCCATTTTTTTAAGCTGTCAGATAATTATTCAGCTTTCGGCTGTCAGATAATTAAAGTTCTTATTGTATCTTCTGTAACACATGCATTTATTTTTGGAATTGATTTGCTAAAAGTTTTAAATTACTTATAGAATTTAAAAATATCATAAAGTTAATACCCTGGCAGCCTGAACATTTTCTTTCGTCAAGACTTTGTTCATTAGGTGATTAACAGCAAATTATGTCTCAAAGTGTTATTCATTATTTTAAACAAATAGATAGTACAGATAGACTAGGCGCAATAAATAAAATTAAATTGACTATAGATGCTGGTGATCATAAACCTTTTAATAGAAACCTTATTTACTTTCCTTTTCTCTCTATAAGCAAGAAATTTTAAACAAAGGATTAGAATCTATGATTAAATTGGATATTGTCGAAAAATCACAGAGTCCTTGGTCTTCCCCTACCTGACTTTTTAAGCAAATCAAGTGGAGAGTATAGATTTTGCTATAATGGACGTTATCTGAATTACCCCACGTTGATCGTATTTTATTAACTTACGGAATGCTACATTTATATCCATCGATCTTAGAAAAGCTTTTCGGCAGATACTTTTAGTAGATGATTTTAAAGCAAAAACAGCCTTTTTTGTTATTGGCCGAAGCCAATTTCAGTTCTCTGTGGTTTCTTTTCGTCTCTTCAATGCAGCTGAAATTCAAGAAAGACTTGCCGATTCTATTTTTGGTCCTAAATATGAACCTTACGTCTTTTCCTATTTGGATGATATTTTACTATATTCCCCTACTTCTGAACATAATATTGAATTGCTTAACACTGCAAAAAATATTTTTAAAAATGCTGGATTAACAGTTAATTTGGAAAAATATCAATTCTAAAATACCTTGGTTATGTTATTGAAAATAATCCTCTTGCTACTTTGTATATATATATATATATATATATATATATATATATATATATATATATATATATATATACTAATTTCTCTTTTCCTATAAGCTTATGAAGTTTAAGCCCTTCAGGCAAATTACTATATTCCCCTACTTCTGAACATAATATTGAATTGCTTAACACTGCAAAAAATATTTTTAAAAATGCTGGATTAACAGTTAATTTGGAAAAATATCAATTCTAAAATACCTTGGTTATGTTATTGAAAATAATCCTTTTGCTACTTTATATATATATATATATATATATATATATATATATATATACTAATTTCTCTTTTCGTATAAGCTTATGAAGTTTAAGCCCTTCAGGCAAATTTCATGATATATTTTTTTTTGGTTTTAAAACTCCATAAACATTCTGCTAAATATATAATTTTATGCAGCTACATATATCTGATTAGCAACGTAAAACCTAATCTGATTATTACAGGGTTTCAATGCGTAAAATTTAATTTATTAGAGTTAGTGATAAAGTGTAATTTTTAATTCAACTGTTATTTAATTTTTATTCCAATATTGAGTTCTAATATCATATAGATGACATTATAAATAAAATATACAGAAAAGCAAAGTAACAAGATTGGAACTTATTTCAGTTGTTTCATTTTTATCTCTCTGATCCTTATGCAGCAAATATATAATCAGGCTTATTATATAAAGCATATTTAGGGAACATAGAAGTTTTATTATAAAAAATGACAGCAATAAGAAACTATTAAAATGTTTTAGTACTTGCAATGTTGCTATATCTTTGCAGCACATTATTTATAGCTTCGTCGTATTTTTTAACACACACATACACTCTAGGATTCGTTTTTCCTAAGTCTCATACTGATTCATATGCAATTGGCAGACTTGCATTGTTTTCGGTTTAAATTATTTACAACGATATCAGCGATAAACCTCTGATCGTTAACAAATGTAAACCGTCAAATTACACTAGACCGATTTTATTGCTGATCAAAAGGTAAGTAATTTATTCTGAAGACAATACAAGTCGGACAAGTGTATTTTAATCAAATTCTCCATTTTCAGCAACCCCTCAGACACCTTTAGTTTCAGTTTGCATTTCCTAAATAAAGCAACACTGTAAATAAATTGACGTAACTAGGTCATTTACATCAAGCGTTGGCTAATAACAGATTATGCATTTATGATCTTGAGTCTTAGTTCGCGATGTATGCGCATTAAAATGTATAACGATGTAGGGCAATTTACCTTAAACCATAAACCTAATAACTTTTTGCTTTGTATAATAACTTGGAAAATTATATGTCCAGTACAAGGGCCACAATATTGGCAAGATATGGGAAGCATTTTTATTATTCATATCTCAGAAAATATTTTTTTTTTAATTTTTTTAATATCGTTAATAAAAGCTAAAAAAACATTTTTTCATTTTAGTAATAGTTAAGGAGATATTTAGAATAAAATATTGAAAAAACTATTTTTTTGGGGTTTGACCTTAAATATCTCCTTAACTATTAAAAACTGCCGCCACAAAAATTTTATTTTTTTTATTTTTTGAAATCCACTTCATTTATTTTTTGAAAACCCTGTACATCTAACTTTAGCATAAAATTTTGAGAAAAACCAATAAAAAAATCCTATATGTTGCAAACATTATGGCCCACACTGTACAAAGCACGAATGTATGTTTGTTGAAGTGATTTTAGACCTGGCAACATAGCATGAGCTGTTTTCCTTCGCGAGCCCATAGTTCCAGATAGGGGCGCAAGTTGACGTGACAATAAACTCTGTTTAGTTACCACAATGATAAATCGCTAATAAAACATTTTTATTTTCGAAGATTGATAGACTTACCTGATTACTGTTTTACCCGATATAGGACAAACTGCGTTTTAAGAAATTTTGAATATAAGATAAATATCTATGTTCAGAGATATTAATCTTTTCCTTTAAGTTAAGTCTAAATCTATGTTATCGGCTTCACATGAATAGAATCTTGTGCATATTGATTGAATTCATTATCATAACTTACATACAGATTTACGATTTTGTTCAAATGAAGATATTATTTTTTATAGAAATTATGTCTGTCGCTTTTTAGAACAACTTGAATAATCAATAATAAAGAGTTTAGATTTTTACTAATCATATAAGGTTACCTAAGTAATAATTTGGTATCTTAAACTGTTTCGTTTTTAAATAAATTTTAAATATTTTATTAGATTTTAGTTTGTCAACAATTATAAGAATGTGTCATAACAGTATATAGAAACTGTAAATTAGAGAGGGCCAAAGCGCTCGTAGAATTTTTCTAGAATTCAATTTTTCACGTAGATATGTTCTATGTACCCTCCTTTATGTTCTATGAAAGGTCCTGAGCGCCAAAATTAAAAGTTAAGTCTTAAGTTCAGTATTAATAAATATATCCTTAACAGTCCTTAGTTGATCTAGACAAGTGCACGTGTCTGTTGTGGCTGATAATGAAAACCAAAGAAAAGAGAGAAGTAAAGGCAGTCGTTCATTCAGAAGTGCAAGTGGAAAAGTGGAGTCATACAAAAAACAAAAAGAAGAGTAAATTTAATATCACCTTCTAAAAGTTACTTTGATACGTATCTAGGAAGACAGTGTTTTTCAAATACAGAACAAAAATGTAGGTACATGGTGAATTTACAAAACCAGTTTTAAAAATATGCTACCTATGAACCAGTTTAAAGGCTTCTTCGCGGCGAGAGTTCTGGATCTGCCGCAGCTACACTGAGTAGCAGTGAACACAAGCATTTTAGGCAATTTTTTAAGCTCTAAAAAACATTACTAGACAAATAAAGATTGTTCTCTCACATGTTATTTTCAGAAAAAAAAAATTTATTTTCACGATTTCTTCATATATGCCCCCTCAAAACTAATTACCGGTATTTGTTGAATTTATAATTAATTAACAAATTTGATTTTGCCTCAATTTGGCCAATACGTTAGATATAGATGAACCCTGGCTTCAAAAATATGAGAAAATGCAAACTGAATAAAACGACCTTAACTTTAGCTTCTGTTTCACGGCTAACACAGATGTGATATACGCTAGTTCAATGATTTACAGTCTTCCTTTAAAATGTTCGTAAGTTCAGTGAATACTTTCCTTGTTAGCGGTAAGATTTTCGAATATCGGCATTACAACTCTTGAAAGGACATAAAATGATTATTTAGTAAGGTTATTTAAATTAATTTAGGTAGGATTAAGTCAAACATTAAAAGTAATGAGAAACTTTACAAACACATTCATTGAAGAGGGTTCATAAACTTCGAAACATTTCAATACGATTAAACTAATATTGTAAAAATGAATTAAAAAATACAGGTAGGTTTTTAAGAAAAACGACCTGACGATTGTTGCTGGCATATGAAATGTCGAAACTAGAATTTGACCTCACAGTTTTATAGACGACAAAAAGCTACAACGAGAATGTAAAATGTATTTTAATTAAAGCCAGCAAAAAATAAAAACGCAATTGTAATTTTTAGATTTTTTACGAATATCTTCGGTAGTATTCGGAGTTTTGAAAATGTCTCGAGGATAATGAGCCAAGAAACTTACAGGTAAATTAAAAAATATCCATATAAAACTTCCCAGTCTGGCTAATTTTTTGAAGTAGACATTCGTATAATTGTATAAATTGACATTTTCATGCGACGATTTTGTTATATACGCAAACGATTTTAAGATATTATTAAAGACGAGAAAATTTCATGGTTCTGAGTCTGAGAAGGACATAAGTCGATTTTGTAAATGGTGCGAAAAAAATAAGTGTTTCCAAGTAGGTATTTTTAAACGTAAGTTTATTTCTGCTCGACAAAAAAGAATGGCAAACGTTTCCTTTTCCGTTCCGACATTTCTTAATCTTAAATACCTTTCTTAAATATTTTCTTTTGCGTTGTACATGAAGGTAAAGAAGGAATGTAAAACTTGAAGTTTTTTACAACATATATATATATATATATATATATATATATATATATATATATATATATATATATATATATATATATATATATATATATATATATATATATATATATATATATATATATATATATATATATATATAATATATATATATATATATATATATATATATATATATATATATATATATATATATATATATATATATACTGGACCACTTCTGGTCTGATAAGGTTTTATATTGAACTGTTAATAAATGAATAAATCATCTTTCTCCCTAAATCTTAAAAATATCATCTTTAGGAGGTGAGGTTACGAATCCTCATTTAAAATGTAAATAAACATGATGCTAAGTTTTAAGTTTTAACAATTTGTGTTGCCCAAATTACAATATGTCTTTTGTGTTGTAAAACTTCTATGTTTCTGTTTTAGGTAAGCCATTTTATTTTTTAAACATTAATTGACAGATGTATAAGAAAAAAATTTTTTTCCTACTTTTAGTTTACAAGATGCTTTGAAAAAGGCCGAAGTGGCCGAAACGTCAGTAATTAAAACAATTATGAAACTAGTATAGTGTTTCTCTAGATTACATAGAACCAAATACCCGAGAGAATTCCTACAAACATACATTTGTGGTTCAAGAACTATTCGTTTTAACTATATATATATATATATATATATATATATATATATATATATATATATATATATATATATATATATATATATATATATATATATATATATATATATATATATATATTGTAACATTTTAATTTCGTCACTACGTTTTAATGCATAAAAATCCATAAATCCGGTACTGTAAGTCTGTCTTAATTGAAGTTCTCGCTTGCTTATATAATCAGTTTGCCTATACTCATTTCTTTATTTCAGGTTTATATCTTATTGCTAATTCATATATGTATTTTTACCTACGTATGTCTTTGAAACTTGTCTAATAGACAGTTTATTATACTATGTTATTGAATATTATATTTACTCGGGAATTTTTACTGATAAATTAATTTTGATATTGCCAAAATGGACTACAATATGGAGATCAACTACCTTAAAAAGGATATGCTTTTGTACGAGCTAAATATCAGAGGTATTGTTGCTGATGATTCCAAGACTGTAATGGAATTGAGGTCCATATAATTCAAATGGAAAAGAAAAGTAAACCATTAAATATTCCTCCTTACAACCTTAAATTTCTTGAAGAGAAATCCTATATCCGGACTACATTAGACAATCTGACTGCTTCATTTGGTACAGTTTCTGGTGAAAATATTAGAAACAGATTTGACAGAATTCAGTCACGTCTAGTTCACCTTTTGAATAGAATTAATCGAATTTCAATTCCTAACTTAACTGCTGAAAAAGCTACCGAAAGGTCAACTTTACTTGTGGATGTACTGCATGCCCTTGATAACTTGGAAACTATGTCTCGTCAAGATCCTCACCTTAGTATGTTGCTAGAATCTACTCACCTCAGAGGTACTCAAGATGCTGACAGTTCATCTGATTCCAGTGAAGAAGATGTTGGACTTAGTTCTACACCTAATCGCAATCGAGGTGCTATTTCAAAGTTTAAACAACCGCGTATTGAAAAATGGGGACTCAAATTTTCTGGAGACATTAAAGGGTTGTCAGTCCATAGCTTTTTGGAAAGAGCTAAGGAGTTGTGTATTGCACGAAGAGTTTCTGACAAAGACTTGTTTGATACTGCCATAGATTTATTCGAAGGAAAAGCTCTAACTTGGTACCGAGCAAATGGGCACAGACTAATATCTTGGAAGTTTTTATCTGATCTTTTAATCAAACATTTTGAACCACCAGATTATCTTTCACGTTTATTTAAAGAAATCCTTGACCGTACTCAAGATTCATCTGAGAGTATTGTGGAATTTTTATCTTCAATGAAGGCTTTATTCAGAAGATATAGAGGAATTCCTGAAGATGTGCAATTGGACATAATCTCGAGAAACTTGTCACCCTTTTACACTACCCAACTTCCTGTTGTAAATTCTTTAGAAGAATTGGAAAATTAATGCCTTAAACTAGAAACTAAGAAATAAGTTGATACCTATGTACCACCTGCACGTAGGAGGAAAAGTGATTTTGTGGAGCCAGATTTTGCTTTTGTATCTCTCTGATTCGTCTTCAATACCTCAGCCATTATACCCTCTTCATCAGAGAGAGACTCCTAATAGAACAAAAGTGACCTGTTGGAATTGCAAGCAGGAAGGGCATGTCAATAGAGACTGCCTAAAACCCAAAAGAATACATTGTTATAGATGTGGAAAGCCTGATGTGACAGTGCGCACTTGCACAAAGTGTAATGCCTCGGAAAACTATCCAAGAGGGAGTCATTAGGTCGGAAGACTTCTCTCAATAATGTTTCATTACCGACCAATCAAATTTTGCTGGACTATATCATATCTCATGCCGAAGGTGATCAACGACCCTATTTAAAAGTTCAAATATTAGGATACCCTATGCTAGGATTATTAGATTCCGGAGCCTCAAGAACAATAGTAGGATTACCTGGACTTAAACTTCTGGAAACTCTTGGATACAAATTGATTAAAAATATTTCTAAATGCACAGTTGCTAATGGACAAAAATGTACAAGTACTGGCTACCTTCAAGTACCGCTGACCCTTATGGGGATAACTCGTTTAATTGATGTTCTTGTTCTGTGTGACTTATATAACAAACTCATCCTTGGTATAGACTTTTGGAAAGCTATGCAAATTATCCCAGATCTCAGACAGAATGTTTGGCATTTTACTGAAGACTCAGAATACCCTCAAATTTGCAGTATTTTGGATGAAGATTCCCTTACTGGAGAACAGAAAATCAGACTAAAGAACCTTGTCGAAGACAAATTAGCTCTGATGGGTACCGGACTTGGTTGTTGCAATGCCGCAGAACATGTTATCGAAATGGAACCTAGTACTAAACCTATAAAGCAAAGATATTATCCAGTGTCGGTTTTTAAACAAAAGATAATTGATGAACAACTTGATGAAATGATTTCTTTGGGAGTAATTGAAAAATCAAAAAGTCCTTGTTCTAGCCCTGTATGTTTAGCAAAAAAGAAGGATGGTTCATACAGGTTTTGTATAGCTTTTCGCATGGTTAATTCTAGAAGTAAAAAAGATGCCTATCCAATACCTTATATTTCTGCTATACTAGACGCCCATTACTTAAGCTCGATAGACATAAAATCTGCCTTCTGGCAAATACCTTTAAGTGAGTCATCTAAAGAATACACTGCTTTCGTAGTACCTGGCCGTGGATTATATCAATTCTGTAGGATGCCATTTGGTCTGCCAAACAGCCCAGCTACTTGGCAACGTGTTGTAGATAATGTATTGGGAGCTGACTTACAAAAAAAATGTAATGGTATATTTAGACGACATCATAATCATAAGCAAGACATTTGAACATGAGCATGTGAAGCTTACTTTAGACCGTTTGAAGAATGCAGGCTTAATGAATGTAGGCTTAATAGTCTCTTTGGAAAAATGTCACTTTTGTAGACCTGAGCTTCGATACTTAGGTTATATAGTCGATAAACATGGTTTAAGACCAGACCAAGAAAAGGTGGAAGCAATTGTAAATATACCACCTCCGAAAAACATTACAGAAATTAGAAGATTCTTAGGAACTGCATCATGGTATCGTCGTTTTGTTCCAAACTTCGCCACTGTTGTAGCTCCAATCACAAAATTAACCAAAAAGAATGTCAAATGGGAATGGACACCTGATTGTCAAAGTGCATTCACTTCACTGAAAGAATCTTTAGTGACCGCACCAGTATTCACCTGCCCAGATTTCGAACGTTCTTTTACTTTGCAGTGTGATGCTTCATCATTTGGTTTAGGAGCTGTTCTATCGCAAAAATTTGGAGATGGTGAAAAAGTTATATCTTACTTGTCCAGATCACTTACAAGACAGGAGCAAAAACTGACAGTTACAGAAAAAGAATGCTTAGCTGTTATTTGGAGTGTTGAAAAGCTACGTCATTACTTAGGTATTCACTTCAAAATTATCACTGATCGTTACTTTTTACTTTGGTTACATAATCTAAAAGATCCACAAGGTCGCTTAGCTCGCTGGGCTCTCAGATTACAACCCTATAGTTATGAATTAATTCATCGCAAATGAAAAGAACATATTGTTCCTGATTTTTTATCAAGATCTGTTCCAGTTTCAGTTGATGTTGTGAATCCAGATGACACTTTTACACCACTAGACTTCTCTAACACTACTGATAAATGGTATCATAGCATGCTTAAAAGAATTGAAGACAAACCTTCCAAATTTCTATCTTGGAAAATAGAAAATAATAATCTTTATAAACATGTTAATACTCAGACTCCAAACTTTTCTGCTAATGTTAGCTCTTGGAAAATAGTTATACCTAAAGACCATAGAAAAGACATTTTCAATCGCTGTCATGATATACCTGCTGCTGGATCATTCAAAACTTATTGGAAAATTCACCAGCTATTCTTTCCGCCAAAAATGAAATGTAATATTGCTAATTATGTCAAGGCATGTAAATTGTGTGCACAATATAAAGTTGAACAAAAAGTACCTCCTGGTTTGATGGGTAATCGCTCAGATATTAGTGAACCTTGGCAATGTATCAGTTTGGATTATCCAAACAAGGAAACACTCATGTTTCCCATTCCCATTCGATCTGCTATCACAAAATCCCTTGTGAAGTGTATAGAAGAAAGCATATTTTTAGTTTATGGCGCACCACAATCTCTTATCTGTGACAATGGTGTTCAGATGAAATCCAATGAATTTAAGAATTTGTGCCATAAATATAAAACTAGAATATTCTATACAGCTCATTATTATCCTCGTGCTGATCCTACTGAAAGAGTTAACAGAGTGATTAAGACAATGATTCGTACCTACATAGACCAAACATATCATTGGATACTTGGGATGAAAACCTTGCTGCAATCGGATGTGCTTTAAGAACCTCTCGACATGAAACTACTTTACTTTATTAATTTTGGAAGGGAACACAAATTATATGGCAGAGATTTTTCAGATGGAATAGCCAATGGTAATATTCCGGATAAAGATGACTATATTAAAGACCGCCAAGAAAAACTTGTTACATTATATGAAAAAATTGCAAGTCGAATAAAAATTGCACATACAAGGAACCAAACTCGCTATAACTTGAGAAGACGTCATGTAAATTATTTACCTGGACAAAGTGTGTGGCGTAAAAATAAAGGTTTATCTGTTGCTATTAACTTTTATAGTGCCAAATTGGCCCCAGAATATATAGGACCTCTCAGGATTAAGAGAAAAACAGGGACATGTACCTATGAACTGGAAGATCATCGTGGAAACAGTAATGGAATTTGGCATGTTCAGGACTTGAAACCTGACAATCTTCCTGGCAATGATCAAAATTAATACTATTTCTTTCCCTATTTTAACTTATTTTAAATTTTGACTTATCTTACCTTACCTTATGTTAACTTTTATTTTTTTATATCTTTACCCTATTTTGACTTTGACTATATCTTGGATTTGACTTTGTACTCATGCAAGTTTGCACATCATTAGCATGACTTGTAAACCTATTGTGACTACCTTTGGTTATAGAACCTTTTAGTGCAGCCTTTTGTTTTTTTTTATAGAAAGGCTGAGTGTTGTTGGGTGTTACCAAATGTCGTTTTCGACGTCCTCTCTGTACTATCCAGTTCAGAAGAGAACGGATTGATTGGAAGGGCTAGTTAGGTGTGTTGGTGTTTGTCCCCTGGCAGTCTCAATGAGCGTCCATAGAGCCCAGGTGGGAATGCCAACATGTCGGGAAGAATGCACAAAAAGCATTATGTAGATATTTAATTAACATCTAGCCGTTAGAACATAACATCTTGTCTGCATATTGTCTCGTGTGTATTTTCCTGAGCTCCAGTTGGTTAACTAGATTTCAGCAGGTTGGTGACAGTGGCAATACTCGGAACAACCTATTAAGTTGTTTTTGTCTTATTAGTATTTGGTCTGCACGGTGCATAGCTGCTTGCGGCTAGGGCATCTTTCAGCCTAGTGGAGCTACATCCTACTTTCTTTAGCTTGGTGGGTCTAGAGGCACAACCTTTATCTTTTCTTTTAGTAACTTTTTTTGATTGTTTACCTACCTCCTGACTGCTTAGTCAAACAGAGTTGAGGGGCGACTCGAAGGTATGCCTGATTCAAGGCCAATGAACGAGGTGCTCCCATGTTTCTTGAGGTGTCACGCAACGCTGGCCACACTCTAACCCAACATCTTTATTGGAGTGTAAATTGTTTTGGGCACGCTTTTTAGAAGTTCCGAAACCCTGCAGGGCAAGGTAGCCTGGAACCTGTGTTTGTTTTTCTTGTTTCAGCATTAGCTTTATTATTATTGTACCTTTTGTAGTTATTGCTACCATGCCTTGGTTACGTTTTGTATCCCTTTGATTGGGTTACTGATTATTTAAAGTAATGATTTAATATTTATTTTCTCTTATACTTACCTTAGTTTTTCTATTAGTCATTTCTTTCTTAGGACTTATCCTTACCTTTTACTTTTTGAACACTCCTCTCAGTGGGCTCTGAAGTATAGTGTCATTGGCGACTGGAAAATGTAATTTCTTTACCTCACCTCTATGTAATGATATATTTTTTTTATTTAAGGCTTATCGTCGGTCAACTTTTAGTAGTAAGTTTCCCTCCTTTCGATGGGAAGGGGGTGTTGTAACATTTTAATTTCGTCACTACATTTTAATGCATAAAAATCCGTAAATCCGGTACTGTAAGTCTCCTATTGATGTAGTAAGGTGCTCGCGGTCTCTGATTAGCGAAATCTTCCGCTTTATATTGAGGCAATTCACTAGTCTTCGTATAGATGGCGCCTTATTTTGTTCAATTAGTAATTTTACTTTCTTCTCCTTTAAATATTTTCTCTTTCCTGTGATCC
Source organism: Kuschelorhynchus macadamiae (assembly GCA_030620095.1). Classification (NCBI taxonomy): domain Eukaryota; kingdom Metazoa; phylum Arthropoda; class Insecta; order Coleoptera; family Curculionidae; genus Kuschelorhynchus; species Kuschelorhynchus macadamiae. The sequence goes on from JAUTXW010001351.1 coordinate 512,450, forward strand.
AGCTCAGGGATCGGCTGATCTATTGTCCAGATTTGGTCAGTTTGATTTTAGTAAAGAGCCACCACTAACGGTTTGTCATCCTGCTACTGCTGCCTTGACCTAGTGGTGAGGGAGGTTAAGCTTCTTGTCTCTCTAAAAGGTGAAGGTTAAGTGTGAAAGTTTGTCGGCGAATTGATCCTGTTTTAATCCAGGCCATCTTTTGGGATTTACGTTGGCAACTTAGTTAAAAAGGCTCCTATGTGTATTCAAATACGTTGTACCTTAATATTTTTGGTTGAGGAACCTTTTATTACTCTCTTGTGAGAATTTAACTGCACTTGACCACCTACCATATCTTTTTGATGGGACAAACTTTACGAAATGACTAATAAGAAACCCTTTACCATCAAACAAGGGTATTTTTTCTTCATCTCCCTCTTCTTCTACTTCTTGTTCCTGTTCTCCTGACCAGGGTTTGAACCTGGATGTGTCATTGTAAGTGGAGCAGAAGTCTGTTACCTGGTACTTAAGTGTGTACGTACCCAGTTTTCCGGCTGGAAATGTCTTCGATGACACTTACATCATAGACTGCTGATCTAAGTCACCGATGCTGATAGACACTTAGATAAGTATCTTAATTTTAACATCCCTTGTGCTGAATTGACTTTATTGTTTATTGCTGATCAACTTTATGACTTTTTCTGTTTCTTGTAAGTGTACTATTTGATATAAAGTTCTAACTACTGCTGATGTGCATAAACCATGATTGTTGGTGTTGTCAATAAGATTATTTTTATTTTATAACTCATGCTGATACTCAAATATCACATTATAAGTTTAGAACACAATAATCTATAGGTTTTTGTTAACATTTGACCGTATAGTAGGCTTTAAGATACAGAACATCACAGTATCAGTTTATGACACAACAGTCTATAGGTTTCTGCAAACATTTGATAGTATAATATACTTTAAGATACAGTGTTGTTGTAAAGTGTGATCACATCTTGAAATTTTAACTTATAAGATCTAGTTAGTTTATATAAGGTATATAAGAAGTGTTATAGACAGGTAACACTACTGGAATATGTGATGTTATTTATGATTTATTGTATTTACTTGCTTTAGAAAGGTATTTTGATATAAAACAATGGTGTCAATTTGTTAGGTAATATTGTAAAACTTAGTTATATAAATTTTTCTTGTTATTTGCTTGCTCTTAGATTCACATAATACTCTTTTCTTTTATTCTATTATTGTTAATTGTATTTGAATTATTGAAGTTAATTAATTGCTTGATTATTTTGCATCTTTTGATACATTTTTACTGTTAGATCAAATTCTTCGGTAAATTAAAACAACTTAAAGATTTTCTTTATAAACATTTACAGATTTTGGAGTCTATTACTTTTACCTGTCATTCGCTGATTAAAAATTTCTTTTCTCATCCGTATTACTTAATTTTCAGGTTTTATTGAACATTTAGTTTGTTGTTTTGTGATTCTTTAGCTATTTTCATAAAACATTTTACACAGTTGATCTAATATTTGGATAGTGATCTTTATTTGAATATACTTTAGATTTTTCTCTCAGCATATGAGGTATGAAAACTGATTAACATAGGATCATTACACAGTCAATTGTCATTTTTTTAAATAAAACTTCAATTAAGGCCAATTTCTTTCATATGTTATATAAAATAACCTAAAGGAGATACATATTTCTGGAAATATTTTGGGGAGCACTGAACTAGTTAATAAATGTTATTTGTTGAATATGCTTTTTTTTGTTTTTTTTTACTATTAACTTTAATTAATTTTATCTTAGTGGTCTTGAGGAGTGGTACTCATAACATCTAGAGCGGTTAACAGTCAAATGGTATAGAACTGCTGGCGCCCTTACAAATAGAAAACGAACCAATCTCCCTGAGCAGTCGGTGATTTGCACACTAACTTTACTGCCTCTCTTTCAATCAACCACTTAGTGTAGATTTATATTATCTTAAAACAAATACATACTCTCTGCTATCAAACAGAGACGGAGTGTGGCAATATATATATATATATATATATATATATATATATATATATATATATATATATATATATATATATATATATATATATATATATATATATATATATATATATATATATATATATATATATATATATATATATATATATATATATATATATATATATATATATATATATATATATATATATATATATATATATATATATATATATATATATATATATATATATATATATATATATATATATATATATATATATATATATATATATATATATATATATATATATATATATATATATATATATATATATATATATATATATGTCTATCAAGCATTTGTTTATAGTCCCTGAAAAAAGCTATCCAAAACAGCAAGCATACAAATCGAATGTTTTTTGTTCGGTTATAGCCTTGTTTATTCTTCGCAGATTACGTGCAAATGCAAGTTAAGTTGCAGATACAGATACAGATATAGATAATTTATTGATTTAAAATTATATCAATATAACCATATCTGTTACAAATCTTTAATATTAAAATCATTCACAATAATTAAAACAGTAAAAATAAAAACATTTATGAATAAAAAAAAAGTAACACTCTAACATGTCACCATCTAGAAATTCACTGAATGAGTAAAAGTCCTTTACCAGTGAAAAGTTTTTTATTCTGGTTCTAAATTGCCTCTGCGGGAGATCCCTGACAGTTTTGGGAAGGCTAGTAAAATATCTTGTGGCCAAGAAATTTGGCCCATTCTGACATGAGGTCCGAATGGTCACTTTAGGTCCGAAAAATAGAGTACTGATATCATCCTTATTTCGAGTATAATATGAGTGGAAGTCACCATTCATGGTGAATTTAAGTCACCATTCATGGTGAACTTTTGGATGTTGGTTTTAGCATTAAGAAAGTTTTCAGAAATAAAAACGCAAGCTCAATAAACTTAGATTTACAATCAACTCTGTAACTAAGACCCGAAATAATTCTGATTGGCCGTCTCTGCAGCGCAAAAGTTATTACCTACGAAAGGAAACGTTCTCTTTTTGAAAAGTACTATACACAAGATATGAGAGCACAAAGCACTTTTCTAATGGGTGATGGCCAAGGGCATGTGTGCATGTTAAAAACTATTTTAGAATACATTCGGTGTTAACGATAAAAAAGTACGTGTTCTTATTGGAAAGAAGAAAATGGGTGAAACCTATTATAATGATAAATGCTGCTCCAAAATCTTCTAAAGCCGACCGCTTTGTGGTAAAAAACTACATAAACATGATTGCAAAAGAAATTAATCATTATTTACCTTACCTTAGTACTGGCTTAAATATTCACAGACTGTTTAACGCTTTTACGCAAATACACCCAGGTTCGCTACTAACCTAGAAATTTTATGATCTGTTTTATCAAGTTTTTTTCCAACCTATATTTCCATAGACTACGAATCCATACGCGCAGCGCATGTGACAAACAAATTAAAGCCAACATTAAGTCAAGTCAATTTGCCAAAATTGGACTGGATATCTATCATCGAAATGTTGAAAGAGCAAGAGGGATATTAAAACAAGGAACGATTAAAACGCAAGATCCTGGAAGTTCAAAGTATTGTTTATCTATAGATCTACTACACACAGTGACATGTTCTACCTTTCGGAGCTATCTTGCTATAACTTAGGAGTTCATAATGGGGATACGAATGAGGCCTACATGTGCATTTGGAATAAGGGAATAGCTTCTCGTTTAGTTAACAAAATTGCATCACGTCTTCTATATATTGTTAACCGTGGACTGACTCTGAAGAAGCATTTGGTAATATGGTGTGATAATTGCGAGAGCCAAATTGAGAATTGGATTTTATTATTTACCTTGCTCTTTTTGGTGGACATGGTGTTTTCCATACTTTTGAAGAGAAATTTCTTGTAAGGACCAAAGTTTCATGCCCTACGATAGAGATTTTGCTTTATTAGAAAAACGCAAGAAGTTAACTAAAACCTATGTACCCTCAGACCACCCTATAGTAAAATTGGCAAGATACGCTCCATCATTTAATATTATTGACATGACCTCATGCGGCTTTTGGGACCTAAAACGAGCAACAGATGATTGTATTACCACTACGAAGTTAAATATTATTAAAGCTACAGTGATAAGGATCGAAGGGGCGAATCCGTAATTTGTTAAGATATAAACTTCATTTTCCAAATATTTTCGTTCTTCAAGAAGGGATGTAAATTAATGTTTTAAAGAAAGGCAAAACTTTATCTTAGAGAGGCTAATATAATTAAGAAAGCAAGGTATCAGAAAATAAAAAGGTATGATTTATGGTTTAGGAGAACAAAACAACAAAAATGTGTTTTATGAATGTTTATTTATTCAAAATCAGTTATGGCACTTTAGGTCTTTTCTTAATTTCACTTGTTTAATTAAAAATACTTTTATTTTTTAGGTTTTCAAATATTTGTTAAGGAGTATGTTTTCCGTTCTGTTTTAAATGCATATTCTCAGTAAAAAAACTTTACTTAATAAACTCCTCTGAGTTTTATTTAGTTTTTATAGATTATCTCAAAACTTGTTTTCCTTGGCACTTAGGACCTTTCTAATTTCTACTCTTTGATTATTTTATAAAAGTTCCTATAACTGTTACACAAATTAACAATAATTTTTTTATAAAACCTAAATTCAAATGTTTATAATTATTTTATAACGATTGCAAATCCATTTTGTAATAATTCCTTAGACTTTTTTTCAAAAAGTGTTTTATTTGTTAGTTGTAAAAACATTTATAAAATAAAGTAATGTAATAGATTTGTTTCAAAAAGAATTCTGTTTTTACTTCGAATCTCAAGTAATAAATTAGTGCTACGAAAAGCCGCAATAAATCAAATATATAATTATAAATTAATATATAGCACTTTGGTATTATAATAATAATATGTATGTGCTACTTAGGACGTATAGGTCGTTGGCACTACGAGAAATTTAATTGAAGTTTATTACGGAATCGCATCTTCAGCTACAAATAAATCCACATTAATAGAAAAGTAACTACTTACCAGTTAAACTAATCAGAGCTTGGTATCTGTAGCTTATCTTTTTTGCGTAAGTAATTTCACTTCACTTAATCTTCGTTAACAGTTAGAACATTTCAATTGTGGTTTGAGATTATTTGTAAATAAGTCATTAGAAATCAAGTAAAGTATTATGTGCTCATTTTTATTATATCCTATAATTTACAGAAATATCTGTTAAAAAGGAGGGAGGAATAGTAAAAGATATTATAGGTTTGTACTAAAAAGCCCAATAACGCAAGTTTAAATTCATAGTTAGGGCCCTAACATTTTTCAAAAGTCCCGAAATATGCCGCATTTATACCCTTTTTAATATACGCCCCTCAATTGATTTTATAATGCAATAACTAAATGTGTTAAAAAAGCAATGAAAAAAGATTTTTGCGGTAATTACTGTATAAGTATTAATTAAAAATGCTCTTATCTCTCTGACAATGTTTTCAAATTCTCTCATTTCTTCTAGAACCGCGGACAAATAGACATTTTTTAGGATTAAATTTTTTTTTTTTTTATTTTAAATGGAACCCCTATTTATATATTTATATGTTTTTCTGCCCTTCGATAGCCTGATATCAGATATATCCTTTTCAAAAATGCCGAGCTTGGAAATGTTTATTTAAGAAAACCGTTAATTTGAACGAATTGCGTCTAGACACAGGCGGTAATTATGCTTTCGTACATTTTCGTTCCACACCAGCGCAATGATGGAATTAAAAAGATATGTTAATTTTGCATTTTTAGATTTTAAAATTAATTTGTAAAATATTTGCTTTGAACCTATTTACAAACTTCTTGCGAAACCATAACTACAAAATAACCCTTATGTACGTGTTGCGTCAGTTATTAAATAAATTCGTTATTAAATGTAATCTAGTTGTATTTTTTACCGATTTCTAAAATGTTTAACCAAATCAAAAAGCATTTTTAGTAATCACATGCAATAACAAAATTAATAGCAATATCCAAACGCAGGTTTTATACAGTAGACCAAAAGAAGGCCCCATTAAGAAAGTCGATTTTGTCAAAGGTGCAACGATTTAGAAATAGAGGCACTTTGGGGAGAATCAAGTGAGCGGCGTGACAACCCAGCAGTTTTAAACCTCACGCTTCCGAACAAAGATGCTATATGTGTGAAACAATTCTAGATTTTTTTTTTTAGATTTGACGAGACGATTTTCTAATGCGCGAATATAAATGTCAGACGAACCAATATTTTATCTGAACAGATAGGTTAATAAACATAATTGCCGCATATAGGGAAAGTAAAATCTTGGAGAATTTTTTTAATTTAAAAGAGATTTGTTAAAAGAAAATATTTGAATGTATTCCGTTTCCAAACTTGGTTAACCGGTCCAATTAACAGAAGTCTGACAGCGGTTTTTTAAAAACGAAACGTTGGTTGCCCCCAACAAAATTCAGCGATCAATCTGGTGACACTGTTGACAGTTATTTTCAGAATCCGTGTTCCGTAAATAACCAATCTTTCAGATAGCCGGTAAAACCGAAACCAAGATTGGAAACGAAATACGGCCTTGGTGTGCGCTGTCTTCCACCAATGTGTATGGTTCTTTTTTCTTTGAGAAAAATACTGTCCTCGGAGTTTACTACACCGAATTTCTATCCGCAACATGAGGAGGGTGGAATAATTGAAGACATATACGTACTTACAACAAGACACCCTAGCGTATTATTCCTATATTGAAAGATCGAGTTATTCCAAGCAGGTGGGTAGGCAAGACAAGCCCTATATCATTTCCGTATTCCCTAGATCTAACGAATCCAGACTTTTTTCTGCGAAGGAAAGGTGTACTCCCTGTACAACGAAATGTGGAAAAACTTAAAATTAATATAAGAAATCTTATAAAATTAATTCTCCAAGAAATATTTCAAAATGCATATGGAAGTTTTATTTTTAGATTGAGGAAACCTGTGCAAGTTAATGGAGGGCATATATTACAATTATTATTATAGTTTGGATTCGTTAAATTTGTTGTGTCGACTATAAAATAAAATAAGACTTATCAAAAATACTACTTATTATTTTACAAAATTTTATTTATATCACTGAGTACATATATAATTAATTTCAAAGACTAGCGCCGAGAGAAATGCGGTAACTAAGCTTTCATGTGCTGATACATAAAATAAGTGATAGAAGCGGTTTTACGACAATCCAAAAAAAGCCTAACATGATGATGTTTTCCTCGGTTTTTCGATTTTTATATGTCCGGAACGTAGGCCGCAAGCTACCAGTGATACGTAAACGTGGATATTCAACCGCTTACATTCTTTGAGCTATTGCCGCATTTTGAAGACATTCGAAATAAACAGTAATCATGTGAACAGCTTCATCATTGGTAAAAGGCATTTTAAAAGCTTAGTGTGAGCAACTAACATACATTATGCTGCATCTCAACAAAATTTGACGTTTCTTTGCAATGTTCTTAGGTATTTGTTTTACTTTCCATGGTTTGTTTATTAATATATAGCTACTCATACTTAAATAGTTAATATGCGCCTAAGCACGAATTTTGCTTTTTTTATTAAAAGTTACTTTTAGCATTACTTACTTTTTAACATTTTTATCTACAATTTTGGAGAAAAAATGAAAAATCTTATCAAAATCCAATGAATTTTCTCATTAAATCTTCTTTCACCGAGATTTTAGGCTAGAAACAAGATATCGAGGTGCGGTTTTCCCTAGCTTGTTTGCACACCATTTTGCTATTCTTTTATTTATTTTTTATTATATAATACAATTAGAAATTTTTTAAAGAAATTTTGCAATTTCTGTCGTAATATCGAAAAATGCTCTCTAGTGGCGACGTAACAAATTACAATCATCACAAATAAAACTTAAATGTTAAACTCTGTAAAACCCGTTTTTAAAAACAATTTTTATTTCCAAAATTAATCTTAACAGTTCAACATCTGATTCTAAACTAAACTACTTGGTTCACACGCAAAAAGCATCTCGGCGACGGAAAACGCTGATGTTGCTTGTTCCCTGGTTCAAGGTTGGCTTGCCTACGTGAGAACGATGAAGGTTATTATAATAACACGGATAAGGTGTCCCATAACTCCTCCACCCTTAGAAGGAAGCATCCTCTGGGAGGCTGATTTTCTTCGCTACTTCTTCTGACTTGGCTTCTTGCACCACAGCTGGATTTCCTCTTTTCTTCCATTTTAGTACCAAGTATATAATAGTGGCTATTATGGAAACATACAGGATGATTGTCCAGATGCTAGGAATGTGAAGTTGGACCTTCTTCTTCCGCAATTGGTATAATGGTATTTGCAGGTATACCCTTAAAATCTAATTTTTCAAGGTCTATTTCAAATTTTGGGCTACCATGTTTTTGTTTCCCTAATTGCAGGTTAAAGTCGATAATTAAAGGTTTTCCGTGACTTGCTTCTTGAAATGAAATTTCTTTGCTCCTAAACGATATTTTGCAAACGTCTTTTTTGATAAGGAAAATCCCTTTAAGCGAATATGTGTCTATCGACTTTTCGCATTCGACTTCGATTTTTTCCTCTATTGGAAAGACTGCAAGATACTGGTTTATTTCAAAAATTTGTTCAATGTGATTTTCGGGTATTTTGAGTTTGGCAAAAACGCAATTACTCGAATTTTGATTGACAAGAATATTTTCTTCGCAAAGTGCTCTGTAATTAGCCATGTTATTTTTTGGACAATGACACCATTTACCTTTAGTGCACTTGTCGAATAGAGGCTTTATTGAACCGTCGTTTTTGTTTTGGAGTATATAATTAGTATTTGGTACTATTGTGAAAAATTCTGAGTCCTGTTTTGAAGGAATAGGCAGTATATAGAATAAGTTAAATTCATTATCAAAATCGATAGGAATGGACAAGAAATAAGTAATTTGATTAACGTCTATTTTGCAATTGATTTTTAGAAGGGATTCGAAATTTAAGATGTTTTCGTATCTTAGGTCGTAAGGTAAAGAATTTTTGTAGTGAAATGCGATTCTTGTAATTTCATGGAAAAGTTCTTGAGAGTTTATTATACTAGGATGTAAGGTGTTTAATTTACAAAATGTTATTGAATTTTTGATATCTTGGAGTGTGTTAAATATTGCGTTATACAGGATGTTTAGCTGGTTAAACAAGTCCTTTGCAAGTAAAATGTTATTATTTTTAGAATTCTCTTTAACAATTTGGTGAAGTTGTATTATTCGTGATTTAAGAAGTATTTTATTATGTTGGATATTTTGTACTGTCGAATTAAAATTATCAATTATTTGTTTGTTTACAGAGTATTGATATTTTAATTGACTTTGTAAGTTATTTTCGTTTTTCTCGAGATGATTTAAAATTTTGTATATTTTTTCACCGTCAGAGGCGTCTAGATTCCCTGTGATGCTCTTAATTATAGAACCAAATCCATCGATTAAACCTCTTTTCGAGATCTTATTTTTTCCGTGAATTCTAATGTTATTTAGTTTTTCTAAAATTAATATTTTACTATACTTAATTATCTTATCGTAGTTTTCTAATTCTTTACTTAACATGCTATCATTAATATAACTAAATCTAAGATTATCATACTGCATATTTAACTTATCATACTCCTCGTATAATGGTTGGAGATTATAATAATGTACAAAAGTGTGTTCGCTTCTCTGAAGACGTGCAGAGCCCAAGTCTATGGGAAGTACGCCTAGGTTTTCGGTTACGTTTCGGATTTCTGTCCCTTGTCCGAGGGCGAGGAACCTGAAATAATTTGGGAAGAATGAGCTTTCTTCTTTTTTGGTCTTTTAATATTTGAAGCGTGAATTTTTAATGTTTTATTGCCGTGAGTAGGTGCAATTTTGGCAGTTTTAGTATTTGGATCTACTGAAACAATATTTTCGGGTTTGTATTTGTTCTTTGTTTTACTTCGTTTTTGGGTATTTTTAACAAATACTTTTTCGGGGATTTCTGGGAGTTTCTCGCGATTTTCGTTAACTTTGTTTATCGAGCTAATTTTTTTGTTTTGAATGTCCTCGTTAATTTTTTGGTATAATAGTCTAACTTTTTCTTTATGATTTTCGACATAGTTATTAACTAGCTGATTTTCTAAGTCAATGTTAAAAGGGGATTCGGTTTTTAAATGCCCAGTTATAATTTCATATGGTTTCGAGTTCGTAACAGAATGAATAGTGTTATTATATGCCAAAAGGGCATAGTTTACCTTTATTTCGATAGGTTCCGATTTGTATTCGCTCTGATTATTTAGTAATCTCACGTGTTCGATCAAAGTTGAGTGGAAACGTTCGATTACTCCGTTAGATTCAGGATGTTGACTACTGATAAAATGAACTTTTATTTTATGTGTTTTAAGTAGTTCTTGGACTACAGTATTTTTAAATTCGTTCCCGTTATCTGAAATGATTTGTTCGGGTATGCAGTGGTGTGTGAAATATTTAACGAGCTTATTAGACACTTCGATGCCTTGCGCAGAGTCAAGTTTGTATGCTTGTGCATATTTTGAAAAGGAATTAATTATTGTAAGAAATTTGCAATTTTCAAGAGAAATAGTGTCTACATGTACTATTTGGAATGGTCTAGTGGCTGTAGGCGTATTGTTGTATTCGACTCTTATGGGTCTGCGGTCGTATTTTGTAATTAAACAAAGTTCGCAATTATTTATGAAATTTTGGATAGTTCTTTGCTGGTTTGGCCAGTAGTAAATTGATTTTATTCTTTTCTCAGTTTCTTCTATTCCTCTGTGGTTAGTATTTCCTTCTTGATGGTTTCGTATAATTTGATCTATTTCCTCTTCGATTGTGACGTCAATCAATTTCTTCGTACACTTTATTAGTTTTATTTGCGAATTTTTAAAGTATTGTTGAAGGACATTGCTAAATGTTTCGTATATAGGGTCTTCAAAATATACATAATATTTAGTATGAGGAACTATGCGTTCTTTTAAAAATTTAACAATATCTTGTTCTAAATTATTTTGGGAAAGTTGAATGAGAGTGCGTTGTTTTGTTTTGAATAGTTTTATTACGGACGTTTCTGCGGGGTTAAAGTTTACCAGAGAAATTATGATTTGATTTTTCCCGTAATTTACTGGGCAATCCACGATTGGAATACCGATAAGTGGGTTTTCGTGACTAGAGTGTAACCATGGCGTCATCTTCTACGGCGTTCAATTGATTGTCTAAGTCTCCCGCTTCTGCAATTACTGACTCAGCATTTTCATTTTCCAATTCCCTATGAAAATTCTCCATATATCCGAAAATGTCTTGTATTAGTTTCGATGGTCCTGTTTCGTTTAGGTTGAGTTCTATACGAGATAGGGCATCTGCGTTTTTGTTCAGGCTACCTTTTTTGTATATAATCTCATAGTCAAACTCTTCAAGTTTTAATCTCCACCTGACCAACTTGGAATTTGGTTCTTTCAGAGAAAACAGCCATTGTAGTGGTTTGTGGTCTGTAACGATTTTAGATTTTCGTCCCAATAACTATGGTCGGAAATATTTTGTCGCCCACACTATTGCTAATAATTCTTTTTCGATCGTTGAATAATTTATTTCCGATTCGCTAAGTGTTCTGCTAGCGTACGCCACTGGTAAATCTGACCCAATTTTTCCTTGTGACAATACGGCTCCTAACGCAAAATTACTTGCGTCTGTTGTCAGTATAAACAATTCTTCAAAATTAGGATATTTTAATATGGGTTCATTAGATAATAGTTGTTTACATAATTCAAAACAGCTGATATAATCGGGGTCTTTTACATTGATAATAGCGTCCTTCTTTAACCGTTTTGTTAATGGTTTAGTGAGTTTTGCGAAGTCTTTGACGAATTTTCTGTAGTAGCCTAATAGACCGAGAAAGCCTTTTAATTCTTTAGGATTTTTAGGAATTGGGTATTTTTGTATAGCGCGTATTTTATCGGGATTTGGTTTTATTCCTTCCGGTGTTACGATGTGTCCCAAATATGCCACTTCCTTTCTAAGAAATTCTGACTTGTCTAGCTGTATCTTAAAGTTTGCAGTTCTTAGGCGTTCAAATACCTCTCTAAGCCTTAGTATGTATTCTTATAAGCTTGTAGAGAATATTATAATATCATCAAGATATACTAAACATCTTTCATTTTGAACACCTCTCAAGATATTGTCCATTACCCTTTGGAAAGTTGCTGGTGCATTTCTTAAGCCAAAAGGCATACGCAGATATTCATAATGGCCTTGCTCAGTATTGAACGCTGTCTTTTGTATGTCTTCTTCGGCTATTTCTATTTGATGGAATCCCGACACTAGGTCCAGGGTTGAAAAATATTGGCATCTGCCTAATTTATCGAGTAAATCGGCAATATTTGGTAGCGAATATCGATCTCCTATCGTTTTATCGTTCAATTTACGATAATCTACCACAATTCGCCATTTCCGATTTCCTGATGCATCCATTTTTTTGGGAACTACCCAGATCGGTGAAGACCAGGGTGAACTAGAAGGTCTTATGATATTTTGGTCTAACATATCTTGAATTTGTTTATGCACTTCTTTTTTGTGTATTTCAGGATACCTGTACGACTTTGTATACACCGGTATTTCGTCTTTAGTCTTAATAGAATGTTTGACTTCGTTAGTAAAGGTCAATTGATTTCCTTCGATATGAAAGATATCAGAATATTCCTTAACCAGGTTTAAGATAGCTGAACGCTCTTCAGGATTCATATGTTCAGTCCTAACTTTTGAAATATCGAACCTAAATTTTTCCGTGTAATATTGATTTAAATTAGAACTAATCTGGTCCCTACATTCAAATTGATTAAAATCAATAACATCGATTGATTCTAAAACTTCGAGTTTTTTTGAATTTTCCGAGGGATTTAAAATAGTACATATTGCCTCGTATTTATTTACACGCGTCACACATTCCGGTATTTCCACTCCACATGTTTTCATATATGGTATAATAATGTCACCGTTTTCAATATTATTTACTCTTATCTTAACTACTTGCTCACAGCGAGGTTGTAATATGATGTTATTAGAGAAAACGTTCCTACTTTCGTGGTACAATATATTTGCCTGACTTTCAGGTGTAACTAGTATATTTTTATCGAGAATAATATTAGCATTTAATAATTTTAAATTATCTATTCCTAATAGACAATCGAATTGGCTATGAAAATTAAACAGATAGAATTTTAAACACTTTTTGTTTTTCCCGAATATTTTTGGACAAGGTATAACAGCGCTAAAGTTTTCTATAGATGTACCGTGTTGTTTGCCTAAAATTTTGGGAATTTGTTCTAAAATTATGATTGGGTTGTCTAAAATTTTGATTGCTTTGATTTGGCCTGAAAGTATTTACTGTTGAAATGCTCATGGGTGTTGGTTTAGGTAAATTTAAATTTTTATTTTGGTTTCCACCGAAAACATTTTGATTGTTAACAGGCACACTTGGACCTGGTCTAGGGGTAAAATTATTTTGACTTGTAAATAAGTTTTGGTTATTGCGATTGAAATGAGCAACATTGCCTTGATTGTTAAAATGAGCTAATTGAAACGGATAATTCCTTCGCACAATTTGTATGTGGGAATTATTATTATTCTTATTTTGAAAACTTGTAGATGGTTTATTTGGCGCTTTGTTTTTATTTTGACATGATTCTAATTGAAAATTATTCGTTAACATGCCAAGAGCTTCATTCAAATTATGCGGATTTTTGGATCTCATTAAGGAGCCAATGGGATCTTTGAGGCCTCTAAGTAATACTCTTAAAGCTAACGCATTATGGTATTCTTTAAGTATCAAACATGCATTGTTTGCGCTGTGTGTTGTAATATAAGAACAAATTAAATTAGGTATTTGTTGAATTCTTGAATAAAACTCGAAAGGAGATTCGTTTTGTTGTTGCTTATAGTCTGCCAATTCAAGAGCTAAAGTGAATAAATCTCTTTTATCCGCATATGCGTGAATAAAAGATGTTTTTAGGTCATCGAATTTTCGTATGACACAAGAAGAAATATTAATGGCAGCTTCACCTTTAATTTTTGAAATTATACTAGACATGAGATATTCATTTTGAAAATTATCCTCATCCTCAGTATCGTAAAATTTCGTTACTAATTTTTGACAAATCTCTAAAAATCTAGGGAGAAGCTCTGCTTCACCACAAAAATCTGGGATCATATTTAAATATTCAGATTTTAATGTTGGGGGTGCCATTTTTATTTAATTTGGCTTAAGGAAGTTTCAATAAAATTTAATTCTTTATGAAATTTATTTTCTTCAAAATTTTTTGTAATTGGAGATCTCGAACGTGATCTACTTTTTCTTGAACGATTCAAGAGGGGTGAGTCAGAATCAGAATTAGATGTACTACTAGATTTACTACGGTGGCCTCTATAAGACATAAAGAGCACTTACAGCGTTAGCATCAAAATCTCCATGAAATAATCCAAGAGCACTGATTTTCCTTCAGGAACTCTTCTCACTAGGTTACTTATCCCTTTCGCCTAGCTGGACACTTATATCACGACTTAGAGAGTTTTTTACGGCTTGCCTACGTGAGAACGATGAAGGTTATTATAATAACACGGATAAGGTGTCCCATAACTTATATGTATTTTTTGATATAGTGTTCTTCAACCAAAAATGTAAGATTGTTCTACGGTATATATAGAAACACTATAGTTGTTTCATATGAGTTTCAATCAATTTACGTTTCGGCTACTTCAGCCTTTTTCAAAAAAGTGTATCAACTAAAACAGAAACATTAATAATGATTTTTTTACAATTTCTGATGTCGCCATTTTGTTTTAGCATATTGGATTTTCACCAAAATATAACCATTTTATCCCTATATGACTTGATTTTAACCGGATAAGCAGTTTTTAAGTCCCATACAGACCCACAAGCTGTACAAGACATATTTATGCCCCTTAAAAATATCGAAGATCTACTTGCATTACACACAAAATGTAATGTCTACTATTTGACTATCTAGACTATTTTTAGTGCAAATTTGAAACGAATCGATTTTGCCTTTCTCTAGTCATCGAATGTTATTTATATATACACATCCAAACAGACATTATATATATTTTTTTTAAAATATGTTTTTCGATTTTCGGTTTGGCTGGTAAATGCAAAAGTAGAAAATATCGTATATGCGTTTTTTGGGGACCGCTTTATATATTTATAGCCGGAGACCTCGTGACAAAAAACTGCAATAGTTTTGTAATGGCTCATATTTTAATATGATGGAGTATTAAGGGTGTACATAAGCCAGCATCAACTAGCAGGGTCAGATAGTGGGACATAGAGGCGTGCACTAGATATCCATACTTCCAGCGACTGCTGACTGCGTCTGTTCCATTATACTGGGTTCTGACACTTTTTCTTTAATTATATATAGTAGTTAAGTAGTAAACAAACTATCAGCCATTACAAACTTTTGTATTGACATTCTTATTCCACAATTAAGCGGTCTGACCACCTTCTCGCGTGTTTTGTTCTTTAAACAAGTTTTTAACTATTTCGAAACAGTTGCAGTGGTGAAAGTAATGATTTAACATACTTCAAAGCCCGCCGTCGCCAGGTGTCCCACTACTTGACTACTGACTTATATATTTTTTGTATCCTGAAAACTACATCATATTGATATCTGAGCCAGCTATTATAAAACTCTTGCAGTTTCTTGTAATGAGTTCTTGGGTTATTAGGCTATTCTGTATAATGGAAAAAACTAAAAGAAATTTTACGTGTTTAACTGTGTTTTGAGCAAAGCAAATGCATCACAAATACAATTTTTTTAAGTTGACCTCTCCCTCTTCCACTCGAAAATATTGAAATTATCTTTTTTGTTACATTTTTGACTAATGTCAAAACTTGCGAATGCACCAAAAATGTTCTTATATCACTGATTTTCTCCTTTCTTGTCACAAAATAAGTTTTTTAAATCACTCACAATTGTCGAGAAATCGACATGACAATTTAACAGCAGTCAAAATATTTGACAGTAATTATCGTATTTTCACTCGATCTAGTTATATGTATACACAATTTCAAAGTAATCGTTGAAGTGAAACTGGTTCAAAAATTGCGGAACCAAATACTTGCTTCATTCTGCGTCGCGCCGTCAAACCCATCTAGAAAACTGACAGCTTTGTTTAAAATAAAAAATGTTTTACTCAAATTGTTGACCTAGGACCCTAGAGGCGACACGGACATTTCTTCGTTGTGTTTATTTCTTTCATTCAGGGTTAGCCATGTATATAATAAAGGGCTGAACGTGAAATCACTTATATTTGGGACACCTCTGTAGCATCTTTATTTTAACATTCTACGATTTATTTCAATGCCGGATTTTCTAGTAGGAAATTAAAATATTTCTTTTTAATTTGGAACTTTTTTGAAGTTATTATTACATTACAGATACAATCCCAGAGTAGGGCTGTTACCTTATTTAGTGTCAACGAAACCCCTACTGATCGATAAATCAGTCTTTCGGTTGACATCTTTTTACAACGTTACCAATTCTGTCGCTTATCTTCTGAGTTTCATGATCATCATAGATTGACATCAATGATTTCGTTAATTCGGATTTTCCTATATAACACGGGTTCTCCCTGAATCAATCAGCTGTTAGGTTAGGTTAGGTTGATCGATGAAAGAAAGATCAAAGGCTCATTTAGATAAGTCAGTTTGGTCTGGCTTCTCGTGGTCAAAAGACAAAAAGACATGCAGGTGTCTTAGAAGATTTTTAGAAATTTTCTTTTGTCTAGTGCTGCATAATCGCACCTGGGATATCTTTATGTATTTCTTAAAGGGAGAGACGTTTTTTGGTTTTCTTTAACTTTTCGGCAAAATCTGGGGCATTTGTTGATTCCCTTAAGCTATGTTTTTCTTCACCTTTTTTTATTGAAAGACCGTGCCAATACCTAGGATTTCTCTTGGTGATGTAGCTGACTTGGGATGAGCTAATTCTCCCCAGTTCCAGTGCAACTTTTTGGATTAGAATCCAGTTCTTTCCATATTTTTTTTCTGGTGTAACTTTGTGAAATTTAAGCCCTTCAGGCAAATTTCATGATATACATTTTTTTGTATTCTTTTAATTATGTAGCTACATAATAATATATCTGATTAGCAATGTAAATCGTAATCTGATTATGATGATACTAATTGGTTAGATAATACATGTTTTGTACATATTTATATAAATAGATTACTTGATCAAGAAAACGGTATTTGAATGATTTAGTTATCCGGGTCCTCTTTGTTAACAAAGTTTCAATGCCTAAAGTTTAATTTATCAGTTCTGGTTGTAAAGTATAATTTTGAATCCAATTATTAAATGGTAGTTATTGGAAAAATTCTAACTAAAATAGCGAAACAAAATTATTATTATTTTTTTAAAGGTAAAGTAAATAGACTGGAACTTATTTCAAGTGTTTTTACCAATTATTTTCACAGCGGAATTACTCATAGATTCGGATGCAAAAATGTGAATAGTTTATTGCCTAAATAAATTCTATAAATATTATATATCAGTACACAGTATATGTACACGATCATAAATGAAAAACTCGATAAAGACAAACACTTTGTATTTAAAACTTTTCCGTGTTTTTTATATTTTTGATATAATAGAGAGCAGCTGATATTAAAAGCCAAAGTGATACATTGCCGCTCAGAGCGAGAAAATTGAGGCGCAGCGCGTCGCGGAGCTCGTCAACGCTCGAATTTCACACAAGATTTTTTCTCTTGAAATGAACTAATCCGTCAAGGTCGATGTATTTATTTGACATTACAAAAATCTACGAAGAATGCCTACTTTCAAAATTAATATGAATTGATGATGTCAAATAAATCAGATGGTTGTTAGGGCTGGGGGCAAGGTGCCATTTTGTGCTCTTTTATGTTTGTTGTACGCGGTTGTAGAAAAACAAATGCCGCCCAGAACATTAAAAGTGGTAGCATGAAGCAATATAGCTTTCGGACTAATAACGTCGGCCCCCCATCGTTACTATTACTACTGCTACTGAGTAAATAAAAGAAGAGTAACATTAAATTGAGTATAATAATGATTTTTAAATGAATTTTGTATCAAAGAATTTGCTATATAATTAGAATATTAAAATTAAAGGCAAGACTATAGAAAGAAAAATGTCTTAGTTAGCTCACGTACCTTTTTTAATTTCTCCGGAGCGGTTTCCCCAATTCTCTCATATGCCGGACTTGTAACGACCAATCTGCCATGTTCTTTAGTCGTTGCTGACATGTCGTGATAATCAAAGCGTCCCTTTCCTGTCGTGTTTGCTTTAGGTTTCATGAATATTTTAGTAGAGGACGCTGTCGATTGCAGTTGAAGTAAATGAATATCTGTAAAAAATGAGAAAATATGTATTATCCCTAATTTAATTTGATTTTGGCTTAAAATTGAAATTATATTTCAAGAGTTTAAATAAGAATATAATATTATATCGTTTGATTTTTAGGCAGACTAAATTGTGTATGATACTTTCAGTTATTTTAAGTCGGTAATTTTAGAAGGTAAAAATAGCGAGAAATAAAGTAATATTTAAAATATGATTTGTGAATAACCTTAATCAGATATTTGGAAAAAAACCCTTAATATTAAAAACTCCTGTTAGAATAAGTAAGCATCACTTATTTCAAATAAATATATAAAAGTCTCCTACAGCCATAGATGGGTTGTGCTTTTGAACAGTCAGTCAGATCTACTGGCTGATTAATTCACCAGTTCCTACTGTAAGTTGTCACTTTCATCTTTATTTTCGGAATAAATCTAAAACATGTTTATTTTCGTGTTAAAGTATATTGTTTATATTTCTCTTGTTAAAGGTAAGTATTATAACGGTGAAACAAGGGTAACAGGGATAATGTGGTACAATTTGGTTACAAAGGGATTATGGCGGAATAAAATAGCGGCCTAATGAAATATTTAAAATAGCAGTTTCATAAAAACTACTTATACAATCAAGTTGAAATCTTACAAAAAAAAGTGTGAAACAGGGTTAACGTGATAAAATTTTAAAACAACTATGGCAAAACAAGATTAAAAAAAAATCCATTTCCTGGAATAAAATCTTTTTATGGAAAAAATTAATAAATTAATAATAAATTAATTAACAACGAAATAAAAAAATTGTATTCAAGCAGTGGTTTTATTTACGTAGGTATGGTAAGTATGTTTGTTTGTACGTATGTATGTATGTTAGATCTGGACTTAAAGATCTTGACAAAAAAGGGTTAAATACGAAAAATTTCCATATATTTGCACTAATGTGACAAATTGTTATATGGGAGTTAAATAGATGCATGTCATAAATTCTTATCAGCTAATTCAAAAACGAACATCGGGATTATTTTGCGTTCAGATATAAATTAATTTTTATTTGTTTTATTTTATCAATATTAGGCTAAATAATTTGTTGTGTTCTATGATAGAAACATGTTTAGTATGACGCTTTGGAGACTGTAATAACTACCGTGTATGCCCCATTGTGAGGGTAATGTTAGTGTCTCTCGTTTTATTGTATTGATTGTGCGAAATATAGCGCGAAAATATCATTAAAAATATACAGACTGCATTGATAACTAACAATCCAAGGAACCTTGATTTAATAAGGAAAATATGGTATGTGAACCCATATATTTTGGCTAAGGTCTGGTATGTGGCACAGATTTTACCCATTACCAACAAGTTAACTCAAAGAATAGTATTAATTACAGGTAAGTACATTTGGGGAGGATGTTTCTATAGAATAAAAAGACAACAGCCCGAATTGTAAACTACACAAGGAGGATTAGGTCTGATCAATGTAGAAAAGAAAGCATGTGCCCTTTTAGTGAATACTCAGGCTCTATCATGGGTCAATGTACAAAATAAAGTATGGTACAACTCAAGTATGAACATTATTTTTGATGATCGAGCGGCAATTAACAATATTTATTTTAAAAAAAGTGTTTACTAATATTAGAAACAATAAATTAAAGTTTAATATACATAGTATAATTAAAACTAAAGATATTTATAATAAGATAATGGAAAACCATTATAAAAAACCGGAAATTGAACTTAAATATCCACAAATAAAATGGAATACTTTATGGTCGATGTTATTAGTTAACAAAGAAATCCCTACTAAATGGCGATCGGCGGTATACAAAGCTGTTAATAATGTGTACCCGATGGCACAAAAAATATTTAAACACGGGTTATTTACTTCTGAAAATTGCCAAGCCAAAAGTGCAATACTGTAGGTAATATATGGCAAATTAAGGAATGTGTCACGGCAAAAATGGTCTGGAACTGGTTGCGAACAATTATTTTACATATATTTGGTAAAAATATGGAAAACTTCTTGAATTGTTTACAACTGTTTGAGGTGGTGTTTCGCGACAAAAAAGACAGTAATGGGTGGTGCTTTCTTATATGCGCACTGATCTTTTTTATTACCGAAATACAAACTGGGAATATAGAGGACTTTAAAAACTTTTAACATATAAATAATAAATTCAGATAAAATAGAACTGTTTTCTAAAAAAAATATTTTTCTTTTAGGATTGACTGTAAGATAAAAATATAATACATGTATATAACGTTATTGTAGAATAGGTAGCAGGTAGTATAATTGTTAGAAAAAATTGTACATTTTAAATTGCAAATAAACGATTTTATGAAAAAAAAAATTGTAAGGTCGATATGTTCAAATTTGTCAGTTTTCAGAGTTTATTAAAGCGGGAGCATATTATTCTACAGGTTGATCAGAAAATTCAGGAAATTGCAGTCAAATTGATGACTGCAGTTTAGTTAAAAGGAATGGAATGAGCGCGTAGACTAAGTTGAGTTTTATATAGTCATTTGAATGACACAATATCACATACTCTGCCTCCGTGCACATTAGTATGAAACTGAGCGGTAAGAGTGTTTGGTGTAGTACTATCTATGGACCGTCAAATCTCATGTACTGATGATCTTAAAAATATAGTAATATCTTATTTAAACTAGCTTAATAATATTATTTTTGAGTTGATTTCGACCTCGATCCATCTCATTCTGATAGCAATGGTAGTAACGTTCTCAGCACTTTTCTTTTAACAAATACGGACTTAAGCAGGTAATAACCGACTCTTATTGCAGATAATGCTCAATCCATACTAGATCTCATTGTTATTACAAGTAAACAAATCTTAGGAAATGTTAGTTTTGAATGTTGATGGAGCATGACAAAATCAATATAAGTTAGGACATTTTTTCAATCTAATGGAGAAACACAAAATATTTAATTCAAACATAGAAACATTTTTTATCTACATGCACCAATAAAGCCCTCTGGATTTAATAAATTTGCAGCACCATGCCTTAATGATAATTTTAGGCTAACGATGAAGTTACGGGCAACACCTTAATTCGATATAAAAAAACTTATTTACAACATGAATTTAAAAGCAATTGGCGTACATTAATCTCTCCAAATCTTAACAATGAGGTAAAAAGTTCTTCAAACGGTATTGTAAGTGCCACTTCCTTCAATCAGTGTTCTAGAGGCAGCATATCAAAAATGGACACTAAAGATAATACATGTGTCAATATTTAAATACTATTGATAGTAAAGTTGTAACCAATATGTTTTTGTTCAAGTTTTTTAAAAGTTCAGGAAATAATAGAACATATTAACTCAGATGTTAAGGGTGTTGATGGATTTCATTTATAGAAGATTGCGGCGAATTTTATCTTCCTAAATAATGCTGCATCAATGCTCAATAAAGTGCCGTGTATCTGCGTCTGGCAAGCTGTGAGAAGGGCAAAGATTTGCATAAAAATATGTCGTAAAGCATGTGCGTACCAACAGGTAATATATCGTCCAGCTATGTCTGGTATGCATATAAAGGGTTATTTATAAAAATCAACGAGCTAGTAAATTAATAATATATAGGATTTTTAACTTCAACTATAAAAAAATAGACAACGTTTCATTCATTTCATTCATTCAATTCAAATAGTTTCAAATGTTGTATTTATTATTGTTTTTCGCGTGCGAGAGAAAACATATATCTTTCTCTGCGTCCCAAAAATGGCAACCCTATTGGCTGAACCAACGGCGGCTCGTTTCTCTTTAATTTAATATATGTTTATTGCAAGCAATTTAATGTGTTTTTGCCAATTTTATGTATCTGTCAAACGCATAGTCAGAAATTCGGATTTCGGGATTCAAAATCAGAAAGCAGGTGATATAATTATTTTACGGTTCCTTTTTAGTTTCCTTGTAAGAGGAAAGTATTGTAATCATATAGAAATCACCTTTTGCGATTTTTACAGATCTTCACGTTTCAGGGATGTTGAAATTCGAAAACCCGTCGGTCTGTCTGTCTGTTTGCGGCATAGCTAAAAAACTACTTCAAGAAAATTCAATATAACGGAACAAAATGGCAGCCTAATAAAATGTTAAATAAATATTACTAAAAAACTACTAATCCAATTTGCCGAATAAACCGGTAAAATTTTGGTGAGAAGCCTTTATGGCTAAACAAAATAGCGGTCTAATTAAGTGTTTAAAATATCATTATCAAAAAATTATTTATTCAATTAAGTTGAAATCTTACACAAAAATCAAGTGTGAAAAAGGGATGAACCTGTAAAATTGGTAACAAACATAGAAAAAGACTCCAAGTTTCGGTTTCATTAAATTATTTTTTAATGAGACCGAGACTTGGAGTCTTTTTCTATGTTTGTTATTAAAACTAGGTCTATTTCAGCAATATGGACAATTTCTTCGATTTTTTTTCTGTAAAATTGGGTATATGTTATATGGTGAAACAAAATGGCGGCTTAATTTTATGGATAAAAAGGCAGTAAAATTCCATTTTCTACAAAAAGAAAATTATTTTATCGAAGAAAATAATAAATATAATTGATTTTTTATATATAAGTAATTATAAAATAATACCGATAAATAAAACGAAAAATTAAAAAATGGTATATATATATATATATATATATATATATATATATTTGTATGTTCGTAAGTATGTATGTATGCATGTATGCACATATGTATGTATATATGTATGTATGTGTGTCAGAAAAATAATTTCAAAAAAATCAGGACATTGTTCTATGGCCGGAATATCCACATAACAAATACCACCACACACATTGTATTTGTAATTTCTTATAAGGTAAGACTTGGGTACTTGGGTTCAAAAATTAGTCCTTTTAATAGAACCTTTCTCGTAATAAAATATTTACACATATTGACATTTATATAATGTGTTAATTTATTACAAAGTAACTGTATGGATATAAAATTGTGTGTGGTGGAATCTGTCACGAGGAAAGTTCCAGGTAACACAAAATATACCGATCTTTTAAATAATGCTGCAAAATGTTAAAACGTTTTTATATTTTTTTCATGAATTTTCAATTAGTTTAGTGTCAAATATTACAAGCAGTAGTTGATTTGGGCGACAGAATAATAATAATAGTTTTACTAGGATCCTCTTTACAAGGAGAAGGAATTTAGGAGATTTTCGACCCCCAAGATTGTATGGTTCCAACTGACCTTGGCAAAAGAGGTTAAATACCTGGAGGTCACAGTAGATGCTGAGCTGGAAGACTCATGTCGATAGGCGGATAAGGAAGTCAATAGCGACCTTCTGGCAGCTCCGGTAGGCACAACCTGGGGGCTAAGTCCTAGGGTCATGCACTGGCTGTACCAAGCAGTCATAAGACCCAGGATATCATACGGCTCAATAGTATGGTGGTTCTCGGTAGAGAGGAAAACCATTCGTTCCAGTCTTGCAAAAGACCAGAGACTGGCTAGCCTAGCGATAACTGGAGCAATAAGGACGACGCCGTCAGCAGCATTGGATGTCTTGCTAGGGCTGCCATCATTGTCGACTTTTATTAAGAAAGAGGCTATGGCAGCGCACTCCCACATTGTGGAAAGAGAGACCCCTTTATCTACCTACAGAGTAGCGCGACCCTCAGGCAGACTAAGATGGCATAAGGGTTATAGTATCTCAATCCCCGAAAGAGAGGACTGGGAGAGAAACAGGCTAATGTTCTCCAGAGAGGCAATTGTTTGCTATACGGATGGTTCACGTATGACACAGTTGCAATCATCTGGTGCTGGAGTTTATATTGAGGCTACACAAACCGGGTCCAGCTTCCTTTTGGGGACGTTTTCAACGGTGTTTCAGGCTGAGGTATATGCCATTCTAATGGCAATAACGATTAAGGAAGTCATAGAGGGGGCTGAGGGAGAGATTGTCATATGCTCAGACAGTCAAGCAGCACTAAAGGCGCTCGACTCACCCATGGCGGGATCAGTTTTGGTTCAGGAATGCGATGACAGGCTAGAGCAGTTGGCCCGACGTAAAAGAGTGAAGTTGGTTTGGGTGCCAGGACACTGTGGGATTGAGGGCAACGAGAGGGCAGATGAGTTTGCTAGACTCGGCGCCACCAGCCCGTATGTAGGACCAGAACCAGCTTTAGGCATCACTAGGCAGCAGATAAGGACAGCACTCGACGAATGGGCACAACATGAACTTCAACGTGAATGGGGCCAGTCCGGGGTCGGCAGGCTAGCTAAAGACTTCATTGTGCAGCCCGATAAGGGCCGAACAGAGTGGTTACTAGCCCGAGACAGGAAAGCTCTAAATTCCATCGTAGGAATAGTAACGGGCCACTGTCGATTGAGGAGACACCTCTTTATGTTAGGCATTGAGGAAGATTCTATCTGCACGGAGTGTCAGGAAGAGGAGGAAACTCCGCTTCACTTCCCGTGTAGATGTGAAGCGCGAGCGAGACTGCGACGAGATATTTTCGGCACTACGGTCTTGCATAGGGACGAAGTTAAGGATCTTGCATAGAAGGATATGCAGACTTACATAGTAAGGACAGGCAGATTCAAGGATGTACACCTGGTGGCGGGTGGTGATTGAAGGAGGAGCTGGGGTAGACTGAAAGGGCCTTATAGGCCTACCAGTCAGGTCTCTAGACCTCCCCCTAACTACTACTACTACTTTACTAGGAACTGAACAGCTACGTATACTACGAGTATATACCATTGATACTGGCGACTGAAGGATATAACAAAACACTTTTAAAGAAGATTTTCTTTGTGCAGCAAAGTTATTTACATAAAGTTTTTAAAAAAGGGCTTTACAGGGAAATTTTTTTAATATATTTTTTTAATTATACCTGCCTCCCCTAAATTCATATTATTCATACACCCGTACTCACTAAAGAGGTTTAAATTTAGACCAGGTCTAAGTGGTTATAGGTTTAAGATGACATTTTTAACAATTGAACAATTTTTTTTCTAAATTTCTTTTTCTAAACTAGATCTGGTCTAAATCTTAAACCTTTTTAGTGAATACGGAGGATAATGTTTACTAACTAAAATGAAACTAACTTCCCTATTTATAAATAATTACTCATTTTTAAATAGGATAGTTTTTGTATTGATAACCCCAAATCTATGTGTCTTGGTTAAGTCTAAATGCTTCATGGTTTCTTTATGTATTCTAATATTGAAATACTTTTTTAAAATTAATTTTAACAAATGACTGGGATATTCGCCTAGGACTTCGTCGTCATACATGTGAACCCGAAATAGATCATACATTGAAGATGGCAAATATTTCATAGTATTAACAATTATATAGTAACTAAATTTTGATGTTTTTATTAAAAATACTATTAGTTTTACGGAGCAACCTAAAAAACTTCCCAGCTGCCCTGCTTGTCTCTATAACTTTACTTACTAACTTCAACCAAATTTTAATTATATATTAGATAAAACCAGAGGAACTAAGTAGTTTGGTATATGGAGGAATAGCATGAGCTACTTACTCGTAAGTATCTGAAGATTAAAATCACAATATGATTTAAACAAAATGTTTCATAACCAAGAGCCACTTTAAAAATCCGCAAAAATACGTTTCTTTTTAAACAAAAGCATTTAGCCATAGAAATATAGAACTTATTCACATCCAAAATAGTATATTTGTATTCTAAATAACGCACTTAAGCCTTTAGAGAGCTAGTATGTATTTTAATGTTTATGTTAGTACCCATTTTTTTTCCTGTTTTTGTATGCCAATTATCATACTCGAATGGCTAAAATATAAAGTTAATATGTGTAAATGCTAAGGCGATACGGTTCGGACACCACTGATATTTAATCTTAATTACGCCAAGACTTACTTGTGACATGATACTTCCAGACTTAAATAGCCTGTATTTCCACAAACACACTTACCTTTTACAGTTTTTCATTTATTTATGCGCTACAACACACAGAACTTACAAAATCATTAAAAAACTAAAAAAAAAATATATAAATAACAACGATTGAACGCGGTACCAAAGATGACAACAATGCAGCGTCTGTTTTGTAATTATACTATAAGACAAGAGTGCTATGAATGAATAGTTGTAAAACTACTCGGGACGTAAATCTGGCATATCGTCGTTACCAATTTTATTTGGTAATATTTTTATTATTACATTTTTGTAATTCTTTAAAGACCTTATTTGATTACTTAGTCTATAAAACAACGTTTTAAAGTCTAAGGTTAATTATTGTGTGAAGTTTTTTTATATACATATAACTGTATTATGAAAATATATAAACATATTGAAGAAATTCGATAAAACTTGGCTTAGAATATTTGACTATTTTTAAAACGTGACAACAACATACACATATCGATGTAGTGGAGAGAGAAAACATTCATTCTATGATCTCGTATTAAACGTAATTAGTTGGGTCTCTTTTGTTTTTATAGTCTAAGGTTTTTAAAAATTATAAGTTGATAAACCGATAATAACTTATGATGGCATACTACAGAGTCATCTATTATGTCATAGTATGCAATCATGAGAAATCTATGTTCATATAACTGTAGGGGTTATGTACGCTAGTATCGAAAAGTATTTCTTCTTTTGAACGGTCATTCTAGTCAAAAAATTTCTATACATAGTCAATAATACTAGCTTTGCTTTAATTTGCTTTCCAGTGCATTGTAATTATCAAGTGCAATCACTTGATATTGAATTATTAGGTCTTTGCAAAGGTTGCTGTATCTAAAGACACAAATATGGTAGTGTCAAGTTGCCAGTCTTTTCACAAAAGCCTATTTTAAAATTACTGCACCAGGGAATGCAATAAGAGCCTCTGGCAAACTATGAATTCTGAGATCTTTGAAGATTAGATTGGAGAAAAATTATTGTTATTACCAATGTCTGCACACAAAAGTGAAATCATGGCTGTTTAAATACAACACGTGTTATTGCAAAATAAAAAGAAAACGGAGGATAAAACTAAAGAAGGATTTAAGAAGAAAGCGAGAAGTGCAAAACAAAACCAATAGGAGAGCAATAAAAAGGTGTCAAGTACAATAGCATAACCCTGTTTAGCTCATAATTATTTTGTACTATATAGTGTTATATTTTAATTTCTTTTATTAAATACCTACATATTACAATACAATTTTGGCTATTTAAATAAGAAATATTTTATATTTTCTTATCATAACAGCGTTGCCATATTATTTTTTATTCCTGAACTTCTCAGATTTTTAAATGGGTCACCGAACCGTTACGTTAGTAATACCACGTATTACTAATGAGTAACTTGATATCACATACTAATATGCAATTTAAAATATTGTAATAAGGCCCAAATGAGCATTTATGTCAAAACAAAATTTAGTCAACCATACAAATAGTTCTATTCAAATTGTCATAATGTTATAAAAGTACGCAAACACGATTTACAGTGTTTTATCTAAATTGCAAAAAAGTACTACACATTAAATAGGTATAAATAACATTTCATTTTAATACCTTCGTATGGAAAAAAGGGTCAAACACCCGCCATATATTTTATTTGTGCATATTTTCATGCATCTGTGGTCAATATTCTTATTCCAACTTCAAATAGTAATTTATTTACATTTATACTATTATCAAATAAAATATTGGAGTCTATTATTGAGTTGAACAGTCAATAAATTTTAATTATATATCCGTTAAATTAAAGTCGGGTAATATATTTGAAGTAAAACCGAAAATTTTAATTAAAAATGGGAAACATCACAGAAATAAAATATAAAATACACGAAAGCCGAAATATTAAATTCAGACGAAAACGGCCAATCAAAATTTCATTTGAAAGGACATTATGTACTGAGACACTTGCAAAATGGGTTAATAGTCAACTGATAATTTTAAATAAATTAAATTAAAGCTAATATGCATTTCTAGATATATTATATTAGTTATACGCCCTATAACTATTCTTACCAATAATCAATATTATCATAATTACCTACTGCGGTTTCAGTACTATCTTTTATTTTTAATTCTTGCTATTCTTTAAAGCAATTATACTACAAAAATTTAAAATATATATTTAAAATATTTCCAGATAAATTCAACGTTTAACCGATATATTTCAATGACTTTTATTGAAAAACGAAGCACGATATTACTAACTTACTAAAATAACTTATTGCGGTTTCCAGTTTTAAGCTCAACCTACGAATCATTTCTAATACGTTAGTCAGTTGTAAATAATGATTTGTTGTGTGACATTACTATTATTTTATATCTAATTGGTAACAATCAGACATATTAGGTACTCTGTCCAGATATGGGCAACAAGAGAAACTACCATGTATTATATCGTCTCAGTATCTGGGTATTAATAAATGGCCATCAAGTGATTAAAAAGTCTAACCGATCAAGTATAATAATGACAATATTAATATTGTAAATAAGACACAAACATTGTGTTTGTACTCGTGGAGTGTGTGAACCTTTTGATTTACAAATAAATGCAACAACTCTTAACAGCAAAATACAAAATTGTTTTTAATGTTTGCAAGCCCTACTTTTTATTGTTTCTTATAGGTTAGGTTTTCTTTCCTCTTTTTTCGTCGGCGTCGCTGGTATCATTTTTCAGTCGATAAATTCATGCTAGGTGACTACGGCGACGGCAGACGTGGATATAATTTTGTTTATCGTGAATAAATATAACCAGAGATAATATGAGAAAATTAAATGCAATTTCATTTTTAGGGAGAATTATTCAGATATTATCATTATTTGTAAAAAGGAAGTTAAACAGAAACGCATTAGGGTCGCGTAAAATTCTATTTATCTAAAACACTAGGCGATTTTTTCTCACCTTATGTTTTAGATGAACAGAATTTCGCCAGAAGCTCTTACTTGATTATTTAATCATATTTTTATAATAAAATCAACATATCATCACTTTTATTTATTTTCATTATAATATTCACATGCAAAGTGAAGGTTAAGTAAATTATTTGAGGTGCTGCGTTGCTTCTAGCGGGAAACTTTTACAAAGTTGCCACATAGTAAAGGCGAATTTATCCTACGTTATGTGAACATGTATATGGAATGTTTTATTGTTTTTTATTGAATACAAATTTTACCACTACTATACACTTAAAAAGACCTGTGGATCCACTTGTCTATAACGACCCTTAAACGTCAATGAGGAAATTGCTCTTAAACAAGGCAGCAATATGCTCATTTGTTTGGCAGGTCCCTATGGCGACATCGTGGTTAAATCCAAATAATTAATTCATTTTTTGAATTTAGGCTTAATGAATTGTATGGATTTTGATTTTAAGTCGAAAACATCAACAGGGGACATAAGATTACCCTGTGGTGATTTATAGATTAGTTACAGAAATTTCATTATTGATTCTATTTTAAATGTAGCTTGAAGTTTTAGTTTTATTGCGCTGAGTTAGTCATTATAGGACAAATATTATTAGTTCCATTTATGTCCATTTTGGGAGTTAAACGTTGAAATATACCCTAATATACAGTGAAGTAATTTGTAAATAAAACGATAATTGTTGTCAAATTTCGACCTCACCCAACTAGTTTTTAATAAAAAGCTCTATATTTCATTATATTTTGAATTCCATCGATGAAGGTGTTGCCACTATTTATTTTTAATATAGATTTCAGGTATAATAATAAAACCATAGTTTATGTCAAATTTCGACGGAACCTAACTCGTTTTAAATAAAAACCGCACTATTTCAATACGTTTTTCATTCCACGTAAGATTCCAGATCGCCTAGTTACTGCCTATATTTAATTTTTATTGAATGTATTTCTGTTATTTAATTAATTGATAGTCTTAATTTTAGTAATTAATTCCGCATTTGATTAAAATGGTATTTTGAAATCAAAATCTAGCTAGTTTTATTTCTGGAATATTTTTGGGCAATTTGTTTAGTTAGGGCGCATTTGCGTGACCAAAACTCTATAGTTTGAATTTAATATATTTTGAATCTACAAGTTCGATTTTGCCATATAAATGGCAGCACACCACATGCCGATTTAGAATCAGATAAGATAACCAATTTTGGAGAATTTATATTTACTCAAAAAAAAAAGAAAAACGGGAAAAATGCATAATGAATGTTAAGTTGATTTATTTCTTTTACATTTTACAGAATAAATTAAAATGATTGAAATTCAAATTCAAATTCAAAATCATTTTATTACCAACCAATTTATAGAAAATTAGTAGCACAACGTACGTGGCACGCATGTGTGGTGTAGACCGTGAAAAATAAACAAACTGTAATTAATAATTAGATTCAGAGCTATACCTACGTAATTCAGGTTTCCTATTTACTAACTGCTAATTGAGCAGAGAAACAGTCAGAAGCAGCGCAGAGAGGCAGAAAGAGATCCGAAGAAAAAAACAAGGTTTAAACTTTTTGAAATGTATAAACAACATAATCATTTCATATGTGGATTTATAAATGTATTATAAATGATAAGAGATAAACAAAATACCCAAAAAACCATAACTATAATATTAAACACGCTGCATATTTGAAAGATATTCCTTTATATATTTAGAAAATTTGTAAATTGATAATTCTTTTACACAGTTTGGCAAAGCATTCCACAATTTAATTCCAAAATAAGAAAATAATTTTTGGAACCCATTTGTTTTGTGTTGTGGTACTATAAATCGGTTTACATGTCTTCTTATATTGTGAAAGTGAGAACAAGTGGCGAATAAAACATTTAAATATAGGGGTTGTCCAGTTTTCAAGATCTTATAAATAAGATTGTACATGTGATATTTTCTACGATTCTTCATATTTAGGATAAAATTTTCATTCAAGTATGGCGTAATATGATTTCTATATTGTATGTTATAAGAAAAACGCATACAACTATTTTGTAATTTTTGAATAGTTCCCGCCAACCTCTCAGACAAAGAATCAGAATACACCATATCACCGTAATCTAACAAAAACAAAATAAGAGCGTTAAAGAGATAATACTTGGTTTTTGAAGGCAATACGCTTTTCAGATTATATAATTTTTTTAAGCGACTATAGGCTAGTTTTATTTTATTTTTAATGTGAGATTCAAATGAAAGATTCGAATCGAAAGTAACACCCAAAATCTTTGCCTCTTTGACGACCGGAAGATAAGTGTTATTTATTTTTATTTTAAAATTTATCAGTAAAGCTCCTGATAGTATTTTTGTTATTTCCAAAAAAAATTATATTGCATTTTGAAGCATTCAATTTTAAATTATGATCTCATGCGTTCATATTTTTGATGGCACTATTAAACTGTTCTTGAGATTGCTCTACTTGAGATATAAGAATAGGCATGTATATTTGAGAGTCATCTGCGTATTGTTGTAATTTGGAATTATTTATGCAAGAAAACAGCAAGGGACCCAATATAGAACCCTGAGGAACACCGGTTGTTATAAGCAGATATCCCGACTTACTTATATAACCATTTGTATTTAATGATACACAGTGAGATCTATTTGAGAGATAAAAACCCAAGAAGTTTGTAGATTTCTTTGAGGAGCCAAAGTATTGCAATTTTGCGAACAGCATATCGTGATTGATAGTAGCAAAGGCTTTGCTGAAATCAAGTATGGCCATACAAGTAATATGTTTTGAATCTTCATTTAGTCGTATACTGTTAACCATTTCAGTCATGCTAGTCGTTGCACCAAAATTTTTACGAAATCCGGATTGACAGCTTGGTACAATATTGAAAGCTTTAAAAAATTATTTATTTGTTGACAAACATGTTTTTATAACCTTTTTGATACTACAATTATATGGCCACTTCCGATGAATCATTTAGAATTAAGCATCATATTTCTGATTACTCATTCATTCTTGCTATTTCAGCATTATTTTTATATAAATATAGAAGAATTAGTAATCATCTTCAGTTATTAAGTAGCCTTAGATCGGTCAACATCCATTGTAATTTCGTGTTTTAAAAATAAAGTTTTTTTAAAAATACAAGTTACAAGTTTGAATGTAAAATTGGCGCAGTCGGTAGGATCCTTTTCGGAGTACGAAAAAAGGGATATCCTGAAATCGGAGTGTAATAACGTTTCATCTCCATAAGGATTATCAGTGTTGCATCTTTCTGTTTCAACAAGGAAGAAAAGGATCAGGAACATCTACAACCGAACTAGGCACTTGTAACTCCTGGTACATCGATTATTGGTACGCCATTCGAGAAGCCAGTAAAGACGATTTGGCCTGTGCTAGCGTCCAAGATAAGCGGTAGCCAACCTGAGCAGTTCATCTCTTCAGCAAAGCATCGTTTGATACAGGACCAAGACTTGGGACACATTGTGAGTTATTTACTTACTTCCCTTATAGTTAAGATCCCTGTTAACTAAGTTTTGAAATTTTTGAACAAAGATAATTTTTAAAGAAAGAAAAAGTGAATAATTAAATTGAAGCAATTTTATTGAACAATTATTTGAATAACTTTTACTGACTACTTTAGTTGTAAAGAAAACAAATGTTAACGCAGTTAACAGTAGTTAAATACATATTTAATGAGGAAATTTAAGAAATGTGGTAAAGACATTACTTATCCTAAAACAATTCGAAGAAGTAGTTTAGAAAATCCTTCTACAAGTGGATTATCACAAAGTAGTTTTGAAAATCAATCTGCAAGTGAATTAACAGAACTTTATTCAGACATCAATTTAGAAAATATTTTTAACCCTAGTATAAACGTAGATACTAACGAAGCAAACATTAATAAGATGGCAGACGCTTTGAGAAGTACTGTTTAACTCTTAAAAACTTTCGATGGTACCCCATCACGTCTTGAATCTTTTATTAATCAAATAGATACTTTTTATACAAGATATTTTAATACTGATACTTCCCAACAAGAATTTGTAATTTTGGCAATTAAATCAAAAATTATAGGATCAGCCGAAGATTTTCTTTTAACTAGACCAGATCTTAATACTTGGCCAGAAATAAAAATCTCATTAAAACAAAAATTTAGTGATCCAATAACAAGAGCTAATTTACAACAACAATTAATATTCTTTTCAAGAAAAGGCGAATCAACCTTAGATTACATACAAAAACTCAAAGCCTTAGTCACCAAAATAAATAGGAAAACTTGTACAAAAATAAGTAATATTGAAGCTAGAAACATAATTATAGCACAAAACGAATTAACAGCAACTCAAAATCTTCTTGCAAACATTCCAAAATCTAGACCATGCAATCGATATTGTAACCAATTATGAAATCTTAACCAGTCAAAATAATTTTAAAAATAATTATTTGCAAAATAGTAGATCAAATAATTTACTTAGCAATCAGAAAACGCCACCAATAAATAATATTAATAAATTTTTGGTAAATAGATCGAATAATTTTCCAAATTCATCTATTAAACCAAAACCACCAAATCAATTTTTCAATCGAGTACAAAATCAAACATTTAATCAAAAAGGCAATCAATATCCTAAACAACAATACCCACAACCAATGTCAGGTGTGAGTGTACAAAAAACAATGCCATCATTAAGACAACAACAACAAACTTTTGCCAAACAACAACTCAACAACAAGCTTTCTATAGACAGCAACCACAACAACAACAAACTTTCTATAGACAGCAACCCCAACAACAACATCACCCGAAATTTACATTCCAAGAATTAACGCATTTAGAAAATAATGAACCCAATAATGACGAGTTATATAATGAAGAAAACCCCGAATTTGACAATTATGATCAAGATTATGAAAATTTTGATGAAACATGTGAATTAGATAATGGGAATTTAGTCGAGCAAATAGAAAATTTTCATCTATCAGCCTCGGACGAAAACCTTGCTTAACTTTAAACAGTTTTCAAGTAAATCAATTACCCTATGTAGAAATACCGAATTATAATATTCGACTACTAATTGATACAGGTTCTCATGCATCCCTACTTAGACCCTCTTTAGCGGAAACACATTTTCCCGAATGTATTAAACCTTACGTAAGCACACTCCAAACTTGTGCAGGTTCAAAGAAAGCGAAAAGTAAAGCTACTATTCCTTTATTTTTAAGCTTTGGTATAACCGAACCAATAGAATTTATTTTATATTCATTCCATGAATATTTTGATGGAATAATCGGAATTAAAGACTTATGTAAATTAAATTTAAATATTGATTTAAAAAATAAAAAATTGAAAATCCAATATTTAGAAATACCCTTTCAATATAGGCAAAATTTTGATGAATATACAATTGAAATACCACCTAAAACGATTCAAAAAGTAATTTTGAAAGCTTCGCGACCAAATGACACTACTTGGTTAATGCCCTATTATTTAGACGAAAATATAGAAATTCAACCTACCCTAATAGAAGTAAAAGAAAACACGTACGCTATTGATATTTTTAACCATACAGAAAAATATTTTACTCTAATAGTAACCACTAATGATAATTTACCCTTAAGACCAATCGAGCTTAACAATTTCGAAATAATAAATTTCGAACCAAATCAGAATCAAATTAATGAAAAAAACATAATCGAAGATATCGATTTAAAATCACTAATTAGGCACGAACACTTAAACTTTGAAGAACGTAAAGAACTTTTTAAACTTATTAAAAGCTTTCAAAATATTTTACATAAACTCGGAGATAAATTAACATTTTTCAATCAAGTCAAACATACTATTAAGACTACGGATGAAATACCCGTACATGCGAAAAGTTACAGATACCCATTCATACATAAACAAGAAGTAGACAGACAAATAGACCAAATGCTACAAGATGGTATCATTCAACCTTCAAATTCTCCCTGGAGTTCCCCTGTGTGGATCGTCCCGAAGAAAGTTGACGCATCAGGACAAAGAAAATGGCGTCTAGTGATAGATTACAGAAAAATCAACGAAAAGACTATAGAAGATAGATATCCTATTCCAAATATCGCAGATATACTTGATAAACTTGGTAGAAGTCAATATTTTACAACACTTGACTTAGCCAGCGGTTTTCATCAAATAGAAATGGACCCAAAAAGTATACCAAAAACAGCATGCAATGTAGAACATGGATATTACGAATATACCAGAATGCCCTTCGAACTAAAAAATGCACCTTCCACTTTTCAGCGTGCAATGGATAACGTTTTACGCGGATTACAAGGAAAAATATGTCTTGTATATATGGACGATATAATTATCTTTTCAACCAGTCTTCAAGAACATTTAGACTCTTTAAAACAAGTATTTAACAGATTAAGTTCTTTTAACATGACAACTTTAACATAACATAAGACAATTGAATTTTTAGGTCATGTTATTACCCCTGACGGTATCAAACCAAATCCAAAAAAAATCGAAGCAATAAAAAATTTTAAAATCCCTAAAACACCAAAAGAAATAAAATCATTTCTCGGTTTAGTCGGTTACTACCGAAAATTTATAAAGAATTTTGCAAAAATAACGAAACCTTTGACTCATTGTTTAAAGAAAAACGTTAAAATAAATCATGATAAAGCATTTATTACCGCATTTAATCTATGTAAAAATATCCTAACTAATGAACCTATATTACAACACCCAGATTTTAGTAAACCTTTTATTTTGACCACTGATGCTTCAAATTACGCTATTGGAGCAATACTTTCACAAGGAAAAATAGGAAAAGACCTACCTATAGCATTTGCTAGCAGAACTCTGAATCAGTCAGAATGCAACTACTCAACAATAGAAAAAGAACTTCTTACTATTGTTTGGGCAACAAAATATTTCAGACCTTACTTATTTGGCAGAAAATTCACAATTGTAACAGACCATAAACCATTACAATGGCTGTTCTCAATAAAAGAACCGAATTCAAAATTAGTAAGATGGCGACTAAAACTGCAAGAATATGAATATGATATTCAATATAAAAAAGGAACCCTAAATTCCAACGCCGATGCACTTTCAAGACCACCTCAAGAATTGTACCCAACCGAAATAATAAAATCACCATTGACGCATATGTCAGCAGTATGTGAAAAAGAAGAAAATTCTGACGACCAATATATTTGGCATGAAAAAATAAAACATTTCTTTGACACCCAAGAAAACCTATTCGAAAAACCAAAAAAGGTAAATAAAGAAAAGAAGAAACCAAAAATTAATATAATTTCCGATATTCAAATTAAACCTCCAAATAAACCAATTAAAACACCATCGCCATTGCCATCAACGAGTAAAATCAATGACGAAGAAAAAATCAATCAAAACAACTCAGAAACGGATTCAGCCAGTACAAATGACATTCCAAAGGAGCCTAAAGATGATTTACTTTCAAAATCAGACACAGAAACTATACATACGTCAAGAGAAGACCCCATATTAGGAGCCCCGTATGTTAGTAAAGCCCTGAACACTTTTAAAAACCAAATCATATTTAAATGGACTGAAAAGGAACAACCTTATGTTGTCACTAAAAAATTATTTGAAACCAAAAAGCGATTAATAATTTTTATAAATCAAAACCCAATAACCGAAATAATCCAAAGACTCTTAAGAGATTATTTACCCCCAGATACTTATTGTTTACATTTTCCCAATAAAGAATTAGAACCAATAATAATTCGAATTTTCCAAGAAACCTTTCAAAATAACGCCTACAACCTTGTTATTTCTAATACACTATTAGAGGACGTCGTAGACGTAAATGAACAAAAAGAAATAATTGAAAGATATCATACCACTAAAACATCCCATAGAGGAATGACTGAAAATATAAAAAATATAAAGCAAAGATATTATTGGCAAAGCCTTGAAAAAGACGTAATTAATTTTGTTAATACATGCGAAATATGTCAAAAAACCAAATATGATAGACATCCCTCTAAAGTAATTTTTAAACCAACACCAACAGGCTGTAAACCCATGGAACATATTTATATGGATATATATTCCATTTCCGGTCAAAAATATTTGACAATAATAGATAACTTCTCTAAATTCTAATTAAATTCTTTTCACATCATGGTACACCCTGTAAAATTACAACTGATAATGCACAAAGCTTTAAGAGTAATTTAGTACAAGACCTTTGCAAGACTTATCAGATTGAATTACATTTTACTACACCTTATAACCCAAATTCGAACTCACCAATCGAAAGATTTCATTCGACATTGAAAGAAAGTCTTATTGTCCTTAGAAACGAACATCGAAACAAAACAATACAAGAATTAATGGATATCGCAATCCTTAATTATAATAACAGTATACATTCAACACATGAATATACACCATTTCAAATATTAAAAGGAAATTTAAATTATCAACTGAATTTTGAGAAAAATATAAATCAAATACAAACTGATTACATACATGAACTCGCCCAAATATTTAGTGAACTTAATAAAAAAATAAATCTAAAATTAAGTGCGAAAAAGGCTAATGTCCTAGCCAAATTAAATGAAAAACGCGAGATTGACCCAGAAATAGCTGAAGCTACAAAACAACTATTACATACACCTCGAAAACTACCATTAAAGTTAGAACCAAAATACAAACTAACTACTTTTAAAAACCAAAGACACCCAAAAGATATTAAAAGACGTTCGTAATTTTCAGGAACTTACTGACAAAATGAAGAAGATCCTGATACTACTTCCACTACTTGTCAACGCACAATATAAAATGGAAGAATTAAATAACCCTTTGTTACCAGTTTACCAATCAACAGGTTACATAATAACAGGTTATCATCATGTCTATTATCATGTAAATCTAACTAATATAAAAGATTGTGTAGAAAACTCGAAATCGACACTTACACAAATTAATAATACCCTAAGTAATCTATACGCACCTATATACCAACTTTTATCTATAAGAACACGTAACCTTTTCGATCAAATAGAATCAATCGAATTATTTGTTAAACATTATACTACCCTACAAAAGCGAACTAAACGCGGACTTTTCAATTTCCTAGGAAAAGCACAAAAATATCTCTATGGTACATTAGATGCCGATGATGGAGAAAGATACGACAATTATATTAAAATATTACGAGAAAATCAAGAAATCTTACATAAAGATTTGTCTGCAACCCAGACTATTGTAAAACAATTAACAAAAGATCTTGACGCACAGCTGACTAATATTAAAACTAATCAGCAAAAGTTATTAACCCGGATGGAAGAACTCACTAATATGACTCATACTACAACCACTTCGTCTTACTATATTGTTACGCTAGACAATATTGAGACTAATCTACGTGTCATTCATGACATAAAAAGTAATTTGCAAACTGCAATAAACTTTGCGGAAATAAACATTATGTATCACAGTATTATTAAGTATAAAGAACTTCGCAGAATAATTACAAAGATAAGGCCCGAGAGTCGTATTCATTTCGACA
The DNA here is from genome assembly GCA_030620095.1 of Kuschelorhynchus macadamiae. Taxonomy (NCBI): domain Eukaryota; kingdom Metazoa; phylum Arthropoda; class Insecta; order Coleoptera; family Curculionidae; genus Kuschelorhynchus; species Kuschelorhynchus macadamiae. The sequence goes on from JAUTXW010001351.1 coordinate 551,307, forward strand.
ATATAATTAAATATTACGAAGTAGCACACGCAGATGTGACAATTAAGAATGATCTAATTATATTTTATATTGCAATACCTTTAATTTTAGAGAAACCTTATATACTTTATCGAATATATCCAATACCAATAAATAATCAAATAACGATTTTAAATAATCTGTATTTATTGAGATCTACAGATGACTTTTATAACTCAAAAGAAAATTGTTATAAAATAGAAAATATATCTTTATGTTCTAGAGACACACTGAATAAAAACGAACCCTGTATACCTCAAACAATTAATTTGACAAACCATTGTCCACTAATACCAATTAAATATAATAAAACTTCTATAACACAACTTGAGGACAATTCCCTTATAATTATACCTGCTTCTAAAGAAAGCATATACTTTCAATGTCCAAATCAACATAGCGTTGAAACCATTGACAAAGTATCCTTAATATTGCCTTCAGATTGCAAAGTAAAAAATCCAAAATAATATTTACGATTCTCAAAAACTAGAAACAATTAGTTTAAGACTAAAACTCCCATCAATAAATATTGATGAAAAATTAATCCAAGATACTGAACCCTTGGAACTAAAAGAAATAAATCTTGATAAAATCAATGAAGATTTAGAGAATGCTAAAAGATTAATAATTCATCCCCTAAACCAAATGGACTTTGTAAGTTCTGGAGTTTCAATTACTCTAATAATAATTATTATTATAATATTTACAATCATCATAAGTTTCTTGTATTATTATTGCAGAACGGAAAAATCTAAAGAAAATGTAAAAGTGGACATAAAATTAGAATCTCTCGAAAATCAACCCCGATTTTCTCAAACTTAAGGAGGAAGGAATTATATGGCCACTTCCGATGAATCATTTAGAATTAAGCATCATATTTCTGATTACTCATTCATTCTTGCTATTTCAGCATTATTTTTATATAAATATAGAAGAATTAGTAATCATCTTCAGTCATTAAGTAGCCTTAGATCGGTCAACATCCATTGTAATTTCGCGTTTTAAAAATAAAGTTTTTTTAAAAATACAAGTTACAAGTTTGAATATAAAATTCTACAGGCAAAATACTTATAGGTGTAACGTCTTTAGGTTCCTTCGGATCAGTTATTTTAGGAAATGGTTTAATTAAAGCCCTTTTCCATACAGCTGGAAAACAATTTTCTAATATACAACTATTAATTATGTTTATAAGGGGTTTTATACAATATGGTAAATATAATTTCCAATCTCTAATTGATATTTCATCTTCTCCCGCAGCACTCGTATTTCTAGTGTTTAAAATTGTATGAACAGTTTTTTTGTCTATAAAGTTAAAATTCAACTCGGAAGTTAGATTTTGATATTTATTAGCTTTATAATAATTTAATCTGTCTTGAGAGATATTATTTGAGTTAAAAATAGAGTTTGAAAAATAATCATTTAAAAGTTCGGCATTAACTTTTTTTGTATTTCAAATTAAGTTTTTAGCATTTTTCCAAGAAACGTTACCCGTCGTTAAAGACATTTGGTTAACATATGCGATTTTCTTTCTAATAATAGGGTGTTTAGTAAAATTTTGTAACTGACGATAATATTGAAGATTGGTTGAATTTTTTGTTTTACATATTTACGGTAAGATTTGTCTCTTAGTTTCATTAAGAATTTAATGTTACTCGTAATCCATGGGGTAAATGGTCTTAAACCTTCTTCTTCAGTCTTATGTAAGTCATGTCATTATTTTCTTTTCTCTTTTTCCGTAGTTTTATCATCTATTATTAAGTTGCCCAAGGTTAGGTTAGTTCAGGTTTGTTTAATGCTAAAATATACAGAAAACGTCGTATATTAAATTCTTTTAGAGAAGTTCGTCTTTTTAAAAATTAAAAAAACACACTGTTTATTCGATTACTAATATTTGTACCTTTAATTTTTAGTCATGTAAACCGCCGTACTTTTGTGTTCTATGTTTATACATACAGCTTGATTTCTATTAATGAATTTGAACTATATATTGTTCTCTAGTTAGGATGCCTAAAATATTTGTATTATTAAGATACCTTCATTTAATTGTAATATAATATTTATATTTATATTATAATATTGGAAAATTGTTAGATACAACCAACCTCAAGTACTGATTCATCGGCAGTCTGTATGCATTTTAGGTTACACCATCGGCGTTTAAACATCCTGCCACAATAATAATGATATAAAATGAGGGGTTTATAATGCTTTCAATTTTTCAATCTGTTCTCACAGAGATAATTAATTAAATTTTTCTTATATGTATGTTGTAATTAATGACATTTTCCATATCGAGTTATATGGTCGTGTCCATGAACACATACCTCTGGACTGTCAGTTTTAGGTACCTTCTGATTGTTGAAATGTTATATCAGCTCTGGTAGAAATTATTGATGTAGCAATTAAGTATTCTTCCTCTAGGCGTGTGCAAAGTAAGCACTTTCCGCACTTGAAAAAGAAATTTTTTTTTTGCAGCTGTATCAAAAGTATTAGATTTTTTTTTTTCAAAAATTATTAAAAAACCCGCTTAACGGAGAGAAGTACTTTCTCATCTAGATTTGTAATTCTTCAATATCCTAAAAATTTCAAAAATGCATCCCTATATATTAATAATTTATAATTTTATACTATATATTTTTAGACGTATTAAGTCTCGGTTGCGATGACACCAAAAAGCAATAACAACAATTTATGCCTCTGGGCGTGATTTAGTTAGCATAAGTTAAATAAACTGCAGTCACGTGCGGAAATGTATCACTCTTCGCACTAGTTAGGTAAATAATTATTAATTCAGTTTGTTTTTTATGTAGTTAAATATTTATCGTGGGGTAAACCGCTGAGGAATTACAGTGTACAAATTCTGGGAAGTACTGGGAATTGCAAAGGAATTAGAGGACATTACTAGGAATTAGTAGGCATTACTATGGGAATTTCGGCCATATTACGTATTGCGTTGTTGCCAGACATGCGTTATTAGCATGCAATAAACTATTTTTCTTTGGATATGTAAATTAGAATGGGCTGTTTTAAGAAGGGGACTTTCATGAAAAGCGACTGTGGCTTGTAAATACTAAATTTACTGATTAAAAAGAAAGTAAAACAAAAAAAAGACCTCGGTAATTAGCAAATCGGAACATATTTGTAATTACGGTCGATCTGACAACATCGAGGACAACACCCACTTGAAAATGATGTGTACTTGCCGGTCTTTATCTAACACGCACCTGTAAGACTGCGCAGACATGGTTGTTTAGCGACTTTTTTCTTTGTCGACTGATCCAGATAGCACTGTTCTGCTTATTTATTTTATAATAGAGAAGCCAGTAGAGAAGGCTACTAATAAATTATTTGAATTAAGCGTTGGCGAGTGTCGTGTTCCGTAACCGTTTAAGTATAAAACTCGTTGTGAACAAGCAGGTCGAAATCTGTGACGTAATTATTTTAAGAATTTAAATTTCGGTCGTTATTATTTAAACAGTTTTATCTTCAATAAATAAATAACAGTTACAACTTCGGTGGCTAGTAGATTAAAAACGTTTAGAACAAATTTCATTTAAATTTGGAAAGGTAGAAAAATACACTGACTGACATACAACTTGGAATAACTATAGTGGAACATCCTAATAAAAAATTTAAAAACAGCATTATGATTACTGTTATTTTTTTTACTCTGTTGATAGGTTCGTTGTAGTCCCTCTAGCTCCGTGTTAGTCCATTTCTAGATTCCGAAACTGTAGGTCAGCACGGATACAGCATAGGTGTTAATTGCTGTAATGAGATTTTCGGCATTCGGTTCTGTCTTCAGAAGAGCTCGCACTCTTTGAACGTACTGATCTTTCATCTTGGTCTTCCCTTGCTTATTCTGGAGCAGTCTAGCTTGTTGGAATCCTAGGTATTTGGAGGTCTCGCCTTGGTTCATCGCTTGAACTATTTCTCCATTAATGACTTTGCCTTTTTGGATGTTTAAAGCTTTAAATTTGTCCATTCCAAATTCCATATGGATGTCTTTCGAGAAAATGTATGTCACATCAATAAGCTTTTTTAGTTGGTTATGGTTTCCACCATACAGCTTAATATTGTCCATATACAGGAGGTGGAATATAGTTCGGGAATCGTCTCTATTAGCTTTGATGTTGAAGCCACGTCCTGTATTATTTAGCAACATAGGGGGGTTCATCGCTAAACAGAACCAAAGTGGACTTATCGAGTCTCCTTGGTAAATTCCCCTATTAATGTGTATCTCATCGGTGCTAAGAGATAAGTAGATGAGTGTGCGGAGCTTCTCAAGGGTGTCATACTCTAATCTAAACTCTGCTAGTATGGTGTTAAAAATCTTGAGAATGCTGTGAGTCTCCCGACTAGTTCTAAGTTTCGGGAGCTTAGGTCTTTGAGTTGGATCCAGGCCGTTAAACTCAGGAACAGCTTCTTGCAGTTCGTTGTATACTGATATTTTTCCATTGTCCTGGGTGTTGTTAGCTCTGTCAATGATGTCTTGTCCTGTAGATTCGACTTCGCCTATATTTTCTTCATTTCGTAACTCCTCCTCGGGTTCCTCTGTTGTAGGCGGAGCTATGGACTCAACGCGTTCATTTTCAAGTTCAAGCTGCACCTCTCCTTTAAGTTGTTCCTTATTATTATTATAATTTTTATTATCATCATTATTATTATATCGGGAAAATACCGAGACTGCAACTATGTAACTTAGGTTTTAAGCTACAAGAAAAATGATAAGAATTTTTGCTATAAAAGTGCGCAACTGTTCAGAAATTAGAATTCAAAAATACAACTACTTAATAACATCTTGTAAATTCTCGGATAGTTTAATCGTACGAGGACAAATATTTTCTTCCTACGGAAATTTTTAATAATGATGCATGCCCCGCCACTGCTGATTGAAATTTTTTCACGCGTCGGACTGGAAAATTGGAAAATATATTTTGTAGGACAATATGAAAATTGAATTCTAGGTATTTTAATTAAGCAATCATATAGAATCAGCTGGTTATTTATAAACTCAAATAAGTTATGATTATAACAAAAATCATGAAATGCCTAAATAATAACTTTTTACATTTTATAGATTACCAGGTGATTTTTTCCTGATTGCTAATTAAAATACCTAGAATCCAATTTTAACATTGTCCTACAAAATACATTTTTCAATTTTTCTATCGAAAAAATGTTAGCTACACAAGAACTCGTATAAGAAGTTACAAGATGTTCTTAGGTAGTTACATTTTTGCTGGCGGATTATTATACTTGTTTTAAAAATTAATATCATTATCTATTCCTTACACTAATCAGTGAAAATTTTCTGTGTAATTTATGTTTATTTACTTTGCTTGAAGTTCTTTTATAACATTTAAATGTGTTGGAACAACCAATAAATGAGTATTTTCAATAAAATTGTTTGTTTCTTTCGAGTCCTTCCATTTATATATATCTACGAAAAAAACGGTAATAAATAATTATGATTTTTATTATCAACAGTAAACCAAGCAGAACACATTTTTTGTTTCTCTTTGTTTTTCTTTTTTAGGCTTCTCTCTAATATTCTAGAAAAAAATTTTTGTAGTTTAAATATATAAACTAAAAAAACAATAATGTATATAATTACAATTAGTTACTATGATTTTAGTAAAGGTTTTTTGAATTACTTGCAATTATTGATATTAAAGGTGCATATTGTACGCAAGAATTGAATTATATCTGATAATAAACTCGTAAGCTATTATAACATAAACCGAAAGACAAATAAACATTATTCTATTTGTCTTTGACTTGTATGTTAAAGTTTCCTTGGGTGACATATGATAAATAACTCACCTGTAAATATTATAGTTTTCGCCATTTTTGTTAGGCATTACAAGGTGTTACGAAGAAGGTATTACTAGCAATTTAGGTGCATTACTAGGAATTACTTAGATATTACAATGAATTAGCGGGAATTAGTAGGCACTGACAGGAATTTACTAAGGAATTATGGGCATTAGCTAAAAAACATTAGAGTAATGCCCAAAATGGGCATTGATGTACACAATTTAGGTCAGCGGTTTGCCCCTCGATATTTATTTTCGGCGAAATATGTGATTTGACGGATCAAGACAGGAAGGCTTTCAACTGCACTAGCTTAGGAGTCTCCCTAAAGCTTTCCCGTGTTGCCAAATTTTTCTTGGTGCTTTTTGACTTGGCACAGGGTTTAATGGTTGGTTGATGCAGCATTGCCAAACCGTAATTACACAGTTGTCTTCCTATCCTTGAGATGTTCTATCTGATACGACAAAGTTGACATCAGCTGGGAGGTTTCAAATAATGGGAATGCCTCTTAGATTTTCACCACTGCCGAAAAAGTGGACAAGGGACTATCTTTTTCCAAGGACACTTTTAGTCCCCTGCTAGCTCTCATCTGCAGGTCTTCTGCTCAGATTTGGGCAGTAAAAAATCCCAGTTTATGTTTTGGGATTTTTCCTCAGTCAGTGTAATTTCCTCGGCCGTATTTGTATTGCATTTTGCATCGTTTTGTGAATTTTTGCAAAGTAGTCTCTTTTGTAAAATGGTATTTTTACCTAAGAAGTTTATTCACTCCACCATGTTCTCCTTTAACACAAGTTAATGTAGTGATCAGTTGCTGACTGTATTGGTTTCTAGCTGCCTTCAAATAAGTCGTTTTCCTGCCGGCTTGAAACTTCTTGTCCAATTTTTGCTACTGGCTTTTTGTAACCAGCACAGTTATCGTTGGGACCAGTCTTTCGGGACCAGTTTACTAGACTAGCTTCACTAAATATGCGCCCTTCAGTAATATATTTTTTTATAATATTTATACTTTTTATATTATTCTGAACTAACCTAACTATTTAGACCAATATATTCATGTTTTATTTAGCTGTTGATATATAGATATTTCGTAAAATTTATAAATTTAAACTTTTTAATACTTTATTCTAACAACGTTTGCTATTTGGCAGTCTTTTAACACCAAAGCAAATATGGCCGTAAAGCGATCTTAGCAGGTTGTCTATAAATATGCTTTACAGTATTATGAAAAAATCAAATAACTAAACTTAGAAATAGTATTCTTTAAACCGTAGTCTATAATATTTTTATATAATCTCTATTATTAAATAATTGTTATATTGAATTCCCACCTTAAAAGCCTTTTAATAACGGAATCGTCAGAAATATTGAGAGAATGCACTTGAAAACAAAACATATTAATAAATGTTTTTACAAAACTTCTTGGCTTTTTTAGCAACGCAAAAAATATGTAAAACTCAAGGTTAATTTGTCCACAAAAATATTTAATAATCAAAAATGTTAAATTGAGCTTTACCTTAACTTTTTGAAGATATATTAAGGTCTCAATTTCATTATTTTATTTGCTAATAAATCATTTTTGTTGCTACTATGTACCTTAAAGCGATCGTAAACGGATTAGTATACATGTTGAGCTATACACTTTGAAAAACTATGAAAAGTTCCTGAAAATGGAACTGCTCTTTTTCTCGAATTACGTGCAAACATGTTAGTGGCATCAAAAACCAAAAAAATCCTAAGTTTTTGCATAGCGCAGCGACGGGAAGCCATTTTTCATATAACTTACAAAATAACAAGAACCACATAATATACTGAATTTTCGAATGTTTTTCATAATTTAACTTCTATCTAATACATGTTGATAAAAGCTTTTGAAAAGATACTTCTGGTAGTCACTAATCTCCATACCAAATTTTTGGGCTAATATAATAGTAAAAAAAACTGCTATTTCAACTTATAAATTGAATCGCCAAATAGACTGTTTTATTTTTTTAAATTTGTTTGTTTTATTCTTTTCAAAATAACTCTAGAAATGACTTTTAAAATCTGAAATTTCTTGATAAAAAAAATAAAAATTCCCAGAAAATTTGGTTTTTTATGTTTGAAATATTTATTTTCATAATTAAATATATAGAAAAAAAGCGAATATCATCAAAAGGAAAGCCAAAGAATCATAAAAGATTATTTTTAACAACAGAAATGTTAATTAAGAATGTTTTATTTTTACATAAAATAAATTTTATTTCATTTTTAATTAATATATTTAAATAAGAAGGTTTATTAGTTAAGATATCATGTGTTACTGAGATTAGACCATGGCAAATTGGAATTAATATCCTTAATCCTATTAATTATTATAGTAATTCCAATTTGACACGATCTAATCCCAGGAACCATGACTTCTTAATTAACCAAAGATGTGAAAGCTTCCGTTCTCTATTATTATAAGTTGTTCAAATATAAAAAAAAACTTTTCTATTTCAAAATAAAATTATGGTAATTAAATTTTTTCAAAATAAAATTATGGTAATTAAATTTTTTTGTTGCTTAAAGGGTGCTTTTGTGACTATTTAGCTTTCCGTTTAAGTATCCATTTTTTTATTTATTTATAAGAATAAATATTTATATCATGAAAAAACTACATTTCGACAACATTCTGACTTTTATACCTAGTGCCATTTCGAAGAAACATTTTTTTGGTCCTAGAGGTTTCATAAAAGTCACTATAGTTTGGTCTTCGTAAAAGAAATTGTCAGACTTGCGATTTTTCTCCAAAGATAAAAACAATTTGGCTCCCAATCGTCTACTGCAGGATCTCTTTCGTTTTAATTAAAAATTAAATGTTGTGTTAAATTTGAGAACTTGATGATTTATATACAAAAATAATTTTTTTAACACAAAATTATGTACTTCTTTAAATTATTGTTCAAGTGTATTTCCACAGCATTATTAAGTTATATCCTATAGCTTGGAGTATTTTAAAGTGTATAAGATCTGTTAGGGCAAAGCAAATAATTTATTTCTAAAGACTTATATTACCTTAAGTTTTTGCCGATTTACTCTTTTCGCTTCAAAGTGATAAAGTACTTAAAAGGAAAGGGTATATCATTTAAAGCTAGAGAATAAATAAAAGGATAGAGCAAAAACTGAAATATAAAGGATTCTTTTCAAAATCATAAAACTGATTTTAACACGCTTCGCCTTTATACGAAGCTTAAAAGTGTAAAAATAAATCGAGATGATAAAGTGGGAAATATGGGTCCCGCCGAGGAGATTACTGAATATAAAAAAATAAGCGGTTAAAGGATAACTTCGCTTCCTATAAAATTTTTTTGAACGCGATATCCAATGTTACTGTCGCATCACTAATTCAATTATATTATAAAAATGAAACTAAACATTACAAAACTCCATCCATTAAATAATAAGAATTTTAAAAGTAATTAGCAGACTAAAGATTACAGAAGTTGCGCAAATGATACAAATTATCCAGTTAAAGCAGAAACATATTTGAATCACTAACTTCAGAAAGGCGGAATGTCACATTTTTTTAAACGTTCAGCATGTAAGAAAAATTTTTAAACATTTGAAATTTTTTTTTAATTTTTATTACCGTTTCCTTTAATGTAGGTTAAAAATTAGCATAAAATAATATTAATCATAATTTTTCCAATTTACGAAGCTGGTTAATTTAATATTTGGATATGTCACTGTTGTTGTAACTAAAATTAAAACATTTTATATTATTCTTTTTATTCAAAACCGGCTGTAGGTATTAAAACAACGAATTTTAAGAAACCATAAAAAGTGAACAAGGACTGCTCTCGAGTGGGATTCGAACCCACAAACTCTATCATAAGGGGACATTGCTGTACCAACTAAGCTATCGAAAGACTTGACAGTAAACTGGCAATGCGAGGTTATACGATTCGTCTCACCCGCCGCAGACATGCCCCACTTTGAACTCCTCACTAATCGATATATGTCCTGCTTTGAATGAACAGTCACGCTGCATTATGCAGGTTTCGTCCGTGAGTGTTAAAATTTAGTTATGTATACCAAGCAACATGCTGCAACTGCAAGTAGAAAAGGGAAATTTTACCAGTTATGGAAACCAAAACCAGATACAAGTTAGAAACTAGTATCTATATATTTCTAACTTGTATCTCGTTTCTGTTTCCATAACCGACAAAACTCACCTTTCCTATTTGCAAAACGATTTATGCCAGTTTTTAACCCGACACAAAAAAGGAAGAGGTTCTCAATTCGAAAACCCCATTTGATAAAAAGTACCTCTTTTGCTATCCTGTTATGTAATTTTATGTATACCTGGTGATCATGAAAATGTGGAACCTCAAAATACCGTATTTTACTTGACATTTTCGAAAAATGAATATTTGGTATGAATAAAACGTTATTAACCGACTACCCTCATTATAATTTTTATTTATGTATACAGATGGTCGTAAAACAAACATGTGACAGTAATTTCTATTAAAGGACACTATACAAAATTTAACTAAGTAAACAACTATGATATTAATATTTAAATTATTTTATTTATTTTGTATTATAAAATCTAATTTTAATAGTATCGTACTTCTCTATCTGTCACTTTGTGTATTATGTTATATACAGTTGGATATACATATATTACAAATAATAATATTCTTAAAAATGTAACTTGTAAAAAATAACTAAAAAGTGAGGAACAAGATATTAAAAAAAAATAGAACCGACTTAAAAAATCGCTAAAAAGTAAAAAAATGATATTTTGACGATTTTATTTATTCATTAAATATAGACATTTTAAAGTCGGGCCAAAATAATGACTCTTCTTCTTCAAGTGTCATCTTCAGTGAACGTTGACGACTATCATGTTCACGACATCTGTGTTTCTTTCCCGATCTTGTGCTACATGGAGTAACTCATCTGCGCTCAAGCCAGTCCATTGTCGTAGGTTTCTCAGCCATGAAAGTCTCTTAAGCCCAATCCACTTTTTTCCATCGATTTTTCCGTTAAGAATTAGTCCGAGAAAGTCATATCGAGGTCCTCTAGTTATATGACCAAGGTATTCAAAATTTTGTCGCTTCATAAAATTCAGAAGCAATCTGTCGTGCTTCATTCTTCAAAGCGCTTCGTCATTTCTGGTTCTTGTGGTTCAGGATATTTTAAGCATTCTTTTGTATGTCCACATTTCAAATGCTTCGATCTTATTAAGCATTTCTTTATTAAGCGTCCTTGCCTCACATCCATACAAAAGAATCGACCACAGGTAACATTTTACAAACTTTTCTCGTATTTTGATGTTTAGTGTATTATTTCAAAGTAACGACCTAAACTTCTAAAATGCGTTTCTTGCCTGTTCTATGCGACATCTTATTTGATATGAAGGATCTATATCTTGTTCATTCCAACATCCTAGATATTTATACTTTGCCACTATCTCCAACGGTTCTCCGTTTAAAAGTAATAGGGTCTGGCCAACATCTACTTCACTCACAACTATATATTTAGTTTTACTTCTGTAAATAGATAGCCCCCAGTTCTTACAAGCTTCATTGACTCTGTTTACTTAGTCATGCAGGTCTACAAGATTTTCTACTATAATTACAGTATCGTCGGCATATCTTGTATTATTAACTGTTTCTCCTCCTATTACAATTGGCCACTTAGGGACTCTTTGAATATGATTTCAGAAAAAACGTTGAAGATGGTGGGGGAGAGTATGCAACCCTGCCTTACCCCCTTTAATAGTGACTAGTTGAAATTCATTGCTGTTCACGGTAATGGTAGCTGTTTGGTTCCAGTACAGATGCGAAATCAGCCTAATGTCTTTGACATCTAGTTGGATGTTCTGCAGAGTTGGCATCAGTTTATTGTGCTGGACGCAGTCGAAGGCCTTTACAAAAGCAATAAAGTACATGTAAATAGGCCATCTCACCTCCCAACACCTTTGTAGAAGCGTTTCTACGGTAAACAGCGCTTTCCTAGTTACCATGCATCTTCTGAAACCAAATTGCACCGAACTTATAGCTTCCTCGCATTTGTTGCCAATTTACAGTAGGACTAGCTTTAGAACATGACTCATTAAACTGATAAGCCTATGATCTGAACATTTTCTTGCATTCGGCTTTTTGGAAAAGGGAATAAATACAGATTTTAACCAGTCTGGTAGAATATGACCAGTATCATATACTTGGTTGGATAGCACAGTGAGTTCACTTGTGTTTTTATCGCTGAATAATTTCAGCCATTCATTATATATTTGATCTGATCCACTTGCTTTATTGTTTTTGGCTTGTTTTATGCTTTTTTCCACTGCAGATTTTAAAATTGATGACCCTGTCGGTGCCTTTAAGTTTGGTATGGCTGCTCTGACATCCTCAAACAGGTTTTTGATGTACCTTTCCCATTCTTCCAATACTTCTGATTCCGATAGTGGGTGTCCTTCGTTATTCATAAGAGTGCAGACTTTATTTCGCCTGTATGATCCAGTGACTTCTTTCAATTTTCTGTGTAGGTTGAACTCGTCATGTTTTTGTTGTAGCTCTTTTATCTGGTTGCATTTTGTTTGCATTCACAGTTCTTTAGCTTCCTTGATTTTTCGTTTTATTTGTTGTTTGATTCTTTTATATTGAGTTTCACTCTTGTTTTTATGTTTTCTTCGTTGTTCCATTAGTTCCATTATGTTTTATCCGTCATCCAGTGTTGTTTCTTGTTGTTGTTGTGCGTAAGAGTTTGTACTGCTGTGTTAGTGATGTCATTTTTTACGTTGTCCCACCTTTCTCCTATGGTTAACACATTTGATGTTTGCGTGATGTTCTGTCGTATGTTATGCTTCATCGTTTGTGTGAATTTGTTTCTAGTTTCAACACATTTAAACTGCTGGACAGTTTACGTTTTAGTTTCAGTTGTATTTTAAAAGCAAGCAGCAAGTGAATAATGACTAATCTGTAATAATATATAAAAATACCTACAAATATTACCCATACTCACTAGTAACCTTAAGTTTACTAACCTAATGCAGATTTTAATATGTTATTCAGAGAGGGTCACGTCACTATTTTGAAGTCGACTACCGAGTAAGTTTGGTCGCCGCTGGGGTTGGAGTTGTTTCATAGTTTACACTAAGCACTAACCTAGTCAACAGCTGCTAGGCCCCCAAAATATTGCTGTGCATGTCTCGAAATGCAAATTCGTTATTGGTCTGTTTATAAATGACCTATAGGAAGTCAATATTGCCATTTGAGCTCAGAGACTGGATGGAAATAGCTGTTCTACAAAAGGTCCCTGAGAGCAAGTGATTCGGGCGTCAGTTTTAAAAGATATAAGGCTAGCTATATATTTGGTCTATATGTAATGTAATATAAAATACATTAACTATATTTTGTAATGGCAGGGTGAGGCTGCTTGAGCGTCGACTACTTTTTTAATTTTTAGCGATTTTTTTTTGAAGTCGGTTCTATTTTTTTTAAATATTTTATTACATATGTGTTTATTTTATGAACTTGGTATTAATAACTAATAACTAAAATGTAAGTAATATACATTTTGTGAGGGTATATATATATATATATATATATATATATATATATATATATATATATATATATATATATATATATATATATATATATATATATATATATATATATATATATATATATATATATATATATGGTGATTTTTACTCCTTGGCGGATGAAAAAAATACAATGTGTTTTCATTCCGGGTGTCCATCCGTTCACTACTGTCGTTCTCTCTCTATTCGGACGCGAGAAAGAAAGCTTCGAAAATGCCAAATGTGATTTTGGCGAAACGTCAGCAAAACTGTTCTTTTCAGAACGACAGTAGTGAACGGATGTACACCCGGAATGAAAACACATATATATATATATATATATATATATATATATATATATATATATATATATATATATAATATAAATATTTTATTGTAATATTTTTTTTATGGGATATGTACTTTCTTTTGTTTTTGTTTTGAACATTAGTAATGTTTTGATGTTTTAGATTACTAGTTTAGAGGCTATCGAGGCTATCAGTAGATTCGTGCTATGCTAGGGTCCAGGCCAAAGCTGTTGTAGAAAGCGGCTCGAGACTGGTCTCGAGTTCCACCAGTGTATTTTCATTCAGTTCAACACCGCCCAATAGTTTTGTTTTCTTTCCAAAGAGTTTTTTTGAATACATTAGTATTCCATAATATTGCATAACATTTATGTACCAATCCTAAGTTCCTCAGAAATATAAACATGCCTATGTTTATACAGGAGTTTTCATGTCACGTAACATTTTCCCGTTTCCAGCTGTCATGTCAGTATAATTTCAGTCATTATTTAGACATCTTAAATATATGGGCAGGCATTTCCTTTTAAAAGTATAAATGTTGTTATCGTTTTCACCAATAATTTTCGGGTTTTACCTTTCTATTTTTTACCTAGTAAATATTCTATTAATATTGCCTCGAGTAAAACTAAATGTTTCAATCTAAGGGAGGAGGAAATTGTAACAGAATAGACTATAACAACGGTATAGAGTATATATTTTGATATATTCTAAATATAATTCAAGCAATATTTTACTAAAACTGTTGGTTCTCATGTTAACGCTTAAACAGGCTTGGTTATTTCACAGGAATTATAAGTGGATTTGTCTAATATTAGTTTCGAGAATTTTAAACCATAAATAAAGTATCATATGTCACAAATGCTATATTTTAGACTATAGACAGATTTATGGATAAGCTTTTTTAAAAGGTTACAATTTATGCCTTCCTTTTCGAGGGTTTATGGTCCCATATGACCCCTGTCTCATGGGAATCTTTCTTTGGCACGTTTAATTTAACTTGATGCAAATACTAATTGAAACACACACATATATGAAAAAAATAAATATGTAATCGCGTTTTCAAGGGGTTGACTCATATCTTTAGAGCTGCCCTGTAAACTGAAAGAAAATATTTTATATATAAAAAATAAAATGAATGTTGTTGAAGTGTTTCGCCGTTTTTCGAGATATTACGTTTGGTTTTAATATTATAATCTAAATAAAATCAAGCACGCCAATGACTTCCACATTTTTTTATATGGTAACAGGGTTATCGAACGGTTATTTATTATATTTAAAATTATTTATTTATTTGAAGCTTAGCGGGCAACCCTGTCACAATATTGAAATTAACTAATATATGATAATTTATGATAAGTAAAGTAAATAAGGCTTCTTTGTGAATTATAATTTACAATGTAACTAATTATAATTGTTAGTGCAAATTGAATTAAACATGTTATCTCACCAATTCTGCGGCCATGTAAACTCGAACAACAGCAAACTGCAACAACGATGGTATCTTCTTCTTGAATATATATTTATTTTAACTAGCAGGTGGTTTATTTAAATAAAAGATTTGGTTTTTAAAAACAACTTAAAAATCTATTAACAAAAGTAAAGGAAATGTAACGCTGTACAAAAAATAATACTTAAACCTATTAACAAAAAAAAAGTATTTAGATCTAGAAAATGAAGGAATTATCTTTAAATCCCCAACTTTAGTACAAAAGAAAAGAAAACAAAAATCTTTAAATAAATTGTAAATTTAACTCTTGATAACCAGTTACTCCATAGATAATACATAGAGTAAAAATAAAATATCTTTGAAAATCCCTCAACTTTAATATCCCACTATATACGTAAAGCCCCATAAATCACCACAAAAGAAGAATTTAGGATCAACTATAAGAAAGAAAACTCTGACACAGACTGACTTTTAGTCTTCCCGTAAAATACAAAGTTAGCTCAGCTATTACTAGATCCACCCCTTAGACCAATTCCCTCTTTGATTTTATTAGTCAGGGCGAAACGAATAAAGCTGTGAATGGTGAAGCTTAAGTCCCTACTATATACTTTAAGTTCGGATCTTCGTCTTAGGCACACGAGGTGTCACCCATGATAATAAAAAGTAAATAAATAGATTAAAATAATATTCCCTTCAATTTTTAGTCCTAAGATTATGTATATAATTTAATATATGTGCCTATACTAACTTATCCACATTATGGGTCCGAAAAGTCATGGCGAAAAAAAGGCACGAAAAACCCTTTCAGCTTATCTCTTCTGTAGGGAAAATTATGCCCCAAAAACATGACTTTTCGCTAATGTTTCTATTACAAAGTACTCTATTATATTTTTAACATATTAAATTGACCATTTATTATCATGGCAACGAACCAAATAAAATGTTTCAATTAGTATTTGCATCAAGTTAAATTAAACGTGCCAAAGAAAGATTCCCATGAGACAGGGGTCATATGGGACCATAAACCCTCGAAAAGGAAGGCATAAATTGTAACCTTTTAAAAAAGCTTATCCATAAATCTGTCTATAGTCTAAAATATAGCATTTGTGACATATGATACTTTATTTATGGTTTAAAATTCTCGAAACTAATATTAGACAAATCCACTTATAATTCCTGTGAAATAACCAAGCCTGTTTAAGCGTTAACATGAGAACCAACAGTTTTAGTAAAATATTGCTTGAATTATATTTAGGATATATCAAAATATATACTCTATACCGTTGTTATAGTCTATTCTGTTACAATTTCCTCCTCCCTTAGATTGAAACATTTAGTTTTACTCGAGGCAATATTAATAGAATATTTACTAGGTAAAAAATAGAAAGGTAAAACCCGAAAATTATTGGTGAAAACGATAACAACATTTATACTTTTTCCTTTCCTTTTTTTTAACACTTGAACTTACTTCTTCACATTCTTCTGGACATCTCTTCATCTGCGAACTCTGTGACCTGGTATCTCGCATGCCTCGGACTATCAAGTGGTATCACCGGACTTCTTCTCTCTACGCTCTTCTCCATGGACTTTCGTTACGTCAGATTATTGCCAAATCTGACCTTCAACTGTGACGTGGGTGAACCATAGCACGCTTCTAAGTGGAACAATGTCTGGAACCATTTCTGCCCTGCATATTGCTATGTGCTAATAGCACATAGCAATATGCAGACTACATGGATTGAATTTTCGCTCTTCCCTCTGAACGAACCATATTTTCAGAAACATCTATACTTGACAATCGTACTTTCTTTTGGTATGTAAATCCTTCGAACTGCATCTGTTAGTTAGCATTACTAACAATCTCGGTTTAAAAGGAAATGCCTGCCCATATATTTAAGATGTCTAAATAATGACTGAAATTATACTGACATGACAGCTGGAAACGGGAAAATGTTACGTGACATGAAAACTCCTGTATAAACATAGGCAAGTTTATATTTCTGAGGAACTTAGGATTGGTACATAAATGTTATGCAATATTACGGAATACTAATGTATTCAAAAAAACTCTTTGGAAAGAAAACAAAACTATTAGGCGGTGTTGAACTGAATGAAAATACACTGGTGGAACTCGAGACCAGTCTCGAGCCGCTTTCTACAACAGCTTTGGCCTGGACCCTAGCATAGCATGAATCTACTGATAGCCTCGATAGCCTCTAAACTAGTAATCTAAAACATCAAAACATTACTAATGTTCAAAACAAAAACAAAAGAAAGTACATATCCCATAAAAAAAATATTACAATAAAATATTTCCAAACATAGCGCTTAATTTGACTTTAATTTATGTCAACTTTATCGACTTCTTTTTCCCGCAAGCATATTATCTTTTCTAAATATTGTGAACTTTCTTTCAAATTAATTTCATTTCAAAGTTTTTCTTAATATTTCAACAAATTTCTTTCTTAATTTTCTTATTAAACGTATCTCCGTTTTTACCAACTCCGCATTAATTTTAAAATTTTTTTTTCTAGTTCATAGATCCTTCAACCTAATCACCAGATCCGTTCGTTTAGTTCTAACATTTTAACTGATGTCAATACCGATCTCAAAATAAAACTATAAATATCTTTTCTCTTAAAACTTATAAAAACAATTAGGTCATCCGCAATTACATCCCTAAAATATTTCTTTCTAAAACCCTTTTTATCCTACGCTCTTTACGTTAAAACCATTTATGTCCCTGTCATATAATAATTAACATCTGTAACAAAGTAACAAGTGTTTTCGGCTAAATCTTCCAAAAACGGCAGGTACTAGAACCCTGCTTTCCCTAAGTAAAATTCAAGCTTATTTATTGTTTCATATCTACTGGCGTGGTACCTATAATAAAGACTGATTGTTTGTTTATAGTAATCATAAAAATTTAAGTTATGTTTAAAAAAAACTAAAAATTCTTATAGTTTTATACAGGGTGTTCTTTTATATTGATCCTCGGTTTGTCAATAACATATTGAACACTCTCATAAATATGCAATAATTATCCTTTAAAATTATTTTAAAATTAAATCTGTGTACTCCCAATAAGAAAGTATAGTTTCAAATAAGAGATTGTTAATGTAGGTATAACCAGTTTCTGTCAGAATCAACCCCGCAAAATACGAACGTCATTAACTTCCACTTACTGTTTTACCCTTACTTTAATCATCAAAAAAAAACTTTCGTACACGTGTCGTAACACAGATTTGTTCAGCAACAAAAACCTACCAAAAAAATATAATAACATTAATTTTTTTATTCCATAAGCCAAAGTATTACTGTACCACCTGATTAAACACTGAAGTAAGCTTTATGATAGTATCCCATTAATTATTACCTTTATTAGCACCTAGTAGTAATTAATTATTACCTTTATTAGTACCTAATTAATAAATGTTATTTTTAAAATAATGATTCTTATTTGCAAACGACTCTTTTTTTTAATCCATAGTACTTAAAAAAAAACAACGAACAAAACCCAAACTTTCTATGCAAATTGTGAGTAGAAAAGTCCAAAATGCTATTTATAGAAATAGATTTAATGATATCTAAATTATTCAAATTAAAATGTATTATTTATTGAGTATATTAAAAAAAATAAAAATTTCAAAAAAAACTGTTATAATACATTAATTCGGATTATTTTTATCTGATTAAATTTCTTTTTAAGGGTCGTACTTTCAAGTTAATAGGTTTTTTTTAACCTTAATAAAGAATAAGTTTTACTAGTGGTATTTTTACAAGGTATGATACTTGGTTATTTTAAAAAAGTATAAAAATAAATTTTCAAGTCGTATGTGGCCCGATAATATCTGATTACAACTTTCAACATGACCTAATAATAAAAAAATACGCTCGCCTAATTACCAAAATAAAATTGCGTCTATATCCATATTTTGCCATCGTTTTGATGTCAATCTATTCCCGTTTCATTACACCTTCCTGTAAAGTTTGAACCTAACTCCCTCATCTATACGGAGATCTTTTGTACACTAACATAGAAAAATTAGTTAACGAAGATACCTGGGGAAACTAATAGCTTGCGCCTTTCGTGCATTCGATTTTACAATTCTTTTACTGTAGAGCGATCCGTTATTTCTCTAGTTTAACCATACCATTTATTTAGTACCTATGTACTTTTCCAGTACATTCTTTCAGGAGACCTATTTTTTATATTGTCGTGACCTATGACCCCTATAAAATTAAGCGACCTGAAATTTTCCTTTTATACGTGATTATTTTTAAATTTCAACTACAGACTAGAGAGCAGACTGTGGTTGAAAACCTCTTTGTATTTCTTTCTTTGTTGTAACATACCCAGAAAAAAAATCGTGTAAAGACAAATGCAACATAAGTACAACACACAGTTTACGAACTAAACTACCTACACTCTGTTCTTAAAATCAAAATTGTAATGTTATTATTAAACTGAAATCACTTTTTTTTAAAACGTGATCCCCTCACTCTCTTTGGTGAGAAATGGCTAATTTCATGTTTATCCCCTGACTTCCACTTTATCATTATTTTACTGTTCTTCTAAAAAAAATGTTAGTCACGTTGAATCATAGACGTCGATCTTTATTTAACTATGGTATTATACGTCTTTCAACACTAAATTTGCCGGCAATCTTCTTTTTACATATAGTTGCTATTTATATCTTAGTCAGAATAGCCCATAATATGCCTTTATTCCCTGCATTCCCACTAAAACAGCGGCATAACATACACCTTTTAATCTCCTGTATTTCTTTAATCACATTCCAGTTCACACGTGTTAAAACCCTTTATCCCCTGAATACGTTTTTCATTCAGAAATATGAACTCTTTAATATAGCAACTCTTTTATCTCAAACATTCTAGTTTTAATATAGCAACTCTTTTATATCAAACATTCTCGTTCATACTGTTAAAACACTTTTTTATCCCCTAAACAATTTATTTGCCCAGTTTGTGAACTCTTTCGTCATGGTCACGAACAATTAACGCAAGGAAACAATACCTATCTTTATACCTTCATAAATTATCGAGAAGTCGCAAGTCAAATAAGCATAATAAAACAACGTGTTTTATCAAATATAAAAATAATCTATACGTTATTACCTGCGGAACCCTATTAAAAAAAAAAATAAATAGTATCCAATTACTCAAATTTACCATACACTGTCTAAAATAACCAATAGCTCATGGCTTTAATTTCTAATAAACGTCACCGCATAGTCCTCGTAAACCAAATTTCCAGATTTTGGCTGTTTATCTAAAAAGAGAAAAATATCTTCCCAGTATCTAGTTCTTCACCAAAATTGCCTTAACTAAATTACATTAGGTACTGAAATATATAGAAGTGTTTATCCTTTTGTTTAGACCAAACTCTTTGTCCCTAAACAAAACATCCATCAAATAACGAAGTACCTGAAAGAATACTCTTTTCTACCTCTGTCTAAATATCGGTTCTCAAACAAAACTATAAAGCTCACAAACACTTGTATATTATTGTGCAATTATGTAGACCCGTTGCGAAAATGTTACCATCCCCTTAATTACTTAATTAACCAACATTATTAAATGTCTAACCTACACATATTAAAAATAAAATATGACGCCACACCTAAACGGGGATAAAATATATTCTGCTGAAATAAAAAAAAATCATCTTAGTTCGGCTGTCTTCCTTCAACACCTAGAAAACCTGAAAGACAAAAAAATGTTTTTTCAAACAACTCAAATCAAACTAAAACAAATACGTTGACACATAGAAAAATTCGGCTTCATTCCAACTTCAGCAGAAATCCTATTTTATACAAAAAAAATATATATTAATACACCCACAAAATAAACTAAGTTCCTAAAAAAAAAGTATGTATTATGTAGAAAGCCTACCGTTTAAGAGATTACTAAACTAAAATTTTATTTCCCTTTTAATGTACTTTACTTTACGAAGTAATTTAAACTGACACAAAAAAATATATACCTACAAAATTCAATACTCATTTGTACGTGCATCTTAACTCAAAAATATCTGTTTTTTCTCGTAAAAACCGCACAAAAAAAATTATAATATCTCTTAAACAAAACGCCACAAATTCGCAACAGTTCATATAAAATACGATCATGTTTCATTGCACTGCAAACATGAAAGGAGTCTGTGCATGTCAATCAAGTTTATCAACTAACTACGTTCTAATAAAGTTATTATTGTTGTGTTTACCATACATATTTAAATCTTGAACTAAAATCCTTGGCAAAACATTTATTAATTCTCAAAAATATAAATTATAACAACAAAATTTCTTTATGATCCGAAATTCCAAAAAATTACAAGTCATCAAAAAAAAAAATAACCACAATAATAAATAAACTTGTTAGTTACTACCGTTACAGCTGCTGCTTCTTGAAAACTTCCTGATATTGGCCTCGATCGACTTCCAATGGTACCTTTGACTTTAATGCTGAAATTCCCTATCTATCTAACTCTGTAATTTTCTCTAACTTTAAAATCAAGGGATCATTCAATATTATTTATGAGCCTACTGCTCTTTCAAAACAAAAATTAACTTAAACTACCTCAAGATAATAAAACGCATGAGTTCTTTTATAAAACTGACCAACTTGCAATTTAAAAAACTAATCAACGATAAAAAAAAACAAAGAAAAAAAATTGCAAGTCCTTCATTTTATCCCACCGCTGCCACCATTAAATTGCAGCAGGGTTATCGAGCGGTTATTTATTATATTTAAAATTACTTATTTATTTTATTTATTTATTTGGAGCTTAGCGGGCAACCCTGTCACAATACTGAAATTAACTAATATATGATAGTAAAATCAAAGGTACTCCGTAGGGTTCTTCGTGAATTATAATTTACAATGTAACGAATTATAATTGTTAGTGCAAATTGAAATAAACATTTTATCTCACCAATTCTGTGGCCATATAAATTCGAACAACAGCAAACTGCAACAACGATGGTATCTTCTTCTTGAATATATATTTATTTTAACTAGCAGGTGGTTTATTTAAATAAAAGATTTGGTTTTTAAAAACAACTTAAAAATCTATTAACAAAAGTAAAGAAAATGAAATGCTGTACAAAAAATAATACTTAAACCTAATAACAAAAAAAAGTATTTAAATCTAGAAAATGAAGGAACTATCTTTAAATCCCCAACTTTAGTACAAAAGAAAAGAAAATAAAAATCTTTAAATAAAATGTAAATTTAACTCTTGATAACCAGTTACTCATCAGATAATACATAGAATAAAAATAAAATATCTTTGAAAATCCCTCAACTTTAATATCCCACTATACACGTAAAGCCCCATAAACCACCACAAAAAAGGAATTTAGGATCAACTATAAGAAACAAAACTCTGACACAGACTGACTTTTAGTCTTCCCGTAAAATACAAAGTTAGCTCAGCTATTACTAGATCCACCCCTTAGACCAATTCCCTCTTTGATTTTATTAGTCAGGACGAAACGAATAAAGCTGTGAATGGTGAAGCTTAAGTCCCTACTCTATACTTTAAGTTTGGATCTTCGTCTTAGACACACGAGGTGTCACCCATGATAATAAAAAGTGAATAAATAGAATAAAATAATATTCCCTTCAATTCTTAGTCCTAAGATTATGTATATAATTTAATATATGTGCCTATACTAACTTATCCACATTATGGGTCCGAAAAGTCATGGCGAAAAAAAGGCACGAAAAACCCTTTCAGTTTATCTTTTCTGCAGGGAAAATTATGCCCCAAAAACATAGCTTTTCGGTAATGTTACTATTAGAAGGTACTCTAATATATTTTTAACATATTAAATTGACGATTTATTATCATTGCAACGAACCAAATAAAATGTTTCAGTTAGTATTTGCATCAAGTTAAATTAAACGTGCCAAAGAAAGATTCCCATGAGACAGACCATAAACCCTCGAAAAGGAAAGCATAAATTGTAAACTTTTAAAAAAGCTTATCCATAAATCTGTCTATAGTCTAAAATATAGCATTTGTGACATATGATACTTTATTTATGGTTTAAAATTCTCGAAACTAATATTAGACAAATCCACTTATAATTCCTGTGAAATAATCAAGACTGTTTAAGCGTTAACATGAGAACCAACAGTTTTACTAAAATATTGCTTGAATTATATTTAGAATATACCAAAATATATACTCTATACCGTTGTGATAGTCTATTCTCTTACAATATAAACACATTTACGTTAATTATTTTTGTTTGAGATTTTATTATTATTAACTCGCGCTTTTTTCTTAAAATATCAAACATCTACTCCTAGTAGACCCAAAACCTAAAGCCAGCAAGATATTGACCTAGCCCATTTTTGGGAAAAATTTGAAACAAATCGGTTCAAATTATCGTGTGAGCTTTTTACATTAGGGGCTTTAAAAGTCTAGAAATTCAACTAATATTTTTCGATAACTTTTGCGATTACGATACTTCCTCTATAGAACCCATATAGTGTATTTGTAATAAAATATTGGCTGTTATACGGGGAAGATAAAAATTGGCCACACAGAACTTTTGGTTTAGCCGTTTGTAGGGCTCATTTGTGCTGCTGACATAAAAAAAATCGCACTAAGATATTAATACAATATTTCTAATACCAATAATTGGGACATATTATTATGGAAATACTTATTTAAGAGTAGCTTATCGGCAGCGAATCGGGAATTAAATAAAATGTAAAAGCTTTTCTTTAACTGTGCGCAACAGCTGTACAGTAATTTATTTGTGGGGTCAAAGACAAAAGCGGTGGGGACAAAAATAATGAGACAAAAGCTAACAGCTTTTTCCGATGAAACAAAAAACCAAGGACATTTTCTATTGATATCCGTGCATAAAATAACCCGTTGGAGAACAAAAGGATTGCTTGTATTTAGTTTATACACGTTTTAGTTGCAGCCTAAATATATTTAAGGCCTAAAGCGGTCTTTTATTTTAGGACGTCCTATTTTTTATACAGGAATATGGTCAAATATACTCTTTGTATCGCCCTTACCAGTATAGAGTTCATGTGTTGACCCTGAGTAAAATCGGATAAAGTGC
Organism: Kuschelorhynchus macadamiae; assembly: GCA_030620095.1. Classification (NCBI taxonomy): domain Eukaryota; kingdom Metazoa; phylum Arthropoda; class Insecta; order Coleoptera; family Curculionidae; genus Kuschelorhynchus; species Kuschelorhynchus macadamiae. The sequence goes on from JAUTXW010001351.1 coordinate 575,565, forward strand.
GGGACACGAAAGAAAACCGGGCGTTCCTTAAAATAAAAGTTCATAGTCTTAAGCAAGCAGAAAAGTAAAATTTGTGTACGCAAATAAATTTTATGTTATTTTATTTGTTGTAATAGTTTGCCGCTTCACCTATAAAGTGAGCCAGCTAAGCAGTACTGAAAATTAATCGAGGATTTAGTAAATTTCGCACTGGTCCACTTGTAATTGGGATGTTCCTAGAGTCACCATGCACTTACCGCTAGAAGGTTCTAGCTATTTCCGGTTGCGCTTATACATTTCGAGCATTTGTTTTCATTTCTATATAAATGCGTTGCGTTGAATTTGAATTATTATTTCGAAGTAACGATGGTGAGCAAAAGAGGAAAAATAATTCGAAGTGGTGCACGTGAAGTTATTGCGAGCGTTATAGAGGCCTGTACTAGAGAAGCTGAAAATAATAGTTTGACTATTCCAGTTCAAAATCGAACAGAACGCGCTGCATTTTACACTGGTGTTTCGGAAAGCAAAAATTCAAAGAGAACATAATGATCGCTCATGTTCTACTTCACCTTTAAAATTTCCTGGTAAAAAAAGACCCCGATTATCATACAAAGATAAAATTGACGATGGTGATTTTCAAGTAATTCGACGAACAATAGAGGATTTTTAACTCGAAGAAGGTTCCGAACTACAAACCCCTACTTCGTGCTGTAAAGAACAAAATAGATTTTCCGTACGGGTATAAAACCTTAAATCGGCTTTTACGATCAAATGGTTTTGTTTGGCGCAAGTGCCAAAATAAACGAAAATTGCTCATTGAGTCATGATATGACAGTGAACAAATGCTGGCAAAGTGAAAGTGTTATAGGTGTTGTTCATGGAATCCGCTCTAGTAGTCGCTTTATTATAGTTCATGCTAGTTCAGAAGACTGATTTGTTCCAGGTGGTGCTTAGTTTTTCGTTCGGGACTAACAACTGGAGACCATCATGGACAGATGAATAGAGATAATTTTGAAAAGTGGTTGCTCGAGAAGCTTTTACCTAACATTCCTCCCAAATCAGTCGTGGTAATGGATAATGCGTCTTATCATACTCACGTAGAAGATAAAGTGCCAACTAAATACTCTACAAAAGCTCATATGATATCCTGGCTTAAATCGAACAATCTTGTATGTGATCCAACATGGAGAAAATATCAATTATATGAAGTAATATCAGCCAACAAGCCTAGAGAAAAAAAGGTATAAAATTGACGGTCTTTTACGTAACCTCGGTCATACACCTTTAAGGCTGCCTCCATACATGTGCGACCTCAACCCTATTGAACTTGCATGGGCAGGAGTAAACAGATATATTCGAGAGAGCAACACCGGTGAACTTTCAATTAAAGATTTAAATAAAATAACATTAGAAGCGATTCTCTCAATATCGGCTGAAAATTGGAAATCGTATGTTAAACATGTTCGTTCTATTGAAGATAAATACTGGGAAGTAGATGGCAAAATTGAAACGGTCATTGATGATTTAGTTATCACACTGGGGTCTTCAAGTAGTGACGACGAAACCTCATCATTTTCAGAGGAAGACAACGATTTAGAAGAAATCGAACCATTAGGATAACAGCCGTCAACCTCAAAAATGACTTAGTTTTTTTTTTTTCATATATTTTGTAAGATTGTTCATAAAGTAGCTGTCAATAAACTGCTTCAAAGAATTAATTTTCTGTTCAATACCAGGTGTCAAAAAATATCTAATATTGCAATTAATATTTGAAAAACTACAGAACTCATATTTTTCCAAAATTAAAACATCAATGTAGTTATAGTAGGGGAGCCAGCACTGATTCCAGTGAACAAGATTTATCAAAATTTTAACTTATGCAGTTCGACTTTGGACTATTCGGGTTTGCCAAAAGCGACTGTTTGCCTACGTCTGTCATATTACTTTGTACAGGGCGCGTCATTGCGAAGTACTATACAGGGCGTTTCCTAATTGCGTGCTAATGTTAAAGGGGGGGGTGATTCTTGGACCTTTTTAAGAAAAAAGATTAATATGAACCTAAAAGTCTTAACTTTGGAGATACAGGGTTTTAAAAAAACATTTTTTTAAATCCTAATTCTGATGCTATTATAGATAAATAACTGTGTGAAATTTGATACACGTCTTTTATGCATAAAAGGGCATTTTTTATTAACAATCAATATTTGAAATTTCTACCAGTTGCGTGCATTTGTAATCAAGCTGGGTAAATCCGTATGCTCCTTAATACATAGAAGACGTGTATCAAATTTAATGCAGTTATTTACAATAGCATCAGAATTGAGATGAAATAACGTATTTTAACATACATAAATATTTATTAAAATTGACGATGACTTGCTTACAAGAGGTGCGGCAACCCTGCATCTCCTCTAGATCCGCACGTGCCAGGTAGAGAGAGAGAGAATGAGTCTCCTCTTTTTGAGCACTCTATGCACGTGTTCTTCCATTATTGGATCAAATTCAGATATCAGCTCAACTATTTTTAAGAAGTTGCCGTTATTATGCTCAAACAACTTATCGTTTGCACCTTGAAAAGCAATACAACTTTTACCAGGAATTTTAATGATTGATACAATTCATAACGCACCTGGTATCAAAGGTTTTTTTTAGCATCAATAATTTTTTGAGCAGCCGCATCTATAGTTTTACAACACTTGAGCCATTGACTTAGTTCTAACCATGTCTTTTGAGCTAGAATATGATTTTTAAAAATTTCATTGTCTTTTAAAGTGTGTTAACGAGCAACTCGCTTAATATTTTTGTATAGAAATTTGCCAATATCATCAGAAGGAAATTTATAATTGTAAAATGGTTCAGTTAGACCTTGCTTTATCAAAAAACATTTTAGCATTTCCTAAAATGTTTGGTCACAATGCGGGATCTGTATTTAAAGTAAAATAGAGCGGAGCGGTAGCGGAGTGGTGCCAATTTCCGTTGGTTTAGGAATATCGCCCATTTCTTGATTATCATCACTCTCTGAGGATTCTGTATTCTTATTTATAATACATGTTCGTGGTAGATCAGCGAAATCGCCATTTTTTTTTTGGTAATAGCAATAGCAGTCGCAACCTATAAATATTTTTTCGAAGCACCAGCTTGTTTGTGCCTTTGAGCCTCCTTTTCGTGCCTTCGCCTTTTGTATTGATTACCATACAGTTCTTTATCCGTTAGCCTTTCTGAACAGTGATTAATATCAAATTAAAAAATGTAAAATAATAGTTATTTATATAACAAGTGTCAAAACATCAAAAACCCGGTTTTTGCTCACAAGTTGCATACAATTGTTTTTCTATGACCGCAATTTAATTTAAAAAAGCATCTTGGCTTTAATTTTTAATCTTGTATCTCAACATAAGTAGAAAATCTATTTTATTCTGTTTATTATAAACTTAAGACATAAATATAATTTTTCGAACAAAAAAGACCAAAGATGAAAAGAGCGAACTGGCTAATTACAGTTCAATTACAGTTCTCTTAGTTTTTGATATACATGGGATTTTGTAAAAATAACCTAAATCTATTTTCCACACGACTCAAAAAATCGGTAAATTTCCTTTACCCGGAACTTCCCTCGTTTTATTAGGAATAGTGAAGTGCGCGAGTAACATATATGTATACACATATATGTATATATATATATATATATATATATATATATATATCGGGTGTACATCCGTTCACTACTGTCGTTCTGAAAAGAACAGTTTTGCTGACGTTTCGCCAAAATCACATTTGGCATTTTCGAAGCTTTCTTTCTCGCATCCGAATAGAGACCGAAGTGTTGGTGACTGCGACGCTTCCTTTTATACCCCCACTCGGGGCCGAAGGTTATATCTGCGCAGGCGTTGGTCGTTATTTATGTTTTCCGGATGGTGCTGTTGTTGTTGCGCTAATTGCGCTTGAGTTTTTGCGATTTTAGATCTGTCGATTATTGTCTTCCATACTGTTGGTAGTTTTAATGATTCGTCCCTTTTATTCAAATCACCTTGTTTTTCAATATCTATGGCTTCTCGGATTATTCTGGTCTTATAATGTTCTATATTGGCAATCTCCCTACACCCATCGAAATTTATTTTATGGCCGGTTTCCTGATGATGTAGGAATAAAGCTGAGGTTGTTTGTTTATTTCTGATGCTGAGTTTATGCTCTTCCACTCTTGCTGATATTCGCCTGTTAGTTTGCCCTACGTACAACTTTTCACAGTCCTGGCACGGAATACTGTACACTCCGTGGTTTTCCAGTTTGATTTTATCTTTTGGGTTTCCGAGTAGTTTACCTATAGTTGTTTGTGGCTTGTGTATTGTTTGTATGTTGTGTTTCCTCAGAATTCTTCCGAGTCTGTCTGTTGTGCATTTTACATATGGTAAGACTACTCGTTGCTTTCCCGGTTCATATTTCTTGTTGTTCATTGTTCGGGAAAACTGTTCATTAATAGCTTTCTCTATGGTGCGATTTGTGTAGCCATTTTTCTTTAAAGAACTAGATATTACCTTAACTTCGTTTTGTCTCGTCTGTGTTTCAGTTAGTCGCACGGATCTAGATATTAGAGTATTTCCCACAGCTTGAATTTGTGCTGGGTGATGATGTGATTTTGCATTTAAGTATCTGTCTGTATGTGTTGGTTTTCTATACACGGTGTATTCGAAATGTCCGTTATGTAGTTTTGTGACCAAAACATCTAAAAATGGTAGTTTGTTGTTTTCCTCTAACTCTAGAGTAAATTGTATTCTGGGGTGGATTGAATTTACGTGAATCAGAAATTTTTCGAGCTCTGCATGACCATGTTGCCATATAATATATATGTCATCCACATAACGAATCCATAATTTGGGTTTTAAACTTGCTTTCTCAAGAGCTCCTTTCTCGAAGTATATCAAAAATAAATTCGCGCCTACTGGTGATAGCGTGGACCCCATTGGAGCACCATCCATTTGTTTATACATTTGCCCGTTTAAAGAAAAATAAGTATTTTTGAGGCAATGCTCCGAGAGTTCTATTATATGTGCCTGGAAATCCTCGTTTATAGCAATCTTGTTCAATGCTTCGTCGATGGGAATACTGGGATATAACGATTTGACAACTAGGCTTGCTATGTTATCGTTTTTTTTCAAGGACGATATCTCGTATAATTCGAGTGAAATGCTCCGAGTTTTTCACAAATGAATCAGCTTTTTCTACAGTTGGTTGCATAATTTCAGAAAGGTATTTCTCCAATTTTTGTAGCGGCGAATTAACAGCACTAACAATAGGTCTGATAGGAGCCCCTGGTTTGTGTATTTTTGGTAAACCATAGAGTTTAGGACATCTGCTCGACTTTTCCCGTGGTATGATTTTTTGTTGAATTTCGGGGTTTATTGGTGAACAATTTATTTTATTTTTAGTTATTTTTTCTAGGTACGTTGTCGGGTTCCTTGAAACTGGCCTATAACAGTTGTCTTGTAGGATGACCTGCATTTTTTGTACGTAATCTTGAGTATTCATAACCACAGTTGCGTTTCCTTTATCGGCTGGAAGGATTGTGATGTCTTTATTTTTTCGAAGCTTTATTAGGGCCCTTTGTTCAGTGGCATTTTTTGTTTTGGTGTTTTGCTTGATCTTAAAATTCTTGCCACCTCTTGTCGAATCCCCGCTGCATTTGTTTTTTTCAGAGGAGTCAAGGACAGCTTCCACTCCAGCTATTATTTCTTCTTTAGGGATTTCCTTAGGAGATATCACAAAATTAAAACCCTTACTCAGTACGGATTTTTCACTTTCTGAGAGACTATAGGATGATATTATTATGTACTAATTTATCGACGTCTACTGACGATCTTTGTGGCTGACTCGACTTTCTTAGAATAATGTCATACTTTTTCGAAAGTTTATCTGTCTTAATATTCTTATTTGATTCTGTTCGCCAAAAAGCCAAAGTTTCTATGCGATTCCACAATAAAGGGTGAATGATGTTACTTAGTTTAAGGTGTAACTTTAAAAGTTCTTTCTCTGTCTCGGCTAGCTGTTTTCTAGTTTGATGGATTTGTTCTTTTAATAACGCCTTACTAGCATTTCGAAGTATGGTGTTAGTTTTTCTAGTTTTAGTATGATAAGACAACCGTGTAAAAGTAGGAAGTAAATCGCTATCACGACACTTAATTTGAAAGGTTAGATCACATGAAAGATTAGTTTTCTTACCTCTCAGTTTCTAATACATCTTGATTGTCTTGAAAATCTCCTCCCCGTAGACGTGTATAGTGTTGATTTTTACTCCTTCACGGATGGAAAAATACAATGTGTTTTCATTCTGGGTGTCCATCCATTCACTACTGTCATTCTGAAAAGAACAGTTTTGCTGACGTTTCGCCAAAATCACAGTTGGCATTTTCGAAGCTTTCTTTCTCGCGTTCGAATAGAGACTGAAGTGTTGATGACTGCAACGCTTTCTTTTATACCCCCACTCGGGGCCGAAGGTTATATCTGTGCAGGTGTTGGTCGTTATTTATGTTTTCCGGATGGTGCTGTTGTTGTTGCGCTAATTGCGCTTGAGTTTTTGCGATTTTAGATTTGTCGATTATTGTCTTCCATACTGTTGGTAGTTTTAATGATTCGTCCCTTTTATTCAAATCACCTTGTTTTTCAATTTCTATGGCTTCTCGGATTATTCTGGTCTTATAATGTTCTATATTGGCAATCTCCCTACACCCATCGAAATTTACTTTATGGCCGGTTTCCTGATGATGTAGACGAGACAGAGAAAGAACTTTTAAAGTTACACCTTAAACTAAGTAACATCATTCACCCTTTATTGTGGAATCGCATAGAAACTTTGGCTTTTTGACGAACAGAATCAAATAAGAATATTAAAACAGATAAACTTTCGAAAAAGTATAACAATCTTCTAAGAAAGTCGAGTCAGCCACAAAGATCATCAATAGACATCGATAAATTAGTACATAATATATCATCCTACAGTCTCTCTTAAAGTGGAAAATCCGTACTGAGTAAGGGTTTTAATTTTGCGATATCTCCTAAGGAAATCCCTAAAGAAGAAATAATAGCTGGAGTGGAACTCTGAAGAAACAAAAGCAGAGGAGATTCGACAAGAGGTGGCAAGAATTTTAAGATCAAGCAAAACACCAAAACAAAACCTAAATGCCATTGAACAAAGGGCCCTAATAATCCTTCGAAAAAATAAAGACATCACAATCCTTCCAGCAGATAAAGGAAACGCAACTGTGGTTATGAATACTCAAGATTACGTACAAAAAATGCAGGATATCCTATAAGACAATTGAGGAGCTTGCGTTCAAAAGCGGCTATATCCATTTGGAAAAAATGTTCTCATAAGTTCGCCTCAATACATAGAGATAGCAAAAGAGTTTATTTGTATGGTTTTGGGGAAGTAGTTTGATGCAATATGAAATTTTTCCTCAAAATGTCAATAATTTTTGAGAAAAATTGCAAATTAATCTGGATATAGCCGGTTTTGATTGCAAAACTTTAAAAATTTTGAACAAAAACTAAATTAAAACGCTAGAACACATATTTTTATTAATAAAATACAGTAAGAACAAAAAAAAACAAAAGAAACATAACATATTTAAATACCAAGAGCATCTTCTTCATCCAAACAGTCACATGGCTCATCCTGTTCACCCTCATCTTCTTCCTTGTGGCTGGTTTGTCGATCTGCATTACCAGGAACAAGTAAGTCTTTATATCATTGGAGATCTGGTCGTGACATCCAATTTTCACCGAACTGCTCTTTCAAAAGCTTCCTAAGACTAGGTTTCTTCTTATCTGGTAAAAAGTTTCTGGGCTCTATTATGTTAAGAACCAGGTTGTCATCGTCTTTTCCTTTCTTTAGCATCATCTGACGCGATGTATTTCCAGGGGCAAACCGATAATGCAGATGTGTATTTACTTCAATCTTAGGCTTTTCTTGGCGACTTTTTGTGATAACAATTCGTTTTGTTTCAGCAATGCCCTTAACCTTATTGTACACTTTTTCTAGTTCTTTTACATTATAGATTTTCCAGTCTTCTCTTAAAAGTTTCACTTGTCCGACTTCTGAATAAAATTTAATGTATTACTCTTTAGAAATTATCTCAGAATTTTTCCTAAGCAACTTCTCCATTCTCCCAAAACAACGATCAGCAGCCATGAAGCTATGTCCGCGGACTGGAAAAGTGATTGAGATTTCGTTTAGACCTTTTGGAGACTTATTTTTAAGCCAAAACATAAGTGCGTGAACTATGAAGGAATTTTTATTTTGGCCTGTACAGCCATCACAAAAAAGTCTTATTTTCTCAATCCCATCGTAGTCAAAAGAATCCAGATGGTGAAGAAGTGCTGAGGCAATTTCTGTTGAGCCACGCCCAGCATCATTTTTAGTCCACACATAGAATGTTGGGTTTCGCGAAGACAGCTCGACACAACAAAAAGCGTAGAAACTTATCTGATGTGAGTAAAAGGCATCGCCAATAGCCGTCCGAGGCAGGGGCTGTACCTGTTGAAGGTCAAAGCAGAAACTTAAACCATTTTCTGGGGTTTCTTTGGCTAACTCATAAAAGGCAGCAGCACGTTTTTTATGTACGCGGTATTCCACTAGCGGCTGATTTCTAATCTCAGCTTTAGTATCAAATTTGTACTGTTGTTTTAGTCGCGTACATTTACTACACGTATCCGAGGCGGGCGATGAAAACCCAATGTTAAAATCGTGTATAAAACTTTTTCGGAACGTAAAATATGTTACTCGATTTTGTGGGTTTTCCTTATTAAACAGTCTCCATAACTTGGCAATTGACAGGCATGCAGACAAGTAGATTCTTTTAGACTTTTTCCTATTATAATGGCTTTCGCGTCCTTTTAGTCTCTTGATAAAATGACGAACACATTCTTTTTTTTCTCCAGTTTTTTGAGATCTACGATCACCGCCCCTATTTTCCTTCGGGACTCCACCAGCAAGGAGGACTTTTGCAACAGTGTTAACTCTTTGTTTGGATATACTCAGTGCAGCAACAAAAAACTTTTGACACACCCGCGTTGCTTTATTGTCAGCCTTAATAAAATACGAGACACTAAGATTCTTCAAGGGAACCATATTAACACCAGCCGATCTTCGACGAGTAACGTCTTGGTTCGTTTTGACTGAATCTTCATAAAACTTTTGCCTTAAAGTCTGAATGTGCCGTTTTTTAACTGTAGCACACTGAAATGATTTGCCATTATGAGAACAAGGCCGCTTGAATCGAATCAGTGGTAAGTCGGGGTCACCATATCTGTAAATGCAAAAAAACTTTTTGCACTACCGCTAAAAAATGCTATACTTATCTCAGACGACACTGGCGCAGCCAGGGCTTGCCTCGGGCCTTTCCCCAAAATCCCTAAAAATCAGGCAGTCGAAAAACGAAAAACAGCGACAGAACACCAACAATACAATTTAATGAGAAACACTGACAATATCCAAATACCAAAAACAAAGAAAATTTCTACAAAATTGCGTAATTTTTTTTTTGGCTGCGCCACTGTCAGGCGACACTCGACTCAAAACATACAAACGTGTAATAAAAGCTATGTAACTAGTAAATGGTAAAATATTGTTAGTGCTATTAATTCGCCGCTACAAAAACTGGAGAAATGCCTTTCTGAAATTATGCAACCAACTGTAGAAAAAGCTGATTCACTTGTAAAAAAACTCGGAGCATTTCACTCGAATTATACGAGATATCGTCCTTGAAAAAAACGATATTATAGCAAGCCTAGATGTCAAATCGTTATATCCCAGTATTCCCATCGACGAAGCATTGGACAAGATTGCTATGAACGAGGATTTCCAGGCACATATAATAGAACTCTCGGAGCATTGTCTCAAAAATACTTATTTTTCTTTCAACGGGCAAATGTATAAACAAATGGATGGTGCTCCAATGGGGTCCTCGCTATCACCAGTAGTCGCGAATTTATTTATTATATACTTCGAGAAAGAAGCTCTTGAGAAAGCAAGTTTAAAACAAAAATTATGGATTCGTTATGTGGATGACATATTTATTATATGGCAACTCACGTAAATTCAATCCCCCCCAGAATACAATTTACTCTAGAGTTAGAGGAAAACAACAAACTACCATTTTTAGATGTTTTGGTCACAAAACTACATAACGGACATTTCGAATACACCGTGTATAGAAAACCAACACATACAGATAGATACTTAAATGCAAAATCACATCATCACCCAGCACAAATTCAAGCTGTGGCAAATACTCTAATCTCTAGATCCGTGCGACTAACTGAAACACAGACGAGACAAAACGAACTTAAGGTAATATCTAGTGCTTTAAAGAAAAATGGCTACACAAATCGCACCATAGAGAAAGCTATTAATAAACAGTTTTCCCGAACAACGAACCACAAAAAATGACAGAATCGGAAGAATTCTGAGGAAACACAACATACAAACAATACACAAGCCACAAACAACTATAGGTAAACTACTCGGAAACCCAAAAGATAAAATCAAACTGGAAAACCACGGAGTGTACAGTATTCCGTGCCAGGACTGTGAAAAGTTGTACGTAGGGCAAACTAACAGGCCAATATCAGCAAGCGTGGAAGAGCATAAACTCAGCATCAGAAATAAACAAACAATCTCAGCTTTATTCCTACATCATCAGGAAACCGGCCATAAAATAAATTTCGATGGGTGTAGGGAGATTGCCAATGTAGAACATTATAAGACCAGAATAATCCGAGAAGCCATACAAATTGAAAAACAAGGTGATTTGAATAAAAGGGACGAATCATTAAAACTACCAACAGTATTCGCACTGCGCAGATATAAGCTTCGGCCCTGAGTGGGGGTATAAAAGCAAGCGTCGCAGTCACCAACACTTCAGTCTCTATTCGGACGCGAGAAAGAAAGCTTCGAAAATGCCAAATGTGATTTTGGCGAAACGTCAGCAAAACTGTTCTTTTCAGAACGACAGTAGTGAACGGATGTACACCCGGAATGAAAACACATTGTATTTTTCCATCCGTGAAGGAGTAAAAATCAACACATACATATATATATATATATATATATATATATATATATATATATATATATATATATATATATATATATATATATATATATATATATATATATATATATATATATATATATATATATATATATATATATATATATATATATATATATATATATATATATATATATATATATATATATATATATATATATATATATATATATATATATATATATATATATATATATATATATATATATATATATATATATATATATATATATATATATATATATATATATATATATATATATATATATATATATATATATATATATATATATATATATATATATATATATATATATATATATATATATATATATATATAGGCAAAATTTAAAGTCAGTTGAACAAGATTTTTTTGCATTTCTTGTTTAAAAATTGTATTTGGCCGACATTTTATTGTGCCATCTTAAATTCGCAACACAACTAGATTACCTCTATATCACATTAAATGCGTGCACAAAATTTAAAAGTTATCTATTGATAATAATGTGTGTATAATGTTTCCATGTTGGTAAATTTTTTAAAGAGTTATAATGTTTTAAAAATATACGAAATTTTATTCTCATTGCATTCGTCTGTAGGGCAGTTTAGTGCACAGCCCAGGCTTTAAAAATGAATAAAATATATCCAGTTACAAAGCAATAAAAAAAGGTAAATTGGCTGAAGAAACATAGACATATTTATTTAAAATAGAATTAAGAATTACAAATTTTTAATATGCACGATGGTGCCTCACCCCATTTTTCTGCTGCTGTTCGGAAATATCTGCATAACCAATATCCTAACAGGTGGATTGGAAGAAGCAATGATGCACCAGTAAGATGATCACCACGTTTAAATATGTGGGATTTATTGGTTTTCACTTTAAATGCTTGCTTTTTAATAACCCTCAGACGTTAGATAAAGTCGAATTTATTTTTTTAAAGAGTATTACTAACTGTATTCAGCAAAATGGAAGTCATATTGCACATTTGTTGCATTCATGCTGTCTTCTTACTTAGTTTTTTTATTTTTTGAAAATAAGTCTATGTATACTTTCCATTTGCTCACAACTTTATTACAGTATCTATTTAGTGTATGCGAATAATTGCTTTTTTTTGTCAATTCAAGGCCTGCCGAAAAGACGTATGTACGCTAAAGCAACAAGCAACCGATAAAAAAAATGAAGAAATGCATAGAAGTATGAAATTTAAACTAAGGGTTGGAATTAAAGCAACCTGAAGATTTTTTAAGATAGTGTTTTTCTTTATTAGTAAATCAACATGGATAACGAGTTTTGATATTGATATCAACAGGGGCAAAGGCTCCTCAATTTATTTAACAGTAACACCAGATTTACTACTTTCAATAAAAGGTAATTTAAGAAATTTTAGGAATTTTATAAAACATATTATTAAGCACATCACAATATTTTTTAAGAACTTTTAGCAAGAATCACGTCTTAAAAATTAAATTCCAATCAGCGAAGTCTTTATTTTTTTACATTCTCAGCATTTGCAAAAACGTGCCTTTGTTGTTAGTAAATAATATCGGACACGAAATTACATTTATTTTTAGAATTTACTCTTTAAAGAGATGACATTTTATTTTTTTGATAATAGTCAAACTAATCATTGTATGATATGTTTTATACACCTACTTCAGTTTGAACAAGGCACGTTCATTTTTAGACTGCTTTCTTCTACTATAATAACTCTTATTGGAACTTCGAAGTAAGTTCTTAATAACTGAGGATCATCATAACTTCTATACAAGCTTTTTTCTAACCGTTCAAGGTTCTTCATTAAATATTAATAAAGCCTCTCTTGCCCTTCGGAAAGAAAAAAACGTTATATAAGCAAATTAGCAATTAAAACAAAATGCGCAAAAAATGAGATCTTAAAACAACTAAACGAGAAACTTAATGGAAAGTAATTATGAAATTCTTTGATATTAAGAAAAAGTTACAAAATATTCCTCATTGAATTAAAATTTTATATAAGAACTTAAGTTTCTAAAAACGAATCCTATAATTTTTTAGCTTTGAAAGCAGCCCTGTAAAGTTATAAGATTTTTTTTTATTTTTTAGCCGATACAAATATATCATCTAATATGAATAATTTAATAACTATTAAATATTTTCTCCAAAAACTTTTCATAGGATCAAGAACCAAGTTATCGTGAAACTAAAGCAAAATTAAATTTTTTTAAATAAGGTGTTACAATTCTATTGCTATTTTTGTTTAATTTTCGTGTTTTCGTGAATTTTTATAATAAAATGTTTTAGGGCCAAGCAAATAAAAGCTTAAATCAACTATATACGGATATTTAAAAAAATTAGCCGTATTTCTGTCAATTTCTAAATTCTTTGCAATGCTTTAACAGCAGCTAAGGGAAATCGCTTTTTGGAAGACATTCATATCTCCTGGTCGCCACTATATATGCATATATTCTTTTTATATACCTAACTTAGTAGAACATAAAAAAGCAACTTTTTATGTAAGGCGTTTCTATACTAAAGACCTGCAGGGGCCGAAATTTTAAGGCCCGGGCCAGCCCGAACCGACCCGAGGCCGACTAAAATTTGTTCTGGCCGGCCCGGCCAACCCGAAATAATACACACCGTGAATTCTTCTATTTACCAGATTAGGGGATTGGTAACGACTAGTTATTTGTCTTTCTCTTTATATCGTTCATTGTGAAAAAAAAATGGTGGTAACCATATGTCAAAATTTTCTTTACCCAGTTATCTATGAATACCAAACATCAGCCAATTTCGACAACGGGAACTGCTTTGTACTTTTAGCATTTTTTTTATGCACCCTGTATAACATATTTACGATTGGGCACAATATTATTCTATTGTCATCGAAATTATGTGTGTATACCATATACTTTTGAAATAGGATTTTCTGTCCCCGAAAACGTAAGAAACCATATACAACATCATAATTAAATTAAAGACCTAAAACAGTTTGGGCTCAGGTACAGTTTTTAGTGTAGAAGAGGAATGTACTTTGGAAGAGTGGAAGCTGATGAGACATAGGAAAGGTTTTTCGATATAAAAAAATGATATACAAGTCAAGGAATTTTTGGATAAAAACGGCGATGAGACCTATTTTTTTTCTGGGGTGTATGAAAGTGGAGTTTATTTTACAGGTATATTAGAAATATTATGTATCTATGTTCTAAGCGAATAATAATCGTTTGTCAGATTTAACAAAAATTCCATGTTTTTAAATTACAGTCCACAGCTGACAATGAAAAACTTAACTTCTTACACATAAAAGATATACTTATCCTAAAAAACTTCAAAATTTTTCGACACCCTATATATTGAACTATTCTTTATTGCTCATGCAGTATCTGAAAGGCTAGCGGCATTGCACGGAACTCCTGTGATTTGAATGCGAGTAGAGATCTTTTGATAAAACGGCAAAATTTTAGCTTGATCTTTTAACCGCAACTCGTCAGAATCAGGAATGTAGGTGTAGGTGTAACTCTTTTTAAAAATTTACTAAAAGTAAACTCTGAGTTTCTTAAAAATTTCAAGTTTCTTATGATAGACAGCAAACTTTTTAGAAGTAAAAGTTTCATTATAATTAATAATACTACAGCCAGTAAGTGAAGTTGTAGAGTTAGTTATGCTAAAATTTCGATGATATAGTGGAGTCTCAGAAGTTGCAATTACGTCTATGCTTTTAAACATACTTTATAATCTGCTAGTGAAGAAGTAAACTTAATTACTAAATCCAAACATATTTTCTATATCAAACCAAATCTGCTTCAAATATGTTACAATCTGAGAGAGTGAAATGCTTATTACACCCATTATAAAATTAATCATAAAAAATGTTTTAAAAATTATGTAGCTCCAAACATATCTAAAGACAAAGTGAACTGAATGAATAAAAACAACTGAGGAAAAAATCTCCAGTGCCAATTCCAGCCTCTCTCCGAGATCAAAATTACACCAACAATTTCAAATTTTTAACAAAGTTAAATTATTTGAAACAAGAATATGAAACATATAATTTGGGTAAGTAAATACAAAGCACAAGAACGTTATTCGCTACCAGTAACCTAAAGGGGCATTAACTAGAGTGCAAGCTATAAGAATTTGTAGTCAAATATTATCTTTAAAAATTCCAATAAATCTTTCTTTTTAATTTTTAAAAATAATTATATTCTTACTAATTATGAGAGTAGTAAGGCCAATAGGGAAGTTTCCCTCTTCATCAGAATTCGTAAACAAAAACAAAATTCAATTAAATCTCTATCTTCAGAACCTCAAAAAGCGTCAGCTAGGATACAAGACAACGGACGAGGCACTCAAATTACTGCTTTTTATTCCAAGTTCCCCAAATTTAAGTTTAATTATAAAAGTGAATTGCAAAATTTACTTGTGGGTAATAATTATGAAATTAAATCTTAGTAATATTAAATATACTTTTGATTAATAATTACACTAAGTGGCCGAACTCGTACTTATCGAACTTACGAATGCGTTCCTCCTCACATAACGTTTGATGTTACAAATAGTTAATTGTATATGCAAAAACAGTTTCATAAATGAAATAAAATAGTGCCATAAATCAATACAACGAAGTCCTGTCCCTTCAGTGGCACACAAAATAAATTTATCCACTAGGTTAGCCTAGACAAACTGAAATATAATTTGATTTTAAATATGATGTAGTATAATTCTTTTGAAACCCAAAATACTGAGTCGTTTTAGAGTCTCACAAAATACTTTATCAACTTGACAATACGATATAAGGTAATGGACAATTCTTAAAAGAAATGCGGCATAACATTTTTAACACCAATACCATAGCTTATCGCAAAATGGCCTTTAAAATAGTTCTAAAGCAGGCAAAACCTAACTGGGGTTTGACATACCATACTCATTTTTTAGAAACGATATTCCTTCTAAGTTCAATGAACGTGTAACAGCTAGAAATAACCATACTATCTTAGTATCTAATCTTCAAATGTCGGAAATCCAAAACAGAGTTTAAATTTGCAACATAAAGCAAAAATCCTAAAACAAGAATTGTTTCATGTAAGTATAATTAAAATACGATACTTCCCTTTTACGAGGGAAGTAAAGAAATATTCTTAATACAAAGTATTTTTTATAAAATGAAGTTGGATTTGAACTTGTCATAGTTTAAATTCAAAATGTTCCAGCTTAAAAAAATGAAAAATCGCACTTATTTATTTGTAAAATAAACAGAGCATAGTAGAGAAACTTTTCCATTTCAGGCAAACGAATTCTCATTTAGCATTTTCCTTTTAAGTCTCTTTTGCTCTTCATATAAATTCTTCACCTGTCAACCCTTTAGAAAATATATTCGAAAGCCGCGTCGCACAAAAGTGATTTAAAATGCCATTCTTTGTGCCTAATAAGATTTATATTTATTTTTCTTATAAATAAAGGCATTGGTTAAACATAATCCTTATTAATTTAAATTAATTTAACTGCAAAATATTTTTTTTCATGCGAGGTCTAATAACAATCTCATAAGCAAAAAGAATCCGCACACTTTATAAGGAAAAATTACTTTCGGTTAATTTTCCTAATTTTTTTTTGGCATAATCAAATTCTCGATGCACTAAAAGTTCCCAGGGCACAAGGCTGAACTAGTTTTCCAAGTTCAAATAGATTTTAAAGCTTCAGTCAATTTTTCTGTTTATTCCGGAATTGAATTTGGATCATATATTGTCAAAGACTTAAAGACCAATGAATTGATGACGGATGTTTTTAAGTTGGATGGTGGTGAGAACTAAAATTTAAATATCTATTTGTATGTGTGGGTTTCCTGTAAACAGTATTGTGCCGTTCTCTTTCTTTTGTACTAACACAGTTTGGAAGGGAATGGCACCATCTGTCCTAATTTCTTCCATAGTGAATTTTATATTAGAATGTGGTTGGTTTAGATGATCTAAAAATATAGTTACATTTTCTTGTCCATGAGGGCATATCACAAAACTGTTATCTACATATCTAAATCAACATTTAGGTTGTAAAGGAGTAGAGAAAAAGCATCCATAAAGATGTTCGCTACCATAGGAAACAGCGGAGATCCCATGGCTGCAATTCAATTAAGATTGGATTTAGGTTTTTATGTTGAAATATGTCAGAAATTGTAGAAATTGAATCGTCAATAGGCTAATTTGTATACAGGGATTAAACAACAAAACTGGCTAAAATATCACCGGGATCTGATTTAGATATGCAGATGACACTTTAGTAATATGGCCTCGTGAAGAAAAAAAATGAACTATATGTTTAGATCATCTAAACTAACAACATTCTAATATAAAATTCACTACGGAAAGTGAGTGATTGGTGTGTTAGTCCAAAAGAAACGCACCCTAGGTCACAGTGTTTACAGGAAACCGACCGATGTGCTGCAAATTCAAATCCGGAAGGCACCAAAAAACTGACAGAAGCTTTAAAATCAATCTAATATTGCACTGAAGATATTAGGCGTTCGTTTAGGTATTATAATAATCCCAGAGCTAAATCAGAATTGGATACTCAACTACTAAGTAGTGCAGCTTTATCTTTTATTCAGGGTACCACAGACAAAAATGCAAGAATTCTGCGGAGATCCAACATTCGGATAATCTTTAGTGAACACAAAAAGATTGGGCAATGCCTATGGGCAACTTCGGGTTATTACAACCGAAAAATTAGAGAATCAATTGAAATTATCAAGCACTTTAAAGGTTTGATATTGAGCAGTAAAGATCCCTGAAGATGCCTCGAGCAATCGCAGACGAAACGTCATAAAGTAATTCCAATTTGACACAGTCAAACTTAAGAACAATGATTTCTTAATATAACACCCTGTATATGGAGAACAAAGTATTTTCGTACCTATATTCATATAAAACTTTTTCGTTATTTTGGGAAGCACTATATCCTAAATATTTTGAAAAAGGATAATTTTTGTCTTCTTGTTTCCCCCATATATTTTATATGGGAAAAGTTTAATCCCCGTATTTAGTCAAAGCCGACCCATTATTGTCTCTGAATTTTTTCTTTTTCAAGCAGATTATTATAAAAATTATTATTATTACTAATATTATTTTTATTATTATTAATATAAATACTATTTTTACATTAACAAGAAGACCCTCGTTTAGCTAACAAAACCTAAATATTTGGCACATTATTCTTCTACCAGAGAGCAGTTTTAGTATTATCAAAAACTGACAGAAATTTTAAATAATAAAGTTTTTTGTCTAACATAATACTTCCCCGTATATGCAACATGTAGGTCAATGGTTTTCTCTCAAGTTGAGGTTATTATACAAAAAAAAAATTGACGTGTTTTATTATTTTGGAAAAAAAAACCTTTAAAATTATTTTACCCCCTAGAATCATTTTGTTTAGTCAAAGAATGTTTTTTATACAAAAAATAAAATGAATTTTGAACATTAAAAAAAACTTTAGTTTTGTTTTTAAGGAACAGTTTCGCTTTCTTGACCTTATACATAGTACTAAAATTGCTTTTATATGCAAAAAATTGTCCTAATTTATAGTATTATAAGAGAGCAGGCGCTATGAAAAGCATATTTCTATTTTTAAGCTACTCTTTCATCCGTAAAGGCGACCGTGTATAAGTAGAAAGGATTTTTAGAAACAATGAGATAAAAAAAGTTTGATCTGTTACACCATTTTTTTCTAACTAACTTCTTTAAAATTTAAAATATTTTCGTATCTCGGGGGCTGTTTCATATCTCTATTCATTCATATTCTGTATAATGGGAAATATATATATAGAAACAAAAAAAATAAAACAAATTTAACGAATTTCATCTTTATAAAAAAAGCAAAACGCTTTCGAGATTTTTTTTTTCGCTTTCTTGGGGGCTGTTCCATCCATCTAGAGCTTCTTTGTATAGTGAAAAAGATGTTTTATGGAGAGAATAATAAAACAATTGACATGTTTTTTTTAATGACAAGTCTATTTGAAATGCATTTTTTTATTTTCAGGGGGTAACCTCTTCACCTTGGAGGTGCCCTATATAGAAAAAAAAGTATATACAAAAGAATTAAATCTTGTTTCGCCGTTTTTTAAAATATGTATTTTTAATATGGGTATAAAGATGAAAAAACAATCGATTATATGGTTCAATGACTTTCACAATTTTTCTATGTCAAAACTTTTACTCCAACTATTTCTAATTTCACTTCAAAATATTATTTTGTTTTGTTTTCACAACCCTTAAGAATATCATGGATTTTCTCTCATGACACACACACATCCGTACTAGAGATATCATACATTTTTCTTCTAAAAATATATTTTTCATGTTCTAGGGACCCAACTTATAATGTGTTTAACAATAATTATTGATCCGCAAAAGAATATATTTGTCTTAGTTTTAACTTCAATTCTCAACCAACTAAAATACGACCCAGATTCGCTAAAGTTATTCTTTTTGTACAATCTTGATTTCAAAATTAGTAACATTTATGTCTGCTATCAATAATACAGGATGTTAAAATGGGCCACGCATAATACACATAGTATGCTTAAAATCTACAGCTCAACCGGTCTACAATTTTTTTGTCTTCCGACGTTTTATTATTCACTACGATCATATCTTTAGACGGTTCTAGAATATTAAGTTTCTCCCACATGTTCAAGGAGTTAACCTAATTTTATCAAAATGATGAATTTTACCACCTAGTTTCTTATGTTTTAGCGCTGTCCTATTTTGTAGCATCACTCTTACTACAAATTTATTTAAAAAGAAGATTGTGATAATAAATGTGGTTTAATTTTATTTATTAGTAGTTAAAGGCGTACACAACCAATGTTTGAATGTAAGAAAATAGGATTTTGCTTAGTGGTCAAAGATTCCTTAAAAGTTCTAGCTAGACGAATTATTTTTCTAAATATTGTATGTACATTGAGATATTTTTAAATTTCGAGATTTTTTATAATTTAAACTAAGACCTAACCTAATACAACCTAATTTAAACGAAATGATCCATTTTGCAACCCGAATTGTTTTCATGTAGAAATACGATTAAATGGATGAAATCTGTATTATTAATAAGCTGTGCGATACCCAGGAATTTACGTAAATTTCTTATTTTGAGTTGTCTAGACATACATTTTTTGATTTTCTGACTTTTTGTCTAATTATTGTATATGTTTATCAATATACTTTTAAATTGAAGAAATAAACTATTGAAATAAGAAAAATAATATCAAAAGGTTGTGAGAGTAACGGTTCTTAAATGTTGCGTAACCAAAAATACAGTATGTCAAAGAGATATGTTTTCCAATATTTTAAAAACGTCGTAACATATTGATATGTATGAATGTAAGCATAAGTATAACAGCAAAAAGTATTTTTGTTGCTTAGCGCCGTTTCACATGGAACACATGGTCAAAACGGGCCGTCGGAGGTACTTGATAGAATCGCACGTTTAAATAAACAGTTTTCCATGGAGCGTATATGATCAGGTCATACGGATAGCTATGTCGAGCCTCTGTCGACCTACGTCGACAGATGGTGAGCGTCACACGAATGTGGTAAATAAACAAATTGATAAATTACGTTAGGCATTGATTTATTTTAACATGTATAAACAAATTCGAGTATACATTTAGAGAGTTTGTGATGTAATTTATTAAAAGATTTTATAGACATTCGATAATAAACATATCTGAAGATGAAAAATTCTTAAATTGAAATATAATTCGACAAAGGCAGATGTTTGCTCTTTGTATTTTTTTCTGTTCTTAATTAACCAACTCACCAACGGACTTGTCTGGTGCGAAGATAGATTTTGATACGTCTACGCTCTCACTGTATGTGAAAGCAGGTGCGTCGAAAGCTCTGATGGTCAGCACTGACCATAC
This sequence comes from Kuschelorhynchus macadamiae, assembly GCA_030620095.1. Taxonomy (NCBI): domain Eukaryota; kingdom Metazoa; phylum Arthropoda; class Insecta; order Coleoptera; family Curculionidae; genus Kuschelorhynchus; species Kuschelorhynchus macadamiae. Next base: position 596,542 of record JAUTXW010001351.1, read on the forward strand.
GCTCCATGTGAAACGGCTTTAATTATTTTTCCTTTTAAAACTTTTAAAGCAAAGCTTCTCGAAAATATTTTCTGATTTTTTCTAAGACGATGAGCCGTCTTAAAGAGATAAACATAGATATCAGTTTTAATATCCTAACAATGTTATCATAATAATAAAAATAATAATAATAATAATAATAATAACACATTCATAGACATCCAGAACGAAGTCCTGCTCGGTACTTAGTTTAACATTAAAATCTGGTACCCCGTTCACGCAATAGAGATCGCTTTTAAGGAAACTTAAAAGAGCTCAAGCTAGCTCTGCTTTTTAATCGTAATGACAATTTCTTATAAATATGAGCAGCCTGGCACGATAAGCCTCTCCGAAACACAGCCGTAGCATATCTAGGTATAATCAGCAAAGGTTCATTCCGTGCTCCTAAACCATGCTCTTCCATGAGAGGCAAGATACGGTCGTGAAGATAAAAAGGCATTGCCGTGTGCATTTCTCTATGGATAAAAACAACAAAGTTAGGTTTTTAAAGCATATTTTTAGCGACTTTTACCTTGGAAACGAAGCATTCGGAACCTATGTTCACATAACTTGTTTCTTTTATTCGCATCTCAAACGAGTATTTTTATCTCTTTTTGTAAATTTGATCTATGTGCCAGACGACCCAGTTTTACTAGCCGGTACCAGTGTATCCAGTAATTTATGATATGCATCAATTGAAAAATATATTGTTAGTTCAAAACTAAAAATACCCAGAGGTTAAAAGTAGACAATTCGTTTAGTTTTTTTTTTCTAACAACTTACAGTGAGGAATACAAAGTCAAGCAAATTCTCGTTTAATTGTAAGAATGTGGCAACAAAGTGTGATAAAGGTTGGAGATCTGTATCCGCGAATCACAGAATGACCGCGTGGTAATAAGTAAATAAGGTATCGTGTTAAAGATTTTAAAAGATTTTAGTGGTTAGAAAAATAAATTGTGACAAAAATCACCCAATAATTGAGCTTCTTAGTTAAACCATTAAATAAAAGTCATATTTTCTTATATTATAATAAGGGATAACAGGAAATCACATTTATTATAAGTTCCCCTTTCTGTTTCCAAATTGTCATATAAATAAATAATCCAAAACAGGACTACAAAAAAAAAGGACTGAGGTAGTAAAATACACCATTTCATTAAAATGAGATTATCTGCTAGAAGAATTAAAAAAAAACACCTATAATAAATAAAAACCAAAATGTGGAAAATTATATTTTGTTCCATCTTGAAAATATGTAAAGTCGGCGCCAAACTCCAATTCTTAATTTCTTAACCCCAAAAATATATTTATGTATTGAGTATTTTGATGTTTAATACCAATATCTTACTGTTTTATTAGTTTGGCGCCGACTTTACAGATTTTCAAGATGGAGTTTTTTTATAACACATATATTATACAATTTTATTGTAAAAGTCAGATGTTGCAAATAGCCACTCGGTTCTTTGTATATGTAGCTTCATTGTATAATCTTATTTCATAATGGTAACAGACAAGCTTTTTTCCTGATAGTATGGTGAACGCACACTCAGTGTCACGTCGCGTAAGCAATTCAAAAGGGCGCCATTCGCCATTTTAAACAATTTTTCAATATTCTTGCTATAGAACCACTCTGGCAATATACTGAATATACCATGAAGATTGGATCTATCGCGGAATAGTCGATGTACATACATAAAAAAATACATAGGGTCGAATTAATAACCTGCTATTTTTTAAAGCCGCTTTAAGAAAGGTACCAAAATAATAGATAAGAAATTTTTAATTTTTAGCCAAACCTTGACCATTAAGCAAATTCTTATGTTCTTAGTTACAAACGCCCATAAGTCTGCCCTTGATAATAATAGATATCGTTGAATGACATTTATTCTCAAAGGACTGTTTTTAATCAAATCTTCGTAAAGGTGCAGCTATAAGACAGGCCTAAAAGATGGAAAAATATGCTGGTAAAATTAAGTTAACATTTTGGCAAAATTAGATTATCTTCTAACACAAATGACAAAAAGTCAAAATTCAAAAAAACGTCTTGTGCCAAGAAAAATTGTTTGCAAATATGATACTTTCTCTATCTAATCCATATATTATGTCATTTTTACAATATATGACCTATTATACTGGGAAGTAAAAATAAACTTTTACATCTTAGAAAAATTCCTAAGTTGTCTTATCGGTCGTATTTCATCGAGTATTTCACTAATGTTGAATGCGTATTACTGACTTTATAATCCCATTTACCTTATTTAGACTTTCTCTTCAGACGATGCTTTGACTACTAACTAATGAATTAAAAGAGTTTATGAATTCTTTGTGATATAAAGTTTACGTACGTTGGATAATGTTTCCCATTCAGTTTTCCTGTTTATTTTCCAAATATAAATTGCAAGCTGTTACATTTTCAATATCGTCTTAACCATAAAAAGTCGACAATTTACACTAAAATATTTTGTCGCCGTTACCCTATGTTGACAGTCATGCATTGAAAAGTTTGTTGATATTTCACAATCATTCAATATTTAAGTAAACCGCTATTATAAATATTCAGAAGGCTAAGTTTCTTCTTCTTCAAACCAAAACATTACAAATTGTGTCTATCTGAAAATGACCCCAACGCACTGGCGGCTGTTCCATAGGGTTTTTTGGTCAATAACACCCAAAAATATTTCAGACAATAAATTATTTGCTTGACCGTCCCTCCTAATAGTTGCAATAAAACGTGAACCTTGGGAAAAGTTAAATACGCTACAATATAAGCCGCGCGCGGCGGTTCCAGTGGTCTCGTTGCGTTCCTTAGGCGTAATAAAATACGCTATACTAAGCTAGGCTGGGCAGTCCAAATTGCCCTGATTACCTTAAAGCTTGACGAAAGTATCCGACGATTTCACAGCTACCGAGCGGCAGCCGAACCTGATAGCAAATGAAATATAAAATCGCGATTTGGTTCATCAGCCGGTCTCTTCTCATAATTCGATAGATCGGTCGCGGCATTACGTCGGCATGCGGAAGTTCGGACGTTTTTAATCGATGAAAATTGATTTATATACTGTTTTTTGTAATATATATTCTTTTATTTTTATGATCCTTGTGTGAGTTGGAAATATACCGGAAATAAAATGTTGTTAGTGACTAGTGCAAAAAATAAACATCTAAAAAGTGCTTACGAACTTAATTTTGCAAAAACAACCAATTTTAAGGTGGTTTATGTTTGTTTGAACTTAGTATACGACAAACTAGTAAAGACAAAAATAAAGAGGTTCATCGAAACTTTCGCAAAAGTATGTACCATTTAGCTAACTGGATATGTGGTTGTGAAGTCTCTAACTCATTTCACTGCTATGTTTGTTTGTTGTTATCTAAGGACTCGTCGGACTCATTATGGTGCGAAACCGGTGTTAAAGACTTAAAACACTTAAAAGGAAAAATAAAAAAACACGCGTTTTCTGCAGATCACATGAAATGATCGGTGAACTATGCTACGGTCGGAAGTGTTTATATTCGCATTCAGCTAGACACAGCTTATAGAAAATTCCTTAGAGATTTTAAAGAAAATGTATCAAACAATCGTTATATTTTAAACAAAATTATAGATTGTGTAAAATTTTGTGGGGCATTGGAGCTGGCGCTACGTGGCCATGATGAAACGGTTTTATCTGAAATCCAGGGGCTTTTCGAGGGCTTATAAATTTTGTTGAGAAGTTGGTCCAATACAAACTATCCGCTTTAGCAATGTTAAGTATCGAGAAATCGTTTATAAAAGGAATGGGCGTGCAATTTTAACGACGTGTCATTCAGCATTTTTCCAATGCTAAAGAACGAAGAGTAGACCTGGACTTCAAGTGAATTTGAAGCTCAATTTAAAGATAAGATATTTATTTTTATTTTAAATTTGTTATTGACCTCTCAATATAATTCACCATGAGCCGCCACTGCCCCAACGGTACTTGACATCTATCTAGATTATGTAAAATGCTCGTCATAAATTTGTCTAAAAATGCAATATTTACTAAACTTGTAAAACTGTTTAAGAAGTATTACGTTTAAATGGGAAAGTTAAATAATTAATAGTAAAGTATATGAAGTAATTACAGATAATTAATCACTGTCAGTTACAGTGAAATCAATCACGAGAAAAAATGTCTTGAGGCTATATCTAAATTTCAGCTTAATGATCTTAAGTCATTTACAAAACACATTAATTAAATTTGCAGAAAAATCCAGCGAAATCGAGATTTTCACGTCATTAGGTCATTAAAGGAGGGGTTAAAGAAAAAAGAAATTTATTTGTGTTCTTCTTTGTTACAAATACTGTGTAGCTTAAATATTTCTGATATATAAATATTAACTATTATACAGGGAGCCCCAAATTCAATGGTACGTACGATATAAAAAGAAAAAAGGTTCGATTTTGTATGTCGATGTAGGTTTAAATGAAATATACGAGTGGATGCAAAACATGTTGATCGTTCCGTCACTTCCGGTTGTAACAGAAATGGAGTTTACTTTGTTATTTTAAATTTAACAGTCTGTATCTAATAAATACTTCGGGTTACTTATCACCATCTATTTTTAAGGTAAATTAATATAAATATTAAATAAAATTTAGATAATTTAGAAAATCAGTGGTACATTACCATATTTTACGTAGGGTACAGTTCAAAGATAGTATTGGGTTATTCAATTTAAATTCAAATTCATTAATATATGTATTACATAACGTACACAAATAATATAGTCTTAAATAGTTTCAGCAACATCAGCAACAACATTTTTGTGAATTTACCCCTAGCTAGAGATTTGTTAAGTTTTAGGTTAGTTTATTTGTTATTTGTTATTTTAATTAATTAGACTTACCTTATTTTTTGATCCATGTTACAACAATTTGTATGTCAAAAATCTTTTTTGCATTTTCTATAAGTAGCCTACTCTTTCCTCCCTGTAGTATTTAGATTATTTCTAGATCATTCTATCCTGTTTTTAAGACTATATAGGCGCCCCGCAAGAAAAATTTGATTACCTGATACCTAGCTATCAGTCAATATTGAATTTCTTGCGCTAAGTTGAAAAAAATAGTAAAGTAGCGAAATATATAATATATTTCAGGACCACCAGTAGTCCTACTGGAACTTCGGTCTGTTGCGGACACAAGGCGTGCGATGGATCAGAGCCAAGCCGAAGATAATGGGCAGGGGCCCAGAACACTATCCGACAGTTTTCTAGGAGAATTAAGGTGGAACTGCTCGAGGTATTATGGATCATTTGCAAGCCTTCCGCCGCTGCAATATTATGTTAAAACTATAAGAGATATGTTTTAGCTTCAATGTGATTTCAATTGGGAAATATGTATAGTTGGGCGCTAAATGCGATTTTTTATGAAAGAATCTAATCTAGAATTATAAATTGGAAGTAGATTTGTCCATTTTCGACCATTTTTCGACCACTTTTTGACGCAAATGCTGTCGCATATATTTTTTTTTCTACAAAATGGCTCTTTACCGCCTTGCATTGATCCTTTGTTTACGTAACTGCAAAATTTTAAATGGTAAATCGTACTCATGTCTTTGTATTTCTGCAGCGCGTGAACCCTTTTGAACCCATTTTTAAACGAAATGTAATTTAAATTGCCAGGAAGTTTTTTCTAATACGTAGGTACCTTTTCATCTTACTTTGAAGTTGACTAGACCTTGTCGCTAGTTTTTCACTTTTTGCGTGCAGTTCTCCCTTAAGTGCGCAGTTAGAATCACTTAAAACCGATGATCTGCATTTCAAAGCAGATAATGCATTGTTATATAATGAAAATATAGCATTAAAAGCTAAGTTAACTCAAATGAAGAACAATTGTGTGATATTGACTCTTTGTTTAACCTGACTCACGACGAGGGCTTCACCCAAGTTACTACAAAAAAAACGCAAGAAAAACGAAAAAACAGCTTTGAGTTACTCATAAAAAACAACTTAACAGTGACTCGATTCATTTTCTTAACCTACCTAAGATGACAAATCAAGGCTGAAACCAACATTTCGGCAGACGGGGATTCTTTCTTGTGCATATGACCACTAAAAGCGGCAAAAGCACTCACAATGCCGTTAACCCTAAGCCAAGTCTTATCTAAGGTGCTTCCAGTGGTTTTAAGGAATGAAAGTGCATTTGACAGAGTAACTAGTTATTTTAGAAGTAATAAAATAACTACCCTTAATTATAACAAAATTACTAAATACTTGGAAAACAACATTATGCATTACCATTCATTCTCTGAGGAAAGAATTCATGTAGTTCTTCGAGGAGTTTAGGATTCACGCATGAAAAGGTAATTAGGTGACATCATAAGGAAGGGAGGATCATACCCGTTCATATTTGTGCTGGTGCCTAGAAGTCAAAAAAGCATACGAAGAGTACGAGTACCGGGAAAATCACCGTCATCGCATTTTTTGACGAAACTGTACTGCACATACCATTCAGTACATTTGAAGGTGTAGAATCCAAATCTGATTTCATCTTCGGTGAAAAACCCCATTATTTCATTAAAAAGTTAGATTGAATATTTGCAGCGCTGGGGAAAAATCCTGTTATCGTCTGCACGTAATCGAAAAAAAACCGTCATTGCATTGTGGTTCGCGATAGACAAAATGTTTAGCGACGTTTAGTGTTGTTTTTGTCTCCTATTCGCATTGTGTACTGAATGAATTACCATTTATGTTTGTTTATTGATGTGTTTATTACTAGTACATAAATATTGATAATATGGCTTTCATGCTGGATACAGAATATACATGTGTCCTGAAGATGCAACAGTAAAGTTGCGAAGCTATTTTAAAACAGACTTTTGTTTTTTTACTGGATCATAACCCCCAAATAATACACTACTCTAAAACAATAACTGAGAAATATATGCGGACCAACGGAGGACGCAATTAAGTTGCAAAACGTCGAAAATTTAAATGTTTACAACATCGTTCCGCCATATTGGATTTTTCTCAAAATATTACCATATGACCCTTAATTTTTAGTCAAAATTTGAAGTCAATCGGGTAAGTAGTGTTTAAGCTATGGCGCGAACTGACCGACGGAATTGATAAAACGCAAAGACGTATAACCCGTGGGAGGGTGACTTTTTCATGATAACAAACATTTTATTTGGCTGCCATTTTGTTCGGCCACCTTAAATCAGTACGAAAATTTGATTAATTCATCTCTATTCCACAACTAAATGTGACGCACAATTTTAAATCAAATCATTAAGCAGTTCTTCAGGTTGAATTTTTAAATATTTTACTAAGCCGGCATTTGGTTCTGCCATCTTGGTATCGTACCAAAATGTTACCAATTGATTCCAGTATAATACTTGATATGTTTTTGACAAATTTGAGATAAATTCGATAAGCAGTTTTTTAATAATAATTTTTTTAACATTTCACTAGGCCGCCATTTTGTTTCGCCATATTAGATTTTTACCAAAATGTTACCAGGTCATCCCCAAATCACTCTTAATTTTTGACCAAAATTTGAAGTTAATTGGATAAGTAGTTTTTTTAGCTACGCCCTGAACAGACAGACAGACCGACGGAATTGAGAAAACATGTTTTTCGTCATCTAGGAACCCTGAAAGGTGAAGATTTGAAAAAATCTCTAAGAGTGATTTTTTCACTATTACAATACTTTCCTTTTACGAGGGAAATAACAAGAAACAAGAACTCTTGCATTTTGTGGAAAACAAGGATATTCTGCTCTTATAGAAGACTTGGCTTAAGAACGGCCATTTCACATTTCTTAATTACGTCACCTTTAGAAATAACCAGGCAAAAAGAACCTGGGAGAGGGACCTTGGTGCTGGCCAAAAAATTCCGTATGACCATACATACCATTCCGAACCGAGGCAACTATTTCTTAACTGTCGATTCGGTTTATTCAGGGCCGGAGGTCGCGTTCCACCAGCAAAATACAAGAATATTTGTAACACTAACGATTCGATCCTTATAGGTGGGTACTTGAATGCCAAATGTAGGAAAAGCGGATGTAGGCGCACAAATACCACAGGACTTATTGTATCTAACTCTTAACCTAGATATAATTATACTGTGATGCCGTCTACAGAACAAACTATATTGTCAGCTCTTAGCGGAATTGCTTGCTATTTTCATTGTTAGAAATACTGACCGAATCACTCAGCCACATAAAAATTATAATATCTTACGTAACAAATAGACCCTTTTCTGTAGCACTTGAAAACCTAATACGACAAATGTTGTTATTGGAAAACTTGATATTACGAAATACGAATTAATTCCCCAAAAAATAAATTTAAGTCTCAGCCAGCGTTTCCTGGGTATCAAATGAAAGTATCTGGTACGAATGTTTCCTGGTCAAACAGGTAAAATATCTTGGATTTTTTTTTGACTTAACACTTAGACTGCCAACATAAATCGAATGGTTCAAAAGGCAATCGGATACATACATGCATTATAACCTCTCTTTAAGAAACAAGCAAGCTAAAAACTATATATTTGGCCGTCATGTTTTGTCTACATTTATGTTATTTTTTATATTTTTCCCTGTCCCATTTTGTAGCTATAGCAAATTTTTACATAGATAGATAGAAGACCCCTTAGGGATCGCAACTAACACCTTTAAAAACGCTTTTTTTAGCTAATCGGTGGATTTTAATGTTTCTGGGGTTTTCAAAGTCTCAGTGTCTGCTTATATATGAATCCTTTGAACATTTTATTTCCTTGTACCCTCTGAAATATACTGGGTTGGACAAGTAGTCTTTGGTCAACATTTAATTTTTCAGTTGACTTTGATATCTTAAATAATTCCAGTGTTGCAGAGCTTTATTAGTAGAATAATATTTTTGCTTTATCCATTTTCTTATGTCTAAATAAATTGGTATCTTTTTGTCTTAATATGAAGTCACGTCAAAAAATTCTACATAAAAAGTGTATTGCTAAATTTACTCTGACTGTTTCGTAATAAAAAGAACCATGTGAAATATATATATTTTAAGGAGATATTATTATATAACAAATAAAACATATTGCTCATGGCAACCGTGTTTTTGAACTTTCGACTTTTGTTGCCTATAATTAGCAACTTTGAAAATTATTCTGTTGAAGCTAAGCACAAAGCTACGGTAAAAGCGAGTTAATTTTCCTCGAAAAAAAATCATTGTAAATTCATTTCTCACTTTAGTTAGCTGTATAACTTTTAAATTATTTATTTTATTAAAATAAAATATAAACTAAAATGTCGAAATGAAAGAAAATGTCTTCAATATCGACGCGTCAAATTGGTGTTCAGAGAAACTACATGACAGTGTAAAATTTACAAACAAAACACCACTACGTATTCAACCAGGTATATTTCAGAGGTGGTAAGAAAGCAAAACGTTCGAAGACTCGTATATATGCAAAAATTCTTGCTTTGAAATATTCCACGAATCGTTAATATTCGTCGACTAATTTAAAAAATATGCTTTTCCAAACATGAATTAAATTCTACTTGAGTCGTTTTACGGGTTCATCGATGAATTCTTTTTACGTAAAAACTTATTTCGTTTCCTAAAGTATACTAAAAATTATCTCTTAATAATATCCCCAAAACCTTAAAATACTGCCCATGAAACCGTAATTTCGATCAGCATAAAAAGGACATCAAATATTTTATTTGTGAAATTAAAATTTCAATTACAGGAATCTGGACGTGAATTTAAATCGTAAATATCGTTTTATGTTCGATTCTATATTGACTCTTTAATTTATCTATGAATGAATAAGCCCGTAAATGAAATAACATAATAATAATTAGCAAATTTATAATATAATACAGAATTAATAAAATCACAGGAAAAAAGCATATGAGGCGTAAACTAAATATGTTTTTAAAGAATTTTTTAGGCTGCAATCTGAATTAAATGTACATATTCGTTTTTTGTTTCCTGCGCGGTTTATCTTTATTTTTATCTGATACAAATTAGGATTTGCTAAAATGTATTAATTCAAATCTACAAATTGAACGACAGTAGAGAAAAAGTTTCCACATTTAGGTTTCCATAATATCCCGCAAACGTGCACTAAGATATTTAGAATAACAATACTTTAATTTCTGCTGATACTAAATGTTAAATGTATTTGTTTTTAAACTTTGAAACGCCTAATTACAGTTCTAATCAGAGAAAAGTGGTACAAGTCTTATGACTTGTTTTCATCACATTTGCTTGCAACCGGCTTTTGCACCTGATTTTTTTTACGTTGTCACTTTCTAGAGGTTATATATTATGCTAAACATTCAAAACATTGGTTCCAGGTCCGTTCCGACAGGTCGGGCCGCATTTGCGCCAAGATTTAAAATACCGCTCTTTAAGAAAATACATAAATATATATTGTACTATGTGTACTAAATTTTATTCAATTTTAAGTTATATATGAATAAAACACAAACACAAGTGTAACTCTTAAAACAATAATTCATAAAGCTATAATCTAATGACAACATAGAATATTAAAGAAATATTTTCCTAACCTTACAAATTCATTAATTAGATTTAAATGGACGTTTTACAAATATCATTCTCTATTGAAATAATGAACCCCTCCAGGGTAGTTTCGAAACAATCGTTTTAAAATCTCATTTCGTTGATTATGTAGAAAAAGTAAATTACTATTTTACACGTGTTTACGCCTTAATCGTAGACTGTTAAGTCATTGGTGAAATAATCTTAAAATTTGCTATAAAATATATTTAAAGAAGTATTGTTAAAAGGTAAAAATATATTTAAGCCAGTTAAGGACGGAATTTCAAAAGAATCCAGAAACTGATTTTTAAATAAATATTTATGAAAGCCGTGGACGAAAGAGTCGTTTAAAAAACTAATTTATTACAGAGAGATTGTAAAAAGAATATATTATTTTCTCGTGCCCGAAATTGTTTCTAAATGATTATTTTTAATTTAATTAATTGACAAAGGAATTATCTTAAAATCACATTTAGTTGAATATATATTTTCTAGGTACTCCCTTAAGGGGAAATTTATTTTAGGCTTTAATCCTCTAATGAAGAAATCATTTACATTTAGTTGAATACATATTGTAAAAAAAATAAATACTCATTTCGCTATTTTTTATCCTATTAAGGGAAACATTTCGAAAAATCCAGAATTCGGGTTTTCGATTATTATTTTTGTAAGCCACTGACCAAATAACTGTCCTAAGATCCCATTTAAATCAAAACATATTGTAAAAAAGTAAATACATAGTTTATTTCTTTAGGGGCAATTTCAAAAAATATTTTTTTATCTTTCACCTATATCAGAAAAATAACGTCCATTCCTATATCGGGAATCTAAAATCAAAAATTGAAAAAACATAAAAAAACAAACAACTTTTAAAATTTACAGTTAATTTAACAAGCAACAAAATTATTTAATTCACAAATATCATGAATCACTTTTATCCTATTTTAGCTGCCCGAGAATCGTTCGCCTTTGTGCACGCACAATGTGCACACCCAAAGAACAGCCCTGATTGGTGATGAGGAAATAAACATATAGCCAGATTTAAAGCAATATATTTTAATACAGACAAGAACAAAATTAACATCAATAAGAAAAATTATAAAATAAGCAAGAACCATCAACAAGACTGGATTAACACTGATGGATTGTTTCTCACCGTTCATCATAATTTTGAGGCCTAAAGTTACATCTATAAATTTTTTTCACTATCCATCACCAAATGTTCTCTATCGGATTCATATCCGGACTGCAAGAAGGCCAAGGCAATACTTCCATGTTATTATTCTGAAACCATTTTCTTATATTATGGGCAGCATTGACGTGGCAATTATCATGTTGGTACATAAATGAGTTATTTGGATATAATTGAGCGACTGATGCAAGCATTATGTGTTCCAAAATATGTCCATAATACTCTGCATTAAACCTGCCTTTTATGCTATAACATAGGCCTAATCCATGGACACTCATCCAACCCCATACATTAACGGAAAATCGTTCAGTTTTGAAAGCTAAACCGCTCGTATATTTTTCTTCAAATCTCCTATTGTCTGGCAGGTATACACGAATTTGGCCATTATAGGTGGATTAAAAAGTCTTTGCTGCATCGGTAAACACGACCCTGTTCCAAAATTCTGCTGAAATTATACATAGTTCAAAGCTCATCTTTGCCTTCTCTGTTTTGGCTCTTCCGTCAGCAAATTTTTTTTGCCGTCCGCCGGTTTTTTAACTCTGAATTGCTAATCTTCTTATTGGCCGTTGGCCGCGATCCAGGAAATCCTGTGGCAATCACAGCATTTCTAGAGATACCTAATTTATGCTTGTGTAAGAAGGATTTTGTCTCAGGTGACCTATGAGGTCCGCATCCTTTTCTGGAAAACCTGTTATATCCTGAACTTGCTTCCCTTTCTACTGGTCCCTCTAACAACATGGTTTTTTAATTTTTGAAATTCTGGCAATTATCTGGGTTTCTTCAACTACGGATAGTTGAGCAGGCATTTTTATATTTATACACACATGTAAAAAAATATATCGAAAAAGATTACTGTGACTTTGTCAACTTGACAACAAGGTCATTTTGAAACTTTCTGGCACCGAAAATCCTAGTTACGCAAGCATAAATTAGGCTACCACTTTTCTCTGAATAGAACTGTACTTAAAACATATTTCATGAATGCACAATGGGGAACAAATAAAAAACACTTAAAACATATTTCATGAAAGCACAATGGTCATAAAATAAAAAAACACTTTAAATTCTTTAATGATCCCTTAGAAATAAACAGGTAATTGATGAACAGGGTGTCCCAAACTCGAAGCCCCTGGCTTATTACGGGAAACAAAACAAAACAAAGATAGAGGTTTTCAATGAGTGACACTAAAGCTCGTTTTTAAAGTAAAAAAATAAAATTTTTAGAGTTTTCAAAATTACGGTTGTGACGTCATTCCTATTTTTTTCCAGGAGCGTACCTAGTTTTGAACACATTTCGAAAGTGATTTTTTCTAAGTAACTTTTTTTTAATCTGTAACTCTGTTTGTTTCAACGTTTTGAGACAACTTTTTTCAAAATACGTGAAAGTATATAAGACATTTTGGTTAACTAGAATCGAGTAGTCCATGGAAACCATGGAAATGGGAAGCCATCGTAACAGTTCATGAAAATGAACTTAATTCGGATACTTTTGTTCTTCGTTTAGATACTGTTAAATTTGTAATTTTTAATAATGTAGAAAAAGTAGGTTTGTTGAGGATTTGAAGAGTTGTTTTGTTATATTATGAAATATAAGTACACAGTGCATCATGTTCCTGATAAATTTTTTTTACAAGACTGGAAACCAAGAATTCCCTAAAAGGAAAAGAACTCAAAAAAAGAGTTTGTGATGTTTACGTAGTAGATGAAATTTTAAAATAGGTATTTTGAAGAATATCCTAGAAATTCTATTCGGCGCTTGTCTTGCTTTTTTAAAAGGGGCCTCTTTGCAAGGAATTTTGAAGGCAAACTGGTTATCATAATTATAATAGAATATCTGACGCAGAGACATATAGAGTTAATACTAATAATAATATATTTTTTTAATAATAATATAATATATTACATAGTTTATATTTATAATTAGTTCAAAATTCACTGCTCTTTGCTAAGTAACATAACACATTTATTTCTATGAAACGTCCCTACTTCTAAAATTAAAAAAGAGAAAAGACGATACAATTTCATGCAAAGCGGAAAGTAAATAGGCGACCGCGGTGGCAGAAGCCAGCTGATTCTAGGTCAGAAACAAGGCATAGGAGAGTTCAGAACCATGCTGTTTTGGGAAGATATAAAAAAGATAGTACGTATTAATAAGTAGTAAGATATTTGTTGTCAGTTACCTGCCTATAAATATATCGTTTAGTTTTGTTAAGAAGATATACCATTAGCTGTTAAAGATTCTAATAAATAATGATGGATTTTTCTGAATAAATAAACTTAGCTTTGTTTTGTAAAGACTTTCTTCCTATAAAATTTATCTTAAAGCAACTGGTAATAAATTATACAGTTTTGACATATAGTAGGTCAGAAATTTTGATGTCGGTGCATTATATTAGAATATTTTTAATGGATAGGATAGACAAGAAAATACATAAATATTTCTTAAGTTGAAAACATTGTAGTTTAAGTATAGCAAATTTGTTGGAAATAAATGGAGTTTTTAAGTGCTGCATCGAGTTGTAAGCACCCACGACCCCATACGATTATGCAGTATCTGAGGATGGGTCAGATATCTATATAGTATTAAAAGTAGTATTTTACTGAGAGTTTCTCTTAGTTGGTAAAGTTTATAAAATATTTATATATATATATATATATATATATATATATATATATATATATATATATATATTATGCCTAAATATTTTGTTTTTTCTATTCTTTGTATAGCTAAACAATTGCAATTCTGATTACGGATTCTACATGATATATGGTGGACAAACATTTTTGGATTAATTGATTGATCAGTACTGGTTGATGAAAAAGTAATGAAATTAATTTCCGATATGTTTAAGCTTAGCAGACTGTAGTTAACCCAGTTATTGACTTTGTTTACGCCATCCTCAACCTTTCGGTAACGATGTTGCCAAGGAGCGGTCTCAAACAACAAGGCAGTGTAATCTTCTTATGAAATAATATTCCGGTTATATAATGTCTGACCCATTTTATTAATATAAATTAAGAAAAGCACAGGACCCAAAACTGTGCCCTGTAGCACCCCTGATTTAATAGTTTTATAATTACTAATTGAGGCGTTTATTTTTATATTTTGTTTCTTATGTGTTAAGTAGCTTTTTAAAAGATCCAAGGAACCACCTTAAAAAACCAGACTCCTCCAGTCTGTGGAATAAAATACTATGCGAAAACGCTCTTTTAAGATCAAGAAAAATTGCCAAACTTTTTTTGTTATTTTGAAAAGAATCCATAATACTTTTATTTAATTGAAATACAGCATCCTCAGTGCACTTTTTTTAAAAACCGTGTTAACCAGAATATAAAATTGATTCTTTTTCAAAGAATTCGACAATTCTAGATTTTAGACATTTTTCGAAATAGTTATTATTAATTACTGAGATTGAACGATAATAGGTTGTAAGTTTTGGATCCCCACCCTAAAAAATATAAGAGTGGATCTAGAATTTAATAATGTAAATAAAACACTTTGACAGTTTCACTAATACTCTACCGTTGTCAGACAAATGGTGTCTACAATTTGCTAAAATGATTGAATTGCTTTTAAGTGACTTATGGGTTTAGTTAATTTGTTTTTTAACAAAGGTCGCAAATCAAATGATTTGCAATTAATATTGGTTCTCTCATCATAAACATTTTGTCGAGTATTTTTTTTTGAACGTTAGTACCAACATCAATAAAGAAATCATTAAAAATATTAGCCACCTCATGGTCATCTTGAATGAGATTACAATTATGTAAAATGTCGATATTCTCCTGCTTATTGATTTTGTTGGTTCTAGTTGCTTCATTTATATATGTCCAAATTTTTGTATAATTATTTTTTTAAATTTTAGTTTTGTTTAAAAGATTTCTATTATTTTTGTAAAAATTTAAGACTTCTTCGATTCGTTTAAAGTTTTCTTTAATTGATCTCTCTTCTTAATAGATTGTATTATTCCTGCAGTCACCCGCGGTTTCCTTTTTCTGTTTGTACTATTTAGTTTTACAGTAGAAGTTGATTTATTAATATATTTTCTAAGTTTATTTATAAAACATTTATAAGCCTCAAATACATCGGCCCAATTTTCGTTATTTAAAAGATTATGTAGTTTAGTAGTATTTAATACTGTTTTAAATTTTAGGGCATTCTTTGTTATGATGAATTTAGGTATATTTTTATTGAAAGTCCTACAGTCAATGATTGTGTTCATTACAGTTTTTTGTTTTAATAAATAGATGATCAATAAGAGTGGATGATGTTTCAGTCACCCTTGTGAATTTATTAATGCATCACATAAAGGCGTTTTGAGCTAAGATATTGAGGTATCTATTAACATCTTTATTATTTGTGTTTAGTGAAAAAATTTCGATATCTTTGGCCTTTATTTTAGATATTAAATCCTCTAGTTCATCCAAAAATATATTTAAGTGGGATGAGGGAGGTCTGTGACATGTAGTTGTTCACAAATTTAAATTGTTAGTTATATGAATTTCACATCGTATAATTCTTTTATTGTTGACTGTGAATGCAATTGTTCTTTTATATAGATTATCAAACCATCGTTTATATTTAAAACACAATTGTTGAAAATTATTTTAAAACCATCTATTTGAAAGCTATTTAAATTTCCCAGATTATAAGTTTCAGAAAAAATCATAATATCTATCTTATTTTAGCTTATTTCACTCCGGTAAATGAATAGTTCCTTAATTTTTTTTTAAACATTTAAATGCAAAAGATTCAAATTATCTTCCTCCACAAACCAGGTCCTTACTCCCGCCATATCGTCTATGACAATGACATCTAGTCCGCCAGACGAATCTATCAAGTCAAGTTAACATTGCTCCGGCTCACGAGTGTACTATTTAAGAAGGGAATAGAAACTCTTAGAACTACAAAATAATTAGAACATTTCAAAAATATTTACGTTAAAAAAATAAATAAAAAGAACAAAGTAAAAAAAGGAGATCTACAATATCTTATAGATTTTTTTGAGGAAACAACTAAAAATGTTCTAATCACCTGCTCCATTTTTATAACGATGAGTAATTATTCATTTTAAAGTACACTCGGTTACAGTTTTTGAATATCATCGTGTTTTGAGATTTTTTAAATTTTATTGTTGTCCAGTTGTACGAAAATATTTCCAAACCGTGTCAAAACTTGATTCGTGTTGTATTTTTGTGTGATCTTTTGGTACAGGCCTAATCTTGATTTACTTAGATATTCTGTAATTCCAATATTTGTCTTCTTTAGTTTAGCGGCGTTTTTTAATACACTGACTTTATGATGAAACATTTTCAAATTTTTCTGTGTTTACAACAAACATTGTTTATTTTTATAGTTTGAGGCATTCTCTCAAGTCGACCTTCCAGCTATCTTATCTTTTCACTATTTTAGCTTTGTTGCCTATTTTTATCTCTAGTCGGTCTATTTTTGTGACAGTTTTGCCGTGCTCGGTTGATCGATAGCGGCTACATTTTGTTGCCAAATCGATTAAAGTAAATCTCCAATTAGCTGTCGAAAAACGTGTTATCAGTTATTGTGACATTTTATCACCGCACTTGCATCATCAAAAGAAGATAGACACTTTTTATTTATAGATGGGCATATATATATATATATATATATATATATATATATATATATATATATATATATATATATATATATATATACAAATATATAACAAAATATTTTCTTAAGAGCAGTTATATTTTGTTGTTCGCATAACGGGTTCACTTTACAACGTCGCCCTTCCACAAATCAGAGGTACCTTGCCGTGACCAACCACGTCTTTAGTAGTTATTATTTTAGAATGAGCACACTTTGTGAACTCGCCATTGATTAACTGACTATATATAAACAAGGTTATGGTCAATGTCTGATATTTTCTAGAAGTAAAGAAGCACACAAACCTTGAGATAATTCAATTTTATAAAGTAATAATAGTGTTTATTATCTCACGATATATTTACCGGGAGAAAAATAAGATAATCTGTTTCAATATTTTGTGTTTTTCACTATTAGCTCCTTTAGTGGTTTACAACTTATGCCGAATGTAAGCTTAGTAAATACAATTTAATATTTTGTATTGCAAAAAAAAGAATTTAAAATGTATCACAGTATAACACGTTTAGTCGAAAATGTGCAGAATATTTCTAGTTAAATAAAATCCACTTAACTTCGTGCATAACATTTTATAAGAGGATTAAAAAGTGTTAGAATTTGAAATTATTAACATTCCAGCATAAAAACTCTCTGTCAAAACTTTCATTAATTCTCAAATTTCCATTGACCGAATTTAAGAAACAGAAATAAAATATTGTTAAATTAAAAAAGAGGATACCGAGAAGTAGTGTCAATTTTTTCTCCGGTTCTGACGGCAGATCCAATTTGTATACATTTTTTAAGTAGATCGAGGCAGTGTGAAAGAGGCAAACATTTTAAAAGTGCGATGTTATCCTGATTAAGAATATTCAGTAAAATTTCAGGATAAAAGGTGAAAATAGATAATGAAAGTGGATGTAAAAGTTATAAGTGGTATATAGTTTAAATTATTTTTAATTTAATGTAAGCGGGGTTATGTCAACTTTTGTTTATTTGTGTTGTTTGGAAAAAATCACATGCATGTTTTTAAATATTATCTCATTTTCTGTTCATGGAAACCACTGCACATATGATTAAGTTATCAGCAGTGGTAATTTTTAAAAGTTCAAAAGACCTATGCTAAATACTTGAATTTTACAATTTTACTATTAATAATATTGAGGTAAAAATGATACCTTTGTTACTATTTCTTTACCGAATGAAATTTATGATTATTGTTTTCTTTATGTTTAAAATTTTTTTTGTCAGCCTTAACTATCTTGTATTCAAAATATAAAACGTTGTTGATAATTTAACATTTTTTTTAAAATGAAGCTATTCTACCTAGTTAAATTAAACCACTGAATGTTTCATTCAGTGTTCCGATCTCGTGAAGTAAAGATCCCTGAAGATGACACGGTCTAATCCCGAAAAGCATGATTTCTTAATTGACCACAGCCGTGAAAGCTTTCATACTATGTCACCCATTCACAATTAATAAAATGAAACGAAACCTAAAGCGCCTGGTGTGAGTTTATCAATCGAATACAAAGCGGTTCGAAACAACGTGGTTTTGTTTATGCCTACCCATATAATGTAATAAATAGGGATTTTTTATTGATTTTTATATATATAATTTTTATATACCCATTTTTACTGCTAGCACTGCACCAGAAAAGGTCTGAATATGACGAATGTTCATTGGCCCTTAACGTATTTTAAAAAGTAAATCTAGAAATAACCCTTAAGATGTTAAAGTCCGAGACGTTACAATTGCAAACACTGCTGTTAACCGATTCTATATTTTAGAATAATATCAATATTATTCGTTGCTTGAATTTGGTTTCATTTGTTTCTATTTATTTTGTTTTATTATTGTGCTAGTTTGGTCTTAAGAGGATTATTATTAGGAGTTGATTTTAAGTCTATCTAAAAACATAAAAGTAAATTTCGTTTGCCCGGAACTTCAATCGTTACGAATATTTGCTTTTATTAGGAATAGTGAAGTGGTTCCGCACATAGTTACTTAGTAACACATATATCAATTGATTTTTCTTTCATTTTTGTAGTAAAAGAAAAAAAATAGGAAGGAATTTTCAATTAGGTTCTTTTGTGGATTGTTTTGAGTTGTTTATAAAGATATTAAATCTGTGAAATTTATTTTAAATTCTATAAAAATGTATTATCCAATTAAAAATTTTATTTCTTCAACAGGTTTATATAAAATGAAGACAAATAGGAACATTTTAATTACGCATTCTCCAATAAGGTATCCCGTTTAGTCGAATTTTTCAATCCTATTCTTGTAATAATTTAGACTACCGAAACAAAACTTTTATAGAAGTTCCCAACCTTGCTACAAAATGACTTATAGATATCGCCAATCA
The DNA here is from genome assembly GCA_030620095.1 of Kuschelorhynchus macadamiae. Taxonomy (NCBI): domain Eukaryota; kingdom Metazoa; phylum Arthropoda; class Insecta; order Coleoptera; family Curculionidae; genus Kuschelorhynchus; species Kuschelorhynchus macadamiae. The sequence continues at coordinate 616,264 of JAUTXW010001351.1, forward strand.
CATTGCTAGGATTTATAATTGCAAAAGGCATTTCTCTAATCGAATACTTAACTCGAAACATACCCTTGATATATGCGAAGGCAGAGCGAATATCCAACATGACGCCAAAATCGTAACTTGCGTGAATTTAATATCATGTTCGAATTGGAGTTTATTTTAATTAACTTTCACTACTATTTCGATGACACCCTAGGTTAAGTAAACAGATGCCAACACAATCAAGAAATTGCAATGCCTGTATGCTACAGACAAGACTTTGACAACTGGATATTGACGATAGGTACGTGTGCTGCTCTGTTATATAGTATGTTTAGGCCCGACATAAATAAAGTATATTTTTAAATTCCTTTTTTATTTATTCGAGTCAGATAAATTACCTAAGAGACTAATGCGTGTACCCCGCAGAAGCAAAATAAAAATGTATAACAATGAAAAATAGCATCACAAATTTTCACTTTCGACAATCTAGGCGATAAGCCTTCTGTCGACTTCTCTCACTTTAGATCCGATCATTTAAACTATGAAAAAAATTGCCCTCGAAAAACTTTTTTGCCAATTTTCATTTTTGATGCAAGAACAAAACAACAACCTATCATTTTCTAAGGACAAACTACCTGTTAATTTCCTGTCTGTAGACCAAGTGGTGTTGATATTCCCATATATATATAAAAATATATAGATATATATATATATATATATATATATATATATATATATATATATATATATATATATATATATATATATATAGGAATAATATATATAAAAAGAAGAAGCTAAATGGCAAACAATACAAATAATCAAATAGCCAGATCTTTTTCAAGCCTTTGGGTTTCCCCTGTATGAATAGTAGGTATGGTTGACAATTTTGCCAGTAACCCTAATTTTTATAGTTATTTACTTAAAACCTATTTTAAGCATATCGGTCCAGAGCCGAGGTTAAATAGGCAGGTATTGCTGTATGTTTATTTAAAGATGAATAATATTATTTGGCCTACCATACGCTCTTGGCAAAGAAAAAGTATTTATTCAAGATACGACCAATCTATTGTATACATGTTGACAAAAAGACAATCGAATTTAAGCCGCCCTGTAGATAGTATTGGTTCTTTGCTCAGGTTTATGTAGATTTAATTAGAGAGTTTCAGTAATATAGCAGCATGCAGCATGTAAAGATGTGTATGATAACCAATACTATTTATAAACTCTATTAGCCTAATAGAACTTTAATGGCTTACTTGCTTACTTTTTTATATTAAAACATAAATATAAAAAGATAACAATAAGATACATTATCAGATATGTGGTGCAGATTAACTTTTTATATATATTAGGTATAGGTTATAGTATGCCGAAAAACAGACTTTTTCAAAAATTTTGGAATTTCGATTTGGAATAGGGCACAAAAATTTGCTTTCGTTATCCCAATAAAAATGTTTATCAGCGGTATGGAATATCGGCTTGAAATAGAGTGCAAAAGTTGCCTTTCGTTATCCCAATAAAAATATCTGTTGACAGTGTGGAATAGTGTGCAAAAATTTCCTTTTGATATTTCGGCAAACATATTGTAATTTTATATTTTTAACGTTAATTAATTAATAACGTTTATTTCCTACAAGGCCATCTGGGACAATACTTTATCACATCTGTCTGCTTTTAATGAAATAATATAAAACAATAATAAATACACCTGTCTGCTTTTAATGAAAGAATATAAAACTATAATAAATACATATTTTAGAGTTACTTGCCTGAATCAGGCCCTGTCACTATGTCGCCGGGCACGTGACAAAACGCCGCGGCCGCCCGCCGCGCTCACTGCTCACTGCTCAGTAATAGAGAAGCGTAACTGCGCGAGTGCTGTCGAAACCAAAAAAACTATTTCGTCCTTGTGTTGTTTCCGTAAGTTACCTGTATCCAGTGGAAAGTCATAAATAAAACGAATAATTATGAATTTCTCAAAGACTTGTTATACAAGACGAGACATCGAGTGTCCTCTAGTTGGATCGCAGGCCGATTTTAAGGATATTATTCCTACACAAAAAGATATTTTGAAGTGCTTCTTATGGATAAGGTACAGTTAAAACTATCGGATTCTCGAAAAGAGCCAATAGTTTCAGCGATTTTGAGCATACTTTCTGAAAAGATATTATGTTTATGGGAGAAAGCATCAATCCCTACAGTGACACGTAAACGTGTTTTGCAACTCATTAAAATACAACATTATAAATACTTAAAAGCTTTTGTGGTATTCAAAAGCTAAAAGGAGTGAGAACTATATTTCAAAAGTTCAAACTTACAAAGTTGGGATTAAGAAACTCTGAAATATGTGCTTGGAAATGCTAAAACCTTGAGGAATGTTCTTGTAGCAAAGATAAAACGGCACATAACACACAACCAAGTAAGTTTATGTTAATTTTTATTAGGGAAATTTTATTCATATACTTAATATTCTCGTTGTAAATTCATTTTACCACACTCGACTTTTTATCAATAACTTTGTTCACATTTTATTTCCTTTTCCATAAATGTGTGCTTTATGAACTAAGTAAAAACTGTCATTCTCTATTTCAACAGTAGTAGAAAACTATCTATATTTTGCGTTGCCGGTTACTCGGTAGAAATCCATAATAATATATTAATATATATTAAGTAAACGTAAAAAAATACAAATGTTTTTTACTACACTTTCACTATATTTATTTTTAATAGCACTACACAGTAGCTTCTTCAGATGTTACATCTTAAATATTTATTGGCGTAAATTCCAAAACTATTGTAATATCTAGAAATTTCGTGCACCTGTGTTTTCTCGTTTATATATAATTATTGTTTAAGTATCTCCAGTTGAAGTGTAACGTCTGAAGAAGCCAATGTGTAGTAAAACATGTTACTTGTTATTAAAAAAAATAATGGAAGAATGGTAAGAAATATTTGTATTTTTGTATATTTACTTAATACAATAACTAGTTTTTAGACAAATTCACCTATCAAACACGCGATTGTTCTTACAGGTACCTTGAAAAGAAAGCCCCCCCCCCCCCCAACGAAGAGAAGAATTAAACAATAGTTTTCGTCCTGCAAATGACACGAAATTAAGACTGCAGATAAATCAACCTTTTGAGGTACCTTCTACTTCTAAGGACTTTACATGGAATACACACAATGTTGAAGAAATAGATGGCGGACCTCATAGAACGACAGTTGAAAAACACATTTCTTTGGTGGAAGAGCCAGGTTCGGTTTCTCAAGGCAGATATTGTCTATTTCAAGTTAAAGTTGACTTCTTACAAGAAAATTACTATAACCTGCCGGGCTTATGATCAGTGGGTTGTGATGGTACAGTACACGGGATCAAAAAATGGAGTTATCCCCTCTACTTGAATTGAAGTTAGCACGTTCCACAGTGATTCATCTGCCATTTGCATGCCAGTGAGCTACTTTTAACGCATCTATTTCAGTATCTTGATGGACAACCGGTCCTAGTGCTGTTTCAAGTTCACTAGGCAAGCTTATAGTTTGATGTGAAAACTTGCCAGTTATTTAGAATTATGACGTCATTGATTGTGAATTGTAAAAATGAAGCAAAACATGTCTGGAAAACCCAGTAATCAAACGCAATGCATTTTTGCACACCCGGAAGATGTGATAATATGTAAGCAAAGAAGAGGACAAATCCAGAAAGAATTCATTCTTTTGAAACACCAAAACTTAGTTTTGATGCAAATAATTATACTAATTTAATAGACTGGCAAATTAATTATATTACTCCTCCCCCATCAATTCACAGTTTAAAAATAGATGTATTATAAAGTATAATAGAAAAACTCCAAATAAAGTTATTCAGCTTGAATCTTATCCTTGTCACACTCAAGCAGTGGAACAATGCGTGAAATTGATAACGGAAGCTAAGGGTTTATAAACGCTAGATTAGAATTTCGTAAATTGATGCCACAGTATGAGAACAATCAAAGCTCTTTACAATAAATTTTGTCCGGTAGACATTTCATTACGTAGTAGGAGCTTGTTGTTTGTTAGTTCGCGTTCAATATTCTTGTTATCTTGTTATAACGTTCTTAGGCAATACAAAGCGTAGATTATGTAACTTTTTTTATTAATAAACGTCATTCGAAACGTTCGTATTTTAGTTTATTCCTGAGTTTTTGAGTTCCGATAAAGGGAAGAGGATTCAAAATCATGACCCTAAATTTTTTGTATTTCTTTTTAATTTTGACCTCCAATAGGGGGCAGAAGATGCATTCCAATAAAAAAAAACTGTTAATAAACAATTTTGTTGTAATAAAAAAGCAACTTCTGAGAACTATTCCAAATCAAAATTTTAACTTTAAATTTTCAATTTTTTTTAAATTTTGGAATCCGGTAGGGAGCAGAAAACATATTACAATAAAAAAAACTGGTAGCAAACATTTTTTTTGTATAACAAAAGGCAACTTTTTCGGACTATTTGAAAACCAAATTCCAAAATTCGAATTTTCGGCCCACCCTACTATATATATAAAATAAAATCGTTGATTCAAAAATACATATATTTTTTAATAATTCATCAAAAAGATTCAATTTGTTTTCATCGGGGGACTTATATTTTAGGAGTACAACAGATTTTATTAGCAGCAAACTATCGGCATAGTCCCAAAGAGCAACCTAAATCTTAAGTGAAATGTTTTCTAAATTTGACAGAATAAGACATTTTCATCTGCTCTTTTTTATTTAGGTGGCGTTACTTTTCCCTGGTTATCTAGTTATTCCCATTTGAAGGGTTCCCCTTAAAAATGTTTAATATACTGATTGTTTTATATCATTGATATTAAAGGTCTTTAGGGTTTATAACGTTTGCAGATTCTTGTTACATAATAAATTCCTTATTTTCCTTCCTACAAATCATAAAATGTTAAGTGGCTAACGCAGTGCTTTTATATTGCGATAATATTTCATTTGTTTTTATCCACTGTTTGCTTACAGAAACTTTAATGGAAACTTTAATGATCTACTGGAATTTTCATAAGCATTGAATTGCACTTACAAAACTGATAAATTATTTAAAATTGGAAAATTCGCATTATAGCAGCCACAGAAAGCTAGTATATAAAAAAAGTGATTCAATTACACAATCTAAATCTAGTAAGTAATTTACCTCGGGTTGTAGTCATTTTGAAATATAATCACGTAGTTGCGCTTAATTTGGGAATAGTTTTTTTAGAGTTTACATTGCTCTAGGGTGTGGCGTTTTAGCATAAACTAACTGACAGCATAACTTTACATCATTTCGATTTCAGTTGTTATAAATGAACACTTAGAGTAATAAAAAAGGAATTAAGCTGTAGTATTTAGATCAAGTTAATAAGTCCATGTTACCAATAAGAACGATAATATTAATAATAATGATAATACTACTACTAACCATAATATAGTGTTGTTATATACAAATAATTCTCAGCTTAGGAGGAAAAAATTCAGAATACATTGGTTAGTTTTTTTTATCAATTTTCTGCCTCGATCAAATGATGATCAGTTATGTCACTTTATGTAATTAGCTTCAGAAGAAATAACCGGAAAATGAATATTACATTACATAACTAAACTGTTCTCAGAAAAAAAAACGGTGAAGCGTGGTTTTTGCATCAATTTTGCAATTGCATAAGGAAATAGATATTTGAATATATTGAAATAGATATTATATATTTTAGGATCAGATTAACAGATTTTGAGAAGGTCACCAAAATAAGAATTTACCGCATTTAAAGGATTTTCAACTGGTTTGGTTTTTTGTCTACTATATAGGGGAGAGTGCCGAACTGATTTCGGTAATTCTTCTAAGTTATTAAATGAGAATTCACTCTCATTTAACCCTAATTTCGATTTACTTTAATTCTGAAAATTATTACAAATTTATGGCCAAAAAACTGTTTCTAAAAACGAGGACAGCGTGATCACATGCGGCTCCCGATGCTCTATTCTGCGCTACTTCTGATGTATATTTACACGAACTTTAAACAGATTGTACCTACCCACCGTAATGAGCGGTTACAAGTGCACTAGCTTTTCTCAGCTAGCAAAATCGGACCCAAAGAACTATTGCTTGTACTTTGCGTAGAGTTTGTAAGTAAAAATTTGAAGATAGCGATTCGATGCCATTTTCAAGAAAAAATTTAAACGGAAAAGGAAAAATCACTTTACGCTTAACTAATCGCTAAAATATAGGGACGTTAAAATACCCATTTTAAAAGAGCGGCATTTTGTGAATGTGCCAAAACCTAAAAATATAGAGTTACAATTATTAAAAACTTACAAAACTATTTTATAATTTCATTGAGATCTTTCCATCAGACTGGGAGTATTATACCTTGCCAGTTACGTAAAGAGAGTTTTGTAAAGGAGAAATTTTGTTTACAGGGTATTATAATTTTAAACAAACAACAACAAACACTTATTAGAACATTTCAATTAGGGATTTGACGACGACTAAAAGAATACTGAGTTTTGTTAGTTTAAGAAATTTTACTCTTTTTTTATCTCCTGTCACAGTTACGAACGACAACCACTTTACAATGGCTCCTTTAAGTGTTCTCAACTTTTAAGAATGAATTCAGGTTAAAAAGGCTTTTCAAGAGAGGTGCTACTTGATACCTCTTTTATATTTTTAAATCGAGAAATCAAAGACAAAATACCAAATATAAAAATAATTTAGTCATAAAGGAGATTTCGAAGAATATTTAGGCGAGGATACCCGGTCGCAATATATACATAAATCGAATAACTAGAAAGATACAAATTTTACACTCTTTATAATAACGTATAATCTATCAACGTGACTTTTCTGACATTAATAATAACGTTAGAGCGAAGTTATCCTCAAAATTTTCGCCAGACGCTGGTGATACGGACGGGCCTACTATTTGTTACTAAGCCAGTTCAATTCAATTATATAAGCTTCTACAGAACAATATATATTTTTAAAGTCTTTATTGTGAGAGTACGCACACGCGGTCGTTAGACATCTTCGAAGAGCCTCAAAAATATTAAAATAATATTTCCGTAATTATTTATTTGAAAAGTATATTCGTTTAAAAACATCTAAACAATGTTAAAATTCATGTTCACTATCCAAATATTTTTTGAAGTTTTCTATGCATATACAAAAAAGCTTAAAATATTACCAGATATAAATACCTCACCATTTAAGGGACACAAAAAAATGAAAACATTATCGAAGTAGTTATTTAAAAAATTCGCTCGTTTAAAACCATCTGGACACTGCCCCACTTCATGTTCACCAACAAACTATTTTGCAAAGTTATCTACGATTGTAAAGAAAACTTAACTGGTACCGGATATGAATGCCTTACCGTGTCGGAGGACCCCAAAAAATGAAAATAATATTGTGATAGTTACTTATTTGATAAATGAATCCGTTTAAAACCATTGAGCACTGCCCCACCTCATGTTCATTAACAAACTATTCTTTTTAAGTCTTCTATGCATATACAAGGTGTAATTTAATTGATGGCTGAAAATGCAGGATATTATTTCTTAGCTTATTTAAAAAAGAAAGGTTCATATGAACATAAATCCTAAACCTCTAAACTTTTGAGCTACATGGTGTTAAAGTTTAAAAAAAATCGTTTTCTTATCATAACCTTAATACTCTTCTTAGTATTTTTATTTCAATTTGGCACGCACCTACTAAGCACCAATAAGCATTTTTTGATGTAGAAGATTTTTTAATATTTCTACCAGTGGCGTCCGTACGGGATGTAGACTGAAGATTTTTCTAAAAAAATATGGTACGGCACTGCTTTTTCCGGAAATGAAAATTACTCCTGAAATCCTCATTTATTTTGCAAGAAATTTAATTTCTTGACATTTTTTCGTCCGACGAACTGTTTTGGCGTAAAAGAATAAAAACAATTTTCATGCATGGCAAAATCTTTAAAATCTAATAGTAATGAAAAATTCGTTTTCGACTCAATACTTAAAATAATACTAATACATTTTTTGTATTAAACTTGAATTGTAGTACTGGCTATTTTAATCCATTGACCTTTATTTTAATAAAAATTAGACAAAAACACATCTTACCTACAAACTGCCATATGAGAATTCAGCGATTTTGCAATGGATGAAAACTAAAAAAAAATTTTACAAGTCTTGACAACTTCTATGCATAAAATAAACTAATATTTAATTTAATTATTACAACAATTGTTGAAAATGTCCTCCTTCTGCTAGAATACAGGCTTCAATTCTATTGCTCATGGATTATCGAAACCTTTTAAAAATTCCTGAAGTATTTCTTATGGTTTGGCAAAAAGGTAAAAATTTTTTGTCTTAGTTCTTCTTCAGATTGAATCGCTATGTATAAACTAATGTCTTGAGGTGCCCCCACAAAAAATAGTCTAAACTATTGAAATCAGGGGACCTGGGAGGCCAAGATTGAGCTCCTCCATGTCCTTTCCAGTGATTAGTAAACGCCTCATTTAGAAATTCCCTACGATGAATGCTAAAATGTGCAGGAGCACCACCATGCATGTTCCACATTTCTTCTCTTAATAAAAGAGATACATCATCAAGCAAAATTGGCAAATCATTTTCAAGAAAGTGGCGCGGCGGTAGGATAGTTCATCCAGTCGTCCTGGAAAGAAAAAAGGTCCTATGAGGAAATCTCCAACTATTCCAGCCCACACATTTACGGAAAACTGTCAATGCTAAGACTCCCACTTTCATGTAGTCTTCTGTGTATTCTTGAAAACATTCTGGCATCGGAAATGATACGATTTGGATACCGCTCTTGATATATCCGCCTAGCCATAATCGCATTCCCGTCAGCAAGTCCTTAGGTGAAATGTATATCTACTAATACGGAATTTGTAAATCTTAACATAATTTACTTATTTTCTTTTTATTATCAATTAAAGAAATGTTCACAATGTAAAAAACTGCAACTTATGAATACTTGTCAAAATAAGACCGCAAGGTAATTGACCAAATGTCATTATTTTAGAAACAAAATAGGACACTAGCCTACTAGTTTACAATAATTTCGTTATACCACAAATGCATGAAAACCATTTTTATTTTTTTACGCGAAAACAGTTCGTCGTCTGAAAAAAGTAAGAAATTAAATTTGTGGCAAAAAAAATCATTTTTAATTCCAGAAAAAGCAGTGGCCTACCATACTTTTAAAAAAAATCTCCAGTCTACATTCCGTACGGACGCCACTGGTAAGAACGGTATTAAACTTATGATAAGAAAACGAATTATTTCCTAAGACTTTAAGGCCCTGTAGCTCAAAAGTTGTGGGGTTTAGGACGTATGTTCATATGAACTTTTCTTTCTTCAATAAGCTAAGAAATCATATCCTGCATTTTCAGCCATCAATTAAATTACACCCTCTATATATAAAACTCAAAACGGTGCAAGATATAAATGCCTCACCGTTGTCTTATAAATGGAAAACCCTGTATATTTTAATTTTATGTTAAAGATAACATTACCAACTTTTAAAAAATACTGTACGCGGTGATCATTTATAATGTCCCCCCCCTCTAACTTTTTTATTTGACGTTTGGTAGAAAAACGTCAAATATAAAAGTTTCACAAAAAAACAATAAGCTATTTGCAGCATACATTTTTATATATACAGGGTGTTGCCGGAATCACCCACAGATTAAAGTTATGTTTTTTTAAACGGAACACCCTGTATATTATACGCTAAATTAAATCCTATGAAAATTCTGCATATTTTTTGTATAACATGTCCTATACCCAAATACAATAGTTTTCGAAATATCTGCGATTTATTCTAAAGCTGTGAAGGTAGATCGATACCAACAAACAAAATGTTTGTTTATAACTGACAGTGACAGTTACACATTTAGCAACATTATACGTTCTTTTTATTGTAAAATGCCCTATTCGGAAAGAGAAAAACGATTAATTTTGGAAACTTTTATCAAAGCAAATAAGAGTGCTAAATTGGCTCAAAGAGAATTACGTGTAATTAACCCCCGGATGCACATTCCGGACAAAAAAACCTTTCATCGAATTTATGAAAAATTTCAACAAACATCCAGCCTAACGAGAAAGAAGAGAACAATGGAAATTGATGAAGGTAGTGATTTAAACATTTTACTAAAAGTGGAAGAAAATCCCAATATTTCCATAAGAAAAATATCGGGAAGCCTGAGAGAAGAGCTTATTGATCCAAAAAATACATCTTATGGGAGGATTCAAAACACTCTCAAAAATGCAGGATACAAGGCGTTCAAAATTAGGCCTACCACAAAATTAACGCCCAGGCATCGAGAAAAAAGGGTTGAATTTTGCCATGCAATGTTGGAAAAAGTTAATGAAAATGAAGATTATTTAAAAAATGTTTTTTGGACCGACGAGTCATCGTTTTCTACTAGTGGAATGATAAATCGAAAAAATAGCAGACAGTGGGCCACAGTAAATCCCCATTGCTACAGGGAATTTCAATTTCAAGGACGTCAAACTGTTAATGTGTGGTGTGCTATTTTAAACAATAAAATAATAGGCCCTTATTTTTTCGAAGATACTTTAAACGGTAATGGTTATATGAATTTTCTCCGGAACGAATTAGAAAACTACATGGATGAGCTCCCATTGGAGCAACTGAGAAACCTCGTCTTCCAACAAGATGGTGCTCCGCCTCATTGTGTCGTATTGGTTAAAGACTATTTAAACCAACAGTTCACGGAATGGATTGGAAAAAATGGTACGATAAACTGGCCACCTAACAGTCCTGACTTGACGCCGATGGATGCATTTTTATGGGGAACTCTAAAAGATCGTGTGAACGCAAATAACATCGAAAATAGAGAACACCTAAAAGTCTTGATTAGAACGGAAATTCAAATTCTAAATCAAGAATATTCCCAGTCTATCACTGCCGCTTTGGATCGATTACGAAGAACATACATCAAATGTATTGAAGAAAACGGGGGACCAGTTGAACAATTCCATTTGTAAGAATAAATGTATTATATTATTATCTAAATTATTAATTAAGTTTTAGAAGTTTTTTTTGTTTTTGAAGCTTTCAGGCTTCCCGATATTTTTCTTATGGAAATATTGGGCTTTTCTTCCACTTTTAGTAAAATGTTTAAATCACTGCCTTCATCAATTTCCAATGTTTTCTTTTTTCTCGCTAGTCTGGATGTTTGTTGTGATAAAAATTTCGAAAATTAATTGTTTTTCTCTTTCCGAATAAGGCATTTTACAATAAAAAGAACGTATAATGTTGCTAAATGTGTAACTGTCACTGTCACTTATAAACAAATATTTTGTTTGTTGGTATCGATCTACTTCACAGCCACCTAAGCTAAATTATAAGCTTTAGAATAATGTTTTTATTTCTGAATGATAAAATCGCAGATATTTCGAAAACTATTGTATTTGGGTATAGGACATGTTATACAAAAAATATGCAGAATTTTCATAGGATTTAATTTAGCGTATAATATACAGGGTGTTCCATTTAAAAAAATATAACTTTTATCTGTGGGTGATTTCGGCAACACCCTGTATATATAAAAATGTATGCTGCAAATAGCTTATTGTTTTTTGTGAAACTTTTATATTTGACGTTTTTCTACCAAACGTCAAATAAAAAAGTTAGAGGGGGGGGGACATTATAAATGATCACCCTGTACATGATGCCTTTCTGCCAAAAGTTTTTAAAATTATAGAGACCTATAAAAAGAGGTATGGCACGACCCCTCTCCCCTATTAAAATTTCAGTGGTTGTTCCCCCCAGATGGGGGGTAAAGCTACGGAGAAAAACACTGAAAAATAGTTTCTAAAGCCGGCAAATGGCCAGATGGTTTTAAACGGATCCGTTTATCAAATAAGCAGCTACCTCAATATTATTTTATTGTTTGGGGCCCGCCGACGGAGAGGCATTCATCTCCGGCACCATTGTAAGTTTTCTATATATTCATAAAAAATTGTAGTGGCAGTGCCTAGACGGCTTTAAGCCATTCATTTGTCATATAAGTAGGTACCGCAATAATATTTTAACATGATGAGGTCCGTCGTCGGCGTCGGTGACGCCTTCATAGTACCCTTTTAAGTATTCTATGTACTCATAGGAAACTTTAAAAAATAGTGAACATGGATTTCAAATAAATAACTTCTTCGATAATATTTTAATTTTTTTGTGTCCTTTAAATAGCGAAACATTTATATCTTCTTCAAACCAGAAAAAAAAGAAGAAGGAATTAAAAAGCAATTTAGTCTTCTTGGTTTTGGATTTTGTCAGGATGCAGTCAAATAAAAGAGAATGCCTAGTATACGAAACTCTTTATTGTATGCTTTAGCTTTTGAGAATGCTTATTCTCTTCTTCAGGTCCTTTTAAATCGAGTTAAAAATAAACAAATCCATTACACAAAACAGATGCGATATTGTAGAACTTAAATTATTTAATGTATCTTTTTCATATACCAATGACGATGAACCAGCACTGAGAGTTACTTCTCTGCATTAGTTTATGCAGTTATGCAAAACTATGTTTGCCAAAACTTAAATATAAATTACATCATGTGCTTTAGTGTTTAATTGTTTCGTTCCGCACATTCAGAAATTTAAGTTCTACAATAACACATATGTGTTGTGTAATAGATTTGTTTATTTTCAACTCATTTTGAAAGGCCCTGAAGAGGAGTATAAGCATTCTCGAAAGCTAAATCATAAAATAAAGAGTTTTGTACACTAGGCTTTCTCTTTTGTTTTTTTTTTTAATTTTTTTTAGTTTGAAGTGCTTATTTCTAATTAGTCAATTACGACTAACCTTCTCTCTCTCTAATATATATATATATATATATATATATATATATATATATATATATATATATATATATATATATATATATTAGAGTTTTTCCGATAGAGGTCTCAACTTTATTTTTTCAAATACAGTACTATGATTTTTTTTTCGCTTATAATGTTGACCAAGCCAAAGTGTTTTCAATTCTAGGAGATTAAATTTTTCTTAAAGCCCTCTGGGCACTGCCACTACTTCAATTTTCTATGAATATATAGAAAACTTACAATGGTTCCGGAGATGAATGCCTCTCCGTCGGCGGGCCCCCAACAATCAAATAATATTGAGGTAGCTACCTATTTGATAAACGGATCCGCTTAAAACCATCTGGATACTGCCAGACTTTCTGTTCACCGACAAACTGTTTTCTATGATTCTACAGAAAATTTAAAATGGTACCAGATATGAAAGCTTCACCGTCAGCAGGCCGAAAAGAAGATTAAATTTTTCTTCTGGGAATTTTCGTTCAAAAGGATCGGCACGGTTAAATACTTCTGTAACGGATTAGCATATCGTTATGAAAGTTGGTATAAGGGATTATCAATAGTGTCAAATCTATAAATAATTTTCACAATGTTGCCAGTTTTATAGTTTTTTCCGATAAACTTCTCAACTAATATTTTTAAATACAATGTTGTGATAGATTTTTGCTCATACTGTTGACCAAACCTAAGTGCTTTCAACCCTAGAATAACAAATTTTTCTTCTGAAATTTTTAAAAGTATGGTAGACCGTATTTTCATTAAAAAGAAGCGGAATAGGTCGCACAGTTTTTGGCTAGTCTTTATGTTTCGTGCTTGTTGGTATATTTTTATTGTTAGAAAAACTGTAGATGTTTAAATTTGTTTCTCTGGATTCTTGAAAGCTTTTTATTTTAGCATCGTAACCAAATAGATTAATCTTTAAATCCGTTCACCTTTACTTAACCGGAAATCATTTTATCTTAATAACGATTTAAGTAACTTTCAAAATGTTGTGACAGATGGTTGACTACAATATTAATTGTTGATTAGCTATTTCCAAAAAGCCATTTAATATTTTATACTTCATGGTTCTAACAAAGTTGAGAGTTCTATCAGAAGAACTATCAAACTGACAACGTCGGAAATGTTATTTTTCCATCCGTCACTATTGATAACATTCCTATAGCAAATTTCACAACGATATATTAATCCGATGCCGAAATATTTAAGACGTTCGAAGTATTTTACCGTTCCGGTTCTTGTAAATGAAAATGCGGTCTTGCATATGTTTTAAAAAAATTAGAAGAAAAATTTGATTTTCTGGAATTGAAAGCTCTTGGATTTGGTCAACAGTATAAGCAAAAAACTATCATAGCATTACTGTAAAAAAATGTTAAGAGTTCTATCTAAGGTAAAACTGGCCACGCTGTAAATATTATTTTTAGATCCGGCACCATTGTTAATTCCCCGAAAAAAAATGATGTTCGAGGATGGAAAACGCTTTGCTTTAGTCAACATCATATGCAAAAAAGCAGCATGGTATTGCATTAAAAAAATAAAGGTCATATATATATATATATATATATATATATATATATATATATATATATATATTTATATATATATATATATATATATATATATATATATATTTATATATATATATATATATATATATATATATATATATATATATATATATACAGGGTGTCCCACTAAGGGCGGCCGGGTAGCTCTTCTCAGAAACTATGAAAGCCACAGCTTCGCGAAAATAAAATTCATAACTAAAGTGGCTAAGATAAATTGCTGGAAAATATTTTTAAGTTAGTAAAACTACCGCAAGATGGCGTACCTGTAATGGTAAATAAAAAAAACACTTTTTTTTTGCAAAAATACCCAACATGAGATAACATTTTGATAACAGCAGCAAAAACTCCAACAAAATCTGCGTCAGTTTTGTTTAAGGCGTTTTGTCATATTGTAATGGTTTAATATTTCTAATCTCGCCGATTGCCGCCAATTGTAATGGCTGAGGGTAATAGTACTGTTAAGACACTGGGATTCTTTGTTATTAAAACACGACTTTGATTTAAAAAAAGAATAACACTTATATTGAAAACTTAAATACAACAATATAACAAAAAATAAGTAAATAGGGGAAGAGCAAAGAAGTGTCTGTACTGGGTAGAAACCCGTAGAATTCTGTTCGTCCACTTCTTTGCAATTCATAAACTAACTTAGGTATAATGGTTAAATCTAAGAGAGGCCCTTTGTCGGCTCCGTTACTCTGTAATTTCGACAAAACAACATAATTCCCAAAGGGTCTAATAGCCTAGTTTATTTATTTATGATTGCCAAAACATTTCTTAAAACCAAGGTTTTATTGTGTGAATTATGGTATTTTTAAATAATTCTATTTCACTGTTTATACAAGATCTAAAAGTATACTAAATTTTATGATACTCAGAATAAAATCTGTCTAACATCTTGGGTGGACAAGGTCTAAACACACTTCCTTAGTTTTATTGCACTTAAAAATATCGACTGGCGTCTTGTATGGAAATGTGTGAGCAATTATAATACATTTAGTTTAATTAAAAATATATATGCAATGCTAATTAAGAATTAAGATAATAAAATTAATGAAATCACAACAATATTTCCAATAATAAGGTTCGGGGAAGGTGATAAATAAATTAACTTTCAAAGCGCTCTGTCTTCTACGTCTTTTATTTAATGTTATCCAAGTGGGTACTTGTTTGAAAGAACATTTAAAGCTCTTTTAACTACTGTCATTTTTGGCCCTCGATAGTTTTTGGTACACTAACTAGAAGGCGTTGTTTAAACAAAAGTCAATTTTTAGAGATTTTCTCGAAAAAAAATGTTGTCTAAATTCTGGCGAAACCGCGTTTTGATATCTTTATTCACTTTTTTGTTATTTCAAAATAACCTGTTTTCCGCTGATCAAAAAAAAATTAGCTTTTAATCATAATTAAATGTTATTATTCTGTGACAAAGTATTCTTTATTACAACTTGAAAGCAAATACTCCTTATTACAATAGTGTTGGCTTTACCTCACATTTTATTCAGGCTTGGTACTGGTCCAAATTTATTTATTATCAAAAATTTGAAGCATTTAAAGTCCAACGTGCTATGACCATAACAAAACGGTAAAATTGAAGTCCTAAAAAATTACCATTACAAAATTCTCATTCAGTGTTCAGATCTCGTGTAGTAAAGATCCCTGAAGATGCCTTGTGCAATCGAAGGCAAAACGTCGAATAGTAATTCCAATTTGACACGGTCTAATCCCAAGAATCATGATTTCTATATATATATATATATATATATATATATATATATATATGTATATATATATATAGGGTGTCCGAATGAGGATACGGAGCGGCTGTATCTCGACAATGGTAGAACCTAGAGGTTTGGAAAAAAAGATTCTTATAAGTAAAATGGGCAAAAAAAATAGCTGGAAATTATTTGGAAGTTCGTAATTTGACCGCTAGGGGGCGTAACTACTATAAAGAAACATAAAATTTATGCTATCTTGTAAAGTTAGACATTGAGCTATAACTTTCAGAACATTATTTGACAGTTTGGGTAATATCGCACCATTTTGATTTACGACATTTTTTCGTACCCATGATAATAAGGCAGGGGGGAGCCAAAGGATCTGTCAATATTTGCATTTTAACATCCCCTGAACCGTTCAACCAATTTGAATAATTTTGGTCTCATTCGAAACAGCATTTTATGCTTTTTTAAAGATAATTTTTTGATAAACTGTTTAGTTTAAAGTAAATAGACTCTAGGGCGTTATCTGCAGCGTTTACACATTTTTGTGATTTTTGGAAAAAAGTTAAACAGAGAAGAACTACTTTCTTAAAAGGCTCTAAACCAACATAAAATTAGCTAAATTTTAGTCGAAGCCGCATCCCGATATCTCCAACCGATCTTGATTTATATGAGAAAATTCGAGTGCTTTAATCAGATCAAGTTACCTTAGTGAGAAAAACAAATGCCGTAGCCATGGTAACTGCTAGACTGAAAAATATTGATTTCACAACTGTCAAAAGTTAGTTCTTATAGTTTTTGTGTCTCAGGTTTACTTTTTTAATTCGATGATCATAAAACATGTCATTTACTAACGTGGAAGCATATGATATGTTTCGCATTTATTTTCAATTTTACGAAAACGCTGTAATTGCGTCGCGTCAATATGAAATTCAATATCCACAAAGACAACATTTTTTTCGAGAAGTGGTTTCAAGATTGGGTAGGCGATTACGGGAGAAATGCAACGTTCATCCTACGCAAGCACCTCGAAGAACACGTATTTAGGAAAATATTATTAATGTTTTGGCTTAGGTGCAATACGATCCCACCTTACGCACTAGAAACGATCTGGGGGTCCCAAAAACAATTATCCACGAGATTCTTCAAGCAAATAAAATGCATCCCTACTACATTGTTTTACTTCAGGCATTACAAGATACAGATTTTGATAGAAGACTAAACCACTGTTACTGGCTGTTAAATATGATTCGGGAAAATCCATATTTTTTGTCAATAATATTATGGACGGATGAAGCAACTTTTAATAGCGCAGGAGGTGTAAAATTACATAACATGCATTACTGGTCTCAGGAAAACCCACATTGGATGCGGCAAGTAGAACATCAAAATCGCTTTGAACGTATAGTGCGGAATCGTGGAAAGAAAATTTATAGGCCCATATTTTTTGGAAAAAAAAACTTAATAGAGAAAGGTTTTTGGAATTTCTGAATATTTTTCTTCCTTTGCTGTTAGAAGATGTCGTCCTGAAAACAAGAAGAAATATGTAGTTTCAGCTTGATGGTAGGTAGTCGGGCAAATTATACCCAAATCGTACGTCAGCATTTAGAGCAACAATATCCGAATCGTGTTATTGGGAGAGGAAGTTTGTTTTCCTACTAAAAAGCTTGCCCAAGGCTAAAATTGAAGCAGCGGTTTTATCTACCGAAGATAGATTAAATAAATGCATTAATAATGACGAAAAACATCTTGAACACTCGTGAGCTTTTTGTGACTAATTTAAGTAATTGTAAGGGTTTTGTGATTTTTTCATTGGTTCTGTTGTTACGTTGGCCCGTTGGCCTTTAAACACGCTTCAAAACTAATTTCGAACCAGTCCTAAGTCTGGATAAAGTATGAAGGAAGGCTAGACGTGTTAACGATTTTGTGCCAAATGGGAACAAAGTTTAATCAAAACTTAAATTACGTGAGTTACCATGTTTGTTTTTTTGTTTTTGTTTTTCTAAGGTAATTAGATCTGATTAAAGCACTCGAATTTTTGACATTTTTTAATATAGATGAAGATCGGTTGAAGATATCGGAATGCGGTTTTCACTAAAATTTAGCTAATTTTATGTTGGTTTAGAGTATTTCAAGGAAGTAGTACCTTTCCATTTATCTTTTTTCCGAAAATCACAAAAACGTGTAAACGATGCAGATAACGCTCTCTAGTTTATTTACTTAAGGCTGAACTGTTTATCAAAAAAATTTCTTTAAAAAAGCGTTATGCAAATTGGTTGAGCGGTTCCGGTGATATTAAAAAGCAAATTGAAAGTTATTGCTCAACTTCTAACGTTCCAAGATACCGTGAGTTTTATGTTTCTTCATAGTAGTTACGCCTCTAGCGCTAAAATTGCGAACTTCAAAATAATTTTCAGCAATTTCTCTTGGCGATTTTACTTATATGGATTTTTTCCCAAACCTCTAGATACCATTTTCGAGATACAGCCCCTGTATATAAATTTATATATATATATATATATATATATAATATTTTGTTAGTAAATATGAACTGGAACAATGTCTAGATATTTTTAAACGAACATAGTTCAAATAAATAACTACTCCAATATTATTTTAATATTTTTGAGGCTCTTCGAAGATGTCTAACAACCACCTTTCCGCAGGCGCATGTTAAAAATATTACTACTATTTTGAAAAAGTTAATTCAATTTTGAACTGGCCTGGTAACAAATAGTAGGCTGGTTCGTATCACCAGCGCTTGGCGGAAGTTTTATGGCTGGAAGTATATGGATAACTTCACTCTAACAATAATAATTTACTTCTCCGGTCTCAAGGTCTCGCGAATAATGAGATGCTTATTGTTAAATTCCTTGACACTTATATTTTTCCCTATTTTTGTATTTCTTAAGGAATTTTTTACCTCCTCCGTGCTAGCTAAATCACGTATAGAAATAACTTCGTGCCCTTTTGCGTCTCCATTTTAACTTTTTTTTCTGAATAAGAAAATGTCGACGAGGTCTGCATTAAGTTTCCCGCGAAAGTGACAAGTTTAGTCGTAAAAAAGTTACGATTCTACTTATAAAATTTCTTTTCGCATTTTAAACAAGTTTATTTCATATTTCTTGAAACAGTTACGCCACTAACTTTTAACTGTAAACAAGGAATGGTGATAATGGCAAAGATAGATAAAATAAGCGCATACTGCTCTTATAAATTAGATTATGAAAAATATTAACAAGTTTATTGAGTGAACAATTTACAAACATGGTAGTTAAATAATATTTACTTTGTAATTAAGCTTTTTTTGTTTTAATTTTGTTTAATTTAATCAATTTCGTTTTGTTTGTGTACATCTAATTAGATTTATGTATACAGTTCTAGAATGGAGTTATTTTACGTTTTTTGTTACAAATTTTCAGGTCGATTTTATATGTAAAAGCATAAGATATTAAGCCTATTAACCCAAAGAGCAAGGTGTGGCCTAATGGTTTATCACCCGAATACTAGTGTCAATATTTTAAATCTTGCACTGAGTTGATCACAAAACATTTTACATTTTCACACATTTTAAAAACGCACAAATAAACGCATTTGACAATAATCATAAATAATATTTAAAATTTGTAAGCACGTAGACAATAAATAATTATATTATCTATAAACTTTCAAAAATAAATCACGCAAACAGCTGTTTAAGCTTGATTTTAATATTATTTCGTCAGGCAGCTGACGAGTTTCCAACGCAAAGTTCCTGCGCGGGGCTAAAGACATGTTACATACTTGACATTTTTCAATTTCCGTTATTTCGGGTTATCAATGTTGTTAGATCGGAGAACGCAAGAATAGATTGTGATGTTATCTAATGATTTTATCACCGATATTGCATAGGCATTTTAGTGAAAATTGACTATATAACCTGTATTTTGGAACTTAAATGGAATATTTGTTGATAGTTTGAGCTGATGGCGTATCTCAAGAGCGGCGATCTTGTAGATTTTATCGGACAGTATTGAAGTAGTTATAAGATGAAGGTTCCTCGGGAAAAGATATAAATTAAAGTGGAGCCTTAATTTCTTTCTTTTAAAACCTTTTAAAGTAAAAGTGGCTTCAGCCCGAAAAACATTGTTTCGGGTCTTTTCGATTCACTCTTATAAATGGAGATCATTTAAATCGGGCTTATATGTGGGACATCTAGGTTATTTCCCTCGTTCAGTAAGTTTAATGAATTCCACCAGTGTCTTTAAAAATTTGAAAAGTGTTAATTTAAAAAAATGGAGACCACGTGCGGACTGTTCCGGTGTAGATATCAATGGTTCCCATCCCCCATTTTTAGTCACTGTTACGTGCCGGGAACTAACCTTAAAATTGCAATTACTAGTGGTGGTAACCGTTTAGGCATCGTTCTGGTACCACACTGTTACCAAAATGGGGAATGATTTTAGGGTAATTTCGACATACCTCCTGCGTTATTGGATATTATTACTTTCCGATAGTTTGTTAACGTTATTGAATCCATGTAGTAATACTAACCAATGTCCCTTATTTTCTTCCATGCTTCCAATTTTCTTTCTCTTTCTACTATGATTATTATATCGTCTCCGTCTCCGCTATGCAAAGTGAAGTAAACTGTTGTAGCTAGAAAGTCTGCCAATTATGATATATAATAATATATGAATATTTATTAGCTGCTACTTCGCTAAGCAATATTATAAAATCCAAACGATTGAAGAGTTATTGTGAAAGTATAGAATGTAGGACGAAAAATATCAGGGCACTCCGACAATAACGTTTTTTTATAAATAAAACAACCCCTAACAATGAGCAAAATAATAAATAAAAGAATTATATATTTGAAGAGTTTAGTGATTTTACAGGGTTACTTTCTATATAAATGACAAAAAAACCTTAATACTGATTAAAAGAGTCACTTATGTCAAAAATGATATTTTCACAAAACCTAAGTACTAAGGTGACCGAAAGATAAAAACGGCGGTGATGTTTTTAGAAAACATGGCGAATATTAAATGGAGCTGCTTTAAAATTCCCTTGAGTCCTTCGAAGTTGAATTTACTTAACAAGAAGTAAGATGTGGAAGTGCTTATGATGTGTTACTTTATAATATTAATACTAAGTTTCAATTTCTTGTGTACTCGTGGGTTTTTTCAACCAAACTTTTTAGTAATGCTTACTTTAAAGTCGTTGTTCAGTTGTCACAGTAACCATCATTTTTGTTATAGTTGTTGTCTCATTTAGGTAGTTAGAGGTATTAGGTATTAAAACCACTGATTTACGGTAAAATATTGTTTCCACGGAGTAGCTAAAATTGTTTAGAAAATGTTACTATTGACTCACTACAGTTTATACAATAAAGAATAATATTTGGTAGCCAGTACCAATTTCTAACCAAGTTATAGAGACAGTGTCAATCGACATCAGTTTTTCAGACCTTATTGCTAGGGTTTGTAGAAGTCGTCTGGAAAAATTGTAAAAAGAAGTAATCCTATGTAATTGGTAATTATATTACATATTTTGTGAAAAAGATAAAAAAAATTATGGGAAATTTTTATTTTCTTGTATAGAGGATTATTAGGAATTAGTACTGTCAGATGCCTGCAGGGCATAAAATTATTCTTATAACACTAAATTAAAATATACTATGAGGGATATCAATTTAGTTTGGCTTAATTAAGTAGAGTATATTATAATGTGATATATATAAAAAGGTATGAGTGCAAATTTATATATTCCATTGCCATACTATAATTTTGTAGATGTCTCTATTTTACTTTTATGTTCTATAGTTGATTGAATATAGTTACTGATAGAGATATGATATAACTACTATTAACTGACGTGATTACTCCCCAAATAAATACTAGGATCAAAATAAAATATATTTGATAAAACCTCAACTTTGACAATCCACTGTATTTGTAAAGCCCCATTAACCACTACAAAAGAAGTATTTAAAATCAACTAATCTTGTTTTGGAAAAAGGTCGACAAGAACTGCCCCCCTTAAAAGTCTCTTATTGGCTGGAACGCGAAGCGTCGTCATAGACGCACCCTAATCCTTAATTAATAAATATTTCATGGTGTCGCCTAGAGTTCTACTGTATGTGAGAATTGTATTAAATTGAAATATAATTAGACTTCCACAGGCATATAGTCAGGTGATGGGGGTGCTCCTGGAAGGTCTGGACCTCTCCCCCCTCCCCGAAACTTTAAAAATATGTTGGTATTGGCAAGTTTCTTACTAATTTTCCTGAAGTTTGACCATTTGGACAGCGTGAATTTCTGGTTTGGACCTCCCCCCAGAACGGAGTTTCTGGCTACATGAATACATTTCCGTCTAAATAAGACAAAAGTACCTTCTATATAAATGTTTAAAACTTAAATTTATCAGCATTTTAGATTAAAAAGACCATGGCGAAAAAAAAAGGAAAAAATCTTTCAGCCAATCTTTTCTGAATGGAAACAATGCTTTTCAAAAAAAAACATCGTCTTTTTGAAAATCCTATTATAAAATATTCTATTGTATATTTAACATAGTAAATTGACAATTTATTAAAATTGAATCGAACTAAATGAAATGTTTCATTATAATTCGTTTTACTTGACAGGTTTAACTTAAGAAAGTTTATATGTGTCTGAACAATCTAAAAGATTGGTTTAGAGATAATGTGTTATTTATTACTTTCTTAGGCTTTTAAAACTGTCTTCACTAACATTACATAGATTTGATTTAACGACTTCTTTGAAAAACTAATATTTAAGATTGGTCACGAGAAACAGACTATTGCTTTAGAAAAATGCCGTTCTAAAATTAAGAATTTATATACTTTTTTACACAGCTATAGTCTATTCCGTTACATACTGCATATGTATCGAATTACCGGTCTTAATAGTGAACGGTTGCTAACAATGTTTAACACATAAATCACCATAAAAAAGCAAATAATGTTACATATAAATTTTAAAAAATATATGTTATTTACTTGTGAGAACGCCCATGAAAAAAATATGTGTTTTTTACAAAACCGTTGACTTTACGTTTATACTGCCCGAAGATATGACCGGTATTTTAGTCACATTGACGTTTTATCCGCTATTTGGAAAACAGTTGGAAATTGAGTTGGTGTGAGACAAATTAGTCGATATCGAACAGAGCCATGAAAAGAAGATCGGACTACCTAGTTAACTTAGCCAGAATACCTAAAATCGGTAAGTGAAATACGTAAACTACTTTTAATATTATAATATGTATGTACATGAAGGGTAAAGCTCACTGCCATCTTTATAATTTTGGCGGAAATTTTACTATCTTGTAATTCGTGAGATTATTTCTTTGCCAGCGTACTAGCTAATTAACTCAATTTAAATGATATATGGAGTTGCGCTATTTACTTCTTAGGCCGAAATATAGACTGAGCATCATGCATTAATAATGAAAATATACACACAAATTATTATTTTGTGTGTATAAACGCTGTCCAAAGCTCTAATTGTCTGCGATATGTTTAAATTCTTAACGTCAAGTTTAGTTTTTTATTGTGACATGCTTGTACAGGGTTAACTTAAGTACGTTAAAATATAACTTGATTAATTTTAAAAAAAGAAATAGTCAAAAATTCTGTTCAGAAAAAACTTTGCTTTAGAGATAAAATAATTCAACTTAATAAAATGTTTTGTTTTTGATATTTAGCGCATGAATGAACCGATTAAAATAAAATTTGTTACACCGACTTATGTGTCAATTTTACTATTAGTTTTAACAACGAACCATTTGTATTGCTGATTTTCTGTAAATATAAATAGCTATATATAAATGATGCTTTTTATGTAATATTATTTACTGCGAATCTGGCAAATTTAATATGCAATGGACTCAGTGGTTGACGTCTGCAATTTTAATCCACTCCTAATCAAATATAATTAAAAAGAAATTTGGGTGTACCCTGATGTATATACCCCCTTAGGGTTGAGTCTATTTTTTCGACAGGTATTAATCTTAATGAATGTTGAAAATATGAAATATTTGTGTTTTTTTAAAAACATTTCTTAGTCAATAGGCAAAGTGTATAGCGATGGTGGTGGGGGGGTCAAAGGAAAAAAAGGAGTAGTATAAAAGCATTAGTAGAAACTCTTCGTCGTTTTTATTTTCTATGAGCTTACTAATGAAATAAGTCTCTTAAGACAAGATCTATATTAGAAATAAGTGAAAGAGGAATGGAAACTAACGTTATGACCTCTTATAGCTGGCAGGCCAAGGAGCGCTGCGTGCATCTGGATTCACGGGCTTGTTTATATTAACTACCCAAGGAGTTTACATTTTTTTGAGAATTTAGAAGCTGCTGCGAGGAGTAATGGTTTGGTTGAAATTAATAGATATACTCTTTGAACCCAAATTTTCCCCTCTTCTAAATCCTATGGGATGTGAACTAATTTCATTAACACGCTATATTGGCCATCAGGCTAACACCTGGTAATTTAGGTTCTGAGATTTGGCCAAATCAATGGTGGTAGCTGTTGAGTTGTTAAATAATTGTTACGTCGTGTTTAAGTAGCATTTCGTAATCATATAGCGTGTAATAAACAATTCGTATATTGACTTACTCAACACCCAAATGTAGAATAGTTTAAGACTGCTAAGTTGAAAATAAAATATATATACATAGAATAAATATAGATATATATATATATATATATATATATATATATATATATATATATATATATATATATATATATATATATATATATATATATATATATTCCGGGTGTACATATATATATATGTGTGTTGAAAAGAACAGTTTTGCTGACGTTTCGCCAAAATTCAGTCTCTATTCGGACGCGCGAAAGAAGGCTTCAAAAATGCCAAATCTGATTTAGGCTAAACGTCAGCAAAACTGTTCTTTTCAGAACGACAGTAGTGAACGGATGTACACCCGGAATGAAAACACATTGTATTTTTCCATCCGTGAAGGAGTAAAAATCAACACATATAAATATATATATATATATATATATTTATATATATATATATATATATTATATATATATATATATATATATATACATATATATACATATATATATATATATATATATATATATATATATATATATATATATATATATATATATATATATATATATATATATATATATATATATATATATATATATATATATATATATATATATATATATATATATATATATATATATATATATATATATATATATATATATATATATATATATATATATATATATATATATATATATATATATATATATATATATATATATATATATATATATATATATATATATATATATATATATATATATATATATATATATATATATATATTATTTTTATTTTTATTTGACAAAGTTTTCGAAATATTTTCATTTTCATCTAAAAATAAAATATAAAAGTATATTGAACTTATATTTTCGATATCTGTTTATTTATATATTATATCTTTAAAAATTATCGAACGGAATGCATTACATAGAAGTGACGCAAGATTAAACAAAATATCTGGACACTATCAGAACATATAATTGATATTAGCCACACATGCAAAAGAACTGTTTTAGAAACCGCAGAAATTAAAAAATTAAGTTCAATTTATTCTAATTTTTTTATTTCTAGTTGAAACAAAATTTTCCAATAATGATAATATTGGTAATAATAACAATTATAATTAATTATATGAATAATTCTAAACTTGGCTTTCTTATACATACTCCTATTATTACCTAAAATTTAAACATATTTTTTCAAATATGAATATTGCTCTAAACCTTTAAATTTTAAACAAGCATTTTTTTCAAAATTACTACAAGTCTTTTTCGTTTTTATTATATGTTAGTCTAGATGCCTTGCATATATATATATATATATATATATATATATATATATATATATATATATATATATATATACATAACATTCCGGACTAATCGATGAAAATATAGACACATAAGTCGGTATATCAAATTTTATTTTAATCGGTTCTTTCATGCGCTAAATATAAAAAAAAAAATTATTAAATTGAACTATATATATATATATATACATATAAAATATATATATATATATATATATATACTTATATATATGTATATACAATATATATATATATATATATATATATATATATATATATATATATATATATATATATATATATATATATATATATATATATATATATATATATATATATATACCATGTGTCCCAAATTTGGCTTACATGCATTGCTATCTCGTAAACCGCTATAGCTACAGGGTGGGTTAAATTAGGAAAGTTTTAGAGAATTTTATTACAAATTTGATGACGTTTTGAAGTTTAGGATATCTTTTGTGGTTTTCAAGATAATTGGGAAAAATCAAAATGGTGCATTTTCAACTTTTGCCCGTAGCTTCTAAACGACTCGTATTATGGTTTTATGGTTTATACATTATTAGGGCACTTTTATTAGAGGAACATTATGGAGGTAAAACGAAGTTTCTAGCTTCAATTGTTTTTGAGATATTGGCATCAACTTTTTATTTTCTTACCGACGCCATATTGGATTATTGTATTTTTGGAAAGATCGTTTTAAGAGCTTTCCAATGATGTATAACAAGGTAAGATTATTATTTTTCTTGAGCTCTAAAAACCAAAATAATTGTTTTTTTTTAAGTAGGCTTTGATTACGCATGGCGGCCATAATGAAACAAAAGAATGCCGCATGTCAACAATCATTTTGTGTTCCTGAATAGTACTTGTTATCATTTTCTCATTGTGCCGAGTTTTTACAAAGTTTATTTGAGTTTCTTATACTACTTAAAATGGAGGGTAATTATTCCAACGAAGAGAATTTGGATATGATAGAACTTTATTTTAAAGCAAATAGAAATACACAAGCAGCTGCGCGTTCATACGAAGAACAATTTCCAGACCGACATCAACCAAGCCAAAGGCATTTCAGATTTCTAATTGTTAACCTGTTAGCCTACGGGTCTTTTTTGAAACCGAAACCAAAGACCTATTCAATAGATAATGAAGCAAGAAACGCAGCTATAATAGAAAGTGTCAGGGACAACCCAACAACCTCAGTAAGAAAGATTGAAGAACAAACGGCAATTCCCAAATCAACCGTCCAACGAGTCTTGAAAAAACTTCACTTTCATCCCTATAAACCTACTATTGTACAGGGTCTTCAGGTAAATGATTTTGCTAGAAGAATCACGTTTAGTGAATGGTTCATCAACAAATGCCAGCAAATACCCAACTTTCATTCTAAACTACTTTGGACAGATGAAACACGATTTACAAACTGTGGAATTTTCAATAAACATAATACTCATTATATCCTCATAATTTAGAAGAAAGACGTTTACAAACAAAATTTGGGTTCAATGTGTGGTGTGGCATTATAGGTAATTCCAAACAATGCACTTCTGCTTTAAATCACTCATAACAATTTGTATTTTAGATAACCGTTTGATTGGGCCGTTCATTTTTCAAGAAAATTTATCGGGTAACAGATATTTGCAACTATTACGGGAACAAATTATTCCAGAAGTTATAAATTCTGTTCCCCCAAACGACCTGCAAAATATTTGGTTCCAACAAGATGGCTGTCCGGCTCACGGTACCAGAGAGGTGATGGCGGTCCTCAGAAATACTTTCGGGGAAAATATTATCGCTAATAATGGCCCTGTTGCTTGGCCGGCAATTTTTATTTATGGGGATACGCAAAAAATGAGGTCTACGAATTTTCTCCGCCAGAAAGTCTCAGAGAGCTAGAAGACAGAGTCCGAGATGTTTTTGCTAATATTAACAGGAACACCTTAAGAAGGGTTACACGGAAGGTATTGGAGAAATGTCAAAAATGTGTGGAAAATGGAGGGAGGCATGTGGTGTAACTTATATTTTTTTTATGTGTTAATTTAAATTTAGTTTAGGTATTTTCAATAGTGTGATAGTTACATTTTAGTCATATATTCACTGTTAGTATAATATCTTATGAAAATGAAACATCGATGGTTGAATATATTTTTACCCATAAGCTAACAAGTTTACAATTAGAAATCTGAAATGCCTTTGGCTTGGTTGATGTCGGTCTGGAAATTGTTCTTCGTATATATATATAAAGTTCTATCATATATTCTCTTCGTTGGAATAATATCCATTTTAAGTAGTATAAGAAACTCAAATAAACTTTGTAAAAACTCGGCACAATGAGAAAATGATAACAAGTACTATTATGATGACATATATATATATCAAAGCCTACTTAAAAAAAACAATTATTTTGGTTTTATCAAGAAAAATAATAATCTTACCTTATTATATATCATTGGAAAGCTCTTAAAAAGATCTTTCCAAAAATACAATAATCCAATATGGCGTCGGTAAGAAAATAAAAAGTTGATGCCAATATCAAAAATATATATATATATATAAACCATAAAACCATAATATAGTTGAAAATATATTTTTATTATGAAAACCACAAAAGATATCCTAAACTTCAAAACGTCATCAAATTTGTAATATATATATATATACGAGATAGCAATGCATGTAAGCCAAATTTGGGACACATTGTATATATATATATATATATATATATATATGTATATTTATATGCATATATATATATATATATATATATATATATATATATATATATATATATATATATATATATATATATATATATATATATATATATATATATATATATATATATATATATATATATATATATATATATATATATATATATATATATATATATATATATATATATATATATATATATGTAATAATAAGCTAAGGCTAATTTAAAAAATATTAATCTTGACCATTGCAATAGTGAAGAAAAAGAACAAATACGGAAATTGTGTTATGAATTTAGAGATATTTTTCATTGCGAAGAAATACCTGAAACCTTCTTAAATACCATTAAACATGAGATTAAAGTGAAAGATCATACCCCAATATTCACAAAAACCTATAGTTACGCCGAAATACATCGCGGAGAAGAGATCAAATGTCTAAGCTTTTACAACAAAATATAATACGAGATTCGAACTACCCATGGTCTTCCCCTATTTGAATTCTTCCTACAAAAACTTGACAAATCAGGGAAACAACGCTGGCGAATTTGTGTAGACTACCTTAAGCTTAATGACATCAAGATAGCTCAAAAATTTTCTATTCACCAAATAACAGAGATTCTAGACAAGCTAGGTAAAGCCCAATACTTCACAACTCTAGACCTTGCTAATGGATTTCATCAAATTCAAATGAACGAAGAGGACATTTCCAAAACAGCATTTAGCACTGACACAGGACATGAATTCTTACGTATGCCATTTGGACTTAAAAATGCCCTTGCGACTTATCAACGCGTCATGAATAACGTTTTACGTGGCTTACAAAATGAAATATGTTTTGTTTATCTTGACGATATAATTATATTTAGTACAAGTCTTCAACACGTAGATAAATTAAAAAAAGTTTTTACCAGATTGCGAGATTCCAATCTTAGGGTACAACTTGATAAATCCGAATTTTTAAGGAAAGAAGTACAATATTTAGGACACCTTGTAAGTAATAACGGAGTAAAGCTCAATCCTGATAAGATCTCAGTTATAAAAAATTTTCCAATTCCCACAACTACTAAAGAAATTAAATATTTTTTAGGCTTAGTATGTTAATATAGATATTCAGATATTCAATTCATAAAAGACTTTGCCAAAATACCAAAACTCCTAACCCGCTGTTTAAAGAAAGACATAAAAATAATACATAATCATGAATTTATAAATGCATTTGAACACTGCAAAAATCTTTTAATAAATGCCCCAATTTTACAATATCCCGATTTTTTTTTTGAAAACAATTATTTATTTCACTAACTCTTTGTATACATACAATTTACAATTCTCTAATCAGTGCTTAAAAGCTCCGGCCTCGAGAATACCTATGACTAGTGTTGAATACATTAAAGAGATTCACTTAATACCTAAATATATTTTAATATGTTTAACAAATATAATTTTGAATATTTCTTATGTTTTCTGGTACCTTGTTGAATGCTTTAGAAGATAAAATATAAGGATTATTTAAGCCTATATTAGTTCTAGAATATAATTGACAAAATTATTTTGAGATCTAGTATCATGACTATGTATATTATTGGACATTACAATATTAATATTTGACATTTGCCTTTTATTCAATATTTTAAACATAATTTTAATTTGTTCTAATTCTAATACAATACTAAGTCTAGGGATGCAAAGTTCATTATACAATCTATCTGTGTTAGTTAATCTGTCATACTTAAATAACATTTTCAAAACCTTGTTCTGAAGAATCTGGACTGAGTCAAAGTTGGTTTTACAACACGACCCCCATATTGGCAATAAATATCTGAAATGTGACAGAAAGAAGGCATTGTAGATACTGTGCTTAGTTTTATTGGTAAGATAGTTTCTGCACCTGAATATAATTGGAACCATGGAAATTATTTTTGAAGATATGTGATCAATGTGATTGGCCCAATTTAGGTTATTATCAATTTGAAGGCCCAAATAATTTATGTGTTGTACTTCATTTATTTTTATGTTTTTTATTTGTATAGTAAGATTTTGTATATGTTTATTTTTTTGCTTAAAGATAATAAAATTGGTTTTGTCAATGTTTATTTTGAGTTAATTATAATATAACCAATTCAAATAAAGGTTTAGGTCACTGTTTACAGTATCATTTAATGTCCCTTCCCTCCCACCTGTAAAGATCAAGACCGTATCATCAGCAAAAGTGAAATACTTCGCTTTAAGTCCTACACATCTCAGATTCAACACTTATAATATGTACAATAGGGGTCCCAGAACCGAACCCTGAGGCACTCCATACTCACTAAAGCATATATTACTACAAACATCACCTAGCCTAACATATTGCTTTCTACCTATTAAATATGACTTTATTAGATTGTACATAGTTCCCCTGAAACCCATATGCCTTAACTTTCTCAATAATATTTCAGTGCTGACGACATCAAATGCTTTTCGCAGGTCAATAAATACCGCCACTACTATAAGACCCTCATCCAATGATCGAGATATACAGTCGACAAAGTCCATGGTTGCGCTAAGTGTACTACTATATTTGATAAAACCATACTGAAACCGATCAACTTCAATATATTTATTTATAAACTTGGTAACCCATTTTTTAATTATTTTTTCTATAATTTTTGAAAGAACGCTTATGACTGAAATGGGCCTATAGTTGTTCATGCAATCTTTAATCCCAGATTTAAAAATTGGACATATTTTACTGATTTTCAATTCTTCTGGAAATATACCAGTTTTTAGGATATTATTAACTAGGGTTGTTAGAATTTTTGTAATGTCATTTTTTAGGTTTATTATGTCCCTCACCGTCACTTCATCATGTCCTGGAGCAGAGTTTTGTTTCAGCTCAGATATGGTTTCACCAATTTCTTGTTCATTAGTTGCCTCTATAAATATACTATTTTCACAAAATATATCTTCAAAATCAGGGACATAGCCTTATGCTTGAATTTCATCATTTAGTTCTAGCACAATGGACTTCCCTATCTCTGAAAAATGTTTATTTAAGTGCCCTAAAATGTCATTGATGTTATCGATTTTATTATCATTAATTATTAAGGTATTAATATGAGTTCCTACATCCTTATCTTTAAAAAATCCATTTACAAATTTCCATTGTTTTCTTACATTGGTACCTGTCGCTTCCCACTTAGTTCTAAAAAAATGGTTTTTTAAAGATGTTATCATATTATTTATTTTGTTTTTTATTGCCTTAAGATCTAGCTCCAGCTGGAGATTTTGAGGGTTCTTTTTTTTAATTTTATATAATTTATCTCTTTGTTTTATCAAATCGAGAAGCTCAGCATTAATCCATTCATTATTTCTACGTATTCTGATAAATTTTGTGTATTCAGATTTTTTTTACATTCTTTTATTACATTAATGAGATCTTGGAATGACTCAATAGTTTCATTTTTTATGATCTGATTAAATGTATTTTGAAATTTCCTAAAATTTATAGTTTTAATTTCATGAGTAACTTTAGGTTTGTATGTTCTTAAATTTTCTTTTATTGAAAATGTTATCAGCCTATGATCTGATAGTGATGCGTCCTCAACCCTAACAGAATCACATATATTAATGTTATTAGTTGTTATAACATGATCTATAATACTTTTTGAATATCTATAAACCATTCCTTTTAACTACAGATGCAAGCAATTTTGCATTAGGCGCGGTATTATCCTAATGATAAACCTACAGCATATGCATCTAGAACCTGTTCAAGGAGACTTAAACGAAATATTCAACAATCGAAAAAAAGAGTTATTAGCTATAGTATGGGCATGTAAATATTTTCGTCCATATTTATACGGTCGCAAATTTTACATTTACACAGACCATAGACCATTAGTTTGGCTTTTTAATTTAAAAAAACCCAATTCAAAATTAGTGAGATGGCGTTTACGATTAGAAGAATATGATTTTGTAAAAAAGGCCTTCAAAATTCTAACGCAGATGCTTTATCTAGAATACAATTAAATGCCTATGAGAATGAATCAACAATTAATAACCCGGGTGACACTGATAAAAATATCGTAGACTTCCTGCGAAATCTTAATGAAAACCCGATAAATGATGATGCAATCGAAGAACAAAGACCCAGTTGTAGTAAACAAAAGATAAACATTATTGCTGACATTCAGGTCAAGCCACCTTCGACATCTGATTCAACCGTGCATAGTAATCAAGCTGATATGGAACCTAATGGCATCAGCCATCTTGATGGAATGATAAATAATAAGTCCTTACAATACATCACGAAATTAAACTTAACTCAGAGAAATTTGAAAAAAACTTAATTAATAATGTGGAATTACCTGAAAACCCAGATCTAATAAAAAACTTTATTCGAGAATATTTAAGCCCTGAAAAAACGTGTTATCTATATTCTCATAGGAATTAATTTCAATTTTTACTAACGTTTATTTACAAAATTTTAATAAACCGAAAATAGTAATATGCTCGAAATTGTTAAATAACATTTCGGATAAAGAAAAAAAAGTTTTGATAATAACACACCAACATCAAGGTAAAACAAATCATTGAGGCATAAATGAAACGTATGAACGATTAAAACAAATACTTTTGGTCCAAAATGAAAACTGACATAACCCAGTACATTAATGATTGTAATATTTGCCAAACATCCAAATATAGTAGGCTTAAATCTTATATATCTGTCACAAAAACAGAAACTCCCAGTAAACCTTTTCAAATGATACATATTGACACATTTGTTTTTAAAACCCAAAATTTCTTAACTATATTTGACAAATTCTCAAAATACGGGCAAGCTTACCCTTGTGACAGGAATGCAAAAGCCGTTTGTGACAGGTTAGTTAACTTCTTTTCATTTTTTGGATGCCCTGAAATAATAACGTGTGATAATGGAGGAGAATTTAATAATGAACTTTTAAAAGAGCTCTTAAAATCTCAAAAAATTAATATATATTTTACTACACCCAGATATCATGAATCTAACTCCCCCGTCGAGCGTCTTCACTCTACCCTTATTGAACATCTTCGGATTTTAAAACAAAAAGATAGAAACAAATCCGTCTCTGAACTCATGCCTTATGCAATTATAGCTTACAATGGAACCATAAACAGTGTAACAAAGTTTACATGCCATGAGATTATCCTAGGTCATACAAATTCCAGGGATCCCCTCGACTTGATTTCTACTACGTTTAATTCTGATTAAGTTTCGTCGCATAAAGATAAAATCGACGCTATGTATAAAAAGTAACTGATAAAACGAATGAAAGCGAAGAAAGAGTTTTAGCAAAAACTAACCCCAAAGGTAATGAAAGTACAGATTTTAAAGTAAGCCAAAAACTTTATAAAAAGATGTCAGCTAGTTATAAAAATAAACCCAAATTTAGTGGACCCTACGTAATTATAGAAATGGTAAAACATAACCGGATTAAAATAAAAAATGTAAAATCTCCCGATAAAGTCGAAACTATACATATAAAGGAATTAAAAAAGCCACTTGTTACAGATGGTCCTATGTCCAAAGAGATACCTCCAGGTACCACAACTTAAATAATAACCCAGGAATCCTTCCTTATCGAATAGGAAATGCACAAAAGGTCACTAAATATTGGACTTTTATTCAAATTTTTGACGTGACAAACTTAATACAAGAATTTAATAACATAAGCCATAAATATAACTTACTTCGTGAAAATATAAATAATCTCATGCAATATAAGATAGAATTTTATAATTCATATGTTAAAACAGATAATTTAAAACAGAAAATTAATAATCAGATAAGTCAAATATTTCCAACAAAATTACGTCAAAAACGAGGTACTGTAATTAAAAGTATAACTGGCAACATGGATCAAGATGACGCTGAACGTATTGACTAAAATATAGACTCATTAATAAAAAATCACCATAATTTAAAATTTGCCTTGACTAAACAAACAACTTTACTAACTAAATCAATACAAAATTTTGAAAATATTATTAAAAATGTTTCACATAATCAAATTATTTTAGAGTCACACGTAAAGCAAATAATAACAACTATAAATAGAATCGAACTTGACAAAACTCATCTTCTTCAACTATTCCGAATTCAAACGACATTTACTCAAATAACTACCCTCTATCAAAATATTTATGATATTTTAGAAAAAATAGAATTAGCTATTACGTTTGCAAAGTTAAATACCTTTCATAATGCAATAATAAACACTAAAGAGTTCATATATGAATTACAAGAGATAAATTCCAAATTAAGAGTTGAATAGTTGCCATTTGAACCATCTATAAATAATATCCTAAAGATAGAAAACACGCTAGAAATAAAGAGTTATACAAAGATAAGGAAGTTATATTTATTATAGGAATTCCTTTGGTAGAGAAAAATAACTATGATTTATATCAACTGTTTCCTTTACCCACTAGGAATGATATAAAATATTATAAAATAATTGTACCAAATTTCCAGTATTTACTAATAAATAAAGTAAATTTTGGATACTCGAGTCAACCATGTAAATATATTTCTAATAATGAATATCTCTGTATACATATCCATTCAGATAACTTCTATAAAAATACTCCTTGCGAAATTCAACTAATAAGGTATCAACATAATAGTTCTAATTGCAATCCAATAGTCATAAATATTGGTTATATGCAACTTCAAAATATTGACGAAAATAAATAGATACAAGTTACCGTTAATGACCTGAGAGGAATAGAGTCGTGCGAAAATTTGCATAATAACGTACTATTTAATGGAACTTATTTATTAGAATTGAGCTTACCTTGCAGGTTAAAATTAGGTGATATCACCATACAAGCTTATAAAAATAATAAACGCTTATTTCAGAATATTCCATTACCAAAAGTAATTTTTAATTATACAAATAAAATTCAAATAGACTCTTTACAAGAAGAACTTAACTTTCAAAAAATTGAAAATTCTAAACTTTTAAATAACCCTATATACTATAATAAAACAAGTTTTTGGGCCGTTTTACTATTTAGTATAGTTTATATTTTAATTTTAATCTCACTATGAAAGTATTTATGGCTTATTTATATGAAATATAAACAAAATAAAAATAATAATATTAATAATGAAGATGATATAATAATTTAGGTCATAGAAACTTCTAAAAGTTTATATGCCCTTCTAGGGGTGGAGAAGTTACGTTTTACATAACCGCTGACTTCATATATTCTACCACCACATATGTAAGAAAATGAAATGTTATAAATATAAGTGACATTCATTTAGAGGACACTTCTGTAGTAGCCCTGACTGTAAACGTTTAACTGTTAATCTCGTAATTCAAATTTGTTATATTCGGTGTGTTTTTAAGAATAAAATTGATTTTTAAAAACGTCTTTCCTTCAGCCCGACATTTAACTTGCGCATTACCTGATTTTCTAGACCTTTTTTTGAATTTACTGGTGTTTTATAAACCATTTCTTTACTCCTACCCCACAGAAAAAGTCTAATGGAATAAGACCCGGAGATGTCCCAGGTCCTTCCCGTCTTATCCACCTAGCTTCAAACATATACAGTTCGGCGGAAACTTCATGGGTACAATGGGCAAGAGCTCTATCCAGTTGATACAAAAAATTTCACAAATCGATAAGCGATAGTTTATCCAAAAAGTCGAATACGGTCGTTCTTAGAATTTCAATATATTTTGCAGAAGTTAAATTTTTGTCATAAATGTTTATTGAAAATTGCTTATCCATCAAGAAACAAAATATATTAAAACTATATTTTTGTTGGTAACCTTTTTTTATGTGTGTGGATTTTTTGCAGCTCGAAAATGATTATTTTGACGGTTAAAGATTCATTCGGGTGAAAATTTCAAATAATTTTTTTCGGATAGTCTGGGATATTACGTACGAATTAATAATATTTCGCAAAGATCTATATAATTTGGGGGATTCTCTGATTGTAAAGCCTGTAATGTAATTAGTTTGTAGCAATATATGTTATGTTTAGGTAAAATTCTCCATATTGATGTTCGAGTTATTTTTAAATTATTTCTGGCACTTGAAGCATGAGGATAGGCATGAAAATACGCCAAAAGGTTAATTTCATTTTCTTCGTGTCCAGTAATAGGGTGAAATTGAATTCTTGGAGCTTGTACAGAATCAAAATTTAAAAAGTTACCTGCAAGCCTGAGAAGTTTCCTATCGTTTATTTGCGTCAAATTCGGAAAAAGAGCTTTAAATCTTCTGAAGTTTCTTACAACAATTCTTCGACACTCGCCGTGAATATAAAGCGGATGTGAAATATCCGCATTTGAATAAGTATTATTCTCCGTTTTCGCTAACTTAATCTGACATAAACTAAAAAGTCTCACTTATGTCATGCCACTATCCTTACGTACTGCATTTGTTACATTATAGCATACTTGGCGTTTTAGGTCTTTAATGTCTTGTCGAATATTAATAGAAATTATTCATATAAATCAAAAGCGGTTCAAAATAGGTATATGGACACCTTATATGAAACAAATTCAATTTGCCCACTTTATTCAACGCTTCAATGAAAATATTGAAGTTTTAATTCATATAGTTTTAGTAAAAAAAAAACACACAGTAATTAATATTTAGAAAACGGTAAGAGAAATGAAAAAATATCCTATCCTAAAAAGACTCCAAAGTTTATGCCAGTTACTAGTAGATCTAACAACACTACAAACTCGAAATTATTTTTAAAAGCTAGAGCGCGCCTCCTATGGCCGTACTCAAAATTTGAAATATGTATATATATATATATATATATATATATATATATATATATATATATATATATATATATATATATATATATATATATATATATATATATATATATATATATATATATATATATATATATATATATATATTTACATATATATATATATATATATATATATATATATATATATATATATATATATATATATATATATATATATATATATATATATATATATATATATATATATATATATATATATATATATATATATATATATATATATATATATATATATATATATATATATATATATATATATATATATATATATATATATATATATATATATATATATATATATATATAATATATATATATATATATATATATATATATACATACATACATACGCCGGTTTTTCCCCTGATACTTAACAAGTTACGAGGGGACGCTAACCTGTTTTGAAAAATTAAATTAAAATAAGACACAGAAGACGTTTAACTGAGCAAACACTGGGTCCTTCTAAAAAGCTATCCACTGGAACATCACTAAATAGTGTATTTAAATTTATGCTTGAAAGCACTAAGCAAATATAAGATTAAAGATAAATTGGGATCTCTTACAATTTTCCTGCGGAAAACCAGCGAGAGGGAATATCAGCAAATGAAAGTCTTTACAGCCCGGGCGGCGACTGTATATAATCGTGTACCTATCGAGTTGAAGAAAATGTAATGTATATAGTAATACGTTAGTTTACAATTAGTAAACTCAAGAAAGCTTTTTGAACATTAGTTAGAGAAAGAATCGAATGTCTCGGATTTCATGGCAACTGCCGAGGTTTAGGCTCATGGTATATTTACTAAATTATAACATTTCGGTAGGTTAATTTATTGGCTTTTCAAAAATTATATTTTAGTATGAGAACACAATCTATAGATTTTAACTGCCATAGGGCAGTTAAAATTTCGTGAATTGCTTTTAGAATGGATTTACATTTTATAAATTAAAAATAATACCTAACGAAGATTGTGTCAAAAAGACGGCAGAGATAGGGTCAGTTATATGTATATGTAATAAAATATTAGGTTAATTAAAATAATGTCATATTAATTATTATAAGCAATATTCACCTCACATTTAAAGTACAGCGTATATACAATTTTCAGTTGCTAATTTACATTTTACGGGTGCCGGAATTAAAACACAAAAAAAATTGATTATTAGTATTTTCGAGAACCACTGCTGAAGTTTAGGTCAATAGTACCCTTTTTTAATTTTGACGTTTTAATAGATTAAAATATAGTATTTTCCCAAAAAATATATAATTACATTATCCATGAATTTTGTATATCCTGTATATGATAATCCTTTTTAATTTGCTTGACATGCTAAAAATTATAAATAATGCACAACGAAAATTTGATCACGAACCTGATGGAGATAGAGTTAGCTATATCAATGGCTATCGGGGCGGGTCATATATTGTGCAATTCAGGCTAAGGCTATTAAAGATGGTATGAGTATTTCGAAAGTAAGTAAGAATTTTAGTATACCTAGAGAGACATTATCAAATAAACGTAATAATTAAACCACAATTAACTATAAGGGTTACCTCCCGACTTTTCTTCAGAAGAAAGAATGCTGGATATTAGATATGGCTAAACAGGGTTTTCCAGTTAACAAAACCCAATTATGTGACATCGCTTAAAATTTCAGAGTTAATAAAATGTTTGTTTTTAACTCCGAGGTCAATTGTTCTGGAAAGGGCTCATTTTTTCTAACTGCAAAAGGAGACAAAATATTGGCAAACAAGGGAGATAAGATAGTTTAATCTTTTATAACAAATGAGGAAAAGGAATGTGCAGCTGCATTAATTAATAATCTCTAGACTAACAGATGGTTGTGGGATGGGACGATCGTATAATAGCTACTAATTAAGAAATCTACAGCTAAACGAATTTTGTTCAGATAAAGGTATTATTTTAGTTGGTTTCCAAACTCAACCCATATTTCCCAACCCATAGATGTCGCAGTTTTCAGTTCACTAAAGAACATCTGGAAAAAAATGATTTAGAACTGGAGAATAGAACACACAACGGTAAAATTGGGCAAAGAGCATCTCAATAGAAGAATTAAAAATGAAACCAGCAAGTATTTAGAATGGTTATAAAACTTGTGATTTATGTCCATTTGGCTCATAGGGTGTCGTTAACGAACTCAAGTATTTGTAGTTTTATTTTTAATTTTAGATGATTTTTTCCCACTTTTTTTAACCAGTGCTCATCAAAAAGGCTTGTTTTATTTTTCTTCTTTCGATTCTATTTATTTAAAGTTTACCGTAGTTTAAGGAAGTTTTATGCTTGTGTGCGTTTACAAAATACTAAAATAAATAGTTTTCATTAACTTTCATCGCCAATGAAACCATATTAAATTACATACTTTGTTTTTATATTTTTAAATGAGTTTTAAAAATAACTGTTTATTTCACATATAGAAGAGGATTGTCAAGTCTTAAACGGCAAATACGATATATGGGGATAGTGCTGCCATGTCACAAGCAAATTTTCAGTTTATTTTGGTTAAGTTAGGATTGGTTAGGTTTGATGTAAAGAAATTTTCTGGGCTATATTAAAGCAAGGCTATTGTTAGATGGCTCTGTCTTGTTAACATTAAGTTAGCCCAGGTTCGTCTATAAAACCATCATTAAAGCATGTGATATATATATATATATATATATATATATATATATATATATATTTTTCTAGAAAATTAGGTGACTTTTGTAATACTACACCTAACTTTCTTTATTGATTTTTTCCAAATCATCATAATAAAGTGACACAAGACCCCGGCTCATAGAATATTACATTAAAAAAATGCTTTAAGGATCAAAAACCAGCCGATCACAATATATATTATATTAAATCCTTCCGATAGGGCAAATTTTCTTGAATATTTTGAAATCGTAAAAAACTTGATAAGTTCAAATTATCTGGTACAGTATAGGTTGGTGATATTGAAGATACAAACCGTTTCTTTTTTTGGAATAACCTAAAAAATATTAAACAAATTGTAGTTAGCGATGAAAATCTGTCTTCTAGGTCGGTTTCAATGGAGACACCAATTGTCATTTTCGTTAACCCCTAGTGTCCTAAAATCTATTAACTAAAAAATTGTAAGGGAAATACCAATACAATTTTTAAATCCACATTTCTTTAACTAAAACAGTCAGTGATGAACTGGATGATGGCCACTTTTTTAATAGACAAAAAGATTATTTGGGTTTTCCCAAGATATTCCGATTTCTGAGGAAGACTTGATTGTTTCTGTTGACGACATAGATACCGGTTTGAACATTGCAGATTGCTCAATTTATGGAGAGTAGGTTACATTTCAGATAGTAAGACAAAATAAACTACCGAGAATTTCGAGAAAGTTGAGAACGAAGTAGATAGAAACTCAAATCTTACACAAGATGACACACTAAAGTCAACAGAATTTAAAAGTAATTACCCAGAAACAATATACCTTAAAATAATAAAGTACCAGCTGATGAAAATATAGAGCCAATGATCAATGATACTTTGACAGTAGCAGAAAATGACAACTTAGAGCCAAAAAATACAGAAAATTTATTATTAAGTACACTTCCAGTATATAAAAATAAACATTGTAATAAAAAAGAATAAACCCGACTTCAGAAAAATGCACCAAAAAGTCAAAAATAATATTTTATTTTAATACTATTTAATATTAGCCCAAGTAGTATTAAGGGTGTACATGAAACATCATCCACTCGCGAGATCAGAAGTGGGACGCAGTGGCGTGTGCCTCTTTTCAAATATTACGAAACATTTGTAGTGGTGCATATAATAACATAAATTACTTCAAAGCGCGCCGCCACTAGGTGTCCCACTACCCGACCTTGCGAGTGGGTGCTGACTCATGTAGCCATTACAAAACTCTCGCAGTTTTTTGTCAGGAGCTCTCTGGCTAGATTACCACGAGTATAATCTCTTACTGTCTTTATTACTTTGGCGCCAACTTCACAGAGTAAAATTTTCTAGATGAGATAAAATATAATTTTTCAATATTTGGTGTATTTTTTTTGAAGACGGTTTTACTCTTCTTATATATTTTTTTTTATTTCATCATTTTAGTTTATACGAGTTTTATTTTAAAAGTCACGTTTAACAAGTAGCCACTGAGTTTACTACTTATCATATAACATCATTGTATATTAGCACGTCTTATTACACAATATACAGTGGTTATATATAATGCATACTTTTTGTCCCCGACATAATGGTAAATGCAATATTAAACGCTTATATTGTTCAATCTAACATCGAGAAAACCATTCAAAGTGGCACCAATCCGCAATTTTTTTTTTCAATATGGTTGTTATGGGACATTGTGAATATTTCCTAAAAATTTCATCCAAATTATCCAATCCATCACGGAGTAATTAATGTAATACATACAAAAAATACATAGGGTCGAATTGATAACCTGAAGCCGGTTAATACAACTTTTTAACTGAACAGCAACTGAATCAAGGAGACTTTTGGAAGTCAAAAGAGGCCACTAAAATCGACAAATATTCGATGTATATTAAGAAGTATTTGTTTTAGGATCCTACAAAAG
Organism: Kuschelorhynchus macadamiae; assembly: GCA_030620095.1. Lineage (NCBI taxonomy): Eukaryota > Metazoa > Arthropoda > Insecta > Coleoptera > Curculionidae > Kuschelorhynchus > Kuschelorhynchus macadamiae. The sequence continues at coordinate 658,459 of JAUTXW010001351.1, forward strand.
CAGAAAATACTGAAACCGAAAGGAAACCGATAGAAAAATTTTACTCTGTAGTATACAAAAAAAAATAAAAAGGACCAGGAGAAAGAAAACGAAAAAAATTTGAAAATTAAATTCAAAGCACTAATAAAATTGACTAAAATAAACCAGAAAATAACAACAAAATGGAAACAAAAATATCTTCAAAATTACAAAAAATAAAGAGAATACGTTGTAAAGTTCTAAATTTTTTGTTCTAAAATATTTGCGTAATAAGTATTTAATATTTTTAATTAATTCTCACTTCTAAAAAAAAATTAATGTAATATGGTATTTTGTTTTGATATATTAAACATATCGTTGCTTGTAAGCAATAAAATGTTGTATTATCTCTTTAAACCTAAAAAAATAATATAACCCTAGTTGCAATAATTATGATGCATTTTTATTGAAATTTTGCAAAGTACTTGCCAGAGATATTGTGCTGCTTTAGAATAACCATACATTCCGTCAAATTAATATATTTCTTTACTTTTTAATAGTGACAAATCTGTGCTGAAAATAGGACCAAGATATGCCGGAATTAGGGACTGTACGTCTGTTTGCCATAAATGTATTATTAAAAATAAACTGAAACGATTGAATTGATTTTAAATACCTAGAAACAAAATTTATATATCCAACTGAAAGTTAAAATTGACACATATTATGGTTATCCTGCCGAGAATCGGGATACTTATCTTAGCTTTATTATTAACGCTAGCCAAACCCCTGTATGTCCACAAACTCACAAATATTTTCCAGGTAAAAATCTGCTTTTCATTTTAATATTGTGCAATGTAAATATTGGCCTTTTATTTACACATTGTGGACATTTTTATTTCAGATGTTAAAAACAACTGCCAAATGGCTATTTTTTAAAACTTTTTAGGATGTGAGCTTTGGAGCATTTTTTAATACTTAGGGGAAATAATACGAATTTATAAGATTTTAAATATATTTTTTTTTGTTCTTAAAAAACTGTTATGTACCCATATCTTAAAGTTAATTTCGATTCGATTCGATCAATGCAAAACTGCTTCCGCCTCCGATGATCCGAGCGTTCTAATTTACATTAATTCTATAACAAGCGCCTGCAGCCTGCAGCAGCAATTTATGCCGCGCCCATCTCCATTTGGCTTACGGATATTCACCACTGCGTTGCCACAGCAACTGCCGTAAACAATAATAAGCGGGAAAGCCCGCGTGCGGGGCGAGTCTGATGCGGAATTTGTTACTGCTACCGCACGGGTCGCTCTTATGAAAAGGTGTTCAGCATGCTACGTTTTTAAGTCATTATTATTTTTTGAGTATATAACGCACCAGTTTTGATAGAAAATAATGGTATAATTAAGTAAATAATGTGAATTTATACAAACTGCATTTTTATAGTTAAAATCTAGATTATAAAATGCTTAATATTTTAAAAATATTTTTATCTTTAAGTTTAATTGATTGGAAAATGTTGGCGCGAAAAACATCACAAAATCTCAACTTGGAGAGAGAGAGAAAGACAGAGAGAGGCGGAGAACCTTTCAATCTAGTAGTGTTGGGCCTACCACATAGAGGCACCATTGTTTCAAAAATAGTTGTGAGCAGTAGTGTTCTTATGTACTTACGCCGAAGAAAATTGCGAACTTATCTTGTGTAACGACGAATCATGAATTTGTTTTAACAGCGACCCATGGATACTAAAATTCAATAGAATGGTATGTGTTGCTAAATACTGCAAGATTACTGGGTGTCACATGTAAGATGACGTGCTTTTTTATCTCAGAAGTAGTTTGACGTACAACAAACTTATATATAAAACTTTCATGGCTTCACTTAAATTTGTAAATTATAACATGTTCATGCATACTTGTATTGCTCTGACCAGGAACATTCTGTGTATTTATTTAGTAGATTACTAAGCTACTAATAAGCATAACCTACATAGACAAAAAGAGGTTAATTTGAGCCATTTGCCAGGGCTGTATTCCGCCAGAGAAAGAAAGTTGTTATGAGTAGCCGTGAACGATTTTAATGTTTCCGGAGAAAAAGAAAGGAAGAAAACTATAAAGCAAAAATTAAAAGGAAACTTGCCGGGCCGTGTAGCATATAAAAAGTAATTATGATCTGACGCTTGTATTCTTGTTAATGGCTCCACATAATTTGCCTAAGAGTTTTTCAGTTTTGACTGACTTCTGTGCCGTTACTTGTTCTTTTATTGACTTTGACCTTATATATTTTGTGCCTTCCGTGTATTATATGTTAAATTTTGTAAATAGTATCTAAAATAATTATTTATGCAAAGAAGAAAAATTGCTTTTCTGACGCATATACTATAAAGTTAATAAACAATTCTGGAGAACAATAGCTCGAAAAAAAAAAGGTAAATATCCCTCTTTTAGAATAAAATTTGAGTCTGCAAGGAGGTTTAAAAAATGGCAATAAGTTGCGGAAACATATTTATATGATCTTTTAGACATTAAAACGACCCAAAAAATTAGATCCTGCATTTTCAGAGATTAGTTAAAAAGCAACCCGTGGGAAGCCTTCGTAGAATATTAGGTATGTGTTATATATGAAATTAAATAAAAAAAAAAGATGTCTCATAGTTTACCATCGCAACTCCTGGCTTAATTTTATCAGTCTTGACTGTTGATTATAAATATTCCTGATTTGACACATTCAAAGGCACACGATAATGCCGAACGACGGATAAAGTTGTACCTACTACATAGTCAAGTCAAAAGGAATACACTTCTCCTAGAAGCAGAGTTTTTCTTAGATAAGTTTAAAGATTAAGATATGTAATCTAGTATATTTATAATGAATAAGAAGAAGCTTATTTCATGTATATGTAATATGCGATGTCTTCGAACTTTCAAAAATATTTGCCGGATCTTCTACGCATCTTTAAGTTATCCTGTAAATCTAAATAACGGTTTCCATAAAACACGTAGGAAACCCTACAATTTTTATATAAAATTATTTTTTTATACTTTTAAATTTTAAACTATTATTGGAGGTAGCAAATTATGAAAAAGGACTCCGTATAATTTGTGACTGCTATTAACAACAACATGTATTTTAGTTTATGTTTTTGGTGCACATGGTATATACTTGTACGATGTATAAAATTCAAGAATTACATACAAAATTGTAGAATAACTTTTTGGGTAGGTGTACAAATTTAATTCGCCGTTATTTTAACGAACATTTGCCATTAAAAGTTAATAAAATTTAAAGCAAATCCATTGATACCGAAAATGGATAGGAATTGTATGGAATTCTATAACATCTTATGCAAAGGTAAATAATGATTCGTGAGTGGAATAACTATAGCCATATGTTTTATAAGAAATAAATAGTTTATTTTAATGTCGAAAAAGAAAAAAATATATACTACATAATTAGACAAAACTGTTATTATTATCCAGTTTACTGATTTTGTGGTCGCAGTAGTCAGTGTAGTAAAATGTGTTTGAAATATAATAAAGACATTTTTATATATGTATTTAAATTCTTATAAAAGTGTAGTTTTCTTTTAGCCTCTATGGGCTTTCTGGTTTATGGAACTGCAATAAAAAGAATACCGAAAATTACTAATTAGACAAAATATATTCAAAAATAGCTAAGAATAGGTATTTCCCAAATAAATTTACAATGGCTTCAGTGGGCTATATTCCTCTTTGTCTTGCGGCTAATAACAAAACAGACAAATAGAGCTAAATATAAAGCAGGTTGGCATAATGTCTAAATAAAAGCACGCATTTAGAACCTGTGTAGCATTTATTATAAAAGGTAAATGCGGGGAACTTCGGCGAATTAAGGCTCTAGTTTCACAAGTGACTTTCCAGTGCGATTACTTCTAAATTACGTACATATTAAGATTATCTTTTTGTGAATTTATTTTAGAAATAATTTATGAATAAAAAAAAGTAACCTCCGCTTAGTCTACAAAGTTCAGCCTTAAGATGGAAAATATTACTTTCGTCCCTTGGCTTATAATATAATAATCAATATAAAAAAAAATCGTTTTTTACACTTCTATACTAAGCGAGAACAAATAGTACAAGTACGTAAACAAATTGGTAGGTAACTATTAAACAAAACGAGAAAACAATAAGAAATATTAAACAAAACAAATTACCATGTGTATTGTGGATGTGAAAATGAATTGAGTTAATTGTGAAACAAGTATTTTTATCAAATACGAACATCAAAATTAAACCTAATATTTTATGTCCTGAGATTATCACAAAATTTAATATTACAAAACAGGTACAATTTGAAACTTTTTATAGGAAGTTAGAAACTCTTATTTACTAGATAACTTTATAAACTCCTTTTACGTATCGGGAACTTCGTAAAGGCCTTCGGTTTACAATTTATTAATTTTGGTTTCTGAATTGCACCGACAATATGTTCTTTTGGATAGATTAATATGTACTCCTTTTCTGGACATTTCCAAAACGATCCTTTCTTCTCCATACACTTGATTTGAAAATATTTGTTTCCTTTTTAACCGAAATTATGATTCCCGGAAATACGTTGTCCTTATAATTTACCACCAAAAAAATATCGCCTTCGTCTGTTCATCTTTTAAAATTTTGATTTTTTACCATCTGGTTTCTTCGTTAACTGTTTGTTTGGATTTTCGATTCTTTTTCGTTTTCTCTGTTCTTTTTCTTTAATTTCCTTTCCTTTTTTTACTTCTTTTTGTTCTTAATACTTTTGCCAAACTTCTGATGTGTACACCAGGTACAGTTTTGCCATGGATCCGAGAAAAAATTTTTAAAAGACGTTGGTACATTCGTTTTGGATGAATTTTCGTTTTTTTTTGTTTTTTATTTTTGTCGTTTTTCTTTCTCTGATCGTTTGAGTTTGCTCCTAATTTAGCCTTGTCCATTTTTACTGTGTTTGTTTTAATTTCGTGTTCTTTATGATTATTCTTTAATGTATTGTTGTTAACTAAACTAAAAATAAATTTAGTGGTTTATTAAAAAATGTATGGAATTCTTAATATTCTTAGCACCGCTGAAATTACCAACACTTTGTTCTATAAATTGTGGGTAATTGCGGTAGGCATTTTTTGAAAAAAAAATGCACACAAAAAATAAAAAATAAAACATAAAATTTGAACCTTCCAGAATATCCCATTCACAATATAGTTTTTCAAATTAAAATTTTCTTTCCAAAAAAGTATTTTGAATATGCTAAAAATAATTTAAAAAATAAAAATGCAGCTAGGAATATAAAATCTAAACGAAATAGAATAATCCAAACATAAAATAATATATAAAGTTAAGTAATTTTAATTAAAAAAAAAGTTTTAAAAATGCATGCAGAATTCGTACATTATAAAACCGCAAATCTGCCTTCCAGGTTGTCTGAGACACAACTAAACTTTAATTTTTGACACCTATACCTAAAAGCCTAGTCCCGCCACAATTTATTAACATGGTTGCCAGTTGTACACAGATTGCATTGAGTCGCATCATTTTTATATTTTTTTTTTGGGTAATCGTTATAAAATACGATAAAACGGGAAAACCGCCAAAGTTACCCTCACCGCCGAAATTGCCCTCATCTACCTTAGCTATATTATATGACAACACCGGTTTACATAAGTTTAACATGTTTTACATGCCCCAGATGAAACCCTTATTTTCTTATTTAGTTACGTAATACTAATAAAAAAAAGAGTAGTTAAAAATATCAAGTACCATTTTGCTATAACCAATGTGATTTTTTTTAGCCTATCCACACTAACTATTTCCATTAAAGTTCAATATTGTTGGGATATAATTTATTTTATGTGATGTGATAGCATTTAATAATTTTTCCTTACTTGACACGACAACGATTTGATAGACACATTTCGATGAAAGGATAAAATCCATATAAACTAGTGCAATTATTAGAGATATTTTGTAAAGTAAATAGTTACGTTACACAATTTATTTTAATAAGCAAAAAGTACAGGAATAAAATCTATAAAGTCAAAGTCAGTGAAAGAATAAAAGGACAAATTGTTATATTTAAGACAATTAAGAACTCTCCAACATCAAGGAGAATTAAGTGAAGCTAATAACATGAATACTCACACACACTACACCATAATTACTTTTTACATGCTACATAGCGTGGAAAGTTTCCTTTTAATTTTGCTCTTGTACGTTTTGTTCTTTTTCTACCTTCCGGGCATATTAAAGTCGTTTACGGCTCGTCAATGCAACTTCCTTTATGCACCGGAATACAACACTGGCTAATAGCTGAAATTAACGTCTTTTTATCTGTGTAGTCCTGTCTAGTAAAATATTCTATTCTATATTCTATATCATTGCATTTAAGGTCACCAGTAAACTTGTAATTAAGTATAAAGAAAATGAAATAAAAAATGAAATAAAAAATGAAAAATATAGTAGCTACCGAAGAAATAAGATAAGATGTGAAAATAGCGATATTTATCGAGACAATAATCGGAATATTCTTTATCGTAATGTTGGTTTACGATATTAATGTATAAAATAACATACAAATATGATATACCATTCCGTAAAATTTAACCAGGGCAAGAAAAAGTGATACAGGGAAAAGGAAGTAAGACGCAAATCTATGCAATTTTACAGAAAACACACAAGTTTTTTCTGATCAAATTGCAAATGTTTTTAGCACTAAAGAAAATAAAGTAGAAATCTATAACAAGATAATAATCTAAGTTTCCACCATCTAAAATTTATAAGGATGGAGATCTTACACCTCTGAACAACTTTTTATAGCTTAAACTGCATTTTCTCTAACGTAGATGTTAAATTGAAAAAACGGGAAAATTAATGAGGTTAGGATTTTTTTCTACGTTGGAAAAAACCAGTCCCCACAAATAATGTAAGAATTTGGGGTCAAAAGTCTATTCGAGTGATTAAAAAAAAACTTTGTTCATTTTCTTTCATCATAGAAAGTCTTAAATTTTAATAATACATTTTCGAAGTCCTTAGGGCAAACAAGAACTCTGAATTCTTATAGATATACTTCTCCTTAAATACGAAGCAAAGCTTAATATAAAACGTTTTAGTTCAATCTGCTAATCACGCCTGCCAACAGATTTATAATAAATATTAATGGGGAACACATTTGTTTTAAACGATATTTTATAAACCAGAACAGCTGTAAATATGACAATTAAGCAGAAAAAAAATTAAAATTAAGCATGAACTTGCCATCAAATAAAAATAATAATCCTCAACCAAATTAAAATAATTTTATTGTGACACTGGTGCAACAACTTATACTGCAGTGAAAAAAGGCTTCTTTATTTAATGTAACTTAACATTTTTCATATTTTATACACTTTTTGTGCGGTCAATAAATTCGTTTTTTGTTCTGAATGTCTGAAGACGGTCATGATCGTAAATAGGATTCAATATAGTGTACCTTAATATAGCTTCTTTATTTAAAATACAATTGTATATTAATAATAGGTATTTGTTCAGGATAACTAAGAAATGATGTATGAGTATGATCTATGTATTCAAAACCCGTCATCATGCAGCTTGAAGAAAAAAATTAAAAATAACTTTGTTTCCGTATTTATAACTCCAGTTTTTCAAATAATTTTTTTAAAAATTTAATATTGATATTTTAATCTTGGATTAATGAAATTTAGCAAATGTAGTATCGTTAAAAAGATATCTTATTATTTGTAATTTTATTTCTAAATAAGAAATCCTGAATTTTACCTTGAATAATTATATTAAATGGGCAAAATTGAATAAAATGAACAACGGACGTTGCAAATTTTAATGAATTTGTCCAAAATGCCATTTAAACATTTATAAATATTAACTAATTTATAAAACAAAGCTAACTTACTCTAGCCCATTTATGGATTCTCTAATGACCCATCTGATGAAGTGTTACATAGTGTCAGTGAAAGTCAGCCTTAAAGGCATATCTCGTTAAAAAGTCCGATTCTAGAGAACACTCAGACCGATTAACTATACTCTCCAAGACCTATACGATATACAAAAAGCTATCGATTTACAGCTTACTCCATCAGGTTTTTGACTAAGTCACTTCAGCTTCCGCCAACTTGGACTCGGTTTTAAATCAAATCAGCGGAGATGTTGACTCTTGCAAAACAATCTGCTAATAAACTACATACTGTCTCGAGAAATATGGAATAGTCAGTACGGAGAGTAACTGTGTAAGAAATAAAGTTATATGACAAATAATAGGAGTGTTATTGGCAGATAGGTCAGAATAGTGGAGCGGAGAAACAGACAGGATATGTACAAAAGTAGAGGAATACCATCAATAAAATGGTCGAGTGATATCAATCGGCTTCAGATAAGCTATATGCAAGTAGCCCAGAAAAGAAAAACATGGAAAAATCTAAGGGAGCCCTACGTGTGGCAATAGTCAACCCATATTGATTGATATGATGTTGACATATAGTTTTTATTATTGTACCTATCTTAAATTGGTAGTTTATTCTAGTTGACTTGTACTTGCGACTTATTTACATGAAGTTTTTAGGTGTACCGGCAGTTGAAACACTATCTGCTTAATCAATAAAGAACTACTCTAATATATATAAAATCTTACCGTCAACTGTTTTTTCTTTCTCTCCTAACGTTACATTGTTATCATATTTTAGTTCATATGCACACATTTTCAACGTCCGATTTTCGTCACATTTTTTAATTAATTCTTTGCCAGACTCTATCGCAGAAAAGCTCTTAGTTTCAAAGTCATTGGTAGTATTCTCGGTGGATTCGTTATTTCTCTCAGGGTTCACAATTTTTGATGTAAGAGCATGGGAGGTAATCGGTTTCGATGGCGTCGATATACGTACAGATCCATTTTCATCTAAAAGTTCGAGCCTTACGCCAGTCACAAAAAATGAAGCTAGTACCAGAAATCGTATCATATTTTTCTACTGCCGTCGAAAATTCATCATATTCGTATCTGTAACAACAGAAAACAATTTATACCTATAACGTGTATCAATTTTTAAAAAATAGACAAGGAATAAATTGTTAGTATACAGCGGTTTTGGAATATTTTTATAATATGTTTTATTTGACGTGAAATTTTTACAGTAGTTTCAGTTACAAAATAAACATGCTTTACTTATTGATTTCAGTTTATATAATTAAAAAGATATCAACGTAATTACATAAGGTCCGACCAAGGTTTCTCTGCAGATGTTCCCGAATGAAAAACTTGGCCTTTTTTTAAGAAATTTTAGGATAAAGTTGGTACAATTCATAGAATCAAGCCATACATAACCCATAGAATTAATAGCGCAGAAGTTGGGTATATGAAGATTTATAAATAAACAGATAATTATTTTAGTTATGTTATAAAATGCGTAAATGTTATTTTGGTTTGTGTGATGGCTAATAAATAAGCGGCTATAAAACTTGAAATTAAAATGTTCAGTTCATCCTATCGAAACTATTTTTCTTAATTTACAATACCGATATAGTAAATTTACAAATTTACTGTAAAGTTGAGGATTATGTTGAAGTTACGCAACTTTATTACACTTTTCTGCATACCAAGAAACTAAAGTTCCTAAATTTATTAAAAGAGATTTGTAACGTTTTTATTGTCACTTAGATAAACGTAATCTAACCTACGTTTATAAAATGTTAAAATATCAAAAAAGCAATTAAAATAAATCTTCTGTCAGAGACTTTATATATACCACTTTGTTACGTATCAAGGGCTGGAAATTGGTGTTTAAAAATTGATAGAAAACCGCCTTTCCACAGGCAATTATTAAATTTAATAATAACGTTTATAAAGTAATTAGTATCGTAAACTTTTCTAACTATTCAAAAACAAATTTATTCCTAGACCGAAGTTTCAAATTAGTAATTTAAATTTTTGAAATAAATATACTACATTTTTGAAATAAATATACAACGGCTCATCATAAAGTAGACATATTTCGAAATCATTTCTCAATTAATATTTTTATAATTGTTCATACAAAGAATTCAAAAATTTTAAAATTAATTGATTTCAGTTGTGTTGTACGTTTTCAGTGCTCAATTAAGTGGGCAAAGCTGTTATGTTCCTGGTACTTTTTGGGATATTCAGGTTGTTTATATCATTTTTTATTTCCCTGGTAAGAACAAAGGACTGTAATCGTGGTAAACTGCACCACATTGTTACACCTCAGTCGCACCTGCTCTTTGTCCGTTGTCCGCACCGTTAATAGGTGTAAATGAGCAAGTCATGTGCGTTGGGTATTTACAAAGATCTTAAGATGCTTTCTGCGTCCAACCAGCAAGCATATCTCGACATATTGAGTGATTTAATTTAATGTTGAGTTGTTTTGTTCTATGTATTTCCATCGTTTTCCATTCTCTTTTGCAGTAACGTTTCCAATGTCTGGCACTAAAAACTGAATAAGAGACATATGTTTGAATCATATACCGAGAAATAATCCATCAGGTTTACCTGCTACATTCTGCTTGATGCGACGCACGAAGCTCGGAAAAGAGTAGATTCAATATATCCGACACTTCTCGTCCACGGCAACTGGTGCAATGTCCTCCAGAGCGTAAGATAGCAATGGCCTCTCGTTAATGCCGTAAAAATATTTTAAGTAACAGTATGCTGATATATGCTTATAAAATGATAATAATGTAGCTCTTGCTGGGCTGGACTGGATTTTTGAATTGTATATGCTTATAAAATGATAATAATGTAGCTCTTGCTGGACTGTATTGTGTATGCAGTGTGTAGTATTGTATATTTTAACTTTTTATTTATAAATCCACCGGGATTTATAAATAAAAAGTTAAATGCAGAAGTTTCTTCAAATCATACACATTTTTGTGTAGTTTGCAGGTATACAGGTTATTACATTTAAGGAATCAAGGTTGGTATTGATTATAGAAACGCAGACCCCCTGTATATCTGCAAACTATACTAAAGAAGAATTTGTATATTTTTTATAAATTTTTGCATTTAAATTTTCTTAATTTATATAAAAATTTGACGTTAATTGAAGGTTCATTTGAGACCAAAAAACCTGTACATACGATGTATATGGTGGCGCTTTTTCGATAGATTTACGAAGTATTGGGTAAACTATAGGAGATACCAGATATCTGACCAAGCTTTATTGAGATCGTTTTTTGATACCAAATCAGCCATCAAAACAAATCATGGCTACCTCGGTTCGTTTTGAGCGGAAAATTTGTTATTCTTGGGAGGTCCGTGTATCTTCTATATTATTAGAGATAGAGGAAAATTGTTCAAATACAAGTTTTAAGGAACTTTCCGTAGAATTCAGTGGTGTACCTATTTTTTCTAACCATCATAATTTAAAATGTATTATATAAAGTTGCCTTTATTATTTCTTGTTTTAATTTAAAAATAAATTACTTTTTCAGCGATACTACACGCTCTATATTTAAAATTGTGTCAAAAGCATAATTCATTACTTTTTTTTTAATTTATTTGAAAATTGAAATTATTTAAACTGATACAAAATAACTAAATTTTACTTATAAAAATAAGTCTGTAGATAGCTCTGAATACTGTTTATCGAATCTGCCGATATAATTGATTTAAAAAGACATTAAGAAATATAGTGCGAATAATACATTTGATCTTAAACTATGTAATAATTTAACTAATAGAATAAAAAGTAGGCTTTGGAAACATTTGTTCGACACCATGTCGAGCACGTTGTTTGCTATTTCGACAGTTCGAAGTCTTACAGATATACAAAGCAAAATGGCATACGATAACATGCAAAAGTATGTTAGAATGTTACATTCAATCTGAAAAAAACAATATTGCAACGTCAGAACTATACTTCAGAATATACTCTGAGAGAAGGCAGCCATTTGTTGAATTTTAGACAGTATTGTTACAGAAAAGTGCATAGTTTGCATTTAGGTGATATAGAACGTAGAAGAGAGTTTTGTATTTGGTATCTTGAGAATTGGCGAAGGTATAATATGTTTTTCAAAAAAATTATTTGGTCCGATGAAGATCGCGTAAGTAACGATGGAATCTTTAACCCCCACAATAATTTGTATTGAGCAATTGAAAAAATCCCCACCTCATCGTAGTTTGTGTCATACAGGGCAGATTCTGTTGTAATGTTTGGTGTGCAAGTATAGCTCCCGAATTTTGTGTTACTGTATATTTGAAGATAACCTAACAACCGAAGGATATTTTCATATCTTAGATAAAAACTTGTTACGGGAAATTCAAGGAATGTATAATGGATATTTTCAACAAGATGGCGCCCCAAGACCTAACTCCCGAACGGTTGCAGTTGTTTTAGACAGGCATTTTCCTGAGAGGTGGTTAGGTACTAATAGTCCAGTGAGGTGGCCACCTCGATCACCTGACTTAACGCTCCTTGATTTCTGCTTTTGGGATTTCTTAAAAAATTTAATATTTGGAGCTAGAACTGAAAATATCGATAAACTAAAAATAAGAACATTGAAAACCATTGCAGATAATGTTTGGAAAGTAATGGACTTCAGTTCAGAAAGTTTACTAATGAACCTATTATTAAGTTAAAGTGGTAAATAGTTTAGGGATTAGATTTATTTTATACTGCTTTGAGGTCTAATAAACAATGACTAGAGCTATCTATATGGATAGGTTAGTTATTTTGTGTTAGTTATGAAAATTTCAAATACATTTTTAAAAAAAAGTAACGAATTATGTTTTTAACAAAAATTTAAATATAAAGTAATTAGTATGATCAGTTTAATTTAAAATTCCAAACTAAAATAAGAAATAATATATAGGGTGTTTCATTTAAAAAAGGCAACTTTATACCATAATTTTTAAATTATGGCGTTTAAAAAAAGTACGTCAGTGGATTCTACGGAAAATTCCATACAACTTATATTTGAACAGCTTTTCGCTATCTCCAATTATACAAGAAACAGGGACTTCCCAAAATTAACAAATTTTCAATAACGCCCCGTGGCTGAAAACAAATCGAGGTAGCCATGATTTCTTTTGATGGCTGATTTGGTATCAAAAAATGATCTCAAAAAAAGTGTGGTTAGATTTTTGGTATCTCTTATACTTTACCCAATAATCCGTAAAAGTATCGAAAAAGCGCCAACCTGCACAGTTGGTCTAGTTTACAATCTGAGTTGTAAGTTTATTGAATGTTTCTTCTGAGGTACTGTGTTGCTACAATTATACACAACTACAATATTGCGCAATTGACGTTCGATTTTTTTTTAAATTTAACGTACATTTAAATGGATCAAGCTTGTAAATAAAATGGTATGTTTACAAACGTTTTTTTACATTTTGTAGGCTTATGTTTTGTTAACATTTTTGTGGTATACGTCTTTTAAGAGTTGCTTTGGTCTGGTATATACGAAGGATAAGACAGAAGTAGTTTTTTTACATGAATTTTGTCAATGCAAATCTGAAATTATTTTCATTTTATATACATGTACTTAATAACTGGGATCTTGGGAAAAAACTAATTTCTAAAAATTTTGATATCTGTTTCTTTTTTAATTAATTTTTTTCTTATAATAGGCATTTTTTTCAACATTTTTATCTCCAAATTAAACACTCCTATTAAAAAGACTATTTTTTAATCGGTTTGGCTTCTCTGAGGTCGTTTACACGTCAGCCTCTAAGTACTGAACTATACTTTCTTTTCAAATGAACCTTAATTAGTTGTCTGAAATTACACCTTTATCCTCAATTTTGCAAATTGCCTTTTTACTATTCATTGTGTATTGAAAAACAGTGATTAATAACTTTTTAAATTTTATGCAAATATTAATCATAGGCAATGTCGAAAACAAAAAACTGAAATATTTTAATTGATTTTAATTTTTTCACTATATTTAAGGCGTTGCATAATTAACATTTTTTAACTTTCTTGACCGACAGTTTCCAATCACCAATCACATTAATTTAAAAATGATACTGTATGTTCTATCGTATTTTCTAAAGCTTCTGATTTTCCAAACCAATAATTTATTCGATTTGAATAAATGGAACTGAACTAAAAACTGAAAATACCAATGCATTAAGTACTGCATTACGTTAAAATTTGTTCAAAACATTAGATCCAGAAAAAATTTTAATAAAACATAAGCCAACAAAATGTTAAAATGCTTTTGCAAGCAAACCATTTAAATTAAAGATTAATTTTAAGAAATTACACAACTGCAATTTAGGCTTCTGTAGTTATATCTAAATACAATAGATTTTTTAATAATTTCCGTATTTTTTAGTAAGTGTAGTTATGGCGTCATTGGGTATAGGCAACCTTTAATTAATTAAGATTTAACCTTACTTTTATTGGAGAATTCAAATATACAATAAAATACAGAGTAATCCATTAATAAAAATATAACTTTAATATGGCCCGTATTTGTTGACGTATCCTGTATACCTAGGAATAATTTAGAATGTACCTCTATCTGATTTGCATATATCCTGCGAGGTTCATTTAAAGAGTAGTTAGAGACGGACGGAAGTTGTGCCCCACACTGTATAAAAGTTTTTAATAATTATATATTTTTTGGATACTCGGTATACGAAGACTTACTATTAAAGAAGAAATGTTATTCAGTTAGATACAGCTTTAAACAAAAAGTGCCAAGAATTGGTAATTTAAAACAAAGCAGTTTTTATGTTAAACAAAATTAGGTTTAAAAATTAATCAAAATTACTCAGACTACGGGTGATAATTCTACGAAATTAAAAAACCGTCCCCAGGTTTGAAGTCACTTTCATCAAAATAATAATAAGAATAAGTAAAAGTACCGTTTACGGAATTCAGGAGACAAAGTCTAATTTAAGAAAATAAGAAAGAAGCGTTAAATAGCCCTGAAAAAATTAATTAGTACGCCCCTGAAGTAAAAATACCATTCGATTTTTTGTAAATTTGATTTCGTTCGTAGAATTTTTATCAGAATCAGTGGACAAAAGAATCCAGATCGATGTGATTTACTTCGACTTCAGTGAGGCCTTCGACCAAATTGATCACCGGATACTAATTGATCGCCTTTCTGAAGTTGGTGTATTTAACTAGCTCTTAAGATGGATATGGTCATATCTACAAGATCGAACTCAGGCAGCGGCAGCTAACGGCTACATTTCTGATTTGTTTCGGGTTCCCTCCGCTGTTCCTCAGGGGAGCCATTTAGGCCTCCCTTTTTCGTCCTATACATAAATAATATTACCATTCCTCATTTGTTCTTTACCCGGATGATCTAAAACTTTTTGGGACTATTCAAACACCGGACGATCACCTGAAAATGAAAGGAGGGCTTGGAACGATTTTCTGCTTAATGCGAAACGAGAAGTCTATTTTTAAACATAGACAAATGCTTTATAATCTCCTACCAACGACATGGAAATAACATAGATCCAGTTGTTTACATTTTGGAGGAATCCAACATTAACCCTGGTTTGCCAAACCGTTACTGCGGCCAGATTATAACGGATATCATCCTTTATACTATTACCTAAATAAACAAGGAATTCCAGAAATTCCCAGTATAAATTTCCATATAGAATATTTTAAAAGTGATAATTAAATAGCTTATTATAAATAACTCAAACCGGAGCTGTTTTAAATGTAATTTAAAACTTCTGTAATTATTATTCCTTATTTTAAGAAATAAAGCCCAGAATAATCGGCAACGTTGGAATTCTACCTTTTTCGAGTATACTACAGATTTCTTTCGGGATCATTCGGAAGACGCCGAAGACGGTCGTAGTCATTCATGATTTCGACCTATTTGATGCGCGGCGATGTAATTGTTCTAGTTGGTGAAATAAGTGTTTTTCAGAAATCCAAGTGTTTTGAGTGGCTATTTTCAAGAATCTGTTTTAAAAACTTTAAGAAAATAGTGCGAACTTGCTTTATTTGCAGGAAAAGAGACGATTTAAACCCAGAAGTTTGTTTTCGAAGGTAAGTAAGGTTGTCATACCAGTGCTGTAGTTGAAGGGTAACATCACCGTCTAATAGCGTTCTTATATTTGCAAATGAAGTATTGTTTTTGTATTGCACATTTCCGTTGGGCTTAAATTAATTCTTTATAACTTCAACTTATCTATAAACTCGAAGACACTGATGATAAACGGAGTACAGCGTTTTGCTAATTTATATATTTGTAAAAAGTCTCAAATATTCCTCTAAAATTTATCAAACCAACTTTTTTGAGGAGTTAATAAACAACATAAATATACTATTTGGTAAAGTATAGGTACTAAATTTTAATTGAGTAAGCTGTAAGACCCACTATGTTATGTTGTCATTAATTACTCCAGGATGGTTGGTATTTTGGATGAAATTTTCGAGAAATATTTACGGTAGTGTCGGAGTTCTTATATAGCAAGCATATACAAAAAATGAAAATAGAGCAATAGCGTTACTTTTCAATTATTCATTTACTATAGATTTTCTTTAATGAATTTGAAATGCTTTAATTTATTGCCTAAAAATTTGGTTTTTAAAAATAAGTAATCAAAAAAGGAAATAAATACCATCCTGAGGTACATTATCCCAACTAGTTAGAATCTGTTTTTATCAGGTGATTTCGGTAATATAAATAATATGGCACACATCTTGGCACAAAATATTTATATTGTCAATAAGTGAAATGTATAGCGGGGAAGGTCGATGGTGGGGAAAAAAGAGGGTAACTTGAGGGATAAATACTGTAAAGATATTGTTTTTTTATAATATGGTTTTTGTGGTTTTTAGGGACACGAAGTTCAATTTTGTATTTATATTATAATTGGGCCATGTTTATTGCTGATTTTCTGTAAATGTCAATAGATCCAATACATGTAAAGGTGGTGCATTCTTATATAATATTACTTGAGGCAAGCCTGGAAAACTTTTAAAAGTAGTGGACCCAAATTTTTACCTAACTTCGCGTAAATAGAATTAAAATGTGTTGGAAAAAGGGTGAAATCAAAATGTTTTGAAAAACAAATCTGGTTTCAAAAAATAGGTTGCATTAAAAAGTGATAAATTATATTTTATTACATATTTCCCATGAAGTCGGTGATAAGCTGATAAAGAAAGGTATTAAATAAGCGTTATACTCTTGGTATAGACATCAAAACACAAAGGGGGTCCATGTAACAAAATTTAGTTTTATCTTCATCTTTAGTAATAATAGTAATAAGAACTCACCCTCTTATTGGTTGTATTTTGTCATGGAGATGCTTGTTCTTAATGACTAAGCTTATTGCTAATAATAAATATTGCCACATGAACCATTACATAAATATGTCTTTTGCAGGCACGTAGCCAGGATTTCAGTTCTAGGGGGATCCAACCCTGTCAAAACCAATTCAATGACAAACAAATTATTAAGAAGAATGCTTTTTTTTTCACTTGATGGTAGCCCCCCTGCCAGTGCAACAAAAACAGTTGTAAAAAGCTAGTTATTTACCAATATCTATTAAAACATTGCAGGTAGAGCAATTATGAAAATGTAAAAAATTATAGGTATATCTTGAACAGATAGGACGTTGGCGACTTTTGTTTTACCGTTTATAAATAAATTATACCAAACTTTTAAACTTTGTTTTATTCTTATAAAACACGTGTCCGGGTGAAAATTTATAAAGTGCTGCACCACTTTCAACCTTGTTATTTAAGTTTTTATAAAAAAAAATAAGTTTCAAATATAGTGTAAAATATTATACAGGGTGCTTCAGAATCACCAATTCGATGATTTTATTTTATTTTTAAACATCTTGCATTTTAATGCATTTATTTACTTTTTTTATTATTGATTTCTTGATAAAAGTTGGTGGTTCAAAAAAATATTTTTGATAGTAATAAACTTTAGATCAGGATGTTCAAAAAAGTGGATTTCACTAACAATTTCAAAAAAATAAAATTTTTCTGACGGTAGTTTTAAGGGCCATAAAACATCGTAAATATAAACTGATTAACATTTTTTATATTATAGTTATGGATATATTTAAGGTCAAACAGCAAAAAAGCATTTTTCTATTTAAATCTTTCCTTAGCTATTACTAACATAACTAATACTAAACCTTTATTTACGATTTTTTACGGCCGCGGCAGCCACAAAAATTTTAATTTTTGAAATACACTTTTTCGTATTTTTTGAATGCCCTGTATATCTGACTTAAAGTTGAATATTGTGAAAACTATTTTTTCGACAAACACACAAGTTTTATCAAGAAGAAAGTTTTTCGAAATTGATAATAAAAAAGTTTCCCATTTAGTGCAGACTTTTCCACGACATAATATCTAAATTAGTTGTTTTCAAGTTATTATTAAAACTCTCACTTTTGCTATGTGAAGTCGTTCCTGTTCATCTTACAACAAAAAAACTGTCGTATCCACCATACTAATATTTGGCCTCGAAAAAATATAGCAAATAATACATTATCTCAAAAATACCTACGCCACTGGTAAGCCTCGCGAAGATATCTGACAGCGTTGCAATTTTCACCGCAAACTATTCTTTATGCGATCAGTCCGTCTTTTTTCCACTCATACACAACAACAAATTGATGTTTGATTCTATTTATTTAATTTTTATGAATGAAATGCAGGGGTCTATTTCTTTTTGACGTCATTGTCTCCTACACTAGAAACAGAAACATGATTAATTGCAACTACCAAATTCGTAATGTTAGTTTAAAAAGGGTTTGGGAGATCAGGGACTTGGGTGTCATATTTGACTCCAAGCTGGTATTTAAGTTTCATATTGAAACAATAATAAATGAGTCCAACTGTCACAACACCAGGTATTTTACTAATGCAATTGCCCTACTCAACCTCTACTATGCTTTTATTCAAAGCAGGCTTTATTTTGCATTCGTATTTTTGAATCCATGTTATGACATTTATATAAAAAGACTAGAATCTGTGCAACATACATTTTTAAGTTATCTCGGTTTTAAATTAAATTACTTTATGATAGACAGAAATTATAATGATATTACGAGACGGTTTAACATTTTGTCGTGGCAGCGTAGGCGTGATTTCCCGGATCTACTAATGCTATTTAAGATAATTAAAGGTCTAGCATTCGTCCTACACGTTTATTCGTGTATTCAATTTAATGTCTTCAGCGGAAATTTTAGGCGTATAGAACTTTTTCAAATTCTTTTCCGCAGGATCAATTCAAGTCAGAAATCACCACTGTGTAGAATGTTAAACTCTTTTAATAAAGATTTTAATAACTTAAGAGTGTTTTAAAATATGATTGGTTTGTTTCAAGCATAGGCTTACGTATCTTTTTCTGAATAAACTGTGATTAATTGTACCGTTTTTTATTGGACACTGTTTATTTAACTTTAACTTTCGCCTTTTTTTTCCGTCATTTTGTTACCCACTAAAATATTGTAATACGTAGTGGATTACTTTTTGGATTGTGTAATCTGTTGTTGCCCCTATTATGTATAAATAAATAAATAAATAAATAAATAAATAAATAAATAAATAAATAAATAAATAAATAAATAAATAAATAAATAAATAAATAAATAAATAAATAAATAAATAAATAAATAAATAAATAAATAAATAAATAAATAAGTAAATAAATAAATAAATAAATCTCTGTACCAGAATTAATTCTTGCACAAAATTTGAAATCAATCTATTAAGTAGTTTTCTCAAGATGAATTTTTAAATATTTTATTAAGCCACCATTTAATTTCGCCATTTTCAATTCTTGCCAAATAGTTGGATAGATATATTGGGTGCATAGTTTTTTAGTAATAATTTTTCAACACTTTGGTGGACATTTGGTTTCGTCATATTGGATTTTTATCAAAATATTACCAGGTCAACCCCTTATTTTTTGAGCAAAATAGGTAGATAGGTGGTTTTCGCCGCAAACAGACAAACCGACGGAAAAAACCTTGTTGAAACGTAAAAATCTGAAAAAGTCTCGGAGTGTGATTTATCACGATTACAATACTTCCCATTTACAAGGGGTCTAAAAATTATCAAAAAATATAAGAAAGTTACAATATAAAAAAATGTATGTGTAACCTGTCGTTTTTTTCTTCAAGAATGCCATTAAGTGTCTTGACTGCCAGCATACTTTTTAGCGTAAAGTAACAGCACCATATAGGATAGGAAAATTCTACATATAATGAGATTTTTTTTCATAAACGGTTAATAATGTTATTTTACAAAAAAAATATCTAAAATAATTATTGTGGAAAATATATAAATAAATGATTAAAGCGCCGAAAATTAAGTAAAATTAATTAAAATTAAAACGAATTTTAAAAAATGCTTTTTTTTGAAGTGGTAGATATATCAAATCTCTTTTTTTTGTTGTTTCTGCTAGAAAAGCGTCAGAAGTCTATTGTTTACATATGTATCCGGTGAAAAACCGTCACTTAGTTTCCAAAAAAATTGTAAAAAATAAGCTTTTTTTACAAACAACTTATGCAATTTGCAACATGTAGATCTAAATCTTCGTACAAATATATCCCGTCATGCTAAATATATATGCCTAAAATTGACAGTGTAACTTCATATCTTAACGAATTTTGACTTTTTGTTTATCCCGGAAGGCATTGTTTAAATAATATTTCTGCTGCAGACGACAACGAGATAATTTTGTTCGTTTCCTCTAGATATCGATATCAAATTTGAGCTGAAATGCGCTAAAGCTGAATTTTAGAAAACTTTTAAAAACGAGCGTGTACGAATCTATTCTTTTCATTCGAAAAAAGTCTTCGAAGCTGCTTTTCGGTATCACCGAGGACAAAATTGATTGTCTAAATAAAAAGCTTCATCTTTTAGTTACTAGACATATATTTACATTTTTTGTCTCAGGTGCAAAAATTGAGTAAATAGTATTTAGATAAAATACAATATTTAATTTTTCAATTAAATTGTCACTTTTGCCGTCCCAGGTGATATTCTGCGATGTCAGGAAGTAGTTTTACAGGACCGACTTTGCAAACATCTTTTCGAATGCTTTGAGAGGCTGTAAAAATAGTAGAATACATTTCACAGATGATGTCAATATTTTGTAATGTTATTTCATGCTAAATTTTGTAAACCAAATAAACGTAATTTTGACATTAAATAATAAATGAGTCATGTCGAATATGACATAATCGTTTTGTATTTTATAATATTACGGGGGTGTATAAAGCAATATGCATAGTACCTAAAACGTTAAAGATGCTTGTATTTTAAAGATATTAACCGTTAAAGTTAGAAATAAATTATGTAAATTTTGACGTTTTATTTTGCAAATTTCCACACTAATAATAAATATAGGTTGTAGTGTCAATCATTACGAACAAATGAATTCTGGTCGAAGTCTCTATAGTCGAATGCGGTCTTATCGTGCGGGTCCAGAGGTCACCAACATTATGAATCAAATCAGAAAACACAGTGAATACCAAAATGTTGTGTGATTCTTTTATCGAGCTATTAAATCTCGATGGGCTATTTACAAATATACAGGGAGAAAGAAAATAGTTTTTTTTATTATATTACGCAATATTATTAAGATATTAATATTTTTTTATATATTAAATGCCGAGTGACTATATAAGACTATTCGCCTATGTATTTCGTTAAATTTTTTGGTTGGCAAAAACGGAAATACACAAAATGGCAAGCGCCTTAATAAAGTCGGAAGGCGGTTCGAATCAGTGGAACAATCAGGATATGTTCTGTTTATACAGTCACTAAATGAAAGTGAGATTTTTTATCAATCACCAAAAATTATGAGCCCCGCTTGACCTAAAAATCTAACCACTTATACATTGTCATTTATTTAAATGCGGGCCACCCCTGTGCAAAGAAAACTTGTTTTTTTTGTATTGTGATAACAAAAAAAAAATATTTTGCAAAAATATTATACACTTTTGTTAAAAACAAAAGACAATTAGTTATTACTTCCCTCGTGAGATTTTTTCAGATCTTTACGTTTGAGGGTCCCTAGATGCCGGAAAAGATGTTTTCTGAATTCCGTCTGTCTGTAGATATGTCTAGTCCGTCAGTCTGTGTGTTCGCGGCATAGCTAAAAAACTACTTATACTCTTCTAGGCCGTTTTGCACCTGCAAAAATTATGTATTTCTGCTATTCTATATATATATATATATATATATATATATATATATATATATATATATATATATATATATATATATATATATATATATATATATATATATATATATATATATATATATATATATATATATATATATATATATTTATATATATATATTTGAAAGCATGTTTAAAATAAGTAAATTTTTTTATTAATTATAAGAAAAAATTTGATATATATATATATATATATATATATATATATATATATATATATGTATATATATATATATATATATATATATATATATATATATATATATATATATATATATATATATATATATATATATATATATATATATATATATATATATATATATATATATATATATATATATATATATATATATATATATATATATATATATATATATATATATATATATATATATATATATATATATATATATATATATATATATATATATATATATATATATATATATATATATATATATATATATATATATATATATATATATATATATATATATATATATATATATATATATATATATATATATATATATATATATATATATATATTCATCCCGGGTGTACATCCGTTCACTACTGTCGTTCTGAAAAGAACAGTTTTGCTGACGCTTCGCCAAAATCACATATGGCATTTTCGAAGCTTTCTTTCTCGCGTCCGAATAGAAACTGAAGTCTTCGAACGCGAGAAAGAAAGCTTCGAAAATGCCAAATGTGATTTTGGCGAAACGTCAGCAAAACTTATCTTTTCAGAACGACAGTAGTGAACGGATGTACACCCGGAATGAAAACACATTGTATATATATATATATATATATATATATATATATTTTTTTTTTATTAATTTTAAAGCCTGTTTAAAATAAGTAAATTTTTTATTAATTATAAGACAAAATTTGATATATATATATATATATATATATATATAAATTGGACTTCTTTCTTGGGTATAGGTTTATTTGTAAAATCAAACAGTGGGATTAATTTGACGTTTCGCCTATCGTAGTAGGCTTTCTCAAAAATTGCTCATTCCTTTATTTTTTTTCTTTTTTGGTGTATAAGGCTTTTCTTTCCTATCTACAATTAATTTAAAAAACATTTAGTGATCTAATTATCACAAGACATTTAAAATTTTTTCTAAAACTAATTTAAAACTTTATACAATTGACAAATAATTATTACAAAATTAATAAAATAAGATTACATACCTCGAAAAATGCATGTTGTTATTTATTTATATTTGATGATAGGTAGTTAGTTAGCCAGGCAACTCATGGCACAGTTTTAGGTAAAAAGGTGTTCTTAACGTAGTACGTTTTTTTGAGGAATTTAAAGATAATTTTTTTTGGCTATTTTTTAATTTAAACCTTAGAGTAGAATCAGACATTCACAATTATATACTACATTTTAAAAATAACGGCTTAAACGAAGTTAAACAACTATACTAAATTATCAAATTGTGGTATATATGACTTAAATTTTTTATGTCTTGTTTGTCATTTACTGCATTTTTTTCTTTTTTTATGTGAATCATTTCTTTGATAATTAATTTTTGATACCGGTTATCTTTATCAATGATTTTGGTTTCAGAAAAATTAAATTCGTGTTTTGTGTTTTTTTCATGTTTATGTAATGCAGTGGATGCATTCTTTGTATACTTATGCCCTTTTATTCTATTTTCTAAAAGTTGGGTTGTCATACCAATATATTTCATAGGGCAGTTTAAACAAGGAATTTCATATACGAGATTGGATTTTTTATTTTTAGGAATTTTAGTTTTTAATTTTGTAAATAGGGAGCCTATCAGGTTCTGGGCTTTATGACACACAATTATGTTATATTTTCCTAAGATATGTTTTAATTTTTCAGATAATTGAGATGTGTATGGCATTGCAATATATGTTTTTTGCGTATTATCTTGTCCTACGTTTTCGTTATGATTGTTATAATATACGTACGTTCTTTGTTTGATAATTTTTTGTATCAGTTTTTCTGGGAAATGATTTGTATTTAAGGTCTCTTTAACTTTATTAAGGGCTTCAGGACGATATTCTGGTGACGTTAAAGATATGGCACGGTCAACTAGACCAATCACAACACTTCTTTTTTGTTTGTATGGATGGTGGGAATTGAAATTAAGATATCGTCCAGACCAAGTTTCTTTTGTAAACCATTTAGTTCTTAAATTATTTTCTTTTTGTCTTATTATAGTAAGGTCGAGAAAATTTATTTTGTTTTCTGTTTCAACTTCAAGAGTGAACTGAAGTTTCGGGTGAAAATTATTGAATGCGAAAACTAGTTCTTCTATTTTATTTTCTGGTACTGATGCTAAACAATCATCCACATATCTCTTAAAAAAAGTAATATTAAAATTCAATTTTTCGATAACTTCTTCTTCTAGGTATTCCATAACTAATTGTGCGATTGTAGAGGAAATAGGCGAGCCCATAGCACATCCATCAAGTTGTTGATAAAGTTGGTTTTTGTATTGAAAATAATTATTTGACATTATAAGATGTAAGGCTTCTAAGAATTCAGGTTGAGTTAGAGTTGTAAAATTTTTTAAAATATTCCATTTGCCTTTTATAGCACTAACTATGAGTTCATTTGGTATATTTGTATACAAAGAAATTACATCTAGTGATATTAACTTTGAATTAGGTGGTATTGTTAATGTATCTAGAAAATGTTTAAATGTAAATGAGTCTTTTATGTAATAAGTGTTTTTACCTGTGATATTTGACAAACATTTTGACAAATACTTTGAGAGCTTGTAGAAAGGAGATTGAATACATGAAACTATAGGCCTGAGGGGAATGTTAGCTTTATGCAATTTGGGTAGGCCATATATTTTAGGTATGACTGCATTATGAATTAACAAATTTTTAGCTTCCGCGTCAGTTAATAGATTTTTGTATAAAAGTTTTTTTACAAAAGTATTATTTTTGTTTTGAAAGATGTTAGTTGGGTCATTCTTTAAAAGTTTATAAATACTGGTATCTTTTATATCTAGAAGAAGAAGTTATCGAAAAATTGAATTTTAATATTACTTTTTTTTAAGAGATATGTGGATGATTGTTTAGCATCAGTACCAGAAAATAAAATAGAAGAACTAGTTTTCGCATTCAATAATTTTCACCCGAAACTTCAGTTCACTCTTGAAGTTGAAACAGAAAACAAAATAAATTTTCTCGACCTTACTATAATAAGACAAAAAGAAAATAATTTAAGAACTAAATGGTTTACAAAAGAAACTTGGTCTGGACGATATCTTAATTTCAATTCCCACCATCCATACAAACAAAAAAGAAGTGTTGTGATTGGTCTAGTTGACCGTGCCATATCTTTAACGTCACCAGAATATCGTCCTGAAGCCCTTAATAAAGTTAAAGAGACCTTAAATACAAATCATTTCCCAGAAAAACTGATACAAAAAATTATCAAACAAAGAACGTACGTATATTATAACAATCATAACGAAAACGTAGGACAAGATAATACGCAAAAAACATATATTGCAATGCCATACACATCTCAATTATCTGAAAAATTAAAACATATCTTAGGAAAATATAACATAATTGTGTGTCATAAAGCCCAGAACCTGATAGGCTCCCTATTTACAAAATTAAAAACTAAAATTCCTAAAAATAAAAAATCCAATCTCGTATATGAAATTCCTTGTTTAAACTGCCCTATGAAATATATTGGTATGACAACCCAACTTTTAGAAAATAGAATAAAAGGGCATAAGTATACAAAGAATGCATCCACTGCATTACATAAACATGAAAAAAACACAAAACACGAATTTAATTTTTCTGAAACCAAAATCATCATAACCGGTCAAGATAACCGGTATCAAAAATTAATTATCAAAGAAATGATTCACATAAAAAAAGAAAAAAATGCAGTAAATGACAAACAAGACATAAAAAATTTAAGTCATATATACCACAATTTGATAATTTAGTATAGTTGTTTAACTTCGTTTAAGCCGTTATTTTTAAAATGTAGTATATAATTGTGAATGTCTGATTCTACTCTAAGATTTAAATTAAAAAATAGCCAAAAAAAATTATCTTTAAATTCCTCAAAAAAACGTACTACGATAAGAACACCTTTTTACCTAAAACTGTGCCATGAGTTGCCTGGCTAACTAACTACCTATCATCAAATATAAATAAATAACAACATGCATTTTTCGAGGTATGTAATCTTATTTTATTAATTTTGTAATAATTATTTGTCAATTGTATAAAGTTTTAAATTAGTTTTAGAAAAAATTTTAAATGTCTTGTGATAATTAGATCACTAAATGTTTTTTAAATTAATTGTAGATAGGAAAGGAAAGCCTTATACACCAAAAAAAAAAAAAAATAAAGGATTGAGCAATTTTTGAGAAAGCCTACTACGATAGGCGAAACGTCAAATTAATCCCACTGTTTGATTTTACAAATAAACCTATACCCAAGAAAGAAGTCCGATTAATATATACCGGGTTTAAGAAACAAATTGAATAATTATATATATATATATATATATATACATATATATATAAATAAATATATATATAGATATATATATATATATGTCTCTATATGTATATAGATATATATATATATATATATATATATAAATAAATATATATATAGATAAATATATATACATCTATATATATATATATATATATATATATATATATATATATATATATATATATATATATATATATATATATATATATATATATATATATATATATATATATATATATATATATATATATATATATATATATATATATATATATATATATATATATATATATATATATATATATATATATATATATATATATATATATATATATATATATATATATAATCATTTATTTCAGCCGATATTCTTTTATTACTCTCGTTACAAAATCTGCCTTATAACTGACTTCTAAAAGAAGGCATTCATACGCCCAAGTCTAATCAATAGCTTTTCTTATATATACAAAAAAAAATGTAAACAGTCTATTCTGCTTATTAAGTTTTCTTAACATTACGTAACAAACGATATTTATTTATTTTACTTTTGATATACAGAGTGTCCATATTCCAATACTATATATATATATATATATATATATATATATATATATATATATATATATATATATATATATATATATATATATATATATATATATATATATATATATATATATATATATATATATATATATATATATATATATATATATATATATATATATATATATACTATATATATATATATATATATATATATATATATATATATATATATATATATATATATATATATATATATATGCGTTACAATTTTCAAGATACTGTCAATTATGCGGCAATTTTCACCTATACAACATGTAGTAGGAACACAGTGATGGTGCTTTTAGAGGTTTCTATGAGTGCATACGATAATTTCCCACCGTTAAATGTTCGAAAAAAAATTGAATGTAGGGAAAATATGCCTTTAAAAATTTTAGCAAGAAAATTTTCGATAACTTGAAAATCGTGCAAGTTACGGAAAAAAGTCACGCCACTAAAAACTATAGAAGGGGAGGCGCTAAATACGCTGGTTTTTACAGATTGGGAATACAGTAATCCGTTCGGCAATTATAGGCCAAAATCTAAATTGCAGTCTTTGGCCTATATCTGTCGACCGAATCGAATTTCAATTTTTTCTTGGAAAGCGGTACTCAAAACCTAAAAAAAGTTTAATAAAATGTTTTCATAAAGGCAATGCAAGACATGCCCGATCGATTTTCAATAGTTTTGAAAGCGTAGAATTTACAGTTTTTGAGATATCGACCATTAACAGATCCGTGAGCGTTTATTACTTTTGAAAACATTTTTACCTCACCTATAGACTATGGATTTCAATTTTGGACGTTATTTGTTCGAAATAAAAAACGCAGATCAAGCGCGATAACGGTGAACGAAAACGTTTCAGCCGCACCCAAATAGATCAGTAACCATTATCGCTTGTGGAAGGGACGACGAAAATTTTTTCGATCCCAAAATTATTCTACTCTGTAACTCCTCAAATAAAAATGCCGACGGATCGGTTGCCATTGTGGCTTACCTAGATGGTCTGAATATTTTTTAAATTTTTTTTTGGACAGCAACATTCGATGAAACGGCAAAAATATTGTTTCATATATATATACGTAAGATAATGATTTTCTCAAGTTGAGGTTTATATATGGAATAAATATAATACATGGATCGTATCATGCCATTTTTTTAAAATATGAATAGCTTATTTATTAAAACTTCGCGTTTTACACGTTTAAAAAAACATAAATTTTAAGCCTGTCTTTAGAGAACTGTTTTACTCTCTTAGATTAACCCCATATAACGGAAAAATTGCTTATGTATGTAAAAAAAGAAAATAAAATTTACCGTGTTTTAAAACGCTAATGGAATGGAAATAAAAAATAATTGCATTTTATACTCTTGTATTTCCTAGGACTACCCTTTATAGTGGAAAAGACGTTTTATATACAAAGAGATAAAAAGTAATTTGATATGTTTCACTGTTTGTTTTTTTAAGTAACCGCTTTAAACAGATATCTTCGGTTTCTGGGAAATGCTTTCTATGTTTAGGCTACCCTGTTTAATAAAAAAAAATATTTTAATTCTTTCTCTGCTACCCTGTTTAATGTACAAAAATTATTTTGCATACAAAAAATAAAAAAAAAATAATCTGTTTCACCGTCTTTCGAACATCTACGTTTTCGAACATCTACGTAAATTTCATTTTAAATATATATAAACGAAAAACAATCAAGTATCTACGCCCATGACTTTTACAATGTTAGGATATTTACCCCCACTGTTTCTATTTTCAAATTGACTATTATCGGTTTCTTTGTGCGTTCTCAAAATATGATTTTTTTAAAGTAAAGTATATTTCGCTTCTGAATATTACAAACACTGGTCAGGATACATTGGATCAATATTATAAACTAGTCAATTCATTACTCAAATTTGACAAAACTAAAGAAATCGGTAAATTTCCTTTAACCGGAACTTCCCTCGTTATGAATATTTGCCTTTATTAGGGACAGTGAAGTGGATACCAATTTAGTTCAATACATAGTTACTTAGGAACACATATATACTATCTTTTCAAACATTTTTATTGGCCGCCATTTTGTTCCAACATATTGGATCCCAACTAATATTTAACAGTTTCTACCTATGCCCCACTGGATTTTTGAGCATAACTTAGAATGAATTCAGTTACATCATGTTGAATTAGTACCAGATTATCCGTATATCAAACTTAATTTTTCTCCAAAATTTACAATCAATTAAATAAGAAGATTTTTTTAAAATTTTATTTGGCCGCCATTTTGTTTCGTTATCTTGAATTTTTAACACACATTTGCGAGTTTATCTCGATATCACACTAAATGCACAAAATTTGAAATCAATCTAAGAAGTAGTTTTTCCAGACTGACTTTTTAAATATTTTATTTGGCCGCCATTTTGTTTTGCTATCATATATTCAAACCAAAATGTTCCCAGTTTATTCTTATATAACATTCGATTTTTGGTCAAAATTTGAGGTAAATTAAATAATTAGTTTTTTTTACCTTTTCACTAGATCGCTATCTTATTCCGGCAAATTGGATTTTTCCAAAGTATTACCAGGTTATTCCCATAATTTTTAACTAAAATTTGAACTCGAACTGACAGACAGAGACAGAGATTTTTTCGAACTTATACTTTTCAGGGTTCCTAGATGCCTGAAAACATGTTTTTTCAATTCGCGGCTTAACTAAAAAATCACTTTAACGATTAACTCAGAACTCGAACCTGGATTAAAGGGGGGGGGGGCTACATGGGCTATAGCACAAAGCTACAAAGCTTTTTTTAGTGAAATGTAATTTAGAAGTTGCCAACCTCACCTAGATAAGGAGCTCCTTAACACTTATTAGTCCCAGGCCTCGTAAAAATTAATCAGACCCTTATAAAATTCTGGTAAAAAACAAGAGTAATTTGAAGACGAACTTGAAATATTTTAATAGAAATTTAATATGATAAATGAAAATGAAACAACATGGCGTTCAAGTGAAATGTTAAATAATATTATTGAAAAGCTGTCTATCTAATTTATCTCAAAGCAAAAATCAAATATTAGGTAAATTCAAGATGTAGAACAAAATGGGGGTCTAATAAAATATTTCAATATAAAGCCTAAAAAACTACTTGGTAGATTGGTTTCAAATTTTATGTAAGAAATAATTGTGGTATATTAGAATACAATTTTCCCATAAATTCAAGTGACGGAACAAAATAACGCCAAACCAAATGAATGTAATTGTGGAAAAAAACGAGTTTTACATATCTCCGCATTTTAGCAAGCCAAAAAAATAGTTAATAATAGAAAAGATTTTACAATAATCGAAGTTAGGTAAAGAAAAAAATATATTTGAAATTTCAATAAAGAGTACAGCGTATTACATTATGAAACATAATTTATTTCCTTTAAGTAAAGGCGGTGCAAGTTTGTCAACGTCGCACTCCGTCTCAACAGAAATTTTCCAAGCCGACAAGTATTCTAACCTAGCCTTTGTGTTATTGTTTTGTGCCGGCGGGCTTTTCGAGTTGATTTATGTAAACTTCTACATTTCACTTATGTTGTTAGTGGTTTTTATTTAAATAGTGATGTAAATAGACAATGTAGCATCATGCCATATATGTGTTGTGTGCCTTTTTGCAAAGAAAACAATTCCAAAGACACTAAAGCCAGAGTATATCGATTTCCTCGGGACGAGGAGTACGCTGAAAATGGTGCTATCCCCCGTGACAATTGTGTTCCAACTGATAATAACTGCGTGTGTGAGTGTCATTTCGTACCTGACGATTTTATTCGGACAATTTCACAACAAGATTCCAAAACTGGTGAATTCGTTACAGTTAAACTAAGTTTGCCACGGTTAAAAAAAACTAGCGTACCTACTAAATTTCCGAACTGTCCCAAATATTTATCAAAAAAGGTGTCATTCAGAAATAGTAAAGACGATAAACTTGAAAATTTTTAAGAAGTTAAGTTAGTATTTCAATGTTTTCGGGTTAATGAAGGATGTTTTTTTTATTAATGACAGTCTTAAGATGACTATATTTAAATATTTTTTACAATTATTTTATTTTTGGGATATATTTTTGTAAAATAACCATTAGACGCACTTAAACAATTCACACACTGATTTTCTTTATAGCCTATTGGAAGTAGCGGTTTCCGCTAGTTCAACTACTCCTCTTGATAGGTACTGCAATATCGGAACCACTGCTTCCACATATTTCTATAAATATTTTCGAAATATAATTTTTTTACAGTATGCCATACGTGTGGTAACTGAATATAAACCGCATTAGTGTGACTTTCAAATTCACACAATTGCAAAACATATATGATTTTCTAGAAATATTTATAATCAACAGCAAAAGTTATGGTATGAGCGGAGATCGAACCCGCACTTCTGGATCACTAGTCCATCGCTCTAACCAATTGTGCTATCGTACCACTGACACCGAGCACTCGAAACAATAAGAGCGCATGCGTGTAACCTAACAGGTAAAATAAAATTGGCCTAAACAAAGTGACATCAATATGGCGGCCTAGTGAGAGTATACCAGGTCCGTATTTCCTTCAAATTTGGTAATATAAATCAAATAAAATCAGTTTTAGTGCTGATGCCTACAAAGATTATTTTTTTATAGGTGACAGATTTTTTTTATTAAAAAAGCTTCATTGATCTCACGAAAATTCTATACGATAATTTTATATAAGGAAATATATGTAGTTTTATTCGTATATGTAGTTTTAATTCTTATAAAATATGTATCTAACAGTGGCGGCTCGTCAGGGGAGGCAAGGGAGGCTAAGCCTCCTCACCATTTGGGGAAGCATTGATTTTATTTTATGTTTTTTATTTAATTTTATTTTTCTGAAATCAACTTGAATAATAAATTTTAATTAACCATAGAATTATCATACAAAATCCTAATTGATTTAAAATTATAACTTAAATTAATACCGCCCTTCATACTTGATGTTTCTAGATATCCTCAATCAACGCTCCTAGTCTATTAAATACGTCTAGTCAGACGCTTTAGCACGTTGCACTACAAGACTATGACGATTAACCTTAACAAACGTACCGGAGGCTACCGCTCCGCGATTCTTGAAATCTCTACGCTAACGCCGCGCCGCGCCGTGTCATTTGTGAATCGCGCTCAGACAGACGTATTTATTTATATCATATCTAAATATGATTTTACTGCAGCTTTGAGGCTAGCCTCATGGCCCTCATTAGCTACGGTCGTGTCATCTTTTCAGAACCTCGGCAAGTCGCCCATCGTTGATTGGAAATGGAAGTTACACTGTTGCCACTAGTAATGTTTATTTATTATATTTCAGAGCACATAGTGTGGTGTAAAGTCGATAAGTCCGGTGCTTTTCCAGTGGCAAGTCTGGGTGTCCACTATAGTAGTAACAGCCTTTAGCTTTGTAAAATTTGTGTATGTAGTAAAAAGTGACATGTCTCTGTTACTGTAAATCACTCAGTATAGAAAGTGGAAAATATCAAGATCTAGTTAAAAACTCATGAAGAAATACTCTTGTGTGAAATTAAAAAAAAATAACAATTTCAGATTTTAGAATGGCAGACCTTAATTATTAAAAATAAAAATTATTAATTCGCATTACTTTGATTAAAAAAAAATTGTGTAATAATTTTTATATCTATATAAACTTGCCTTTAAATTTTACTAATACCAAAAAAACAGGTCTTTGTCATTAGGTTGAAATGTATTGTGTACCTTTAAATGAGAAACGTTTCTACCATAACGAGTGTTTTAATATAATTATGGCAACCCCGGCGTAACGCATGTCTAACTTAGGTCGAGTTGATGTTTGTTTTGATTTCACTTTTCCGGTTTTATATTTGTGCCGTGCAGTGTGTAAAAATTTTATATATTCCGGGTAGTTTTGTTGCTTTTATTATTTTTATTTTAGTAAAGTGGAAGTGACATTAGTGTTGTGTTTTGTGTTGTTAGCGATGGATAATGGATATACTACAAGAGGATATTGTAGACTGGGTTTTAAACAATAGTTTTGGTACGTTAAGCATTGAAACCAAGTTGTACGTTATTAAAACTTTACCAATACCCCGGCCAAATTTAATTTGTTTAAAATCATCAGATAGTCGTCAATATCGTGGTTTCAATGTAGAATGGTATCAGAAATGCGTGTGGTTAACGGGCTCACGTAAAGGGGAAAATTACTATGTTGGAACTGTTTAATATTTTCAAAACCGACCGAATCTACACATCCTGGTCCAAGACGGGATACGCTGATTTGAAAAATTTACAACGTTCGATCGAAAGACATTTTAAATCAAAGGAACATATTGCGTCGTCTTGTAAATTTAATCTGTTTGGTAAGCAAAATATTGCAACTGCCTTGGATAGCGCCAAAAAAGAGCAAATCATTTTATATAATAATCAAGTTAGAGAAAATCGTTCTAATTTAAAAAAGCTTGTGGATATAACAATGTTTTTGTCATCGCAAGAATTAGCATTTCGCGGGCATGATAAAACCAATCAATCATCTAATCGCGGCAATTACAAGGAATTGCTAACGTTGTTTGATAAATACGATACAAGCATAAATAACTTTTTAAGTAGCAACGTTTTTGCTGGCACATCAAAAACCATTCAAAATGATTTAATAGATTGTGTATCATTTATACTAAAAGAACGCATTAATAGGGAAATTCAAAGTACACAATTTTTTGCTTGGCAGATTGATGAGACAACAGATATTTCTTGTGCTCTTCAACTATCTATTGTGTTTAGGTATGTTAAAGTTGCTGAGGTCCTTGAAAGATTTTTGGGGTTTTATGATGTTTCGGCTGGCAAGACAGCGAAAGATTTGTTTAATTTTCTAATTAATGAATGTAATAATTATGACTTTAGACATAAAATAGTTGCAGAAACGTACGATGGAGCGGCTGTTATGGCCGGTCATTTAAACGGCTCACAAAGTAAAATTAAGTCAATCGCACCCCACGCACTTTTTACGTATTGTCATGCTCACTCACTAAATTTGGTTTTGAGCAAAGCTTGTAACTCTATTAATGACTGTCGCGTATTTTTTCTAGTTTATCTGTCTTTGCAAGTTTTTTTACTTTACTACTAAGCGGACAAATGTATTAAATGAGATATGCGGTATGCTCACACTCGTTGCTACTCGTTGGAATTTCACGTATAAGTCAGTGTTTACAGTTTCCACATACAGAGACAAATTAATTGCAGTTTTCGATTTTATAATTAACAATGATGAATTAAAAAATGACGCCCACTCTATCAGAGAGTCGGTTGGTTTAAAAAAATATTTAAATGAATCAAAGTTTTGTTTTTTACTTGAAACATTTAAATTAATTTTTGAACAAACCGATGTGGTTTTCTCAATTCTTCAAAGTAAGTTAACAGATATTTCATATTCAAAACAACGACTAACTAATTTGCAACAAACGATCTAAAATTATCGAAATACTGATCAGTATTTTGATAATATTTACGAATCGACCGTGTCAAATTTTGAACCCTTACAAAAAAAACGAAAATCGAATCTTGACTTGCCCGACCCGAAACAATCATACAAACAAATTTTTACGGAAATATTGGATACCATTATAGTACAAATTGATGTTAGATTTGTTGATTTGCAGAAATTAAAATTTTTTGATCTTTTGACGTTCGAAAAATTTACTGTGTATTCTAAGGACTTTCCCCAAACTTTGTTGGACGATTTGTTAGTGCAATATCGATTTTTTGACCAAATCCAACTGAAAAATGAATTAAGTGTGATATACAGTGACCCTCAAATGTTTGATAAATCCAAAACTCCTTTTGATCTATTAAAATTTATGTTTACAAACAATTTGCACCGTTGTATGCCGGAATTATATAAATTTGTTAGTATTGTTGTTACTGTGCCTGTATCGTCTGCATCAGTCGAAAGAAATTTTTCTACACTGAAGCGAATTAAAAACTATAGTCGCAGTACAATAAATCAAAGCCGATTAAGCAATGTTTCACTAATTTCAATTGAAAAAGATTTAGTTAAAAAAATTTTCATGGATCAACAGTTTTACGAAAACGTGATAAATCATTTTGCAAATTCAAAAAATCGGCGAATACCTCTTATATATAAAGCAGAGTAAATACCTGTAAATTTTTTCACATAATATTTTTTTAATATCTTTTATGTTTTTTATTGTTTATTAAATCAAACCAAAGATTTTGCTAAAAATCTGATATAGGTATTTAAGTTTGACCCCTATTTTAGCATATACTATTTAGAATTTTATATTTTTTTTATATTTGTTTTAATCATTTTATTTGCTTAATAAAACTGATATCCTAATTAGGTATATCTACAATACTAACCCTTACAAAAAATGAGGCCTAAGAATCTAGAAATAGGTATTTTAGTTGGACAAGTATTTTATTATTTAGGTCGTTATTTAAAATTTGATATATTTTTTTTTTAATACTTTTAGTCTATTTATTGCTTAGTCAAACTGATATTCTAATTAGGTGCATCTACAATATTGACCCTTACCAAAGATTTGGCCAAGGAATCTAGAAATGGTATTTAAGTTTTCAGTTTTAGAATTTGATATTTATTTTATTTTATTTTTTATGCTTTAAGTTATTTTTATACCATTACCCCTGTTATAATTCCTTTATCCAGATATCCTTTCTTACCTCTCCTCTCCTGACAAGATTTTACTTTCACCTCCCCGCTGGTTCTTGCCCCACAGTAAAACATACTTTATGTTTTTTGGATAATTTCATAGTTAAGACATAGTTAAACAACTTTTTTGTGTTGCACCCTCAAAGTATAATTTATTGACTAAGAAGAGTTGACCCTATTAACCTGGCTATTTTTTTATTTTTATTATTTATTTTTTTTTAATTTTTTATGGTGAATGTTTATTTTAGAAGTAGGTGATAATTAAAAATAATTTAGAAAAAGATAATGAGTCATTTTATTCTTACAAGGGTATATTGTTAGGTGAGCGCAAAATTTTCGACTGAGGCGCTATTTTAATATTCTTTAGTTTCGCCTCCTCAACACTCGTGACCACGAGCCGCCACTGGTATCTAAACTGGTTTAGTGTAAAAATTAGTTAACTTTATACGTAATATGCACACTTAATATGTATACAGCGTGTATACAATATTAGTTAACATAAGGAAAACTTTTTTATTATTGATTTTATGAAAAAAGAACTATTCAACATAAAAAGTTATGCTTATTAAAAAAATAAGTTTGACTTAAAAAAAATTTGCTAGATAATATACAAGTTGCGCAAAAAAAACACACAAAGAAAAGTAGGTAAAACAAAAAAATTAAGAAATCAAATTTTTTAAGATTGCCAAATTGGAGAGTATAAAAATGTGAGATCAAAAACTTATTTCAAACTATTCTAATTATTTATGAAACTTTTATTAAAAATCTTTTAAAAGCTTTTTAACTTGCATTTGCTGGCTCTTTAATTTGGCTCTCGCAAAAGTTCGAATCTCAATTTTGTTTGCTGTGGAAACTTGCATTTTTGTATTTATTTCGTACAAACTTTTTCAGCGCAAGTCATATTTTTTTGACAAACAAGACTTTTTGAGAAAAAGAATTTTTTTTTGCTAAAATAGACAATTAGAGTTTTTCATATGTTAACTAAAATTGTACAGACGCTGTATATTGAGAATCGTAAAACGACGGGATGTAAGATAAGACGTTATGTTTCAGTTGTCGTTTAAAGTAGATCTTGTAGGGAGATTAAATTGAAACGAACAGACATCGTAAGTATACTTATTTTTTATTATTAGTTTATACATTTTACAACATAAACATTTGGCAATACATTTTCTCTCAGGCGAATTAGCCCTGAGGTCGAGGTCCAATCAAGACAGCTTATCTTCTGAGACATTATAGGAACATACAATGGCATTTCTTGAAACACCATGCTCCACAATCCCATTACCATCATCCAAGCAGCTCTTCTTGCTTCATCTTTTGGAATTCTGCAATGGAAACCAGTATTTACAATAATTTTCTATAGCCATACAGCCAGGTCAATGGTTTTAGGAACCCACTACCAAAATTTTAATTGAGTTTTCCTTAGCTCATTCTTAGACCCTGAGTTTAGTGTCGTTGCCCACAGAAAACGAGACAAAATTGTAAAAAACAATTCTCACCCTGAAGTTTTTTTATAGAGGGGGATTACCAGAGATATCAGTATTAAAAAACTTTATAAGTTATACAAATGGCTCTAGTTTTTTTATATTTTTAAAAACAAATGCTGAAAAATACGTATTTTCTGAGATTGGGTGAGTGATGTAAGTACGTTGTTTATTCTATGGGTTGTACACAAAATAAATAAACTATAATTTAAGAAGCTAAAAAACACGCTTTAATAGTAGACCGAACTAAAAAGTGAAACATAATTTTCAATAAAAGAATTAAATGATTAATGAGAAAATTAATGTCATTAATTAATTTATGAGTGCAAATTATTACAATTTAATTTGGCGTGTTAAAGTCGATGAAGATCGCGTTATAAAATACCGCTACATATGTATTTTTTTAATACATAAAATTAATTAATCGTTGATCCTAATGATCCTGATCAGGATATTGAAACAAACGTTTTGAATTATTGCATTGTTAACGATCCTTGATAAGTGTGCAAAATTTCAATTTAATCTGATGTTTTGAAGTCGATGAAAATTACATTTCCAGATTCCATTGCAAACAAACATACAGGTGAAGCAAATAAAAGCGAGTTAAAATAGGTTTTTTTCATCTAAAAGCGTTTTGAATAATAACCGCAATAAAAATACATCTCTCATATTAAGGATTTGAGTATTATTTGTGATATACAAATTAATATTAAATTATATTAACGTTTATTTAAATATTTGTAAGGAACTCAGGAATGGTCAGTTCTCAGTTGGAACTAAAACATTGACGAGTTCAAAAATACACTGAAATTACAGCAACCGGTTTATTTTTCTTACAATATTTTATTTCGCCTTGTGACTGCCGTAATAACAAACTTTGTAATAATATTTTTTTAAAATAAAATGTTGGTACGTACCCAACACTCGATGTTTTACTATTCACTACCATCACTGCAGGAACTGACGCCGACGCTGACGTCAAGGTATAATATTATATAAATATCAGATTTTAGATTAATATAGAAAACTGAGCTGACTACATAAAGAAAGATCATGTTAGTGGGCGTTTAGACTATATTTCATTCAGATGAGAGACAACCAGTTAAAGGTTAATATTCACATTAAATTAATGATATTAAAAATGTTTTAACAACAGTTATTTTGGATTATATTTTATGAAACACAAATGAAATTAAAATTGTTCTAAATACGTACCTGTGAAAGGATATTCCTGGTATATTCTCCTTATTTTCCTGGTTATTTCTACACCCTGGCACAATGCACTTCCGCGTTATAGGTCTAGGCAATACATTAAATAGTAAAAAGTCCAAAATAACACTACAGTTTTATAAAATACTCAAAAATCGAAAGAAAAACAACTCGTAAACACACTTCTAGTTTGGTGTCACCAATATGGCCGACAATGACGGATAGTGAGAGATGAATGGCCATCGCGGGAAGGATGCATGCGCTCTTATTGTTTTCTGTGCTCGGTGACCATTGATAAGCAATTCGTTAGAACTTGTATATATTCAAACCCACTAGTATCATAATTCCTAGTTCCTGACTGGACGTCAAATCTGACATCGCACTGGGTTTGAATATGTACAAGTTCTAACGAATTGCTTATCAGTGGTACGATAGCGCAATTGGTTAGAGCGATGGACTAGTGATCCAGAGGTGCGAATTTGGTCCCCGTTCGTACCATAACTTTTGCTGTTGATTATAAATATTTCTAAAGATATAATTCACAGTTAAAAATAAACTGATAAAATACTTCTATTCGTTATATGATTTTCTGTTATAAATCACGTTTTAAGTAATACAGCGGATATAAAATGAAACGCAATAGTGCTTCTGCTCTAATTTTAATACATATGCCTCCATCTCGAGATAAAATGCAAATTAATTTACCGCAACGGCTTTATTTGTCCAGTAAATGTGGTTGCGTATTATATATTTACTTAGTGACCTCTATAATTTGAACTGTAATCAGAACATAAATAGCAACCGCAAATAGAGAGTTTTGTGAATGGTATTTTATTAACCATGTCAATATTATTACTAGGTTCATGTTTTTTGGCCCACTGGTGGGTCCCAACTAAATGTATATTGTTTGTTTGTAAGTTGTTTTTATTTAATTTACGGCTAGCACCATGATACATGCAAGTTTTTTTAAAAACAAACTATTTGAGGTCTACGAGAAACTCTTACATCCTAAAAGGAATTTAGATTTTGAATAGAAAATATATGATTCTATTATGTGATGTGAGTTGATAGTTGTAAGGTGATTTTTCTTTAGAAAAATAAATTATTTTATTTGTCACCAAAAATTATAGCTTATAATACAATGATATGTTTATATACTAGCAATAATATACTCAAAACTAGGTAAATAAATATTGTCGTAGAACATTTATTCATCACATCATTTATTGATGTGCAGAGTTTTAGCCAATCACCAATGAGTTATGCAATCTTTTCATAGTTACTCGCATAGACCCAACTAAACTTAAAACTAACTTTAAATCAAAAGGAATGTATGTTAGCTTAAAAATGCCTTAAAATATTTAGAGCTAAAATGGTTTTTTATTAGAGTCTACAGTTGTTCAGTGGATCTGCACTTTCGGCGTCCAGCGGCGAGAAGTAAGCTACTATTCTACTCTCTTTTGAGTGGCGCCGAAAATGTACAGTATTCCTGAGAACGTGCTGACGATCTGCTCTGTGAGTAACTATCTATCGGTTTACGTCACCATTGTGCTGCGCCCGGATCGCTGTAGTGTCTCCTAGTTGTGATTGTGGGAATCGCACGATTGATGAGGATGGTTTAGTTGTCGTTGCGTCAGGCAATTGTAAAGTAAATATAGTTAAATTCGAATTTGTATATTTTGTGAATTGATTGTTGTTGTTTTTGTGTGCAGATCGTTAATATGTAGGCCGTTATCGTTTATTTTCGGTTTTTGGTGGCCGGCTAGTATATATATGTTGGCCAGTATTTACTGGTCAGGTAAACCATAAGTAATGATCAGGCCGATTTGTTTTTGCAGGGCTATTGGCTGTATCTGCTCAGTAGACGGTTTTTTAAGGTATATTTTGGTTATTCGGTAATGTGATTGTGTGGTAATGTTAGGCGTATTAGAAAAACTTAAGTTGCGTACTCAGCCAACGAATATAGCCGCACGGTGAGAAACGCATGCGTTTGCTTAGTGTGGATGGAAAGTATATGGACGGCGAAGGCATGCGTTTGTTTGCAGACGGGTACGCTCGCTTGTCGGTTACCTTCAAGAGTAAAATTTTTGTTTCCTAATATGTTTAATATTATTTGTTCTGTTCATTCATTCGTAAGCCGTGAGATAGAATGGTAGATAAAAACAAATATATTGTATATATGGAACCTAATATTTCATAATGTTGCTAGCTTTTTTGATTTTATTTTTAGCTAGTAACAATATTTTCTGGTTATGGAATTTATTTTGGTGTTTTTAATTTTTAGTTAATATTAATGACAACCAGTTTTGTTATTTCTGCCACTTTTGCAGTGGTGAATTAAGATTAATCTAAGAAAAACTAAATAACCTGAGACCGTCGTCACTTATCGATAGAATATGTTCAGAATTGTTTGCAAAAAACGAAAAACACATTACAAAAATACAACAAATATATTGTTGCGTGTTCACTTTTAAATAAAATTTCTTCTATAACAACAGAAAACTTACTATTGACTTAAATATAGGTTTTTATATAAGACTAACTCAATGACATGGAAATAACATAGACCAAGTTGTTTACATTTTGGAGGAATCTTAAATTAACCCTGGTTTGCCAAACCGTTACTGCGGCCAGATTATAACGGATATCATCCATTGTACTATTACCTAAATAAACAAGGAAATCCAGGAATTTCGACGTATTTGATGTGCAGCGTTGTAATTGTTTTAGTTGGTGAGATAAGTGTTTTTCAGAAATCCAAGTGTTTTGTTTGGCTATTTTCAAGAATCTGCTTAAAAAACTTTAAGAAAATGGTGCGAACTTGCTTTATTTGCAGAAAAAGGAACTATTTAAACCCAGAAGTTTGTTTTCGAAGGTAAGTAAGGTTATGTCATGCCAGTGCTGTAATTGAAAGGTAAAATCACCGTCTAACAGCGTTTTTATATTTGCAAACGAAATATTGTTTTTGTATTGCACATTTCCGTTGGGCTTAAATTAGATTTTTATAACTTCAACTTATCTATAAAGTCGAAGTTACGGATGATAAACGGATTACAGCATTTTGCTACTTTATATAATTGTGAAAAGTCTCATATATTCCTCTAAAATTTCTCAAACCACCTTTTTTGAGGGTTAATAAACAACGTAAATATACTATTTGGTAAAGCATAGGTACTAAATTTTAATTGAGTAAGCTGTAAGACCCATTATTTTATGTATGTCATTAATTACTCCAGGATGGTTTGCATTTTGGATGAAATTTTCAAGAAATATTTAGGGTGGTGTCAGAGTTTTCATATAGCAATCATATACAAAATATGAAAATAGCAGAATGGCGTTACTTTTCAATTTTTCATTTACTAGAGATTTTCTTTAATGAATTTGAAATGCTTTAATTTATTGCCTAAAAATTTTGTTTTTAAGAATAAGTAATCAAAATAGTGAATGAAAACCATCCTGAGGTACATTATCCCAACTAGGGGGAATCTGTTTTTATCAGGTGATGGTGAGAAAAAAAGGGAATAAATTGGGGGATAAATACTGTAAAGATATTGTTTTTCATAATATGGTTTTCGTGGTTTTTAGGGATACGAAGTTCAATTTTGTATTTATATTAGCATATAATTAATAATGAAATATACTAAAAATGTTACCAGATTAGCTCAATATCACAATTTATTTTTGCTCAAATTTTGAAGTCCATTCGATAAGTAGTTTAATATATGTTTTTATATTTTGAGGCTCCGCTATTTTGTTCCACCATGATCACCCCTTTGTGACCATTGATTTTTTATCAAAATTTGAAGTTAATTTGATAAATAGTTTTTGAGCTATGCCGCGTTCAGACAGTTTCTGTTAGAGTGAACGTCAAGAACATTCTGCTAATCCTAGTCAATGGCATTTTTTTTGTGAATAAAAGGCTAGAACTCATAGGATTGAAGTAAGTCCAATGACGTCAAAAAGAAATAGACCCTGCATTTCATTCATAAAAATGAAATAAATAGAATCAAACATCAATTTGTTGTTCTGTATGAGTGGAAAAAAGACGGACTGATCGCATAAAGCATAGTTTGCGGTGAACATTGCAACGCTGTCAG
Source organism: Kuschelorhynchus macadamiae (assembly GCA_030620095.1). NCBI lineage: Eukaryota > Metazoa > Arthropoda > Insecta > Coleoptera > Curculionidae > Kuschelorhynchus > Kuschelorhynchus macadamiae. The sequence goes on from JAUTXW010001351.1 coordinate 701,201, forward strand.
ATATCTTCGCGAGCCGTACCAGTGGCGTAGCTATTTTTGAGATAATGTATTATTTGCTATATTTTTTTGAGCCCAAATATTAGTATGGTGGATACGACAGTTTTTTATTCTAAGATGAACAGGAACGGCTTCACATTGCAGAAGTGAGAGTTTTAGTAATAATTTGAAAACAATTAATTTAGATATGTCGTGGAAAAGTCTGCACCAAATAGGACACTTTTTTATTATCAATTTCTCGAAAAATTTTGTTCTTGATAAAACTTAGTGCTTGTCGAATAAATAGTTTTCATAAAAAATCGTAAATAAAGGTTTAGTATTAGTTATGTCGTATTAGTAATAGCTAAGAAAAGATTTAAATAGAAAAATGTTTTTTTTGCTGTTTGATCTTAAATATCTCCATAACTATAATATAAAAAATTTTACCCAGTTTATATTCACAATTGGCCCTTAAAACTATCGTCACAAAAATTTTATTTTTTTTTTGAAATTTAGTTAGTGAAATCCACTTTTTTTAACATCCTGATCTAAAGTTTATTACTATCAAAAATATTTTTTGAACCACCAACTTTTATGAAGAAATCAGTAATAAAAAAAGTAATAAATTGCATTAAAATGTAAGATGTTTCAATAAAAAAATCGAAACTTTTTGGTGATTCTGAAGCACCCTGTATAATATTTTACACTATATTTGAAACTTAATTTTTTTTATAAAAATTTAAATAACAAAGTTTAAAAGTTTGGAATAATTTATTTATAAACGGTTTGATATAATAACAAGAACCAACAATATATATATATATATATATATATATATATATATATATATATATATATAAAACTTAAGCTAAATTTAATAATATTTTGCAATAATTATATATATATATTATATATATATATATATATATATATATATATATATATATATATATATATATATATATATATATATATATATAATATGCTGTTACTTTTGTTTTGTCGATTGTTGTTGTTATCAAACCGTTTATAAATAAATTACACCAAACTTTTAAACTTTGTTTTATTTTTATAAACCACGTGTCCGGGTGAAAATTTATAAGGAAGTGCAGTGCATAATTTTTTACATTTACATATTTGCTCACTCTGGAATATTTTGTCAGATATTGACACAAATATATATATATATATATATATATATATATATATATATATATATATATATATATATATATATATATATATATATATATATATATATATATATATATATATATATATATATATATATATATATATATATATATATATATATATATATATATATATATATATATATATATATATATATATATATATATATATATATATATATATATATCTATATATATGTATATATATATATATATATATATATATATATATATATATATATATATATATATATATATATATATATATATATATATATATATATATATATATATATATATATATATATATATATATATATATATATATATATATATATATATATATATATATATATATATATATATATATATATATTTATAGGTTGGCAAGAAGGTGATTTTACCAATAATTCAATAAGGTATTTTAAATTTGCAAATAAGTTTCGCAAAAAAAACTGTTTTGTGTCAATATCTGACAAAATATTTCAGAGCAAATATGTAAATGTAAAAAATTAAAAGAGGCTACCCTAAACAAAGACGCACCTAATGATTTTAAGAAGTACGACAGTTTTTAACATAAATCGATAGGAAAATAAATTTCGTTTTTCTTCCAAAAAAATTTCCTGTCATAAGCAAAATTGCGAATGCATCCCGAGACGAAATTTATGATAATTCCAACAAAAAATATTATTATTAAACTTAGCTGTTAAAATGGTAGCTGCTGAAAATTTCTGTTCGTGATCCATTTTCACACAATTTAGAAGTTCTTATCTTTATACATATTTGCTCACCTGGAATATTTTGTCAGATATTGACACAAATATATATATATATATATATATATATATATATATATATATATATATATATATATATATATATATATATATATATATATATATATATATATATATATATATATATATATATATATATATATATATATATATATATATATATATATATATATATATATATATATATATATATATATATATATATATATATATATATATATATATATATATATATATATATATATATATATATATATATATATATATATATATATATATATATATATATATATATATATATATATATACATATATATATATATATATATATATATCTATATATATGTATGTATATATATATATATATATCTATATGTATACAAAACACGATTTAAGGAATAAAAAAATTATTAAATTTACCTTTGGGGATTCAAAATAATTACTTTCAAAAAATATTCGATTTTGACACTGGGGGATATTAAGAATTCTCAAAAAAAGAAAAACTTTTAAAAGTAGACATTTGAAGATTTCCAAAGATACTACATATCTAGCTAATATCATAATGTTTTAGAATTTCGAGAAAGTACTAAAAAGTAAGATGAATACATTTATGATTATTTACCCCGTAAAGAAATCCAGATTTTTAATGTAACAATATGGTTCCAGACCCTCTATAGAAGATAACACCACATTAACCTCGATATTAACAAAGTGACTAAGCAATTATTTATTAAAATACTATTAAATATATAAAACCTGCTCTACCTGTAATGTTTTAATAGATATTGGCAAATATCTATTAAAAACGACTTTTTTTCATATTTTGTTGCACATGCAGGGGGGCAGTAACACAACAGTAAGTGAAAAAAGGCATTCTTCTTCTTTGTCATTGAATTGGTTTTGACAGGGTTGGATCCCCCCTAGAACTAAAATCCTGGCTACGTGCCTGCAAAAGACATATTAATGTAATGGTTCATGTGGCAATATTTAGTATTAGCAATAAGTTTAGTCAGTTTATCGCCCTTCATAGGAAATATGTAATGAAATATAATTTGTCACTTTTTAATGCAACATATTTTTTGAAATCGGGTTTGTTTTTCAAAACATCTTGATTTCATCCTTTTTCTAACACATTTTAGTTCTATTTACGCGAAGTTAGGTAAAAATTTGGGTCCAGTACTTTTAAAAGTTTGCCAGGCTCGCGGCAAGTAATATGATATAAAAATGCAATCTTACAAAAAATCAGTAATAAACATTGCCCAATAAAAATTAATTTTAAAAAAGTATTTCAATATTAGAATACATAAAGAAACCATGAAGCATTTAGACTTAACCAAGACACATAGATTTGGGGTTATCAATACAAAAACTATCCTATTTAAAAATGAGTAATTATTTATAAATAGGGAAGTTAGTTTCATTTTAGTTAGTAAACCGTATCCATTAAAAAGGTTTAAGATTTAGACCAGATCTAGTTTAGAAAAAGAAATTTAGAAATTTTAAATTGTTCAATTGTTAAAAATGTTATCTTAAACCTATAACCAGTTAGACCTGGTCTAAATTTAAACCTCTTTAGTGAGTACGGGTGTATGAATAATATGAATTTAGGGGAGGCAGGTATAATTAAAAAAATATATTAAAAAAATTTCCCTGTAAAGTCCTTTTTTAAAAACTTTATGTAACTAACTTTGCTGCACAAAGAAAATCTTCTTTAAAAGTGTTTTGTTATATCCTTCAGTCGCCAGTATCAATGGTATGTACTCGTAGTATACGTAGCTGTTCAGTTCCTAGTAAAGTAGTAGTAGTAGTTAGGGGGAGGTCTAGAGACCGGACTGGTAGGCCTATAAGGCCCTTTCAGTCTACCCCAGCTCCTCCTTCAACCACCACCCGCCACCAGGTGTACATCCTTGAATCTGCCTGTCCTTACTATGTAAGTCTGCATATCCTTCTATGCAAGATCCTTAACTTCGCCCCTATGCAAGACCGTAGTGCCGAAAATATCTCGTCGCAGTCTCGCTCGCGCTTCACATCTACACGGGAAGTGAAGCGGAGTTTCCTCCTCTTCCTGACACTCCGTGCAGATAGAATCTTCCTCAATGCCTTACATAAAGAGGTGTCTCCTCAATCGACAGTGGCCCGTTACTATTCCTACGATGGAATTTAGAGCTTTCCTGTCTCGGGCTAGTAACCACTCTGTTCGGCCCTTATCGGGCTGCACAATGAAGTCTTTAGCTTGCCTCCAGACCTCGGACTGGCCCCATTCACGTTGAAGTTCATGTTGTGCCCATTCGTCGAGTGCTGTCCTTATGCTGCCTAGTGATGCCTAAAGCTGGTTCTGGTCCTACATACGGGCTGGTGGGGCCGAGTCTCGCAAACTCATCTGCCCTCTCGTTGCCCTCAATCCCACAGTGTCCTGGCATCCAAACCGTGAACCATCCGTATAGCAAACAATTGCATCTCTGGAGAACATTAGCCTGTTTCTCTCCCAGTCCTCTCTTTCGGGGATTGAGATACTATAACCCTTATGCCATCTTAGTCTGCCTGACGGTCGCGCTACTCTGTAGGTAGATAAAGGGGTCTCTCTTTCCACAATGTGGGAGATCCTTGCATGACCCACAACCTCACCTTTGGTATGCCAAGCTCCTGCGTCTCTCATTCGCAGGTGCGCTGCCATAGCCTTTTTCTTAATAAAAGTCGACAATGATGGCAGCCCTAGCAAGACATCCAATGCTGCTGACGGCGTCGTCCTTATTGCTCCAGTTATCGCTAGGCTAGCCAGTCTCTGGACTTTTGCAAGACTGGAACGAATGGTTTTCCTCTCTACCGAGGGCCACCATACTATTGAGCCGTATGATATTCTGGGTCTTATGACTGCTTGGTACAGCCAGTGCATGACCCTAGGACTTAGCCCCCAGGTTGTGCCTACCGGAGCTGCCAGAAGGTCGCTATTGACTTCCTTATCCGCCTATCGACATGAGTCTTCCAGCTCAGCTTTGCATCTACTGTGACCTCCAGGTATTTAACCTCTTTTGCCAAGGTCATTTGGTAACCATACAATCTTGGGGGTCGAAAATCTCCTAAATTCCTTCTCCTTGTAAAGAGGATCCTAGTAAAACTATTATTATTATTCTGTCGCCCAAATCAACTACTGCTTGTAATATTTGACACTAAACTAATTGAAAATTCATGAAAAAAATATAAAAACGTTTTAACATTTTGCAGCATTATTTAAAAGATCGGTATATTTTGTGTTACCTGGAACTTTCCTCGTAACAGATTCCACCACACACAATTTTATATCCATACAGTTAGTTTGTAATAAATTAACACATTATATAAAAGTCAATATGTGTAAATATTTTATTACGAGAAAGGTTCTATTAAAAGGACTAATTTTTGAACACAAGTACCCAAGTCTTACCTCATAAGAAATTACAAATACAATGTGTGTGGTGGTATTTGTTATGTGGATATTCCGGCAATAGAACAATGTCCTGATTTTTTTGAAATTATTTTTCTGACACACATACATACATATATACATACATATGTGCATACATGCATACATACATACTTACGAACATACAAATATATATATATATATATATATATATATATATATATATATATATACCATTTTTTAATTTTTCGTTTTATTTATCGGTATTATTTTATAATTACTTATATATAAAAAATCAATTATATTTATTATTTTCTTCGATAAAATAATTTTCTTTTTGTAGGAAATGGAATTTTACTGCCTTTTTATCCATAAAATTAAGCCGCCATTTTGTTTCACCATATAACATATACCCAATTTTACAGAAAAAAAATCGAAGAAATTGTCCATATTGCTGAAAGAGACCTAGTTTTAATAACAAACATAGAAAAAGACGTCTCGGTCTCATTAAAAAATAATTTAATGAAACCGAGACTTGGAGTCTTTTTCTATGTTTGTTACCAATTTTACAGGTTCATCCCTTTTTCACACTTGATTTTTGTGTAAGATTTCAACTTAATTGAATAAATAATTTTTTGATAATGATATTTTAAACACTTAATTAGGCCGCTATTTTGTTTAGCCATAAAGGCTTCTCACCAAAATTTTACCGGTTTATTCGGCAAATTGGATTAGTAGTTTTTTAGTAATATTTATTTAACATTTTATTAGGCTGCCATTTTGTTCCGTTATATTGAATTTTCTTGAAGTAGTTTTTTAGCTATGCCGCAAACAGACAGACAGACCGACGGGTTTTCGAATTTCAACATCCCTGAAACGTGAAGATCTGTAAAAATCTCAAAAGGTGATTTTTATATGATTACAATACTTTCCTCTTACAAGGAAAGTAAAAAGGAACCGTAAAATAATTATATCACCTGCTTTCTGATTTTGAATCCCGAAATCCGAATTTCTGACTATGCGTTTGACAGATACTTAAAATTGGCAAAAACACATTAAATTGCTTGCAATAAACATATATTAAATTAAAGAGAAACGAGCCGCCGTTGGTTCAGCCAATAGGGTTGCCATTTTTGGGACGCAGAGAAAGATATATGTTTTCTCTCGCACGCGAAAAACAATAATAAATACAACATTTGAAACTATTTGAATTGAATGAATGAAATGAATGAAACGTTGTCTATTTTTTTATAGTTGAAGTTAAAAATCCTATATATTATTAATTTACTAGCTCGTTGATTTTTATAAATAACCCTTTATATGCATACCAGACATAGCTGGACGATATATTACCTGTTGGTACGCACATGCTTTACGACATATTTTTATGCAAATCTTTGCCCTTCTCACAGCTTGCCAGACGCAGATACACGGCACTTTATTGAGCATTGATGAAAACTGTAAATTATTAAGAACACAATAAAGCCCTTTATTTAGGAAGATAAAATTCGCCGCAATCTTCTATAAATGAAATCCATCAACACCCTTAACATCTGAGTTAATATGTTCTATTATTTCCTGAACTTTTAAAAACATATTGGTTACAACTTTACTATCAATAGTATTTAAATATTGACACATGTATTATCTTTAGCGTCCATTTTTGATATGCTGCCCCTAGAACACTGATTGAAGGAAGTGGCACTTACAATACCGTTTGAAGAACTTTTTACTTCATTGTTAAGATTTGGAGAGATTAATGTACGCCAATTGCTTTTAAATTCATGTTGTAAATAAGTTTTTTTATATCGAATTAAGGTGTTGCCCGTAACTTCATCGTTAACCTAAAATTATCATTAAGGCATGGTGCTGCAAATTTATTAAATCCAGAGGTCTTTATTGGTGCATGTAGATAAAAAATGTTTCTATGTTTGAATTAAATATTTTGTGTTTCTCCATTAGATTGAAAAAATGTCCTAACTTATATTGATTTTGTCATGCTCCATCAACATTCAAAACTAACATTTCCTAAGATTTGTTTACTTGTAATAACAATGAGATCTAGTATGGATTGAGCATTATCTGCAATAAGAGTCGGTTATTACCTGCTTAAGTCCGTATTTGTTAAAAGAAAAGTGCTGAGAACGTTACTACCATTGCTATCAGAATGAGATGGATCGAGGTCGAAATCAACTCAAAAATAATATTATTAAGCTAGTTTAAATAAGATATTACTATATTTTTAAGATCATCAGTACATGAGATTTGACGGTCCATAGATAGTACTACACCAAACACTCTTACCGCTCAGTTTCATACTAATGTGCACGGAGGCAGAGTATGTGATATTGTCATTCAAATGACTATATAAAACTCAACTTAGTCTACGCGCTCATTCCATTCCTTTTAACTAAACTGCAGTCATTAATTTGACTGCAATTTCCTGAATTTTCTGATCAACGTGTAGAATAATATGCTCCCGCTTTAATAAACTCTGAAAACTGACAAATTTGAACATATCGACCTTACAATTTTTTTTTCTTAAAATCGTTTATTTGCAATTTAAAATGTACAATTTTTTCTAACAATTATACTACCTGCTACCTATTCTACAATAACGTTATATACATGTATTATATTTTTATCTTACAGTCAATCCTAAAAGAAAAATATTTTTTTTAGAAAACGGTTCTATTTTATCTGAATTTATTATTTATATGTTAAAAGTTTTTAAAGTCCTCTGTATTCCCAGTTTATATTTCGGTAATAAAAAAGATCAGTGCGCATATAAGAAAGCACCACCCATTACTGTCTTTTTTGTCGCGAAACACCACCTCAAACAGTTGTAAACAATTCAAGAAGTTTTCCATATTTTTACCAAATATATGTAAAATAATTGTTCGCAACCAGTTCCAGACCATTTTTGCCGTGACACATTCCTTAATTTGCCATATATTACCTACAGTATTGCACTTTTGGCTTGGCAATTTTCAGAAGTAAATAACCCGTGCTTAAATATTTTTTGTGCCATCGGGTACACATTATTAACAGCTTTGTATACCGCCGATCGCCATTTAGTAGGGATTTCTTTGTTAACTAATAACATCGACCATAAAGTATTCCATTTTATTTGTGGATATTTAAGTTCAATTTCCGGTTTTTTACAATGGTTCTCCATTATCTTATTATAAATACCTTTAGTTTTAATTATACTATGTATATTAAACTTTAATTTATTGTTTCTAATATTAGTAAACACTTTTTTAAAATAAATATTGTTAATTGCCGCTCGATCATCAAAAATAATGTTCATACTTGAGTTGTACCATACTTTATTTTGTACATTGACCCACGATAGAGCCTGAGTATTCACTAAAAGGGTACATGCTTTCTTTTCTACATTGATCAGACCTAATCCTCCTTGTGTAGTTTACAATTCGGGCTGTTGTCTTTTTATTCTATAGAAACATCCTCCCCAAATGTACTTACCTGTAATTAATACTATTATTTGAGCTAACTTGTTGGTAATGGGTAAAATCTGTGCCACATACCAGACCTTAGCCAAAATATATGGGTTCACATACCATATTTTCCTTATTAAATCAAGGTTCCTTGGATTGTTAGTTATCAATGCAGTCTGTATATTTTTAATGATATTTTCGCGATATATTTCGCACAATCAATACAATAAAACGAGAGACACTAACATTACCCTCACAATGGGGCATACACGGTAGTTATTACAGTCTCCAAAGCGTCATACTAAACATGTTTCTATCATAGAACACAACAAATTATTTAGCCTAATATTGATAAAATAAAACAAATAAAAATTAATTTATATCTGAACGCAAAATAATCCCGATGTTCGATTTTGAATTAGCTGACAAGAATTTATGACATGCATCTATTTAGGGTCAAGTGGGGTAAATGTAAACAGGGGTAATTGTAAACGCCATAAATATTCATTTTAAAATTCGCGCCAGAACCTAATACCGTATGGCGGTTGACAAAATATCCCCACCTTCCATCGTATTCAAACGAACAGTTGCTTACGGACGCGTCTTCTGATTGTTGTTTATTCTCGTCTGGACTACTGCAAAAATTTTGTTTTCGTGTTAGTGATACTGTGTGAAATATTTAAGTGAAAATTCAATTTCAACGGTAAGTTTTACAAAATATGTTTAAGATAGTTGCAAATACCATAATTATTAATCTGAACTATGTTTTTAAACTAGCAGTTTCATAAAAACTACTTATACAATCAAGTTGAAATCTTACAAAAAAAAGTGTGAAACAGGGTTAACGTGATAAAATTTTAAAACAACTATGGCAAAACAAGATTTAAAAAAAATTCATTTCCTGGAATAAAATCTTTTTATGGAAAAAATTAATAAATTAATAATAAATTAATTAACAACGAAATAAAAAAATTGTATTCAAGCAGTGGTTTTATTTACGTAGGTATGGTAATATTTGTATTTTTACAATATTATAGAGGTGTTTACTTTTACCCCGAATAAAAGTGTGAAGGGGTAAATGTAAACGCTTGGTTGGGGTAAATGTAAACAGACTTTAGGGGTAAATGTAAACGTATATTTTAATTAATAAATTTGTTCCAGATGCCCAGAAAATATATCCGCAAGACTAACGGCCCAGCTTATGGACAGGAGGATCTAGAAAGAGCTGTTAGAGACGTACAAAATCGTAATCTGTCTTATAGACAGGCACAGGAACAGTACGGTGTACCTATTGCCGTTATTTCGCAGCGGCTTAATGGAAGGAAAACCGCCATTGACTCTCTAGGGCGAGGTCGTAAACCAGCGTTTAATTCTGAAACAGAAAAGAAAATAGTAGATTGTCTATTGGCCCGCGCACAATCTGGATTTCCATGTGATAGAGACGAACTGTTAGACCTTATCCAGGAATATATAAAATCTAATAACCTGTCAACCCCGTTTATTGATGGCCGCCCAGGAACAGACTGGTATTATTCGTTTTTGAAACGTCATAACAACCTATTATCATTAAAAAAACCTGAACATTTGCAAAAGTGTCGGAAGGATGCCAGAAGGCCGGACGTGATCTACAAATTCTACAAAGACTTAAGCGCCACATTCGATCGACTTGGAATAACTTCTCTAGAACAGGCATCTTTCGTTTTCAATACAGATGAGTCGGGCTTTAAAAGCGACCCAAGTCGAATAAGGGCCATTGGACAAAAAGGGAAGCCACTAAGTCGAATATCTGGAGGATCGGGTAGGGAATCGACTACGGTGTTGGCATGTGTTGGAGCCGATGGGTCTGTTCTTCCTCCTCTCATCGTATTCAAGGGCGCTGGTATACAAGCCCGCTGGGTGTCCGACAAAGCTTATCCTGGGACGTTATATACAGTATCGAAGAACGGGTGGATGGAAGAACCCCAGTTCTTCACCTGGTTCACCCAGAGTTTCATACTTCATGTCAAAAATTTAAGGCAATCGAAAAATATTCCAAACCAAGCAGCGGTGCTAATATATGATGGGCATGCTAGCCATATTAGCGTTCGCATAGTTGAAGAAGCTATGTCTAATAATATCACTTTGATCAAGTTACCAAGTCATCTGACCGACATGTTACAGCCTCTTGATAAATGCGTGTTTGGTCCTGTCAAGACTTTTTGGGAGAAAAAACTCGTAGCGTTCGGAAAGAGACAAATGGGCAAGGGAACTGGAAGATTGTCTAAAGTGGACTTTGTTGAACTACTGGCTGAAGTATGGACTAGTGCTATAAAACCGACCAATATCATATCTGGCTTTAGAAGCTGTGGGATTTTTCCAGTCGACGAAACGAAATTTCCAACAAGTTCCTTTAAACAACGCGAACTGGAGGAATATCTGCAAAATCAGAACACTCCATCCAAAGAACGCATTGTCACTATGCAAACAACAGAAAGCTCTATAGATGCTTCCGAAGATATTCCTCAATTAGAAGCTGTGCCGAAGCCAAACACTTTTATAGAAGAAGGAGAAACAACACACAAAACAGAAAACCTTATAGATATCCCTGAAAGCATTTCTCTTGATGATCACCAGGAGGAGCCAAGTAGGCAAAAAGTTAGGGTATTTACTCCTCCAACCCCCAAACAAAATAACCAACCATGCAAACACGTCAGTACTGAAACTTGTACGTCTATTTGCATGTCAAGTAATATACAAGCTCTTGATGATCACCAGGAGGAGCCAATTAGGCAAGAGGTTAGGGTATTAACTCCTCCAACCCTAAAAAAAATGACCAATCATGCAAACACGTCAGTACTGAAACTTGTACGTCTGCTTGCATGTCAAGTAATATACAAGCGACAAGTAGTAACATACCTGATACATCACTTAACAAATTGTTTTTTAAGTCCCCAGAGAAAAAGGAAAATGTGACAACCATAGTAAAGCAAGTGATACCCAGATTGAGACAACAGACATATGGCGAAATATTGACAAGCAAAGAAGTTCTTGATAGACTCAAACAAGCACAGGAGAAGAAAATAAAGAAAACCAAACCAGAGAAACAAAAAAGACAAGCCAATACCAAAGAATTGGCAACAAATAAAATAAAAAAACCAAAGATGACAAAAACAAAAAAAGTACCACAATATAGTTCAAGCGAGGAAGAAAATAATAGCAGAGACTTTTTAAGTGACACCTCCAGCTCTTGGGATTTGGAGGCCGAAAAACTTGATGAGAACCCAATTGATTTAGACTAGACCTCCCTTAAAGATCTAAAAACCGGAAGTTTCGTTCTTGTGCAATTTAAAGGTGGAAAAAGAAACACGATGATTTATAAATTTGTTTGTTCTGTTGAAAATGTAATAGATAGTGACATAGAAGTGGTGGGTTTAAGAGCTATAGATGATACCAAACAAAATTTTGCTGTTAATTCAAGTGACATTAGCTTTGTTAGGCATGACCAAATTATAGGTGTGTTGCCTTTCCCCATCATAAAAATGAAAGGTGAAAGAATTTACTATCATTTTGAAAAAATTGTTCCGGCATTAGAAGATACTTTTTTGTAACATTATTATTCTTTTTTTTTACTACTGATTTAATTCAAATTAATGTTAAGTATAAGTTTTTTTTGTATGCAATGTTTTTTAAGTGGCTAAATAAAAAGCAATACTAAAATCTAAATAAAATATTGCCTCTTATTTTTTAGGGGTAAATGTAAACATCTATTTTAAAACGAATGGCTACACTTTTTACAACTCAATAATTCAAATGTTCACTTTTGCCCCTTAAATTTTCTCATTTGTTCAGCTGGTTTTTATACTAGCTGTTTACAATTACCCCAATACCCCAGGGGTAAAAGTAAACAGTGACAGTTTTTTTCTAATGACAAAAAAAAAACAAAAATCTCATGTTTTAAATTATTTTTTGGTTATTTTTATAAAATTGAAGACCTATACAATATAGTAGATCAATTGTTCCAAAGATTTTCATTATAGAAAAATTTTGACACACAGGTAAAATCTATTTTTTTTTTAACTTGTCAAATTCGTTTACATTTACCCCAATTGACCCTAACTCCCATATAACAATTTGTCACATTAGTGCAAATATATGGAAATTTTTCGTATTTAACCCTTTTTTGTCAAGATCTTTAAATCCAGATCTAACATACATACATACGTACAAACAAACATACTTACCATACCTACGTAAATAAAACCACTGCTTGAATACAATTTTTTTATTTCGTTGTTAATTAATTTATTATTAATTTATTATATTTTTCCATAAAAAGATTTTATTCCAGGAAATGGATTTTTTTTTAATCTTGTTTTGCCATAGTTGTTTTAAAATTTTATCACGTTAACCCTGTTTCACACTTTTTTTTGTAAGATTTCAACTTGATTGTATAAGTAGTTTTTATGAAACTGCTATTTTAAATATTTCATTAGGCCGCTATTTTATTCCGCCATAATCCCTTTGTAACCAAATTGTACCACATTATCCCTGTTACCCTTGTTTCACCGTTATAATACTTACCTTTAACAAGAGAAATATAAACAATATACTTTAACACGAAAGTAAACATGTTTTAGATTTATTCCGAAAATAAAGATGAAAGTGACAACTTACAGTAGGAACTGGTGAATTAATCAGCCAGTAGATCTGACTCGCTGTTCAAAAGCACAACCCATCTATGGCTGTAGGAGACTTTTATATATTTATTTGAAATAAGTGATGCTTACTTATTCTAACAGGAGTTTTTAATATTAAGGGTTTTTTTCCAAATATCTGATTAAGGTTATTCACAAATCATATTTTAAATATTACTTTATTTCTCGCTATTTTTACCTTCTAAAATTACCGACTTAAAATAACTGAAAGTATCATACACAATTTAGTCTGCCTAAAAATCAAACGATATAATATTATATTCTTATTTAAACTCTTTAAATATAATTTCAATTTTAAGCCAAAATCAAATTAAATTAGGGATAATACATATTTTCTAATTTTTTACAGATATTCATTTACTTCAACTGCAATCGACAGCGTCCTCTACTAAAATATTCATGAAACCTAAAGCAAACACGACGACGCTTTGATTATCACGACATGTCAGCAACGACTAAAGAACATGGCAGATTGGTCGTTACAAGTCCGGCATATGAGAGAATTGGGGAAACCGCTCCGGAGAAATTAAAAAAGGTACGTGAGCTAACTAAGACATTTTTCTTTCTATAGTCTTGCCTTTAATTTTAATATTCTAATTATATAGCAAATCCTTTGATACAAAATTCATTTAAAAATCATTATTATACTCAATTTAATGTTACTCTTCTTTTATTTACTCAGTAGCAGTAGTAATAGTAACGATGGGGGGCCGACGTTATTAGTCCGAAAGCTATATTGCTTCATGCTACCACTTTTAATGTTCTGGGCGGCATTTGTTTTTCTACAACCGCGTACAACAAACATAAAAGAGCACAAAATGGCACTTTTTCCAGGAGTTTTAAATTAACAAAACTCTTGCCCCCAGCCCTAACAACCATCTGATTTATTTGACATCATCAATTCATATTAATTTTGAAAGTAGGCATTCTTCGTAGATTTTTGTAATGTCAAATAAATACATCAACCTTGACGGATTAGTTCATTTCAAGAGAAAAAATCTTGTGTGAAATTCGAGCGTTGACGAGCTCCGCGACGCGCTGCGCCTCAATTTTCTCGCTCTGAGCGGCAATGTATCACTTTGGCTTTTAATATCAGCTGCTCTCTATTATATCAAAAATATAAAAAACACGGAAAAGTTTTAAATACAAAGTGTTTGTCTTTACCGAGTTTTTCATTTATGATCGTGTACATATACTGTGTACTGATATATAATATTTATATAATTTATTTAGGCAATAAACTATTCACATTTTTGCATCCGAATCTATGAGTAATTCCGCTGTGAAAATAACTGGTAAAAACACTTGAAATAAGTTCCAGTCTGTTTACTTTACCTTTAAAAAAATAATAATAAATTTGTTTCGCTATTTTAGTTAGAATTTTTCCAATAACTACCATTTAATAATTGGATTCAAAATTATACTTTACAACCAGAACTGATAAATTAAACTTTAGGCATTGAAACTTTGTTAACAAAGAGGACCCGGATAACTAAATCATTCAAATACCGTTTTCTTGATCAAGTAATCTATTTATATAAATATGTACAAAATATGTATTATCTAACCAATTAGTATCATCATAATCAGATTACGATTTACATTGCTAATCAGATATATTATTATGTAGCTACATAATTAAAAGAATACAAAAAAATGTATATCATGAAATTTGCCTGAAGGGCTTAAATTTCATAAAGTTACACCAGAAAAAAAATATGGAAAGAACTGGATTCTAATCCAAAAAGTTGCACTGGAACTGGGGAGAATTAGCTCATCCCAAGTCAGCTACATCACCAAGAGAAATCCTAGGTATTGGCACGGTCTTTCAATAAAAAAAGGTGAAGAAAAACGTCTTTCTTACATAGCTTAAGGGAATCAACAAATGCCCCAGATTTTGCCGAAAACTTAAAGAAAACCAAAAAACGTCTCTCCCTTTAAGAAATACATAAAGATATCCCAGGTGCGATTATGCAGCACTAGACAAAAGAAAATTTTTAAAAATCTTCTAAGACACCTGCATGTCTTTTTGTCTTTTGACCACGAGAAGCCAGACCAAACTGACTTATCTAAATGAGCCTTTGATCTTTCTTTCATCGATCAACCTAACCTAACCTAACAGCTGATTGATTCAGGGAGAACCCGTGTTATATAGGAAAATCCGAATTAACGAAATCATTGATGTCAATCTATGATGATCATGAAACTCAGAAGATAAGCGACAGAATTGGTAACGTTGTAAAAAGATGTCAACCGAAAGGCTGTAAAAAATCAGGACGATCCCACCAAAGAGAAAAATCTCTGAGTTCCGATAAAAAGATACCGCGACTCCCGCAATCGGCAGGATTAAGTTTTGAAGGTACGTGAAACCATAATTCAGGTGCAACTTTATCCTGTATGTAAGAGATTCGGTTACTCACAAATGTTTTCCATTGGTATTGTGAACTTTTAATCCAATTTAGTACAACAGAACTATCAGTAAATGCAAAAACATTCTCAAAATTAATTTTTTGCGAAAAAACCTCTAAGATATAACGCATTAATTTAGAAAGTAAGACAGCGGCACCAAGCTCTAATCTAGCTAGACTTAAGGTTTTAAGAGGGCTGACCTTTGATTTAGCACATAAAAGATATGATTTATAAGTATTATTTGAAAGAAGTGTACGAATGTATACTACACCACAAAAGGCTCGTTCCGAAGCATCACAAAATCCGAATAATTCGGACAAAATTGAGTTAGTGATATTAATTTCTCGATTTACTTTTAAAGTATTCAAAAGTTGTAAATCAGTTTTAAATTTAATCCATTTAGTAACCAAATGTATAGGTGGCTTCTCATCCCAATCGCCAAATGCCAAGAGACCATAAAATTTGAATTAGTATTTTAATATAAATTGTAATAGGTGTTAAAAAACCCAAAGGGTCGAAAGTTCTAGCAAGTTCACTTAGCATAGTGCGTTTAGTACATTCAATATTATTATTAGAAAAGTTATATGAAAAAACATCCAAATTTGGATTCCACTTTAACCCTAGATTTTTTAAAGTATCATTAGCTTCTAGATCAAAAGAAATATCTTGATTGATTACGCAATCCTCAGGTAATGTTTTTAATAGATCTGAACAATTACTAGCCCATTTTCGGGCTTCAAAACCCTCAAGGATAGTTCCACCCCCCGTTAAATCATCCACGTACGTAGATGTTTTTAAAATTTCAGAGGCTAGAGGAAGGTCACAATAATCATCAGCTAATTTTAAGAAGGTTCGTATAGCTAAATAAGGGCTACAAACTATCCCAAAGGTTACAACATAATTTGTTTTGATAATGTAAAATGGGCTCATTAGGAGAAAAACGCCATAGGATTCTTTGGTATTTTCGATCCTCAGGGGCTACCAATATCATTCGAAACATTTGTTTTATATCACATGTAAAAACATATTTATGCAATCGTAAATTGAGTAGTATACGGATTAGGTCTCTCTGTAATTTAGGACCTGTGTACAAAGCATTATTTAAAGATAATTTGTTACCAGAGCAAGTGCTGGCATCAAAGACTATACGGATAGGTGTACTTGTAGAGTGCTTTTTAAAAACGGCATGATGTGCAATATAAAAATAATTATACGTATCAGAAATAGAGGGTTTGGAAACGACTTCCATATGCCCATTATTTTGTATAATCATTCATTACGTCACAGTAAGATTGATGAAATTCTTTGTATTGTAAAAATCTTTTTTCGAGAGAAAAGTATCTTTGTAATGCAATGCTTAAAGTATCACCAAAATTGGGAACATTTATTTTGAAGGGCAGTGAAACGATATATCGCCCTGATTCAGACCTAGAAGTGGTTTCTAAAAAAATAATTTTCGCAATACTCATGTGCTGGAGATCGTGTAATGACGTTAGGAACCTCCTCCACTTGCCAAAATTTTAATAAAGTTTTATTTAATATATCGCAATCAAAAAAGGTACTCGTAAAAAATGATTTTTTTATTGTATCCGTCGGACTAAAATTAACTTTCCCCATTAGGGTCCAGTCAAATATTGTATTCATACAAACCGGTTGATCCGCGCCATAACATAGTCTACCCTCCTGTAAAATATATGGGAAGACGTCATTTCCTAATAGCATATCAATTTTTGATTTTTGACAAAACTTGGGATCTGCCAAGTTTAAATTATTAGTAAAAGATAAACTCTCTTTAGAAAACGAAACAGTAGGTATGTCCTTACATATTTTGTCTAAAACAATAGCGTCCAAGGCAAAAGAGATATTTTTGTCATGAATAGAATAAATGATGCAATGCACGCCTAATTTAGCCTTGGTGCACATAGAATCGAGACCTTGCAGTGATACTGCAACATTAAACTTTGGTAAAGATAATTTATTTGCACAGTTTTTTGTTATAAATGAAGACTGGGCGCCACTATCGAGAATCGCCTTAATAGTATGCCAATTTCCAAAAAGATCTTTTATTTGCAGTAAGACGGTGGATAATAAAACTTCATGATCGTTAAGTAACATTCCTACTGTAGTATTCTTTTGTGGAGGAGAGTGGGTACTAGATTTTTGTAAATCAGAATTACACGGAATTGAATTGTTAGAATTAACTAAATTATCTTTAAAACAGAGCATAGTATGGTGATTTTTCTGACAAATTCGACAACGTTTATCAGAAGTACAACGACTTGTGGAATGAGAGGTTGCAAGGCAGTTAACGCAGGCCTTTTGATTTTTTATTATTTCAAATCGTTGTTGTGCAGTTTTAGAAGAAAACGTAGGACATCTGTAAATTATATGATCTCCTTTACATAAAATCCATTTATTTTTTTGAAAATTAAGAAGAGCTGATTTGTTTCCACATTTTATACCCAAATTTGATTTACGAGGGGGTTTCGAAATATTTGATTGAGCATTTTGGGGAATTGATTCCAAAGCAACACGTTGCCTCTGTAGGAAGGCTTTCAAAACATCATCCTTAGGAACATCATTTGACGCGTATTGCTGTTCGAACAACTTTCGCGTTGAAGAATCTAACCTATCAAGTAACATGTAAGTGAGAATAAAGTCCCATTTTGATATATCGAACTTTAAATTTTCTAAAGCAAATAAATTTTTTGAAAGAAAAAGTATCTAATAAATTTCTTAATCCGATTATAACTTCAGAAACTAACCGTGGGCATTCTTCAATCAATTTCCAATAACTAAAAGCTTGTAAACGTTTATTATTATATCTTTCTAAAAGTAAATTATATGCAATGAGATAATTTTCATTTTTGACTTGAATGTCTGAAATTAAATCAAGCGGTGGACCATCCAACGCAGTTAATAAGTAACTAAATTTCTCGATATTGCTTAAAGTGCGATTATTATGTATAAGAGTAGAAAATGTTTGATTAAAAGTAGAAAAATCAGCTACATCCCTTTTAAATGTTATCAGTTGTATTTTGGGTAAAATGGCGTGTTCCCGCACATTTCCATATTGAGTTGTAGAATGTAGAGAAGGAAGAGGGTAAACCGTACTGTTAAGAACGCCATGTTCTTCTAAAGGTAACTCAAATAATTCGTAAAAAATTGTTTCAATTTCATTACAACGTTTATCAAAATCAATTCTTATTTTTTCTTCCTGTTTTAGTTCAAGATTTCTGTAGCGTACTTTAAAGGCATTTAAATGAGATTCATCACTTTTGGCCAGTGTGGCTGCATCAATAATTAATGCAAGTTGTGAAATGGCTATTTGCCTCAAAGCCTTGGCTTTTAAAATTTTATCCTCGCTTGTGGACATTGTTTTTTCTTTAGCTAACTGTTACTTATCGCATAAGCCCCGTAACAGTGCTCCGCTAAACTAGTAAAATATTGCTTTTAAAGTTTAGAAGAAAAAAAAATGTTATTGTCAATAGGTACTTTAAATTATAAACAAGTTTTATATTTTATCAAGTTAAGATAAATTCCTGAGATTCTCAACTTGAAGCGCACAAAAAAAAAACAGGTTGCAACTATAAAAACCAAAGGCAAGGAATGTTCTCGGTTGAAAACAAGATAGCAAAAATAATTATTTTACGAAGTTATTAGGTAGAGAATTGAATATACGTATTTAACACTCGTTGGAAATTGTGTAATTTTTAGTGAAAAACACAATTGTATTATATTATATAAATTATATAAATTAAAGTAAAAGCTCAAATATATTTCACGTATTTATGTATTTTTAAATACACTGGTTCGACAAGCGATTATAGTGTACTAAGCAATGAGTAATAAAAATGTAAAATGAGAAAATATCGATATGTAGCAACGAAAATACGAAAACTGTAATAATGCCTATTACATTAGAGTAGTATAGAGATGGGGATCGAAATAAAGTTATATATGTAAGCATATGCAAAAAACATAAATAACCAAAAAAATGGTAGGTGTTATGAAGGCGTTTGAGCTTATGCCCCCTTTTTTTACGTGGACTGTTTTTTATAGGTTTCATAGGTTCCAAAAAAAATCCTATTTCCTAAAGTCGAAAGGATAATCACCCCTCAGTTCTGCAACTGCACAATGTAACAAAATGAGCAAAATGTATTTAAAACATATTTAAAAGCAATTGACTTACCATTAAGTAAATCAGGAAATTCGGAAAGGGTCCGGCAAAATAGGATACGACACAGCGCGCTCTGTTGAATTTCGATCTCTCTTATGTGTTTCGTCGTCGTCCACGGTTCTGTTTTTCAGTACCGTTGTCCATGCGTAAAAGGTAAAAAGGATTTACCGGGAAGGGTTTAAAAGTTGTATGGATAATGAAGGAGTGGAAAGTAAAATTTAGGTACGTCAAGTGACGGTACATTTTATATATGTAAATTGTTTAATCAAAATTAAAGATCGCGCAATTTTGAATGCAAATAACAAACTTAGTAATAAGAAATAAATTTTAAAAGTAATATAATTATAGACTGATTTAGTTTAATTATTATTTACAATAACAAAAAAAAGTAGGGACACAACAGTCAGATTGATAAGTCAGTGACAAAATGAGTAATAGAAAACAATTTTCGTTTTTTTTGCATCGACAAGCGAAAAAAATGGTATTAAATCTAATAAAATATTACGAAAATGAAAATTCACCGGCCAATATCCAGGAGACAGTAGCAAAAGCTCTGGGAATCGGTATAAGGACTGTGCAGAAAATTGTGCATGAAAAAAAGCATAATTTACTACCGAAGAAGAAAGGCAAAGATAGAAGACTTAAGTGACAACCTAAAAATGGATTTTCGTAATGCAATTTACGATTTATACACATCAAAAACTAATAACACCCTTCAAGTTTTAAAAGAAGCTTTAAAAAATCGAGGTATTTTGGAAATTGGACTAAAATCGTTGTCAAAATTAATAAAAATGTTGGGTTTTCGATATAAAAAGGACTGTAATCGAAGATTTTTATGCGAGTTGCCACATATAGCAAGTCAGCGTATCCAGTTTTTAAAGAAATACACGGAAAATGTTAATTCAAAATTTAGAAAAGTGGTATTTTTAGACGAGACTTGTATATTTTCTAATGGAAGTGGTTCGAAATCTTGGCAGGACGAGTCTGTAAAAAGTGTCAAGAGAAAAAAGGGATGTGGGACGGGAAAACGGTTCATCATTTTGCATGCAGGTTCTTCAACAGGATTTCTCCCAGGTACAAGTTTACTGTTTTCTTCAACATCCAAAAGTATGGACTACCATGATAATATGAACTGTGAACTGTTAAAAAAATGGTTAAAAGAACAACACCTTCCAAATTTAGATGCTCCATCTTTAATCATTCTGGACAATGCATCTTATTATTCAAGAATCTTAAATAAATATCCTGGAAGAAAAGTGATATTTATGACTGGCTAATAAAACAAAAACAAAATCCTTTACCCAATATGCTGAAACTAGAACTTCTTTTAATGGCAAAATCTATTAAACAACCAACAATATATGCTGTAGATGAAATATTACGGGAAAATGGACATGAGGTTTTACGACTGCCGCCATACCATTGCCAGTTTAAAGCGATAGAATTAATATGGGCTGGGGTAAAATCATATTACGAAAAACACGTGATAGATGGTCTTACATCAGATGAAGTGCAAATTGTCTGGCAAGATTCATTTAATTATATTACGCCGGAGTATTGGAAGAAACCTGTGGAACACACGGAGAAATGAATATGGGATTGGTGGAATCGAGAACGAGTTCCAGCTGCCGAAATAGCATCAATGATCCTTGCGCCATTTGAGGACGACTCAGAAGAAGAGGACTTTTTAAGTGATGATGATATTTTTTAGTCTATAATATTAAATCGTTTCTGAAGGATTACATTAGTCTTTGACAAGTATAAATCATTTAAACAGGCTATAAAATTGAAACAAGTATTCTATAATTATTTATTGCCTGCAAAATTACAAATGTACTAAAAAAGTAAACAAAAAAATGGTGTCAAATCTAATAAAAAAATTTTTAAATTAAAATTCACTGGCTAATATCCAGAAGCCAGTGGCAAAAGCTCTGAGAATCGGTATAAGGAATGTACAGAAACTTGTGCACGAAAAAAAAAACATAATTTACTTCCGAGGAAGATAAAGAAATGTACACGAAAAAATCCAAAGGCAAAAGACTTAAGTTGCAATGCAAAAATTGATATTCATAATGCAATTTATGATTTATACATGTCAAAGACTAATATAATCCTTCAGAAACTATTTAATATTATAGACTAAAAAATATCATCATCACTTAAAAAGTCCTCTTCTTCTGAGTCGTATATATATATATACATATATATATATATATATATATATATATATATATATATATATATATATAGCCTGTATTTTTCGCATGCCTGGCCCTTAATTTTAGACGGAAATTTGAAGAAATTGGATATGTGGTTTTTTAGCTATGTCGCGAACAGACAGACATACCTACAGACAAACAGAATTGAGAAAACCTGTTTTCCGGCATCTAGAGACCCTTAAACGTAAAGATCTGAAAAAATCTCACGAGGGCAGTAATAACTAATTATCTTGTGTTTTTAACAAAAGTGTATAAAATTTTTGCAAAATAAAAGTTTGTTGTTATAACAGTACAAAAAAAACAAGTTCTCTTTGCACAGGGGTGGCCCGCATTTAAATAAGTGACACTGTATAAGTGGTTAGATTTTTAGGTCAAGTGGGGCTCTTAATGTTTGGTGATTGATAAAAAAAATCTCACTTTCATTAAGTGGTTGTATAAACAGAACATTTTGGATTGTTCCACTGATTCGAACCGCCTTCCGACTTTATTAAGGCGCTTGCAATTTTGTGTATTTTTGTTTTTGCCAACCAAAAAATTTTAACCAAATACATATTTAGCGAATTTTCTTATTTACTCCAGCACGATAAGACCGCATTCAACTATACCATAGTTCTGACTTGTGTCAAAATTATTATAATTACAATTAGTCAATAGATGCCATTTAAATAGAATTTATTTAGTTAGAACCTGATTATCCGAAAATGTGCATGATTGATTACTTTACACGGTTGTTCGAATCCAATTAAAAAATTATTCAGGAATAAGTAGAAGACCTAAAGGTAAAATCTAACAACTGAGGGCTCTGGTTGTTTAACCTTAAGATATGGGTCCCTATATAGGGAAAGAGCCATCAAACGTCTCAAAGTAATATGACTCGGAATATTTGTAAATCAAAATCTTTTACAGTTAAAGCTGAAAAATGGGTATAATTATATAATAATTTATATAATAAGTTATTATGAAAAGTGCAGAAAGGTCCTAAAAATGGATCAAATGTGCAGCATAATATTTAAGCTCTTCAAAGAAATAAAATCCAAACAGTCTAATATTATACAGAATAATGTTATTTAAAAGCTGATAAAGTAGTTATTACAAGTGAAAAAATGTAATTTATGAGAAAAAAAAGTTTAACCAGAGCATGCGAAGAGTTGTATCGAAGTTATTTCTTCATGAACAGCGCAAACCAAACGTAGTAAATATGTCAAGTTAGAGGATGAGTTGATTCGTTATCGAATTGTAGTTGGAATTCAAGACCAAAATCTGTCTAAAGATTTGCAACTAAAAGCCACTTCAACTCAAGAAAAAAAGTTTAACCAGGGAATGCGAGGAGGTGTATCGAAGTTATTTCTGAATGAACAGCGCAAGAGGAGGAGTTAATTTATTATCGAGTTACAGTTGGAATTCAAGACTAAAATCTGCCTGAAGATTTGCAACTAGAAGCCACTTCAACTTTAGAACAAGTAGTAAAGTTTAACAATCTAAAACAGAAAATTGATAAAGTTACAAAATAGAAACAATAGAGAGAGTCCAAATAAGATTACACTGAAGGCCGTTTCAAATCAGAATTTGAATATAATAAACATATTTTTCCGTAATGCTTTAGATGGGAAGCAAAACCTAGCCATGTTTTTAAAGAACTTTAAGGACAAACATAAAAATTGAAGGTATGTTTTTGAAAGAAATTAAAACTTGCTAGGTAGTCCAAATTTGAAAGAAGTAGATTTAATAACATGATTTAATAAATAAGATCAAATACAAGAAACAAAGAAAATAAAATAATGTTATTGGAGAAAATACCTTTAAAAGTTTTTAATTGTTTGGAATAATATTAAGCATTTTGAATTTAAAATACTAGTAAAAATGCTATACCATACAGCATAATATCAAATAGAAGAATAGCACTAAGTTAATGGAACAAGTTGCAAGTAAACTTAATAAAATGGTAGAGAACAAAGTAATACGAATAATTAAGGAACCAACTGACTGGTGTTTTTCTTTACTGTTTTCCAAGAAAAAAAAATAGGAAAATTAGAATTTATACTGATTAGACCCAACTTAATCACAATACATATATTATATAGTTATATACATTGCCGACCATAGAAGCATCACTTTCAAGTTACATTGTTCTTCGGGATTCTATCTAATGAAATTAAGTAAAGACATGGAAAAATTGACAAAATCTATATCACCTCTAAAAAGATTCTTATACTTACGACGTCTTTTTGGAATACCTAGTGCACCAGAAAGTATTAAATGAATTTGTAAGAGAATGAGAATTCAGATTTGTCATTTCACATGCGGATGATATAGCTATTTTTGAAAAAGATAAATCAGATTTTTGTCGGTGACCCACATCGACCTGTCACACTGCAGACATCATATTATTTATATGCAAGAGCAGAATCGAGATTTTTCAGTTCATAAATTTCATGTGGTTCTTTCTTACAAAACGTCGACTGTGATTAATAGATGGTAAAAATTTCTCCTTATTCTATATTTAACGACAGTGCAATATTTAAACATTATGTAGTAATTACACATTGATCACATGCATGTGATAGCGAATTTCTAATTAAAAAAAAAATAAAAATAAATAGGTCTTTATTGATTATTAAAAAAATTATGTTTGGGCGAAACTGTTATTCAGTTTGTCTATTTATTTAATGTATTGTTTTTTACCTGAAACTGAAATCCTATACAAAACGGTGCCTGTCTGCATTGTAATAATAAATCGGGCAAACGCGTTTTAACCTGGAAATGAAAAGGTTTCAAAAACTACATTGGCCAAAAGCCATTATATCTGCTGGTGATTTATTCGTGGATTTAAGCGGACCAATATATAATTTGAAATGCCAGAAATATTGAGAAATGTATGCTACATTTTTGCAATAAATTGCTATCATTAATCTGACGGGCTTTTAATACTTTTTTTGCATACATTTAATATCATTTAAAAAGCGCAATATATTAAGGAGATTTAAAACATAAAGTAAGAAAAATCAAAATGAATAAGACGGTTGCGTAAAGACGCTTTGCTTTTGTTGCAAATGCAAATATAGAGATAGGTGCGAAAACACCAGATGAATTTCTACCATAATGTTTTCTATGTTGTTATTTTTTAACTTAAGCAAGTAAATAAATTCATATCTATATTATGACACATTTTGATCCTAAATATCTCAAAAAAGTAAAAACCTATTGGGTTTCGGTGGTTAATTTTATTTTACTAAAAGTTTTTTAACTATGAGTAATTTTTTCAAAAGCATAATGGTTGTTTCTTGTTTTCGAAAACGGAAAACTAATTACAGTTTGGTTTGAAAATAGTGGATCTATTAAGCTCCGAAAAATATGTTCTGCCATTCCTGTTTGTCTGACGTTGTACCGTTCTATCTGTGGTATAGCTGAGAAAAATTAAATCAATTTGCTACTTTTTAGCAAAAACTCAATATGGCGGAGCAAAAGGCGACCTTACAAACGAGAAGGCAAATCAGTTTTATGAAACTACTTATAGAGTGGACATTAAATTATTCTTCACAAAACTTAAGTCCGATATGGAAATAAACTAATATAAATTTGGTATATATCCCTTATAGCAGAACAAAATAAATGCCTAATGAGATATTTAAAAAATCAGTACCAAAAAATTACTCATTCAATTCACAATTGAGATTTTGCACATATATCAAGAGGAACACTGGTAAAATTTTAGTGCAACTCCTATATGAAAAAACAAAATGGGAGCTTAATTAAATATTAAATTTTCATTTATCCAGAACTTCCCTCGTACAGAATTCCAATGCTCACTGATAACACATTTTATGAATGCACATGGTTATTTGGTAATAACTTCAAAATGAAACTGACATAAATTACAGTTTATGTAATACCAAGTAATAATAAGCTCATATAAATTGTGCTAACTGTCGTAGTGGAATTCTGTAAGACGGAAGTTGTGGATAACTGCAAATTTACCAATTTTTTAATTTAATTAACTACTAATACTAAACTTAATATATTTGTTAAAACTGTGCATCCGAAAATTTATATTTCCTATTATATGTTGAATATTTAATTTTCAGTTAATCCAATATTTGTAGTAGTGAAATATAAGCGCATCTTTTTTGTACTCTCGTTCGAACTTTTGGAATTCTTGTTCAAAAAAAAACATTTTAAAGTTTAATTATTAAAGTGAGTCTAATAAAGTGTGCGTTGAAAATGTCTTCCATCAATTTAAAACGTATTTAACGGATTTGTAAAAACAATCCACCAGAAAATCTGTATTTTCTATTAAATTTTGAATAATCAATTTCAATTGATCCTGCATGCAAATCCTCCTCGATAAACAAATGTGTTATTTTGATAATTCTACCTAGACTGACCTGTATATTGTCGTATCACGTAGCAGAACCTAAAGAACATCAACAACATGTTTTGATTAACTGCAGAGCAGGTATAAGGCTTTACACATGCGATACATAAGTTGTTATAGCATATCGGAGTGCGACGTTTTCCCTATCTTTAGGGAAATTGTGCACAATCTGGTAACACCGCATAGTGGGTGTCTGGGGATGACACGCCATCTAAAAAGTCTCGTCTCAACCCCCTAACAAGGATACCCATTAAATAATAATAATAATAATAATAATAATAATAGCACAATATCCAGAATACAAATCATTTATCACAGAACACAGAGTAATAGATCAAAAAAGAGTCATCACTAAGACCAGTAAGCTCACCCCACTCGCATTGGAAAACATCAAAGCTATGGTAGCTGCTGAACTAAACATTCATCAACCAAATTTTGAGGACAGTGGGCAGATGCCGAACCGATCCCACATACAAACCAGCCCAACTTTGTGCAAGAGGATCTGCAACCTCACTAAATGCTCAGTAGAGGCGAAGCACCCAGCAACAACCCACGACAGATGACAAGCACCATACAGCACACAGGACAAGTGAATTATTCGCCCAAAGCACCATACACACAGTTACACCTCGGACCGTCTCTCACACAAACAATCAAAGTAGAAATGAAGTCACATCTAAACAAATGGTCAGGCTTCGATCCTACAACAAGAGATCCTATTCCTCATTTAATCTTCAAACGGGACACATATAAAATCCTAAAGACCATCAACGAACACATAATTCCCGAGTGCATCACGAATACGAGCACAATTGAGGACCTTTATACAGTGAGCTACGCAGCAGCTATAACTACGATAACACAGAACAATCAGAAACTCCCGCCACGACACAGAAACACCAACAACATAAAACCAAAATTCAAATGGCAGATAAGGATCGAAAATAAAATTAACAAAATTAGAAAAGAATTGGGACATCTTACCCAATCCATGAACGGCAACAAGTCAAAACGTATCACACAAAGTGTAGAGAAAATCAAATCTGCATCTCCTGATCAGAAATCCTTGATACTCTGAAGCAAAAATTATCTGTGTGTGCCGCAAGACTCCGAAGATACAAAGAATCAAATGAAAGAAAGGACGCTAACAACCTGTTTCGAAGAAGCGAAAACAGTTCTACCAAAAAATCATGAGCAATGAGAAGGCACGAGTAATAGAACCACCGACCAAACAAGAGATCACAGAATACTGGAAAAGTATTTGGTCAGAACCGAAACTACTTGCTTGTCCCATTTGTTCTGTCGAGAACTTTATTTTATGGTAAAACTAAAAATATCGTATTTTCTTTAAATTTTATTATCCTGTAACTCAAAAATAAGGCATTTAAGACAAATATTTATAAAACCTTTTTTTCTTAAAGTAATTCAAGGAATCGCCTTTGTGAAGCTATGAGCAATTGAAGTCCAATTAAAACTGGACCAGAGGTAGTAGGCTGTGTCAAAAGCGTGCATAAAAAAATATATTTTGTTTTTTTTTTCTCGAAAACGACTTGTCGTATTATAACATAGAAAAAAGCTTTTTCGCGTATTTTTACTTGCCCTAAAAGATAAGGTAACTACTAAAGTATATATATATATATATATATATATATATATATATATAAAAGAGAAACTATATATATATATATATATATATATATATATATATATATATATATATATATATATATATATATATATAATTTTATAATTAAAAAAGAGAGTAGCATTTTTGTAATAAGCAACTCAGGAATGGATACTCACACCTTCAAACTTGTTTGAAAAAATAATGTTTGATACTCCCAAAATGTAGCTAAAAACTATGAGTGGTGATTTTTTTGCCAAACTAAATAGCTCTTGCTGTTATGGAATTACTAAAAAGAAATTTAAAAAAATATATTTTTTTTAATTTAACACCCTTATATTGAAAATGCGGATACATATTTATATAAACTCTTTTTTTTAGAATAATCAAGGAATCAATTTCTTTAATATTTATTCGACATTTAGGAACACTCGTATATCTATAAAGCTATTTAGCTTTTTTTATTGCCAGTTTAGGATTGATTAATCTAGATTTTTATTAGGTTTATCATTGATTTCGTCCTTTGCCTCAATTCATACTTCACTTTGTTAATATATTATCATAGCTTATTTATTCCGGAAAATATATTTCGTCAAATTGAAGTAAACTTCTCTAGAAAATACTTATCTTAGTTTTTGGAACGAATTTAAGTACATACGTACGATGTTAACGTACCTCAAATTTTTAAAAATGTTAAAAAATAAAAACGTCCAAGAATATACTTAACCAAAAAAAATTTCAAAAGTCAAAATAAAAACTTAATTTTTGATTTTTAATGACGTCAGTTTTCAAGCGTCAATAATTCTATAAAGTTAAAATTGGTTGTATAATATATAATATATGCCTAGAAACTAATGCGAAAAACGAAACACTACAAAACACAGGTTGTGTCTTGTACATAACAGCTATTCTATCTAAATATTTTAAAGCTAAGGATTCCAAAATGTACCAACCATCTGATGTAGAATATTATTTTTAATGATGTGAAAATCCTCAGACTATTTTACTTTAGCACCAACCCTTTCGATTCGTTTGTATGATTATATAAAAAAGAAATTAGTGTTAATCATAATGGTCTCATTTATTTAAATATTAATTAATATTATATTAACCGTAATTTATTTTCGTTTAAAATACCCTGTATACGCCTCCTTTAGATATTATTAATATAATCGCGATCTGAAAACTGCCAGCATCATTTACATTTCAAATGAATTAAATACGTAAATTAATGGATCTAGACCCATAATCTGGTTTTTGTATTTTCATACCCTTTAACAAATTATAAGCTTCTTAAAAGGTCCCAGGCTTTCTGAAACATATTAATAGTCTTAGCCAACCCGCTAAACACAAAAGGTTTTATAAAGGCCTTTCCATAATAAATGTGGGGTTCTAAAACTTTTGGGAAAGAAAAGTGAATGTACATTACGTGCCAAATTAATAATGTATATATTTAAATTTTAATAAACCCTATCTTTTTTTTTCTGCAATGGCAAGTGCACACGAAGATTTTAAATCATGTATGAAATAAAAATTTGTATTAAAGGTATTAAACTATTTTAGCAAATGACAACCAGACTTGTTTTGCTACATAAATTTAAGTTATATTTTTAAGTATACAGAAGAATATTTTACTAGCCAAAATTATTTTAAACAGTTTAGAGCAATAAAACCATTGTTCTTTATCGAACTGTGCTAAGAGCGACAATAATCAATAAAAAATATTTTGAGTGTATTAAACTGATAAACAGACTCTATAAGAAAACGTTTGTCTATCGCTCTATCTGTCGTCATTATTGTGACAAAACCAAGACTTTTTAAGACTTCTTTAATTATTCTAATTTAATCCTTAAATTTTTTAAATTTTAATAATAAAATGTATACTATAACCTATGCTCTTTTAATAGTTTTCGAAAAAATGAGACGTAAACATGTTACGTCAATCATATATTATACCTGCATAAAACAAAATATGAATTTCGAAAAAATGTAATACGGCGTCTAAGGTTTATATAATAATATTTTACATATATTGGTAAATATTCCAAAAAATATTTATTTCCGGTATAGCAGCATGTGCTAAAAAAATTGATTCGAATGTTAGTATTTAACTATTTTACTGAAACGCCTTACAGTGCAGTTAGCTGCATTCTAGAAAGTGTATAATTGGTATAAACCAGAATAAATTTAATATTTGGCTATGAATTTCTGTTTATAATTTCAGCTATTTAAAACACTATCCATAATTCTATTTTTTTGAAGGTCGCCCCTAGCAAGTGCCAAGTGTCTAATGCTGAATTGTAGTTTTCCGGGCTATCGAGCTGTGGTCTGTTGGAATTGCTTCCTAACGTTTCGTCTACAACTGAGGTAGACATTCTCAAAGGAGTATATGGGGCAGCGATTGAAGTGTTCTCGTCGAAAACTCGTCGATAACTGTGCTCTCATCGCGTTGCTCGCCTGCTTTTGTTCCCTTAGTTCTGGGCGTGGCTTAGCTTGATTGCTTTTATTTCTTACAGCGGGTGATTTTTTAGTGGAGGTATCCAAGTTTTACACAGTTTTTTGCCTTCTTCTTTTCTATTGAAGTTATGGTTATGTTTCTGGATTTCTTCCACTTTGTCAAACCGTATATGGTGTTCATCCTGCGTTAGCGGGTATTCTTAGAGCTTTGATTTCTCTGTTTGTCCTAATCTGCAGCTTCTTTTATGCTCGGAAATTCGTGTGTTGATGCTCCTCTTTGTACTTCCACATATACGTCACCACATCTGCATGGAATTCTATATATTCCAGGTGTCGTAAGAGGTTCACTCTCATCTTTTGCTGATATTAAAGACCGCCGTTCTTGTTGGCTTGTAGATAGATTGGATATTGTGCCTTTTCTAATTCTGTCAGTTGCTCCTTTAATATATAGGACACACGTTTTTGCTTTTGAGGTCGTCTTTTCTTCCTTCGCAACTACCATGGTCCTCCTAGGTTACTGGGCCCTTTTTATTTCCTTTGTTCTATACCTGTTGCTTCGAAGTACTTTTTCTAGATAATTTAATACTTGTTGCAGGTGTTCAGGTTCACATATTCTTTTTGCTCGTTCCACTAGGAATTTTATCACTTCACATGTTTGATTTGGATGATGGTGTGACAACTTGTTTAGGTTTCGATTCGTATGTGTTAGTTTGCTGTAGACTATGTGGTCTAATCTTCCACCGTCTCTTCTCTGTATTGATATACCTAAGAACGAGATAGTATTGTTCTTTTTTTCCATGGTAAACTTGATTTTGGTGTGGAGAGAACTGAGATGAGTAAGGAAATTTTACATTTCTGCTCTGTCGTGGCTCCACATTACAAATGTATCATCTACATACCGGTACCAGCATATCCGTTTCTTCCTTGCAGTTGCTAGTGCAGATAGTTTGAATTTTTCGTTCCTTGCTATGGCTACGCTGTCCACTTCTTCATAGAATTCTCCTTTGTATAAAAAGTATGTTGTTTGTACGCAGTGACGAAATAGGACCATAATATTTTCCGTGAAATTTTGCTGCAAAAATTGAAGAGCTTCTTTTATTGGTACCATAGTGAAGAGAGACACTACATCAAAACCGACGAGCATATCCTACTACGATATTTTGCTGATTTTTTTCAATGAAGTGTGTGAAATATTTTATATAGGTGTCTGTATATCCGATCAACAGTTGAATCATGGCTGCTAAGTACTTGGCCACCTCATATGTTGGTGAACATATGGCGCTAATGACTAGTCTAAGTGGTACATTTTATTTGTGTATTATCAGTATTCCATATATTCTAGGAGTAGCTGCTTCCGATTTCGTATGTCCTTTCTTCATCGCTGAATCTATAAAGGAGGATTTTGTAAGGGTATTAGTTTTTACTATTAACACTATACTTGTCTTACTACCTTATAAAAGACTCCTCTATAGATTCAGCGATGCAGAAAAGACTTATGAAATCGGAAGCTCTTACTCCTAGAATATATGGACTGCCGAAAATGCATAAAGAAAATGTACCACTTAGATCAATTGTTAGCGACATAGGTTCACCAAGATATGCAGTAGCCTAGCATTTAGCAGCCATGATTCAACTCTTGATCGAACATACAGACGCCTATATTAAAGACTTCACACACTTCAAAATCAAAAAACTATCGGTAACTCCAGGGGATATGCTCGTCAGTTTCGATGTAGTGTCTCTCTTCACTATGGTACTAACAAACTAAGCTCTTCAATTTTTTCGTCACTGCTTACAAACAATATTTTCATACAAAGGACAATTCTATGAACTAGTGGATGGCCTAGCCATAAGAAGTCCATTGATTGCGAATTCCTTCATGGAAAAATTCGAACAATCTGCACTAGCAACCACAAGGAAGAAAACGACGCGTTAGTAACCGCTATGTAGATGATACATTAGTGATATAGAGCCACGGCAGAGCAGAACCGGAAAATTTCCTTACTCATCTTAATTATCCCCAACCCAATATCAAATTCACCTCGGAAATAGAAAAAAAAGATGCATCAATACGGAGAAAAAGCAGTGGAAGATTAGGGCACGTAATCTATAGAAAATCAACACATACGGATCAGTACCTAAACAAGTTGTCAAAATTGGATGGTGGTCTAAAGCAAAAACGTGGAGTGATAAAAACCCTAGTGGAACGAGTAAAAATAATATGTGAACCAGAACACCCGGATCGAAAGTTAAATCATCTAGAAAAAGCACTCCGAACCAACGGGTATACAACACAGGAAAGAAAAAGGGCCCAGCAACCTAGGAGAACCATGGGAGTTGCAAAGGAAGAAGAGACGATCCTAGAAGCAAAAACGTGTCTGCCATATATTAAAGGAGTCACTGATAGGATTGGAAAAGTACTTAAAAGGCACAATCTATCTACAAGCCAACAAGAACAATTCGGCAGTCTTTAAGATCACCACAAGATGCGAAGAAACCCCTTACGACACCTGGAGTATATAAAATTCTATGCAGTTGCGGTGACGTATATGTGGGAACAATAGAGAAGAGTATCAATACACGTATTTCTGAGCATAAAAGAAACTGCAGATTAGGATAAACAGAGAAACCAGCGCCAGCGGAACACACGCTAACAACAGTCCACGGCTCGATAGCCCCGAAAATTACAATTCAGTATCTCTATACTGTCAAAGATTATGCATCATTACCATTTCTACTGGCTTTCTTTTGATAAACGATTAATGTGTTATGCTATGCGATCAATAGGATATTGCAGGTTTACTGAGGATTATTATTAGGTGCAAATTCTAAATTATTAAAATTGTTCTTACAGCCTAAAACTAACGCGAATTAAATGACAGCGACCGAAAAATATGTTTTTAAAAAACAATTTATTTCGAGAACGTTACAGATATGTCAACTTAACTAAGGTCTTAACTATAAGAATGGTACAGTTTCGATTATATATATAGGTAAAATCTGTTTATTCAGCACACTTGGAAGTGTGTCGCTACATTGGAGGTAGTTGGCATGTAATTCCTCCCTTCGTAGAGGTAAGCCTCGGGATGAAGGCGAACTAGATGACAATCTGTCCCTGGTTGGCCTCAACTGTGTCGGTTGTGGTCGACACTATCTTAGGTGCCTTGAAGAACTTTGTGTAAATATAGAAACTCGCGAAGCTAAAAATCACAATATATAATAATATAGTCCATATGCTAACACTATGCAAGTCGATGGGTCCAATTGCTTCGTTTTCTAATTCGTGTTGATGCTGAGCAATTAGGCTCGGGATATTTCTTAGCTCATCCAAATTTATGGAGTCTAGTTTGAATGGTTGGAGGTCGATGTAATTAGGATTGACATTGGCTTCAAAGGTTAACTTAGGGAGCTGTATGTAATGAAATTTGGCTCTGCTGTCGTGGTAGCTTCTGATTATATGGTTTTGAATTTGGATAGTACAGCTGGGGTTAAGCTCCAGCACATATGTTCCTTTCACTGGGATATTTTCTTTGTTGGGGCCACATTGTTGAATCGCAACGGTGATATTAACATCCATTCCTCTCGTTCTAGTTTGTGAATTTTTAGTGATTTAACTTCTGTTGGTAACAATTGGCAATTAGAGGGGTGATTAGAATATAATAACAGTTGTACTTCGCATGGAGGGTCCTGATTGTTATTCAGAGGACTGTTTTCTTTGCAGATGAGGTTACTAGGTGTAATTTCTTGACATCTGGTCTCAAGAAGCATGTAACTTTGTTCATTGAGGAGTAGGTATTTGCTTTGGGGGATGATAATTTGGAATTTTTCGTTAATAGGAACAGGAAGAGTGTATAAGCGATATAATACATAATTTTCAAGTTCAACGATAGGTATCTCTACAATAAAAACTACTTGATTCTCTTTAGAATAACTTTTGATTTCTATTACCTTTTCAAAATTTAAAATATTTTCTAATGTAACTTGAAATGGCAATTTACCTATAGTTAAATGTGGACTTATAAGATTAATTTCATTTAGAAGATCTTTTGGGTTTATTATCGAGCTATGAAATATGTTTAGCTTAGAAAAGGTAATGGCAATTTCAATATTTCCTAATATGTCATAAATATTCTGAAAGGCATTTATAATTTGAGACATAAGCATTTGACTTAAGAAATATCCATAAGAGTTGGTATTATTTATTTGAATTTCTTTAATGACCATGTTAGCTTGTTTGATATGTTTTTCTAAAATTTCTTGGTTATGTGATAAATTTTTACTTAGGTTTTCAAAAATATGAGATGACTTCTCGACAATCGAGATTTGTTCTGTTAATAGTGATTTCATTTTGTTTTGGCTGTTAGAGAGGGTTAGAATAGCCTTATCATATTTCTCAGCGTCATTTTGATCGAGATTTCCTGTAAGGGTGTTTACGATCGTACCTAAGCCATTAATAAGACCTGTTTTACTGCGGGTCATATATGAGGGGTTAATTTGTTTTATTTGAATTTCTATTTTATCTTTAAGGGACATTATAAGATGAAAGGAGTTAGAAAAGTCAGGCTGATTAGAGGATACATTTTCGTTAGAACGTTTTAGTTGTAAAAAATATTCTTGCATTGATGAGAATTCTCGGATAATGTCACTTACATCGAAAATTTGTACAAATGACCAATAGTCAGCAATATTTTGAGCATTACCGATTTTTAGGGGAAGGAGTCCTGGGTTTTCGTTCATATTATGGAGTTTGGGACTGTCTATTTCTGCTTGGACGGTGATGAGGAGCCTGTAATAACAGAAATTTTCAATTCTTTTGTGTGAATGGTTTCGATTTTATTGTTAGATTTATTCTTTATTTTAACTTTGTTATGGATCATAAGTTCCGTGATTTCGTAGGGACCTTTAAATTTATTATCTTTTTTGTTCCGTTTTTTATTCGTTTTATAGACTATTTGACCAACCTTAAATTGATATTGTTCGGGGCCTGAGGTATTATGTTTTCCTAATATTTTCTTTTTATTATCACCAATTTTTTCGACAACCTTCTCGTATAAAATGGTAACTTTATCTTTGTGTGTTGCAACATATTCGTTGTAAAAGGCTGATTCGATTAAATTACACGGGTCTCTGGAATTTGTGTGCCCAAAGGTTAGTTCAAAAGGGGTGAATTGTGTGACAGAATGGATGGAATTATTGTAGGCAATGATGGCGTAATTCATAAGAAGAATTATATTTTCGGAAGGGTGTTTTTGCCTGAGAATTCTTAAATGTTTAATAAGTGTTGAATGAAGCCTTTCAACGGGGGAGTTCGATTGATGGTGGAGAGGGGTCGTAAAATGAGTATTTATTTTATGAGCTTTTAAGAGTTCTTTAACTGTGTCATTTTTAAACTCAGTGCCATTGTCCATGGTAATTTTATCTGGAATTCCATAAAATCTGAAATACTGAATTAGGGCGTTGGAAATTTCAATCGCAGTTTTCCCTTGGATGGGGATGGCTTGACTGAAAGCATCGATAACTGTCAAGAAGTCTTGACCGTCGAATTTAAATATATCTATGTGTATAAGCTAAAATGGTTTCCCTACGGTTTCAGTTAATACAAGGGGTATGTACGGGTTTTTCCTAGAGTATTTTGCGGTTTGGCAGATTTCACAGTCATTAATGTATTTACTTACGTCGATTTTCATGGAAGGCCAATAATAATTTCTTTTAAGATGTTCTAATGTTTCATTAATACCTCGGTGATTACATTTGCCCTCATGTTGATATTTTATTAACATAATTCGTTCGTCCGTTTCTTGAACAGAATTCACTAGTTTAGTGCATTTTATTAATTTAAGGCCCGATCCGTGGAAGTGTTTCAGATAAACATTATTAAAGTCTATGTACATAGAATCATCTTAAAAATAAATATAGCAAGTTTTATTTCCCGTAGTGTAGTTTTTTAGCAAGTCTATTATTAGGGAGACATTTGATTTTGGTATTTTTACTTTTAGTATTTTGATGTGTTCAAATTTTTCGTGAGTTACTTCGAGCTTATTAAACGGATTTTTTGTTATTATAATTTGATTAGGTTTATTGTTTATAATATCGTCAAGTATTGTTATACCGTCATTCAGAACATCTGGGTCACTACAAGAATGCGGTGTTGCCAGACTATCTTCAGGGATTTTTGTTGTAGGAGGTTGTATTTGAATGTCTTGTATGACATTAATTTTAGGACATTGGGTGCTTGAATTAGAGATATCGGGATTTTGTGTACTAGTAGAAGGTTGGGGACTTCGCCCTGAAAGGGATTTTCTGCTAGATCGCGCAAAAAGCTAAGTATATCGTTGTTTACATTTCCGGGATTGTTGATGATACTCTCATTTTCAATTGCGTTTATTGTATTCGGGATAAGGCGTCGGCATTAGTATTTTGAGATCCTTTCTTATAGATTATTTCGTAATCGAATTCTTCTAACCTAAGTCGCCATCTGACTAATTTGCTGTTGGGTTCTTTAAGACTAAAAAGCCAGACGAGTGGCCTGTGATCGCTATAGATTTTAAACCTTTTTCCAAACAGATAAGGGCGAAAATATTTGCATGCCCAGACGATGGCTAACAGTTCTTTTTCAATTGTAGAATATTTGCATTCACTATCGTTTAGAGTTCTGCTTGCATAGGCTACTCGTTTGTCGTGAGGAACATTTCCCTGTGATAAAACGGCTGCTATTGCATAATTGCTTGCATCAGTTGTCAAGATAAATGGCTTATCGAAATCAGGGTACTGGAGTATTGGCGCGTTGGTAAGCAAATGCTTACAGTGTTCAAATGATTTGACGAATTCAGGGGTATGAAGAACTTTTGAATCTTTTTTTAAACACGAAGTCATAGGTTTTGTGATCTTAGCGAAGTCTTTTATGAAGCGCCTGTAATAACCTAGAAGTCCTAAGAAGGGTTTTATTTCATTGGGATTTTTCGGAATTGGGAATTTTTGAATTGCAGAAATTTTATCTGGGTTCGGTTTGACACCTTCTGATGTGACGACATGACCAAGATATTGGACTTCATTTCTAAGAAATTCGCATTTATCTAATTGGACCTTAAGGTTAGATTCACGAAGGCGTGAGAAAACTTGACGAAGTCAGGTTATGTGTTCCTCTAAAGACGTGCTAAAAATTATTATATCATCGAGATAAACTACGCAGACTTCGTTCTGCAATCCTCGAAGGATATTGTCCATAAGCCGTTGGAATGTAGACGGGGCATTTTTTTACCCGAAGGGCATCCTGCGGAACTCATAGAGACCAAACTGTGTTGAGAAAGCAGTCTTTTGAACATCATTAGGATCCATCTCGATTTGATGGAATCCATTTGCCAAGTCTTAAGTAGTGAAATATTGACTGCGACCTAACTTATCAAGAATATCAGTGATATTAGGAAGACAGTAACGATCTCCAATTGACCTTTCATTGATTTTTCTATAATCTATAACTACCCTCCATTTTTGCTTTCCAGAAGCATCCATCTTTTTAGGGACAATCCAGATGGGACTGGACCAAGGGGAGACCGAATTTTGGATGATTCCTTGATCTAACATTTTTGAAATTTGTTTTTTTACCTCATTTTTGTGTACTTCAGGGTAGCGATATGTTTTTGTAAAAATAGGGGTGTTATTTGTTAAGTTAATTTTGTGTTGAAATTGATTTGTAAAAGTTAGTGGAATTTTGTCGCAATAGAATATGTCTCGAAACTCGAAATAAAGATTCCTGACACTAGCTTTTTCCTCTTTATTGCAGTGGTCTAAACGAATATTTTGTAAATTACTTTTTAGTAAATTATCTTGATCCGATGACGAGATTTCATCCGTTTCCATTTTTTCGCAAAAATTAAGATCGAGAGTATTTAGAATTTCTATTTCGAATGGTTCATTCATCTCAATTTTGACAGGGTTTTCATTGGCATTTGTAATTGTTGTTATCGCATAAAAATTACTGATGTTAACAAGGGCTCTAGGCATTTCTACGTTTTTACCAAAATTTTTATAACTTAATATTCCTAAACCACTTTCTGTGGTGACAGGAATTTTTACAATTTGCTGTACCCTCGGAGGCATGATTATAGAAAAATTCTGAAAATAATGTTTACTATTTTCAATATAATTTTTATTCTCAATTTGATAAATAATAGGTATTTCTGCATTTTGTGTTGAAAGTTTACAGTTTTTTAAGTCTATTTTAGCATTTAGTTGTTTTAATAAATCGCTGCCTATAAGGCCATCAAATTTTTTTGAAAATTTAAACAAATAGAATTTATGGTTTCCTTTAGCATTAAAAATATTAAAAATAGGAATATTGGCAACCTCATTATGGTATGTCATTGCTTGAGCTGTTTGTATATTAAATACCTCATTAGTAATGCGATTCCTAAAATAAGTATAAGCAAGTGTCGGATTCATTAAACTTCTTGAACTGCCTGTGTCGATTAGAAAATAAGCGTTCAGGTCAGGAATAAAAATGTAGGGCAAATCCGATTTAATGTTATTTAAATAAATTACGTCGGCAGATTGTCGAACTGCACTTCTTGAAAATTTTGTTGATCATTATTTGAATAAGCAGTGTCCACATAATTGTAATTATGTGTGTCGTTTCCGTCCGCTGATATTGGATATGGATTGTCAGCATCAACGTTTTCGTAATAATTATTAGTTTGATTATTATAAAATGTATCGTAATCATATTGGTAATTGCAACTTTCGGAATATGGGTTATTATCGGTTTCGGGGTTAACAAAATTAGGATTTCCGTTATTAGAATTTATTTGTTGGGCAAAAAGTTCTTGCACTGTATATCTTGGTTTTGGAGTTTGGTTTAAAACCGTATTGCCTGAACTGGTATCCATTGGTTCAATTTGATTACGGCGAACTATCGAGCTTGCTCGGCTCTTATTAAAATTTGGGGGCCTTATTGGAAATTGAGGTCTATTATTAACATTAAAATTTGGGAGATTTGGCCTTGTAAAATTATTGAACGCCGGCCTAGGAGTAAAATTTGGCGGTGACGTAAATCTGAAAGGGTTCGGGGCAAAGGTGGTTCGTGGTGTAAATTGAGAATTAGGCATAAATCTCGGATGGTTTAAATTGGATACATTGGGTACATACTAGGTTGAAAATTGGTTGGTGCTGAAATTAATGGGCGTTGTACATTGCTTGGCATATTTGGGTAATTATGGTTGATACGGGGTATAGGTTTATATGTATTTTGTTGCAAATTGGGGTTTTTACCTTGACTAAAATACACAAAATTTTCTTCTTCGACTACATATGATATGGCTTGTTCTATATTATTTGGTTTCCTCAATCTAACAACTAATTGCATTTGATAGGGCAATCCGTTAATACATGTTTTTAGTGCAAAATCTTCGTAATGTTGTATTTTAATTTTTTTTTCGGTTTCATCTGTGACTGTAGTATTTAATTTAGAAAATAATAAACATCTAGCATCTTGAACTCTCATACCAAATTGTACTGGAGTTTCATTTTTTTGACTTTTTAAAGAAATTAAGTCTTGAATTAAACATTATATACTTCTTTGATCTGAGAAAGCTAAGATAAGTGCATTTTTTATTTCAGACCAAGTTTTTAAATCGGCATTAGAACAAATCAGATCGCCAGCACGATCTCTTAATTTCATTAAAATTGTATCTATTAAGCATAAA
Organism: Kuschelorhynchus macadamiae; assembly: GCA_030620095.1. Lineage (NCBI taxonomy): Eukaryota > Metazoa > Arthropoda > Insecta > Coleoptera > Curculionidae > Kuschelorhynchus > Kuschelorhynchus macadamiae. The sequence continues at coordinate 741,681 of JAUTXW010001351.1, forward strand.
TTTATAGGATTATTAAGGTTAGTTGTATCTTGAAAATTACTTAAAACGTGTCCACAAGCAGTTAAAAATCTATTTAGTTGCCTAGGATTGCCATCAAATGGGGGAATATTATCAGCTTGGTACCGGAGTAACCCAATATCTTTGGTACTCATGTTGCTAGTATTTGATTCAGAGGTAGATAAATTAGCCAAAGATTGTATTAGTTCTTCAACTGACATTAAAAATTAAAGTTTCACTATATATAGAAAAATATGATTAACGTACTATATATAAATATTAAAAGGATACTTATAAATAAAACCTAATAAATTATTCTTATATCGCTTAGAAAAAAAAAGGAAATTAATGGAAAATGGAAAAATCAATGTTTCTTACAATAATCCAACTATCAGGATGTCCATTCCCAGCTGTTGAGATTCGTTGTTTCTTATCTTAATGGAATCGATGTGTGTATTCCAGGAACTTAGTTCTAGTCGTTCTCTCAATTGTTCACTGGCTTTCGGGATGTAGAACCTTGGACGATGCTTGTTCCTTTGACAGTCCTGCTTCCCAATTTTGAAGATTTATTACTTTGGAATCTTCGATTCTTCGTGTTCTAACCGTAAAAACAGATCGATAACGGCGATTTTTGTCCGGGACCGAAACACGACTCTACCAACTGCGCCAATTAATGACAGCGACCGAAAATTATGTTTTTAAAAAACAATTTATTTCGAGAACGTTACAGATATGTTAACTTAACTAAGGTCTTAACTATAATAATGGTACAGTTTAGGATTTCGATTATATATATAGGTAAAATCTGTTTATTCAGCACTCTTGGAAGTGTGTCGCTACATTGGAGATAGTTGGCATGTAATTCGCGTAACTATTCTTGGAAGTCACCTTTCTAAAGAAAATGAAAATAGTTAGTTCCCAGTTTTGCGTTGTGCTTGTAAAACATTCTCAGAATAAAATAATGCCTCCTGGTATCAGTCTAAGAATCTAAGAAATTTAACATAAATCCCTAACACACCGAAATGTCATCTTAAAGATGGCATGATCTGAGGATGACCTTTTTTTTTTAAAGAAATTTAAAACTGATAATGCCCATCTCTTAATGACCTTGGTAACAGCCCACTACTATGCGCGATGTTCAATGTGTGTCTGGAAATAATGTTCTTCTGCTTATATCCCAATAATTTTTAAGCTTATACATAAGGAAGAGTTAACAAAAATATCCAGAAACCTAAACAGCCGAAAGGTATATAAAATGATCCATATAACATTTCCAATTGCCAGTTTACCAAAATTGTCAATTTTTTCTATGGGGTGTGATATATATTTTATTATTGGAATGTTAGGTTGGATCTAAATTTTGTAAAATGTACAAGTCGTATGATTTGATATCGAAATATTAATAGGGCTTTCCTGTTAAAGCGGATGCAACAGCTGCCTGTTTGAATCATGACGATCTTCATCTATATACCCTCCAGAGGACATGACACATTTTAAATGTAATTTATACCAATATTTTAAAAAAATTTTGAACATTGTAGTTGCAATTTCCAGTAGAAAAAAAAAATGATTGTAAATTTAAAAGATTTTCTTTTTATATGTTGAACAACTGGAACGAATATATTAATTTAAAAATGATAAGTTACCTTATATTACACCGGGAGTTAATAAAAATTAAGGTATAAAATATAGAATTGTTGTTTTCTTAAAAAAATTCGAAAACGAAAAAAAAATCCGGATTATTTAATTTAAGCTCGAGGACGAATCAGTAAGTAAATTTCAAATTTTTAGGAATTTAGATAAACAACTGTGGGTTAATTAAACTTAAAATTATTTAGTGAAATAAAATGCTTCTTTCCAGTTCTAGTTATAAACTTTTAATACGATTCTAAATATCTTATTACTCTCTTTTTGTGTTAAATTTAGTCTACTAACATTGTCGGAATGTCAATTAATTTATTAGTAATATTGCAAATAATGAAAATATTATATCGCTGCATTAAAGAGACTAAGGGGAACTATGGAACAATAAAAACTTGACTGCCAGGAAGGAAAATTAAACGCACGCCACACGTATGGATTCAGGACTTAGAAAATACGAATAGTGTAGTTTGTGTAAAGAATATTTAGCCATTGGAAAAAACCATTTTAAGTATTTGCCATACTTGGTAGCAATTATTTCTTATAAAGGAGCATCAGATGTAAGACTATTCAGAATAATTCAAGAACATCTATCTACGAAATCTACACTAAAATTAAACAAAAATGTCGTTAAATATTTTATCCATTAAAAAGAGTTAAATTTTTGTTGGAATTTGAACGTATGCATTTATTTACCGAAATTTATTCCTAATTTTGTTTTTAAATATTTGTTAACAATATATATATATATATATATATATATATATATATATATATATATATATAAGAAATTTATTTTTGTACGTAAAACAACACTAACAATATCCTAATGTCATATTTTGGAATCTGAAATGACAGGTCAGGGACATTACCTGTGTAATATTTTTTGTTTTCATGGTTGCAAAAAAAAAACTCACCATTGGTTAAAAATGTAGGTTTGAATTTTTCTAGACAATAAAATTGTTACGATACAATTTTCACATATTAGTTAAGTACTAACTTTAATGCAGAAATAAAATACCAAGTCATCATACATTACAGTGCAGATTTTAAGGAACAAATAATATCACTTTGTCTTAGCTCAATATTTTATCTATCTCCAAATTACAACAACAATCTTCTACATTTCGTATTGTACTTTGTGACAACAGAGGGGGGCGAAAAACTTAAATCAAACGTGCCTTGTTCCTTTTTTTTTACACATTTATTTAGTATTATTCTTTGTAAGATTATGCAACTCAACACTCTAGAAGGGCCTACCTACCCTTGTACGTCTTCCCGGATCTCATACTTAGCTCCTAATTTATTAAAAAGTTTATCGAACTGAAAATATTATTTCGTTTAAAAGAAACAATTTATTTTCTTTGTTATAAAATGACCTATACAGAAAGTGACAAAAAACTGAGAATGTAATAATTAAAAGTAGAAGCTGCGACCATTTCAATCAATTAAGTTTTAAAAACAGAAAAGTTGTAATAGAGTAAGTATAATAGCAGGTCATGATTACACTAGTATAAGACCTTAGAAAAACAATTGCTACTTATTTTACACTGAAAATTAATTAGAGAAAAAAGATTTTAAAGGCTTTGGTATTTATGAATCAGTGGAAAATGGCCATTATTTTCATTTAACTTAATTCACGAAGTTATCCAGCCTTTCTTGTTAAATTCTTATTTGAAATTAATTAATTTGATTAAGAATCAATCTAGCAACCTTTCAAATATAGGGAACCATGAAAACAAAACAAAAATGCAAATTAAAGGACACTTACACTAAATAACTAGCATTTATTATAATTTCTGATAAAATAAAATGTTACTGATAAAAATTATTCTAGCTGTTCTTTTTACTTAACATATTATCAGTTATTTCTGTCAATATAGGTATATTTCATTCTATAGCGGAGAACATAAATCATTTTCAATAAATAAAATAGTTCCATCAGCTTTATTAACTTTTTAGTTGTTTTGGAGGTAAGGCTATATTGGTATATTATTTCTTCAATGAACTTACTATCTACACTAATTTGAACTAATATGTGAAAGTTGTATCCAATAAAAATTACAACAAAAAATTGTATACCTCAAAAAATTTAATCAATTAGTGAATATTACCAAAGAACATGTTATATTGACGGCAAGTTTACGGTCTCTTGACTATTAACAAAAACCAATTATACTTCGCAGATATACAATAAATTCACAACTTTTAGTCATTCGTATCGCTTTTTAATTAAAATATTAGCTCACGCCCAAAAATATTAGGCGAAGAGTTGCCAATAGCGCGAGTTAGGTCTATTTATTTAAAATTATTTGTATGCGTAACTAAAATCGGAGGTACGAGACTGTTAATACTGGCAACACTAGCCGTGAAATTGAGCCAATCCACGGGAAATTTCTGGATGGATAACTATTGCGGTGGGAAAAATGCACAGCTAGGATTCATTTAGGGGGTGTTTTATTTAACATTGGATGGATCTAAGAAGAAAACTATTTTTGGGTTTTTCGCTGCAATTATAATATAAAATTAAATTATTGAAGAAAAAATGTATCTATTTACTTTAAAAGTTTAATATGCAGTCTTTAGTTCTGGGTCCACTCTAAAGGTACTCGAGGAACGACACTGAAAAATATCTATATTTTGGACGTTTTGGGAGAAAACCGATCCCGTCTTCAGCAAAACTAAAAATTAAAATCTAAAAGCAGTATATTACTTATGCTTTGTATCATAAATATAATCAGAATGGCTAATCTGTGACAGAATGTTAATGAATGTCAATTTAAAGGTATTATTTTTAATTGTTAAAATATGGTGAAAACATATATGTGTACATAGAGTATGTACATTTTAATTTATTGTATTTTGAGGTGTCCTTTTTTGCTTCAGTATTTAGCAATTTTAACTACGTGTAATTAAAATTCACTGAACAAGATGCTACACAATTATCTTTATTTAACAATATTAAGGCTCTTGCCAAAATACTAGAAGGATTCCAATTAATTTTATGGTTGTTATCTAGTGAATGTTGGCAAATGTTTGATTTTTGAAATTCTCTATTTTTATGTATGTTTGGTGTTCTTTAATTCTTTTGGCTAATGGCCTGGAGGTGTCACCTATGTAAAATTTATTGTTTTGACAGTAAATTTTAAAAATCATTTTTTGTATTTTCTGTTTGTTGTTAGGTTTTGTTTTTGTAAGTTTGTTTCTAAAGGTATTTTATACCTTATAGATCGTTCTTACGTTAAAGCGTTTACCTATTCGTTTTATTTTATCTGATACCGATCTGACCTGATGAATGGTATGTGGATGGTATAAGGAGGTTTGTAATTGGACTATTTTTGATTTGTTTGATCTTCAGTTTCTCAAAATTTTCAATGAAATCATTAAGATAATTATTTTGATTTAAAACGTCTTTTATAAAAATTTTTCCTCAACAAAATTGATTGATCTTGGCAAATTATTTTTGCTCTATCATATAGACTTTTAATAACTTCCTTTTTATTTATGATTGGATGATTTAAGTAAAAATGTAAATATCTGTTTGATAATGACAATTTATAATAATTTTTCAATCATATTAACACCAAAGAACTGACAATTAGATTTACTATTGCAAAAGAAACAGACCAACAACTTCCATTTTTAGACACAGGGTAAGTCCGGAGGTGTTGGCCATAGGGGGAGAGATGGCCATATCTAGGTTTGGTTTATAAAGCGTTGCAAGATAATAACCCTGCATATGGGAACGTAGTTTCAGTAGTCCTACGTGATTTGCATAAGTTGTGTCGAATTTTGCTAACCATTTTGAAACAAAATAAGAAAAAATTATTTTTCAAGGTAGGTGAAAACTATTACCTCAGTTAAATAATAGCTTAAATTTCTTTTTTAACGCAAGTTTGATGTTTTTCCAATTTTATACGTAAAAGCATGCTTTTCTGATTATCATAATCTGAAAAATATTTAGCTTAAGCTACGTTTCTAAATTAAAAATCGTACAGGCCACGTCCTTATCGGGGTAATTTGGCAATGGCCATCTCTTCCCAATGTAAAACAAGTTTACCTATTTATACGGATGCCTAGAAACTATGAAAGAAAATAAGCTAGCAAACGAGGTACCTGGTCACAGGATGATCTTAGATGTGCTGTTGAGGCAGTGAGAGCTGGTTCATCTGTCCGCAATGCATCAGCAGTATATAACATCCCAAGAAAAACATTAGAGCGGCGTGTTAAGATAAATAACGATGTTAAAGGAAAAATGGGGTTTTATAGTGCATTCAGCCAAGAACAAGAACGCCGGTTAGTTCGACATATTAAGGAAATGCAATACCGAGGATGTCCTCTTACTATTTCTGATTTGCGTTCTGTTGCATACCATTTTGCTGTTCAACTGGGTGTTATTTTAGCGCCGAAATAGTGACCTCTCTTTAAGGAAAGCCGAGGAAATTTCACTTAACCGAGTCCATGCAATGATCCATAAAGTTCAGCAATACTTTGATTTACTAACAAAATGTAACGAAGAAAACAATTTCTACAATAAGCCTGGTCACATCTATAACATGGATGAGGCGGGACTCCAGTTAAACAACAGGCCAGCTATAGTTTTGGCCGAAAAGGGTTCTAGAAATGTGTGTGCTGTTACATCGACCGAGAGGGGAGAACCTATAACAGTAATCACATGCTGTAATGCAGAGGGAAACTTTTGCCACCCGCATGTGTAATGAAAAGCAAACTAAAAAAAAAATGAGTACACAGATAAGATGCCACTTGGTTCTAAGCTGTATATGTCACAGAAATCACCATATGGTAAGAGTGCTATCTTTTTACAATAGCTTACAGGACACTTTCTTTCAAGAAAACCTGAAGGAAAAGTTTTATTAATTTTAGATGGTCACGCCTTCCATTCTGGTTCTGTAGAAATGCTTGAAATTTGTAAGACAAATGGTATTATTTTTCTCTGTTTACCTAGCCACACGGCGCATTACCTACAGCTCTTGGACAGAACAGTCTTCAAATCTTTAAAGAGCAATTTTTACGATGCTTGCAGGTTGTGGATTAGAAATAAACTGAATCGGCATATTACCCTTACCGATTTGGGGAACTCCTTAGTCCGTTTTGGGGAAAATCTGCAAGTCCAGAAAATGCGATAGCTGGATTTAGAGCATCGCGGATTTATCCGCTGAATCCGGATGCAATACCAGATTATGCTTATTCTGTCGTATGTTCGTAGGAAAATGCAAGTTCTGATGTACAAATAAATCCACACAATATTCTGAGTAATGTTGAATTAAATAAAAGTTTTGCAGAGCAAAATAACCATAACCAACCAAGCACATCAAGCCACGTTTCACAACCAGTTGCCTCTGAGCAGAAATTCTGCTGATTCAATAAGTACCACAACAAAAGGATGTGAAGATGATGAATCGCCATTCACAAAAACGGTGTTGAAGATTTGACCAAGCCCTGATTTAGTTGAGCCCGTTCGCAAGCGAGCGAAAAAGATAGCTTCCTTTGACTTCTTAGGAATTAATTGAAGGTATTAAATCAAAACTCAAAAATCCAGAAAAGAGAAAGACTCCCAGAAAAAAAAACGTCCTTTAAAAAAGTGATTAAAAAAAACAATAAAGAAAAAGTTTAAATTTTAGTAAGTAGTGAGTGTGAGAGCGAAGTTAATGTTTCTCTTTCTGACGAGTCGAGTGACTGCATAGAAGATTTTAATGAAAATGAATGCGTCGGGTGCGGCGAGGATTATATGCAGACAACAAAAAAAGATGACTGGATTTGTTGTGTGCGATGCAAGACGTGGCTCCATGAAACATGCACCACCTACATCGACTTATGTCAGCGGTGTGGGAAGTTATGTCTTAATAAAAAAAAGTAATTAGAAAACACTGTTCTTCTCATTAATTAAGGTATGTTAATGCATGTTACTATTAAAAATGGTTGTAATAACTTTTTTCGTTAAATAAAAATATTTCAGATATAAACAGTCTTCAGTCAGTACTATGGCCATCTCTTCAGTATACTTGCGGAGAGATGGCCACTTGCATTAAATAAAGTTTTTTATTATTTATAGTCAATGGTTAAAAGATATATACTTCATGAGTCCTAAATTTTAATTATAAATGTTACTTAATTCTTCACACTTATGTATTAGTTGCATTAACGTAATTAGGCTTAAAGTATAAGTTCGAATATATTATTAAAATATTAAAGAAGACATATACAGTCCTGAAACAAAGGTATACAGAAAATCTACACATACAAACAGATACTTAAATTTTTACTCAAATCATCCAATCGTGGTTTAAAAGGGAGTTGTAAAAAATCTATAAGATAGGGCAAAAATAACATGCTAATCAAAATTTTTTTGAAAAATAGACCAATTCAGACCTCTTTATACCATATATACCTAACTTATCCGATAAAACAAAACGAATAGGTAATCTTTCGATCGATCTTTACATACAATACAATACAAAAAAAGTTATTTATAAAATTCTTTGTCAATGCAATAGATTTTACATAGGTGAAACCTTTAGGCCATTAGCAAAAAATTTCAAAAATCAAACATTTCCAACATGCACTAGATAACAATCATAAAATTAATTGGAATATACTCTAGATACATATATATTTTTTTACCTTATTTTAAAAATTAAAAAATAAAAAAAAAACATAAGTAATATACTGTTTTTAGTTTTTTATTTTTAGTTCTGCTGATGACGGAGGTAGACTATCCCCGGAAACGTCCAAAAAATAGCTACTACGATTTCGTAATTATTTATTGAATGAATGGCCTATACGAAGTATCATCTATCTTTGCTAATAAAAGGCGGCTATCAAACCGGTCGCGTGATGGTCATTGTTTATCAAATATGCACCTCTAATGTAAATATACTATAATTTAGTATGGCAGTTAAGTTGTTTTAACGATAAAGAAAGATTAGTTGGTCATGACTCATATCAAATATCAAACGCATGTTGTCATTTTATAAAATTGTAGGTAGGTAAATGTGCAGTGCTGAAAGTAAGATATGTCGCGTTTCGGTCAGGAACTTTGTTCTGTTTGTTAGTTTAAAAAATTATTCGATAAACTGGTAACCATACCAAAAAACAAATGGTTTATTTTTCACATCCATTTCGAATTAAAACCATCATGACTCCAAGGGGATGGGACCAGAGTTGTCCGGTAAAAAAAAATTCAGCATCTACTTAGTTTAACTCAGCAGTATAGAGTATTGGTATAGATATAAAAAAACAAAAATTAGAAGTCACTCAGCTATAGCTACGGCTCTTTCTAATCTTTCTAAAAAAAAAACAGCTAGATACTACACATCATCAGAGCATAATCTCCACCAATTTTCTGACAAACGATATATCACGGGAATGTTTAATTCACCACTCAACGGTTTATAATAATTGTGTAATTGGTATCACTAATAAGAAATGTGTGTTTATGCAAATGGTATAAGTTGAGGAATAAAACATCTATATAAAAAAGATTCCGCCCATTTTATTTTACGAAGGTACTAAAAATTGATTAAAACAGAGTTATTTTATTCCTGCAAATTAAGTTTTGTGTACTTAAATGGGCAGAACTTGTTTTTTATATTAAAGTATTATAACTGAGATATATACCACTATAAAATTGTGAAAAACACGTTCCCCCCACTTTAGTTTTACGAAACTATTAAAAATTGTTTAAAACCAATTTTTTGATTGCTTCAAATTGGATGTTGTTTACTAAAATTGGTGGCGATGTTTTTTTCTAATTTTAAGAGTTATGTTAGAAAACACCAACCTAAAAATGTGGAAAAACGCATACCACCCATTTTAGTTTTATAAAACTACTACATTTGTTTAAAAACAAATCTATTTTATTGCATTTTAAATTGTCATAGCTGAGATGTGAAATACCAACATAAAATTGTGAATAAATAAGTTCCATCTTTTGTTTTACAAAACCATAAAAAATTGTTTGAAACAGATTTATTTTTTGCTTCAAATTAAGTTAATTGAAATATGTAGAAAGTTTTTTTTTAATTGTCATAGCTATAGTGGGAATCACTAACATAAAATTGTGAAAAAACACATTCCATCCATTTTAGTCTTACAAAACTACTAAAAACCGAAAAACAAATTTATTTTATTGTTGCCAATTAAGTTCTCTATACTAGAATTGGTGGAACGTTTTTTTTTTAATGTTAATTTGTTATAGCTGAGGTATAATAACCAATATAAAATTACCCGTTTTATTTTTATGAAGCTACTTATTGTTTAAAGAAAATCCGCTTTATTGCTATAACTTAAGTTTCGTTTACTAAAATGGGAGGAATGTTGTTTTTTACATTACACTTGCGTAAGCCTACACTAGACGACACTTATATTACTGTTAATATCGTTAATTTTCTAAACCCCATATTTTCGTTATTAAGGAACCGATTTCAAAAAAAACTTTTATTCGGCTAAGAGATCGGTTCTTCCTCTTTATGGTACTCTGTATTAAACTACTCAATTTGTTTTATTGTACGAGGAGAAATAAAAACTATCTAGTTGTGCACATCCATCAAATGTGCGTGAAACATAAACCAGAGTACGGAATTTTGCTTTTTTAGGTGTTTTGGATACCCTTGGCAGAATTGCAAGATTTGCTTCCAAATAGACGTGCCAGTCTTTTGAGTATTTAATTGAACATTACTTTCAACAGCCACGTTAATTTCATTATCGGACACATTCACAAACCGATTCATTTTGAATTTCAGTTAAAATATAATTTATTACGTAACCGTCTTATGGGATCTTTGTTGTTGTTAATAATGGTCCATAAAAAACATTTAATTGGTTTTTTAATAAGTCAAGTAACAGTGAAACTTAAATGATGTTTTTCCGATTTTAATTAATTAATAAATTAATTTTAGAAAATTAGATTTGACATACGTATTCTTGTCAGTGATTGGTCAACATTGATAGGAAGAAAATAATCACTAGAAATTTCTAAAGGCGAAAAAGAAGGACTAGGTAAATTGTTACAATCTATTAGTTGTATATGTTTAAGAAAGTATATGTAAAATTTCCAAACGATTTCGTTTGGTTGAGCAGTAGATAAACGATTCAATAAGACCCGTTTACAAAGAAAATTTTAATTTCTTTAAGTAGATTTTTTTCAGATAGGGTTAGAACAAAATCCTTAGGTAAAAATTCTTAATTTTCTGTGGTTCATCTTAATTTGTTCACTTTCTTCACAAAATTTGCATAAAAAGTAGAGTCTAAAATTATTCATTTCAAGGATCTTCGAGAATATGTTACGCAAACATCGATCTAAATTCGCTTTTGACTTTAGTTTAGCAGTGTCTTCGCGTTCACGGCAACCACCGCCTCTTTCGTTGTCGAGTGTGAAACATGGCGTCGTGCAACTACGTCCCCATCTCTATTTTATTTTAATTTTAATTTTAGAATGCGTTATATAATTTTACATAAAAACATAAATCTTCGCGCATCTTTACTAACGTGAATTTAGTCAATATAAACAGGTTAGTGTCTTGTTTATCTACCATAAGTAGTTTATCTTTATATATTATATCATATTTTAATAACACGGCACAAGATTATTTATAAAATCTCTACCCACTCTAGCGTTAGGAACAGGACTTTAATGTGAATTTGCACTTTACTTAACACGTAATGCTTCTATTACTAAAGATTGTGGCAGTTATTTTATTATGGCATTTAATTGGCAAATGAAGCTAAATGGGGGACTTATGTAGATATAATAAAAACATTTGCGTTAACTTAAATGGCATGTAAATAAAAAATTTTTTAAAGAATGTCTGTAAAAATCAAATTTATTTGAAAAATTAAACAACTTATGGAATTTTAAAATTTTACTATTATTTAACATGAACAAAGAATAAAAATACTCCGTAGGCTATTTTAAATAGGTAATGTAATCACTAATTATATAATTTTTATAATTACTTTATTCTGACTGCTATAATTAATTATTAAATATGCATTATTATATACATTTATTGGTTACGTAATGACGCTTGATAGAACAGTTAAACTTTGCTGTTAGTTTTCTGATTTATGCATAATAATTTCTTCGTGAATTTTTCGGTTGCTAGAGATTGATGAAGTACATCCATTTGTAGGTACGCTTTTATTAGCTGCCTATTACCATGACCAGTAATTTTATTAGTTTACACTTCTGTTTCTCTAACAAAATAGATAGTCATCTTATTTTTTTCTATTACTTCCTATCATAGAATCCGCATCTTTGTACCATGAAGAAATACTATTCTTCCATACAGAGCAGTTTTTGAACCACCGTTTTGATTCAAAAACAATTTATATATAATTATAAGCCAATTAATTTTGCTAGTTTTTTCAATCTACTTTCAGAAGCTTTTGTAAAACATGGGTTGTACTCAATCCGACCTGTAAAATTGCCTTGGTTGTTTAATTCTTCAGTAAAATATTAAAATTTGACTGTGGCTCGCTCCTTCTCCGCCTCTTCAAGCTAACTCTTATGATACAATCTTATTGTGCTCATCTTGATACAAAGCAACAGCACGAGATTTCCTTTTACACGTGTCACTTTGAAGCTGGCTTCGTTCAGAATCTCGAACAGGTCTAGCAGCTACAAACTTAATGTCACAAAATGGATCAAATTTGATTTGATTGTTATCACTTCCATGCTTTCCTTCTAGTATTTTAAATCATTTTATATATCAAATGGGCAATCTTCTAATTTGTCGGCAAAATATTGCAGACAATTTTTTGCATCCTCATTGTTCTAGGGCTTTTCAATTCAAAACTCCAATACTTGCTTTTGATATCCTGGTGTTATTGGGAATTTATGTCTAACTTTTTCCCTTATTTTTTATTATTATTTATATTTTAACTTTCTTAACGCAAATCTTAAAAATCAATACCTGCATTCAAGAATTTACGATATTCGTACCTAGAATGCACAGTGTATAACTGGGGTGCTAACAACTAACTGTTATTCAGAAGATGTTTAACATCACGGCCTAATTTAATTTTCGTGTATTACATAATTTTTATAAGACGGAGCCAACTACCCCCAATCATTTGCTTCTGACCTCTTAGTATTATTTAATAAGAACCAATATTTCTGTTTCTTCCCTTGCGCTTTCTTGTTGTCTTTTCCAAAACGCAACATTAACTTTATTATGACAAACAAAAATCTTTTTTGGCATTTTCGCAACTGAATAAAAATATATACCTTTAAATTAATTGAAGCAAATATTTAAAAAAAAAATTATTAAATGTTTGCTTTTATTAATTTAAATTTAAATATTTTTATTCAAATGCGAAAAAGCCAAAAAAGATTTGTGTTTTTCAATCTGAACGTAACAAATAGTCTAAACACATTTAAAACTATCATATAATACTTGTAATCCTACGTTGCCAAAATGTCGCAATAATTCATGCACAAGCGAAACTAAGTGAAAATATTTACAACTCTATATGTTTTACCCTAGTTTACTAACTTAGTGCTTATAGTATATTTCAAAGTTTCAACATATTCCAAATTTTCAACATTTAAAAACAAATCAAAAACTTTTGCTTTTTCATGCATTTGTTTCTATTTTTTTCTGCGACTGAAAATAAAAATTGCAAAATTGTTCTTTTACCTAATTTTGTTGGTGCGTTAGGAATTTGGACCAAAGATAAAAAATCGATAAATTTCCTTTAACCGGAACTTCCCTCGATATGAATATTTCCCTTTATTAGGAATAGTATGGTTTGACCAAATTTAATTCGCTACATAGTTATTTAATAACACATATATGCTGTTTTTTCAAACATTTTTATGTTCCCAACAAATTTTACCTATGCCACACTTCATTTTTGGGCATAATTTAAAATAAATTCAATAAGTAGTTTTTACATTGACATACACCGCCATTTTGTTGCGTCATGTAGAATTCCTACAAGTTTATCCCGATATCACATTTATCTTTTCGGCAAAATTTAAAGTCAACTAAACTAGATATTTTTACGTTGATTTTTCCAAAATCTGGTCGCCATTCTGTTTCGCCATCTTGAATTCGTATCATATTTTTAGCAGTTTATCTCTATATCATCCTTAATGCTTGCACAAAATGTAAAATTATTCTAATTAGTAGATTTTCAAGCTGATTTTTTAAATATTTTATTAAGCTGCTATTTTGTTTCGCGTACTTGGATTTTTAAGGTAAATTGGGTTATTAGTTTTGTTTTAATGTTTTACTAGGCCGCCATCTCGTTCCGGCATATAGATTTTTACTATAATATTACCATGTCATCCCCAACGCTTGATTGTTGACTAAAATTTGAAATCCATCTGGTAAGTAATTTTTAAGCTATGCCGCGAACTGACAGACAGATAGACAGACAGGCCGACAGAGACGGACAGACGGAAACATATTTTTTGGCATCTAGGAACGCTAAAACGTGAAGATATTTAATATGTTGTTCCACCATCTTGAATTAGGATCACAATTTTACTAGTTCATAAAAATTAACAAAGTGCAAAATTACATTTAAAGCGTGGCATGTCCTTTCATATTTTGATATTATTTATGGAGAAAATTATTGGCAGGACAGTATTATTATCCGAGATACGTACTTTATAATTATTAGACATTCCTATGTTTTCTAACAAAACTTAAGTAATTTTTTGCATGCTAGGCCGATGTGCAACCCTGACAAGCAAAAGCCTCAATTGAAATTTGCTGCGAGATCCGGGCCAGTTATTTAGTCGCGTAGTTCACTGAGGCAATAAATCTCTAGCGAAGTGGGTAATCTGCTTATAAGATAAAACTTTATTGGCCAATACTAAATCACTCCGTTTTGACATGTTAAAATTTAGTTATTGTAAAGAAAAACAGGCTTAAGTAAAAGAGGTTTATTACTCAGATTAAAAAAAAACATATTTTTAAAAATATTGGTTTATGAGCTATATAAAAGCTTATTTTCAGGTAAGTCTGTACTCTTGTATTAGCTATTTGTTTTCCGAAACGCGTTTTTGACTTGAAAAATCAATGAAACACATCAATGAAACGGCTGAATACAATGGGTCAACTTAAATACGGTTTTGGTTAATATCTAAGGAAATACGACGACGAAAAACAAGCAGGTTACTATGGTTATTATGACGCTACACACTGAAACTGGACAGAGCGGAACGCATGTATGGCGGCTTACTATAGTTATTATGACGTTCCTCACTGAAACTGGATACGGTGGAACGCATATCAATTGTATTTGAAAAAAGCAATGAAAATGTGGGTCAGTTTCGACTCCAATGAAGTCTTAATGTGACGCCTTACCGCCTTGAAAAAAAAACCTAAGAAACAGGAGAGAAAAATCTTAGATGGGTCTCTATTTCAAAAATTTCTAATAAGTGTGAATCCTCTTACAATATAGCTCTTGCTTCTAGTATGTATGTATATATAATTCGATTAGTAAGTTTTTTTCAAATTAGTTTAAAAAATGGTATCAAAAATAGTTAAATATCGTCAAAATAAAAGAAAATACAGTTTTTGGGTAGCCGTTTGTACTAGTTTAATACGTCTAAGGTAACAGTAAATTAATTATTACATTACACATGTAATAATTAGATTACTGTTACCTTAGACGTATTAACATTAACTAGAACAAACGGTAACGCAAAAACTGTATTTTATTATTTTCACGTTTTTTAATTGCTCTTAATACTAATTTAAATACTTTTTCAAAAATTTAGGGAGGGAAAATTTTTTAGGGAAATATTTATTTTATGAACTACCTATGTGGTCTTTTTCTAAATTTTTCGGCCCGCAAACAGCTACGCCGTAACGGCAGTGCCAAAAGGGGCCATAATGTATAAATAGTGCATGACTACAGCGTCTGTAAGATTTCATTTCAGAGCTAATCTAGTTGGCTACCTTAGGTTATAATAGTTATTTTTTAGTCCCATTAATATTTTTTTCATTCAATACATTTTGAATTTGATTGCGGGTCAATGTAGGCCGCATTTTAAATTATTTCGACATTTTAACCACTTTATACAGCTGTATAATCCAACAGGCTTGACTCCAGAAACTTTCAGAACTAAATGGCAATTTTAAAATTACCGTCTGGTTTTAAAGCGGAATAATTTTACTTCCTTCCGCTTTTAAGACTACAACATAAGAGGACAATGTTGCAAAAACATGTTTAGAATTTAACGCAGTATCGATATAATATTAAAGCCTCTTTTGCATTGAGTTACGTAATATTTTCGAAAAAATATAAATTGTACGCAAACTTGCGAACATATATTATGTATAGTTGGGGTCAGATAAATCCGTACAATTTAAATGTTATATTGTAAATTGTATTTTGTCCTCCTTTACGTACTTGAATTACGCTGTGAATCCTTACAGTGTCAACGCAGCTTTAGAAGAGGTAAAAGTACAACCTCTGCAATTTTGCAATTTTTTGGACAGCTATATAATTATTTGGATCAGAACATGAAATGTTTGGGACTTTTCATTGATCTAAGCAAGGCGTTTGACTTGATCAATATTGTTTTGTTGGTGTTGAAAATGGATCACTATGGTCTAAGAGGAAAAGTAGGTTAAACTCATATCTTAGTTACAGAGAGCAAATGATCGAAATTGATGGAGCGGTTTCGGTCGAGTTCGACGTCATATTGGTGTGTCACAGAGATCCATTCTAGGAAACCTGCTATTTTTGTCAACGATTTGCCTGTCATTGATAACCACAACGATCTCACAAAGTTTGCAGATGACAACACATATTTGTTATGATACTTCAATCGATGGTGCTGTCGGAAAGTTGTAGGAGTAGTTAAGTGCGTTTGAGAAATGGTTTATTCAAAATAAATTAATTTCAAATAGTAAGAAGATAGTTTTTATAAACTTTACTCCTAGAACCTTAAATATAAATGAATATTATTTATTTAGGACAAATATTAATGGAAATTCTGTGAATTAAGTGTTTGAAACAAAACTGCTGGTTCCCCATATTGACAGTTCACTAAATTGGAATATTCACATTCTCACAACAATGTAAAAAACTTCCATACATTTGCTTTGCTATTTATCACCTTGTAATATTAATATTAATTGCAGAGATCCTTGTTTAAATCACTCCAATCACCTTAGAAGATTTTTTTCAGTAAGAAAATTTTAAATAACGTTTAGATACTGATAATATATTATAAAATTAATTAGAATACGTTTTGTGTACTATGCCATAGGGTCGCACGTAAGTTCACGTACGTGATGGCACCTCTTGCTCTATGGGTTATAATATCTCACTGCCTAATACTCATCGTTTATATTCAACATACCGTTGAGTGTTTTCTATCATCTCTACCATACAGCTGCATTGGCCTGATGAGCCTCATATAGGGAGAAACGTCGTCAATTATGCCGGTAGAGATGATGGAAAGCACTTATAGGCTTGTCAGTATAATGGTTCATTATTTTTGGATCCTATACTTGATAAGCTTACTACAGGCAAAATATTTTGTCCGAATGGCCGTTAATTTCTTTCTTATAATATTTAATGTATGATCGATGTGTTATAGTAAAGTTTGTGCTTGATTTATTAAGTTTAAAGTGTGATTACCAAGATTTCTCTTAGATATAATAAAATTAAGGTGTGTGTGTATAATATTTCTTACATACTTACTACTACATACATAGTCTTATATGTTTAAATATGAAACAAGAGTATGTTTACCTAAAATTAATGGGGTTGGTTTCAAACAAAATAAGCATATATTAAGCTTCTGAATTGAGAATTCAGAAGAATGGCTAAGTAGGAGAAAAAAAAAGGACAGAGTTTCGTCATGAACGAAGTTTCTTCTTTCTTCTTTACGTATTGCACTGAGTACCCTGGAGGATTTACAGTCCTGAGGAATGCTGCAAGCCAGTATTTGCAAGACAGCACCAACACTCTGTCCCCTTGATGCTTCTTGAATGAATATACGGTCCTCTTCTCGATGCATCTCACAAAACAAAATTGCAAACCGCCCTGTTGAAGAACTAAAATTCACCAGTCCCTTGTGTGATTTCCCGGTTTAGAAGGCACTACACTCAATTTCTTGTACCGGAACAAATCTTGACCGACTGCACCAGTTATATTATTTTACAAAGAACAAGCTAAGATTTAAACTCTTACGCGAGGTAAGTATAAGATAAATCCTGGTATGAATTGATGAAGTACGAGAAATAACAATTAAACAAAATTCGATCTATATCTACACTTGATGATATTCAATATTCGAAGATAATTTACGGTAAAAATATAACTCAGCAAAAACTCGAGCGTTATCACTTAATAGATTAATGTCCATATAAACAGATAAACAACGGTAGTTAAACAACTCAACAATTCTTCGCATTTTATCTTGTTACGGGTCAGGGATGTATTCAGGCTGGTTGTTATTTACGGAAATATAAAAAAGTGTGAAAGGAGCATACATTGGAAAGATCTGCAAGGATAGGTTTGACTTATAAAATAACAACTCATGAAAATAATACTAACTTAATGACGTTCCTAAAACAACACCCGTTTGAAACTGCTATATTCCCGGTACCGCTCTAGAGAACAGTGTTTTAAGGCTCACATAGATCAGCTTAGGTCGTGTGAAACAATGTACTGAATTTAGGAATCGAGTATCTGCCATAGAATCTCCCTTTTTAACTCAACTACTCAATTAATGAGGAACGAAGATGACAAAGTCTGGGAGTTTGTCAACGAAACACATGATAGAGCCCACCCAAATAACAAAAATTTACTGTATTAGGAAAAAACTGTAATTAAAAAAACATTTTTGTTTCTGTTGACATTAGTGTAAATCAATAATTTAAAATTAATCGACTTACCTGTAAGGATGATTAATGTTAATTTTCCTCGCTTGTCCATGAATATAATTATTACAGTGTAATTTCCAAAAACCTACCCATCAGCACGAATCTTTTTAAAATTCACAATCACAATGATTCATCTTCTCGCCTGATATTCTCAAATACCAATCGCTTGCGTCATTGCGTTAAAGTGCGAAGATGGAAAATCGCTTGTCAAATAGCGTACCTATATAAGGGTGGGTTGGGTAATAATTATATACACGGACAAGCTAGGAAAATTACGATAATCATCCTTACAGGTAAGTCGATTAATCTTTAAATTTTCCGTCGCCTGTCCTTGATATAATTATTACAGCGTAGATGTTGATAGTAAAAAGCGATTTTCTAATAACTTCTGTGTTAATATAATCAAGGAACTCAGACAAGTTACTTATGTAGTTACAGGACCTAACTAAAGCCCTAATACTAAAAAAAGCCTATAATATAGACATTATAATATAGTATACATAATAATACTTAACTATATGTTTTAATTATAAGTTGACTTACTTGACCTACTGAAAAGGTTATAGTTTGACGTCCCTTTCAACTTAGAATAGAGCTAGTAAATATGTCGCTTGGATCTTTGACGGGTCTATTGCAGAATTTAAAAAATGTATTAGAGGTGGGTGTCCAATCTGCTGTATTCTTAATTTGTTCGGTACTTCACATGCTCTGTAAACTGCAGAAGTTGATGCATTGCGCACGCTATGAGATGAAAATATGGGTGTGCCTATGCCTCCTAAAGATAATGTTTTCTTGATCCAACAGCTAATAGTCTGTGAAGAGGCAGCGTGAATTGGGTTTTTGAAGGTAACTATAAGATTTATTTTTCGTGATGACCAGAAACCTCGAATGTTTTAAATTAATTCTCTATAGTGGATGCCACACGTAACTCTCGTCTTACTTTAAAGTAAGGAAAAATTAATATAGGTTGTATTCTACTGGATCCAGATATTTTTAATCTGTCAGGAATTTTAATTTCAATTTTATCTTCTAATATTCTAATATTTTCAATTTTTATGAGGGAAAGAGACTGCACTCTACTGGCAGACGTTAACACCATAAGAGTATCAAACTTATATGATAAATTCTCTATACTTAAAGCCTCTATGGACTTGCTTGCATTTATTTATTTCAATTATTTATTTACTTATTTTAATATATAATATAATAATAATAAAGAATGTTTTCGAAACATCCGTAATAATTCTCAGGGCTAAAAATCCAAACAAATTATTGTCCTAAGTTCTTAAACGTAACACCACACTCCCTTGCATAACTATGAACATCGACCGATTTTATGCTATATTAATAGGCAACGCACGTTGACCTATATTCATATTATAAACGAAAACGCCCGATTTCATTATATTGTCTAAAAATCTTTTTATTTTACTAGTACGAGTTTGTTGTTCAATCTCGATTTCTATATTCACCAAAATATTATTAAAAATAAAATCGCACAATTTTATTTATTTAAGCTACCAGAAGTGACACACTTTTAAATTGATGTAAGCAAATTAAATCTAAAAAGATATTTTTTGTATTTTTTCTTTATCGCTACTAAAAAGTATGCATCTTTAAGATCTAATTTTAAATTTAATATGAAGCGATCTGTCCCATTTGGTATATGTAATAAATATATTAGAAAAAACCTACCTGAAGAATCTGGGTTGAACAATGGGAAGAATAAGATAAATCACTCAATTTTATTTATTTGTTATTGCATTTCACTCATTTTTAACAGAATTGTTATTGTTGCCTACCAAGTCGATTCGATGCCGACGAGCACCAAAACGGAATGACGGAAGCGATTGCTAGTTGAGAACATCAGGCGAGAAGATGAATCATCATTGTAAATTTTAAAAAGATTCGTGCTAAAGGTAGATTTTCGGAAACTACAATGTAACAATTATATCAAGGACGGAAAATTGAAATGCTAATATCTGTAGATTGACTAATTAAATTTGATTTTCACGTATTTTTTCAAGTATTGAAAAAATCACCCTTCGAGATTTTTTCAGACTTATACATTTCAGGGTCCCTAGATGCCGAAAAAAACATGTTTTCTCAATTCCGTCGGTCTGTCTGTCGGACTGTCTGTTCGCCGCATATCTAAAAAAAAACTACTTACCTGATTGAATTCAATTTTTTCTCTAAACTTAAGGGTCATGTCATATGGGGAATAGCTGGTAACAAAATGGCGGTCTAGTGAAATTTTGCTCGAAAAGCAAGTATTATGTTGGAATCAACCGGTAAAATTTTGATACGAATCCAAGATCGTGGAATAAAATGGCAGCTTAATAAAATATTTAAAAATTCAGCTCGAAAAAACTACTTAATGGATTAATTTCAAATTGTTGGTCATAACTAGTTGTGGTATAGGGACCAACTAGTACAATTGTGGTACTACTTCAAGACGGCTACTACAACAAAATGGCGATCAAAAAAAATATTTGTAAAAGTGAAAAAAACTCCCTCTCAGGTTTACATCTCCTCACGTTTTAGAGTTCCTAGATGCAAAAAAATATGTTTTATCAATTCCGTCGTTCCGTCTGTCGATCTGCCAGTCTGTCATTTTACGGCATAGCTTAAATAGTACTCACCAAATTGACTGGTAATATTTTGGTAAAAATCCAATATGGCGAAACATTTAGTGAAACGTTAAAAAAATTAGTACTTAAAAAATTAATTATCCAATTTACCTCAAATTTTGCATACACATCAAGTGTTACATAGGGATAAACTGGTAATATTTTCATATGAATTCAAGACAACAAAACAAAATTGCGAAGTAATAAAATATTTAAAAAATCAGCATGAAAAAGCTACTTATTAGAATAATTTCAAATTCTGTGCAAGCATTAGCTGTGTTTTAGAGATAAACTGGTAAAGTTGTGATACGAATTTAAGATGGCGACACAAGATGGCGGCCAAATAGAATTTTTATAAAATCAACGTAAAAAAATCTTTTCAGTTGACTTTAAATTCTGTAGAAAAATTAAATGTGATTATGGGATAAATTTGTATGAATGCAACATGACTTAATAAAATAGCGGTATGTGTCAATGTAAAAACTACTTACTGAATTTATTTTAAATTATGCCCAAAAACTTTGTGACTAAATGACTAGGTATTGAATTATTGTATTTGTTTTCTAGGGCGTGAATTGTAAGAGAAGTTTTTATTTTGGTTTCATTAGATTTAACATATGTCTCTAAAAGAATTCAAATAATAAAATTTCCTATTTAGGTATAAAAGTTCGTAACATACCTTTAACGCCAATAAATCCTCATGATAGTAATCCAGATAAAAGGCAAAAAGTCCTTATTACCAAAATATCAAAAAATGAAATTAGGCTGAATTGACGCTGTACGGATTTATCTGTCGCCAACTATACATGGTACATTAAAAATCGTATGTTATTTTTCTCTACTCTAAAATTACGGGTTTTTAAGGAGACTCATTATGCTAAACCTTATACAGAATATCTCTTCGCTGCGGATATTATTAATCATATTTTACCGCGATACTTAATGCCAAACAGCGTAGACTAGATAAGTTGGTTATATTTTTAGCACCTCAAGAACGGTTTGTTTAGTACCTTCCAGAAACTCCGCTTCCATTGAAATTTTGTTTTATATCTCGTTGGGTAACGTAGTGAATAGCTACCCTAAGGTAACCACGTAAACGAAAATTTATTAGCACGAAGCGAGGCAAGAATTTCTTGTCGACGGATCTCGCTCTAGTAAATCTGGAGTTCAATGGGTGCCCCTATAGAAATTTCGAATTGCAGAGAGATTAAACCGTTGTGAATAACTTTTGCTATATATCTTTAAAATATATTTACTGAAAGAGTATTTAAATAGGGCTTGGAGAATACAAACTAAATGTATTGGCTTCCTTTGTCTCAGCCAAAAAGGTTTTGATACTTAATAAGGGTTAAATTATATAAGCTCAAAGAGAAAAAAAGTTAAATTATTTCAGTAAGTAAAAGTTCAGGTAATTTAGAGCAAAAAATATCTTACATACTAGGGTACCATATTCAAGAGCAAGACAATTTCAAAATGGATGATTTTCTGGAAACACGCATATCATTTAAAATCAATGTTTTCAGCTTATAAATTAGACATACATTTTTTGCCGTATAATTTTTATTCTAAAAGATCTAGGAATAATTATTATTGTGTCATGAAACTGCTTATATCTATTTTTTTAAAAAATGAGTAACGAATATATTTAAATTTAAAAAATATTAGTAAGAAACACTTAAAGTTTTTGTAATTTTATACTACACACTAATGAGGTCTTTTTAAACTAAGTGTTGTAAACTGGCACCACCCACAGGCGCCGAATTTTCTGAACTGCTCTGGGTGCTTTGTACATGTTCACAATCCATTAAGTAGGTTTTTCACTTCGCCGTGTACTGACAGACAGACAGAGAGACCGACGGAATTGACAAAACATATTTTGGGCCCCTAGGGATGCTAAAACGTGAATACATGTAAAATTTGG
This sequence comes from Kuschelorhynchus macadamiae, assembly GCA_030620095.1. Lineage (NCBI taxonomy): Eukaryota > Metazoa > Arthropoda > Insecta > Coleoptera > Curculionidae > Kuschelorhynchus > Kuschelorhynchus macadamiae. Next base: position 764,750 of record JAUTXW010001351.1, read on the forward strand.
GAGGGTGATTTTCTTCACTTTTACAAATATTTTCTTTGACCGCCATTTGGTTCCGCCATCTTGAATTCGTACCACAATTTTACCAGTTTATGTCTATATCACAGTTAATTGTTGTACAAAATTTGAAATCCATCCATCAAGTAGATCAGTTTTTTTCGCCAGTTTGGATTCGTACCAAAATTTAACCAGATAATCCGTACATAGTACTTGATTTGTGTGCAAAATAAATTATATAAATAGTATTTTAGATATTTTGAAATATTTTTTTAACATTTCCCTAGGCCACCATTTTGTTTCGACTGTATTTTCATAATAAACTTTGTTACATACCCTATAGATATTAAACACATTAATATATTCTTCGTGTTAATAACTTAATGGCCCCAGCATGATAATTAGCAATAATAATTATGTAAATTGTCAAACGTCAAGAAATACTTAAAACTCATTTCTGTAGTGCTCGATTGTACTTTTTTTTTCGTCACGCCTCATGGCCAACTAACAACAATACTTAAAAGCCATAGGTATGGCATTTTTACAATGAAAAAATGTTTATTTGCAAATATCTCTGAAACAAATTTTCGAAATAGACAAACTTATACAATGTTACCCTTATTTTTAATGCTAAATAAGATAAAATTATTACAAAAGGCGGTTTCCATTTGAAAAAACTGACATCTAACGATGTTTTCAATACAATTTTTAATTTTTATATTTATTAATAAGTAGTAAATTGTCAGCACGAACCATTAAAGTAGGTCCTCTTCCACAGGGAAACCAACTTTAGTTAAATAATAAAGGCTCTCAATAGGAGAAATTAATAGTTATGTAAGTAGACCTGCAAACGTTACTTTTGACATAATGACATTGAAAATGTCAAAAACGGTTAGACTTAGGAATAGAATATTATACATGAAATGTATCAAGGACTTTCCTAGGAATTCAAAAATTCTAGAATATACAGAATGTCTCATTTAAAATAACGAAGTTGACACCTACTTGATCACAAAAAATCAAATACCATATAAATATATTAGAATTCTAATTGAGTCCAAAAAACTTCAGTATTTAACATTTTTTGCCATCTTTTATAAGTTCTCAGATAAGGTGTCGCCCCATAATAAACGGGCCACCCTATACATACTAAAGGAGATTAATCCTTGACTTACTCTATGACTAAAAGTTCCTACAAACGTATGCCATAAATTACTTCCTTTTCAACATACAGGGTTTTTAAATATTAAATATTTCTTAATTTTTTAAAGAACCTCACAAATTCTGTTTAAATTTGGCACAAAATAAACCGTAATTATTGTCTATAGAATAATATTAATATACTGGAAAAAATATACAGGGTGTAACTTTTTTTGGGATCACGGCCCCTTAGATCGCCATAAAGAAAATTCTTTATTGACACTGATCTTGCGTGGTAATATTATTGTTTCCTGCTTTATTTTACAAATTTTCTATTGTTTTGAATTTTTTGATGTTATGCAACGTTTTAGAGTACCTAATCTGGAAAAATGTGTTTAAAAACATTTTTATAATATGTTTCTAAAGATTTTTCGCTTGTAATTTAGATAATAAAAGCTGATACTAAATAAAATCATAAAAAAAATCCATATTTTTAAAAACGTTCTTCAAAATAAATCTGCTGAAAATGATTCAAATGGGTTACTCTCATGTATTCAAATAACGTTGTAAGAGCTAGAGTCAAATATCGGCGAATCTGCCCGGGAAGAAGAATTTCTTCAATAAATACAATAAAAAATATAATTAATCGTTTCGAACAACAAAATTCTATTCAACCAAAAACCAGAAAAATAGAAAATACTTCTAACAACGAAATGACATTCAACGAAAGAACAAGAAAATATTTAACAATAATTAATGAAATTGTTTAAACGAAATTTGAAAAATACTTATAAAACTAAATATTTTCTACGTAGCCTCCATTATTTTCAATACATTTGCGAATATTTCTCAACAATATTCTTTTTATACATGAACTTATAATGATTACGTGCTTTTTGTCTAATTCTGAAATTTCTCTATTTAGTTTCTCTATTATGGTTTGTAAAGTTTGAAGTCTATTATAATACATCTTGTTCTTCAAGTATCCCCACAAATGTCCAATGGATTTAAATCCGGACTTTTCGCTGGCCATTTGAGAGTTCCATTTCTGCCTATCCAAAGTGGGTATTTACCATTCAGGTGATCGGTGACTAATTTGGTATTGTGTGGAAATGCACCATCTTGACACTCATTAATTCAAAATACTGCCTGACTGGAATATCTTCTACCAATTGCTCTATTTCTGTTTCAATGAAATTTAAATCATTTGATCAGTCAGGGATCCCTGATATGTATTTGGTCCTATTTATTTTTGAGCACACCACACATTAAGCGACTTTCGTCCTTGTAGTTTGTGGGGATTTTTCGTAGATCAAAAATATATATTTTCCTGTTATATACACCGGCTGCTGTGGAAGGCGCTTCATTGGTGCATATTTTAATTTTGTAATGAAGTGTATCAAATAAAATGTTATTGTCCTCAATTCTTTGACAAATTTCGTTACAAAATTAAAATATTTGCCTTATCAGGCAATTCTTGCACTGGACGGAACTTGTATAGATAAAACTTGTGGCGTTTCAGCGTTTGTTGATTTTTGCTATATGACTTGCTGGAAATGTTTTGAGCCTCACGTATAGAATATTCAGGATTTACTAGAAGAGGAAATAATATTTTGGTGATTTTTCACAAAATTAAAAAACATATTCAGGTTTTTTCTATGTTTCTGATCTTCCGTTGAATGAAACTTTGTTCGAAACGATTAATTATATTCTTAATTGTATTTATTGAAGCAATTCTTTTTCCTGGGTATATTAGCCGATATTCGACTCTAATTCTTGCAACGTTATTATCGTCTGAATAAAAGAGATTTAATATTTCTCGTTTCTCTTCCTCAGAATAATCCATTCGAAGTATTTTCAGCAAAATTAAATAATTAATATTAAACATTTTAATCCATAAATGGCAGAAAAGTGGAGAATTATGTATTTGGTTGCCATAACTACAGTTGTTGAAACAATTAGCATCCAGCGATTTTTTGCATCAGAATGATTACCAAGGCAGACTTGACCATAACAGCCTCGTTTACCGAAACGATAATATTTAAACTCAATCATCTCGAAAACGGCTGAACCATATATCAATAAATTTTATATTTTTGATATCCAGATGAAAAGGCCTTTCATTCAGGCTAATAATATATAGGGTGTTCCATTTTAAGAAATACATGTCATATAACTTTTTTAACTTTGAAAATTTATTTTTTGAAATCTGAAATATCCAAAAGATAACAGATAAAAAACCCTATAACTTTTATATTTAAAGTGTTTTTCTAAACCCTATAATTACGGTTGTAGCTGGATGTCAAAATATAATCAATCACCCTGTACCGGGAAGGACTAATAAGCGAAATGCTTTCATAAAACTTAAAGGTGCAATTTGCAAACGTTCCCTAAGTTTGGGACTGCTCTATCGGCCTCAGCAGGTTTTACATATTCCATAATACTCTGTGGATGTAAGCCGTCGTCGCATGAGAAAAAAATAATTAAGCAGCTTAAAGATTTTGAAATATGGACATATCGACGTTATCTTAGAATACTACGAACGGGCACAGTAAGCAATGGAGAAGTACTAAGAATCAAGAAATACTGATTCTTAAGATTAGACCATGTCAAAATGGAACCACATTCCCATGTTTCGCCTTCAATTGCACGAGGCATTTTCAGGCATCTTTACTTCACGGGACTGGAACATTAAATGAGCTCAGAGAGATTTAGTTCCCTCTTATACTAAATAGTTTAGTTCAATTGAAAATACCGAAAAAAAATAGACACCTCCCTTCTTACGAAAGTATTCTAATATTTTACCAAATTGAAAATATCTCCCTAAGAAGAAATGTTTTATATGCTATATTTATGGACCTTTCAATAATTTAGTTAATTCTGAAAAAATCACATTTATATACTTAAATTGTAATCCTTACACTGTGAAATATCAAAATATTTTATTGGCACTTATACCTACGATCTAGTACTACAATTATCTCCTTAACTCTGCTTCAATAAGTTGTCTTAATAGTTATAATATAATTATAGTTATTGTTACTTGGAATTTGCTCATTTGAACCTTCTTTTCTATAAAAGTCGTTTACCGATCATACTTAAAAGGAATTTTTAAACAAAAAAAATTATTAATTAATATTATTTTATTGTTAAATAAAACAAATTTTATTTAATTTTTAAATAGTATTTTTCCAACAAAATGGATTTATGTTAGTGGTTTAAATATGAAATAAAATTCATGTAATGATCAGCTAAGTGAATAGTTGCACATTTTTCATTAGTATTAGCAATTAATCGGATAGGTGATTGACAAAATGAATCAGTTATTAAAAGGTATTGAAGAATTCTTGACGACAAACAAATTTAATCTAAACTCTTATAAATCAAAGACAATGATTCTGGGAAGTAATTATAACATTATAAATTTGGACTTGCAAGAAAATATATAATAATGACATTGGATGGGTTACTACTATAAAATATTTAGGCTTCATGTTATATAATACTTCATCCATAAAAAAAATCATTGCGAATTAGTTTTAAAAAAATCAATAAATTTCCTTTACCGGGAACATTTCTCGTCATGACTCTTTCCTTTTAGTAGGAATACTGAACTGTGACCTAATTTAGATCCGCATATAGTCATTTAGTAAAACATATACAGATACCGTCTTTTGAAACAATTTTATTGGACGCCATTTCACTATACTGGATTCGTACCAATATTTTGCCAGTTTTTACCTATGTCACACTTGTTTCTTAGACATATTTTAAAATAAATTAAATACTTAGGTGGTTTTTACACCACCTTTTTTAAGACCGTCATTTTCTTTCATGTTGAATTCGTACCAGTTTATTACTATATTATATTTAATATTTGTGAAAAATATGAAGTCAGTTGAATAAGAAAAATTCTTTACGTTTATTTTTTAAACATTTCATTTAGTCGCCATTTTGTTCTGCGATTCGTACCACAATTCTAGTTTATATCTATATCATAATATATGCATAAAACTGGAAATTAATCTAGTAAGTAGTATTTTTAGGCATATTTTTTAAATATTTTATTCCGCCGCTATTTTGGTTTCATACCAATATGTTACTAGTTCATTTCTAAATAACATTTGATGTTTCTGCAAAATTTGAGGTCATTTAGATAAATAGTTTTTCAGGGATAATTTTTTTAATATTTCACCAGACCGCATTTGTTTCATATTCGACATTTATCAAAAAGTTACCAGGTCATCCCCATATTTAGCCTCCATTTTGTTTATAATCTCGAATTCCTACTACAATTTTTCCAGTTCATCTCCTTATCACCCTTAATTCTTGCAGGAAATCTTAAGTCAATCTAAAAAGTAGTTTTTTCAGGCTGATTTTTTAATATTTTATCAGGTCGCCATTTTGTTTCTCCATCTTGGATTCATACCAAAATTTTATCAGTTGATATCTACGTAATACTTAATTTCTGTGCAAAATTTCAAGTAAATTGAATAAGTAATTTTTTTAACATTTCATTTAGTTCCGGCACATTGGATTTTTGCCAAAATGTAACTATTTCGTCCCCTTATAACACTAGATTTTTGACCAAAATTTGAAGTTAATGGGATAAGTATTTTTTAAGCTATGCAGCGTAGAGAACGACAGACGGCCGACTGAGGAAAATGAGAGAACACGTTTTTCGAAGCCCAGAGACCTAAAAACGCAAAGATCTGCAAAATTCTCGGAGGGTGATATTCTCAAGATTACAATACTTTCCTCTTACGGGGGAAGTAAAAACGTTATTTTTCTTTTGAAGATTGGCAAAACATTTATCAATTTTTCTGTGCCGCTGCTATATTTTTGGGAAAGTGGATTAATCCAGTCCCTACAGGGTTTAACTGGTTGTTAGTCAAAGAGAGATTATACTCCTTTGCCATGCTTTTTGTGTCTAAATTTAGTCAAGGGCTGCTTCCGGGATATTTTGATGAATTTGTCTCTCTAAGAAGAAGTTTATTCACAATTTACAAAAAGTATTGATGACTACAATATAACAAAAACTTAATAAAATAAATGATATCATTTTTTATAAAGATTTAAATAAATGAGTTTAAACATCGACCTCTTAGTACTAGGACAGTCAGACCATCGGGAACATTTAAAGTAAAACTAAAAATAATATAAGGGACGGAACTGTGCAAGCAAAAGACCATTTGGTTATCGTTTGTATATTGTAAGAACAATTTGTGAGCGATGTTAATGATAACTGTGATATTTGTTGCAAGCTTTATACTTTATATTTTAATAATTAACAGAACTTATATATTTTTTAAGTTTAATGTTATTGTTAGTGCAATTATAAACAATTTGAAAGCTAAGTATTGAATTTTAAATAAAGTATTTAGTATAATGATTACTGGTGATAAATTTATTTCTGTTTGATTAGTTACAATATTGGTAATTCTTAGTAGCTTCTCTATTTTCTCATAAATTACATTTCATCTAGAGATAAATATTTAAAACTTAAAAAGAAATTAAATAAAATGTCTTATTTAAAACATCATTTTTAGTGCCAATATATCAAAAAATTAAAATTTTAATTTGGACGAATTGCACCAAAAATACACAAGATTTAATTTTCAAATGGAATTGCAGTTTTTAACCGTTCTATTAGAAATGAGGAGTTGTTTAAGTAATAAGGTTTAACATAAGAAATATTTATTAGTAACTACTAAAAGTATCTTTTGACAAAGTTTTTTTATCGAAAGTCATTCAACACAAGTAAAATTATAAAGAAATTTTCAAAAATACTTTAGGGCAAGTGATTTTGGTGGTTTTGTAGGTTATGTAAAAATAAAAATTGTTTTTTGGTAACGATCAGACAAATATAAGCCGCTATTTTCATATCGCTGGTAAAAATAAATTGACACAGAAGCCATTTTTCTACAAAATTCAAAAAAATTGCTTCCAGCCGCTGTGCAATGCAAAAACTCAGGACTTTCTTCATTTGGAATTCCACAAACGTACAAAAAAAATGTGAGAGGAAGAGCAGATTTTTTCACAAAAATTTTCATAAGATTGACTCCACTTTTAAAACTAGCATGTGGGAGTAAATACATACATCCATTTGGTAAAGACTTACCACCATCGAGACCCATCGACACCCATAATGTCCTTAATTAAACTATCTTATATAAAAACTCCACCACCTTCATCATATTGAAATTTATATCTTTTTAATAAAAACTATAACAATTTATACGTAAAAACACTGTTCCTAAGCCAAGTTTCTGTTATGCAAATTGTATCAAAATTGTTTGAACGTAGAGCCTGATGAAACTCGTTTGTTTTTATTCGAATTACATTTTGATCAAACAATCTGAATCTAGTGAAGGTTAACTAACAAAACGAAATATTTAAATTACTTTAGTTTACTAGAGCAACATGTACTGCACGGCGCTCATTGGATTTTTTATAAAAAATTTATATAATATTTATTATAATTATTTTGATGAGAGAATTATCTAGCTTTTTTAAATAGCAACTTAAAAAATCGGTAAACGTCCTTTACCCGGATCTTCTTTCGTTATGAATCCTTCCTTTTCTTAAGAATAGTCTTCGGAATAGTTAAAAGTGACCCAATTTTGTTCCGCGCGTATTCATTTAGTAACACATATACATATACTGTCTTTTCAAGCAATTCGTACCAATATTTTATCAAATCCCACCTAAGCTGCTCTTGCGTTTTAGGCATAATTTAAGATAAATTAAATAAGTAGCTTTTACACTGATTTTTAAAAGACCGCCATTTTGTTTCGGCATGATGAATTTATACCAGTTTATCCCTACATTATATTAAAATTTTGTGTGCAATTTAAAGTCAATTCAATAAGAATATTATTTATTTTCGATGGCTTTTTAAACAATTTATTTGGCCAGTATTTTGTTCTGCCACCTTATGTTCGTACCAAAATTTTACTAGTTCTATATCTTAATCCTTGCACTTATTCCTTGCCCAGAGAAAATATATTAAGTAGGTTTTTCAGGATGATTTTTTAAATATTTTATTAAGCCACCATCTTGGATTGGTATCAAAATGTTATCAGTTCATTTATATATAACACTTTACACACACTCTTTAGTGAATACGGGTGTTTATATCTAGGGTAAGAAATACGTTTTTTTAAAGGAATACCCTGTATATTATTTATTTTTGTGAAAGGCCATTCTCTACTGAATTTAATAATATATAATTTGATTATATTGGCGCAAAGCGTTTATTAATTATTTTAGTTTAACTGCAACATTACTTATTATAATTATAAAATAATGCAAAATTTGTTATAGTTAAATCAAAATAATTGAAAAACTGGTTGCGCCAAAGTAGTCAAACTATATATTTCTGAAGTACAAAAAAAGAACGTTCATTAAAATTATAAAAATACAGGGCGTTCTATTTAAAAAAAAATGTATTTCGATATATTTTTTAGGGCATATATAAAGGCATGCGATAGTCGTTTGTTTTTTTCATAATGGATTCTGGCAATTTAAAAGAAACCCTAAAGCTTTCACATTTACAATTTTCCTCTATCTTCGTTAATAAACCATGTAGGTAGTTGTCAAATATAACGACCCACCATGTACATTTTCGAAACAAGTCAAACAGTAAATGTCACTTTTTAAATTAGCTGATCAAAAAGAAGCTAAATACTTTCTTCATACTAAACACGTAGTAAATAAGACAAGCGGGTTTTTCATAATCAACAAAATTTGGCGGAAATAATATAAATAGCAAAATAGTTATTTTTGTAACGAGTAACTAAAATATTTTTTTTCGGACGAATTGTTGCTATTTCTAGAGGTTATTATAGGTTAATAAAGGTTAATACAGCCGCCATAGAAAAATGTATATATATTTTAATCATTCTAAGAAACAGTTTTTCAGGCCGATTTTTTAGTCTATGCGATAAGTAGTTTTTTTGGTATGCCTCGAAAAGATCTGTAAAAACCTAAGAAGGCAATTTTCTCACGACTACAATACTTACCTTTTATGAGGGAAGTAAAAATTGGGTGATACTGTAAACATTGATTGATACTGCGTCTCAAAAAAAGCTTCGGGTATATTTTCTATTACATTCCGAATATTTCATTTCAATTGATCTAAGTTTGTGGCAGCGGATTATAAGCGCACGGTCCTTGACATACCACCAAAAAAAAACTGGAACGGTCAAGCTCGAAGGGCGAAGAGGCCATAGAATAGGTTCTTCTCTTTCAATACATCGGTTCACAAAAACATAGTTTAATGAATCTCTGGTAATTCTAGCTTAATGCAGTGTAGCTCCCTCTTGTTGAAATTAATTACTATTTTCAATTCAAGCTGAAGGAAGAAGAAAAATTCACGTATATTTTTTGTTTAGAAATTTTACATCACACTATTACCTTGGCGAATCTCTAACAAATTCTTGAAAACATCCAGGATTTATGATGCCCGTATTCTGCAGTTGTGCTTATTTACTTTGCCATTTATATGAAACATAGCTTCATCAGACATTATACATATTTCCATAAAATTTCCATTATTTCTTATTAACTTTTTTATAGTTTGATACAATTCTAATTTTTTGGTAAATTCACTTTATTATATTTGATACAAAATTTGTAATTTATATGGTTTGAATGTTAGATGTTTTCTCATGATTTTCTTTACCGTTGATTGGGGTATTACTATACAGCCGAAAATTTTACTCCTTAATAAGCCTCCGTTACCTCTAGATCTTGCAGTTTATGTTCAACACACACAAACTAAGGAGCCTGTAGTCTAAAAGTTTCTTTAACATGACATATTCCTTTGTGTTTGTTTTAGTGACTTAGTTCCGGCAAACATTATTACACATTTAGATTTTTCGCTTTAAGAAAATATTTTGCATAGCTAATCACTTGTTCAAGACATATACTGACTTTTAATAACACTATAATACATGTTTTTCCAAAGCAGACTATTCAATAAATAAAATTAACCGCAAACAATTTTTTATTCCAAGATTAATAAACCCACTATTTCTAAACACAACTCTAATTTGTAATATATTTTTAAAAAGAGACGGAACACGCTTTATGATTTTAGAAAAAGCTACAGAGCATTCCATTTAAGATAATAAATTTGCCTTATACCTGAAAATCGGCCATTTTATTTTAGGTGCTTTAGGTTGTCCAAATAAAATGACATTTGAAAAAAAAATTCGGTAAAATGAAATTGTTGAATGAAAACCGCACCTCGATTATATATATATATATATATATATATATATATATATATATATATATATATATATATATATATATATATATATATATATATATATATATATATATATATATATATATATATATATATATATATATATATATATATATATATATATATATATATATATATATATATATATATATATATATATATATATATAAATATATATATATATATATATATATATATATATATATATATATATATATATATATATATATATAATATATATATATATATATATATATATATATATATATATATATATATATATATATATATATATATATATATATATATATATATATATATATATATATAAATATATAATATATATATATATACATAAATATATAAATATATAAATATATAATATATATATATATATATATACATATATATATATATATATATATATATATATATATATATATATATATATATATATATATATATATATATATATATATATATATATATATATATATATATATATATATATATATATATTCGCCTGTCTATTTCAGGCTTTTTCAAAATATTTATTTTTGCACATCTAAAAATTAAGTACAGAAAGTCTATATACGCAAGTTAAAAAATAAAAAAATTAGGTATAACGACACGCATTAAAATTAGTAAAAAAAATTAGTTAAAATAGTACAGTACCTTGAGAAAGATGTTATTTTGCCTTGCTTGGCAGTGTGGAGGTAAGTGATACACTGGTTAAAGAATTATGTTGTTTTTTTTATATATATCATTTAATTTTTTTGATTATATTTACATTGTAAACACTATTGGTGGATACGGGTTGTTTTAAAAGTATTTGTGTGAGTCTGATAGGATACAGTATGTATTTATGATTGATGGAAATAGTTTATAACAATTGAAGTAAATTAGACTGTGAAAAATTTGAGATTGTCAATGTCTTTCCCATTGTTTACTGTATTTTTTTCTTTTTTTATCTCGACCATTTCTTTGAATGTCAGTTTATGGTAATGTTGTTCTTTTGATAAGACCATTGTACCCGAAAAATCAAATTCATGTTCTATATCTCTTTCGTATTTATGTAGTACTGTGGAAACATTTTTTGTATATTTATGCCCATTTAGTCTATTTGATAGGTATTGTGTGGTCATGCCTATATATTTTTTGAGGCAGTTTAGGCAGGGAATGCTGTAAACTACGCCTGATTGTTTTTTAATTAGTGTTCGACTTTTTAGTGGTGTATATAAAGATTTAAGGGTATTGTTAGATTTGTAGCATACGGTTATATCGTGTTTACCGAGAATGTGTTTAATCTTTTCAGAAAGGCCTTCAGTGTATGGCAAAAATATGTATGTAGTGGTTTTATTGTTGTCAAGATTATTTATACACTAATATAAGATTAAGACTAAGAAAATATATATATATATATATATATATATATATATATATATATATATATATTTGTGAATTTAATATATATTGACTTTGTGTTGTATACTAACTAAAAGGAAGCTTTAATATCTATATTTTCCTCAAAATAAAAGGTAGACATTTTTATATTTATTTTTTCTTTGTTCATATATTTTACAAATATCTATTTTTTTATTTAACTTACTGAAAACAACTGCTGTTTTAACGAGGGTATTTTACTCATTGCAAATTAAGAATTTCAATTTTTACTGTAAATAGATAAACCTGATTCGTTTAATACTCTGCATTTGTAGATATACAACTCACTTCTGTGGAGTACTGGATTTATCCTACATGTAAGTGCATTTCCAGAGAATTTATCAGCATTAGTAGTGGAGATAAAAACATTACAAAAATATGCTGTTTTTAAATTTTGTCATATATTAGATGTTTCAACTACAAACTCTCTTCGAGACAGCGGATAATCTCGTTTTACAAATAGGCAGAACAGCCGACCTCGTCATGTTTTATTTTATGCTTTGCTCTACAAGCTTTGTAAAATCAGATTAAAGACATAAAATACAGCTTAAATAATCTCTTTTGAAAATGCGCTATTGAGGTTCATACTAGTATTTATATAATAAAACTTGTTTTCCTGTTACCAGATTAGTTTTTAACAGCGATAATAAAATTTAGTTTTTATATCTAATGTTGCTCTTAAAATATCATTTTAAGGCGCACGAAGTTCAAGCAGACAAATTAAATGTTGATTTTCTGTAACTATGTATAGATATGGATGGCTCTTTTTAACATGTTTTTATTAGCCTCAATTGTATGTAACTAACTATGTATATAAATAAATCTAGGAAGATGATTTTAACTTACTTCTAATTAATTGCAATACCGATAACAATACAATAATTAGGTACCATCGAGCTGATCACATCAGTACGAATTTTAAAGTTCTTTAGCTAATTATTGAATGGATTTGAAATTTTGTAAGTGTATGTAATTCGGTTGGCAACACAATAATTTGATAGCATCGAGCTGATCTGATCAGTTCTATGGAACCAAATGTGACCGGTCGATTTTAATGCATTTTAATTTGGATGAGAATAAAATAATTTGGTAACATCGAGTTACAATGGCCGATATAGTTTTAAGTAGAGCGATTATAGTATCGTCGAATTGCATAGCGGTGAATTTGTCATAATGTGGCAAATTTAAAACCGTATAAGTCAAAAACTACTGTTCCGAGTATAGACATATTAATAATTTTTGAAAATAAAAAAATGAGAAGAACCCAAAAATTTCAAAAATACAGGGTGTTCCATTTAAAATAACAAAGTTAGTAGTGATTTCTTGATTTTCCGATCGTCATTTGTTTTTAAATTTGCCTCCATGTAAATATTTAGCAAAAATCCTACAACTTTCTTATAAACATGTTCTTGTAGCTTTAAAAAAAGGCTCTCAGGGAGTCGCAAATTATAAAAAAAACCTATACAAGGTGATTGAGTAGACGGAGCTCCTTAACTTAATATATGTTAGGTTTACAAAAAAAATGTTTCCAAGGAAAGTTACAGAGAGGGTCCTAATTTGTTTAAATATTTAAGTTATTTCTATACTAACCAAAAGTTACATTTTTTATATGGATCCCCTTGTATATTTTTACACTTTTGGATTCTGCAGTGAGTTCTAGTCATTTTTTATGTAACACACTACATTTCTAAATTTATTTGTTTTGGATCAGTTAATATCTCAAAATGGTTATTTTTGCTTCTTTTTAATCTGTTTAATCTAAGCGGTTTAACTAAACTTAAGAAAAAAAATTTTTAGTTTCTTACTTTAGTTTTAAAAGATATGTCACCTTATATTACATTTCCAAATTGATATTATTTAAAGCGTCATATTTGACAAAGGTGTAATCAATAATTATCAGGGGAATTTCGAAAAATCGAAAAAAAGGGTATTGCTGAAATATTGAATAAAAATAACTCTACAAACACATGCTCAAAGAAAATGTCAAATAAGTAGCAAACTTTGACAAGCAAAAGCACAATTTAAAGAAAATACACTTTTTTTACACAAAGGATCAGTTTTGTATAGAAGAAAAGGCTTGCATTCAGAGATGAAAATAAAGAAAATGAAGGTAAATATTTATTTGTCATAATAGTAAAACCTACAAATAGTAAAATAATAATTATTTTTCAGTTTTTTAAAAAAAAAGGAAGTAAATGCAATAACTTTCTTTTTTTTAATCCGTAAGGATCTATTCGAAAAGCTATGGGAGATTTAGTTCCCCATATTATTCAGCTCGTTTTACAAAATAATGGTTTCCACCCCTTCAAAACTCTACCTGTGCACAAACTACACTCTCTTCGAGACAGCGGATAATCTCGTTTTACAAATAGGCAGAACAGCCGACCTCGTCATGTTTTATTTTATGCTTTGCTCTACAAGCTTTGTAAAATCAGATTAAAGACATAAAATACAGTATACAATAAGTTGCATTCAGAGATGAAAATAAAGAAAATGAAGGTAAATATTTATTTGTCATAATAGTAAAACCTACAAATAGTAAAATAATAATTATTTTTCAGTTTTTTTAAAAAAAAGGAAGTAAATGCAATAACTTTCTTTTTTTTAATCCGTAAGGATCTATTCGAAAAGCTATGGGAGATTTAGTTCCCCATATTATTCAGTTCGTTTTACAAAATAATGGTTTCCACCCCTTCAAAACTCTACCTGTGCACAAACTAAGTAAAGAAAATAAACAGGCTAAGCTACAGTATTGCGTACAACGCTTAGAAAAAGATGGTCCTTTTTGAATGAATTAGTTTTTTCTACTGCAGGCACTTTCAATTAGAAAAATTGTAATTTTTGAAATACAGGTTCATTCTGGAAATAAAAGATTCTGAGCAATGATCGGTTTAGGTTAATAGTAGGATTTTATATTCAAATTTATACATAGAAATTTAAATGGCGTTCTGTATTTAAATTTATTAACGAATGTTATTCAAAATAATATAAGCGAACGGCATGGTGCACTATCGCATAACAATAATGCTTTAACAATTTTTTCAAATGACAATTTTACAACCTGGATTGGAATATTCCTGCCGTTATCTTAGTAGCGGTTGAAAGACAAAAAGAAATCTATAGTACACAACAGAGGGCATGTGGAAAATGGAATGCCATAAAATATAGTAATATTAGTAATCACTTTGTAAGTTATAGTTAGAAATGTATTTATTATTTATCATTGAAAGTGAATTATTTAGCGTTGTGCTAAATATATTTTTTTCATGGTACTTGTTCAAAACTGGTCTTTTGTGTTGGTTGTGTCACAACCAACTGTGCATTTGCTTGTATCATTCTTTGCCTTATCTATATTCTTTGATACTCTTTTAGGTGTGTCTGATTAGAAGTTATTTTTAATAAACATTTCAAAAATACCTTTTTTTTCTCGATTTTAAAAATCACATTTGGATTTGTATGTAAACTTACTGCTGATAATTATGTCAATATTACATTTTGTATAATATCCAGTTGAAAAAGTAATTTAGATGGCAACCTAAATTTTCAGATCACAGCTCGGATCACAGTCGTTGAGAGAGCAAATAAAACATCTGGTCGTTAATAAATCCAAAACGAGTTTAAATAGACAAAAAAATGTTTTAAAGAATATATTTAGTTTAGAATTTGGTTTAGTTTTTGAATTATATATAAATTGAAACTTACAGTATAGCCGCAAGTTAATGTCATTTGATAGATAAATTAAAACTAACATATGAACATGTATCAATTTTGTTTTTAAATCGCATTAAGGTAACCAAAGTGTCAATATTCAGATGCCAATATCTCGAAAACATATAAAATTAAGATTTATTTTCCATTTAAATATTAACTGTTATTCATTCAGGATTCTGCCTGCAATTTTTTTCATTAAATATTCTTTGGTAGACTCGATATTTTAAAATTTAAAGATAACAAGGCAATAAAATAACATATATAGCGATTTTCGGATATTAATTACTCGAGAACAAATAAGTTTAGATATATTGTATGTTAAATAAATACATCTAATTCGCTGAATCCAAACATGTCAAAATTACAGGGCGTTCTAATAAAAAAATATATAACTTTGAGTTGCCCCAAAAATCTATTACAGCTTGTGTAGAAATAAATTAAATATTTAAAAAAGTCAGGCTCCTATCTATAACATTTACATGAGGTAAATATTTGTAAACCCAAAATTTAAAAAGTTAAGAGGATGTCCATTTATAATCAATCATTCTGCACTTAGTAATTAGGTATTAGATACCGACTATATAAAGTTAAATATTCAAGATCGAATAAAATATTATTTTTACCTTTTTTAAGTGGGTTTTATTTTGATCATTTTATAAAAAACATTTAGATTAATCAAATTTGCCGATAGTCTTCTATGTTTATAACAATTTCTATTTAGTCGTTTTCCAAAGTCACCTGTACTGACATAAATCTAAAAAACTACTTTTGAAAATATCATTAGACCGGACATATATTAGATATATAATATTTTCAAACTTCATTGATGCTGACAAAAACTCCAAAAAATAAATTATATTTTTTTAATCTATCATTATATTTCATAAAAACAGTACTGGCATAATGCTTAAAGACCCATAGTGGTTTTTAAGCATGATTCCGAATATAAGTTAATATAAAATTGTTCATATCTTTTAGTTGAATTTCCCTAGAAAGACAAAAAATAAAATTCACTTTGTGTATAATCAACACGGTCGTTTCTATCATAAGAATTTATAAAACCAAAGTTAAATTTTCCCCATTACTAAGTATAGTTCAGTAGCGTGCCTAAAGGGCCTGCAGAGCCAGCGGTGCGAGATTGCCCCGGCTACTAGGGGGCCCCCAAATTAAAAAAGGTATTCAAATAAAATATTTTTTCCATAGTTAAATAAAATCACGGATTTCGCAATTTTTGGAACCATCGGATACACTGGAAATGATAACAATAAGATAACGTAATATATAATCCCTATGAAATATTTGGAAGTGACAGTTTTTAATTAGATGTAGTAGTAAGTCAGCTAGATAAAGATTTACTGCGTTTAAAACAGTTTGTTTAACATTTTCAATTCTAAATCCTCAGATATTGGTTAAATTAAATGACTCAGAAATGAACTGACTGAAAAAAACTCAGTTATGAGTGAGGAAGTATTCAAATGATTCAACTTCTCAACTTGCAACTGAGCCAATTCAGATAAAATCATTATTGTATAAAAACATTAAAAACCTTAATACAACTCGTGAATTATATTTTCGGAAATAATGAATTATTGGTAAGTAGTATACCAGAACTGTGTTCTACATTCCAATTATTTCCTGTCCTTCCTGTAACCTCAGCTTAATTGCAAAGATCATTTTCAAAGCGGAAATTAATTAAAAATTACCAAGTTCGACCTTGACTCAGAGTTATTTTGATTTTATGATATGGGTTTTGTTAATAAATTTATGACATTTTTTATTTACATATTTTTTTTGAGAAATTATGTAGGAGGCCCCAAGAAAAGTCTTGCGGTGGGAACCCCTAAAAACTCGGCACGCCACTGGTATCTTTCTCCTCCTCGCACATACATATGATGTGAGCCTAATGGGTTTAGGTAGCTATATGGAATCTACAGTTTATCGCCGAATAAAAACATAATGAACAACAATTTTAAAGGTGTAATTTTAGCTTATTATAGATAGTAAGCGCACTAAATGTTAAAAAAAAACGCCTTCACTCGGGATCGAGCCACGCTCGACATAAGAGTAAGAAGGAATTCATATGCTCTCACTTATTTCACGAAGTACCAGTTTATGATTGTCTTGATATATTGGAAAATATGTCAACCTGTAGGGGTGCAGAGGCACAAGATGGATTGATACCAGGTTAACACTCGGTCAGAATTTCAGTGCATGAGAGAACAAAGGCCTACCGTTAACGTCATAACACAGCGAATACGATTTTTATTGTCACGGTTGGAAAGTTTATTGAAATTTTTAGACCAATTTGTAGTTGTAGTTATGACAATAAAAAATAAATTTATTGGATTATAGCACTGTCACGCTCCGATGATTAGACTGGTATCAATCCATTTAGTGTCTCCGCATTACCACGCCCTTGCTCGTCCCGTTTATTTAGTAAATCAGGAAATAATTTCTCCTAAAATATATCAGGTTAAACTAGTAAATTCTAGGAAATAAGCGATCTTTTAAATAATGGCAGTCATTTATTTTGAATTAAAATAAGCGCATTAAAATAATTAATTCATATTTATATTTTTAATAAAATCAAAATTTTAGGCCAATAACAATATATCACCGAAAAGCGGGAACGTAAGAAAATCTTACAAATAAGTCTGATGTTTAAACAAAGGAAATTAATTTTGTTTTTCAACTTATTTTTGCAATAATTTTGATCTACCTACAAATAAAATGTTATATTGCTTTTTTGTTCGAAGGAAAAAATCGGTGTAAAAGCTAAAAACTAAAACTAAACAATAGATAACCAAAATAAGGAATAAGATAACTGTAGACTACTTTTATTTTAGTTACGGTCTCCTAATGAGCCCTAAAAATTTTTGAAGTAATCAATATAGAGAAAATTTTTAAAAATTAGGGATAATCCCAAACCTCGATTTTTGGTGGTAATTTGACCAAATAAAACAAACAACCTTTTAAAGATATTTTCTATCTCTAACAAATTAACCCAATTTTCCTCTACTACAAAAATATGTGCTATATTATTAATTAAATATCCTTATGGGGTGCTAAACTGAGAATTACTAGGATCACGGCGGTATAAGGAAGAAGTCTTCTGAGAATTGTCCTATTGTTAATAAAATAATGCTTATAATTCTTAGTATTTCAAAGAATTTTAACCAAACAACCATAAAATTAAGTGTTTAATTTGACAGTCTTAACCAACAAGATATCTGACTTTTAAAAGAATAATATATTTTTAATACAACTAATATTTCAAAGACTATTTTAATCTAAAACTCTGATTAGTATTATTAAAAGCAGCGATTGTAAGATGCATGAAATGTGAATAATACCTATATCAGGTCGACAAAGGCACAATTATTTGCGATATAATCCATTTTTATTTCTCTCGTAAAAGGGAGTATTCTAATCGTGAAAAAATCACCCTCCGAGATTTTTTCAGATCTTCACCTTTCAGGGTCCCTAGATGACGAAAAACATGTTTTCTCAATTCCGTCGGTCTGTCTGTCTGTGTGTCTGTCTGTTCGCAGCGTAGCTAAAAAACTAGTTACCCGATTGACTTCAAATTTTGGTAACATTTTAGTAAAAATCCAATATAGCGAAACAAATGGCGGCATAGTGAAATGTTAAAAAAATGATTATTGAAAAACTACTCATTCAATTTTTTTCAAATTTTGCAAAATATCAGGTACTATGTTGGAATCAATTGGTAATATTTTAGTACGAATCTAAGATTGCGGCTTAATAAACTATTTAAAAATTCATCCTGAAAAAACTACTTAATGGTTTGATTTCAGATTGCGTGCCATAACTAACTGTGGTATAGGGATGAACTAGTAGAATAGTGGTAATAATTCAAGATGGCCGAACAAAATGGCGGCCAAACAAAATGTTTGTAATCGTGAACTCACTTTTATACAAATTTACGTTTTAGCGGCGCTAGATGCCAAAAAATATGTTTTATCAACTTCGTCGGTCTGTCCGTCGGTCTTTCTGTCTGTCTGTCAGTTCGCGGCATAGATTAAAGACTATTTACCCTGGTGACTTCAAATTTTGGCCAACAATTAAGAGTCATATGGGGATGGCCTGGTTAGATTTTGGTAAAAATCCAATACGGCGAAATAAAATGGAGGCTTACTGAAATGTTAAAAAAAATACTATTACAAAACTACTCATCCAATTTATCTCAAATTTCGCAAAAACCTCTAGTATTATGTTGGAATCAACAATCAATTTTAATACGAATCCAAGATGGTGGCTTAATAAATAAAATATTTAAAAATTCAGCCTGAAAAAACTACTTAATGGTTTGATTTCAAATTGTGTACCATAACTAAATGTTCAGTCACTTTCTCACTTTTGCAGATTTTAACGTTTTAGTCTGGCTAGATATGTTTTATCAACTCCGCCGGTTCATCTGTCGGTATGTCTGTCAGTTCGCGACATAGCTTAGATACTACTTACCCGACTGACTTCAAGTTTTGACCAAAAATTGAGGGTCATATGAGGATGAACTGGTAATATTTTGGTATAAATCCCACATAGCTGAACAATGTGAAAAAAATTTGTTAAAGTGGTGTATTATTTGGGGTTAAGATCCAGTAAAAAATCAAGTCTTTTTTTAAAATTGTCGACGTTTCGGAGCTGAATTTGTGCATCCTGAGGACACATAAATAGATCCTATATCCTGCATGAAACCCATATTATCAGTCTTTACCTACTCCATTTGTTGGCATATATTTCCTAGATATTAAGTTTCTAAATGTTTTTCGTTAACAAAGCTCTTGTTGTTATGTTACAGTCGTGTATTATTTGGGGTTAGGGTCCAGTATAAAAACAAAAGTCAATTTTTAAATAGTCGACGTTTCGCAACTTTATTGTTGCAACCTCAGGACACATAAATTCTATAACCTGCATGCACCTCATATGATCAGTCTTTACCTACTCCGTTGGTCCGCAGATATATCCCAGATATTATGTTTCCATGGTTTACGTTAACGATCCTTTTGTTTTTCTGTTATAGTAGTGTATTATTTGGGGTTAGGATCCAGTAAAAAAACTGTCTTTTTTTAAATCGTCGAAGTTTCGCAACTTTATTGTTGCATTTTCAAGACACATATACAGATTTTATATCCTATATGAAACTCATATTATCAGCCTTTACCTACTCTGTTAGTTCGCAGATGTTTCCCAGATGTTAAGTTTCTAAATGGTTTTCGTTAGCGATCTTCTTGTTAGAGTGGTGTAGTATTTGGGGTTAGGAAATATCTGCAGTGTAAGTAAAAACTGATAATATGGGTTTCATATAGGATATAAAATATGTGTTCTGAGGATGCAACAATAAAGTTGCGTCGACATTTCAAAAAGAGGCTTTTGTTTTTATACTGGATCCTAACTCCAAACACACACCACTTTCACGTGACAACAAAAGGATCGGTAACGAAAACCAGTTAGAAACTTAGTATCTGGGAAGCATCTGCGGACCAATGGAGTAGGTAAAGACTGATAATATAGGTTTCGATTTAAGATGGCGAAAAATGGCGGCCAAATAAAATTTTTAAAAAATCAACGTAAAAAATCTTATTCGATTGACTTTAAATTTTGCAGAAAAATTAGATGTAAAAATGAGATTAACAGGTACGAATTCAACATGACGTAGCAAAAACAGGTACGAATTCAACATGACGTATCAAAATGGCGTATGTCAATATAAAATCTACTTTTGAATTTATTTTAAATTATGCGCAGAAGTCAAGTGTGGTATAGATAGAAATAAAATGGTAAAATATTAATAGGAATCCAATATGATGGAACAAATAAAAATGAAAACACAGTATATGTAACAAATATATACTGTGATTATATACTGAACTAAATTGGGTCACAATTCACTATTCCTAACAAATGGAAAACAATCAAGCGATCTAAAATATTAACTTACGAGAAAAATGCATTTTTTAGCTAGCGTTTTACTAGAGTGTGGTGATATTTTGCTACATAAGATACTTTATAAGTTGTGTGGAAAAGCTCTTTCTATGTCATAACATTATATAAGATTTTCTTTTTTACAAACAAGTATTCATAATATCTGTCACGTAATTTTCGAATATGGATTATGTTAAAGTGTCAATGTATTTACAATTTATACTTTTTAACTATCATCATTTTTTATTGTAAGAATTTGCTTGATACTGCGAATAGCATGTGTTCATTATGAACGAACAGAGAAGCTGTCTAAGGTAATATTTATACGTAATAAAAAAGGTGCACTGAAATACATGAGATTCTGATTAATATGCATTTTTGGGTATGTTTCTCCACGATTTAAGATTTATTTTTAAGAAATTTAATTATGATCAAAACATGTTTTGTTGCTATACACGTCTGACAAAAAGCTGTAATCGACATGTTTAAATTTACCTGGGTTAGAAGACTCGGATTCAGGTCAGAAACTTATGTGATGTCGAATTTAACAAACTTAGATTAATTTTTTTCAAATATTTCTTACTATAATTTTTGTTTCTTATTTTAATCTAGTAAACAAATTATCAGAAAATAAGAAAAATCCGCCGATTGGAAGGATCGCAAGTGCAGTCTTCCTACTGAAAAACTAATTTGTCCTAAATATCACATTTTTATTTCACACTTTAGTTAGTTAACATTAGTTTATTTTTATATCTATTTTTGTAAATTAAACATTTTCTTTTATGAATTGTGTAATTTTTCTGTTTAGCGAATACATATGTAAGTTTCCTGTGTCCTGAAATCGTATAATTTGAACATATAAACACACAAGAAACATCGCTTCGGCTGATTAAACGCAAATATAACAATATCTCTTCAGTTCCAATTTAAAAAAAAACTAATGCTAAATATATTTTAATAACATTAATAAAACAGTAAGAAAACATAATCTTATGTTAGCCCCACAACCACTAAACAAAAGATGAAAATTTAGCCTAATAATTGAGTTTGTATCAACAATCACTTTATGTTTTTACATGTAAAAGATAAAACGTCGAGTTTTAAATGGCGTATTATACACCGCCAGAATAAATCTTTCAATTGGCGCAGAAACATCTGGCCTGTATCGAAATAAATAAAGTTAATAAAGATTCTAAGGTCAATAAACAATTTTTCAACTCTATGATACCATTCTATTGTTAAAATAGACAATTTACCTTAGCCTTCAAGCAAATAAACTAGAGTCAAGTTTAATCGAATTTTCTCAAAACACTGCGACAATAAAATGATAAAATATAAGCCTTTAGATAACTTATATGAGTTCATTGTTTGTAATCAGGTGCGAGAAAAATGGATGATACTAAAAAACCACATCCGAACAATTTAGAAGCTCATATACAGGGCAGTACGAGGGCTCCAAGACAGGGATATCTCAAATATAAAAAATTTAGTTTATGGAGATATTTTCAAAAATCTTTCAAAATATCAAAAATAAAGTTAAAATACAGCGTTTTTGAAAGTTTGAGTCCAATCAGACAAATAGAAAATTTTGTACAGCCCAAAATATGCCCATTGTGACCTAACCCTAAAACCCCCCATAAAACCTAAAGAGAACTAAAGAACTAGAATACATTTTTTTCAAATTCCCAGCAGAAAACCACGATGCCCACACAAACTATACGTAAAACCCGATTAAATAATGCTCCTGTTCATGGACTAAATAGAAAAAATCAAATTTATAGAAAAAATCACAGGCATAGATTTTTGTACGTAGGATGCGGGAACAATAATTACTATAAGCTAAGAAAAAATAAAAATCAATTTTCCGGGAGCTCACATTTTGCTCCTGATTCTACATGTTTGAGACAAAATGTACAAAAATAGGCGGGTACCGGTACTTATTTCTGAAATTCTGCATAGCACGGTGCTTAAAATTAAGAGCTTGTCCCTGTATTCGCCTGCCGGTCATGCGCCATACTAACCATGTATGCACCACACAGCCGAATGGGGTTAATCTGAAGAACAGAAGAAGTTTTTAAGTGTTACATTAAATTTTCGCGTAGAAGCTATCCAGACATGTGCCAATATCTGTCTCACGCATTCGAAACTACTTAATAGTCTCTCTTATTTAACTCTATCTGTGCTTATCAATTTTTCCAAATTTTTTCGTACAGTGTTTTAAAATTTCCCGGTGGTGCTTTTTCCCTCTGAATTGTTTGAAAATTTCCAAGTTTCCTTTAGGCCTCCAGCAGTGTTAATTTTGACTTTTTGATATTTCTTCAACAGTCTTCCCAAGTTCGCGACTCTTTTATTTATTGATCTGCTTATACAAATTTTGCTTTTCATAAATAATATATGCTAAACATTTCCTAACTTAAACTAATGTTGTTCTCAACTTGTAACTTAAATTTTGGGAGCAACTTTAACCTTAAACGCATTTCAAGTGATTGCTTTTTGGAACTTTAAATATTTTGCTTTACTCTAATAGTATACTATTTTAAATGTTGATAACGGTTTTTAAAACTTTTCAGTTCTACCTTCACTGCGTCTAACTTCTGATTTTTGACAAACCAAATTGCGACTTTGAAGGTTCGTTCCTTAATATGGTTCCTATCTTATTTATGTACTGAGTGTTTTCCCTATTAGGGCATATTATATATACATATATATATATATATATATAAATATGTATATATATGTATATATATATATATATATATATATATATATATATATATATATATATATATATATATATATATATATATATATATATATATATATATATATATATATATATATATATATATATATATATATATATATATATATATATATATATATATATATATATATATATATATATATATATATATATATGGCGGCTCGCGGGTGAAAAAGTGATTGAAGTGCAAATGAAGCAAGAAAATATCGCAATAATTTTTTTTCCAGCATTTTTTTTAAAGGTGAAATATTGCCTAGAGAAGTAAGTCTTCCTTGAGATATTGTATTTCTTAAATAAGTTTTAACACTTTTGAGGCAAGAAAATCTTTCCACTGAAGCACTTGTCGACGGTATTGTCAAAATAAGGGAAATCACTTTATATGCTTTAGTTAAAATATCTTTATTTTCATTAATTTTCTTCTCTTGCTCTTGCAGCGATATATTCCAATTACTGTCATTGGCAAAAATAAGACCAAGCTCATTTTTAAGTCGTTGACATTTTGAAAATATTTCCCCATATAACTATAACAAATTTTCAAACGGGTCAGTAGGAAAATTTAAACTATATTCGGAAAATTTAGCAGAATCTGCCAAACATAAAAATGTAAGTTTCTCACAGTCTTGAAAGTTTAGTGACGTTTCCATTAAAATATGGTCCAATATTTCATAAAAAAGGGTTCGATACTTAGCCCTAGCTTCTTCAAGTGAAAGCTTAGCAAGCTCACGTTTGTAATGATTTATTTCTGTAATAGAATTTTCTTTATCAAACATGGTATTAAGAAAATGTTCATTTCTTTTTTTATAGAGCGCCTCACGACAGATTTTTATAATATCTATGCAAATCCGTGATTGAAAAAATGTCATTAAACACTAATGCCAGAAACGTGAATTCAAAATCTTTCATCTCACCTAAAAATCCTTTCGCAAGCCGAATTGATTTTTCATCAGATTTGTCACAGTTTGTAATAAATTCAAAGACGTCTGTTAATTTATTCCAGTTTTGAACAATCACAATACTGACTTCGAATTTGAGGACTAACGAGTGTTCGTTTGGCTGAGTGATGAAAAATGAGGGAATACCACTAAGACTTGCAAAAAAATTCGACATTTAGAAATATTTTTAAAATTTGCTGCATCATAAATTTAAGACAACAGACAAATACAGTCTGCGGCGCTTTTTCCAGACATCACACTTGCGCCATAGTAACATTGCCCTATTAATTTATGTTTATAGTCAAATTGGTCCAAAATTTGATCCAATAGAAAATATAAATTCTCCGACGTTCTATCGGAGCTGACATCATAAAATCCTAAGAATCTCTCAAATACTGAACCTTCTGAATTAACGTATCCTTAAATTATGGAGTACTGGGAGGTTTGCGTAATATCAGTGGTGTCATCCACTTGCATAGAAAAAAACTGTGTGTTCATTATTTAATTTTTTACAAGATCATTTAAATGATCAGAAATGCATTCAATTATTTCGTTTTGAATAGTTTTCGAATCACCAGTAAAAACATTTTTAATTTTTTCGTGATGATCTTTTAGTTCTTGGGAAGTTCTCGATATTAATAAACCTAAAAGCTTCTTAAAATTCCCCCTATTTATTGACTCGATGCTCTCATCATGGCCGCGAAAGACTAACTCTTGTTTTGCAAGGTACAAAACAGCGTAAATTACCAAGCACATATATAGTCTATTTAATAGGACGTTTTCGTTAAAATGAATTTTATATAGTTTAGCATTTTCTTTTAAAGTGTCAGCTATAGTGCTCCGCCGAGTCTTCATGTTTATGTAAAGACCTTCATATATTTAACATACCTGCAAATCCTTCCTTGGTCCACACTGAATATTTATTGGAAACTAGTAAACAAGGCCAGCAAAACAATTTTTGTAATATTTGACTACTACATAACCATTTGTACGCCGAAAACCAGGATGACGATTAAAACTCTGATCTTGTTCTTTCCATCGATTAAATGGAGTTTCCAACAAAATGCAAACCACATCCATGATCGGATTCATCAATAATGTAAATTAATAAACCCGACACCAAATAAAGTTGTAACAACACCATAAATAAATATAACACAAAACAGTCAAGTAAACTGCAAAGAAACTAATCGGTTGCAGCGAAATCCGCGAAAACAAAAGTAAACAACCACCCCAAACAGAACGACACGTGGGTGTAGTGTACTGCGTTAGCAATTCACCAAGAGCATTGTATGGCGCTGGTTAACATTATTCTTCCATGTGCCCGACGTCATCGCGAACGCCTTGTCATGGCAACGTAGTAGGAAAATCGTGAACTAAACGTTGCATCTCCAGCAAAGTCGTTGTTATAATAAAGTTCGATTGAAAGTTTTAAAAAGAAATGCAGCCAACTGTCAAGTAAAATATTTATTCGAGATGTACAGTTTATTTTTTGCCAATTACGTGAATAAATGAATGTAAAAACTTTGTTTGCTTGTTTATTTTTCCTGGTGAAGTAGCACTTCACCTACTTCTCTACTACCATATATGTATATATATATATATATGTATATATATATATATATATTTCAATTTATTTATTTATCAGCAAGATCATAATATAAAATATGACATTTGACAAGTCAGGTTAAAAATTAACTTATAGTCGAATAATATAGGTAGCACGTAATAACACATACAACAAAGAGTAACAATGAATTAACAATCGAAAAAACAAACGAACATTTATGAATTTTAAAAAGATTTTGGGTCTATAAATTCTTTAAATGAATAGAACGCTTTGTCAAAAAGATATTTTTTGAGGGATTGTCTAAAACCGTTTTCTGTTTCAACTGTTTTTATTTCCTCGGGTAGCCTATTGAAGATCTTGACGCATGCATAGTATGGAGACTTCTCATAGAGCGCTGTGGAATGTCTAGGAATAATTAGGTCCATTCGGTATCTTGTTGAGTATGAGTGGTTTTCCATATTTTTCTTAAATTTGTTTTTGTTTTTAAAAACATACAATGCACATTTCAGTATGTAAATCGATGTCAACGTTAGTAATTTGTGTTTTTTAAAAACATCTCTACATGTATCCATTCTCTTAAGACCAAAAATAAGTCTTAGCACTCGTTTTTGACATATAAATATTCTGTGTACATTCACTGCTTGACCCCAGAGTATAATGTTATAGGAAAGGTGCGGATACACTAGTGCATAATATGTTGTCATAAGGGTTGATTGTGGAACTGTTTGACTCAGTTTCAAAGTTGCAAAAAAGGCCTTGTTTAGCTTAGAACATATATGATCTAATTGGGGCTCCCAACTAAATGTTGAATCCAGGTACGTTCCGAGAAGTTTGGCAACTGGTTTATCATTTCCCAACTGAACCCTTTGATTTGTTTTATGGAAATGCACTGTCACCGTCTTGTTTTCGTTGAGGATTTGTTGGTTTGAAAAGCACCACTGGTTCATGTTGTTGCATACTTCTGTAATTTTTTGAATAATATCAGCTTCCGTATTTGCAGAGATTGCGACTGAGGTGTCATCGGCAAATTTAATAGTCATTTCTGGAAGAGTTAGGTCATTGACATAAATTATGAATAATAGAGGAGCTAGTACTGATCCTTGCGCTGTACCTATGTTAATATCATATTCGTCAGAGACCAGTGTATCGATTTTCACTTGTATTTTTCTATGGGACAAGAATGAAGTTATTAGTGACAGTACGTTCCCTCTGATCCCAATGCTGTAGAGTTTTTGGCTCACAAAATCTAGGTTTATTGTATCAAAGGCTCTCGATAGGTCAAAGAAAAGCCCTACAACAATTTTGTTTTCCTCCAATTGGGTATGAATAAATTCCGCATAATCGAAAGATGCGGTCTCTGTTGATCTATTGTATCTAAATCCATGTTGATCGTTGCAAATAATATTGTACTTTGTAAGGAAGGCCATTAATCTTTTGTAAAGCACTTTTTCAAAAATTTTTGAAAAGATGCTTAAGAGTGATACTGGTCTATAATTTTCAATATCAGCTTCATTACCATTTTTATGTATTGGTACAATATTTGCCATCTTTAGAGCTGTTGGGAACTTTCCGGTTTGGATCGAGTTATTTATTAGGATTTGTAGGGGTATACTAAGTTCGTTGCATGCCCTTTTCACAGCTATCACCGGAATTTCATCGTAGCCTGTAGATTTTTAATTTTTTAGGGATAATATTATCAGGCGAACTTCTTCCTCTGTTGTAGGTTCGATAAACATAGAGTTTACTAACATTGTTGTTGTTGTAGGGGCATTTGATAGGTTTCCTCCAAAATGTTTTTGTATCTTGTTTTCAACAACAGTTGAGAAGAAATTGGCAAATAGATTGGCTACTTCTTTTTTGTCACTTATCTGTTGGCCGTTGTAATTTAGTAGTAAGGGTTTTTGTTCTTTCTTTTTTCTGAGCTCCTCATTTTTCAATTTTCAATTGTTTTAAGGTCAATTTAAAAACTTTACACATATACTTTAAATCATATATTTGCCCATAAACATGATGTAGTTAGATAACGTTTCGACCGCACTTCGGTCATTTTCAAATCTAAAAATGGAGAAAGGCGTAGAATTTTAATTTAGTATTTTTACATTTAATATTTTATCTTGTTAGTATTACCTTAGAACGTAAACTATTAAGGAAATACATTTATTTTTAATTTTATAAAAATGGAAAGTGAATATTTTCCTTCTTACCTCAATACGTAGAATTATTCAAAACGGCACAAGATGTCACATTTCCACATATATACATACACATCGATACAATTAAAATACACATATTATGTTAAAACATTAAGACATCACAGTGGTTATTCCAGTTTTGAAATATAAAATTTGCTCAGGTTATTGACGTCCTTTTTATCGTTGATAGCATTTTTGCTTTTTTGTATTTTGACCATCTCAAAAAATTCTCTTTTTTTAGTTTGCGGTATATTTCCATGTTTCTTTGGATTTATTGATAGAATTTTCTATTTTTTGTCCATTAAAATTTGTTTTTGCATCTTTGATGTTTTGTCTATAGGCCTTTTTCTTGATTTTATATTGTTCTACAAGTTCTTTGTTATTGTTAATTTGTCGTATAAGAAAATTTAAATTTATTAGTTCCTCCTTGCTTCGTATTATGTCTTCGTTTAGCCATCTATCATTTTTTGGTATTGGTTTGACAGTTCTTTTTGGGCAAGTGTGGTCAAAGTTCCAGAGAATTGTTGTAGAGAAGTTTTTGTATGCGTTATCGATGTCCTTTTCGTTGATATATATATATATATATATATATATATATATATATATATATATATATATATATATATATATATATATATATATATATATATATATATATATATATATATATATATATATATATATATATATATATATATATATATATATATATATATATATAAACGTGCTAAATCTAGTGGGGCTGTAGTCAAAATTTGACTACAGCCCCACTAGATTTAGCACGTTTTGTTCTAACTAGTTAGTCACAACTACCCACCCTCTATATATATATATATATATATATATATATATATATATATATATATATCCAAACAAGGATCATTTTCTTGTTATGACGTTGGTGTAAGTGGAATGAAAACATACTATCATATATATCTATGTATATATATATATATATATATATATATATATATATATATATATATATGTAAATATATAGATATATATATATATATATATATATATATATATATATATATTAAGGTGTAGCTTAGTGTATTAGAAACCCGTGCATATTATTTATAAATATCGAATGTTTAATTTTTACTTAACTGGTGCAGGGTAATGTGTGTGCATGCATTTGTGGTATTTTTTAACAACCATAATTTTAAATAATATGGCGATCTAACATTTTCGAAGTGCATGGTACGTAGTGGTGGAATAAGATTTTTTCTAACTGTTTATAAATCTGTTTGGTAAAATTTTAACTGTTGCTAACTTTTGTAAAAACCTCTAACTATAAATTGTTGTCTGTTTCTGCCTTTTTTTAATAATTTGTTGATTGATTTGATAGTTGATTCGTAGACAAAAGAACTTAGAAATTCGTTATTTTCCGAAGTCAAGCTTTTGGACTTAAAATTTTTGCCGAATACAAAACAGCTGATTGCTACCAGACGTAGTAATTAGCCCCCAATTGTGAAAATAATAATCAAAAGAATTGTTGGATAAGCTCCCGAATGAACTCATCACTTTTATAACGTAATATTGAAAAAAGGAAATAGATTCCTACCACAAACAATTAAAAAGTAATGAAAAAATATCCATATTGACATTCAAATTTTAATTTGTAAGTTGTATTGTTGTCCCTAGGACATTTTGTAAACAAATTTCATTTAACGCAAAACGATTGCTAATATGTTTTGCGATTTACAAAGACAGGATATATACTCTTGCTCAGATGAACTAACTTTTCCTTATTAAAAGCGATAATTTTATTATGTTACAAATATTGTAATCGTAAAAAAAAACAGCCCTGCGAGATTTTTGCAAATCTTTGCGTTCTAGGGTACCTAGGTCTATCTTTGCGCGGCATAGCTTAAAAACTATTTATCTGATTGACCTTAATTTTTGAGCACAAATTAAGAGTCATAGGGGGATGCATGGTAACATTTTGGTAGAAATCCAATATGGCGCAACTCTGATATACGGATAAACTAACTTTGGTGTAAAGCAATTATGGCAAGAAAAAATGGTCTCCTAATGTTTAAATATTTAGTAAAATAATATTTCGTGGAGGAAAACAATTAATGACATAATTTATATTTTGTAAATATAGTTGTGCTAAGGACTACCCTGTCTAGAAACGAAGAAAGAAGAGCTCTTGTTGACAGAAGAACCCTACCTTCTAGCCAAATTGAGAGATTTAGTTTTCAGTTGATCTGCACTGGATCGCAAAATTATTCGAAACTTATACACGTCAATCCTGCAAACGACTACATAGCAATAACGACAATTTCTGATGCTGATAAATAGGGGCAATGGACAAAAAAGCTTTGCACTAACGAGATGACAATGATTTGGACCAAACACACATATACTAATCAGCATCAGAGAAGTAGCTAACCCCGAAACTGAAGGATTGATGGTTGCGATTGGTGATACCAATAATTACAAGAAGTTTATAATTAAGAATCCTAACATTCAATTGAACTTACGTAGGAAATGCCACCAAAAGTCAGAAACCATTCAGCATTTTACATCAGGGTGTACTTACTACTCTTTTAACTCTACTATGGCCGGGCGATTGTTACTGATTGACAGGTGACGAATAACCGACCCGAATTCGTGCAGCTGGATAAAAGAGTCAAGTTCGCGTGCTTGATTTATGTTGCTCTGCTCAAAAATCGCAACATGGTTTACACAAATTGAGAGAAATATACTAATTATGCAGAACTGGCTATAGAGATTTAATAAAACTGGATAGGGTCGAAGTGATACCCGTCATCGTGTCATCAACGGCTTTAAACAGATGTGTGAATTTTCAGGAAGCAGTTCTTTTTAAATACCTGCCATTTGGCCACAAATTTTTTACAGGAAAGACCTTTATTTGAGTTGTTCTTAGCTCACTTACTCCTTTTTACACTTGTGTGATGTGTACTTTTTTGACACTTGTGTGATGTGTACCAACATTAAATAATATATAATCGGCAACTTTTCTCTACATCCAACTTTTTGCATAAAAAATTTTCACAACACATAGATATTCATTTTATGAATCCATATAGTTGCTTAGTAACAACTTAAAGAAAAAAGTTACTGTTTATAACATTTATATTGATATATATACATATATTATATATATATATATATATATATACTTATATATACGTATATATAAATATAAATATATATATATATATATATATATATATATATATATATATATATATATATATATATATATATATATATATATATATATACAAATATATATATATATATATATATAAATATATATATATATATATATATATATATATATATATATATATATATATATATATATATATATATATATATATATATATATATATATATATATATATATATATATATATATATATATATATACAGGGTGGTGCAACCAAGATGGGGTGGACGATTGTGGGCAAACGGAGAGGAATTTGAAAAAACATTTTTGGGATATGATTGATAGTCAAGAACGCTGTGTTTTAAAATTATACTCATTATACAGGGTGGTCTGAAAAGTTCGTGGTGAGCCAAACTTGTGTTTTTTTAAATGGGACACCCGATATATTATTATTTTAGTTGATTCTCCTTTTCGTTACGATCATTTTGATATAAGGTTTGTTGGGTCTAAAATTTATACCAAGGGAATCGGAAGAGGTTAAAGTGGAAAAAAGGGTTATACTCCGGCCATTTTTTGAAAACAATTGAAGCAGGTATGGAAAAACCAAATATTCTATAAAATGTATTGTATCTAGGATTACAATAATCGCTTGTAAGTCGTTCAAAATTATTCACTGTTATACAGGGTGGTCAAGTTTTGCAAATTTACCTTGGATTGAATTTTTTTAAATGGAACACCCCATATATTTTACTGTCATATTAAAGATAACATCGCCAGCTTTCAGAAAATACCCTATTTGATATCTTTCTAACCAACAGTTTTTTAGTAAATTAACCGTGAAACCAAAATTTACTCATTCTAACAGAAACGGTATTATTTACGTTGCTTAAATTGACTACCTATAATATAAGGAGGCCATGATATAATCATAAATAAAAAGAAAGATTGACATTCTTGTCAAAACCGCAAAGTGTCAGAGAATTGGCATCAATTACCATTGTTTTTTGACGATAAGCCGAGAAATTGTTAAGTAACAATGAGTTTGAGTACTCCAGGGTTGATAAACAAAACTTTTATGTTGGGCGAGTGTCAAAAAAACCCTTTACTAGCAAGCAGAGTTTATGCGGTACGATATCCCGATGCCGAAAAAAAACCAAGATCTGAAGCTTTTGCAAGTTTATTAGAGAGGTTTCAAGAAACAGGCAATGTTGCTTTTAAGAAACGTAAAGTAATTAATAGACCAGTTACCAATGAAGATAATGCTTTGACAGTGTTATTAACAGTGCAAGAAAATCCACACACAAGTACCAGGGAAATTGAGAGAGCTACTGATATTGAACGCACTAGTATTAAACGGATTCTGAAACAACATAAATATCATGCCTACCACATTGAATTACACCAAGAACTGTATGATCGCGATTACGTCCAACGACAAGAGTTTTCAATTTGGTTTTTAAATACAATTGGGGATAATCCAGGTTTTGTAGATAGGGTGCTGTTTTCAGATGAAGCAACTTTTAAAAGCAACGGCTTGGTTAACAAACATAATATGCACTATTATTCAACCGAAAATCCACATCGGATTCGTCAGGTGGACCATTAAAATAAATGGTCAATTAATGTTTGGGGAGGTATAATTGACTCTCATGTTATAGGACCATATTTCTTTGAAGAGCATTTAACGGGAGAAGTCTATTTACATTTTTTGAGAAATGAGTTGCCCGTATTTCTCGAAGACTTACCTTTAATGTTAAGAAATTCCTTATGGTTCCAATATGATGGAGCACCCCCGCATTACCATAGGCATGTAAGACATTTTCTCAATAATTGGAAAGGAGAGCATTGGATTGGGCGAGGTGGACCAGTTAAGTGGCCTGCGAGGTCACCCGATTTAACGCCACTAGATTTCTTTTTATGGGGACATGTTAAAGAAGAAGTTTATAAAGAGGTTCCAACCACAGTGGAAGATATGAAGTTGAGAATAATAAGCAGTTTTCGCAACATTTCAGACCTGACTTTGAGAAAAGTGGAACTTTCATTTATGGATAGACTCGAAATGTGCCTTCAGCAAAACGGTGGTTTAGTTGAACATCTTTTATAAGTTTTAATTACATTGTTTTTGTTGATTTATATTATTAAATTTATTTTTTTTGGAAAAAAAGATCTGTTATTAATACTGTCAAAGCATTATCTTCATTGGTAACAGGTTTATTAATTACTTTACGTTTTTTTGAAAGCAACATTTCCTGTTTCTTGAAATCTCTATGATAAACTTGCAAAAGCTTCTATCTTGTTTTTATTTCGGCATCGCATCATCAAAGAACAATATTTATTTATTTACTGATGACAATATTCTGACACTTTGCTGTTTTGACAGGACTGCCAATCTTTTGTTCAATTTATGGCGATATCAACAACGTGAATTCAGAGTAATTCGTGTTAAAATGAAGAAATTTTGATTTCACAGCTAATTTACTGAAAAACTGTTGGTCAGAAAGGTATCAAATATGGTATTTTCTGAAAGCTAGTAATGTTATCTTTAACATGAAAATAAAATATACAGGGTGTTCTATTTAAAAAAATGCAATCCAAGGTAAATTTGCAAAACTTGACCACCCTGTATAACAGTGAATAATTTTGAACGACTTACAAGCGATTATTGTAATCCTAGATACAATACATTTTATAGAATATTTGGTTTTTCCATGCCTGCTTCAATTGTTTTCAAAAAATGGCCGGAGTATAACCCTTTTTTCCACTTTAACCTCGTCCCATTCCCTTGTTATAAATTTTAGACCCAACTAATCTTATATCAAAATGATCGCAACGAATAGGAGAATCAACTAAAATAATAATATACCGGGTATCCCATTTAAAAAAACACAAGTTTGGTTCACCACGAACTTTTCAGACCACCCTGTATAATGGGTATAATTTTAAAACACAGCGTTCTTGACTATCAATCATATCCCAATTTTTTTTTTCAAATTCCTCTCCGTTTGCCCACAATCGTCCACCCCATCTTGGTTGCACCACAGTATATATATATATATATATATATATATATATATATATATATATATATATATATATATATATATATATATATATATATATATATATATATATATATATATATATATATATATATATATATATATATATATATATATATATATATATATATATATATATATATATATATATATATATATATATATATATATATATATATATATATATATATATATATATATATATATATATATATATATATATACATATATATATATATATATATATATATATATATATATATATATATATATATATATATATATATATATATATATATATATATATATATATATATATATATATATATATATATATATATATATATATATATATATATATATATATATATATATATATATATATATATATATATATATATATATATATATATATATATATATATATATATATATATATATATATATATATATATATATATATATATATATATATATATATATATATATATATATATATATATATATATATATATATATATATATATATATATATATATATTATATATATATATATATATATATATATATATATATATATATATATATATATATATATATATATATATATATATATATATATATATATATATATATATATATATATATATATATATATATATATATATATATATATATAGCTATATATATATATATATATATATATATATATATATATATATATATATATATATATATATATATATATATATATATATATATATATATATATATATATATATATATATATATATATATATATATATATATATATATATATATATATATATATATATATATATATATATATATATATATATATATATATATATATATCTATATATTTGTTATATCTATTCTCACCAGCTATTTCGTCATACAAGTTACGCTAACCTTGGTTCCGAGACTATCAGCTGTCACCCGCCAACGCAGTTATTCAGAAAGCCAAGCTTATCTCAATAACAAAGTATCACATATCAGTTAACGACGTAGATCATTCTATTCTCATAAACAGCAGGTGTTACTTGTTTACGAAAACAAGTCTATACCAAGAAAGCTTCATCAGCAGAACCCACGTCCTGACCCAAATGTTCAAGAACGAAGTAAACAGTTCCCACTGAGTCAGCATAACGAAACATATGAATAGTTATTTTTCTTTGTATACAGCAGTTCAGTCTAGCTCGAATTCATTTGTTAAACGTTACTCTGTAATTTTGCAAATTCGAATGTATATATTTAAATTTGTATTTTTTCAAGTAATAAAATAATTTTTTAAAAAGTGATTTTGCAAGAAAGTGATTTAACAAACTGGCGCAGTCGGTAGGATCCTGAAAACCTCTAACAACACGAAGCCCTTGTGCACTCTAAATAACGACGGAGGATCCCAATCCATTGTTCAGAAGAACCTGTGAAAAACAAGAAAAATATAAGAAGTACTGAAAACCCAAGAAAAACAGAGAAAATCACGACCCGACGACACCAACTCGCAGTCAATCTACGGATTAGGAACACCTAGTGAAACCCCTGGTAGAATTTGTTGCCGAGAACACGACGAAGTCTGATGTTCCTACTAATAACATAAGTCTGAATCATCTCGTTTTTTAATTTTCTTTTTTTTTTCAATTTTCCAAAAATATTGAAATTTTCATTCAAATTTAAGGAAACTGTTCGATTTTTCAATTTTGATAATTAGTTAACGAAAAACTGAATTCAAAAACAAATTTCAAAAATCCAAAAGAATATTTTAATATCAAATTTTGATTATACAGTTAATCAAATTTCAAGAAAAAAAAAACTTGAATTTTGTAGTTTTTAGTACTGCTTTAATTTATGTTGATTTGTGTACTACTTTACGTACTGCCAATCAACTTAAATTCTTAATTTTAAGTTTGTATCCTTTTTATATAATATTGTGTGCCTATATTATTTCATTTTGATATTGTGATATATTGAGCAACCATGACTGATAACGAAAGACAAAATGTCCCTGAGACACCCGAAATTGAACCGTATAAATTATCTGAAATATTTTCGATAATTCCTGAATACGATGGTGATCAAATTTTTCACCAAACATTTCTCAATGCTTGTGATTGTGCTTACAATATGTCTACACGCGATCAAAAAGATTTATTAGTAATCCACATAAAAAATAATTTACGTGCAAGAGCAGCGCAGCTAATAAGCTCTCGCAATCCTATTTCTTACTTAGAAATAAAACAACTTTTAGACTTGTCTTCTTTAATACAAGACTTACAACGTATCAAACAATTACCTAATGAGAGTCCTTTAACTTTCCTCAACCGACTTCAATTGCTAAATGCAAAAATGCACGCTAATATACAAAAGTCTAATCTCACCCCACAACAGAAACAAGCTCAAATAACCCTGATCGAATCCATGTCCCTGAGCACCCTCTTAACTGGTCTCGAACCCCGTATTGGACATATAATTCGTGCCAGTAACCCAAGAGATCTTCTTGAAGCCCAAATACGTATTCGATGTGAACTTCAATTGTCCTATTTCGAATCTCAAAAAGTTTCAAAACCGATCCCACCAAAGCCATTCAATCAACCTTTGAGAAAACCAAACTTTCAAACACAAAAATGTTTTAAATGTGGACGTATTGGACATTCAGCAAATCAATGCCATGCTAATAACGGACAACCACGTCCCAATTTTTCCCAAAACTCAAAATTTCAGCGACCCCAGTTTGCCCCGCAAACAAATTCTTTTCAGTCACACAGACCAAACATGCAACAACAAAGAAGCCCAAATACACAAACTCCAAATATTACAATTAACCAATCAAATCAAAATAATTTCCAACGTCAACCGAATTTTAATTATTCTCAACCCTCAGTAATTCAGAAAAATCCCAATTTTAAAACTCACTTAGTTAGCACCGATAACAATCAAGAAATATATTTTAATGACTATTATCAAGACTATTAACAAGATTACCAAGATCCCTCATTCTTTTCTTATGAAGACCCTTCTACTTTATTCGAAAACGAATACGATAATTCTTATGAGAATCCAGATCCCTATTTAAACTTTAACGAACCAATCGAAGGCTACCAAAATTTTCCAATCGAGGAAAATCGAAATTTTCTTTTATCCCCAAATCAAAACCATCCACCCAATCAAGCCCCTATAGAAACAGATCAAATACAAGCCCAAATCAAAACTCTCACGCTAGACGATATGAATCCCTCACTCAATTTCCCCGAATAACAATTTCTTTAAGTCCCTTCCTTGCCATAAATCCCAAAAATCTTTACTATATTAAAGACACAACAAATACGTTCAAACTACTCATAGATTCTGGTACAGGTATTTCAATTTTCAAAGAAAATACAGTTAAGGACTTTCCAAATCGTTTCCCCGAAAATGCAACAATTCAAGGCATTACCGAACAAAAACTTTTAATAACTGAATCAACTTTGAAAAGTTTTAACAACGATAACCCTCACAAAGTCTATATTTACAACTTAGACATTGATTTTGACGGAATTCTAGGTCTTGACTTCCTAGAACACTACGAATGTACAATCGATTTAAAGAATAAACAACTTATTACCAATTTTAAAACACTTCCACTGTATAAAGTTGAGGACAATTACTCTTCAACAGAACTCGAAACATACGAGGCAAATAAAAATAAAATAACTATAAAAAGTAGAACAGAACAAGTTTTTAAATTAAAATGTCATCTAATCTATACCGATGCTATTTTATCCCGAAAAGAAATAGAAAAAGTACATATCCCAAATGCCCTTGTCCATGTCAATCAAAAAGGCGAATTTTTGACAACAATTATCAATGCGAATGCAATCCCAAAAACAATAGATTTTTCAAATATCGAAATAGAACCATTTTCGATACACACACTTCTTAATTTCAATTTTTCCGAATCTCCCGAATTTCAAACTTCAAATAGAATCCCGACTATTAAATCCCAGCTTAGACTTGACCATCTAAACGAAGAAGAAAAAGAATTAATCACAAATCTTTGTGTCAATTTTAAGACATTTTCTATCTAGAAGGCGACAACCTTTCCTTCACAAGTGAAATCAAACATAAGATCGACACGAATAATACAAAACCCATTTTTACTAAATCTTATAGATATCCCCAAATACATAAAGAAGAGGTTAAAACGCAAGTAAACAACATGTTACAACAAGGTATATATAGACCATCAATTTCTCCCTGGTCATCTCCCCTGTGGGTTGTACCGAAAAAAATCAACTCTAGTAATAAACAAAAATGGAGAATCGTAATAGATTATAGAAAATTGAACGAATCCACTGTTAATGATAAATATCCACTTCCTAATATCTCAGATTTACTTGACCAATTTGGACAGTGTCAATATTTCACTACTCTTGATCTCGCTTCTGGTTTCCAACAGATAGATATAGATTCTACAGATATTTCAAAAACAGCGTTCTAAGTAGAAAACGGTCATTATGAATTTATACGAATGCCCTTCGCACTAAAAAATGCCCCATCTACATTCCAACGTGTAATGGACAATATTCTTTTAGGAATCTTAAATGAACGATGTCTTGTCTATATGGACGATATTATAGTTTATTCCGCTACAATTGACGAACATATCCATCGATTACGCGAAGTTTTCAAACGACTAAGAAAAGCTAATCTTAAAATACAACCAGGCAAATGCGAATTTTTACGCAAAGAAGCGGCATATTTTGGACACGTAATAACTAAAGACGGAGTTAAAACAAATCCAGCAAAAATTTAATATATTCAAAATTCTCCCCAACCAAAAAATCCTAAGGATATAAAATCTTTCCTTGGCTTAGCAGGTTATTATCGACGATTCATTCCTAATTTTGTGAAAATTTCTAAACCACTTACTCGTTTACTCAAAAAAGAAATAAAATTTGACTTTGATTCTGATTGCAAAGAATCTTTTGAAGAACTGAAAAAATTGCTAATTTCTGACCCAATTCTTATATACCCAAATTTTGACGAACCATTTCTTTTGACCACAGATGCTAGTGCTTTCGCAATAGGCGCTGTATTATCACAAGGGCCTGTAGGAAAAGATTTACCAATTGGCTATGCATCTAGAACCCTATGTAAAGCCGAAACAAATTATTCAACTATTGAACGTGAATTCCTTGCAATCGTATGGGCAGTAAAACATTTTCGCCCGTATCTTTTTGGCAGAATATTTAAACTAATCACAGACCACCGCCCTCTTACTTGGCTTTTTTCAATCAAAGACCCAGGCAGTAGACTCGCACGCTGGAGACTTAAACTCGAAGAATATGAGTATGAAATAATTTACAAACCCGGTAAAATCAATAAAAACGCAGACGCATTATCAAGAACTAATATTAATCATTTTAATCAATGCGCAAAATTCCAATCAAAACTCTCTATTTTTGCGACAAATCAAGACGATGACGAAAAATCTAATAACTCAAATTTAAATTTCGATAATGAAAAAATAACCGGAGATTACAACACATTCGCTAATATGTACGAAACAAAATCTTTAATTGATTATTCAAAAATTGAAACTTCAAACGAACAACTTCTAAATAAATCACATAAAAACATAATAACCTTTTTTCAACAAAAGAATTTGGGAGAACTACATCATAAAATATTAGAAGACATTTTTGAAGAAAATGCAGATTTTTCAATACAAAGACTAAATATTTTCTTTAGTAAAACAGTTAAAAATCGGAAATATTACATAATTCCTTTGTTACTCGATCCAGAAAATGTAGTCCAACATCTTTTCTACATTATTTATACGGGACAAAACGAATTTGACCTTTCGTCAACATATTTTCTCGAAAATAAAATAGACTTTCCTATTCT
Organism: Kuschelorhynchus macadamiae; assembly: GCA_030620095.1. Taxonomy (NCBI): domain Eukaryota; kingdom Metazoa; phylum Arthropoda; class Insecta; order Coleoptera; family Curculionidae; genus Kuschelorhynchus; species Kuschelorhynchus macadamiae. The sequence continues at coordinate 805,836 of JAUTXW010001351.1, forward strand.
TGAAATATTTTCTTTTATCTTTGCAGACAAAGATATTAAACCAGATAAAGACCAAGTACCAATTATATTGGAACAATACCATTTAGGAAAAAAAAATTACTCCGCGGAATTAACGATACTTTAAGACGCATCAAAGAAAAATATAACTGGCCCAGAATGATTAAAGATGTAGAAAATTGTATAAAAAGTTGTGAAACATGTCAAAAAACTAAAATATGCCGAAAAAATTTAAGCAACCCTTTAGTGATAACAGAAACACCGAAAACACCATTTGAACGAATAAATATCGATATATTTGAATATCCATCTAGGAACTATGCTTTGACGATACAAGACGAACTTACTAAATTTACCCAAGCTTATCCAATTGAAGATAAAACGGCAAAAACTATCGTTAACACTATTATTTTATTTTTCCAACATTATGGTACCCCACTACGAATCCATTGTGATTATGGCCGTGAATTTAATAATACACTAATGAAAGACCTATGTGAACTATACGACATAAAAATAACATTTTCAAGTGTAGGTCACCCCCAATCAAAGTGCTCTCTAGAAAGATTTCACGCTATACTTAGCGAAATGATAAGAGCTAATCAAACCGAAAACCCACATGAACATCCATTTTACTCCCTTTGAACTAATTTTCGGACATACTTCTTCTAGACCCCCTGAAATCCTACATAAGGAGAAAACCCTTATATCAAAATACATACGTGATTTAAACAATCGTATGCAATTTCTTTATAAATCTGCTCGTGATAAAACGAAACAACAAAAAGAAAAAGCAAAAGAACGTTTTGATCAACATGTTCTCAAACATCCTCATGAATATAAAATAGGTGAAAAAGTATATGTACGCGAATCCCAAATTAAAGATAAAGCTCAAAACCAATTTAATGACCCTTTCGAAATTCTCGAAATTTATCAAAACTCAGCCCTCTTATTAAATCCTAATATTAAACAATAATCTAAAATAAATTTTGATAGATTAAAACCATAATACAAGCAAATTTCTCTTCCAGGACCATCCTTGGACTGTCATCAGTCGTCCAGTCCCAATACTCTATAAGTCCAATTAACAACACGATAGGAGTCTTCTTTCATGAAGAAGCAAAAATAAGAATTTCTAATGATAAATGGACATTACTTGAATGTAAAGACTTAGAACCAATTAAGGATACAATTGTAAATAATGATAGAATTTTAGAAAACCTTATTAATAATGTCAACGAAGACGTACCACGAATGAAAGCATTTAAATCTGAAGTATTAACACATATTAGTCTCCTTAGACAAATATCAGGAGCTGGAAATCAAAAATATACAGAGATAATGGCAGATACTAAAAAATATATTCATAGAGAAAAACGTGGAATTTTTAATGGTATAGGAACGTTTTGGAAAGCAATTACAGGAAACTTAGATGCCTCCGATGGCGAATATTTTAATGACTGTATAGACAAAATAACACGTGATGAATATCAAATCGAACATCTTCTTAAAAATCAAATTTCAGTAACTATCTCAGTAATAAAAGAATTTAATTCAACTATTCAGAAACTTAAAATTGACGAAGAAATATTCAATAATAATATTATAGAAATTCGAAAATCAATAATGGATATTTCTGACGATCTGAAATATTATTCCTCTCAAATAGAAATATTAAATATTTACGAACTATTAATGGAAAGTTATTCGTTTCTTGAAAATTCTTTGAATGGTGTTATGAATTCAATTGTTTTCGCCCGTTTACGGATTTTACACAGTTCAATTATTACACCTTTTAACTTAATAGAATCACTAAAGCACATATCTCAATCATTGCAAAGAAATAATTTACCTTTGTTAATTCACCCTTCAAGGGTGGCTCAATATCTCGAAATCATAGAACTAAAGGCATATCAATATGATTCAAAAGTAATTTTTGTTCTCGAAATCCCATAAGTTGATCCAGAAAAATATATTCTCTTTCATTTATATCCAATACCAATTTTGGATAATCGAACAGGTCTTCACCACATTCTTTCAATAACAAATAATTTAATTGCGCGAACCGATGATTCATTATTATATATCACAATTCGCAACTTGGAATCATGTAAATCTTTGAGCAGCCAAACGCTAATATGGTCCAACATCCTGCCATATCCAATAGACAGTGACACTGTTTGTTAAGCCCAGTTACTACGATTAATCAATCGCCTTCCAAGAACGTGTCAAGTTTCAGTTATCCTAGCCAAAGACTATCATGTACAAGAACTTAATCAAAACTCCTGGTTAGTTGCCGTTGCAGACCCTCTATCTGTAACTATTAAATGGGGTTCCAGAGACGTTGTTACCCAAACAATCAGTACCAACGCCGTAATCCAACTTCAACCAGAGTGCAGTGCATTTATTGGCAGCACCAAAGTTCTAGCGAAGAAATTTGTAAATATTTATGACAATGTTGCCTACAGCAACGTTCCAATCCAAATTCCATATGATTGCTGCAGCCATTATCCTGAGAAGATTCTTATACCAGGCTTGAAGCCTCTTGAATTACACCACATTGACACAGAAAACTTAAATATCGCTCAACATAAATTAAATGAATATTCTGATCAGTTGGACAGACTAATCAATCAACTATTCGTAAAGAAACATATCGGTTGGTTTACGATCCTGACCATAGCTCTGATCATCTGTCTAATTATCCTGTACATATTTTGTAAATGTTATAGAAGAAAACCTAAGAACCTCAGTATTGGAATTGTCAATGGCAATAGTGATGACTACCCACCTTCTCCACCAAGGTTCAGAACAAATTTTGTACAATGGAGAAGAATATTTCCAAAAAGGTGACCAAACATACGTGTTGGTGAACCAACAGAAGAATCTGAAGCAATAGAACTTAACCTGAACCAACATTCAGCTTGAAAGTTGCTTCCACGTACCAACTTTCATCTTGATGGGGGAGTTGTTATATCTATTCTCACCAGCTATTTCATCATGCAAGTTACGCTAACCTTGGTTCCCAGACTACAGCTGTCACCCGCCAACGCAGTTATTCAGAAAGCCAAGCTTATCTCAATAACAAAGTATCACATATCAGTTAATAACGTAGATCATTCTATTCTCATAAACAGCAGGTGTTACTTGTTTACGAAAACAAATCTATACCAAGAAAGCTTCATCAGCAGAACCCACGTCCTGACCCTAGTGTTCAAGAACGAAGTAAACAGTTCCCATTGAGTCAGCATAACGAAACATATAAATAGTTATTTTTCTTTGTATACAGCAGTTCAGTCTAGCTCGAATTCATTTGTTAAACGTTACCCTGTAATTTTGCAAATTCGAATGTATATATTTAAATTTGTATCTTTCAAATAATAAAATAATGTTTTAAAAACTGATTTAACATATATATATATATATATATATATATATATATATATATATATATATATATATATAAATATATATAATATATACAATATATATTAATATAATATATTTTTTTCTGATTGTCAAAAATAAAATAAAAAAAATGTTTAAGTGACGAAAACAGAGGACTAAAGGACTTACTTCTTAAATAAATATGATTAAAAAGAATTCCTTAACAGTCTAAAGAAATGATAGTTTAGAAAAAGATGTTCTAACATATTTATCAATAATATTGAATCAATTTATATATCCTGACGTACAGAACTATGTGGATGTGTTTATTGTATACGTGGAAAGCATTTACACAATCACCGAACTTTATTAGTTACCCTGAAGCTAGTAATTTCGAGATCGGGAGCTTCAATAACGATTTATCTGTCTGAAAACGGTTTTTGTACAGGAAGCATTGCAGTGTAATATGACCATTAGCGAAAACGTTACGCATGGTTTAACTATCCGCTTTATTCGACAATAAACAAACGCAAAAATGAATATAACCTCCTTTTTTTAGACCATAGTATTTAGAGGGTAGAATAAATTTACATAGATATGTCGATCAAAACTGGAACTACCGCTCAAAAACTTTTTCAATCTGTAAATTGTTTATTTATATCAAGACGTAATGTTAAAAAACACACAAAATGCATTAAAAAGTGGTTTCGTTTTTTGCTAAATTTCACATATAATATAGTTTATAATATCTAGTTTCATTTTCTCAGAAAAATTTGTAGGATGATGAGTTATTTCTTGAATTAAGAAGACTCATAGACGTACGTGTCAAAAATTCAATATTTATATACTTTATACAATTTTTAGTATTTTCTACAATCCTAATTTTGTAAGTTAGAGTTTACGCACTCTTTTTAGTTTAATTAGGTATATATTTAAAGGCGATTGTGTGCTTTTTTTAGTAATAATAATACAAGTTGATTTTTTTACTGTAGCTTCAACTTTTTGATGTGAACCAAATCAAAAACTTAGAATAACATAACCTATACTTGCTTAGTATTTGTCATATTTATTTATCATGGTTCATGCTTATATTTATAATTGACACTTAGATGTTTTACATAAATCCTATGGATTAAATTAGAGTTTGGAAGACTTCTATTACATCAAGGTCATAAATCTAGATTTTTTTTCTTTTAAACCATTATGTTTCTTTAACTGATCAATATTAAAAAAAATCATATAAAATAAATATGTGAAAACTGGATATAAGGAATAGAAAAATGTATGTAAATTACAGTAAATTAAATTATTATAATAGCGTACATACTAAGGTAACCTAAAAAATAGTACCTAATACTTAATGTACTAGTGAGTCGTCATTATTATATAACAATTTGATGAATTTTTGATGACAGTTGATGGATATTTAACACTGTTTTCAAATTGGGAGAACCCACAAACCGAAAAATACTGGCTAGATGTGCACAAGTCTCAACTGTTCATGCTTACAAATAATATCCTAGTATTAGTACAGTAATATTCTGTCATAGGCTGTTCTTAGTTGCAAAATTCAATTCAAACTTGATAGTTTACCATATTTTGAAATCCTGACCATACTCTTAGACTTGGTATGTGTCAACTGTTAGATATCTTAGATATTTTGAAGGAAATATCGGAAACTAGGATACATCATATTTTTCTAAATTATTAAATCTGCCATGCCTTTGAACCAAGTTTTTATTCTCCACTCTTCCTCTCTTATTTTTAGCCCATTAATTTATGTAGACCCCTGGAACAAAAGTTCTACATTTTGAACGTTCGCATCAATCATGAAAACTGGGTCATACTTATTTATTATAGATGCACATATTTTGTGAAAATCCCCCAAACATGCTATATGATGCATGCTTATTACTTTGGAAGGAAATTTAAAAACTGACGTAAAAGGTTGCACTGTGATAATCCATGGTATTTTGCTGACAGACAACAAAGTGAGGAAGTTTTCATGCTTTCACGAGATTTGGCACTTTTGGTCTTTGCCTAAATCTAGAATTCATAGGAGTTCTTCCAGATATTGGTTATCTATCAGGAGCGTGCGGTGAAATTTTAAGAAAGGGAAGCAATTTTTAGAAACTTACCTATTTGTTATGTAATTCCATTCTTCGATCATTTTTTGCAAATTCGGCAATAACGTCATCATAAAAACGTCGATGCTCCTGCCCCGTTGAATTTTTCACGAAATTTTTTATACGTTTAAGTGTTGAAAAATTGCATTCTACTGACGAACTTATGGCAGGTATTGTCAATACTAATTCACACAATTTCGACACTTCGGTGTAGGCATCTTCCAGCTCCTTGTCTTTTAAAAATGGCATTAGTTCCTTAGCGTTATTTTTTGCGCCAATGTCGTCAATTTCGTAAATCACTTTTAGTTCAGATCGCAGTAACAATGGGTCGAAGAACTGGCCATAATGAAGAAGAAAAGATTTAAACGCATCTTCTGGAAAAGTTTTTCCTATAAATGCATCAAAATTGCAGAGCTCGCGGAATTTAAAATCATTTAAACCGTTAAATCTATAGTTTATTTGTTGCTGAATTTGATCGATTATTTCATAAAAGAGGCGTCTGTATGATGTTTAAACATCTCCCACCTCGTCTGTTCGAAGACGTTTGGCTTGTGGCTCTGCATTTAACGTCTTCGTTTTCTCCCAAAATGGGTCAGTCATCTCTTTTTTCGCTTAACATGGACTTAAAATCATCCACTTTTTTTAGGCAAAAAGCAATATCATTTATTTTAGTTTGTTATATATTAAAAATATTGTCCGAGAATGGAAATATTTCTGAAAATATGTTCAAGAAATAATTAAAAATAAAATCTCGTTTCAAACAGTCCAAAAACCCCCTCGAACTATTTATTGTTTCTGAGTCCCACGTTTCATGCCACTTAAAGTAACGAAAAATACTTTACACTCTTTAATGTGATTGATGGACTGGGATAAAACTAAATTTAATTTATGAGCAAAACAATGGACACATCACTTTTTCGAACTTTAGCTTGCAAACCCCCTAATTGTCCTGCCACACAAATTTGGATTTAGAGGTCATGACGAAATAAGGGTTTCTTCAAATAGAGGAAATTTTCAAGATTTACTTAGTTTAATGGCTAAATATGATGATTGCTTAAAAATCATTTAGAGCACTCTAGCGTTTTTCGCGGAACGTCGAATCGAAGCCAGAATGATTTAATTTCCGCTGTTGCAACCATTATTCTAAAAATAATTAAGCAGGGATTTGGCGAGGCACGGTTCATTGCTATTGTTCTGGACGAAACAACTGATATCACTAATTTTAGCTAATTATCTATAGTAATACGCTATGTTAAAACAGACGGAAGTATTCAAGACCGATGTTTAGGTTTTAAGAATGTGTCCAAAAATCGTACAGCAGATGCATTATATACCGTAGTTTATAACGTTGCTGAGGAAATTAATGGAGAGAAAAAATTAGTTGCTCAAAACTATGATGGAGCTGCAGTGATGGTGATGGTACGACGCGACGTACGTATCACACAATACACGGATAACCGTTCAAACAAAGAACCTACTCCAACGATAGCTTCCGCCACTTAGACAAGGAAAGAGAGAGGACAAGTAACGTATTTTAAGGTGGCAAATATCCGTGGTGGCATCAAAATTATTTCGAGCCATTGTGCTTAAATTTTGACTGAAAGACTAGATTATTTTTAGTGTTTCACTATGGTGAATTGTTGTGCTTATGGTTGCAAATCTCGAAGTACGAAAAAAGAACCTAGAATTACGTTTCATAGGTAAGATTTAAACACTTGTAATTTTTAGCGACTCCTATTTTTAAAAATCTCTTGTTTGAGAATAGCTTTTTAAACATAAAACTTATTCAGTGTAATATGTATCTTTAAAAGAAGCTACTCCAACAATTTGAACTTCGTCCTTGAGGATTTTCATTCATGTTATCTTAATTGAGTAATAAATTATGCCATTCCAAACATCGTTTTCCAGTGGCGTGGGTAATTCTGTTAAACAAAAATTACGTTCTTAATTGACTGTTGTAATGAGTGATTGGTGATCTGTTATTTTACTTCCTTTGTGTTTTTTATTTTTGTTTAAATTTATAGTTTTGGAAAACGATAATTAATATATTTGAAGTTAATGGTTTTTCTGTTGAGTTATTACTAGACAAATAAAAAACTAAATATTAGAGCAATTAGCAGAACCTGTGCATATCAATAAAAAAGAGAGATTTTAATCAAACTCGTTTAATTTAATATAAAATAGGCTAACTTACTGTTTTTTTAAGTAATAAATACATGAAGTATAATAAATATCTATTAGTCGTTTTTTAATTCAGAGCTAAAATTTTATTTCAAGTAAAATTCAAATTCAGTTCTGAATATTTGCAAAACTATTAAATTGTTTGATGTAAAATACAAGCTTTGGCCCAAAGAAACTTGTTCAAAAACAATAACTAAATCTAAAATAAAATTTCGTTTTGTCTGATAATATCTGCTTGGTCAAACAACTCTTACACCACCGCTACAACAGATAAATTATTCCACTTTGTTTCAGCCGTTTCTGTAATGTGCTACTAATATAGTAAACTATTTTTTTAGATGTTATGTAAAAAAAAACAACTGTAATGAACTGTTACTTCTGAATAACAACTGTAAAACAACAGATTGCTAAATAAAAACTGACCACTAGCTGGAATTGATAATGAACTCATTATTTTATATAAATTTAGGTCCTAAGAATTTATTATTTTTTCAGATTTCCGAAAGATACTAGAAGGCATGATCTTTGGATTAAAAACATGCAAATTATGGATTGGAAGCCTACAAAAAATGATAAACTTTGTTCAAAGCACTTTGAACCAAATTTGTTTTATCATATTGGGGATAGGATTCGTTTGCTAGATGAAGCAGTAGCTACCTTATTTATGACATTACCCAAATACCTTCAGGAAAAGCCTCAAACAAAAAGGGTAAGATTAATTAAAATATTTTATTTACTTATTTTTAAACATTATTTGGATATGGTGACAGATTTACAATAGAAGATTATATAATTGGTCTAAAGGTAGGCAGGTTATATCAAGAACCAGAACAAATGGGCTCGTTTATTAATAATATCATATTGCTATTTATATTTGTTGTTAAATCTGTAATAAAATTCATCTTTAAGTAATACAATGTATTTTTATAATTTTCTTACAGGCAACAAAAAGATCCAGAGAAAAAATTGGAGAACCGTCAACTAGTACAAGAACGGAAAAAAGTGAAATGACTCATAATTCAGATGATACACCACGAAAGAAGAAATTGAGAAGAAAGTTGTTTGAAGAAAAGAAAAAAAGAAAAATTCAATCAAAAAAAGTGAGAGTGTTGGGACAAAAAGTCAAACGCTATAGAAAGAAAGTGGTGTCTTTAAAAGAACTTATTAAAAAGTTAACAGACAGAAATTTATTATCTTTAGAACATTCCAGTGTAATTGCTAATTTACCCGGTATAAGCATAGACTTACTAAAAAGTAATATTGGTAAAAAAATCAAATATTCCCCTAAATTAAGGAAATTTGCTATAACCCTAAGTTTTTTTTCCCCAAAAGGATATGGTTATGTCAGATAAGCCTTTGACTCTTGTTTTCCACATCGCAGTACTATTGGTAAGTGGTATAAAAATGTACATGCCGAACCAGATTTTACACAGGAATCTTTTGAAATTTTAAAATTATATGTGGAAGATTCAAATAAATCTATTTTTTTATCTCTAATCATAGATGATTGAGATAAAGACAAAGGATTAATTAAATGGAAATTTATTGAAAATTTAGTTAGTTTACAAAATTCGGAAGGGTTACATTTAGGTAATAAAGTTCGGCATGCACACATTAATTTTTTCAAACAGAAAATTAAGGTAAAACTAGCAGTACAGCTTCTAAGTAACTCAGTTGCAGATTCTCTATCTTATTGTGAAAAAGAGTTGGGGCTTGAAGAATTCAAATTATGTGAACCAACTTGCAAATTTATTAATATAATGAACAATGTTTTGATATTTTAAATAGTAGATCCATAGTTGCTCCTGGTCACAAAAAGGCCTTATGTGAAAAAAATTTAACTTTGACTACAAATTTTGTTACTAGTGCTATTATTATATTTCCAATTTAAAATTTTCTGATGGGGAATTTGTAATACACTCAAGAAGGAAAACTGTGTTCTTGGGGTTAATAATATCATCAAAAAGTGCATTAGCTATGTATAATGATCTGATAGTAGAGAAGCAGAGCTTACTATATCCCCCCTTATATAAAGTCAGCCAAGATCATTTAAAACTTTTTTTTAGCTCCGTTCGAGCTAAAGGTGGCTGGAACAACGACCCCACTAGTCGCCAATTTACTGCTGCATATAAAAGATTGTTAGTCAGAGCCGAGATTCGGGATGGAGGAATAGTAAATTCCATTGCATTTGAGGATATTCCCATTTTATCCGTCCCTAGTAGATTCAAAAATATCGATTCAAATATTAATATGATAAACGAATCTAGACTCGACACTTCTGAGGATGATCAAACTTATGATTTGCAAACAATCTTTAGTGAACATGAATATATAATGAATACCAGTGTCATAAGTAACTGTTCACTGCAAATTGTTATATATATTGCTGGTTTTGTATCTCTGCAGTAATCAAAAATCATCAAATGTGAAGAATGTCTAGGAGCTTTATGTGGCAACAAGGAAAATTTCTTAAATTTTGTAATAACCAAAAAGAACCGTGGTGAACTGACATATCCTTCTAAAGACATTATATAAATCTTCAAATTGTCTGAACATTTTTTATGGGTTAACGAAAACTTAACTTAACAAAAAATAACTTTGTTAATATTTTAAAGAATAGAATAATGTTTGTTTGCATACAAAATAATTATTTTAGTGAATTAAAAGACCATGTTTTAAATTGTAGCAGCAACCATATATATTTTCTAACAGAATCTATTATTTCAAAGTACATCAACATTCGATTACATTTTATAACAAAGAGGAGGTCTGAAATAATAGATCCTGTTCGAAACCATCTGACAAAAACCATAATTTTTAAAGGATATTTAATTTTAGTTTTTTAGATGTAAAAATGTAAAAGAATTTTATAGATAAAGTTTGAAATTTTTGTTTGTTTTATTTTAAAGTCATCTTCCTTATTGGTTTGGAGCTTTTATAAAAAGACTAAAATATACACTAAGAGTATTTAAACAAAAATTATTCATATAAAGTATGAAACTGAGCTTTTAAGACATTTGTTTTCTTTAATTAAATTAAATAACCTAATTCATCGTGGTATATTTTTTTGGTGGGTCAAAAAAAGAGATTATTTATTTTAAAAAATTAACAGGTTTATTTTGAAATTTTGTTACGTTTTTTTCATAGTATATATATATATATATATATATATATATATATATATATATATTCTTAACATTTTTCTTATTTAATTTAATAAATTTATGGTTTGCATTAGTAATCTACGTAAACCTTTCGGATACGCCTATGGGCCGACCTGCTTGGTGGCAAATGATCACAATTTTGTTTCAGAGTTACTAAATTAATAGTTACCTATTTCAAAAATTACATTTTAGAAGATGTTTTGTAATTTTTTTTGGGAAAGCACTGCTTCCCTTGCTTCCATAGACTGCACGCCCCTGTTATCTATCTATAATAAATATATTGTTTTTAAAGTCCTTCTACATCACGCTGGAACTCATTTCGTAACAAAACTGCAGATAAATATCTGCAGAATCTGAAAAATATGAAGTTATTTATACCATAACCATATATGAAGAGAAACTAAAAGTGTCAATTTATTTTATTTGAGATCTATTTACATACTCTAAACTTGCCAATGTTCGAAGCAAATCATTTTCATAAAACGCGAGCAAATTCTGATATTCTCCGGCCCAAGCACATTTCTAACTATAAAAATATGAACTCGGACTTTCTGCTATACTATTTTTATATTACTATCAATATTACAAGCCAATAGTAATTAACTTAATCATCTCGTATTGTCTCAGCAAAAATATAAAAGGCTCTCTACTATAGAAGCATCACTAAAAAATGAATTAAACGCTAAGTAAGCAGTAATTTAAAAAGAAATACGTATTTGATGCTACTTCTTATCGTTGTTTCGAATTTTTACTTTCCTCCTAAAAGAAAAGTATTGTAATCGTGAAAAAATCATCCTCCAGGGGATAAAATTGTTGAAAAAATGTCATAAAATAAAGTATATAAGTGTCAACAGTACGAATGGAACAAAATGGCGGCCTGGTGAAATGTTAAAAAAAATATTACTTGATACTACTTATCTAATTCACCTGCAATTTTGCACAAAAATCAAGTATTACGTTGAAAGTGACTACTCATCTAATTTATCTCAAATTTTGCAAAAATATCTAGTATTATGTTGGAATCAACTGATAACATTTTGGTACGAATCCAAGATGGCGGAACAAAATGGCGGCTCTATAAAATATTTAAAATTCAGCCTGAAAAAACTGCTTAATGGTTTGATTTCAAATTGTGTACCATAACTAATTGTGGTATAGGGGTTCACTAGTAAAATAGTGGTACTAATTCAAGATGGCCGAAAAAAATGGCTGCCAAATAAAATCGTAATCGTGAAAAAGTTACCCTCTCATTTTTACGCATCCTTACGTTTTAGCGTCGCTAGATGTCAAAATATATGTTTTATGAACTCCGTCGGTCCGTCTGTCGGTCTTTCTGTCTGTCTGTCTGTCAGTTCACGGCATAGCTTAAAGACTACTTACTCGATTGACTTCAAATTTTGGTCAAAAAATAAGGGTCATATGGGATGACCTGGTAGGATTTTGATAAAAATCAAATACGGTGAAACAAAATAGCGACTTAATGAAATATTAAAAAAATTATTATTACAAAACATCCAATGTCTCTCAAATTTTGCAAAAACATCAGGTATTAAATTGGAATCAACTGGTTACATTTTTGTTCGAATCCAAGATGACGAAACAAAATGGCGACTTAATAAAATATATAAAAATTCAGCCTGAAAAAAAATGCTTAATGGTTTGATTTCAAATTGCGTGCCATAACTAATTGTGGAACAGGGATCAACTAGTAAAATCGTACTAATTCAAGATGGCCGAACAAAATGGCGGCCAAATAAAATGTTTTTAAGAGTGAAAAAAAGTCACCCTCTCACTTTTACACATCTTTACATTTTAACGTCGCTAAATGCAAAAAAAATATTGTTTTATCAACTCCTCCGGTCCGTCTGTCGTCATTCATAGAGACTACTTACCCGATTGACTCCAAATTTCGGTCAAAAATTATGGATCATATGGGGATAGCCTGGTAAAATTTTGGTAAAAATCCAATATGGCGAAACAAAATGGCGGCCTAGTGAAATGTTAAAAAAGTTATTATTAAAATACTGCTCATCCAATTTATCTGAAATTTTGCGAATAACATCAAGTCTTATGTTGGAATAAACTGGTAACATTTTGGTACGAATCCAGGCTGGCGGAACAAAATGGCAGCTTAATAAAATATTGAAAAATTCAGCCTGAATAACAACTTAATGAATTGATTTCAAATTGTGTGCGATAGCTAACTGTGGTACAGAGGTCAACTGGTAAAACTGTGGTACTAATTCAAGATGGCGGAACAAAATGGCGGCCAAATAAAATGTTTGTAATCGTGAAGAAAATCACCCACTCTTTCAGGTTTCATATATAACTTCACGTTTTAGGATCCCTAGATGCCAAAAAATATGTTTCATCAATTCCGTCGATCCATCTGTCGGTCTGTCTGTCTGTCAGTTCGCGGCTTGAACTAACCCAATTGACTTCAAAATCTGATAAAAAGGTAAGAGTCCTATGGTGATGATCTGGTAATCGTTTAGTCAAAATCGAATATGGCAAAACAAAATGGTGGCCTAGTGAAATGTTAAGAAAAAATATTATGAAAAAGGTACTTGTCACATTTATTTATAATTTTGTATAGACATTAATTATTATGTTGGAATTAACTGGTAAAATTTTGGTATGAATCCAAGATGGCGGCACAAAATAAAAAACTAGGGACTACTTAATGATTGCAAATTGTGTGCCATAACTAATTGTGGTATAGTGCAAGATGGTGGAACAAAATTGCGGCCGAATAAAAATTTTGTAATCGTGAAAAATTCACCCTCTAGGTTTTACATATATACACGTTTTAACGTTCCTAGATGCCAAAAAACCTGTTTTATCAAATCCGTCATTCCGTCTGTCGGTCTGTCGGTCATATTCGCATTCTAAATACTACTTACCCGATTGACTCATGTGAAGATGACCTGATAATATTTATGGCCCAATATGGCTGAACAATGTTAAAATTTTTTTGTTAGAATGGTGGTATTATTTGAGGTTAGGATCCAAAAAAAAACAAGTCTGTTTTTGTCATTATCGATGTTTCGGAACTTAATTTGTGATTCTCAGGATACATATAGATCCTATATCCTGCAGGAAATCCATATTATTAGTCTCTACCTACTCCGTAGGTCAGCAGATATTTCCTAGATATTAAGTTTCTAAATGGTTTTCGTTAACAAACCTCTTGTTGTTATGTTACAGTGGTGTATTATTTGGGGTTAGGGGCCAGTCAGGACACATAAATTCTATATCATTAGTGATCTTCTTGTCAGAGTGGTGTAGTATTTGGGGTTGGGAAATATCTGCAGAGTAAGTAAAAACTGATAATATGGGTTTCATATAGGATATAAAATATGTGTCCTGAAGATGCAACAATAAAGTTGCGTCGACAGTTCAAAAAGGGGCTTTTGTTTTTATACTGGATCCTAACTCCAAACAATACACCACTTTCACGTGACAACAAAAGGATCGGTAACGAAAACCAGTTAGAAACTGCAGCATCTGTGGACCAATGGAGTAGGTAAAGACTGATAATATAGGTTTCGATTTAAGATGGCGAAACAAAATGGCGGCCAAATAAAATTTTTAAAAAATCAACGTAAAAAATCTTATTCGATTGACTTTAAATTTTGCCGAAAAATTAGATGTAAAAATGAGATTAACAAGTACGAATTCAACATGACGTAGCAAAATTATGCGCAGAAGTCAAGTCGACGTTTCGCAACTTTATTGCTGCATTCTCAGGACGCATATAGATTCAATGTTCTGCATGAAACCCATATTATCAGTTTTTACCTACTACGTTGGTCCGAAGATATTTTCCAGATATTAAGTTTCCAAATTGTTTTCGTAAACGATCCTCTTGTTTTTATGTTAGAGTGGTGTATAACGTGGGGTTAGGATCGAGTATATATACAAGTCTTTTTTTAAATTGTCGACGTTTCGCAACTTTATTTTTAGTATTCTCAGGATACATATATAGATTTTATATCCTGCATAAAACCCATATTATCAGTCTTTACCTACTCCGTTGCAGATATTTCCCACATATTAAGTTTCTAAATGGTTTTCGCATACGATCTTCTTGTTGTTAGAGTGGTGTATTATTTGGGGTTAGGGAATATCTGCAGACCAAAGGAGTAGTCAAGACTGATAATATGGGTTTCATGTAGGATATTAAAACTGTGTCCTGAGGATGCAACTGTAAAGTTGCGAAATGTAGACGTTTTAAAAAAAGGCTTTTGTTTTTTTACTGGATCCTAACTCCTAACATAACAACAAGAGGATTGATAACGAAAACCAGTTAGAAACTTAATATCTGGGAAGTATCTGCGAAACAGCGGAGTAGGTAAAGACAGATAATATGGGTTTCAATTTAAGGAGGCGAAACAAAATGGCGGCCAAATAAAATGTTTAAAAAATCAATTTAAAAAATCTTGTTCAATTGATTTTCCAGAAAAATTAGATGTGAAAATGGCGGTATGTTTCTATGTAAAAACTACTTATTTAATTTATTTTATTATGCCCAAAAGTTAAGTGTGCCATAGGTAGAAAGAAAGTGGTAAAATATTGGTAGGAATCTAATATTATAGAACAAACAAAAATGAAAAGACAGTATGTGTCACACATATATACTGTGAATATCTACTGAACTAAATTGGGTCACACTTCACTATTCCTAACAAACGAAAAAAAAAATCATGACCAGCGAAGTTCCGGGTAAAGAAGTTTACCAATTTTTTATAGCCTATGTTCAAATTTTGACCTTTTGATGTGGCACAAAAATTCTAGAAAAAAAAAACATACAAAACCTCATATTTTTTCCTACCCAATAAAGGAAAAGTGGTCTGGTAAGTTTAAAAACGTGTTTTTAATTCTGATCAGATTTGTCCCATAATATGGGGTATATCCGATCGCCTACTGTTTTGCATTAAAATCCGATTTAAATGGGTTTTGGTGTATTTCCAGTCATTAATTTTGGTTATAAAAATATTTTGACAAGAAATTATTTTGCATCCAAATTTTAAACACATTATGAGACAAATGGCTAGAAAATTATCACTGATCATCGCCTTTGGGTCATTTAGGTTTTTAAAGTATGGTAATAAAAAATTTACGAACCAATCTTAAAACATCGTTAAGTTAAACCAACCATTCCGATTATATCCTCTACCGTCCAAGTGGGATAGATGTGTTTAGCTTTATAGACTATATATGGAGGTAGTAGTGTTCCATCACCAGCAGCAGCCATCATTACACTATACTGATTTTCGATGTGTCTTTTATACGCTCTGCGTATTTAACACCCCCTTTTCACTATAAACTTTTTCAGCCCTGGGTCGTCTGTAAAGTTTGTTTCGTCGTAATTCACGATATGTGAAGGGGGAATGTTTTGCAAGGATCCTCTTAAATTCTGGAAATAACCTTGCATTACCTCCTGAGAAACACTGGCTCTTGATCGTTTAGGTTTTCGTACTCTTAACTCTTTATTTCTTTGTAAATAATGTCTGATCCATCAACCCTATCAGTATAATTTAAAAAGCGTTAAACAATATTCCTTACGTCCGTCTCCTGTAAAGGAAATCCACACCTCGCACATTTTTATAGCCTAAACAATAACTTGTATTTCTTCCCCTCACTAAGCGCTGTTGGTCTACCAATAATATTGCTCTTGAAGCGATTTTTCACCCCATTTTGCAAAGTGGTAGGTATAAAGACTTAGAAAATTATCAGAAGCATTTCTGATAGGTAATAAACCGATTTTTACTGCTAAAACAGCCCTTTGAGATATTTTGGGTCGTAGCTCCGTTAGCTCCCTTTTTTTTAAATTCTTGGCCATTTTTCAAACACATTGCACGCCTTAAAGAAAAAATAATTTTATTTAATATATGATTGTATTTGCTCCAATATTTGGCATACTTAGAACTTTTAATTTTCGTAACAAAATCAAATGAAAACAAATTGAGATTAACGAGTTTACAGTTAGTCACAGTACTAAAAATTTATGGAATTTA
The DNA here is from genome assembly GCA_030620095.1 of Kuschelorhynchus macadamiae. Classification (NCBI taxonomy): domain Eukaryota; kingdom Metazoa; phylum Arthropoda; class Insecta; order Coleoptera; family Curculionidae; genus Kuschelorhynchus; species Kuschelorhynchus macadamiae. The sequence goes on from JAUTXW010001351.1 coordinate 822,711, forward strand.
GTCGTATTATTTATTTGCAACCTGTACTCAAAAATCTGTTTTGGGCAAATGTTAAAACGCTCTCAGATGATTTAACTGCAAGATTTTCAACGGGTCAATAGTATTAAATATTTAGGTCAATTCATGTAAATTATAAACTGGTCTTTTTTGAGACGTTAACAACTACTTACTAGATGGCAGGGCCGGTCAAATTTTAAAATTAACGTTTGATCGGATTTACCCCACCTGATCGTAATATTAAGTTTACGGTATTGGTCTAAAAATTTCCCTCACTCAGAGTGTTCAGAAATCGGAATAATTTCCATATAAAAATTGAAAAAGTAATTGAAATTATGACGTCGAAGCTCACTGCTATTATTCCTGTTCCTATCATCTTGGTCATGGAGTTGTAACTAAAAGTTTAAGGCTGCACAGAGAACGTCAACCGGGTTTTTCCTTCGTTAACGCTTAGACTATAAGAAATACAAAGGGTATGGTATTTATAAAGCAATATAAGGTAAAACTATTTGTCAATCTACAGGGTAGCATACAAATGGTACTAAATATATACTTTTTTTTTTAATTTGACAGCCTGTATATCGTGTTGCCATTTTGTTCAGTTAAAAGGAAATCTTATAGGTACGTTTTATTTTTTGGATTTGAATAGAAATTACATTTTTTCTTCAATTTTAGAAATTGTATAGGACTTCTATGGAAAGTCATAGTGATCTATAAAGTTAACTTAATAAAGCAAGATATGGTAAGCAATTTAAGGTATCTCTTACAGAATCCATAAAGGAGTACAATTTGCTCTGAATGGTCCTAGCCCTGACTTGTCCAAATCGGCTTAATGTGCAATTATTTAGATTTTTTTTAACAGAACCCCCTATATGCTTTTATCCGATCGGGTTCTCCTTTATATTACCTTAAATGGTCGATAACTAAATCTTGTGTTTTTCGCTGAAGTTACGTGGTAATAATACGTAATTTTATTATTTAAAACAAGATTGATATGAAATTAAAGAAAAGTGACCGCTAAGATTGAATGGCCCCTTAGGCGTGAAAATAGAGTTACCCATATCTACATTTTGGTATAGGCCAATTTTAAAACAAATAAATAACCCCTGGATATTAATTTGTATTTATATTATTCAGGGTTTATTTAGTTTCGATTTCAGATTGGGTATCGATTTGGTATAGACATCCATATTGAGTATGTAGCAAATTCATATCCATGTTGAGCGGGTAGCTTTTCTTAATGTAATTCAAGTGTATGTAGTGGACCAAAAGTAATAAAGATGCATCTGACTATCTAAAAGAAGAGGAATAAACGGAATCCCATTCAGCGCTACTTGGCAATAGACTCTCCCAGTCTTGGCTCATTCTAAAATCTTTTAGTGTACCTATCTAGAATTACCTATAAGTTTATAGGTAATTACTTACTTATAGTAGTTACTTATTTTAGTGTCTGTATGGTATTTAATTGATTCATTTTAAAAACCCATGTTATTATATTGACAAACTTTGATTTTTCATGTCATAGACGTATAATACAAAATAAATCAAGTGGAGCCCTAAACCTGAAAGTTAGTCTCAGTGTTGTTGCTGTTTTTAGTGGGTTAGTACGTACTGATCAATATCTAGTACTTTTCTTTAAGGAAAAGAAAAAAAAACCTACTACAAAATAATTTTAGAAAGTAAAAAAAAAGAATGCGGCTCTGATTTCCGGAGGAGGACCGTCCGCGTTCAAAACTTAATACTCTAAAAACAAATGTGCGGCTGAGCGGTCCGTTCATAATTCAAACTACTTGATTATCTTCTGGACTGATTATTACCACATGCGTATATTAATAACGGAATGTAATACGAGACATGCGTTGATTTAACTATTTTTTTCGACAATATTCAAATAATAAAGTATGTCTATGACAGGTGCGAAGTCAAATTAAGCCTTCTTTTAACACTACAACAGCGTATCTTCTTTTAGGATATTTAAATAGTCTTATCAAGTCTTAGAAAATCACTATATCAATTTATTAAGTCACTCTGTTAAAAAGTATATATCAAAAGACTAATAATATTAAGGAATATTTACAACAGTTTTATGACCATATCAGCTTTTTTATCCTTATTAATGTGTTCTATCTATAGTTTATAATTTTTTACTGTTAGTACTGTTAAAGTGTTTGCCGCAAAAAATAAAAATCTTTTCTTTTGTTAATTTCTTAGAGGATGATTAGTATAAAAATATATTTAACTTTTATTAACATATTTTTTTAAGATTTAGAATTCGGCCGTTTTAAAAATCAACTTTTCTTTTTTGCTTATGTTTGCAGACCCTGTACTATTAAGGTTCCATTTCGCAAAAATAGATGTGCTAAACAAATTAGTAACATAGTTAGTCGCTTAATGTATGAACTGGAATATTAGGAAATTGTGTTTTTGAAACACATTTTTTTTGTTATGAAAATCTTACTGGTGAGATTAAACTGGACTTATTACGAAACCAATTAGAAATACTTTTAATGGCCCACGTATATAATATTCAATTACAGAAGATTTTTAAAGCATCACTTCAAATATTTTAAGAAATATAACTAGCTGCTTTCTAAAGAAAATTCGTGCTAGTTATTTAAATATGGAAATCGTAATGAATCCAATTTAAAAAGTCTTTAAAACCATTTACAAACCATATTTAGAAAAATGAACGACAATAAAACAGTCACTTGATACGTTGTTTGCTGTTGACAAAATATTAAGCAATTTATCATTAAATATTTTTGGATCAGTTTATAAGGTTTTGCTTACATTAAATGTGTTCTTATATCCATCATTCTTATCTTTATGATCATAGTTATAATAATAATATAAATATTTCCAAGCACACTGGTTTAAATATAGTATAGATTTAACAATAAAGGTATTTAAATGGTAAATCCAGTCAGGTAAAAATAAGCATAAGTGATAATAATATGGATATTACATATTTTTTAGCGTATATTAATAAGTTACAAATACATTTTTTACACAAACTGACCATAGTCTCTAACATATTAAAATTTAGAAAAGTCTTGCAGTTGTTTAGTAATTCTGTTTAGAAATCAGAAGTTTTTTGTTTTCTAATTTTCTAGCATTTTTGTATTTACAGAACATTTTGATTCCCTACTGCATTAAGAAAAAATTAGTCTGCCTGTCTGTCTAACTGGTCCTAAGTGCAAATTAGAAGTTCCGAGATATACAGAATTTCAGTGGTTTTGCATGCACGTTTTATAAAAATGCAAAAGTTAGGGTAATATTTGTGAATTTTTAAAAACGAAAAATTCTAATACGTTAGTTATGCCAACAAAATTATTATGCAATAAAAAAAGGTTGATTTTTGCTAATTGGACACCTTGTCTTAGCAGGGCAGTATTATAAACATTTTTTTATCCCTACTAAGGGACTATATGTTGTCCTAAAACAAGCCCATTTAATTTTGCCAAAACTGGTAAAAAAAGCACGCCGAATGAGAACAAATTGAACGCAGATTTAAATCCAGCTGAAGATTCTCACAATGTGGCATTAAATAGTTTGCTAAAAAGCTTTGGTTTGGGGTATTATCGGCATCAAGAACTTTTCGCAGTGAATATTGACTGCAGAAATTAGATCCCTAGAATTATAATTTAAGCGTTATTTTTTTAAAACAGGCTCAGAAATCATATGACTCAGCAGCTACCCAAAAAGTATTTGAATAAATTCTTTTTGTTTAGCGATAAGGTTATATTTCGAAAAAATGGAAGTGCTAAATCGACCAGCAACATAGATGATCGTTTAATGTATGAACCGGAATAATAGGGAATTGTGGTATTTTTTTGTTATGAAGATCTTACTGGTGAGATTAATCTAAATTTCTTACGGAATCAATTAGAAATACTTTTTATACAAAATACTTCTTTACAGAAAAATTTCAAAGCATCACTTCAAATAACTTAAAAAATTTTAGAAGCTCTTTTCTAAACAAAATTCGTGCGTGAATTAAATTTAGAAGGTCGTATTCAATGCAATTTAATAAATTTTAAAAAAATTACAAAGCAGGAATATCAGCGAAAACAAAACAGTTACGTTGTTTACTCTTAATCAAAATATTAGTTTATAATAATTCAAATTATTAAATATTTTTGTATTGATTTATTAGGTTTTGCTTACATTGAATGTGTTTTTAACTGCATTATTTTTTCCTTTTGTTCATAATAATAATAATAATAATAAGAATACTTTCTTCTTCACTAGCTTCAGATAAAGTTTGAAATATTTCCAAAAGTACGAATTTAAATATAGCACAGATTTAACACAAAATAAAAGCATTTAAATGATAAATCCGATCAAGTAAAAAAATGCAGGGTATTCTATGTAAATAGTAACTTAGTCGAATTGGTCAAGTTATTACTGCTAACACCTTGTATACCAAACAAAAAATATTAGTAGTGTATGTGTGAGTTACTGAAATATCTACGGTATCTAATTTATGTTTTCCTATGGCAACTGCATATATCAGTATGACTTTACATTTTGCACCAAAGAATTTAAGGAACTCTAACTAATTGTCAGCTTGAATATCACTATTTAGTTCAATTCTGCCCCTCTTGTCACATTCAAAGCTTCACTTACTTTAAGCCACCCCTGAATTCGTCGGTGCAAACCACCATAAAAAAGCTCCTTATGATTTCAAATCGAAAAAAATTAATACCTTGGTGACGCACCAGTCAAATTCAAAAGGCAAAATACCGGTTAGGGTTCCTTTTAGCTGAACTAAATGGCAAAACGATATACAGAGTCCCTCATTTAAAAATATATTTAGAATCAGTTTTTTGCGCTTCTCTCTAGATTGCCAAATAATTTTATAGTATGCCGCTGTATACATTTTATAACTTAGGAGTAGCCAAGGCGTAGACCGGTCGATAGCTTAAATGTTTTGGGTAGCAGGCGAAATTATTACAAACATTTTTAAAATTTTCAATTTTTAAAGAATAGCAACGTAAGGGACATACGGTTAACCAACCCACGCCGCGACACCATCATACCGCTCTCCTGCTGCTATGTCCGTCAAGTCGACGAGGAGATAAATGTGGACATAATAAATGTTTTATTGCAGTTACGTGTTGTTATGCAATAATTAACTCGTCTTTTTTTGGCTGTACACATTGTTTTAAATAATAGACTGTTTAAAACGGACCAAATCTATATCTGAAATAAACCAAAACTAACGTAACTTAAATTAACGAAATGAATCAAAGCTGAAACTAATTTCTTCTTTTAAAAAACAATACAAACTGGAACTAATCATACGACAAATTTCCTTTTTGCATTAGTTTTATTTTTTATTTTAAAAAATATAATTAAAGTTAAGAGCACACCGCGGATCGAACCAACAAGCTCAAGAATAGAGGTCGCATGTTATCTACTAGTAGCCACTAAATCTACACAGAAAAAAACTTGACCACAATCAAACATTGGACTGAAAAGTCGAACCATCGGGCAACGTCGTGTCGAATTTAGAGTAATTTGGCAAAACAGTATTATTATGTCCACCATATCCTCTCAAGTCAAGTCATCGTCTCGCCTACCCAACGCACCCCCTTTCTTTGTCACACGCATTAAATAGCCCAATAGCGCAATAGCCCCTTAACTTGTAGGAACTCGGTTGAGCGTGTTGATCGTTGTTTCGCGTTGTTATTAAAATGAGCAGGCAAGGTTTTTCGAAAACATAAAAAGTAAAACTTAGCGCTACCACAGTGAATGGAAAGATTTCTTTTTCTTTACGGTCAAGGACAAGTGTAGCACTACCAAAAGAAGCAAATTTGGAAAAGGCATTTTAAAACTATACACTCAAAATACGCCACCGACTTTTCGATTAGTAGTGAATCCGAAAGACTAAGGTACGTGAGTTAAAAGCTAGCCTCTGTGGACAGCAATCTTTTTTTATGAATCTAGAAACATAATAAAAATCGGTGACATTCGTATAGTTCGTAATTATAAAACTATTGATAAGACAAAAGAAACCTTACGAAGATGCGGAAATGATCGTGGAAGCTGTGTGCAAAGCTGGAGAAGCACTTTTGAAGTACTTTTTGAGAGCTTCAAAAATGAAAAGGTACGTGGCTGAGCCGTGAAGTCTTTTTGAAAATTTTCGTCAATTGCTACCTGAAATAAAAGTTTTCTTGCAATCGAAGGCGAAAAATGTTCAGATTAGAAGACAAAAAATGGCTTGTCATCTAGCGTTTCTTTGTGACATAACGGAAAAGCTTAATAAGCTTAACTTAAATCTGCATCAGAAAGACAAAACGTGACAAGTTTAATAAAAACATTTACAAAGTTCAGATGCATGCATCCCAATTAAGAAGAGGAAAATTGAAGAATTACAAAAACTTGGAAGAAGAGTCTACTTACAACTCAAATCGCAATTCCATATTTTCGCTTAACAGTTGAATAGTCTACACGAGGAATCTGGAAAGATTTTAATAATTCTGGAAGAAGTTATCAGTTTCAAAATTGGTAAATTATTTGATGCTAAATCTGTTGTGATTGAGACAGAAATAGTCTTAGATCTGACATATTGTTGTAAGCTAGAGCATTTGGAAGTACATAACTCTGGAAGCTGAAGCACGAAGAAAAGTTTCCATAACTACGAAAAGTAGCTTTATATTTAAGAGCATTTTTCAGATCCCCTTACCTCTGTGAATTAGAATAAAACGAAACATCGGTCCCGGTTAACAGACGAGCATCTAAATTCCTCTTTGCGCGTCGCAGTTAGTTCTTACAATGTTTAACATGAGAAACTTTGCTGCCAAACATCAAACCGAAAACATGAGTAATAAAAGTATATGCCAGAAGCGTGATTTAGGTCTATTTGTTTAGAAGTACAATAAAAAAATTATGCTTCATAAAAATAAATAGGATTGCCGGGTAATAGAGTAAAACCGATCTAAAAACGATTTAGCTAACGGATTGGATGTGGTACGTTGCAAATTTGCAAACCTGGGCAAACTTAGGATTCATATAAGGGGTCATTTATTTTACCTTGGATAGAATATCGATTTAGAGTGTATTCTATTCTGTTCTTGTTTCTGCACAATACGAATAGGTCCTGTTTGATGGATATTTGGTTTTTCTGAAATTATAGCAAAATTGACAAAATTCTTTTATTTTATATAACTTTACAAAATATTAACAAATACGGACTTTAAACATGTTGCTTAAACTTAATTATTCCTGTACCCTTGTACGAGTTTTCTAGTATAAATTAGTGAAATATTAATGATTTCTTTCTTTTATGTAAAAAAACACACTCAAAAACCTGTTTTTCTTCCGTGCTTACATTAGTATAAACAAGCCGAAGATTTATCTATTTACGCCGATTTAAGCAGCTATGATTCAAGCAAAAATAAGAGTCAATAAAACAATTGAAGTATTTTAAGGTCAGTCAAATTTGCCGATGATTTATAATTTTTCATAATACGATTCACCGATTCACGTATTGAATATACATTTGTACGATATTTAAATACGCCGATTTAGGCAGCTACGATTCGTGTCGTTGCTGTTGGGCAAAACTAAGAGCCGATAAAAAACCGAAGTACTTTATCGTCAGTTAAATTTACCTATGGTTCATAATTTTTTATAATACGATTCACCCATTTCCGCTTTCTATATACACGTGTGCGATATTTTAGCCTGAATAAAATGGCAAACTTAAATACTTCAAATATAAGTTGCATCTGCCGCATTTTGCGTGTAGAAATTAAACAGAGGGCTCAAAATGACGCCACATGATGTTACAAAGTGATCCACAACAAAGTTTAAAATGTCAAGCGTAGGATAGCCTACCGTCTCATCCCAAAATCCAAAAGAAACTTTAAAAATCAATTGCATGTATAAACTTTTTGGTTGAATTTAAATTTATAGATTAGAGTGTTTTCATTATAATAGAGCAATTGTTTTGTCCTGACGAGGCAACTACATTCTTATTTCAAATAAAACAAACAAACACACTATACAGTGACACAATTTAAAATAGATTTTTTAAAGACAAATCCAAGGGTGTACGATATATATATATATATATATATATATATATATATATATATATATATATATTTATATATATATATATATATATATATATTTATATATATACATGTATATATATATATATATATATATATATATATATATATATATATATATATATATATATATATATATATATATATATATATATATATATATATATATATATATATATATATATATATATATATATATATATATATATATATATATATATATATTTCTAATGATTGACTCATTACTATCAAATCATCTAGGTACACCAGGCAAGCTTTCCAAGTAAGACCGCTTAAAACAAGTCTCTCAAAAGTAGCGGGAGCATTGCACAGACGAAAAGGCATTACTTTGAATTGCTACAAACTGCTACCAGTGATAAAAACAGTTTTCGCCCTATCTTCTTCTTGAATAGCTGCTTGCCAATATTCACTCTTTACCTCCATGTTTCTTCGTTACAAGAACTACAGGTGCTAACTACGGACTATTTGATTCTTCGATAACCCCATTTTGAGGTATTTTGTTGACGTATTTTTTAACTTCAGTTAAAACTAATCACTAATCAGATGTACCTGATTAGTGTCGATTCTGTGCTTTACCAAATTTGTCTTTCCGGTTTGGCCGTCCCCAGTTTCAAATATGTCTCTTTCATTTAACATAAAATTCTTATCCCTGTGAAACCCTTCTTCTGATAATGGCCCCATGATTTTTCCATAACTTCTAAAATAAGGATATTTAGGTTAGCTTAATGTTCTTGTGTTGCGAATCAGATTTGTGTAAGTCACAATTAATCGAAGGTCGCAGTCATATCTCCTTTATTAATTTGACTGTAGATGAGAAATATGTTAGCGACCCATACAATAACTATATTGTCTGATAGTACTAAGGTTTTTCCGATCAGGTACTTCCCTGGCTTGCTATTCGTACAGTTTCAGAACCTACCAGGTTTGTTGTTCGGACAACCTTTCCGTTAACTAAAATCACCAATTCTTCGTTCCCAGTTGTTACGAGGTTAAGTTCAGGATCAAATGACAAGACATGTTCTTTAGTCAAGTCCATTCCGATGATGAATTCATCTTCTATAGCAGTCACTATTGTTTAACGGTGAATTAAAGTTGAGCCCAGTAAAAGCTTTACAATAACTTCTCCATATACAGGCGCTGACTCTCCCATTACACTACAATTTTTAGTAGTTTTATTTTGACGAGATTTCTTCTGACTATGGAAATCGTTACTTTGGTGTCTGCTATAATCCACTCTGTTTTTTGACTTATTCTTTCATTTTCAGGCTTTCATGAAGGCTTCACCCTGTTTAGGCAACATCTTGCCCTTTAACACTGCCTAGTAGTCATTTCACTGACTTAAGTTGAGTCTAATTTGCCTTGATGTCCTTGGCAAAATAGCCTTAATCTGCAATCTCTTTGCATATATCCAGTTTTATGAGAACGGAAACATTCTATTTGTCTATTTTGAAATTGAGCCATCAAATGTTGGTGGCTTGATTTTATCACCAGAAACTGCTAGAGGACTAGGGAATATTTGCTTTTTCAGTTCTCTGGTTTCTTTTTTAGGATGCTGAACTTTGTTTCTAATGTTGTCATGAAATTTCTTTTTGGCTTCTACTTGAACTTGTTATACAATTTCAAAATCATTTCTCACTTTATCCATGTTTTCTTCAATTTTTTCCTTTACGTTGTTTATCTCTTCCTTGACATTATCTGCATTCGTTGTTGTTCTCCCTGTCTTCTGGTCTCTACTTCCTATTTTTTTTTGCCTCTTGGTTTTTTTGTTCATCTAAAATATTCTCGAGCTGATCCTGTTCTTCTTGTTTTACTTTTTGTCGTTTAGCTTCTTCATCTTGTTTTTCTTTTTATCCCTTGGTTTCCAAATCTTGCAGTTATTTTAATATTCCCTGGTGTTCTTACTGTCCGTTCTTTACTTCTACTTCTCTTTCTTGTTGTCTTTTAGTTTCTTCGGCTTCTTTTCTTACTTTCTCTCTCCATAAGAATATCTTGTTCTACTTGTAATTTGTTGAGCTGTTCTTCAATATTCATTACTTGTCCGTCCATTTTAGCTGTTTATTGTCTGGTGTGTATCCTTTGGGCTTCTTTTTTTTAAATACACTAGAAAAGTCATATTGGGTGAATCTTAGTTTTAGAATAGAACTTTCTAGAAACAACGAAATAGCTAAAACAAATCAATCTTGTTAATGTCGAAATAAACATTTCTTGAAATTGTTCCTATAACATGTTGTTTAGGTCCAGAACGCAATGGTAAAGTTGAAATTTTCGGAACTTGTTTAGTTTCAAAATAAAATATTTTGGAATTGGTCTGAAATGGCACTGAGAAGGTATTTCTGAGGTCGAACACACAATGGTACAGTCAAAACTCACCGACTTTTGTTAGTTTGGAAATAGAATATTCTAGAAATTTTTTGAAATTGGTCTAATAATGTTTTCTTGAGGTCCAAAATTCGATAGCAAAGTCAAAGCTTACGGATTTTGTTTTGTCTCGAAATAGAATTTTCGAAAAGTTCTTCATAAAGTCATAATATAGTCACAATCAGGTAACTGGCCAAATCCGGGAATAGTTCTCCTTCTGGTTCACCCACAAATGGCTTCAAATTTAGTTACAAACATGCACTGATCACACTTCGACGAATTTTCCAAAGTTTACAATATCTCACTTCCGACACCAATTGTTACGGGTTTGCTTCATAACAACACTTGTTTAACCAATAAAACTAACTTTTATCCAATACTTGGCACAACAAGTAATAGGCTAACACATCTTTTATAACACTAATCCTAAAGGGTTGACATTTCGGCAATATATGTGCAGTGGAAAACTTCCGAATTAATCTGCGCACATCTCGTAGGTAGGTTGAAGTGTAGAATAGCGTGTATGTTTACTTCTAGGCTGAAAGCACCTAAATATGTACGTTTGATGACTATTCTGGGTAGTTTTCCCACGACAGTCACAATACTATTAGGAATTACGAAGAAGAAATAAGAGATAATATCTATTTTTTTGTATATTTTTTTTTCACCTAGTTTATCCCATAAAAATAATATGGTTTCAAAAATAAAATCAGTAACTGAAAATATGTAGTAGCTAATTAAATAAAAAAACAGAATCGCAAAGGGATCTTTTTTTAGGAAGCATTTAGAGTCTAAAAGCATTCAAAGATTAAAATATTATGTAATTAAAAGATATTGCACTGTTATATTAATGTTTAGAGATATCCACTTACATCATCGGGGGCTTGAAGGCAAGAGTAACATCTTTCTTTTATCGTGATTATCTATCTTAGAAATAAAATTTATTTCAGACTTTAACATTGTTACACAGTTTAATTTGATATAAGTTAGATGGTGTGTATCATTTCCATAAATTATGGTTTTTATTTTCAAATATTCTTTTTTAATGATGTTTGCTACAGAAGGAAAATATGTAAAAAGCCAAAATATTACATTTCATCCATTAGTAAAATACGTTTCGAAATTGGTAACTCTTTCATAGTCTGTTATATTTAGAAATAATATGTATTGAAGATAGTAGTCAATAGGTCAAAAAAGTGGAATTTTCAGGATACAAGGTAGAATTAAAATTTTGAAAACGTTTCGAGTTAATCATGTGAGGTACACATTAAATACGTTGATCTAATTAAATATGAGAATCTGTAAAAAATAAAAGTGCTGTATATTAAGTTGATTTAACAGTACTCATTTAACATAATTTCCTTTTTAAATTTCAAATAGCTAAGGTACTGACAACAAAATTATCTATCGATGTGTGTATAATATTTTGATTTCGGTTAAATCTTCAATGAGTTATGATTTTTTAAAAATTTTAGGGTGGCTGGATTTACTTGTTGGGCGTTTATTTGTGAAATACTTTTGGGATTTATCTGCACTCGAGTTGCAATTTCAAATGTTATGTAACCTCTAAGTACATTAGGTGTTAATCGATTGTATCATTAGTTTATTTACTGTTTTAGATAAGTGCTGTAAATAAACTAAAGTAAATCTTATATCCGGATCCAGGGGTATTAAAAGGTAAACCATATCGGCGCTTTAACTACTTATAAAGTCACATAAACTAAAAAAAATATTGTAAGTAGTTGTGAACATATGGATAAGTGTTTTAAGTAAAAAAGCTCTATAAAGTTGTTAGATAAAACTAACGGCTAAAAATTTGCTAAGGGAATTCCAAGGTATCCCAAAAAAGAGACAATAACGCCCTATAGAAAATGTGGAGGGGAAATCTGGGAGGTGTAAAAGGAATTTCGACTGGACAATGATAGCTAAAAAAACACTTTCACAATAAGAAGGTGAACAGAGTTTCATTCAAAAAGCTATGAACTAGAAAATTAGACAATATTACATTTTCACTGTAAGTGTCCAGCTGTCTCATCCAGTGGCGGCTCGTCAGGGTAGGCCTCTGAGGCCGCGCCTCACCCCCAAAATCAAGAAAAAGAGAATTTTTGTATATATCTTTTTATCTATTACCAATTAGAAATATACTTTTTAACAGTTTTACAACATAATAACATTAAAAAAAAAACAAAATGAAATCCCATAATAAATATTTTATAAAATAAATTCTGACCAAAACAAAAAACCGACCGTGCAATCCGTGCAAACCCATTCCTAAAGAAAGTGCTCTCGAATGAGGCGAAATAATTTTAGCTTGGAAAGTTTCGACTTCTGACCTATTTATCAACGGCCGGTGCCGATGCCGGCGAGTCACCTGATTACGACAGAGCGGGATGGCGATTGCCGATGCACGCGTTTTCTATTGCATTCTTGAGGCGATAAATCTGTAGCTTGGATATGCTTTTATTGGTTATTTAAATCACATGACTAGCGAAATATTCCAACGGATTCTTTTTACGTGGTGCGTGCGGCTGAGAAAGAAATAGGAAATAGATTGCGATAATCGCTGATTGAGGGCGTTCTGTCTTTTAAGGTGAATAAATACGCGTGAGTAAGTTTTTGTTTTGTTTTGATTTGGTAAGTTGGACCGTTCCATTTTTTGTATTTGCTTTTTGCTTTTGAAATGAATCCTATTCACGACATTATTGCTTCATTAATTGAAACGCCTTTTTTAAGAAGAAGCGAAACTGAAAAGAAACAGATATTAGGTAGCCGTCCGACGCCGAAAATTTTAGCAATATTTAACGATAAGAGGCAAGGTAAAAAATATTCAAGAACTTTTCAAATATCTTGGTACGAAACTTATAGGTGGCTATGCGGAAGTATTTATAAAGAAAGCTTATATTGTTGGCCTTGTATTTTATTAGGTTGCGTCAAAAATAATTGGAGTTCAGGGGGCGGATATTCGGATTTAAAAAATTTTTCACGAGCAGTAAAATCGCATGAAAGTTCAAGAGAGCATATTAAAAATTCGGTAGCACTTACAAGACTGGAGCAAAATAGGGCGATTATTGCGGATGCACTACAAGAAAATGCAAGTCTTAATAAAATTGTTTATAATGAAAATGTTCGAAAAAACCGTTTATTATTAAATTATTTAATTGATATTACTATTACTTTGGGTAAACAGGACTTGGCATTTCGAGGTCATAATGAAACAACAGATTCTTTTAACCGTGGCAATTTTAAGGAAATATTTGCATGCTTAATAAAAAGAAATGCCGAACTTACTGAACATTGTGCTAAATTTAGTAATATTTTTACGGGACAATCTAAGACTATACAAAATGAACTAATTGGTTGCATATATGACTAATATAGAAGAATATATAAAAAAAGAAATCAATGACACCGATTGTTGTTTTTTTGGCGTAATTGCGGATGATAGTACTGATATAACAGAAAAATCACAGTGTTCGATAACAGTTAGGTATGTGACCAACGGATCTTTAAAAGAAAGATTTTTAGGATTTTTTGACGTTAGCGATAATAGAACAGCAGAGAGCCTTTTTCATTTAATACAAAACAGCTTAGAGCCTTATGACTTTAAAAATAAATTGGTCGCGCAGTGTTACGATGGGGCTAGTGTTATGGCAGGTGAAATAAATGGGCTTCAAACAAAAGTTAGATCTATTGCTCCTTTAGCTATGTTTACTTATTGTTGCGCCCACAGATTAAATCTAGTTTTACAACAGGGAACAAAACTGATTACCCAAAGTCGTATATTTTTTGCCACTTTATTAGGAATACCAAATTATTTCCATCAATCACCAAAACGGTCTTTTGTGCTTAATCAGATAGTAGAAACGCGAGCTGTAGAAACGCGATGGTATACACGGTGTAAATTTTAAACTTAGTGGCTAATGAATGGGACAATTTAATTATAGTATTTGAAACTGTTATTAATGACTTAAGTTCTGGAACAGAATCTATTAATGGTGCAAAAGGATTTCTAAAGCATTTTAATGATTTCGAATTTTGCCTTTTAACGCAAATTTATAAACAAATTTTTAGTTACACTGATGTACTGTTTCAAATATTACAGTTAAAGCATTTAGATATAAATTACTGCATTTCGCAAATAAACCTTGCCAAGCAACGAATTATTGAATTTTGAAACGAGGACCATTTCAAAGAACTTTTCAATATTGCTGAAAAAGCCACTATTCTGCCAACTAACACACGTCGAGGGCAATGTTCTAGCGAGTTTGATATTTTTACTAAATATAAAATATTATATTTCGAAATAATAGATTGTATAATTCTTCAATTAGGGACGCGGTTTGAAAATTTAAATAATTTAAATTTCTTTGCTTTAGTCGATTGCACAAAATATTCGGAATATGTTAAATGCTTTCCAGACGACTTATTAAATAATTTATTAAAAAATTATCCAAACATTTTTGACAGAGATAGATTAAAGAATGAGCTTTCTGTATTGTATAGGGATGAATAATTTTCAAATTTAGATGTCGAAAAAAGTCTAGCTTTGTTATTTAAAGATAAAGCAATTTTTGCGGAAGCATATAAGCTTTTTAATTTAGTTTTAACTATTCCCGCAACAAGTGTATCGGCCGAACGAAATTTTTCATGTCTTAAACGGATCAAAACCTACCTAAGAAACACAATGACACAAGAACGGTTTTCGGGTTTAGCAATGATGTCAATAGAGCAGTAATTACTGTCAGAACTTAGTGAAGACCAAAACTTTTACGATCAAATTATAGATAAATTTGCAACCTTAAAAGACAGACGTCTAGATTTAATGTACAAAAAGTAGTTTTTTTATCTTATTTCATACAACTATTTATTTTAAGTTTTAATAAACTAAATTATGTTTTTATTATCGCAATCACCGCTATATTTTAGTGATAGGTGTACATATTTTACTTGTTTTGTTTACTTTTTATTTACTTTTTTTAGAGTTTATTTTTTTAGTTTTTAATGGTTTAGTAGGGCTATTGGCGATGACCTCCATTAAAAAAAAAATGTCAACGTATCGCAGAATAATACCTCATGGGTGACGTAGAAATTTATTCACATTTAAACAAATTTAACCTCATGTAGCCTCACCCTTCAATATACTCACGAGCCGCCACTGCTCATCAGAGATGATCTCTAGACGCTGCCTAGACGAGAATATCTCCTATTTGATAAAACTGTGTTGCTTGAGTCAGACAATGAAGTAGGTCATTTGGAGGAAATGGGTAGTTTCAAATGCTGATAAATTAAATATATATATGGTAAATCTCGTGTCTTTGTACTGATTTTATAAGTAAAATAAGAAAATGATAAAAATGTAATAGGTGTTGCTTTAGTGTAATAGTTTTACAATCTTTTTGTAATGAATAAAATATAATGATATTTAGTTAAAACTTAACAACAGGCTTTGATTTGATTAATGCGAACTCTATGAGTATTCGTAAACTTTTTTTGAAGGCCCCACTTACATGGAATTTTAGCCTGATTATTATTTTTACTTTTCTATAGAACTTAGCTATTTTTCTAATTAAGCCTCATCTCTTAGATCATGCCAAAACTTTCCCTCGATATGATTTTTTTCCATTTGTTAGGAATACTGAAGTGTGACCCAATTTAGTTCAGTACATAGTCACAGTATATATGTGTAACATATACTGTCTTTTTATTGGTTCCGTCATATTGGATCCCTACCAATACCTAACCTAACCTAACCTGACAGGAGAGGGGATTTTTTTCATGATTACAAACATTTTATTAGGCCGCCATTTTACTTCGCCATCTTGAATTAGTACCGCTATTTTACAAATTGATCCATATACCACAATTACTTCTAACACACAAATAGAAATCAAACATTGAGCAGTTTTTTCAGGCTGAATTGTTAATATTTTATTAAGCGGCCGTTTTGTTGCGCCATTTTGGATTCGTACCAAAATATTGCTAGTTGATTCCAATATAATATTTGATGTTTTTGCATGAGATAAATTGGGTGAATAGTTTTGCAATAATAATTTTTTTTAATATTTCGCTAAGCCGCCATTTTGTTTCTCCATATTGGATTTTTACCAAAAACTTACGAGGCCATCCCCATATGACCCTTAATTGTTGACCAAAATTTGAAGTCAATCGGCTAAGTAGTCTTTAAGCTATGCCCCGAACTGACAGACCGACAAACAGACATAAAGAACGACAGACGGACCGACGGAGTTGATAAAACATATTTTTTGGCATCTAGCGATGCTAAAACGTAAAGATGTGTAATAGTGAGAGGGTGACTTTTTCATGGTTACAAATATTTTATTTGGCCGCCATTTTCTTCGGCAATCTTGAATTAGTACCACTATTTTACTGATTGATTTTATTAAGCCGCCATTTTGTTCCGCAATCCTGGATTCGTACCAAAATATCACCAGTTGATTCTAATATAATACTTGATGCTTTTGCAAAATTTGAAACATTTCACTAAGCCGCCATTTTCTTTCGCTATATTCAATGTTTACCAAAATGTTACCAATTTATTCCCATATGACCCTTAATTTTTGACGAAAATTTCAAGTCAATCGAGTAAATAGTTTTTTACCTACGCCGCGAAAAGGCAGACAGACAGACAGACCGACGAAATTGAGAAAACATGTTTTTTGTCATCTAGGGACCCTGAAACGCGAAGATCTGAAAAAATCTCGGAGAGTGATTTTTTCACGATTACAATACTTCCCTTTTACAAGGGAATTATTATTAAATTAAAAATGCAATAAAACACTTGGCGAACGGGCATTATAGTATAATCTGTAAAAGTATCTAAGAAAACACAAATAATAAAAACGAAAACAAGATATTGAAGTCTAATAAAAGGTTTTTAAACAAAGTCAATAATCAACCAACTTTACTGAAATAGTGAACACAAATATTATTAAAAATTAAATTGTAAATTTATTATAAGAGTTTAGTGTATTTTTTGTATAAAAACACACATACACACAATATTATTATCTCAATAAAACAGCATAAATACCTAAATCTAGTTTGAACAAGACTAATTCCCTGCTTGCAATAGGTGATTGTACATTCAAAATAGTACTAATTAGTAATTAATATGGATTTAGCAAAGTTACCAATCAACCTCGGACTATCTAGGATAAATTATCCTACTATTAGCCATGCGACTACTGATGTGTATAATTACCTTTCAGTAGGGGTATATCGCGTATAGTATTATGTACAAAATTTAAGATAGCTACTTAGTGCAAGACTCTTATAAAAGTAATATTAAAAAATAATAACATACAGGGAGGTTCATTAGTGTCAGGAGGTCAAAAACTGCACAGTGTAAAATTATTTTTCGCTGTAAGCAGTGGTCGAAAAAAAATTGCTGTCTTTTTTAAATAGGAAATAGGAATACTACTATAATATAAAATCAAAGTAACTTGTAATATTGGGGGAAGAATGATTCCTGAGGGTTCTTAAGGCGTGATATATGTATTATCTTATACTGGGTGTTTTCAATAGATGTTACACTATTACGAAATTCAAACCTAATTTAAACTGGTTTTTCAAATGGAACACCATACATTTTATCAATTTCTCTTTTAGGGATTTTCATCCTTTTCATTTCGTCATCGTCAGTTTAATGGATTTTTTTTAACAGTTTTGGTCAAAAGTTATCTTCGCTGCCGCATTATTTTTCATTAAATACAATCAGAATGAGTTTTAAATTCCCAAAAGCCGAAATGATTGATATTATTTTTGTTCTCGCAGGTACAGACAAAAATTATTTACTTGCGACAGGAATATGTCATTAAAAATATCCAGAAAGGAGACAACCAAACAGAAGGGTATTTGAAAAGCTCAAGGAGTGTTTTGAAGAATCAAGGTGTGTGGACTACAGAAAAAACTAGAGAACAAAACGTGTTTTAACGGTTGAGAACAATTCAGATATTATTTTGGCAGTAACGGAAAATCCCCACATTGGCCATCAAGACCTTTTCGACCAAATGAATGTTTCTCGAACATCAGTTCAAAGAACTTTACATACAAACATATTCATCCTTACCATGTGCAGCTTCTACAAGAATTGAATGAAGAATATTGCCAAAGAAGATTGCATTTTTGTGAACGGGGACAACAAAAAATAAGAGAACAAAGAAACTTCGCACATTTAGTGCTATTCTCTGCCGAAGCAACATTTCACAGGAAAGGTAATGTAAACAGGCATAATTTTCAATATTATGATACAAGCAACCCGTATTTTATTAAGATACACACAGAAAATAGAAGGTCTTTAAACGTGTGAGGCAGAGTTCTAGGTAACTACGTCGTTGGGACATTTTTTTTTTCGAAGAACGGGAAACGAGGGGGGTATATTTGGACTTTTTACAACATTTTCTACCGCAATTGATAGCTCATATACCAAATGAAACTCACGAACTTTTGTGGTTTTTGCATGATGGAGCACCCGTCCACTATACGCGAAGAATTATTGAATTTTAAATC
The DNA here is from genome assembly GCA_030620095.1 of Kuschelorhynchus macadamiae. Lineage (NCBI taxonomy): Eukaryota > Metazoa > Arthropoda > Insecta > Coleoptera > Curculionidae > Kuschelorhynchus > Kuschelorhynchus macadamiae. The sequence continues at coordinate 841,700 of JAUTXW010001351.1, forward strand.
TAACCTTTGGACAACAGTGAATTGGAAGAAGAGAACCAGTACCATTGGTGCCTAGATCACTCGACATGACCAAAATGGATTCCTGCGGATATGGATTTGTAAAGGATCTAGTATATAAAATATTCCCCACTACGAGAGAGGACATGAAAGTTCGGATTAAAAATTGTTTCCGAAGTATAAATGTTGAAATGTGCAGAAACTTGAATTTTTCGTTTGAAAACCGTCTTAAACTCTGTATCGATTTTAACAAAGAACCTTTAACATATAGTTAATTAGGTAAAACTTTACTGCCTAAACGTACAGCATAATAATTTACATAGTTATCTTTTGTTGTTATTACTAATTATGTCTTGATTAAAGGGGGTTCATGTAACTTTCCTTTTTCGTGTTCTTTAGCGTTAGTGGTATAAGCTTTCATGTACAGATTTTAACTTTTGGTTTAGTGCTTAGCTTTAATCATTAGTCATTCAAGTCAATTTATTTTCATTTGAACTTTGGCCGATAAAAGGGTAAAAAATCCTGTCATACAGTCATTCATATATGAATAAATGAAAGTGAGGATTTTTTCGCCTCTTTTCCTCTAAAGAACCCTAAATATGCCACTGAACGAACAAGATTCCCCCCACAACAAAAAAATATCGACGTCTTGCAAATTTAAGTAACTTTTTTGGTTTTTAGCAGGTTCTATAAATTAATAGGGGGTTTCCACAAATTAATTTGTTTTTTCTACAAGGTAGGTACTGTAAATTATCTAAATTTATAGTCTTTTTAGTACAAATTTTATATTTTAATTTTACAAATCAAGCTGTCAAGTGTCATGTCATGTTTTAAGAATAAAACTAGTCATTAGTCATTAAGAATGTGTAGACACGGTCAGCCATTAAGTAAAAATGTTTTACTCCAGTTACGGATACAACTAAAAAGAATATAAACATGAACATTTTACATGAACCTTAAGTTAGTTCTTGAGTTCTCATTATTAAATATAATATATAAACTCAATTCCCTTCATCAATGCCATAGTTTGTAATATAATTTTGTTTAAATTTGAATTGTTATAAAAACCTAATATTGTAATTATTTATTAAAATTTCATTTTTGGGAAAAAATAATTAAACTGACCCTTATGCGAATATGCCAATTTGATGTATAGTTATCGCTATCTTGATTATAGGTGTTAAATAGTTAGTTTTTCAGTAGATTTTTCAAAAAAGTGATATACCGTCAAAGTTGCTAGACATAGGCATAGAAATACATTAATAAATTTTGAAGAGGATGAAATTCCCTAGAAGAGAAAGTTATAAAATACAGTGTGTTCCATTTACAAAACCAGTGTAATTTAGGCTTGAATTTCGCAATATTGGTACATCTATTGAAAACTCCCTGTATAAGATAATATATTTATTATTATCACGCATCAAGAGCCCTCCTCAATCATTATTCCTCTAATTTTACCAGTAACTTCGATTTTATATTATATTAGTAAAAAATTATTAAACATTTTAGTATAGTATGTTTTTCATACACTTAGGGATTTTTCCGAATTATTTGGCAACGTCGCAAAGATGTGTTAAACTAGTTATAGTAGAATATAGAAAATTTTGCGACGAATCCAAATATGCAAAAATATATTGGGTGTTCTGTCTGCAACTTTTTTTTGTATTTCTCTATCGTGAATGGTATCTGTGCTATCGAGCTTTGTCATACTAATGGGCTACTCGGTATATGTAGTGGTAGAAATACAAGTGATAAACAAATGACTAAGACTTTCAAAATCCAAAATTCGACCATACACTTTGGTACATAGTTGAATTTATCAACTCCTGTTTTAATTTGAAATAGTTAATTTAGTTTTGTTTTATATAAGAGAAAATTAAAATTTAGGGTGAATCTAGTTAGAAATATTGAAAATAATACAAAAAATTAATAAGAGTAACCACGACAATTAGGCTTTTGATCCTGCGCATTGGAGATCCTTCAAGATGTCTCCTGCGAAACGTGGGAAAGTAGTTGCAATTCTACACAAATCTCAAGAAATATGTTTTCTTAATTGCTCCATTTCAGCAATGTTCGGCATTATTTAATACTAAAATATCTGAAACATGTTTGCGTTTAATAATTTAAACTAGAAATACTTTTATCGTTTAAAATGCAAATATCAAAAAAATTTATGACCGAGAAATGGTAAAAAAATGTGTATTCTTAGTCGTTTATACACCACTGGTTCATAAAGTTCACAGTAATATATTATCATAAAAAAAGTACTTCTGTACATGTCCTTATAATATCAACTTTCACTTCAATTTAAAAAACCTTTATCTAGAAAATGAAATCGTTATGGATCTATATATTAATAAAATGTTTGTCCTATTCTATGCCAAAGAATGACTTGTTATGTAATGCCCCATATTTTTTAAACACCCTGTAAATCACATTTTCGTTTTAAATCAGAAATTTTAGAGTACTTGAAGTTGTGATTGATCTAAATTAGCGATGATCCAAAAACCCTTCTTTTTAAATATAAGTCCAATTATTTATTTAGAATATAAATTTGCTCACTCGTGTTTATGATGCGTTATCAATAACAGGTAATGTCGGTTCTAAACCTCGAATTTGTCGATAGTTTTTTTATGTCGTTCGAATATCGTAAATTATTTGTGTTTCGATATTTACTTTTGTATGCGTAAATAGGAACGATTTTTAGACAAATATTACTTCCCGTGGAAGCGGAGGGCAGTAAAATGAATGGGATGTCATAATGCCCTAAGTGTTACCACAGTTTCATGGTATTAAAAAATGTCACACAGGAAAAAAATACTTTAATATTTATGTTATGATGACTAATAAAGACAATTTTGGCCGTGAACATCCTTTCAGAATTAGGCATATTTTACACAAAAAAAGTAATGGTTAAAAACATAATTGAGGTAATATCTGTAGGAAAAAAAAAAGTAAGGGTTCAACTAAGTTCACTTAAAGACGCAAATGACCTAATTAATAATAACAGTTTGGAACAAAAGCAATTACACGGTCTTTCATTCCTAGTCATATTCTAGAGACAAAAGATTAAATTAAAGGTGTTGAAACTTTCATTATATTTTTTTTAGAATATTAAGTTATCAAACAAAATTTCAAAGTTTAAAGGTTTACGAAAAAGATATATATAATGAGGGAAAAACAACTGTAACAGTTAAAAAGCAGATAGTGCTTTTAACATTTGAAGGTAATATATTACTCGCAGAAGTGATTATTGATAGCGTTCTTTTTTAAGTAAATTCGCATTAATGTAAGTTAATCCAATGCTATAGATGCTTGAATTATGAACATATTTCAAAGCAATGCAAGTCAAAGGACACTTTTTGTTATTCCTGCGCAAAAATTAAATCGGCAGAAGTTGAACATAAACGATTGGCAATATAAATACATTGTATAGATTGCAATACAGGTAGCCATAAGTCAAACTTTAAAAATTGTCCTTTCTATATAAAACAAATAAATATTAAAAAAAATATGATTGACAAAAAATTACATTTAAGTTAGCCGATTTATATTATAATAATTCTTATTGTGGCAATGTTAGTATTATCCAACTATAACAAACACAGCTCACCAAAATCAACAATCCAGGAATGCACCAAAAAATTTTAATTTACCTATTTCGTAACCTATTATAGTTGGGACCGAAATGCAATGTAATACTAAAAAGAGGAAGTTTAATACTGCGTTGTTTTTAGACTTTCTACACCAGAAACTTCTCATTATAATCAAGAACCTTTCGGCAGTCGTAACACAGGAAAAAAAAAGATCTCATCGAAAAAATGCTGTGTACTTCATTAAATTAATAAAACATTTTAGTTGTTTAGAAGAAGTAAGAAATTTGCAAAAAGATACTATTAAAAAAAGTTTTGTATAATTGCTCTTCAGCACTAAAATAATGTCTTGAACACTTCAAATTGTGCAAGGGAATGCCAAATCCGTTGTTAAAAAATCGGTAAATTTCTTTTACCCGAAACTTCCCTCGCTATGAATATAACCCTTTATTAGGAATAGTGAAGTGTGAGCGAATTTCGTTCAGTACATAGTTATTTAGTAACACATATAAGCCTTTTAACAAACTGTCTTTTAAAACATTTTTATTCATTGCCATTTTGTTAGATCATATTGGATTCTTACCAATATTTTACCAGTTTCAACCTACGCCACACTTGATTTTTGGGCATTGTTTAAAAAAAATTCAAAAAGTAGTTTTTATATCAGCACACTTTGTTACGTCATGTTAAATTTATACCAGTTTATCCCTAGATCACATTTCATTTTTCCTTAAAATTTAAAGTTAGTTGAATAACGTTTTTTTACGTTGATTTAAAAAATATTTGGCGCCGTTTTCTTCTGCTATCTTGAATTCGTACCACAATTTTACCAGTTTATCTCTATATCACATTTAATGCTTAAAATTCAAATTTTGTGCTAATAGATACTGTTTTCAACTCGCTGCTAGTAATCGGAGGCAACAACTGATCCCGTTTGTCCGAATTCGCAAATAACGCACTTCGTAGGGGTTAGCTGACGCCGCCCGCCGTCAAAGTTGCTAATCAACCAGAACCAGTGAATGCAATGTTTATTTATCTATTAATTGTTATGCGTTTATATTTATTATATTGCAGGTGAAATATTGTTATTTATATTCTGTGTTTCAGACTTCAGTGCAGCGAATGAGGTAAATGAATTATTAGTAAGGCAACAAAAAGCATTCTTTATTTATTCAGCTGCAATGTATTTTATATCAAGATCCAAGAAACCTACACTGAAAAAAGACTTATTTTTATCTTATATCTTTATGAGCCTCAGAAACAAAAGAAAATTATTATTTGTATATAATAATTCCTAAAAAAATCTTTTCAAATACCCCTGAAGACTTGATCAAACCCATTGTTCATATTGAATAACCTAAATATTGAAAACTTGGGAGGAAACTCGTAAAAGAATAATATACAGGGTGTCGCAAAATGAATGACACAGTATGGAACTGCAGATTCCTTGGATAAAAATATTGAAATTGTTCTAAATTAACTAAGTTCAAAAGTTAATAATTTATAACCGAGATACAGGGTGGGTGATTTTCATAATTAATTTATTTTCTAAACAATATTTTGGCATGCAATTTGGAGAATGAGAGTTTTTTGAGGTAAGGAATTTGAATTTATTGATAATTTTGATGTAGATTGTTGAGGGCGCTCTCTGCAGTACTTCAGCTACAAAAACGAATTGTAACTTTTTTGTGCCTTACTGTATTTGTTTTTATTAAAATATAACTTTTCTCGTAATTTTTAAGCAAACATTTATACCTTTTAAATGTCGTTTCCAGCCACTGTATTCGAAATTTTTACATTTAAAGTGCCCAGTGCGCTTTTCAAAATGTTTAAGATGGATTTATCGCTGGACCTTCATCATTTTATTTTTTTTTCAAAATATTTATTTACCAACATAAAAACTTAAAATTAGGCTCCCATCAAGTTGTGCGCATTCATGCTTTCTTCGGTTCACACTGTTTTGCAACTTAGAATTTGTTGAAAAAAATCTGTCAATAATTCATTAGCTATTAGAGTGATAGGTAATATAATTTAATCAAAAACTCAGAGTACAATAGTAGTTCTTATTTAACCTACATTTTTTTAAAGTTTTATCAATTTAATAAAAATTATGAATAGTACCATAAGACTACTGAGAAATTAAAGGGCTATATAGAAGTGATATTTTTAATAAAAACATAAATACAGAAAGTAAAGCACAAAAAATAATATTATTTAAAAATGCTGCTGAGTAAACTGAATTTCTAGAAGCATTGCATTGTTGAAACAAACACATTTAGTTTTAAAAAAATGTTTCATTGATTGTTTCGCCAAAATCAATCGAACGTTTTTTTTTCAGTGTACGTGCCTTCTTGATGCAAGCTGTATCTCTATTTTCTTAGATAATACTACAATATACAGGGTGATACATAAATTAGTTCATATCAACGTCATTTTTTTAAATGGAACACCTTGTATATTTTTGCATTTTTAGATTCCTCGGAGAATTCTAGATATATTTCATGTATGATACTATACCTATCTTTAACGTTTACGAAATATTCACTTTTGAAAACTGACTTTTTAGCACTTTAACAAGTTGTAAAATCTAAACTTAGAAAACGATGTACCCAATCCTATCTTGATTTTATTTTTTATATTTTATTTTATATTTAGCTATCGATCGATACCAACTTTGAGTTTAACCGGAGGTTAAATTTAACCGACATTTTATTACCACAGTTTAAATTCTAAGTTATTATCAATTGATGTAGTTTACGAAAAACTGAGATAGGAATTGCAAACCATTTTCCCTCACTTTTGAAAATTTAAATTTTACAGCCTTTTAATACGCTAAAATTGAAAATATTCAAGTGTCAATATTTCTCAAACAGTTGAAGATAGGTATAGGCCATTATACATGAAACATCTACAATTTTCCTTAGAATCCAAAATTGCAATAACATACAGGGTATTCCATTTTAAAAAAAGTGACGTTAATAAGCTTAATATTCTCTTTTTTTTTTTTTTTTTTTTTTTTTTTAATGGCCTTAGGCATAGCCTATTTAGCCACGAATACAACTTAAATATTTCTCTCAAAAATCGCTATTCAATTATGTGCACGGTTAGAACATACTAACTGCGATCCCTCCCAATACGGACTCAGCAAAAGAACAAGACAAGGTTACACGCTTCTCGCCCTGGGACCAACTCAGGACTTTTATTTTATAAAATTACATAGGACTGGTAGGTCCGGGTAAAAGGTTGAAAAACATATAGGGAAAAAAACAAAGGAATACTCAAATTTGACCCTAGATTCTAACCCTGCACAGTCTTAAATATTTTATAAAAACACGCTCAATTTCTATGTCTGAGATAACCTTACGCATAAATTCCAAATGATTCATTGGCAACAAATGGACTCTACCCAGCTGGGACAAAAGATAATCAACTGCTTGTTTATTATGCTTACAATTAAGGAGTTTATGATTTAGATCGTCAATTGTTTCATTATCACAAGTACATAACGGACTGTTGCTCAGTTTCATTTTATATAAGTGATTATTAAAATTCCCATATCCTGCCAAAAATCGGTAATATGAGACTAGCAAATACCGAGGTAATTTGATTTACCATGAGCATAATTACTAAACTCCTGTCTCCAAATACTTTCAGACATTTCTCTTACAATTGACAACATGACAGCCTCTTTTGTCGCTTTATCAACCCTCTCATTTCCTGACAATCCTGTATGTCCTTTAATCCATATAAACTCAATCTGAACCTCTTTTGAATTGAGTAATGGCAAGATTGCTAATATATTTGCAATAATAGCATGTTTGCAATAACTATTATTCCCCAAAGCTTGTAAAACTGATAGAGAGTCAGAGAGAATTACAACGTTAGAGACATTGTTTCCTATATTAACAAACTCTAGTGCTTTTAAGATAGCTACGACTTCTGCTGTAAAGATCGAAGTAAACTGTTCACATTTAAACTGTTTAGTTACGTTCAGCTCTTGAATGGAAAAAGCATACCCTACTCCCTTTTCACTCTTGGAACCATCTGTATATATTTTACAAAAATGACTAAAATCACTCAACGTTATTTTGAGTACATTATGATTTAGTGATGGGAAATCAGTAAATTTTGGAACAATTATTTTAAGATGTTGTTAGGTCGTATTGAATGGAATTTCATATAAAAAATAAGAGTTATGTTTATGTATAACATTTTCAAAACCTGCTGTGCGAGTAAATGCATCAGCTAAAGGTGGACTATTTTTATTTTTCCAGAAGGGTTTTGTCAAATTAGATACAATACAATACAAATTTGTTAACAAGGATATTATTATAAAATTGTCGATTTTTAAGGATAAATTTGCAATTGAATTCTCCTAGTTGACAGAGGTGGCTCACCGCATTCTGAAAGGAGAGCTTGCATTGTGGTTAAGCTATGACTGCCCAGCACCAATCTTAACGCTTCATACTGTATCCTATCAATTTTTTGAAGGCGTAAGTTACAGGCCGACCCATAAAAAATGCATCCATTGTCTAGAATGGATCGAGTAAAAGCTTTATAGAATATGAAAGAGGTACTGGAATCGGCGCCCCATGACCTTTTTACAACTGCTCTAAGGATATTTAACCGTTTATCCACTTGATTCAGATCGTGAGTTATATGTTCATTCCAATTTAACTTTTGGTCCAAAATGACGCCCAAATATTTAAAGGACTGTAGCCAGGGAATCGCCGTTCCATTTAAGATATTTTCTGCACGAGTAAATCTATGCCTAGAAAACACAACTAGTGCTGACTTATTACTAGAGATATTAAACCCATTAGTGGGGAAGTATGAATTACATATAGACATAATGTGGTTAAGATTGGTCTTACATAACTCCATTGTTTTTTGCTTGCTATAGATACAGAAACCATCAGCAAACTGTAAAACTGTAGCCTTTAGATCTAAGCTGTGGAAATCAGCCGTGTATAAATTAAAAACTAAGGGGCTTAAAACTGAGCCCTGGGGAAGTCCAGAAGAGACTACTCTGGAATAGCTAAATGTGCTACTGCCTATTTTAATGGATATATTACGGTTTATAAAGAGTCTAACTAAGTTAAATACTACCCCTTTAGGAATTTGTAAAATTAGCATTTTGTCTATTAAAATATTAAGATTAACATTATCGTATGCACTACTTATGTCTAAGAATAAGGCGGATAAAAACTCATTGTCCCTATTTTCTTGAATATCGGTGACTAGGTGTGCAAGGCAATCATTAACGCCTTTGCCCCGCCTGAAACCAAATTGAAAATATGGAGTAAGGTTTTGTGTCTCACACCACCATTCCAAACGATGTTTAATTATTCTTTCTTATGTTTATAGCACACATGAGGATAGGGCAATTGGCCTAAATTCGTTGATTTTACCAGGTTTGTTAATAGGAACCACTGAATAATTTTTAATTATAGGTATCTCATCACCTCGGTATATAACTTTTTCAAAGGCTAAGCACAATAGCTTTTTGGCAGAGTGGGGTAGGTGTTCAAGCACGCTATATGTAATACCATCAACGCCAGGAAATTTATCCTTTTGTTTTTTAATGTTTTTATCTAACTCGGCAAGCAGGACGAGTTGGGATAAAAAAATACTCTCACTTATTGTCATTTTCGGGATTTCTTGACTCACGAAGTCTGGCGCTACCTTTTTAAGAAGTGTTTCAGCTATGTCTTTTGAAATGGTCTATACTATCTAACTATTTTTGATAGAATTAACTCGTTTCCATACTACCGAAGTAGAGGTATGAGCGTTTAAACTATTACAAAAAGTTTGCCAACTCTGCTTGGCTTTATTTTTAAAAGTTAATTTACATTTTGCAGTAGATCTTTTATAATTAAGAAAATTTTCTAGGCTCATATTTTGACGAAATTCTTTAAAATTTGATTTCCTTTGCGTACTCAATTGTTTACATTCATCATCCCACCATGGAGTAATATTTTTATATTGCCAAATTTTCTTTTTCGGAAAATTTTTGTTGGCAGTTCTGCATATAGCGCTAACAACGATTTCAATTATTTGATTTGCATTTTCAGGAATATCTTCGTTAGCAGGCATACTCTGATCGATTTCATAGGCATATAAATTCCAATTAACATTCCTCAGATTCCACCCAACAGTACTATCCAAGACACCCATTGATTCAGTGACATTCTCATTAAAATTTATCGCGACAGGAAAGTGATCTGATCCATAAGTGTCCTCTAGTACCTTCCAGTTAGATCAATATAAATGTTGGATGAAATTATACATAAATCAATTGCTGAACTGTTTTTCGGTCCACCTATTCTAGTGTGACTACCCTCGTTCCTTATAATCAAATTTTGAAAGTTGTCTAATGAGTTCAATAAAGTTGTGCCATAGTTGTCATTGTTACTACACCCCCATAAAGTATGGTGAGCATTAAAATCTCCAGCAATAATGCAATATTTATTTACCTGCGAAAAAATTGTTTCTTTAATATTCTAGTATTAGCTAAAACATAAAAATCGACGTGTCCGAGCGTTTTAAGTTAAATTTAACTATATATTCCTATTACTCCAAGCTTTTCAGCAAAAGTTAATTTTAATAAAAATTATTATTATTATATTATAATAAATTATAACTATTAAAAATGTATATCAATAAACAGCGGAAAATGTTTGCTTGCTCTATCCTATTTTGACATACAACTTTATGAAAAATACGAACATGTTTACAAAAATAGACAATGCCTTTTGTAGGTGCCCACGTATACTTGCAAGCAAATCGGCGAAACGTTGAAAATTTTACCGATATACATAGATTATCATACAAATATGCCACTAACTAAAAGTTTATTATTAGATATTTTACGTCTCGCGTTACATTCAAACAAAACAGCCCTTGTCATTCCTCGGGCACGTTCGGCTAAACAGGATCAATTGTTGCCCCCTGGTTACTAGACGCAAGTGTGTTTTCAGGCTGATTTTTTTAATAGTTTAAAAGATCGCCATTTTGTTTTGCTATCTTATATTCATACCAAAATGTTAACAGTTCATTCTTATACAACACTTGATTGTTGTGCAAAATTTGAGATAAGCTAGATTAGTTTTTTCAGTAATATTTTTTTAACGTTTCACTAGGCCGCCATCTTATTCCGGCATATAGGATTTTCACCAAAATATTACCAGGTCATCCCCTTATGACCCTTAATTTTTGAACAACATTGAAATCACTCTGATAAGTAGTTTTTAGACATACAAATTGACAGACGGACTGACAGAATTAAAAAAACCTATTTTTTGGCGGCTAGGATAAAATGTAAAGGTATGTAAAACCTGAGAGGGTGATTTTTTCACGATTAAAAATATTTGATTTAGCCGCCATTTTGTTCTGCCATCTAGAATTAGTACCTCGGTTTTACTAGTTCATCTGTATATCACTATTATTTTTGGCACACAACTTGAAATCAATCCATAAAGTAGTTTTTCAGGCTGAATTTTTAAATATTTTTTTAAACCACCATTTTGTTCCACCATCTTGAATTCCTGCAAACATTTTACCAGTTGATTCCTACATAATACCTTATATTTGTGCAAAATTTAAGATAAATTGGATAAGTAGTTTTTTAGCAATAATTTTTTTACCATTTTTCTAGGTAAAAGGTAAAATGGGAATGTAGTTTGTATTTCGTGCAATTTTTTTATTTAATTAAAAACGTAGCAGAGCGCTTTGGTCTTTCGCCATCATCAGTGCCACTTAGTCAGGTGAGCACAGGAAATCCAAAGAAGAAACATGATGAGACAAAACAGTGAACATTTAACATTTGTTAACGTCACGTAACCTATACCTTGTTAACCTAACCTGCAAAAAGATTTGCCATTTGAAGCGACCATATATTAAAGTTTCAAGATCTCATGGTTTAAATCGCCAAAGGGGGTGAAATAATACATCCTTTGTGATATTTTAATGTGTTTTTCTAGATGTGACGTTAATAAATTTTAAATGTTCACAATTTTGTCTCATCATGTTTCTTCTTTGGATTTCCTGACCTGACTAATTGGCACTGATGATGGCGAAAGCCGAAAGCGCTCTGCTACGTTTTTAATTAAATGAAAAAATTACACGAAATACAAAAGTCTCTACATTCTCATATTGGAATTTTAACGAAATGTTACCAGGTCATCCCCATATGACCCTTAATTTTCACACAAAAATTTTAAGTCAATCGCGTAAGTAGTTTTTAAGCTATGCCGTGAACTGACAGACAGACAAACAAACTAACAGAAGGACCGACGGAATTAATAAAACATATTTTTTTCGGCATCTAGAGACTCTAAACAGTTGATTCCTACGTAATGCTTGATTTCTGTATAAAATTTAAGATAAGTTGGTTAAGTAGTCTTGTTGTAATAATGTTTTTAATGTTTTATTAGTCCGTCATTTTGTTTTGCCATATTGGATTTTTTCCAAAATGTTACCAGGTCATCCCTATATGACCCTTATTTTTTTACCAAAATGTGAAGTCAATCCGGTAATTGGTTTTTTAGGTATGCCGCGAACAGACAGACCGACAGACAGACCAACGGAATTGAGAAAACTGGCATCTTGTGACCCTGAAACGTAAAGATCTGAAAAAAATCTCGGAGGGTGATTTTTTTATGATTACATTACTTCCCTTTTACGGGGGAAGTAAAAGAAGTTTAGAATTTTTTTTTCAAAATTTTATTGATATTGTTTTAACTACTGAGACATGGTTTAAACCTAGCCAAAATATTACCTCTTCAGGATACAATCTTTTAAGGCAAGGTAGAGTAAATGAAAACGCCATTGTTGCCATATTTATTAAAAAAAATGTATCATGTACGCTTGTCAGTTTTGGTCTAGTTGAAAGTGTGTGAAGCTAAAATATGTATCGATAATAAAAATATTACTTTTACTTCTATTTATATGTGAAGATATACTTAAGTGCCTAATATCCAAACGAGTGTAAAACGCTGGGGACAAGTTTTACTCCTTAGTTATATCGAGCGGCGTATTTCAAATCGCCCTAAATTTACAAATACAGATATAAAATATGTTCTTCTTTTGGATAGCATAAATGAAGCCGCTCAACATAGTATTCGATTTTATAAGTCTTATTTAGGTATTCCTAGGCCTCCTCCGCTATCATCTTGTTGAATGTGACACAGAGTTACACAAGAGAAAATAGGCTAAATTACAAAAGCACCCTTCTCTAGAAAATTATATAAAATGTAAAAAAGTTGAGGCTGAGAAAAAAAATTCTTTAAAAAGAAGGCTAGGGAAAGCTGGGTAGCATGGTCCAACAATTTTGTTAATAAAGGTGAAGTGATAGTTTGATTATTATATTGTTAACACCCATTCCTTTACCTACGTGAAAAAGCATTACGATAAAAAATCAGGAAAAGTTGCAGTCACCACTGATAGTTGAAATCTGGCATATATACAAAATTAAAAAAAATACATTTTTCCTTTACCATTTTTCAAAAATTTGAGAAGAAATGCAGTTTCTGTCAAATTTATCTCGGGTAGATAGCTTTTTTATTGTCATTTTGCATTATTTTTTATGAAACAACTTTTTGCTAACTCAAATTTTAATAAGGTCGACTATTAAAAAAAATCCCATAGATAGCGGACTTTAATTATACAAGACTATATGTAACCCATAGAATAGAATATGGGACACAATGTACCTAATAATAACATTTGTGTGAAAATCAAACTTTTAGTGGAAATAATCAAATATTTGATAGACTTATATATATTTTTGAAACGGGACCTTTTAAATTATACAGTGTCCCAAAATAAGGTTCGATCTAGGTTAGGTACCTAGTTTGAACCTTATTTTAGGAAATATAAGTTAGAAGGACCCATTTAAAAATGATTTTCCTAAAATGGACCATATGTATAATTAACAATAGAAAAGTGACTCTAGCAAATTGTCAGTTTTTTATAAAAATTAACCCAAGCTTGTTGCAAGGTAGTAAATAAAAAACTGCCAAAAACATCTCGAGATATTGACTTTAAAATAACAATAAATAATAAAGAGGAAACCTTTCAATAATAAAATACAGCTTGTTAAAAACTTCAATTTTTACATAGCTTCTTAATCATCAAGTGCAACGCAAAATAAAATATTTAAGAAAAGCATTACCCGACGATAATTCTACACGGAACAAGCATCCGAAAAGTTTATTTAAATAGATTAAGAAATGTCGGAACGACTGACATTTGAATAGCATGTTAAAGGAAACTTTTGCCATTCTTTTTGTCGAGAAGTTTACTTAGAGATACTTGGAAACAGTTATTTTTTTCGCACAATTTACAAAATCGACTTATGTCCTTCTCAGACTCAGAACCACGAAATTTTCCTATTTTTAATAATATCTTAAAATCGTTTGCACATATAACAAAATCGTCGAATGAAAAATGTCAATTTTTACGAATGTCTGCTTCAAAAAATCAGCCAATCTGGAATGCTTTATGTGGATTTTTTAAAATTACCTGTGAGTTTACTGAGTGTAAACTTAATTAAATATCCAGAAATAAATTTATACCTAGGTAAAAGATGAAAACATTACTCAGGCATGTTACTTTTCAGTACATTTTAGTAGAAGCTTGACTTTAAAAATGCTTTTTATTTTTAACTTTTTAGTATTTGCACTACACATGACTGACATTTGTCCAGAACAAAATTTTTTGAGAAATCGATATTACGGTCTCCGATTTGGAAAAGAAATTTGGACACAGGTATATATAAACTTTAATATCTTTAATATTGTAATGTCATCCGAGTTACAGATGTATGCAGCTCAATCGAACATCGGGAAGCGAATCAAAATAGACATCCTGTATATACAATCTAACTTTTGATAAATAATGCAAATCTATTTTTACTGAGACCGAGACTTGGAGTCTTTTTCTATGTTTGTTATTAAAATTATGTCTCTTTGAGAAATATAGACAATTTCTTTGATTTTTATAATGCCAGTCAGGCTAAATTTGTCTAGTTATAGAGAAAGAACCTATAGTTGCTCATACGGATGTAATTGAGACTGTTTCATCTTTTACCAATCATTTGTTAGAGTCAGGTGATGACTTTTCCATTTCTGACGTTAATAATAGCTTAATATTTATTCCACATATGATTATTTTTAGTATGTCGGAAATTCGACGATATGCAATCGACATTAAAAATGTTCCTATGTTCAGATCTTGCTATAACTACAAACATGGATAGTAAAAAAAGTTAAAAAAATCGTTGAAATGATTGAACATGTTTCATTAGGTTCGAAACGTTTTAATACGATTAGACTAATATTATAATAAGATGCAGTAATTTTAATAGGATGCAGTAAGAGTATACTAAACTGCAATAAAAAATACATGCCGTATTTAAAAAAATCGTCTGATGATAGTCGCCAGCATTCGAGACGCCGAAATTAAAATCTGTGCTCACAGTTTTACAGATGACAAAAAGTTGCAGCGAAAATGTAAAATTAATTTTAGTTTATTTTTTCAAAATAGACCAGCAAAAAATAAGAACGAAATTGTATTTTTTTCGTTTTTTTCACGAATATCTGCATCATTTTGAAAATTTCTCGACAGTATACCAATAGCTCTTTGTAAATTCCGAGATCCCAATGCTCGTACCTCGAATTTGTAACACCCTATATAATACCATATTATTGTATTAAAGGAACATAGGAATGTCTGTCAAAATGGACTCCAGAATGACGAATAATGTTTAATAAAAGCTTGCAAAAAAATATCACCGGTCCTTTAAATTAATTAGCGTCACTAAATGATATTAATCAATATATTACAAGTATAGAATAACGTCAAATACGTGACACACCACACGAGGTGAGTTTACCCTAAGTATAGATTCAATTTTGTATATAAAGTTTGAGTCACTTCGAGCTTCATTGAGGTGACCTCAGATTTAATTGAAACAACAAAAATCCTTTCCCACCTTGTTGTTTTTACACCTCTTGTCTACATACTGCATTCTTCTACACACTTCTTATTGTTTATTTTAACAGAAGTTTTCTGAACTAGAAGGATCTTACAATTTTTATCAGTAAGGACACAAATTAAAATCACATTTTTTCCCTGAATGTGATTCAGAGAGGATCTTTTGTTCATACGTTAAACGCTGCCAAATATCAGTCTTTCAGCATCGTTGGAAATGGTCGTCAAAATTACTAGAATAGAACAATCCTTAAAATAAAGAGATAAAAAACTAAAATTCGGAAGACCCTGAAGGCTAGAGATCCGCTGAGAAGCAAAGTAATATCTGTAGTAGCATACAGAATTGGCTTTCGAAGTATGTTTTGCAAATTAGGTTGATCAACCAGACTTGAAATCAAGTAATCACATAAATATCTCCTCTACCAGCCATAATGATTCTATACCCAGAATTATAACACGCGTAATATCCGTAGATGAAAATCCTTTGGAGAACAAGAAAAAAAGTTTTGCAGAAAACTATAGAGCATGAGAAGCTTAACATTTTTCGTTTGTACTGTTGTTCTGCAAAGTTGACAGTTTTCAAAAATTAGCGGAAGCCTTAATAAAAATTGCCAGTTTTGAGATAACGACTAGAGCACAACTTTCATTTTTGGGGACTTTATAGGATTTATAAAAAATATGTGTACCAGATTTTATGCTAGTGTATTTTTATTTCAATCTTTCCAATTTTAACATATATTGATTGAACTAATATCATTACCGTTAATGATTATATTTGCCTTTTAACTTGATAAAAATAATGTTCTACTTAACCTGAACTGTATTAATGAACAAATGTGTTTAACCTTAATAATACACATGACTGAAAGATACTACACAGCTCATTAATAATATTATGATTATTTTTAGCCCATTTTAAAAAAGCTTCATCATGATTTTGATCAGAACGCCAGTTTTATTAAACTGAATGGAAAGGAAGAACAAATAATTTTTTAACGTCGAGAACATTCGCGAAATAGTAATTAGCTCTGATGGGAGCTTAGCGTTTCAGCGGGAACACGTTGGATCCAATAGAGTTTTTTAGTACGGTAGCAGATAAAAATATAAATCTCTATCTATGCTTGGAGTTTTCAATAAAGTTGGCAAACACTGTTTTAATTAGAAAAAAAATTATGTACCTCGTACATTTAAAGATATTTGATTCTAATTTGGCACCCTATAAAGCGTAATTAATATCAGCCGTAATAAATTGTAAAAAATTATACAGGTCGTAAAGTTTTTTTCGAGTCACGACCAATTTGATTGCCTCAAAAATTTCTGTAGCCACACTGCACGGTTTTGAAGTAATTTAGAAAAATGTGTTTATAAATACGGACATTTTTAATACTACTCTCATATGCACCAACCAGGTCATTTCAAAATCTCTCTGTACACTGAAAATGTCGGTATCCATTATTAGGTTTGTCGTCGTTGGGCGCATCTGATTGGGTGCCCCTCCATCAAAATGGGGACGTCAGGAACTTGCTGCACATTGCGTCTAGGTACAATGCAAGTTACTCAGCACAATAACCTGTTAGTCCACTGCCCTTCGACGAGACATGCTATTAAGTGTGTTACCGGCCCGATGTATGCCCATTGTGGGTTACTCAAAGGTAATCGTACCCGTTTAAGTTCACTGGCTGCATTGATTAATTAGACCCAATACTTAGAATAAAGTTTTCTCAGTTCGGCCAACGATTGAATGTATTTGGCTCGCCTCTTCCTTTCTTTAATAACTGAGCAATGTCTGATTTGTTGCCATGCAGCCTAACAATAGTAAGAAAAGCGAAGTTCCAATAAATATTACAGTTGTCATTTTCCACTACATCCTCGACTTCCTCTGGGATATGAGGTATCACAGGAATTTTTGCGAATAACGTAGTAATGTGTAAGAGCGGCATTAGGCCATTATGACCCTACACTTAACATCGGGTACATAATAATATTTGGTTGTGCCTATGCGAATCTTCTGTGTTTGCTAAGTAAGTGCATCCTGATGTTATGTGCTGAATAGTTTCTGATTTTTGATGGTATTTTCTGTACATGCCCGATTGTATGTTAGGATCCTTGAATAAAAATGTCTTGTAGTTGTTGATGTAACGCTGAATCGCAACAATGAATCCTTTAGTTTATTATTAATGTAATTATTATTATTGTTACTTATTATTATTTGTTGTTTATAAGATTTTCATTTTTTATTTTCCTCCACAAAAACGATGTTTTATTCCAGGAAATGGAATTTTACCGAATGTTTAAATATTTTTTAGGCCACCATTTTGTTTTTCTATACTAGAATTTTACTAGTTTATTTCTGTTTCACATTTGATTTAGTTATATCACATTTATGTGCAAAATTTGAGCTCAATTGGAGATGATACGATAATGTTTGTTTTAACATTTCATAAAGCCGAAATTTTATGTTGGCATATTACATTTTCACTAAAAGGAACAACTCAATCCCCATATGACTTGATTTTTGACCAGAACTTGAAGTCAATCGGATAGGTATTTTTAGCAATTCCACATACAGACATGCCGACAAACAGATGGAAATTATACAGCACTGGCACTATAGAAAGCCGTATGTCAGAAAGAAAAGCCGCGGAAACCTATAATGTTAACAGATCAACTCTCCAATTTAGACGTAGTATAAGATTTAAAAACAAAACTATCCTCGGACCTTCTCCAGTTTTAACTATTGAAGAGGAAGAACAGTTAAAACATTTCATTGTAAGCAGCCTTATAAAACGTTTTCCTACACATGTCAAGGATATTAAATGGCCAGTTAAAAGATTTTTGGATGAAAACCCAAGCGAGAATCCATTTAAAGACAACCTTCCGGGAAAAGGATGTTTGCGAGTTTTTCTCAAAAGGCATCCAAATATCTCTCCACGCACTTCGGAAGGAATTACTTCTGCATCCTCGCTTGTTTCTGAAGCAAACATTAAGAAATGGTTTGATTATGTAAAGACGTATTTGGAAGAAAAGGGTTTGGATTTTATTTTTAAAGATCCTTCACGCGTTTTTAAGGGAGACGAAACCTGCTTTCTTATTTGCCCGAAAAATAAAAAGGTTAGAGCACTAAAATACACTCGAAACATTTATGAAATAGAAAATATCCCAAAAAAAGAATATAACTTCACGTTTTAGTAACCGAGCAAAAGATCCAGTTTTTAATTAACATGTCCGTTGACGGCCATAGTACACATATTACTTTCCAGTTTAGTGAGCTTTGCAAAAAACTAAGCATAGTTTTGTTGCTCTTTACCCAAATGCGACAAGAATGATGCAGCCAGCGGACATCTCGGCTTTGAAGCCTTTAAAAAATGCATGGAAGTCGTCGGTACTAGAGTTCAGAAGAAAAAATCCAGATACAGATGTAAATAACGAAAATTTTGGATTTATACTGCAAGCGGCAATGGAGAGGGGTTTAAAACCTGAAAGCATTAAAATGGATTTCGGGCCTGAGAATTGTATCCTTGGAATTCATCGGCTCTCGATTTTACAAAGTGCAGGAAAAAACAAAACGAAGCGGGAAAACCATGTGGAAAAAGAAAGATATTTAAAAAAAGCAGATTTAAGGAAATAGTTGTGGAAAATTATATGATAATTACTACTTTTCAGGAAGGAAGCACTAGTTCTCAAAGCAAAGAGTTTTTAATGTTGTATAAAATTTTCTGCGAATTTGCAAAAGTCAAAGATGTCGAAAGAGAAGTGACAACAGACAAAACAAATCCTGAATATAATTTTGATAACTTGGCAGACCATGACTGGAATGCTAATGAAGCTTCTATAATAGAAGTACCTGAATTAGTGAATAGTGATGACGAAGAAAACTCAACTACGGATAAGACACACATGTGAGGAAAAACAAAGTAAAGAGGAAATACCAAATTTTGACATAAATACTATACCAATAATAGCAGAAGATGGGACCAATATAAGTTCTGTGGAACAAGATATCACCATTATAAGCCACACATCACCAGAACCTCTAAACGCCTTAGGTGAATTTTAAAGCTTTAAAGCTGATTCACCCATTTCGGTTACCAAAAATGCAGCAATAGGTATTTATTTTGGATAGCCAGTAACTCCTGAAAAAAAGGGCAAAAAATACGAATCTTTATTTGTTTTAACTTCATTGGCCAGAAAAAAAAATTGATTTGGAAGAAATAGAAAATAAACAAAAAGACTTGTTAAAGGGAAAAGAAAAGCAAAAAGATTTGCAAAAAAGGAAGAAAAACAAAAGCAATAAACGAAACAAAAAGAAAAGATGACAATAAAAAAAGAAGAGGAGGTAGCTAATAAGAATAAAAACTTATTTACAAGAGTTTTAGCAACAAGAGTGAAAAAATATCCTGGTAAAAGACGATAGCCTTATTAATGAGACTGAAACTCATACCAAAGATTGTAGCCAAATTTCTAAAATAGATGTTGCTAAACGTAAGTTGTTTCTGGAAGAACAAATTCCTTACACGAATAACGGACAATTGGTAAAACATAAAGAGAAAAATAAAGCAATAAACGTTATTTCAAATATTCTACTGAAATCGGGAACTAAAACCAAGGAATGCGACAAAATATTGGCTTAAAATGAAAAGATTGTGTCTGGCTTGTGCTTTTCTTGTACTTACAACATGTCAGACGTAAAGACAGGTATAATATGTCCAACGTGTAAAGAGACATATTACGAAGAATGTGCGAAAAAACTTCAAGGCGAAAACGAACTTTTTATATGATAAGTTTGTTTAAAAACAAAATAATTTTCATTTATGTTAAAGTTATGTTTTAATTTTAGTTTATTCGAATTTGATTTATTTTTATGAACTTTACAAATGCTAAAGTTAAACGAAATAATTTTTATTTGGTTAACTTGATTACGTTTTAGTTTGTGTAAATTTCATTTATTTTTATTTGGTTACAAATACTAACGTCTCTATATGTATTTAGCGAAATACCACAATATGTACTTACCTATATATTATTTTTTATTATAAACGTTTTTATATATAAGGATCTGAACTTATTTTTATTTCATTACATTATAAATATTATCGCAATAATAAAAATAAAATATTAGCGTAAGTGGCCAATAACTGTTGGCTGCACCATGCTAATGACTATATCAAGTGGCTAATAACTGTCAATGACTATCGTTCCATGGCTAATAACTATGGAATCAGCTGTTGTGAGAATTAAATTAAATCAATATATATATATATATATATATATATATATATATATATATATATATATATATATATATATATATATATATATATATATATATATATATATATATATATATATATAATAAATTCAATATATAGTTAAATTAAAGCTTAAAGCAAACATGCATTCTTGAAGAGAAAAGTCTCCTCTACCGTAAACATTAAACAATTTTTTTAAAATTTTTACTGGCTTTATTCTTTATAACATATTAAGTTAGAGAACCTCTTAAGAGGTCAATCATTGTAGCCTTTACCCAAAGTCGAAACTGCATTTTACTGTGGAAATCCTTTGACGCTATTCGGGCTTATGATGTTGTCGGATTTGGTCGGATTATCGAACCGTTAACTTTATATTACCCAAAATACGGTAAATGTTGCATAAGATATTTATCATATTTTCTGAACATATTTTAGTGTAGGTATGTAGTGTTTGGTTGATTGTTAATAAATATAAATAGACGAAAACAAGAATTTTGCTTGTTATGAAGTTTCAAGTTTCAAAATTAATTTTCTGAAAAATTTAGTTATGTGCTCATTTAAGAAATCGCGATTGTTTTGGAAAACATGATCTATAATGGATTTTGGGAGTATAAATTCAATAACCATTAAAAGTTGATTAATTAAAAAAATCTCTTGAACATATTTTTTTTTCCGAATGAGAAATTTAATTTCTTAACTTATAGTTTCTTCGTTTTTTGTATGTTTGCACAAACGACGAAGTCCTACCTAGTTACCTTCTGTAATAATAGTATTAGGCTAGATGGGTGGGGTTTCAAAAATCAGTCACACCATACAATAAAAAATACGTAATTAAAAATTCAAATATTAAACTATGTGCTGAACGATATTTATAAACTGAAATTTTTTACTATTTTTTATTGACTTCAATGAAATCAATTTGTCACCCACTTCCATCTAATCGAACAAATTCCAATTTGGCATAATTATTAATAAATATTTATTTTAATGAATTTAAAGTTTGCTATTTTTGTTGAATTGCGAAAAACACAAAAAAAATTGTTTATAATTCGCATGACATCACAATTTTACAATTTCGTATTTAGCTCAACATTTCAAAGATTGGATTGGAGGGTAATGGTTTACAAAGAATTGCGCTTAAATTCGACAAAATAATAGTGTGACAAAGGCACAGTCTTTAATTTTTTAACTTCTGAAATAGTCTTTTGAGATTAGAGTATATTTAATAAGTAATAAGAATACACATTTTGGAATTTAAATGTACCCAATGATATTGCCGGTTTAAATAAACCTTTGAGTTTTTACAGTGGCATAGCTATGGATTAAGAGGACGGAATTAAACAGGTATAAAGTATTATAATCTTGAAAAATCACCCTTTGAGATTTCAGCAGATCTTCGTGTTTTAGGGTACCTGGACACCAAAACATGTTCTCTTTTCTTTCTGACATACGGCTTTCTATAGTGTCAGTGCTTCTGCTACATCTTCTTCCGAGAATTTCTTTTTATATTGGTAATTTTTCTTGGTCACTTTTGGAATTGCGTCTTATTCGATGGAAGTTAGCACCTAAGATAAAGAAAACTTGGTTTGCTCTCTTCTGTTTTTATATTAGTAGTATAAGATTCCTACCTAGGTAGGTAGGATATTAAGTTTTACGTGATTGACCAGGGGCGTGCAGTCCATGGGAGCAAGGGAAGCAGTGCTTCCCCAAAAAAAAATTACAAAACATCTTCTAAAATGTAATTTTTGAAATAGGAAACCATTAGTTTAGTTTATAATAAAAATGCTAAAATATTATCTTAATTATCAAGCCCATAATAAATGCAGCCTTGACTCCGACCGAGCTACTATAGAAATCGAATAGAACCTATGCGGGCCGCTGGCTTCTCTGCAGCCGAGTCCTGTATACTTGATTTCCTGTAAATCGAGCCAGAGGTTATTGAACTTTCAATTGCAATTTTTGCATTTCAGTCGCGGGATTTAAGTGGGGGCGGAAGCTATCGTTGGAGTAGGTTTTTTGTTTGAACGGCTATCCGTGTGTTGTGTGATACATACGTCATGTCGTGCATGGTGCGATATGGAAGACAATAATACGGAAGTGGATATTCAAATACCGTCAACTTCAGCTGTCAGTAATAAAGTTGAAAATGTTGGAGTATTTAGTAAGAAGAGTGTGTGTGAATGTGTGGTGTGTGTCTTAGTAATAAAGGGATTTTCAACATTAAACTTCGCTGATAAGCTTCAAATAATTTCCAAAAGAAGGGCAAAACCGCCTATGAAAAATTTAACCACAAAAATGAAAAACTGTATTAGACATTTTTATTCAGAAAAACAATACGAACAATTTAAATGGCTAACAGGGTATGAAAATATAAATAAATTATTTTGTTGGCCATGTTTACTTTTTGAAAATGAAAAGGGTCTCTGGAATAAAACTGGTTTTTCCGATTTAAACAATTTCCATAAAGCTGTAAAAAGACACATTATGTCCAAAGCGCATTTGCAGGCCGCCATAAAAGAAAAAGTCTTCGGCAAAACCAGAATTGAATACGCCCTTAATAAACAGTTGGGAATTAGTCACCGCCAACACAATGAACTAGTCGATAGAAATAGGCAGATATTAAGAAGACTTATCGATGTTGTTTGTTTTCTCGGACAGCACGAATTGGGATTTAGAGGTCATGACGAAACAAGGGTTTCTTCAAATAGAGGAAATTTTCAAGATTTACTTAGTTTAATGGCTAAATATGATAAGTGCTTAAAAATCATTTAGAGCAGTCTCGCGTTTTTTTGCGGGACGTCGAATCGAATACAGAATGATTTAATTTCCGCTGTTGCGGAATTCTAAAAAGAATTAAGCAGGAGATTGGCGAGGCGCGGTTCATTGCTATTGTTCTGGACGAAACAACTTATATCACTAATTTTAGCCAATTATCTATAGTAATACGCTACGTTAAAACAGAATGTGTCCGAAAATCGTACAGAAGATGCATTACATGCCGTAGTTTATAACGTTACTAAAGAAATTAATGGAGAGAAAAAATTAGTTGCTCAAAGCTATGATGGAGCTGCAGTGATGGCAGGAAAATTAGGGGGTCTGCAAACTAAAGTTCGAGAAACTTTCCCAAGTGCTGTGTTTGTCCATTGTTTTGCTTATAAATTAAATTTAGTTTTATCCCAGGCCATCAATCACATTAAACAGTGTAAAGTATTTTTCGTTACTTTAAGTGGCATGGCTGTTTTTTTTCCAAGTCAACAAAACGTACACAAGCTTTGGACTCCATTGTCCACAAACGATTGCCCAAAGTAGCCCCTACTAGGTGGCACTATAATGGAAGACTTGTATTAACAGTATCTGAAAATCGTGAATCACTGATTGAACTATTTGAGAATATAATAAAAAATAATGAAACGTGGGACTTAGAAGCAATAAATAGTTCGAGGGGGTTTTTGGACAGTTTGAAACGAGATTTTAATTTTAATTATTTGTTGAACATATTTTCAGAAATACTCCCATTCTCGGACAATATTTTTAATATATTACAAACTAAAACAAATGACATTGCTTTTTGCCAAAAAAAAAGTGGATGATTTTAAGTCCATGTTAAGCCAAAAAAGAGATGACTTTGACATATTTGGGAGAAAACGATGACGTTAAATGTAGAGCCACAAGCCAAGCGCGTTCGAACAGACAAGGTCGCAGATGTTCAAACATCATACAGACGCCTCTTTTATGAAATAATCGATCAAATTCAGCAACAAACAAACTATACATTTAACGGTTTAAATGATTTTAAAATCCTCGAGCTCTGCAATTTTGATGCATTTAAAGGAAAAACTTTTCCAGAAGATGAGTTTAAATCTCTTCTTTTTCATTAGCCAGTCCTTCGACCCAGTGTTAATGCGATCTGAACTAAAAGTGATTTACGAAACTGATGACATTAGCGCAAAAAATAAGGCTAAAGAACTAATGCAGTTTTTAAAAGACAAGGAGCTGGAAGATGCCTACACCGAAGTATCGAAATTGTGTAAATTAGTATTGACAATACCTGCCACAAGTTCATCTTATAAAAAAATTCGTGAGAAATTCAGCTGGGCAGGAGAGACTCTCGCATACATCGCTGTTGTCCATTGAAAATAAATTTCTCCAAAATATATCGGAGCATCGAAGTTAGGTAAGTAAGTAGTGAAAAAACGAAAATTTTAAACAAAACTATGTTTAAGTAAAAAAAAATATATTTTATAGTGATTAGACAAGTGGGTAATCACTATGTACTAGTAAATTTAGGGTGACATTCATAAGCCACGTAAAACTGGCGAGAAAAAATGTAACTTAACAAAAATTTACCAAAGAAACATTAGAAAATACTCTAATAAACTAAACTTTATCATGTACAACTATTTCAACCAAGAAAAGGCCCCAATGGATCCTATTAAGAAAGAAGTTCCTAAGAGAATAAGCTAATTTTGCATGGCTTTTTGAGTCGACTTAAGAAGCACTTTTAATCACAATGTTCTACGCCAAACGAATGCAAAATGGGTAAATTTTCCATTTCTAGCGATGTGGTCAGCTCTAATTAAAATTATTGTTGCTAAAAGAAATGCATCTAAAATCTTAGAATTGGCAATAATTTGATTAGTGGCTAATAACTATATCCCGGCTAATTACTGTAGCCTCTACCCTTGGTACCCAGGCCGACAAAGTTTAGAACCTAGTCATAACATTATAAAATTTTCTCGCTAATGCCAATCTAGAAAGGCAACTGATATAGCGGATAATACCGGAAATAAAAAGGAGAGATCTAAAGATCAGGTAAAAAAATTAGAAGGATATGTTAGATTTTATGGCTTTTTTTAGATATCGTCGATGTAGCAAATTAAAAATAATCACTATTATTAAAAATGTTATTTTTTTGAGCGAGCGAAAAACATAAAATTAAACAAAATTGGTAAATAAACAACCTATTTTAATGATAGAACAAGTTATTACGAGTTGAATGATTTTATAGATGATCATGCATTTCGGGTTGCAATTACCAAAGCTGTTTTAACTCTTATCGAAAATTAGCCACACTGGGCTCTAAACTGAGCTGTTGGATTTTATAGTTGAAAGTAAATACATTATAACTACGACATCCAAATACAAATTGCCCTTAGAAAATTTCGCATACTACATACATATTCAGGATATTATAAATTGTATTAATTTTTGAATTTTGTATATTCAGTTTCTTGTAGACTCAAGGATTTCGATATCGAAGTATAGAAAATTTTACTGGGAGTTCACACTGAGTAATTGTTCCAATGTAGGTCGGTACATTTATTTTATTTGACTTGAATTATTTCGTATTTGTCATATTTTCAAATAAAGCTAAAAGTTATTTGTTGTAGCTGATTAAGAATTTTTAGTTTTTATACTCCTCGTATATGTAACTCGAAATTTGAAACTCGGCATGTTGTAGTTTAGTTGCACGTGGCTATTTACATTTTGAGGATGCAAAGTAAAGTGTTGTACATGTTCTTTTCAGCTGAACCACATTGAAAACTCAGAACATTGTTCACTGTCGAAAACATACTCAAAATAAATTACCGTCAGCCTTAGTTCCGCTGATTCATCTTAAAAACTTTTTCGTAAATGGAATATTTCCCAATCGGGATTTCGACGGCGACGGATTAAAATGTGGAAAAAGATTTTACCTTGCGGACTTTATCAGTCGCAAGCTTTTCTTAAGACCTCTTGTTTGGATCTTTGTTTTATATATTATGCGATACCTAGTACTAATTACTTTATTTATTGACTTTTCTACAATGAATAATAGTATTTTTTAAAAAGAAACATATTCTTTTAAGAATGAAGTGTAAGTGGTCGTTCGTTAACTATATTGAGTAGATATAAAAAGAAAAAGTTTAATATTGAAAATAAGGGCTCCTTAAGGAATTAAAATTTCTCTTCCAGGTTAACCAAAATTAGCAATATAAATACCATTTTAATATATAATTCTATTATAATATTATAATAAAATAATAGTTTCATAAGACACGATTTAATAGCACGATATCTACGTAAAAAACGGGCCGCAGACGAGTGAAATTACATGTCTTGTGAAACGAGTGTTTTATAATACTTTTTCCTATTTTGTTTACTATATTAAAAATAAGCATTATCTTTTAAGACATATTTACTGTTGATGATTTTCAAGTTGGTGACAATGCATGCTAAAAGTGGCAATTACGTGTGTAACATTTTTGCTTTTCAATGTTGAGACGTGACCGGTTTTAAATTAGAGTTGAGTATGACTTTGCATTGTCAACTTTGTAGAAAAAAAAGGTGTGCAACATCGAAAGAAGGTCTTTCTAATTGCAATATAGAAAAATGCCCCTTTTATTCTTTAATTTTTAAGGCGTCTAGGGACAAATATTGCATTATATTAACTATATTATGTTCCGTCATATTATTATTTAAGAGTCTCTAAAATGATGTGAAACATATTATTTTTTTATTTAAGGATAAATTTTAATATTGTCTTTATTAATTTTTAAGGAAATTTTAAGCGTTATGTCGTTGCTCTGAAGAACACTTATCTATTGTACAAAAACGGCCACAAATTAGCAATATGTAGATTGTACAAAAACGGAACCAAATTAGCAAATTGTAGATACTGATATTTCTGTTTCTGTCTGTGTGATAGGGGAGTGTGTCTCATTAGATACAGAGCTCCTACTTCCCATTGAGCCCCCTGGATATTCTCCCCTGGGGATATCGCCCATTCTACGCTCTCAACCAAATATTCTTAAATACTGATATTAGTTATTTGTTGAAATGAACACGTTTTCCAAAGCTTGCTAAGTAAATACAAATGTAAGCAATTTTTACCCGAATGTCCATGCAATGGCAGTCATGTGTTTAACAGTTATTCATGTAAATATACTTATAAGTGTTTATTTATAGTTTGTTACCACCTATAAGCTAAACGCCTATGTTGATTTCCATAAGAGAGGCATTAGCAATGTTTAGTAACATCAAACACGATATCCAAGTAGATGATCTCTCACTATACGGAGGATTTTAAAGTAGTTTTATTTTTTTTTATGTTTTGCTTTATACGGGTTACCGAGTACCTATAGAAAGTAAGGTGTCGCTTAGTTATATTTTGTGGTTCCTTTTTCTATATACATATACTAGTTCTAAGCGGTCAGGTTTGCTGCTTTCTTTAATAATTTGTACTTGTTTGTTGTCTTTTAGGCGACTATAAAGTACAATACATACAATTAGAGAGTTATAACATTATTGAACTAAAATTTCAAGAAATAAAAAAGTTCAGTATAATACGCGTATATAGACGTCGCAAGAATTTTTAGGAAATACTACTATTTTTGAGATAAATATCAAATAACATAAAAATCGAATTTGGTATATATCATAAATATATTATCAGTCATAGAGAGTAAATACCAAAAACTCTATTTCAAATTACCAAAAAATTTATATTGTCCACCAAAGTACTTTTAGTGGAGGTCCGTTTGAAATATTGCGCCATAGTTTTCTCGACTAAAGTGTCAATAACGTCACTTGGATATATTGTATGCAAAATATTTTGCGTGGAATTCAAATAAATTCCTCTTGAAGACGTAGAATTAAAATATTACTTACAGTTTAACAGTAAAACATAAAATATGTTTTAATTAAAGCAATTTTTGCGCCTTTGAATCGAAATTATCGTTATGCAGATGGATCTTTACTGTTGCAATGCCCTGCCCTGTACATTGTACTTCTAATGTCTTTGACAGTTTAAGTTTGTTCTTAAGATTTAAGAGATTAATATTACTTATTCATGGTTTTAATTAAATATTTTAATCAAATTTTAAAACAAATTAACTATACTGATAACACAAGAAATGTATTTCAAAAATAAGGAAATGGTTGTAAGTCGTACATTTTTGTACTCGACATCAAAAACACAACTAATTTTAAAAAGTAAAACATGTAGAAATAAAAAATCGATTAAATATGTACTTCTAAAGGAGGCAAGCTTCAAATAAACATAAAACGGCCCTCATAGTCCTAATATAATACATCATTGTTCTCTAAGTAATTAGGTTATCTCAACATAATTTATTTTAACCATAACAAGTTTTCATGAAATTAAAATATGTATGTTGAATGCGTGTTTAATCGTTCTTCAGCTAAAACTTTCTAGGCAGTAATTAGTAAATTTTGCGATTTTTTTTTGTTTTAAATAAATATATTTTACCACCATCTCCACAGCAATAGTCCATGTACTAAACGATAATTTTTACCTTTCACTAGAAAAATTATTTTTTGAAATGTTTTTTTATTATTTTGCTGCTTAACAAAGACTGTTCTTGTTCTTGGACCATGCCCATATAAATACTTGCACAACATAAAAATTATGTTTCTTGGAATTCGGCGAATATCGAATCGAAATCATTACCGATGTTTCGGCTTCAGTGGCACAAGGCATCTTGAAGGATCTTACCTCAATAAGATCCGAACACTGAATGAGTTCCGAGGTATCCTCTTCGGAATGAGGCCTAGTATAATATTTGGTTTTCACGTGTGGAAAAACTATGCTCTCAACCGATGACTTTTTGTTGGTTTGCGAATTCGGGGTTTTTTTATATCGAGTGTATAAATTTGATCTTCCGATTTAATTTAGTAATATAATACACAAACGCTTTAAATGGTATAATTTAATAAAGTACAAATGATGCGGTTACTAATGAAAAATGATGTCCCTCGAGTGACATGCTCTGCTTCTTTGATATGCTAGCACTCTTGTCCTAAAATTTTCAATCACATTTTTCGCAGGTATTCAGTCCAATATGCCCAATTGCTTGGGTAGTATTAACTTTAAGCTGTTCAGTGGTTCGAGGATTGTTAACGTAAACTCTTTCCTGTAAAAGCCTTACAGGAAATAATCTAGTGGTGTGAGGTCGCAAGACCTAGGCGGCCCACTTACGTCAGCTCTTCGAGAAATTTTTTGAATGCCAATTTTCTCCCTTACAACATTCAGCGTTTCATCCGAGGTATAGCAAGTGGCATCATTCCGTTGAAATCACATGTTCTAGACATTCATGCCTTCTAATTTATTCTACAAATAATTAATTAACATTGTCCTGTATCGAGCTCCGCTCACAGCAACCGCATCACCAACTTCATTCTGAAAGAAATAAGGACCAATTACGCCTCCCGCCCGAAATCCACATCATACAGTAACTTTTTGTGGATCTACTCGTTTCTCCAGCATTTTTCTTGGATTTTCCTCAGCCCGTGTCCTGCAATTTTGCTTGTTTACGTATCCACCAGTTTCGAAATGAGCTTCGTCGCTAAAGATTCTTTTGTGAAAGAAATCGTTCTGTTCTTGCTTTTTCTCTTACGCCCAGTTAACAAAATTACGACGTACCAAATGATCGTTATGCAGACTCGATCTTTTAATGTTAACTTGCTGTGAACGTTTAAAAACTGACATTTTCGAGCTTTTTGAACATTAGCTTTAACTGCAGAAACGTTTTCTTCTGATCAGACATCGCGATTATAAATATGCTGTCTGTCAGTAGTTACTGGCCCAGTCTCTCTAGATTTCTTCATAAAATTCTTCGTAACTTTAACAGTTTCAGCAAAACATTCCCCATTTTTGTAATAAGATCTCACAATAAATATGCGTTCCTTAATGGACAATCGTTCCATAATGAACAAAACAACTAATCGCAAAGATTTTTTCTCTATATCTGTCACTATGACAAAACTGTCAAATAATATTGATATAAATGGCAGCCAATTTAAATCAGAATGTCAAATTTGGACACCCTTTATTATTATATTTTTTTAATGACCATCACATCCAGTATTTCCAGTGCAATATCAAACCTTCGTCCATCAGAGTCGACTGGTTGGACGTAACCAGATATGAGAAAGCAAAGATCATTGAAAACTTAAGGCCACGTAAGTCGAATCTCTCAGTCGCAGAAAAAACTACCATTGAAAGTTTAAATGACTATCCAGATGTGTTAGTTTTTCCAGCGAACAAAAGAAAAGCCTCTCATGGACGAAACAGATTACGTACATATAGAATAATCCAAGCAGACCTAACAAGTAAGATTTTCCAAATATTCATAACAATTTGCGGGAAAAACGCAACCTCATATCAACAACTTCCAAAGATATCTTAATCATTTTCGATTTAAAATCGCTCCTGTTGGTTGAGTTTGAATAATATCAGACATATTTCATCATAATAAGCTAGAGAGATCCATGGAAAATCTGAATAAACCATGTCTCACATCATTATATTCTATTTTTTAAGAATTTTTTATAAGCATCGGGTGTGGCTATGGGCTTTTTGCTGACACTTGTGGTAGCAAATAGTTTCATGAAATCTTTGATGAAAAGGTTTTATAGCCGTTTAAAAACCAATATATGTAGATGACGCTTTGTTAATATGACCTCATGTTTTTCGTGTTTTTTTGTCATCTAAAACAGCAGCACCCAAATATATAATGTACAGAAATAGAATCAGTAGGTATGGCTCTCGTTTAAGATGTTTTTGTACATGCTAAGAAAAGATAAAATTACTTTAGGAAAATCGGTTAAAGAAATTCAACACATACTATTAGGTAACTAAATAAAAACTTTAGTGTAGTAGAGTAAAAGGTATAAAATATATATAGTTACTTAAAATAGTCTGCTTAAGAACTATTAACTAAAATAACTCTTTCTGTGTGTTTTTTAAATGTCATGAGGTAAATTAGGATTGAATGCTAAATAAGTTGGCTACCGATATAGATTGACAGTTCTACATGATTGACTTAAAAAAATGCTTTATATCAACTAAAGTCATCAAATATTCAGAAGTGCTGCTAATAATCAAAATCCCAACATTGCTTGCTGGTTTAGGTTTTATTTTAAAACTATATTTGTCGACGAATTTTGACTAGGTTTCATTAATTGTTTAGTAAATTGCTGCTTTTTTTAAGGTAAAATAATCATTTTATCTGAAAGTACTAACTTTAGGCACTCCCAACCTAATTAAATCAGTACATACTCAGAAATAATATAAGCTCTTTATAGACAGGATGTTCCTTTTAAAACATAACCTTGCTTAACGACCAAAATTTGCCCTGTTTAGTCTCAATTTGGGTGTCATTCTAAATTTTATATATATATATATATATATATATATATATATATATATATATATATATATATATATAAATAAATTAAATTATTAATTAAGGCAATTTTTTTTTATTTATGGATTTATCGTTATATATATATATATATATATATATATATATATATATATATATAACGAAAATAAATCCATAAAGAAAAAAAAAAAATTGCCTTAATTAATAATTTAATTTAAAAAGAAGTATAGTTATAGTATATATAGTAGTGAAAAAATTTTAATGTGTTGATGCCAAAATGTGCTAAAATAAAAAGAACAACGTTTTTTCTACCACTTATATATATATATATATATATATATATATATATATATATATATATATATATATATACTAGACCAAATCATTTCTTAAAACTCGGATATATTAAAAAAATTAAAAAAAATACATCTGTAAAACGCCAAAAATCCATGCAGGGAAACAATTTTGTTTAAAAGTTATGATCATTTATAGTGGCGTTGAATTTTTATAACTTTGAATTGCATACCTGATTGAATATTACTTTTCCAGAATCCAGATGAAATTTCGAAGCCGAAGCGTTTTTATTATCCTGTTGTAAAACATCGTGTTCGTATGGGCTTGACAGAATGGACAATTTACTAGTTTTGAGCCTATACGGAAATATTCTTCTCTGATCCAAAGTTCAATTTATATAGAAAATATGTATTAGTGTATAAAGCAAAAAATTTAAAATTATTTTTTTTTAATCGACTTATTTTGTGGTTTCCTTTCGAAATTCATTATATAATCCATTATCAGGAGGGTCAAATCTCATGAAAACTAAAAAATAGGCCATTTTTACTTCCCTCGTAAAAGGAAAGTATTGTAATAGTAAAAATAATCACCCTCCGAGATTTTTTCAGATTTTCATCTGTCGGTCTGTCTGTTAGCGGCATAGGTTTTTACCTATGCCGCTAACAGACAAACCGACTAATTAGTTGCCTGATTGACCTCAAATTTTGGTCAAAGTTTATGGGTTTTATAAGGATAACCTAGTATCATTTTGGTAAAAATCCAATATTGCGAAAAAAAAGGGCGGCCTGGTGAAATGTTAAAAACATTGTTACTAAAAAACTACTTACACAATTTATCTCAAATTTTGGACAAAACTCAAAGATTATGTACCAAACAACTGGTAAAATTTTAGTACGAATCCAAGAGGGCGGAACAAAACAGCGGCTTAATAAAGTTATATTAAAAATTCAGCCTGAAAAATTGTCTGTCAAAACTAATTGTGGTATAGAAATGAACTAGTAAAATTAAGGATATTAATTCAAGATGGTGGAACAAAATGACCGCCGTTTGTAGTCGCATAAAGTCACCCTCACAGGTTTTACATATCCTCACATTTTAGAGTCCTTAGATGCCCAAAAAATATGTTATATCAATTCCGTCGGTCTGTCTGACTGTGTGTCACTTCGCGGCATAGCTTAAAAACTACTTACCAGATTGACATCAAATTTTAGTCAAACATTAAGAGTCATATGGAAATGACCTGGTAATATTTTGCTTAAATTCCAATAACCTGGAACAAGAGGGTGAAGTTAGTGAAACGTTAAAAAAATATTACTAAAAAACTAATTATCCAGTTTATCTCAAATTTTGCACAAAAATCGAGTGCCATATGGAAATCATCTGGTATCATTTTATTATGAATCCAAGATAGCAAAACAAAATGGCGGCCCCATAAAAAATTTAAAATTCAACCTGAAAATCTACTTATTACATGAATTTCAAATTTTGTGCAAGCATTAAGTAAGATATAGGAATAAACTAGTGCGAATTCAACATGACGTAACAAAATGGAAGTGTATGTGTATATATAAAAACTAGTTATTGAATTTATTTTAAATTATACCCAAAAATCAAGCGTGACATGGTGAGGAATCCAATATGACGCAACAAAATGGACTATGTACTGAACTAAATTAATTCACACTTCACTATTTCTAACAACAGAAGAGTTTTATAACGAGAGAAGTCCCGGGTAAAGAAAAGTTACCAATTTTTTTCTATTGTAGCCCTTCGAGATCTCTTTTATACTAGCCAAGGCTTGCATTGCTAGAACTTCCACAAGTTAAAAAATGCAAAAATCTATTTTGTCGTAAATATCTGCCAAAATATTGTAGATAAAGAAAATATTAAATATTTCTTGCTTATATATGATCTATCGATCGGAAGTAATAGATAATTCTCTACCACTGATAACTTCTGTTAAGAGAAGAATCTGAAAACTGTGAACGCGTTGGGAACTAAATTTATAATAGCTCCTCGAAAAATTATCAAATTTTGATTACCTGAAAACTTCCCAAAATATGAAAAAAGAAATGATAAACTATTTTTTCCTAATATATAGTAGGAGAGTTAGCATTACTAATTTTGGAGGAAACTGCTAGAAGTTAGTTTGTAGTTTTTCTATTCTATTTTTAACAGCAAAGTTCCTGCCGTCGCGCGTCGCGCTATCGGGGACAACACTCTATGTTT
The DNA here is from genome assembly GCA_030620095.1 of Kuschelorhynchus macadamiae. Classification (NCBI taxonomy): domain Eukaryota; kingdom Metazoa; phylum Arthropoda; class Insecta; order Coleoptera; family Curculionidae; genus Kuschelorhynchus; species Kuschelorhynchus macadamiae. Next base: position 876,224 of record JAUTXW010001351.1, read on the forward strand.
CAATAATATTTCAAATTAATTATTCAAGGAATTTAAACTATAAAATGATCAATCTGAAATACTTAATAAAGTTTTGAGGAAGCTCAATATAATGAGCGAAACGTTGATTTGATCTGAAGAATTTGTTTTTTAACATATGTAATGTGTCCAAAAAGTATGTAACAAATAGGAATTTTTGTTTATTGATTATTTCTCAGGAAATTTTTTCTTTGATAAAAGTTGATGCTTTTGACAGACAATATTAAAGTTTAGGTCAGGTATAAAAAGTTTGTGGCAACAGTTTTAAAGGCCACAGAAAACGTAAATAAAAGCAAAATATTTCCATATTTAGTATAGCTAAGGCAATGCTTAAAGTCAAACACCGAAAGAAAATTATTTTTTTGGATATTTTAATCTATAAATATCTTCTTAACTATAACTAATATTAAAACACTTTACCTACCTTTTATTTACGATTTTTTGTGGCCGTTAAACTACCGTCACCGTCGTATTTTTTAACGCCCTGTATATGTAACCTAACGTTTAATATTATCCAAACTATTTTTTATTCAAGCACCAACTTTCATCAAGGACAAAACTTTCTGAGAAATAGATAATAAAAAGTTTCCCATATATTGCGTAGTTTTTTGGATATCTTTGGAAGAATATTTTCCAGATTTAATCTACTGTTTATAAATAATTGCCTATTCACTTTATCCGTATGGTATTATCTGCTTTAGAGGACCTGGAATAAATAGTGTGGCATTGGTAATGGTAATTATAATCAGTACCTTTGAGCATCCTGCTTTTCTCGCGTGTTCGAACATCTCATTATCAACCGCAAATAAAGACCTATAAATTATGATAACGTTGTCGATATGTTTTTGCGTGGCATTGCTGAAAAACTACTTAGCCGATTGACTTTTTCTAAAAATCAAGGGCGATGTGGGGATCGCATTTTGATAAAAATCCTATATGGCGCCCACAATGGAACAGAGACAGAATTGGTAAAATTATTATACGAATCATATACGGCAAAGTTCCATTTTCTGGAATAAAACTTTCTTATTATGGAGGAAAAAATAAATGTAATAATCTATTTTTTGTAAATAAAGTTATAAATAATAATATAATTATATAATACAAAAAACATAACACACAGATAACACATTTTAAGAATTCATATGGTTTTTTGGTAATAACTTACAGAAAAAATGAAATAAATTACAGCTTATAAGATTTATATAAAGTTGTTACCAAATAATTATACCCATATATTATATGTGTTATTTGCATATAGTGGAACTCTATAGGAGGGAAGTTCTGGCTAAATGCGAATGTACCGACTTTTTTCTAAAAGTGTTTCAGTATTATATATCAAATTAAAGATGAATTTACGATCTTTTCATTTGTTATATTGATCTTGTATTTTATGTTCAGGGTTTCTGGTTACATTTTAAACGGTGCCTAGAGACTATTAAAAGGAGTCGTCAGAATTTACAAAAAAAACAGACAAGAGGGGATCGGAAAGTTAACCAATTAGCATCATCTTCGTTATTTTAAATGGAACAACCTGTATAATATATGTCCGTAAAATATGTTTGCTTTTGCTGATTATAAATATAAAATATGGGTTGGATACCTTTATCTTTGAAGATGCCAGAGAAATTTGAGAAAAACTCTGCCACAAAAAGCAATCTATTCCCATTGATTCCACTATGTAGTGGAACGATATCTACCTGTCTCAATTTTATCAGTTGTTTTTAAAGATAAAGGTGTCAGTGTCACAATATTATACCGGGTGTCTCATTTAAAATAACGAAGTTGAAGCTCATTGGTTAACTTTTCGTAGATTCTAATGATTCCGATATAACCCAAAAGCTTTTGTTGACACAATGTATGTGGAGAAAGCAAATTGGCTTCGAAATAATGCGAAAAAGTATCACAGCGAGAACACTTCATTATTTGCCGAATTGTGCCCGTATATGCCAATTATAATCAGCAAGAAGGGACCCCTGTATTCAGACAATATTATACCGAGTGTCTCATTCAAAATAAGTTGAGGCTCATTGGTTAACTTTCCGATCATGTTATGTATGGAGAAGAGCCGGCGAGCAATATGCACAAGCATGTTTTGCTCAAATAACACAGATATTCAAATGAATTGCAAAATAATCTAGAATGAACGGGCCTTATTTTTAAAATATAGTGCGACATAATTCCACTTCACAATTATTATACAGGCTGTTTTGAAATTAATGCATAAAAACAACATTTTGTTTCTCTTGTTATATCAAAGCATAAAAGAACATGTTTTTAAAAATACGCAAATGCGAGATTATTCCTAATAGATTGCCTAAAATATGGAGAAAAAATCATTAAAATCGGTTAAAAAAAAAAAGTTATTCCTCGTTAATTTTAACTATAAATTTAGCTGTCCGGAATGTATTGTCCACGACTGTAATATAAATTAAAAGTCAAATAAAAAAATGGGAATTTCGCCTCTACGCATGACTTTCCTCGTACAGAATTTTACTACACTCAAGACAACATATTTTATAAATTCATATAGTTATTTGATAATAAGTTCTGGGTAGACGCGAATGTACCGATTTTTTTTTAATGTTTTAGTTTTATATATCAAATGAAGGATGAATTTAGGATCTTTTCGTTCATTATATTGAGCATTGTATTTTAGGTTCAAGGTATCTGGTTATATTTTAAACCGTAACTAGAGGCTTTATTACATGAGTTATCAAGAAACATTAAATGCCAAAATTTTTGGTTTTTAACGAAATCGTAAGAATTTACAAAAAAGAAACATACAAAGGACGATCGGAAAGTTAATCAATGCGCATCATCTTTGTTATCTTAAATGGGGCTCCCCGTATAATATATCTCCATCAAATGGGTGTCTTTTGCTGATTATAAATGTACTAGGCTTGACACCTTTACCTTTAAAGATACCCCAGAAATTTGAAAAAACCCTGCCATAAAAAGCAATCTATTCCCATTGATTCCACCATGTAGTGGAACGTTCTCCATCTCTCTCTTACATATGCTTTCTTATTGCGGGATTTTTGTCAATTTTGTCAGACGTTTTTAAAGATAAAGGTATCAAACTGTGGATAATTATAATCAGCAATATTATACCGGATGTCGCATTTAAAATAACGAAGTTGAGACTTATTGGTTAACTTGCCGATCATTTCCTATTTTCGTTTTTTTGTAAATTCTAATCATTCCGATATAACCCAAAAGCTTATTTATTTAAAGATATAATAAACTCTCTAGATACTGTTTAAAATATAACCAGAAACTCTGTACGTGGAGAAAACAAATCAGCCTCGAATTTGCACTAAAATGGATCATAGGCAGAACTTTTCAGTGGCTACTGCTTTGTACCCGTATATGCCCAGTTCGCAGGTAAAAACAAACTATCAGATTCTGTAATTTTTGTATGGTGAAATTATTAGGTACGATTGGGTCGCAGGCCTCTTTCATAGTTTTCAAATTTTCGTCCTTACGTGAGATGTTGGTAACAGAAAATTAACTAAATTAACATAGTTTGTCTATCTGTAATATTTTGGCAAATATTGACAAAATAAAAATTTGCTCCTTTTGACATTTTTCAACTTACAATGTAAAAAAAACAATGTAAATTCTGTCTAGTTGAAAAGAGATTTCAAAGAACTACAATAAAAAAATGGCATTCATGCTAATTTTCCTGGGGTCCCGCCTAAAAATTGTCCCTGCTTCCTGGGATAATAATGGATTAGACTTAAAAATAATGGCGTCAGATGTAACTACTACTAGGAAATATCCTCTACAAAATATTTATGTATACTGTAAGGAAAAGTAATAAGGCCATTCTTATTTTCCATAAAGGAACAACAGCCATATGTATTTTACGAGCACAAAGAAGATTAGATGTTGAAATATGACCTCAATATTTTGCCTGGGCTAGCTAGTATATCATTTTTTGTTTGATTCCTTAGATAAAAGGTAGGTAGAAAATTTATTTCTTATTGAAATCGTCTCATATATTACAGAGACATTCTTTCAGACAAGAGGGTTGTATAAATGGGAATTGCATTTTATATTTTATTGCCTGTTACTTAATAGTTAGTTTTGAATTAAATTTTTTATAACATTAATTTTAAGTTAAATTAAAGTTTTATATTTTTTTTTGTAAATAGCCCAGCTAATAAAGTTTACTTTTTAGTTGACTTAATCACAAATATGAAACAGTTGTAACGTTAAAAACTAAATTAATTATTTACGTAAGACGTTTTATTGACAATATCGCAGTATTTAGAGGCTTGAGATTTTAAGGCATTTTTTAAGTACGTTTTTTATATCCAAGTAAACTGGCTAGGGGGTCATAATCTAAAATATGTAAGCATGTTTATTGGATTTTTTATATATATTTAAAAATTCTGTAAATTTCAATATTACTAGTAGATATATATATATATATATATATATATATATATATATATATATATATATATATATATATATATATATATATATATATATATATATATATATATATATATATATAGCTTTTTCTATGGTGCGATTTGTGTAGCCATTCCTCTTTAAAGCATTAGATATTATATTAAGTTCGTTTTGGCTCGTGTATATTTCATTTAATCACACAGATATGGATATGAAGGTATTGGCGACAGCTTGAATTTGTGCTGGGTGATGATGTGATCTTGCATTTAAATATTTATCGGTATGTGTTGGTTTTCTGTACACGGATATTCGCAATGTCCGTTATACAATTTTGTGACCAAAATACCTAAAAATGGAAGGTTGTTGTTTTCCTTTAACTCTAGAGTAATTTGTGTTCTGGGATGCATTGAATTTACGAGAGTCAGAAATTTTTCGAGCTCTGTATGGCCATGTTGCCATATAATAAATATGTCAACCACATAACGAATTTATAATTTGGGATTCAAATTTGCTTTCTCAAGAGCTTCTTTCTCGAAGTATATCATAAATAGATTCGCCACTACTAGTGATAGCGAGGACCCCATTGGAGTACCATCCATTTGTTTATACATTTGCTTGTTGAATGAAAAACAAGTATTTATAAGGCAATGCTCCGAGAGTTGTATTATATGTGCCTGGAAATCCCCGTTCATAACAATCATGTCTAATGCTTCGTCGATGGGAATACGGTGGCTTAAGGTTTGCTATGATATCGTCTTTTTCAAGAGATGTCTCCTATAATTTGATGATGTATACATATATATATATATATATATATATATATATATATATATATATATATATATATATATATATATATATATATATATATATAGATATATATATATATATATATATATATATATATCATATATATATATATATATATATATATATATATATATATACATTTGCTTGTTGAATGAAAAACAAGTATTTATAAGGCAGTGCTCCGAGAGTTGTATTATATGTGCCTGGAAATCCCCGTTCATAACAATCATGTCTAATGCTTCGTCGATGGGAATACGGTGGCTTAAGGTTTGCTATGATATCGTCTTTTTCAAGAGATGTCTCCTATAATTTGATGATGTATACATATATATATATATATATATATATATATATATATATACATTATATATATATACATTATATATATATATATATATATATATATATATATATAGATATATATATTATATATATATATATATATATATATATATATATATATATATATATATATATATATATATATATATATATATATATATAGTTATATATCTATGATGATGCTAACTTGGTTAGCGAAACGCGCGTCCAGAACGCAACAAGTTGTGGTGTAGTGTGGTTATATATATATATATTATAACAAACACCAACCATAGTTTTGAAATTTAATTTAATTACAATTTACTAAATGGATAGGTTATGCACAGCTAGCTCAAAAAAAATACTAAACAAATTCAAAAAATTGATATTTACGATATTATTAGCATGACATTAATCAATCATCAAAAAATCTTCAAATTCAAAAAGAAATATCTCATTTATTAAACATGCTTAGAGCATTAGGAATCCAGTAAAAATAATGGCACTTGAAATGAGCAAGTAATGTTATGTAAAATCAGATATTAAATATGTGTACTTATATTTTACAAAAAAAAACATACCATGGTATACCTGGTTTACAGATGTGATTCCAATATATTGGATAATTATTAATTAGTTAAAATATTTTTTTATTATACGCATGAAGCTGAAAATATATACTATATAGTTCTAAAGCACTTGTAAGAGAATAAGAAAGTTGTTAATTTAACAAGGTCACTTATCTGTATTGCGGGGTACCCATTCGTAAAGAAGAGGAAAAAACCCAGTCTGGTAGGGCCAGTTATAGGTCTACCCTCTACTCGCTGGTTGTTCACAGGACAGCAACATTAGGTGGATATCATATCCGACAGACGAGGACTTTCCCAAAAGACTCTCCAATATTTCGGATAGGGTACAAACCCTTACCACCAGGATAGAATAAAACCAGGCAGAAAATAAAACAAAACCCTGAAACAAATATGTCGTCTAAGTGTTCTATAGAGACAAAGTACGTACCCAACAACCCCGATTAATGTATACTATGGGAAAAATCCCTTTTTTTATACCTCTTGTATCCCAGTATTATAGGATTGAAATTAATTATCATAAATAATACCCATAGAGTTATTTAAATACCCACCCGTAAATATTTACAATCATTAATAACACAATAAAATGATGAACGAAATATCAATACACCCTGTATATATGTAACTATAGAAAATAATTAATTACTTTTCCACTCTCCCGTGCTTTCCAACAATAACGGATGCCAGTCCCTCAACACATGGAAAGGGCTGATTTATAGGTAGGGCTTCTGTATTTGGGCAGATGAAAATGGTCCCAATTGGCTTTTAAACTTTCCAACACACGTGCTATATCCCTCTAAATGGAGGTTATGAAGTCCCAACTTCAGAAATACAGCGAGCCGATTGCCCAATTCGACGAGCTAGATGCCCACTAACGGTAACTTATTTACCAGAACGGAAACTTCACGAAAATTGTATTTAAAAAATCCCCTTTTGGGTTAGGCCACCTGGCCCCCTTTAAAATATTGTACAATTTAGAGCAACGTTGCAAAGTTGTTTCCCTAGTGGAGTGGGGAATCAAGAAGAAGCTGAGAAGACAACTACTGAACGACAAGTTTACAAAACCCCTAACTTCATATATTCAAATAAAATTATATATTTCTTACATAATCAAATAATCTACATATAATATCATTATTATTTAATTTCAATTTAGCAATTTAAGTATTTAAGGTAATATGTTTTACTGGAAATCGACGGCACGCTCATGACTTTCAGACTCTCCAGCCGAATTATTTTCACGGTCCCGGAATAATATTTAACTGGAATCATGCTTAAAATAGTTCGGCAAATGCGCGTAAGAGAGATAACGCGACGCCCAAAAGGAACATCTTTTAGGACCGGCGCAAATATTCACACAGCTGATTGCTTCTAACCCTAGTTAAATTTCCGATGTACCGAAGTAAACAAAACAATGCCAATTTGCAAAGCTTAATTTGTATTTTTACCTAAAAGTAAGTATTTGAACTTAATAGTAATTAAAATAAAATCGTATTTTACATAGATCTCACCCGGTTATTCTTATATTCTCGATATTTCAGGCAATACATTCACAGCAAAGAAAGTAAATAACAGTTCCAAGACCAACCAAAGTTAGGAAATTTCCCTATTACTCTAAGAAAGTCTACAAAAATACGGACGTTACTAATGTACAAGGTAAGTCAAGGTGAGTTGTATAGTCAGGCGGTGGGTAAATTAAAAATTGTTTTTATAAGACCAAATTTTAATTAGTAAAAATGCAACTCGAGTGAGTTATTTGACAGCTAATTTTTGGGCTCGTTTTTTTTTTAGGTAGAAGAGACGGATAATTACCCCAAATATGACTCTATGGCAGTGAGTACTGATAGGAAATAAAACTACCACCCTGCTATATGGAATCTTCAGTATTTGATGGACAATAATATTAAGTAATTAATAGATAGTTATAAAATTTTATGGAGATCACAAATAAGGTACTGTAATTATTTATTAAATAAATCTTTCTTGATCGTATGTGACTATTATTTGTACCAAGAGATATGCTTTTTTTGTATTGCTATTATTTTTTTTACCAGTAAGATAATAAAATAATCTAATATATTAAGGGAAAATAGAATTTTGGTACAGTGAAAATTTGAACTGTAACAATATATATATATATATATATATATATATATATATATATATATATATATATATATATATATATATATATATATATATATATATATATATATATATATATATATATATATATATATATATATATATATATATATATATATATATATATATATATATATATATATATATATATATATATATATATATATATATATATATATATATATATATATATATATATATATATATATATATATATATACAGGGTGGTCGAAATTGGTCTGTTTTAACAGAGAAAACTTATTTCCTGACTAGATAGAGCAAAACTGACTTAGGTGTCATGGGCTCGATTTCTGAGAAATGTTTAATGGCAAAAACCGCCTGCCGATATTTTCACTGCCAACTGAGATATAGGGCGTTTTTCAATTTTCGGCCATTTTGAAAATTGTCCATAACTTTTTTATTTTGCGGAATATTAACATTCTGCAAAGACATTCTAAAGGCACTTTTTTATGTGCAATCCAGGGGCATACTCAGATTTTTTCTATAGTTGTCCGTTTTATCATAAATAGGCAAAACTTTTTTTTTTCAAATGGAAATCATAGTTGGCTATAAATTATAAAAAATGCTCGCGTTTAGCCCTTTTCAGTGATATCAAGTTGTAGGTACTTATTTTCAAAAATAACGAAAATATTAGGTGTTTTTGGTTTACATCGAAGTAGGCTTTGATTTGTGATGACAATATCTCAATTATGTATTGTTAAGATTTATAGTTTGTTAGCAACTTAAACACAACTTTAGATAACACTAGCTAACGTTATTTTAATTATTTATTATTAATTTTTTTTATTTTTTTTTGTTTACATAGCAAAGTTGAACAAAATTAACAAACTAAACTACTATTTACAGCTACAAGTGAAAATAAAAAATAATTATGAAAATCTAGGTATTTAGTTAGATAGGTTTCTGATAAATATATTTAGAGAAGTTGTTCAAATTGAGCCCCTCCCTGTTGAATACAAACTAAGCATCTTTTGCGTACCGAGTTGCAACTATTTATTAGTTCAACTGGGCTAATAGATGCAAAAGCTTGCCTAGTGGCCTCTAGCAATTCTTCTTTTGTGTGAAAGGTTCTTCCTTTAAATATCAAGTCCTTCAATCTTCCCCACAAAAAAAAATCTAAGGGAGTTAAGTCACAGGACCTAGCAGGCCAAGGTATGGGGCCCCACGTACCAATCCAATTTTCTCGAAATTCGAAGTTTAAAAGATCAGTTGTGATCCTTGCATTGTGCGGGGGACAACCATCTTGTTGATAGTAGATATTTCTGGCATCAGCTAAAGGTATGTCTTCCAACAAAGGGACAATATATGTGCGCAAAATATTTACATAATCATCTGCAGTTAAATTTCCATCGTAAAAATAAGGTCCCACAAATCTTCCTCGGAATATCCCCACCCATATATTGAATCCACACCGCCCTTGCCGGTCTTGTTGCACAACTACGTGTGGATTTTCAGTGGACCAGTGATATGAATTATATCTATTAAATATACCAGAAGTATCTACTCTGGATTCATCACTCCAAATAATATTTAATGGAAAATTCTCATTCTCCATGAATTTTTGCTCATACCACTGACAAAATCTCAATCTTCTAGCGGCGTCCCCTTCACGGAGTTGATGAACTCTTCTCGTTCTGTACGGTTTGAATTTATGTTTTTTGAGTATTTTTAAAACGGTGGTCTTTGGAACATTCGTTATATTAGCCAATGTTCGAGAGGAGGTGCCAGGATGATCTAATACCTCACCAATTATATTTAACTGCTGGATTTCCTTTTCTTCCTTTAGTTCATAATGTCTTGTTCTTAACTTTTTAAAACTTCCGTAATTTACTAAATTACTTTTTAATGTTTGATAAATTCGGTTATCCGGTTGACGTCGCTCGGGAAATGTATTAAAATATAATTCACTAGCTGCTTCAGGAACTTCGTTAGATAATATGTAACATTTTAACATATCATACTTTTCATAATTCTCAAACATATTTTGTCAGCAACTTAACACAACTTTATAAAGATAACACCAAAACGCAATAATTACACCAGACTACAGTAATCTGACAGCAATATATTCAAAATATTGAACGCGCGTCATTATTCCAAGGCCTACTTCGATGTAAACCAAAAACACCTAATATTTTCGTTATTTTTGAAAATAAGTACCTACAACTTTATATCACTGAAAAGGGCTAAACGCGAGCATTTTTTATAATTTATAGCCAACTATGATTTCCATTTGAAAAAAAAAAGTTTTGCCTATTTATGATAAAACGGACAACTATAGAAAAAATCTGAGTACGCCACTGGATTGCACATAAAAAAGTGCCTTTAGAATGTCTTTAGAATATATATTCCGCAAAATAAAAAAGTTATGGACAATTTTAAATAAATTGAAAAACGCCCTATATCTCAGTTGGCAGTGAAAATATCGGCAGGCGGTTTTTGCCATTAAACATTTCTCAGAAATAGCCCATGACACCTAAGTCAGTTTTGCTCTATCTAGTAGGAAATAGGTTTTCTCTGTTAAAACAGACCAATTTACCACCCGGTATATATATATATATATATATATATATATATATATATATATATATATTTATATATATTGATTTGAATAAAAGGTATTAATCATTAAAACTACCAATAGTATGGAAGACAATGATCGGCAAATCTAAAATCACAAAAAATCAAACGCACCATCCGGAAAATATACATAACAACCAACGGCCTCTCAGATATAACCTTCGACCTCGGGTGGGGAGTATAAAGTAAAAATATATATATATATATATATATATATATATATATATATATATATATATATATATATATATATATATATATATATATATATCATATATATATATATATATATATATATATATATATATTATATATATATATATATATATATATATATATATATATATATATATATAGAAAAAAATTACGTTTCTAAACGAATTCCTCAATATGGCGGCATTGATAAACCATTCAATTGTTAAAAAGATGGCGCATTATACTAATTTTGTATCATTAGAAACGATATAAAATACTTTTGTTTTATTCTAAACTCTGTGCGATATGCAAGTCCTGCAATGCTGTTTGTTTTCCTCATTAATCCCATTTATATAGTTAGCTTTTACAGTAAATAGTTTTTCTCCATCTTAACTTGATTTGATTTAAGATCATTGACAATCATGGTTTATGATAAGACTATGATTCGTTATATCGAATATCTTATACAGGGTGCGTAAAAAATAATGCTAGAAAGTACAAAACAGTTCCCGTTACAGGAATTGACTGAGATTTGCTACACATATATAAAGCTGATAACAATACAAAGTTATTGTGTCCTATCGTCTTCCTGCGATATTGGTTTTCAGGGGATCAGATGTAGAATTAAGCTCATATCTTAATTTTGATTTTGATTTCATGTTACAATATAGATAACTAAATAATATAATGTTATTATTCCAATGAATAAATTTAATTTAATTGTAACTAAATACACAAGGTAAACATACTGAATGAAGTGATTAATGTGCGATAAAATGGGATATTAATGAGGTTTCTAGGTATTTCTCGTTTAAATTTGAATAAATGATACGAACTGGCTTAATGACGTTTTACTCAGCGGTACATACTAACAGGAAATTTGATATCATGATATAAATACTGATTTATATATAGTCGGTTTCCTTTCATCAAACATTCTAAGGAGAAATTAAGCAAAGTATCTGATAGGAGACCCTTAAGCTATTTTTTACAGGGTACTGAATCACATGAAGTAGGTCCTTGTAAGTTTGAGAAAGAAAAATTACAGAACAAAATTTTGTTTTGCAACATGAAGGTACAAAATGGCGCCATGAAAAGTTCTAAAAAATCGGTGTACTTATTCGATTTATTTTAAATTATGTTAAAACATTAGATGTGGCGTAGTCAAAAAATTGCTAGCAATAAAGATGTTTGAAAAGACAGGATATATGTATTGCTAAGTGCCTATGTGCGGAACTAAATTGGGTCACTCTTTATTCAATCTAATAAAAGGAAAGTCTCAAAACGAGGATTATTGCGGGTAAAGGAAATTTACCGATTTTTTAAAATTAATTTTACTTCTAAATCGAACAACTACCCAAAATGCCGAAGACGATCAAATAATATTAAAAATAGCAACAATAGATCAGAATATTGTTAAGAAAACTCTTTTACATCCTTTTTTTTGCAAGAAAAAATGTCCCATTGTACCTATGTCAAAAGCAAATTACCCAATATAACAATAAGACATGAGTTTCTTGACCGGATCTATAGAGAATTAAGGATAAAGAATGAAACGAATTATTATGGTGCAGTCAAATTATTTTCTATTTCGTTGTCCAAAACTATCCTGGTATCTTCAATTAGGGAATAATAATTTACTCTGGAGCCTAATGCATTTCCTAAGATACCTCACGAAATGCTCAATATATTTAACTGAATCACTATTTTAGCATTATCAGAACATTTTTTTTTCTCCGGCACAAACTGTTGTAAAACAAAATATTTTTATTCGGAAATAAATTAAAATCCTGTTGATCGAGATTGAGGCAGAAAGTTTTCTCCTTTTCACTATGTTAATATAAACTTGTTATAATAAACCGGATCGGGATGTTATTATAATCGCATCCTCAAAGTTGCGAGAAGTTTAGCTCGAAATAGTTATATATGGTACTAGGGCTAAAAGTGACTTTTATTTTGTGAGAAGGGAAGTTTGGAACACGACTCTAAAGGCGGAGTATCCCATCTCTTCAAACAAAATAAAATCACTATTAGCACGTATATCATGTACTATTTTTTCTACAACCACAACTAAAAGTCCAAATAAACGCATCTTTTACATTAATAAATAGATAAGATATTCTCAGATTATCATTTATAAAATTAATTTTATCTAATTTTTTCATGAAATATGTTGCTAAGTTAAAAGAATTTGTTAATTTGTCTTTGTAGACCAGTAACATCAAATAAGTAATCACGAATTCTTGGTTGTGATCAAGAATTATTGCCTTGTAAGTCAAAGCAACAGTACGAATTTTCATACGATCACTTCTTGAAACGGAAGTAAATAATTTACTAGTTATGTAATCGGAAGAGGGCCATAAATTAAAAGGTTTTAAATGCTTGTCAGAGTTTTGCTTTTATTGTTTAAAAGCTTCATCAAGTCTTAAAGATGTTACTTCCATTAGAATTTATATTTTTTTCCTTTTTCTAATCTCTTCAAAAACACATCTTTTCTATTTGAACAAATTATACAATTTAAATCAATGAAAAAATCGAAATAAGACAAAAGCAAGAATGTAGGTAAAAAAGAACTTTTCTATATATTGTATATTAATATTTAATTTTGTATATTAATTCATATATAGTATTAATATATATATAATATTAATATAAAAATCATTAAATATTTTTTTCTTTTTTAAACCTTTGAAAATATTCTTAACATAACCAGTCAAATAGGACATGAAATAATTTCCAATTAACATAAATAATCAGGACATGAGCAGATATTACAAGCTTGTTGCTTTTTTAACGCGAAAGGGTGAAGTACATTGATCGAAAAAGTCGAAAGTATTGACAAGGGAACAAATCGACACATTTCTCGCTAACACCCCGGATGAAATATATCTTAGGCAAAAAGTTGCCGTAATTTTCCGTGTATTTGGAGCCTGTCTTTGAGAAGAGCTGTGCAATTTGATTTTAAATAACATCGAAGATTGGGAACTTCACTAGTTGTGTATATACCAGACACAAAAACTAATGTGCAAGGAATATTTGTTATTAGTGGTACATTGTATATGAACTATCAAAAAAAGTACATAGCTTTTCATCCAGCGCTTACTAATCTTCAAGAATTTTAATAAAATGTACTAAGAATAAATGTGACATGACCCCAGTTGGAGTCAACAGATTTGGTAAGATGCCTGCCAAAATCGCTAAATTTCTAAACATGCCTGATTCCCATTTTTATCTGGACATTGTTTCTAGCTTTCCTCAGCTAGTATGTTGGCGGACTATTGGTGCTATTACTACAATTAAGAGGCACGGTGGATGGAAGCTTAATACGGAAGCGGAGGATATATAGAAAACTTGCTAGGAACTACCAAAGAAAAAGAACATTGCAGATAGAGCTTGCTTTTGATTTAACTCTAGGTTGCAGTTCGGCTTGATGCTCAATATTGAAAGGGGAAGTATCAGCACTTTTCGATCTGTCAGTAATATAAATACATAGAAAGTCTGCGTAAGTAAAACATATTAAATTAGACATCAATTTTGTGAATGCAGATATGATATTACTGGGCGCTACAATATTGTTCTACAAAACATGCGGCAACTTGATAATATGCAAAGGATCATTCAGGGTTGTACATAAACAAGAAATCGACTGCTGAATTGTAAACACGAATTAATAGTTTAGAAAACTCTACACCCAAAGCTGTAATTTTTGTGAGCAGTGGAGCAAGATTGTTACCATGACTTTTCGCAAGTGTTAGAGCTTCTAGGGACAGGTGGTTTTCATGATTATCGTAAATGGGCAAAAACGGATTTTGTAAAAATCTGTCAGTGTGTTTTAAAAATGCTCAATTATATTGACAAACAAGTTAATATTCATCTACCTACTTTTGTTGCGTAGATCCAACATGTCTATTAGAGCTCAATTTATCGGAAAACGTTCCTGAGTAAACTATAATTGGTGCTATTCTTGTTATATATTATTACACTGTTGTACTGGAATTTTCATGCCATCTCTGTGTTTTAAAGCCAAACTTATAGTCCACAACTTTACGTTTCTTATTTCCCTCGTGCAAGTATTGGGAGTGGAAGTACTGCAATCGAGATTTTTTCAGATCTTCACGTTTCAGGGTCCCTAGATGACGAAAAACATGTTTTCTCAATTCCGTCGGTCTGTCGTCTGTCTGTCTGTTCACGGCGTAGATAAAAAACTACGTACTCGATTGACTTCAAATTTTTGTCAAAACTCAAGGGTCATATGGGGATGACCAGGTAACATTTTAATAAAAATCCAGTATGGGAAAACAAAATAACGGCCTAAAGAAGTGTTAATAAATTATTCTTAAAAAACTGCTTATCAAATTATCTCAAATTTTGCAAAAACATCAAGTCTTATGTTGGAGAATCAACTTGTAACATTTTTGTACTAAGATGGCGGAACAAAATGGCGGCTTAATAAAATATTTAAAAATTCAGCCGGAAAGACTACTTAATGGATTGATTTCAAATTATGCGCCATAACTAATTGTAGTATAGGGATCAACTAGTAAAATTGTGGTACTTATTTTAGATGGCCGAACAAAATGCCAGCCAAATTAAATTATTTAATCATGAAAAAACTCGCCCTCTCAGGTTATATATATCTTTACATTTTGGCGTCCCTAGATGTCAAAAAATATGTTTTAAAAATTCCGTAGGCCCGTCTGTCGATCTGTCTGTCAATTCGCGGCATAGCTTAAAAACTAACCCGACTGACTTCAAATTTCGACCAAAAATTTAGAGTCATATGGGGATAATCTGGTAATATTTTGGTAAAAATCCGGTATGGCAAAACAGAATAACGGCCTCATGAAATATAAAAAAAAAATTATAAAGAAACAACATATCTCTCTACTACTACATCAAGTATTACCTTGAAATCAACTGGTAAAATTTTGGTACCAATCAAAGATGGCAGAACAAAATGGCGGTATAATAAAATATTTAAAAATTCAGCCTAAAAAACTACTTAATGGATTTATTTCAAATTGTGGTATAGAGATCAACTAGTAAAACTGTGTTACTAAATCAAGATGGCGGGACAACATGGCGGCAAAGTAAAATGCTTGTAATCGTGAAAAAATTACCCTTTCAAGTTTTACATATCTTCACGTTTTAGTGTCCCTAAATGCCAAAAAAACATGTTTCAAATTCCGTTGGTCCGTGTGTCGGTCTATTTGTCTGTGTCCGTTCATTTCGAGGCATAGCTTAAATGCTGCTTACCAGATTGACTTCAAATTTTGACCAAAAATTAAAAGTCATATGGGATGACCTGGAAAAATTTAATATGCCGAAACACTATTTAAAAATTTTTGTTAGAGTCGTGTATTATTTGGGGTTAAGAAGTAAAATGAAAACAAAAGTCTTTTTTTAAATTGTTGACGTTTCGCAACTTTACTGTTGCATCCTCAGGATATATATATAAATCCTATACCCTGCATGAAACCCATATTATCAGTCTTTACCTACTTCGTTGGTTCGCATATATTTCCCAGATATTAAGTTTCTAAATGCTTTTCGTTAACAATCCTCTTGTTATGTTAGAGTGGTGTATTATTTGGGTTAGAATCCAGCAAAAAAAAACAAAAATATTTTTAAATTGTCGCGATCTTGTTATGTTGGAGTGGTGCATTATTTGGGGTTGCGGAGCAACGGAGTAGGTAAAGATTGATAATATGGGTTTCATGTGGGATATAAAATCTATGAGAATGCAACTATAAAGTTGCGAAATACACCATTCTAATATATAACACCACATATCTATAAAAAAGAAAAAAATATCTCCACTTGCAGTTCCTGAAAAAGAGTTCTGAGTGATTATCAAAGTTTATATAATAATTTGCCTTATAAATAATTTTTTATTTTATAGTTTGATTCAATATTTATATTTATATAACCAGTTAAACACAGTTTACTAATTATGTAAAAAGTTAAATAAAAGTATACCAAATATTTTGTTTTGTAAGAAAATACCAGCTGGAAGAAAACCACGGGCAAAATAGTTCCGAAAAACATGTAAGTCCATCAAAATCATAAAAAAAAATATTTTAAGGTAATACTAATTAAGTAAATTGCAAATTAATACTTAAAACGTCTCCAACATCTTGCTTGTTCTGCAAAATATATACTTCAACTTTCTCACTGTTTTTTATGTGCCCTGTAAATTGCTATTGAATTCGAAACTTCGGATAGTAATTTCATTTTGACTCGGTTTAATCCCAAGAACCATGATTTCGTAATTATTATTATTAATATTAAAATGTATTTTTTTTTATTCCAGTGCCTATCAACTTTCGGCTACTTATCAACATTTCAAAGGTATTATATCAACGCCACTTATGTCAAATTTTGAACTAAAGACTTTATGCTATTTAATCAAAAAGTGAAACCAGATAATCGAAGCTACTTGGATCAATTAGATAAAGGCGGTATTTAGATAGACCCAGAGTCATTCTATGTTCATACAAGGTAGATTTTAAAAATGAATAGAATGTTTGAAAAACATGAAAAGCCTAAAGAAATTACGTTTATATTATTTAAAAAAAATTATTTATAAATGGAATTTAGATTGTCCAGTATTGTATTGACACGGCTATGTCTACTAGAATCTAAATTTTCTTTTAAGGGGGCAGTTGCAGTTAATTAGCATCGAGAAAATATCGCGTAAAACGACCAAAAATAGGTTGTTTTCTGTGATAGTCTGCGAAATTATAGAAAGGAATTTGAGGATCAGAGTTTAACACATATCTTCTAAAACACTTCTAAATTAAATTGAGTATGTTGAATTTTTCATTTTAGCCTTTAAAAGTAAAAAAAATCGGTTTATATGTCTAGTAATTTTTCGAAAACAATAGCGGTACTAACCTTGAGCTTTTCTATGCTCAGAAGTAATTTCGTCAAATTCCAAAATACTCAAATTGGAGAGCATACATATAGGTACATTTCTGAAAAAAAATTGATCCGAAAAACACAGTAGTTTTTTTCCAAACTATCACCAAAAATAATTACTAAAATCTTGGAATATTTTTCGGAGAATACGTTAGGTTGGCAATTGCAGTTGGTAACAGGTAAAGTCTGAACCCCTACCACAAGCGGTCGGCCCAAATTTTTCAATATTTTCTAATGGAAGGGAGAGCGCAATGACGTCAAAGAAAATGGAATTCCGATCGCGTGTGGTCAATGACGTCAGATAAATAAACATTTATCTCTCGCATGGTCTTTCATTTATTTTTTATGAGATTCTAGGGTTTTTCTTTTAAATAACGTTTAGAATATTTTAATACATATTATGTTGGAACAACTAAGTTATCAGTAGATTTGGGCAAATGGAAAAACGTAATTTTTTAAACAATATTTGTATTTTAAGGGAGAAAATCGATATTTCCTTGAACTATGTGGGATATTAAGGAAGAGGAATGTATGTTTAGGTCATATCTTAGTTTGTTACGGTGGGTTCGTGTAACAAATTTTGGTTTTATCTTTTTCTGTAGTTAATAAGAATTCACACCGTTATTGGTTGTTTTTTGTCATGTAACATAAAAAAAATAAATCAAACTATTCTTAGTGGCAAAAAATTATGCCAAATACTAAATTTTGGAAAGGATTTCTTAACTCAAAATTAGATACTAAAAATAGATAAAAATGTGCTCTTACACATCTTTATCAAAAGTTCTTGGCCGGAAATATGTATAATAGCAGAAATATATAATTTCTGCAGGTGCAAAACGGCCTAAAAGAAGAATTGCTTTCGATTATGTCACAGGGTACCCTCCTGCGATCATGATTTCTGGCCTCTACCCTCATCAGGCAGGCTTGTACCCAGGGAGATCTGAAATAACAGATTGCTCGATATGACAAAATCGAAAAGTTACAAGTTAAAAAGTAACATTTAGAGGATCGGTGACTTTGCAAACCGTAGGTAATTTAAAAAAGCATGCACTAGCACCATCATCTTCTAAAATCGATAAAAACTTCACACATCTTTATTAAATGGCCGGAAAAGATATATGTATAATAGCAGAAATATATAATTTCTGCAGGTGCAAAACGGCCTAAAGAAGAATTGCTTTCGATTATGCCACAGGGTACCCTCCTGCGATCCTTCATAAAAGATCTGAAAAAAAATCGGTTTATATGTACTACAAGTTAAAAGTAACATTTAGCACCACCTATCGGGGCTTTTTTAAATTACCTACGGGTTTGCAGCGGGAAATCACCGGAGCCCCGATAGGTGGTGCTAAATGTTACTTTTAACTTGTAGTACTGTTTCAGTATGATAGACGTTTCGTTTTCGATTTTGTCATATCGAGCAATCTGTTATTTCAGATCTCCCTGGGTACAAGCCTGCCTGATGAGGGTCAGAAATCATGATCGCAGGAGGGTACCCTGTGACATAATCGAAAGCAATTCTTCTTTTAGGCCGTTTTGCACCTGCAGAAATTATATAGCTATTATACATATATCTTTTCCGGCCAAGAACTTTTGATAAAGATGTGTGAGAGCACATTTTTATCGATTTTTAGTATCTACTCTCCGCATGATGGTGCTAGTGCATGCTTTTTTTTAATTACCTACGGGTTTGCAGCCGGAAATCACCGGAGCCCCGATAGGTGGTGCTAAATGTTACTTTTAACTTGTAGTACTGTTTCAGTATGATGACGTTTCGTTTTCGATTTTGTCATATCGAGCAATCTGTTATTTCAGATCTCCCTGGGTACAAGCCTGCCTGATGAGGGTAGAGGCCCAGAAATCATTATCGCAGGAGGGTACCCTGTGACATAATCGAAAGCAATTCTTCTTTTAGGTCGTTTTGGACCTGCAGAAATTATATATTTCTTGTTTTATTCCAAAAAATAGAAATATATAGATTTATTTGACCCTACGCAAAGAAAACGAATTGATGTTTCATATAGGTATTTAGTAAAGTATACCTAACTGGACATTTAATTTCAAAATAAACAAGTTTATAAAATTTCCTGTATGCCTTTAAACGTCCTCAAATGTAGTTTATCATTTTTATATCAGGTACGCAAAATAGTCCATTGTATAAAAAACAAAATACGCCTTGAGCGGGTGAAAACCTTCTCCCTCAAACTGTCAAGAAAATAAGAACAGTTGTACAGAATTTAAAAGTAAAGTAAGTACCTAAATGTACTATAATTCTTGCCATAGCACAAAACATGAATAAGCATGTTGTTTCTACTCTTTTTTTTGCAAAATTACAAACAGCTTTTTATGAATCATGACAAATTATTTTAGCATAAATTAAGCACTGAAATTTATTAGTCATGAAAGGTTTTCAAGTATATCTGGGTAGAAGAGTGTTTTTTTCTTTATTTTGATTCCAACTTTTACAATTTGTTATAAAGGTCAGAAAAAAATAAACTTCAAATACAAAATTTTTAAAAATATCCCCAACATTCTAAACATATTTAGTCTCGTTTGAAATCTTAAAATTGCAATGTCAGTAAAATGAAAATTGTTCTATTAATGGTTTAACTTCTAGTCTAAGCAGATAAAAGAATTGTTCTGCTTTTACAAAAATAAAAAAATGTTTTGCAAGTTTCTGATGGGATTTTTCTATCTTCTGATAGGTCTAAAAGATAGCAAGAGAAAAAGTTTGAATATAAAGTTTTTTCTTTTATAAATATTGAAGATGGATAAGAAAATATAAAAAACTCTGTTTGCGGGTTAGTTATTTATTAGGAAATAATAGCATTTACATAAATGGTATTTATATATTACAATATCATCATATACAGTTTGTAGATTGGGAAAATAGTATCTATCTACAGTAATCATGATTTATTGAAGAAACCAATAGATCTTTTATTTTATATAAAATGTAGTTGCTTAGTTGCTAACAGAACGAACTGACTATATTTGTAGTCTAATTAATATATTTAAGCATTGATTAGATTAAAAAAAAAACAATAATTCAAATTATGTGCTCGAGTTGGATAAAATATAAAATAATTATTTTTTTATTTTTGAACTACATATATAACCAAATGTAGAAATGAACATATTTTTTATTGGTATCCTAAAATTACTAAACTAAATATTCCTAACTTACAAATCAGTAATTATGTTTTTTTTTGCTTATAGCATTTAAATAAATAATATGCAAGATAACATTTTAGTAGCAATTGAAAGATATTTTTTGTAGTTTGGCTGGGTATTCATGAGTATGCTATCAAACTGTGGATCTTATACACTACAAATGTATAGTAGGTATATTAAATTATAAAATTCTGAGAATAGTTTGACTTTCTTGTGTGTAGTGTATTGTAGAGGTAACATTCAGCCTATTCTGAATGGATTTAAGTTAAAACCTCCATACTTCAACACAAAAACAGCCAAAGTCTTAGAAAGAGCCAGTTAATAGTTAATATTTATATATATATATATATATATATATATATATATATTTATTTATATTATATATATATATATATATATATATATATATATATATATATATATATATATATATATATATATAAATATTTTATTAACTATTTTCTTGGGCATAGGTTAGCTCATTGAAAAGTAAAACTATAATTCATATTTTGTTTCGCTCATTATAGTAAGCTTTCTCAATTTTTTTCTTGGAACCATGTCAAAATAGATATCTTGAGAAAGCTCAATATAATGAGCGAAACGTCGATATGAATTATAGTTTTACTTTTCAATGAGTTAACCTATGCCCTAGAAAATAATTAAAAAATATTTATATATGGTTAAAGAAAAAAAAAAAACATATATATATATATATATATATATATATATATATATATATATATATATAAATATTAGCTATTAACTGGCTCTTTCTAAGAGTTTGGCTGTTTTTGCGTTGGAGTATGGAGGTTTTTAACTTAAATCCATTCAGAGTAGGCTGACTGTTACCTCTACCTTACATATAATATATACATATATATATATATATATATATATATATATATATATATATATATATATATATATATATATATATATACAGTGTCCTTGAAAAAGTTCGCATCATATGGGAATTGTTTTTATTAGGTCACTTTCTTAAAATTTAACATAGGTAATAACTTTATTATTAAATATGTTTCCTGCGTTACCTGTCATACCTGTTTTATTTTATTTATTAAGTATGAAAAATGACTTAGAGGGAATAGTCACCTGACTTGTGTTCCCTCCCAGAATTGATATATTTCTTTAAACAAATCGCAGAGAAAGGGTATTTATTTAAGGAAGTCGAAGAGAAAAGGGTTATTTGCTAAAATAGGAGAAAGTGCTATTAAAAAAGGTGTTTCTTTTATAGTTTTACATATGTCAAATTTTGGTCAGCAATTCTAATTTTCAATTTTTATAACTTTGTCCAAGGCACTTAAATATTAAAAAAATAGTTTTAAATTTCGATTATGCTCCTAAATTAGTCAATTACGACTTTTTTGTATTAAGATATCTATTTACTATCGAAAATATTTAATTAATATAATATAATAAAATAATAAAATCACGACAACTTTGTATCAAGCTTAACGTACTTTTGAGAAGCAATTTTAATTTTTTTCCAAAAAAGACACAGTTTATGAATATTTAGGTATAAGAAATTAATATAAACAGATAACTATTTTTTTTAAGTTAGACAATTATTATTTTTTTAGAATTTTCAAAAATCAGGAAAAAGTTAAAAAAAATATCGGAATTTTTGACCAAAATTTGGTATGCATATGTAAAATTAAAAAATAAACAACTTTTCTTAATACAACTTTTTCATATTTTAGCAAATAAGAACATTTTTCTGTAATTTTTTTAAATAAATGTCATTTTGACAGGTAATGCAAATTTTCTGATATAAGTCTTTTATAAATATACTATAATGTAACAAATAAACTTGAAAATCATACCAGTATAGGTGAACAAACAAATTATTAATATAAAGACATGGCTGAGGCAAGCATCAGATAAATGGTCCTTATGAAATGTACACTCCAGAATGCTTGCTACACATACCACATGGTATGAATTGGCAAACAACACAAATAAGTAGTAGTGAAACAATGCATTAATACTGAACCACTTACAGTGTATACAAAATAACAAACTCTCAATATAACATGACTATCAGCAACAAAATTGGGATAGCTATGGGGTCACCTTTATCTCCATTTCTAAGTAGAAACTTTTTGCATGAAATATAATTCAAATCTATCTACATAAAGAGATCTTATTACTAAATTCTGCACACCACAAACACGCCTACTCATATTCATAAGATGCATTAACTAGTCATGGGGATTTACTACAAAAGCATAAACTGTTCTACTAACGATTACAAACTTAGCTTAACTAAATCTATAAATTAAAGTATATTTTCCTTTTCTGCTTTCTTCATCGATAGTGAGATTCAAAATTACATGGTCTATTGGCTTGTACAGTTCGTAGCAATAAACAGTTTTCTTGTGATATGGAGTTTTCTTTGTATCTAGAGAAAAAATAACTAGAATTAGTTTTTTCCTTGTTTTGTTCTCTACAATTAATACATACCTAACAAAATAAAAAAATTAAATTCTGTGTCAAAATTAAATATGTTTTATCAGTACTACACAAAAGAGGTCCAAGTAAAATAGGTATAAGTTAATCTTTAATTGTACAAGCTTTGGAAGTTTTAATTTAATACTAGGTAGTAAGCAAATTTTTAAGAAGGGTTTGTTGCATTTTACTTTCCTACATATTAGTAATAGGCAAAATACCTTACATATATTTTTTGGCCTATTGTTAACAGTAATGATAGAGAACAAATTCTCTTTAATGCTAATTAGTAGGAAAAAAAGGCTCAAAAACTAGCTTCATTAGCGATATGGACACAATGTAATAATAAAATATATATAATAATTAAATATTATTTATATAAACTGAAAAGAATGAAAACAATTTTATTTATAATTTCAACTTAACAGGTGTTTTCCATTAGATTCAGGCAAGGCCCAAGCAAATAAAGAAACGCAAGGGAAAAGTGCATATAAAAAAACAAGTTTATTTTAATCATTATCAACTGTTGTCATACATGTAAAAGTAAATTATAAACTATAACTACTATTAGGACAAGCTACAGAACCCTCAAAATAGAACAGAACAAATTTAGCAAGTTCTTTGAAAGAAAACATAATTGATGTACCACACCTTAGACCTAGAATTCTTAGTTATTGTTTTTTAATAAAAAAATCGACATTTTGTGTATTTTGAATACATACAAAGAAAAAAATGGAGATAAAAATAATATTTTAGTTTGCTTTTATATGATTTAAAGCTTATTTTTTGAAAGAATAATTATATTACCTGATAATAATAAATGAGATTTCTTTTTATACTATATCTAATGTTTAGTCAAGTACTTAATATGTAAAAAGTCTAAATAAACAAATAGAATTTTGGGAATTTAATAGTTATAATAAAACGTGTTTTACCATCAGGTGTAGCAGCTAAGTGGTTAAATTCTTCATGAATAAAATTGGCCGGTTCCTTGATTTTTGCATTTGGTCTTGACTGTGCGAATTTCTGCCCTGCAACACTCTCTTTTTCCTTTCCATAAAGTGTGTCATAGGTTTTAAAATGCCTTAGATTTATAATGGAACTGACCAGGTTATTGCAGGAAGTGTTATGTCGCCTTTTAGATACTGTGCCAAATACTGAAACTGTTAATATGTATTTTCTAATTTCTCCCTAAAATGGATTATCCCACTGCCCAACTGTATTTCTTGAAGTAACCTAGAAAAATGTTCATATATTTAAAAATATTAGGGAGCATGTAATACACCAGAGTATTATATAGAAGTATAAATCAACAAAGTCTAACAAAAAATGAACACTATGCAAAAACATACTCGCAAAGAGAGATGTGCCTACTCAATACATAAATGCCATTCAGTTGTCTTACTATATTAAGTTGCCCCAGAATCTTAATACTCTATATAATATATTTCTAGAAATAGTAAAAACTATAGACTTTTGGGTTGTACCTCCCACTACTATTACAACCAGTATAAGTATAAATGAACCAAGCCTACAGAAAATGCAAGCTATACAAAAATATAGTCACACAGGAAGATGTGTCTACATTTTCTCTAAATCAATACATATAATGCTGCCCTTCAGCCTAAAATTAATGATGGTCAATGTAATTCTTAAGGAGGCAATGTTTAAAGTAAATCCTATATGAAATGCAGTATATTTCAGGCATCGTTGTTTAAAAACCAACTTTAGCTACTGCAATCAATGTGATAAATACTATTTCAATTAATTAATAGTTTTACTTAATTTTTCTTTTTCTCTTTAATTTCTGCCTTGCGCGAGTCCCTCCAACGCATACCAAAAACAAGCTTAACATTGGATGGAAGTTACAAAATGAAAAACCTAATATTATAGATATAGTAAATATAGAGTAAAGAGAGAGAACAAAAAAGGCGGGTTTCAAAAAACTGTAGTTTTAATCTCTTGATCTAAACAAAAATAAAAATTTTTTATAAACCAGTGGCATACTTTACTTTTTCTTTAATATGAATTATGTTGCCCTTCCGCCAGACGCCATGAAATGGATAATTATAATCCTAATACTTTCAGCCCCTTGTCATCCAATCAAACTTGCAATGCTTGA
Organism: Kuschelorhynchus macadamiae; assembly: GCA_030620095.1. Taxonomy (NCBI): domain Eukaryota; kingdom Metazoa; phylum Arthropoda; class Insecta; order Coleoptera; family Curculionidae; genus Kuschelorhynchus; species Kuschelorhynchus macadamiae. The sequence continues at coordinate 902,012 of JAUTXW010001351.1, forward strand.
CCAAAATCGTCGTGAAATATATTTAAAATATCTATAAAAAGTTGTTTCTTTTTATTAAGACAGCCTGTATCTCAAAGACAACACCTATATATATTATATATATATATATATATATATATATATATATATATATATATATATATATATATATATATATATATATATATATATATATATATATATATATATATATATATATATATATATATATATATATATATATATATATATATATATATATATATATATATATATATATATATATATACTCCTTCACGGATGGAAAAATACAATGTGTTTTCATTCCGGGTGTACATCCGTTCATTACTGTCGTTCTGAAAAGAACAGTTTTGCTGACGTTTCGCCAAAATCACATTTGGCATTTTCGAAGCTTTCTTTCTCGCGTCCGAATAGAGACTGTCAATAGAGAGTGTGAACTATATATTTATTTATTTTCCTTTCCTCCTTCCTGTCATATTTTGAATCTGATGTTTCATAAATGAGGGTCCATCATCAACTTTTAAATACACACCTGGATTTTTTAATTTGTTTTGTAACAAACCTTTGCATTCCAAAATCCAACGATGTAATGCACTCATATATTAAAAGTATTTAAAATTTGAGGAAATCAAGGTTATCCCTCTCTCTCTAAAACATTGTCTCTTATGGGAAAATCTTAAATATGTGCTGTCTAAATATTAAGTCTGTTATATTATTAGTGTGAGAGGGACAAATGCTTGTTAAAAAAAATTACATAAATTACCAAGCTTGTAAAAAATGAAAAAAAAAGACTGTCAATTTTACAAGATATTACTATAAATTATATTTTTCAAATGGGACATCCTGACTATTATATGTCCCTCAAATGGGTCTCTTCTTGCAGATTATAATTATATCTCGTTTGATACCTATCCACTCCACTATGTAATAGCGTTGTCTGTCTCTCTCTAACACACTGCCTTATATGATTTTTCTTAAATTGATCGGGTGTCTTTGAAGATAAAGTTATCAAACCAGATATTATATTTATAATCTGCAAGAAGAGTTCCATTTGAGGGAAATATAGTATAGAGTGTGTGCCGAAGTGTGTCCCATTTAAACAATACGACTTATGGTGATATCTTGTAAAATTAATAGTCTTTTGTTTTTCTAATAACCAGAAAAAAAGTTTTAAGTAACCCTACAATTTGTTTTTTGTTCACGCCGATAAGTTAAAAAGTAAAAAAGTTATTAACATTTAAAATGCTATCAAGATACACTGATCACACTGTACAGGGTGGCCATTTTATGGTGATACAGTACCTTATCTAGAAAACGGTAATAGTTACGACAAAAAGTTAAATACAAAAGTTGTTTGGATTCAATTAAATTTTTATTTTATTTCACTTTTGTTTATACAGGGTGTTTCGTTTTGGCGTGACACATGTCAACTTTCTTAATTCAAATAGGACATCCTATATATTATTACATGTTTCGATTTAACTGTTAATTTGCGAAAGTTTTTATAATAACATCTATATTTGAATTCTTTATCGTTTTTGAGTAAATTGAGTTTTTAGAATTTTTTTTTAAATAAAATCGAAACTGTTCATTTTAGGTATAGGACATATATATGAGTAATGATAGGTAATTGAACGCTGAATCAGATGAAATAAAAATATACAGGGTGTTCTATTTGAAAAACAGAACATAAATTACATAATATTTCACTTTAGGACATATTTGAGACAGATGAAATAAAATATACAGAGTGTTTATGAAAAACAGGAGATTTTTACATTTAAAGTTCTGTTTGTTTTGCTCTCCATTTTTAACACCCTGTATATTAATTGGTAAGACCAGCATGGAAACTTGTTGAATTGAACCCTTAGTATTGTATGTTTAGGATATTAGTAAGTTCCATTAAAGTTTTATAGGTAAAAAGTTTAAAAATATGTTTTTTTAAAAAAAATTCTAAAAACTCAATTTACTCAAAAACGATAAAGAATTCAAATATAGATGTTATTATAAAAAATTTCGCAAATTAACAGTAGAATCGAAATATGTAATAATATATAGGGTATCCCATTTAAATTAAGAAAGTTGACATGTGTCACGTCAAAACGAGACATCTTGTATAAGCAAAAATGAAATAAAATAAAAATTTAGTTGAATCCAAACAACTTTTGTATTTAACTTTTTGTCGTAACTATTAGCGTTTTCTAGATAAGGTACTGTATCACCATAAAATGGCCACCCTGTACATACATAAATACAGTAACATACATTAGTACACTGAATTACCTGAGAAATAAAAACTAATATCCCCAATTTTTTCTTACTTTTCCAGCGATTTAGGAATCTGTATATACATTTTTGGTCAAGATTGAAAATATATAAAAGGTCAATTTCTATTTGTTTATAGATACAAGACTAAGATATTTAATATGTTACATATGCATAGCCATGCGCAAGAATTATTTTCTCACTAGCGAGCAATGCCTTAGTAAATTAGGTACCGATAAAAAGTTGCTTCCCAATAATTTTCTCTTTGTGATATGATAACTGTGGGGGTATACGCTGTTAAAGCCTGCTACTGTCTGCAACAGCAAAACGTTCTAAGTGGAAGTCACATAAAAAGGATCAATATAATACTGATAACTAAAAGCTTTATTCTTACACAGATTGTCATGGATCCGGTGAGTTAAATTGCATCAGCCAGAATTATGGGACTACCACTATGAAAGTATTAGTGTTGCATAAAAAGTGTCTAATTTTATGAGCTTTTAATTTCTACCACAATTATATGACCAACAGGAAATAAGTTTTTATACCTACCGAATTACTATACCCCTGAAGGTACACTATCTTTGTTAAAAGTTAAAATTTAAAATTAATCCTACAAAACATATTTACATTTTACAAATATAAAAACTATAGATATTTATGTGAATTTCAGAAAGAATTCAACTCATGTATAAAAATATGAATATGAAATAAAAATGAACCAGATAATTCTAAAAGAATCGTGTTGCCTAGGTACCTATAAAAAACACATTTATTAGTTTTATTTATTTTCATCATTGTTTGAAATAAAATAGTCTTCCTTCTTCAAAGTTGGGCTATTTTAAGTTTCAAACAAAAGATATATACTTCAGAAATACATCCACCATGTACCTTCTAAAAAATTACTATAGCATGGACATACAGATAAAAGTTTATATAAGTAGTCCCAAACGTAAAAATATGTTGATATTTTTAATATGTATATACTGTAATCAGTAATTGTCCATTTCTAATTCTTCAAATTTATGAATGGTCTCAAAATCGAGCACCTATAGTTATATTATTCGAACTTACCTTATTTTGCATTTTCCCAGGATTCTCATTGTAAAATTTTTTGCAGTTCGGCGCAGAGGTCTTGCTGCTCTTGTATTTCTACGCCCTTTACACTTATTAAACATATCCTAATTAACAAATATCTAGAAAGCTTAGACACAGTCACAGGAGTGAGAAGTTCTAAACTAAATGTTGACGTTTTAAAAATAACAACAGGAAATTCTCAACCCAAGACTCAATCTATCATAAAATCATTTTCATAAAAATATAAGGAAACCAATATTCCCGGTATTTAGATATTAAAAAAACTTGTTTTTATCGGCAAACACCGAACGGTGCCGAAAGTCGAAAGGCCTTGCAATTATTACTTCGGCTAGCTGATAAAAAAACAGTCTTTAGGGGAGATCATAAATATTATAGTCTGTAAAAGAGGTATTCTTTAACAGCACTCTTTCGTTTTATTTCATTTCGCAACAAAGATAGATATATCAACGAGGCAAGAAATACATGCCATGTGCAATATTTTGAATTTTCTATCAAAGGAATGTAAAACTCCTAAAGTTATTTGCTTGGGATGGAGGGGATACCACAATGTTGCGTCACTGTTAAGCGTTTTCTGAAATATTTGAATGTGACCTCCGCTATGTTCTGTTGTAGAGAAGAACTTTATGAAAGCTTTCGAAGAAAAACAACTGGTCTAACCTCTGCTCTTTTACATCTAAACCATAACATTCTAATATAAAATTCACAATGGAAATTCACTTAGACGGTATTACTCCTTTCCTTGATGTACTAGCATATAAAAAAGAGAGTTCTGTTTACAAAAACTGACACATAAACAAACAGATATTTAAATTTTAGTTCTCACCATTATCCATCTCAGTGCGATACCAATTATTTTATTGCCGAAAAGACGGCCCCCAAAGGTATGAAATCCATTTGAACCCAATACTTGAATAAGCTTGCAACGGGCAGAATATTTTGTCCCACTGCCCGTTAATTTATTTCTTATTTATGTATCTACGGACGTTAAAATTTTGTTTTTTATTAACATTTTTGCCTGAAAAGCCGGTATCATGGATTTCATACCTTTGGGGGCCGGTTTTTCGCCAATAAAATAATTAGTATCGCACGGCTTACACAAAAACAATACCCTAGTATGTCGCGCTTAGTTTATCATTTTATCAATATAATATTTTTAAACATTACTAAAGAGGTATAAACAAAAAACCTTGTATTTGTTCCTATAGATGACACCTCTTACTCTGTGGGTTAATATCTCACTGCCTAATATTTTCATCTTTTTTATTCAACATGCCGTTGAGTGTTCTCCATCATCTCTATAACAGGGCTGCATTGGCCTGATGAGCCCCATATAAGGCGGAACGCCGTCAATTATTCCGGTAGAGATGATGGAAAGCGCTTAAAGGCTTGTCAGTATAATGTTCCATGATTTTTTGATCCTATACTGAAATAAGCTTACTACGGGCAGAATATTTTGTCCGGAATGGAATTTCATATATATATATATATATATATATATATATATATATATATATATATATATATAAATATATTTTTTTTATATATGGTCCACATAACCAAGAAAAGAGTAAAGGATTTCGATGTGCGACTTTTCAGCAATTTTTGTATACGCCCCGTTCGGCCAGTTTCTATTAATTTCATTTTTAGCTGGTTCTACTAGAAATCGTGGAGTTAATATATAACTGTGAACCATACTACCGACTATCCCATTCTCTTGCTTAATCTCAATGGTCACTGGATAGGCTGGTCGACATAAATTCTCCCATATGTTTTTCGTAAGAAGGATGGATGTTTTTCTATATAAGGAGGTTTTACCCTACCAATTAAAAAATATATATAGTTTTGTTACGTTACTAACCAATTCCAAATTGGGAATTTGTCAGCTTGGCACGGTCAACTAAAGAAAATTGTTTTTGCTCGATTTCAAAGACTAACATTGGTCATTTAAATACATTTTAGTCACTAAATACAATCTCATACGTAACCACAATATTTCATTTTTAATTAAAAAACTTCGGTAAATTACCTTTTACCCAGAACGCCTATTCTATATTTCGGAATTCCACTACGTATAGATAACACAGTTTACATGTTGTGCATTTAATTATTTGGTAATAACTTTATAGAAATCTTATACACTATAATTTATTTAATTATATATATAATTAATATAATGTTTTAAGTTATTACCAATCAACTATATCTTTTCATAAAATGTGTTATCGATTTTTTAAACTATTTTTACATACTTTTCTTATTATTATTATTATTATTAATTTATTTTTCATAACTTTATTTACACGATCTACAAATAATTAATTGTCATTTATTGTTTTCCTTCTTATAAAGAAGTTTTCGTTCCCGGAAATCAAATATTACCGAATATTTAAACATATTTTGCCATTTTGTTTGCCATCTAGAATTTACTCTAAAAATTTACCAGATTATATTTATTTCTTACTTGAATTTTATGCAAAATTTCACGGCAATTGGATAAGTAGTTTCTGAAAACTTAAAGGGCTGTGTACACGTGCAAAAGTTATTAAGCAAAAAGATCTGTCTGTGTAACGAATATAGTATCCAGACTCCAAAATCATAGTAGAGCGCTTTCGACTAACTGGTCATCATCAATGCTACTCGTCAGTGAATAGGTAGGAAGATACATGGTATCAAATCAATGTACTTTAAACTTTTTACATGTAACAAAGGCAAAACAAAAGTTGACGAACACCAAATTACATTTTAAAAAATTGTGTTTAAATTTATTGCTTAAAAAGCAGCTTTCGTTTATGTAGGCATGACATTTGGGTTAGAATAAGAACTAAAACTTTATTTAATTTAAAGTAATAAAATGAAAAACATTAATTAAATTATTAATTATATTCGAAAAATATGGCTGAAAAACTAAGTTTTTAAATTTGACATCCTTAACTTTCATAATTTTTGAGATAAATTAATAAATATAAATTATTTACCTATCTACAGCCGGCTCTATAAGAGGCACAAGAAAACATTAAACATATTGTTTGTTTGGCGTAATCTGCGCTATCAGTAAAGAAGCAAAAATTGAGGTAATTTAATTTTTGTAAATGCAATACAATTCTAACTTGTTTTTTAAATTTTACCTATTTTTTCACTAGTTTCAAGATATTGTAGTTTGCTGATACTTAAGCTAGTCATTTTTAAAAATAATGAATTATCATTTTAAAAATATAATAACAATAGTCCTATTTAAATAAATTTAATTTCAATTCCGTCTGACAATCCTCGTTTAATTTTAATTTAAGTTAGCGATTTACCAACACTATTACATCTCACAGGTAATCATTGACATCATATTGGGACTAACATTAGATTGACCGATAGAGAGGTGTATTTTCTTGTTTCCGAAAATATACCATTGTATAAAAAAAAAAAGATCGCCTCAAAATAGTCAAAATACATTTTTTTTAGATTAGCACAAATCAGTGTCATTATTGAAGTAAATATAAAGCATTTTATCAAAAAACAAAAAATAATAATAAAACGCATTTAAATTTATTTCTATAACCCTAAACGTAACTCGTTATTGCTTTTAGAAATCTTAAAGTTTCAGAAAGAAAAAAAAAATTATGTTTCTATTTTTGAAATATCGTGTACGTCCTACATAATCAAGCTTTGTAAAAGTACTTCTATATAAATATATATATATATATATATATATATATATATATATATATATATATATATATATATATATATATATATATATATATATATATATATATATATATATATATATATATATATATATATATATATATATATATATATATATATATATATATATATATATATATATATATATATATATATATATATATATATATATATATATATATATATATATATATATATATATATATATATATATATATATATATATATATATATATATATATATATATATATGTATATAAATATACGTATATATATACATATATATATATATATATATATATATATATATATATATATATATATATATATATATATATATATATATATATATATATATATATATATATATATATATATATATATATATATATATATATATATATATATATATATATATATATATATATAAGATCGCCTCAAAATAGTCAAAATACATTTTTTTTAGATTATATCTATATATATATAATCAAGCTTTGTAAAAGTACTTCTATATATAATATATATATATATATATATATATATATATATACAATATATTTATATATATATATATATATATATATATACATATATATATATATATATATATATATATATATATATATATATATATATATATATATATATATATATATATATATATATATATATATATATATATATATATATATATATATATATATATATATATATATATATATATATATATATATATATATATATATATATATATATATATATATATATATATATATATATATATATATATATATATATATATATATATATATATATATATATATATATATATATATATATATATATATATATATATATATATATATATATATATATATATATATATATATATATATATATATATATATATATATATATATATATATATATATATATATATATATATATATATATATATATATATATATATATATATATATATATATATATATATATATATATATATATATATATATATATATATATATATATATATATATATATATATATATATATATATATATATATATATATATATATATATATATATATATATATATATATATATATATATATATATATATATATATATATATATATATATATATATATATATATATATATATTGAATAATTGATTTCTAACATATTAGGCGCTTGATAAATAACCTCTGGTTGTATTGGTAACCAGTACCTTTATTTGTCAGTTGATATAGAGAAGTACTTTTACAAACCCTGATTATGTAGGATGTACACGTATATTTCACCACTAATTCACATCCGTTTCGTAAAAAGAACAAAAATAGAAACATAATTTTCTTTTTCTTTCTCAAACTTTAAGATTTCTAAAAGCAATAACGAGTTACGTTTAGGGTTATAAAAATAAATTTAAATACGTTTTATTATTATTATTTTTTTTTGATAAAATGTTTTATATTTACTCCAATAATGACACTGATTTGTGCTAATCTAAAAGAAAATGTATTTTGACTATTTTGAGGAGATCTTTTTTTTATATAATGGTACCTTTTCGAAAACAAGGAAATACACCTCATTGTCAGATGGAATTGATATTAGATTTATTTAAATAGGACTATTGTTATTGTATTTTTAAAATGATAATTCATTATTTCTAAAAATGACTAGCTTAAGTATCAGCAAACTACAATACCTTGAAATTAGTGAAAAAATAGCTAAAATTTAAAAAACAAGTTAGAATTGTATTGCATTACAAAAATGTATTACAAAAATTAAATTACCTTAAATTTTGCTTCTTTACTGATAGCGCAGATTACACCAAACAAACAATATATTTAATGTTTTCTTGTGCCTCTTATACAGCAGGCTGTAGGTAGGTAACCAAATTCTGTAAGAGTATTCCAGGTAAGCAATTCACTGAATTTTATTTCTTTAACACTAAGCTACAACAAACATTCAAAAATTAGGCTTGGGTAGTTTTTTTTGAGCCATGCGAATATGAAATTAAAGAATGAAATCGATTTTAAGATATGCAACTATAGAAGAAAACCAGTTTTTGCACATTATTCCATGTTAGAACAAATATATAACTATTCAGTCAGAGAAAGTATATTTTGTAATATGCTATAGGTTACTTACAAGAAAATATAATTTATATTATATCAAAAAAATTATGGAAGTTAAGGATGTCAAATTTAAAAAATTTAGTTCTTCAGTCATATTTTTCGAATATAATAAATGATTTAATTTATGTTTTTCATTTTATTTCTTCAAATTAAATAAAGTTTCAGTTCTTATTCTAACCCAAATGGCATGCCTATATGAGCAATAAATTTAAACACATTTTTTAAAAATGTAATTTGGTGTTCGTCAACTTTTGTTTTGTCTTTGTTACATGTAAAAAGTTTTAAGTACATTGATTTGATACCATGTATCTTCCTACCTATTCACTGACGAGTAGCATATTGATGATGACCAGTTAGTCGAAAGCGCTCTACTATGATTTTGGAGTCTGGATATTATATTCGTTACACAGACAGATCTTTAAGTTTTCAAAAACCTTATCCAATAGACGCGAAATTTTGCACAAAAATCAAGTAAGAAATAAGAATAATCTGGTAAAATTTTAGAGTGAATTCTAGATGGCAAACAAAATGGCAAAATATGTTTAAATATTCGTTAAAATTTGATTTCCGGGAACGAAAACTTCGTTATAAGAAGGAAAACAATAAATGACAATTAATTATTTGTAGACTGTGTAAATAAAGTTTGAAAAATAAATTATTAATAATAATAATAATAATAAGAAAAGTAAGTAAAAATAGTTTAAAAAATCGATAACACAGATAACATATTTTATGAAAAGATATAGTTGATTGGTAATAACTTAAAACATTATATTAATTATATATAATTAAATAAATTATAGTGTATAGAATTTCTATAAAGTTATTACCAAATAATTAAATGCATAATATGTAAACTGTGTTATCTGTACGTAGTGGAATTCCGTAGGAAAGGTGTTCTGGGTAAAAGGTAATTTACCGAAGTTTTCTAATTAAAAATGAAATATTGTGGTTACGTATGAGATTGTATTTAGTGACTAAAATTTATTTTAATGACCAGTGTTAGTCTTTGAAATCGATCAAATATAATTTTCTTTAGTTGACCGTGCCAAGCCGACAAATTCCCAATTTGGGATTGGTTAGTAACGTAACAAAACTAAATTATTTTTAATTGGTAGGGTAAAACCTCCCTATATAGAAAAACATCCTTCTCACGAAAAACATATGGGAGAATTTATGTTGACTAGCCTATTCAGTGACCATTGAGATTAAGCAAGAGAGTAGGATAGTAGGTAGTATGTTTCCCAGTGAGTTCGAAAATAGGAAGTGTGTACGAATGTATTATTAGACGGGATCTAGCTTGTTCTATTATATATTAACCCCACTATTTTTAGTAGAACCAGCTGAAAATGTGTATAATAGGAACTGGCCGAACTTGGCGTATACAAAAATTCTTTACTTTTTCCTTTGTTATGTTGACTATATATACTCATCGCGTTCTCTGATTTAATCACTATCCAAATGAAATAAATCGATGTCACCACTAAAAAAGGCTGACATTTATAACAGTATTAAACTCAGGTCAAAGATGATACAGTAGGTAAATTTGATTTTTAATTTAGAAATGAAATTGACATATAATGTCATTTTCGTGGAATATGCTATATTTTTGCCCATTTTGAGTATTAGTGAGCCTGAATATAGGACATTTTCAATATTTGAAAATATTTTCTTAAACCAAAATTTCTTTGAGTAATTATTTTGAAAACTTTTGTAAGTAAACCAGAGATAAACAGATTATATTTCGCCGCACTACTTATAGGCCGTAATGAAACGATAATTATCATAGCCGGTTACGAAACAAATAAAATAGAAATACAATGAAAGAAGGATGATACCTACATTACGTCTTAATCTAAAAGCCCAAGGCATATTTATTGTCGAATTATTTGTAGTATAGCCAGCTTAGTAAAATAAAATGACTAAGCTCTTCTATTTTCTACACAGATTTTAAATTACATTAAAAACAAGCTGGACATACAAAATTTTGAGTTTTATCAACCATCTCATATTAATTTGAGGTTTTTTGATTTAGACATTTAAGGTTAAAGTTTACACTGTGTAGAGTTGGTAACATAAAATGTACAAACAATTTGGGTATATCTGGTTTATTTTTAAACAGTTTAAAAATAATTACTACATTTTAATTTAGTTGATTTTAAGCCGGTATTTGTACAGAACTCTTTATTTAATTAATACCTAGTTTATAACCAATATAGATTCATAAATACTTAAAATCATCCAATATAGTTTGCGTTTCAAAAATATTTTTGCAAATTCTCTGAACAACATCGCAATAAAATGTTATCCTAGTTTCTGCGACCAGTTCAATTTTTTTATGTCCACTTTTCTTGTAAAGAAGTATGCGAGATACTTAATGTTCAGTCACAGTTAACACCTGCTTAGATACATTACTCCTTACTTTTACTATATCAACGAAAAGGCCGAGGTTCGTCGGCTTTCTTCAAGTACTAAGAAATAGGTGTGGTATTTTTTATTTACATTACAGAAACAACCTAAACTTCAGTCTAACCGTATGGACGTTCGCCCATATTAACTGCATGGTTTAAAAGACCTTGTTTCAAAACATTTTAGGTGCAATGATCTTTCGGTAAATAGTACTCAAAGGCAACTTAGTTCATTATATATTTAATAATCAATAGCCAGACATCCTTTTTCAGTAAAATCCCCTTTATCTTCTTTAGAACGTCTGTAAAAACGTGACTAGATATAGATATGAGATCTCCAGCACTGACTCGCATTAGAACAAATACGTTCAGCGAATATATTCTAGTTTTATAACTTTCGGTCTATTCGGTATGTTTTATTAACTATTTGTTTTATATGGACTAATTATAATACCCTGGAATTTGAACATTGATTATTCGGGATAAAAATAAACTGTTTCACAAGTTATTGTCATCAATTTAACTAGTCCACATTTGAATTTGCTAAAACTTATTTATTTGTGAAAATTCAAAATAAGCCAAAAATCAGATTCTATGTCTGGTCACCAAGTATTTTGTAAAATTAGACAAATAGTATAACTGAGACAACGTAAATATTATATATTTTACTGCATGTAAAAATAGATTTCATTTGTATAGATTTGTTTTATCCTAACAGACCAGAAAAAAATGCGGTATTATGAATTCATAATAGCACTGAGTGTTACTATGAAGGCCATAATGAAATCCAAATGAGGGTGCTAAATGTCTCATAATGATACCGTAGTAAATTAAAGTAATTTTTTAATGTGATTCTTCATCGCACAACAAAAGCTGAAAAGAAAAGTGTTCGGTTAGAGCTGTGTAGCCACTGGTCGCTTGTGGAACAGATATCAAAACGAGATCTTTATAAAATAAACCCCCACAAACGAAGGTTATCCAAGTTCCAATATTCTAACCACTGATGGAGTGAAAAAATTTTAAGAAAGGCGAACATTGTCCAGAAGCATTTAGATCTTATGCTGAACAAAACTCGGGAATTGAATGCTAAAATAAATTCTTTATAATAACATATTAGTGGACTATGGCTGCGCTATTAAACAACAGAATCTATTTAGACACAAACAGTAAAAAAGTTAATACCCGAAGATAATATTAGCTGTACCTAAACCACTGGTGGAATATTTCGCTCGGAAAGAAATTGGCAAGTACAAAGTTTTGGGGAAATACCGTAGACAAAGAGTCTGTTAAGAAATGCATTATGTAAGACTTAATTGAATGCTATGGATGTGCAAGGAGCCATAATTTAGGCTCCCATAAGGATTTCGATAGGCTTATAGCATGTCATGGATACATTTACAACTTTCAAAAAGATCACTGTAGATATACGTATACATTACTTATTGTGATTAGGAATATCGGTCTGTAGTTAAGAGGGAAAGTTTTTAATCTTTTTAAGGAACCGGCTGTACGCGATCAGATTTTAAGCTTTTGAACTAAATGCCCTTAACTTGGAATAGTCTGGTAAGGTTATCGGTAGGTTTTAAGCGTTTAGAGAAGACGTCGAAACTTTTTAAGCATGAAGGTAATGATAAGAGAGGGACATTTGATAGAGGTATGATAATGAAATATACGGAGATTTCTTTTGTAAAATATTTAGCTTTTGGTTGTGGAGGAGGTTTTATTTTCGAAGTTCAGGGTAAAAATGAGATTTTGCGAAAGTTTTTAATATGTTTTGGACAAGGGACCAAAAGAATTGTCTACGATTTTTACAATTAAGCACTTTCACTCTTGAAAATTACGAAATTCAATAGATTTTGCGTCTCATTTTTAGCCTGTCTATTTTTTGAAGTAGGATTCCTAGGCAAATTGTTATGAGTATGGATTTTATCTAGTCTGGCATTGTCACAGGGAAACCAATATTTATTGTTGGATGGTCTCGAATTCTTAATAAAATGTGGGATAGAGGGTTTCTACCCCCAATTCGATTATAACAGAGATTTGTAAACATATTACGGAAGGATTGCTGGAAGAGAAGCAAATAAGATTCTAAGGGAAGGAGAGGTAGAAATCCTGCAATCTCTCCCAATCAGTAGTATTATAGTGCCAAATAGTACGAGGTGGTATGTATTCTACAACTTCCAGTTGTATGGAACAAAAAACAGTGATTAGGATGTGGTCGGATAAACCCAGAGATCCAATGGATTTTGAGTGGGTTTATCGATGCGTTGGAATAAGGTAGGTTATTTAACATGATTGGAGTGGTTAATTGCAAAAGGCTCTGCTGCATTTCTTTGGGAATTGGTTTTAGCAGCCCTTAAACATTGTTTAGAGTTTCCAAGAATAATGATTTTAAAGAAAAGTAATTCGAAAATTAGGAACTTCACCTTGGCAGAAGTAAGTTAGATTTATAGAACTCGTTATAGAAATTTGAAATATACACAGGGCTAAAAACTTCGGTAAAAATGTATTCGTCCTTTGAACGAGTATGTAGGATGATAATTTAAAAAAAAACCTTCCTAGCACCTTGTAGTGATTTGAGTAAGTACTAACTTTGCCTTCAGTTCATTTGCAAACTAAATATTCAAAGACAAAGTCGTGAAGTTACTTTCTGGACATCTTGTATTTAACGATTCATAATGTTGTATCCCAGGTTTTACCTACTACTATTACTACTATAATTCAGTTGCGACTCTGAAAAAAAGCGAATTACTTATACAACAAAGACTGGCAATACAATAGTGTGAAGACAGCCACCCGAATGTAAAAATGTTATCCCATTTATAGCCTGCAAGGGCCATATACTTCAAATATGATGGGCTAGAAAATGTACGAAACGTTTATCGTTTGTCCTTATTTTATGAGAAGTTTTAGATATATTTTTGCATAACAAATATTCTTTTATGACGGTATTTTTGAAATAGCGTTCATAAATTTATGTATTTGAAAACTGGTTTTCGGATAACTGTTTAAATATCGAAATCAGTTATTTATAGCGAGGGTCACAATGTAGTTTTTGTGGGGATAAACTAAGTTATTTTTAATAAGCATACAAGTAGGCTATTATAGACTATAGACTAATAAGTAAAATATCAAATATTAAATTATTTAAACGAATAAGATCGGACTTAAAATTTTATATTGAATATATTATTACATTCTAATAGTCGAAATTAGTTAGTATTTTTTCTGTGAAATGTTGGCCCTACAATCTTGGTGTTTTAGCGACGGAAATTATTAAAATTTAGTTAATTCAATAATTATGTAAAAAAAAATTAATCATAATCAGATAACAAAGACCTCTAAAAAAAGATAGACACCTAAAGAAAATCTTGAATATTAGTACATATTTTATTAGATATACAACTTATTGTTCTTTAAAATATTGCAAATAGTCGGAAATGTTTCTACCTTATTACTACTTAGTTAGTGCCTCTGTTAGCCAAATAGGTAAGGGTATTCGTTTTCGTTTCGTTAAGTAGAGTATGAGAATATTTTTTTATAAGTCTGCAGGAGAAAAAATATGATTTATATATCTGTAGTCGCCGCATTCGTATAACTCTGATTTTATGGCTTCGGAAGCGCCCATGATTGATTTTGAGACGGCTTATTGTCACAGTTTTTTTTGAGTATTTGAGAATGGCAATACTAGGGCGTTAATGGAATTTCTTGGTTGTACCTTAAAATAAAACGTATTTGTTTCATTCCCTTAGCGTATATTTTTTAAAAAAAGGATTCTGAATGTATTATGGCAGGTCCATGAATTTTATTTTGTGGGGATTTTGGCACTATGTCAACAATTTCACTGTCCGTTTTTCCAGAATTCGTTTTGGTCCAGAGAAATAAATTTGAATTTTTTATTGTATTGGCGATAAAAGAATTTATTTTTGCTGACATAGATAAGTATCGAACTATAACGGACATACTGAGAGAAAATATTTCTAAATTTGAGATAAAGGCTCATTTGTTATGATAAATAGCCCCTGCTTCGACTGAAAAAAGGTTAAAATTTTTATACAAACTAAAAGCCTGTTGATAACTTTATAGATTGCTGTATTTAGACTATTTTTTTGTTTTGTTATTTTCAAGTAATCAAGTAGAATTAATATTTTTATGGGCAACAACTTTTTGCCCAATATGAATGTGTAAGGATATATATTATAAATGTTTGTTAAGATGAAATAATTATTTATATACAAACTTCAACAAAAATGTTTTCAAAAATTTCCTTCAGAATTGCAGCAGCGGTTTAAGAGTTTCAACTAAAATATTCCTTGTGGGACAAACCATATTCATAAGTAATGCGCAAGACTGGTGGTGTTCTTTTACTAAGTTGGCACTTTTACTGGCAATTTCTGAGCCATAAAAAATGCTGCTGTAGTCAATAATAGACCTTATATCTCGCTTTATAAAAGATAATAGCAATTTGCTGGTGATTTTTCTTAGACATACAGATTTACATTTATGATCTATTTCTTTTTTCTAAAGTAACTTTGCATCTAGCATGATTCCCAGGTATTTCAACTCTTTAGCGACGGGGAAAGCTATTTCACTTTAAGGTAATATAATTTTGGACTGGGATGCGCTTAGGAGTAAAAAAACTACTGCGGCTTTACTGGTAGAGATTGTGAAACCATTGTCGACTTTAAAAAAAAACGAAAGTTATATGGTGTATTTTGATTGTACTTTTTTCTTGGTTTGTTTTTAAGTTCACTACTATAAAGTTCGATATATTCTGCATATTGGATACATGTTATATAGTTATTCCAAAGGGTAAATCATTTCACAGTATATAAACTACAAAGTAGCGATGAGAAACTGATCCTTCTGGTACTCCCAATGAAGTTTAGAGCAAGAAATGTGGCATTTTTATGTCTAACTGATATTTTCAAATTGTATGGAAAACTTAATGAAAAAACGAATTATAGAAAAGGACAAACCAACTTTATTCATGTTTTCTGCCAAGACTTTAAGATTAACGCTTTTGTATGCGCTTTATTTGTCTAAAAATAGGACACCTGCAATCTTGTTTTAGAAAGTCCAGATTGGACATCACATACAAGACGCGCAGATACCTCTCTTGTTCTGAATCCTGGTTTAAAACCATATTGGTTGCTAAGTAGTAAAGTATTATATATTAGCCAGTGTTCTAGCTCAAATTTAATCAATTCATTATCATTATCACTAGTATAATAAATAAAGAAACTATATTTGTTTATTTATTATATTAGTGTCATATTAGTAGAAATTACTAAACAAATATAGTTTATTTATTTATTATAATAGAAATTTAATAAAATTAATCTCTCATACGTTTTTGTAATACAAGACATCAACGTAATTGGTTTATATGAATCCGCACTAATAGGATTCTCATACGACAAAATCACTACCATACTCTCTTTAAGTTGATCAGTAACCTATTAATGACACCGCATTTATTTTTAATGGGAAACTTTTTGTTAAAAATGCAATTTTTGTAGCATATGTGGTTTTGTTGTTTAGACTATTGCAGATATCCTTAAATAGACATGTTGGGCATATCTTATTTTTAATCTCTCCTGCTCTAGAGCAATTCCAGGAGAGATGGTACACGTTTTTTCAAATAAAACCATTATAACAGCTCGTAGTTTTACAAAATATAACTAAACAAACAACATATTATATCATATTTTCTTCTGCAGCCTATTCCAATAGTTGAATGTTGTTACAAAGTGAGGTGTGTCCATCAAGTAAAAGCAAAACTTTTCCAGCTAGTTTTCGAGGAAAGATTTGGTCTTTAAGCCAATTAAAAAAAAGTTCATTGTTAATATAGTTAGACTTCTGGGACATGTAGACCGTTGAACCACTTGGCATGCCTTCCTCATATTCCTGTTTTTTATTTTCTGGTTTGTAAATGCAGGTTGTGGGAATGAAGGAGACTTCTGCGCTGCAGCAAGCAACAACCGAGATTGTTTCTCCTTTTTCAGCAGATGTTACGGACACAACGTTCTTCGAACCTTTAATGGCAACTACCTGCTCCGGCGTGTTATTTAGTTGCAGTCCAGTCTCATTTACGTTGAAGATATGACGTGCTATGTTAAGTAAGTTATGCTGAACTAATATGTCGTATAATAAGGCAAAGTATTGATCAACTTTGTTTTTGTCATGGGTATAGCACGTGCAGATGAAACTCCTTCTGCTGTTCGTATCGACAGTTCCGGATTTCACTAAGAAACGATTCAAACGGTGAATGACCTGCCATTCGTTTGCAGGTGTTAAACTTATGCTTTATTTTAGCTTTTCAGCAAGATTGAAGGCCATCAATCTCGCCATTGTTCTAGAAGGAGCAAATCTGTGATTTTAAAGCCTTCTTACCTGAGCAACAATTTGCTTTCATTAACTGTTCCGAGGGAAGATGTAGGTCCCAATCCGCACTTTTCTGTTTTTCTTAAACAATGGCGCCTTTTTAGCGTTGTGAGGGGTACACCATATCTCTTCGATACTTGTTTCAAAATAGTATGTTTTGTATCTAATTCTTCAATTGCTTTTGTTTTTGTAAATATTGGGCATACCTGGAACAGACAAATAACAATAATTAATATAATCCAGATGATTTGCTATTTACAAAAATCGAATATAAAAATACTTATAAAGACAGATGGAACACCCGTAGCATCTATCCTTAACAAAATCTGTCCTAACTCTCCTTACACATCAAGTAGAGATGGAACAGCTAATAAAATCTAGAAAAATCCACAACGTTCCTTGTTTAGAGGTTAGGTTGTTAAAGTACGGTGTTTCTAGGCTAACTATAGCAAAAAAAAATTATTGGTTTTTTTCAAAAAAGACCTTAAAATTTTGCCTCAAAATGAGGAGCACGTGCTGTAACAACACGCGTAAAGTAGTTGGTGTGTTTCACGATTTTCGAAAATCTCTTACTGTACCTTCGCTCTTTCCGTACCATCTATCCTTTAATTACCATATTTTTCATATGAACACATTGATTTTATTTCTTTTAAGTGTTTTTATTTCTTTTCCAAATAATTGCAATAGGTGTAAAGTGTAAAGGTTGAAAACTGCTTACTGAAAATTAATATATATAAAGTTAAGGCAGTTCTATTTTCTAATATACTGTAGCAGTCGTCATCCCACCAAAATGGTTTATCTTTGTGTTTCGGTAAAAATGACTTATTTTCTTTAATTGGTAGTGCTGAAGCTCTTTAGCGCTGTTTATGAAAAACCAAATTAGGGTTATCATCCATATTCCTTAAATTAGGAACAATATTGTTATAAGTTTTCAAATTTTGGGTATATACGTCTCTCTTACAGAATGTATACAAAATTTTCTAATTTGATGTACATTAATCTAATTTATAATGCAGATGAAATTCTAAAACAATTGAAAAAATTACGTGAGCGTAATTTATTTGAGAATATGATCCAGTTTATTGAGAGGACCAAATTAGCGGAAGTAAAGCTAATATTAACGCATTATTTTAAGTTTTGATTAGCAGTCAATCGAGTTGCCTTGTATTGTTTAAAGGAAACTAAATTTGACTCTTCAATTTCATCAACTACGTGTCTACCTTCTATATTTTCTAGGCTGGAAACCCAGTCTCCATAGTGTGCATTACAGATTCCGTCTATAACTACGTTATTACATAATTTATACATTTGTATGGATATTTACATTAACATCAATATATATAAGTCTATATAAAAACAAAATATAAAAGCAGTTTTTATCTAAGAAGAGCTTTATGCCACATAATTCCAGTTGGGAATTGTTTGTTTTAAAAACTATATTTCCAGACATTAGGTAGATAGCTTTTATTATTGCTATACGACCTTTTTCGTCTGGACGATCCTCATGAACGAGACTATAACCTTGAAAATAAACACTCAATTCCAGTTTTAGGAAGTTTTAGAGGTTAAAGTAATGCTAGTTTTGTTTGAAATCACGAAATTTCTGAAACTTTCTTTATTAGCGACGAACAATCTTGCATTACGTTGTATTCATTTTATTTTATCTCGTGTATCAAGAGCCATTTTTATGAATCTGTCTGAGAGAGATTACTAATAAAAAATGAAATTGAGTTTTCATTAAGATTTAAGTACCGTAATAATGTTACTTTGCTGTGATTTTTAATTAGATTTTTAGTATTTATTTAAAAAGCAAGGTTATTATTAATAACTTGTTTGTAATGATTAGTTTAAACTGAGGAAGAGACCGAACTTCTTGGTAGGGCAAACTTATTTCGGATTCTAAAAGGCCACCCTTATGTTTTTTGTTATCTAGAAATAACGAATATTACACTCTAATCTGTCATCGGTATGAGAGTCACCGCATTTGTTGAATCCTGCAATATTTTCAAATCTTAGACAATTTGCGCATTCTTTATAAACGTAAGGTTTCACTTCAAATTCTACAGAATTAATATGGACATGTTGAGGTATATTCATTCTTTTAAATGGCACTCTTATCATTAGCCCGAGGGACTATTTTAGAGGTATCTCATTAACATTATTCTGAAATTACATTTGGACAATCTTTTTTAATGTTATCAAAGATATATTATTCTTAAAAATAAAATGTGTTTGTAGCTCTGATAATACCTTTTTTTTATCACAAAATGTGATACAATTATTATTTATATTGCAGGTCTAATAACTAATTAACTTATTAGCGGCCTCAAAGTTTTTTAAGTTAACACCAATTTTGCTTTTATCGATAGAAAATAAAGTACAACCCTAAAAGCATGTTAATTCCCCATATTTTTTGTTTCTGACTCGATATCAAGGAAAAGTGGTCTTTTATCGTTTTAACTATAGCTAAAATTTAGGTAATGTATAGTGTGGTATTAAGTAATAGTCAAAATAATGCACACTGATATTATTCCTAACAATATTTGCCTTGTTTATTCCATCATGTTTCATACAATACGATTTCTTAGTAGTGGTCTAATCTTAACCGGCTTTTTAATTCTTGTGTCCATAGGTTCTCCAGAGGTCACCAAGAGGTATAAACTCCATTTTGGACTATTTTATTTTAACACTAATTTTCTGTATTCTATGTTGTTCACTAAATACAATAGGTAAATTCCAAAGATATAAGAAACTATACATAAGTTTTCCTCCAAACAACCGACCTTTGGTTGATATACCGCCACAGACTTGAAAAATAGTAAAACCTAATAATTTTAATATTTTAATACATCTTAAGTGGATTTAAGTGTCAGAAATCAGGGTGGCTATGGAGAGAGTACATCTACATGTTCTTATTACTAATTTCGTTTAGAGTCGAAGAACCCAAATTTTATTATTTTGAATAAACTAAGATTATCCTTGAAGGTATTTTGGTTTTATCGAGCCCGACAGCTTGTATTAAAAATAAAACATTACCTATTTGTAGAAAATTTTAAACAGTGAAATATCAACATCGCTCTTTAATATGTCATATATTTTAAAGAAATTATATTTCTTGGGTCGTTCTCGAGATCCTATAAACGGAAAAATAGAGAATCTATTGATATTCATGAAAATCCTAATAACTTCAATTGAGATATGGGATACGCTCTATTTCACACGTACAAACCGATAGTTACCCTGTGTCACGGTTCGGTGAGTGCAGATCAGGTATAAAAATCAAGCTATTTGTGGTGCTATATTATTGACTTCTGTGAGTTTCTTACTAAGTAAACAACTTTGTTTAAATATGTATTTTGTGTTATTCTATTTTTAATAGTTTTTGATTTTGAACATTCCTTAATGCTACAATTTAATTTATACCTTTCCTGCATTCTAATTATTTAACCAAAAAATAATATGTTGGATTCTTTATGTCATTGTTTTTGATCGGTGTTATTAATAGGGTAATTAAATGCCAATAATTGGATATTGAATATCCGATTATTGAGTAAATTTTTAGATTTCTTAATAAATTACCATTCTGTTTTTAACTAAATTTTAAAAATCAGTCAGCGTCTAATGGTAGTGAAAGTAAACGAAACTAGCTTTTTTACTCAAATTCTTAAATTTGTTAAGTTTTTTTTCTTTTTAATTTTAAATAAAGTGAAAAATCTTTTTAAAGTGACAACAATTTAGTTGTTATTTTAAATTCGCGGTGGCGATACTTCAAAAGAGTTAAAACAAGACTAAATGAGGGCAGTATTATTTTATTATAAAATATTAGGTAGTATGGAAAAAATAATCCTAAGAGGAAATATGAAGCAGAGGAGGATAGTAAAATAACTTCGCATTAATTAATTGTCATAAAACTATCAAGTCTAATTTTTATTGGGCAATTATTCACTCGTACGTACATGTATCTTTATATAAGATATAACTTGCGGCGAAAAGAAGAAAACTAGTTTCTAAATAAAATATTATTAAGTTTTACAATTTCTTTAAAAAGATACATCGTTTCTTTTTAAGGTTAATATTATAAAACTCTTGGATAATTCTAAAAATTTTATTATGGCAAAAATTTAATATTTTGACACTGTCAAAATTTCATATTTTAATTGCAAAATATCGCATTGCTATTAATTAAAAATTATAAAAACTTTAAATGCGTATTTCTTGAATATGTACTAATATTGAGTTCGCGATGCTTTTATTTGCTATCATAGAATTAAACACAGAATAGAATATAGAATTATATTTTAAACACTAGAGACGTTATAAAATCTATCAAAAAATGTGTGGTCTAAAACTTGTTTTATAAGGGGTTTCGTATTTTTATTATTTTTAATTAATAAAAACATAGTTTCTATTTTGGTTAAGGCATTTTTTTATGTACAGTTAAATAAACTTTTTTCATATGCGGCATTAAAATTCAATGTAAGGTATACAAGTCTGGAATGAATTACTTTAGGTAAAACTGGTCAAGTTCATCGGGGTATGATAAGAATGCGAGTAACTATGGAAATACTACGTATTCCTTGGTGAGTGGCTAAT
Source organism: Kuschelorhynchus macadamiae (assembly GCA_030620095.1). Taxonomy (NCBI): domain Eukaryota; kingdom Metazoa; phylum Arthropoda; class Insecta; order Coleoptera; family Curculionidae; genus Kuschelorhynchus; species Kuschelorhynchus macadamiae. Next base: position 924,605 of record JAUTXW010001351.1, read on the forward strand.
ACTCTCAATATCCACGAAAAGGACCTATTTTTGACAATCTTCCCCAGTTCATTACGTTCCAAGATCCGTCTTGCGCAATTTATGTGCCTCTTTTCTGGAACTGTGTTTTCTTTTCTGCTGATAGGCATTATTAAGACCTACGATATAATCTTCTCGTGTTGCTTCACTCTTATTGTTATTTTTTAATACCGCATACTTTGAAAATATATTTAAACATTTATCAAAAAACCACCAACTTTTGGGAGCAGATAGCGACCCTCAAAAGTAGTTGTAAATACCAGTTGGCTAGGAACTTTAGTATGAAAGATCAGTTGGCTCAAAATCCCGTTTATAGAAGTTCACGGCCAGAAATTGTAAGAGTTTTAACGTTTTAAGCATTTCGCTTTTGACTGATCAAGTGATCCTTAGGGTGGCAAAATTTAGGTATTTTACATAAAACTATGCCCTCCGATATGTGACCCACTTTATTCAGTTTTCATGCATGATATGGCCCACGATTGTATTAGTAAGAAACTGAAAACCTAACGTTTTGATAATTTCACTATAATATCTAACCATCTGTTTTTAATATTTCAATATAACTGCAATCTACGAGCTTATTCGTCTGTGGATCAATCGTTATAGAGAACAATCATGAATTTCTAATTTAAATACAATACATTAGGAAGTTGACATAAGAATCACATTTTCGCTTTGACGGCCAGGAGAGAAATACTTATACTTTACAAAAATTCGTCGCATAAATTTAATTTCTCGCAGAACAAAACATAATATTTCCAGAAATAACTCACGTGTCATACATAAATTGATTATTGAAAACTGACAGCATTTTCTTGCATAGCTGTTCGATATATTCCCCTATACCTAGCCATATCCCTTAAAATAACAGCAAAATAAATAAACACTTAAGTTGTGTCATTCAAAAATTTAATTATGTTTTTTTCTGGTGTCTATAAATCAAAACAGAAATTTGTGACACGGAAAAATACAAATTAATTAAGTCAAGCTTTCACAGGATTCGAAAGCCACTAAATCGTAACAATTTCGTCGGTAAATTATTCAGTCCTCTTGACGACATGGTGTCTGTTTACCATAATTCATTACTAGAGTTGTTTTAATCAATATGGAAAATCGCTGTTGCAAAACTCCGAGAGACCTGATTTAAATTTAAGATACCATCCATAGCTTTTTATTCAAATTTTACGGAGGAATTATGAGAATGTTACCTAACATTTTCCCGCGTTGCTGAAGTAAAATATTCGTCAGTTAGTGACATTTTGTCAATAAAAAGTAAATTGAACTGCTAATGTAATTTTTGTAAGTATGTAATGTATTTTTTCAGTCAGGCAATTAAACTATATGCATAAATTATTCACCTGTAGGATCTTAGGGAATGATTAAAACAAAAACATCAGATAAATTCAAGATATTGTGACTGCTAAAGTATAAGATGTAAATGTTTTTAAATATTTAGCCTATCAAACATTCAAATATATATTTTCGCAGTAGGATAGAAAAAAGTATATATATATATATATATATATATATATATATATATATATATATATATATATATATATATATATATATATATATTTTTAATTTTTAGTTAGCTGCCAAAATTTGAAATTTTAACTAAAGTCGATGGGGGCAAGTCGCGCCAAATATTTTCAAGATGGCGGCACTTCCTGTTATACCGGAAGTAGACGTCAACTTTCTTATTTTAAATGGAACACCCTGTACGTAATCGAATTTTTGGATTCCTCGAAAAATTTTAGGTATATTTCATGTGTAATACCTAACTTCAACTGTTTTTTAGATATTTTGAATTTTATGTAAAAAATGACGCTTGCAGGTCTAGACATAACTATAAATATCTGCTTATCGAAGTCTCTATTATTTATTTGCGGTTGGCTTCCTTGTCCAAAAGGGTACACTTTAGTGGCCTGTGCTGATATTTTTATAATAAATAAATATAAGGTGATCAAAAACTGACATTATAAATATACTTTAAAAAATCGTTAAAAGTTACTTTTTTCAAATGGAAACCCTCAATTTTTATAATTTTATCTTATTTAACACTTAAAATAAGGGTGACTTTGTGTAAAGTTGTCTATTCCAAAAGTTTTCTTCTAAGTTGGCCATGACGGGGAGATCTGGCGAGAACAAAACCAATTGGTTACTATAGAAACGTAATATTTGTTGTCGTTTGATAATTACCTACTAAAATATTATTTATTTTTTATAGTAGTTATAATAATTACCAAACTAGTAATCATGCCGGGGCGATTAAATTACACACACGAGGATTATTTGAATTTGTTTATTATCTATGGGGAATCTAACAGAGTTTTAACAAGAACATGCCAGATATTTGCCGATAGATATCCAGATAAACAGAAACCGTCACCGAACAGCGTTAAACAAATGTTGGAAAACTCTAAACATTTTGGGAACGTCAAGGCAAAAATTAATAAGAGGAAGCCCATTGTTGATAATGAAAATGTCGAGATTGCAATTCTGGGATATTTTGCAGCATATCCAATGACATCCCTAAGAAACGTGGCAAGACAATCAAGAATCTCGAGGAACTCAGTGCATAGGATTCTGTTAAAACATAACTTCCAACCTTATTTAATATCATTAGTTCAACATCTAAAAGACACTGATTTGCCAAAAGGAGTACAGTTTTGCGAGTTTATTTTAACAATCGTACAAGCTAACCGTAGATTTTGGGACAATACATATAATTTGGACCGATGAAGCAAAATTTACTAAAAATGGCCTTTTCAATAGACACAATTCCCATTTTTGGTGTGATTCGAATCCTTATGCAGTAAGATCGCGAAACTTTCAAGAATCCTGATAATTTAATGTATTTTGTGCAGTAAGGAACGATGGAATAATAAAACTGAATTTTTATGAAGAAAATTTGAGGGGTAAGTTATACATTGCCTAAACACAAGAACTTTTTTAATGAAAAATAATCCATTTAGGTAATATTACAATATTTTTTTTTATCATTTAGCGTCAATCCAAATTTAGATAAATCATTTAGTAAATACTTACATAAATGAATTAAATCAAATTAAATTATTTATACAGGTCACACTACACTACTTCATGCAAATACTGGTCCACATACCGTAACACATCATATCTAAAAAATATATCGTCCCAAGTTTTATAGGAAAGTTATCTTTAGTTAGATATTTACTAGCTATTTATACAGGGTACTTTAGAAAGTAATAACATACTAAACCTTCTTTTTTTTATTGAGCACTTTTCAGATTAAATTAATTGAATTTTGATGTATTTTATTTCTTCTTAAATCAATAAATCTATGAATATTATCAAAGCATTTCTTTTCGTAAAATTATGTCTATAAACTTTTGTAGGAGAAAGATATCTGAATATTTTTGAAGAGCTGGACAACGAATATTTAAGTAATTTACCTTTGGCAGAACATAGTCAAATGTTCTACCAACACGATGGCGCTCCACCACATATAACCGTTGCAGTTACTAACTTTTTACATGCTACGTTTTACGACAAGTGGATTGCCAACAATGGACCTTTCCTGATGCCTCCTCGTTCCCCCGATCTGACAGTCTTAGACTATTTTATATGGGGAACGATAAAAGGAATCGTTTATTTTAATACAGTAACAACGAAAGAGGACTGTATGGCAAGGGTAAGCGACGCGTTTGAAAGTTTATCTCCAGCTTCAATTAGAGCGGCCACCCACGAGAGATTTATTAGGAGATGCAAAAAATGTTTGGAAGTACAAGGTGGACATTTTCAACATTTATTGAAAAAATAAGTTGTGCTCTGGTGTAGACTAGACTATAAGAAGAATAGGCTTTCTTTAATTAATTTTTGTGTTCACGATTTCAACGCTTTTATAGTTTTACAACATTTGTTTAACGCTGTTCGGTGACGGTTTCTGTTTATCTGGATATCAATGAGCAAATCTGGCATGTTCTTGGTAAAACTCTGTTAGGTTCCCCATAGTTAATAAACAAATTCAAATAATCCTCGTGTGTGTAATTTAATCGCCTCGGCATGATTATTTGTTTAATAATTATTATAATTACTATAATAAATAAATAATATTTTAGTAGGTAATTGTCAAACGACAACAAAAATTACGTTTCTATAGTAACCAGTTGGTTTTGTTCTCGCTCGCCAGGCCTCCCCGTCATGGCCAACTAACAAGAAAACTTAGAAGCCGTTTGGTATTATTAGAATAAAAAATGTTAAATCGTCAATAACTCAAACACTACAAATTTTTGGAATAGACAACTTTATACAAAGTCACCCTTTTTTAAGTGTTAAATAAGATAAAATTATAAAAATTGGGGATTTCCATTTGAAAAAAGTAACTTTTAACGATTTCTTAAAGTATATTTATAATGTCAGTTTTTGATCACCCTATATTTATTTATGATAAAAATATCAGCACAGGCCACTAAAGTGTACCCTTTTGGACAAGGAAGCCAACCGCAAATAAATAATAGAGACGTCGATAAGCAGATATTTATAGTTATCTCTAGACCTGCAAACGTCATTTTTAACATAAAATTCAAAACATCTCAAAAACAGTTGAACTTAGGTATAGAATATTATATATGAAATATACCTAGAATTTTTCGATTCGATTATATACAGGGTGTTCCATATAAAATAAGAAAGTTGACGTCTACTTCCGGTATAACCGGAAGTGCCGCCCTCTTAAAATTATTTTGCGCGAATTGCGTCCATCGACTGTAGTTAGCTGCCAAAATTTCAAAATTTTCTAAAGCCTACTTTCTGAGAAATCGATCGGCGCAGTTCGTCGTGGGACACCCTATATATATATATATATATATATATATATATATATATATATAATGTGTTTTCATTTCGGGTGTACATCCGTTCACTACTCTTGTTCTGAAAAGAACAGTTTTGCTGACGTTTCTCCAAAATTACATTTGGCATTTTCGAAGTTTTCTTTCTCGCGTCCGAATAGACACCGAAGTGTTAGTGACTGCGACGCTTCCTTTGGCCATTATTTATGTTTCCGGATGGTGCTGTTGTTGTGCTAATTGCGCTTGAGTTTTTGCGATTTTAAATTGTCTTCCCATACTGTTGGTAGTTTTAATGATTCGTCCCTTTTATTCAAATCACCTTATTTTTCAATTTCAATGGCTTCTCGGATTATTCTGGTCTTATAATGTTCTATATAGGCAATCTCCCTGCACCCACCGAAATTTATTTTATGGCGGGTGTAGGAATAAAGCTGAGGTTGTTTGTTTATTCCTGATGCTGAGTTTATGCTCGTCCACTCTTGCTGATATTCACCTGTTAGTTTACCCCACATACAGCTTTTCACAGTCCTGGCACGGAATACTGTATACTCCATGGTTTTCCAGTTTGATTTTATCTTTTGGGTTTCCAAGTAGTTTACCTATAGTTGTTTGTGGCTTGTGTATTGTTTGTACGTTGTGTTTCTTAAGAATTCTTCCGATTCTGTCTGTTGTGCCTTTTACATATGGTAAGACTACTTCAAGGTTCATAATTTTTGTTGTTCGTTGTTCGGGAAACTTTTGCACTAATAGCTTTCTCTATGGAGCGATTTGTGTAGCCATTTTTCTTTAAAGCACTAGATATAACCTTAACCTCGTTTTGCCTCGTCTGTGTTTCAGTTAATCGCACGGATCTGGATATTAGGGTATTTGCCACGGCTTGAATTTGTACTGGGTGATGTTGCATTTAAATATCTGTCTGTATGTATTGGTTTTCTGTACACGGTGTATTCGAAATGTCCGTTATGCAGTTTTGTGACTAAAACATCTAAAAATGGTAGTTTGTTGTTTTCCTCTAACTCTAGAATAAATTGTATTCTGGGGTGGATTAAAGAATAAGTATTTTTAAGGCAGTGCTCCGAGAGTTGTATTATATGTGCCTGGAAATCCTCGTTCTTAGCAATCTTGTCCAATGCTTCGTCGATGGGAATACTGGGATATAACGAATTGACATCTAGGCTTGCTATGATATCGTCTTTTTCAAGAACGATGTCTCGTATAATTCGAGTGAAATGCTCCCAGTTTTTTACAAATGAATCAGCTTTTTCTGTAGCTGGTTGCATAATTTCAGAGAGATATTTCTCCAGTTTTTGTAGCGGCGAATTAACAGCACTAAGAATAGGTCTGATGGGCGCCCCTGATTTGTGTATTTTTGGTAAACCATAGAGTTTGGACATCTGCTCGACTTTTCCCGTGGTATGATTTTTTGTTGAATTTCGGGGTTTATTGGTGAACTTTTTATTTTATTTTTAGTTGTTTTTTCTAGGTACGTTGTCGGGTCCCTTGGAACAGGTCTAACAATTGTCTTGTAGGATATCCTGCATTTTTTGTATGTAATCTTCAGTATTCATAACCACAGTTCCGTTTTCCTTATTTGCTGGAAGGATTGTGATATCTTTAATTTTCGAAGGTTTATTAGGGTCCTTTGTTCAGTGGCATTTAGGTTTTGTTTTGGTGCTTTGCTTGATTTTAAAATTCTTGCCACCTCTTGTCGAATCTTATCTACTTTTGTTTCTTCACAGGAGTCAAGGACAGCTTCCACTCCAGCTATTATTTCTTCTTTAGGAATTTCCTTGGGAGATATCGCAAAATTAAAACCCTTACTCAGTACGGATTTTTCGCTTTTTGAGAGACTGTAGGATGATATACTACGTACTAATTTATCGACGTCTGCTGATGATCCTTGTGGCTGACTCGACTTTCTTAGAAGATTGTCATACTTTTTCGAAAGTTTATTTGTCTTAATATTTTTATTTGATTCTGTTCGCCAAAAAGATAAAGTTTCTATGCGATTCCACAATAAAGGGTGAATGATGTTACTTAGTTTAAGGAGTAAATTTAAAAGTTCTTTCTCTGTCTCGGCTAGTTGTTTTCTAGTTTGATGGATTTGTTCTTTTAATAACGCCTTACTAGCATTTTGAAGTATGGTATTAGTTTTTCTAGTTTTAGTATGATAAGAAAACCGCATAAAAGTAGGAAGTAAATCGTCACGACACTTTATTTGAAAGGTTAGATCACATAAAAGATTAGTTTTCTTACCTCTCAGTCTCTCATACGTCTTGAAGATCTCCTCCCCGTAGAGATGAATAGTGTTAATTTTTAGTCCTTCCACAATACAATGTGTTTTCATTCCGGGTGTACATCTGTTCACTACTGTCCGTTCTGAAAAGAACAGTTTTGCTGACGTTTCGCCAAAATCACATTTGGCATTTTCGAAGTTTTCTCTCTCCTTTTATAACCCCACCCGGGGCCAAGGTTACATCTGCGCAGCCGTTGGTCGTTATTTATGTTTCCCGGATGGTGCTGTTGTGGCGCTAATTGCGCTTGAGTTTTTGCGATTTTAGATTGGTCGATTATTGTCTTCCATACCGTTGGTAGTTTTAATGATTCATCCCTTTTATTCAAATCATCTTGTTTTTCAATTTCAATGGCTTCTCGGATTATTTTGGTCTTATAATGTTCTATATTGGCAATCTCCCTGCACCCATCGAAATTTATTTTATGGCCGGTTTCCTGATGCTATAGGAATAAAGCTGAGGTTGTTTGTTTATTTCTGATGCTGAGTTTATGCTCTTCCACTCTAGCTGATATTCGCCTGTTAGTTTGCCCCACATACAGCTTTTCACAGTCCTGGCACGGAATACTGTATACTCCATGGTTTTCCAGTTTGATTTTATTTTTTGGGTTTCCAAGTAGTTTACCTATAGTTGTTTGTGGTAGTTTACCTATAGTGTTGTAAGGCTTGTGTATTGTTTGTATGTTGTGTTTCCTAAGAATTCTTCCTATTCTGTCTGTTGTGCCTTTTACATATGGTAAGACTACTTGTTGCTTTCCCGGTTCATAATTTTTGTTGTTCGTTGTTCGGGAAACCTGTGCATTAATAGCTTTCTCTATGGTGCTGTTTCCCGAACTATATAAAAATTCTTCCTGATAAAATAAAACAGTTGTTAATTTCTGACTATAATGAAATGACTTTAAGTTAAAGCTATTCGATGGTCGGAAACTGTCTGCTTGGCCTTTGATGATAACTTAAAATATAATTCATATATGAGGCGAAGGTTTGTTATATACGTTTAAAACTAACTATTACCTACATAATTTAATGTTTGAAAATAGCAATGACTAAGTTGTTGAATTATTGAACTTTGTCACCCTCTAGTAGTTCTGATAATTGTGCCCTTTTTCTGTAACTCGTCAATTTAAGCAGGTTCTGAGACCAAACTAAATATCAAATAATTATTGTAATTTACATAAACCACTTTCTATAGATCGGGTGTATGGCCGTCCACTTATTTAAAGTAATTGCAAAATTCAGTCTCGGAAGGACAGCAGTTATTTTCTGACTATAACTAAATGACCTTTTAAGTTAAAGCTATTCTAAGGACATTTAGCTGACGAAGCTAAATTTTGGCTTGATTTTTGATGAAAACTTAAAGTGTCGTTCTTACTTGAGGCGGAGAGGCTTTGTTACATAAGTTTCGAAGTAGCTGTTATTTACATAATTTTATGTTTTTAACTTTTATTTAAGCTAAAATTCATTCAATAATAATTCGAATAATACTTAAAATTACGTCCAAACATTTACGATAAAGAATAACCCTCACAATATTATTACAAACTATTATATATTTGGTAAAAAAGCAGGCTGTAAAGAAAAAATATACTAAAAACTGCAGATGTATTATAATCTTCCCCTATTATCCTAAATCCGTTAGTAGGCTATATGCAAATAAAGTATCCAATTGCATCTGCTCCAATATTTAACCATTCTCTTTTAAGTACCACTGATTTCAATTACAGTTTCAAGATATCCCTAATGAGCTTAGCCGATAATTCTGGAAAACCCCGGTTTAAATTAATGCTTTCTAGGCAATAAACGATATTCTAAGAAGAGGTTGAATTGCTAACGATTTCTTAATGAAAACCCTCGTTATGGTCAGAGGTGAATCAACAGATAACAGAAGAAATGTATTATCTGTATTTAGCACACCCATCTTCTGTACCAATATAGATTTAGGTTTTTTGTAAATAATGTGTTACTATGTTTAAGAATCGTCAAAATTTTTACTGTTCATGACAATAATAATCTGTTTACACAGTTGAGGATAGTTACAAGAACGGGACAAAAAATGTAAGAGGAGTTGTTCCTAATTTTTTATAAAAAGAATTAAATATAGGCGCCCAACGAATGAAGTGAAAGTTTATTTTTTGGTAAATTGTATAAAATTTTAAAATCAATAAAATCAATAGCTAAAAATAATATTGTTTCTGTTTTCAAACCGAATAATCGGTTTCAGAGAAAGCCAAACGTGTTAATATATATGCAAATTGTATACAATTTGAAACTCAATAAAATCAATAGATAAAAATAATTAAAATTTTGTTTTTGTTTTCAAACCGAATAATCTGTTTCAGAGAAAGTCAATATATATATATATATATATATATATATATATATATATATATATATATATATATATATATATATATATATATATATATATATATATATATATATATATATATATATATATATATATATATATATATATATATATATATATATATATATATATATATATATATATATATATATATATATATATATATATATATATATATATATATATATATATATATATATATATATATATATATATATATATATATATATATATATATATATATATATATATATATATATATATATATATATATATATATATATATATATTATATATATATATATATATATATATATATATAAAGATTTAGTTTGTATGTAGCATTTCATTTATTTTCAAACGTTTCGGTAAGTTTTTGCCTTCATCATTGTATCTAAGAAGGTAATCTCCGGCATCATAGTAAAATATTAACAAACAAAATATTCACACACAAACTTTATCAAAACTAAATGTTGCATACTAACATTTCGTTTGTAAACACTTACTTATTTTGGATTTCAGTTTATTCTAAGCTAGTTAATAATATAATTTCAGCTTGTTTTACAATTATATACTTATAAAACGTTCTAAGCCTCATGTAAACTCTTGTTCCTGTATTAAATAAGTTAAATACAGGTACGTATTTTTATAGTAATTCGTATAACTTATATTTAAGGTTTACCATAAAACTATGAATAAAATATCTTAAACTCTTAATCAAACTGTGCTTGTAATATTTTCAACGGTCCAGCTTTTTCTGCTGATTAGTCGGATGACTAACTTCGTATCCTACAAAATGAATGGTTATAAAAAATTTAAGTTTCAATTAAATTCCTTAACGCTTATGCCGTTTTCATTGAATTTATACATGCCACAAAATTGCAACACTTGAATTAATTGATTCTTTATATTAGCAAGTAATATAGTTTTTTTTATCCTAATTATTTTATGGTATGACGTAGTTTATGTTACTCGTCGCCCTCTCTTGTAAATATATGGTAAAGGGTTATAAAAATGCATTAAACATATAGCAATTGTTATTTTAAAGAGGTTTCTGTATTCTAGCATCATTATTATTTGAATGTGATATGTCTCTTAGAAGTAATTAACTTATCGTGTCCTTTACGGTAGTGACTTTTTAGATCGTGATTGCGCGTATAATACTAATAGATATCAAGACATATATATATATATATATATATATATATATATATATATATATATATATATATATATATATATATATATATATATATATATATATATATATATATATATATATATATATATATATATATATATATATATATATATATATATATATATATATGTATATATATATATATATATATATATATATATATATATATATATATATATATATATATATATATATATATATATATATATAATATATCTTGTGATGTAATGTTAATGTAATGTTTTCAACAATAATATTGATAGGCATTGCGAGATGTGAAAAGAAAGTTATTAATTTATACAATATTTCTGTTTCGGATAATGTTTTTAAATAATATGTTTGAGTTTATTTAGAAAAGCTATCAATAATGGTTAGGAAATTTCCTTTGTTTATGGAATATGGAATGTTCACGTCTTGTTTCATGCACCCAATTAGGGTTTTAATGCAGCTTGGGTTAAGCACGATGTATGAAAGAACTCATTACATTTTGCGCAATTTTCTTTTCGACTATTTTTTAACACTGGAAACACATTATTTTTTCGTTTTTATTACGCTCGTCACTCTTTGTCGATTTATCTTTTCTTTTCAAATAAGTCTTCTGAGCTTTGTTTGTCAGTGTATGACCTGAAAAATTATTATTAGCGCTCTAGATAACAGCTGTATAATTGCTATATACAATTTGACTGCCGTCATCTGCTGGCATATTAGCAGTTTCGTTCTGTTGGTCAGGTTGGGGCACTATTGACATTTGGTCAAAATTTTCATGGCGTGTTGTTGTGTTATTGTCTGTATTGATTTCTTTTTCTACTTCCTTATTAAAGTCGTTTATATGAGATACGATATTTCAAAATCAATCAGATCTTTAGTGTCTACTTTGATTCTACTCAGGGAGTCAGCATTTGTATTTAGTGCTCCGCTTTTGTAAATAGTTTAGTTAGTAGTAATTTATTGAGACTTATTAGGAGAGATATGATCCTTTATATTAAAGAGCTATTGGAGGGGTTTACGTAACGCAAACGCTGCTAGTGAATCTTGGCTTATGTTGCTTTGTGAAAGGATAGCATCCAGAGCTGCATCACACGTTAAATTGAATGGTTCGAGAAGTTGGGGTATTATAAGATAGGTTGGTTAATTAATATAGTTTTACGTATTCCGAAACAGTCAATGAACTCCTGGTTGTGTTCTATTTTTGCACCTTTTTTATACATTTAGTTAGTTATGGTTCATGTTGCGAAGTTGTTGATAAATTGTCTGTAATATCCTAATAGATTGAGAATCCTCTAATTTGTTTTGTGCTCGTTTATTAGGGTGGTAGGGTGCAAGATTGCTACGCTCTTATTTTTTTTTTAATAATAAAATAGGAAATATTTTTATATTATTTACTGAAATAAAAAAAAAATCGCAAAGGTAATTAAAAAAAGGCAAAAGTATCAAGAGACAAGCTCGTGATCAACAGAGAGTGCAATATCAATGCCCTAAGTTCGTTTATCCCGGAGGGTGGGCGTGGGAAAAAAAATTAAAAGTAAAAAAGGTGAGCGTCACCGATTTATTACGGCCTAAATTGGAAAGCCCCTAGATGTGTTCGGCACTCACTTGTTCCTGATACTTTCATAAAAAGAAAATTGTACATTAAAATAAAGAAAGTTATTCAATAAAAAAAATATCCTGAAAAAGGAGAGAAAATGTGAGCTAAATAAAACACACTCTAAAACAATAAAATCTATTTAATAATTTTTTTTCTGAAAAAAAAAACCTGTACAAAAAAAACAAAAAAAAATACACTAATACGAAATAAAAAAGTTCACCAATGGTCCCAGCGTGATACGTCACTGCAACAGGTGGAAGGTGTATCAGTAGACAGGACCTTAGTTCACGTCAAAGTGACCCTTAAAGCCCCGTACTAAGACCCTAAGAAAACAAAAGGTGTTCTAGTATTTTCTAAATAATTACATAAAAATTAAGAATAAAATATAACCCAAATAAAAGTCAATTAATAAAAATATTAACTTTTAATTTTATGTAAAGAAAATAATCTAAAAAAAATTACCCTCATCCCAAATGAATCAAAATGAAATAATAAAATTTCAAAGCATTAATTAATTTTGAAATTCCTACTTAAGGCCTCGAAGTCTTACCGAAGGAAGCCCGAATACAATATATATATATATATATATATATATATATATATATATATATATATATATATATATATATACTAATATAGCATAATGACCTAGTTCTTACCGCGTTATATCTTTTTATATATATATATATATATATATATATATATCTAATTTGCAATCTATCAGTAATTTCCTTTCTTTTCTTTTGCAATTCCTTGTTCGGGAATTCAAAAGGAAATTTATTATAAAAAAAAGCCCCAGTCCCCATACAAAAAAAAAATTATATGAGTAAAAGTTAATTTCCATATATGACCAAAAATTACCAAATTACGTAATATAAAATCAAAAGTATTCAAAAGGAATATACACTTTTCAAAATAAATGAAATTGAATTACCTATTTAATAGGGTTTGGTGCGCCCTTCACAGAAAGACTTCTTCAGAACGTGGCAGGAAAATGACGACCTGATCCAACTTCAGCATCAAAAATCCTCTCTCAGAGGAATTACTTGGAGGTTACAAAATACAATAAAATTCACAAATAGAAAACCCCCAAGTAAATTTTTACGAAGCTGAGGAGAAATCCCACTAACGGATTTCCAAGAAAAACTTGGATTTTATTTTCCCCAGTTCGCGCTGAAGACCTTTTGATGTTACAGCAGACCAGAAAAGTGAAGTGATAAAGTAGTTCCTTCCTGGTACCAGCTCCGTTGTACCTTCTAGAATTTACTCAACTCGGATGCCGCACTATCATTGGTTAGATTGCCTCAGGTGACATCAGTGTTGACAAGAGGAACTCAGAATGATTTAAAATAGGGATTGCAAGGCAAGAAAAACGATCACTGATTCGTATATAATTCAAACGGCAACCACCTGAGAATTAACTTGGCAACAGTTGGGATCTTAGCATGAGCCTACTGAATGAGGGCGTATCGGATGCAGCGAGTGACAGCACATAGGAAGTGACACGTCCCATAACCCTAAATTATACTGTGAACTAGGCAAAACGAATAGTAAACAAACATCTGTCTTCCAGCTTCCAAAACTTAGATAATTAGAATAATAGTTGAAAAGGCTATCCCGAAAAGTCAACTTGCAACTAAAACAGAGAACAAAGCTGTGGGGAATTGATTTCAAATGGGGAAGTGGAAAAACCCTGACAACAAAAAGGTACCTAGGCTTGATTTAAATTAGATTTTCACAACAATACAATATAAATAAATTTTTTATTTTACCATTAAAAGAGATTTATTCATAACGAAATATTTTAAGCAATTCACAGAAGACAAAAAATGGTCGAGTAATAACTCAGGACATAAAAGGGTCTAAATACTCATGCAATCAGGAAAAAATGATTTAAAAAGGAAATATTTAAGGAAGTAATTTGGTTTTCCAAACACTACACAGAACCGATTTAGTTATACCAATATGCAAGTTAAGTTAAGTATTTTCGACCGTACAGAAATTACAAAGAGGTTTTATTTCGGGTCTAGCGGTCCGTGGAACAAAAAAAGAAGAAACTCTTTTTATCTTAAATGCTCAATATTTCGCCAATGTTTATTAGCTTCATCAGGAGCAACTACAAAGATTATAAAGAATAGGTCCAATTAGAATTATAACATTAAAATGACAATCAAAAGAATAAAATTTTTTCTAGATATACATAGTCAATACATACTTAAAAATTACTTACAAGATGGTAGAGTCAATAATTTTTAAGTTTTAACATTTTTACTTTACAACAGCTCAAATAATGTGGCGTTTTTAATGATAATATTCATGTCCCAGCAGTTGAATTGCAAAAAAGGAGAACAAAACACATTAGCTACACAAGCCTTATCTAGATGTTAATAAATTGTACGAGGTGAACTATTCTACGGTGTGCAGCTAAAAAGTATTGTTACATAAAATTTAAAAGATTGCAATAAATATTGCTCAGCTGATTGGGTATCTGATTTATAATTAATGCAATCCTTGTTCTTTTTTATGTGGTACATTTTCCAATAATAATAAAATTTGTAATTCGATTCCATCTCTAAAATTTTAACATTGGAAAAGTCAAAATTGTGGCCTGTTTTTTGATTGTATTCAGCCAATGCACAAGAGATTTTTCCTAAACAGCAATCAATTTTGTGGCCGGTTATTCTTTGCCTAAGCCACTGAGATGTTTGCCCGATATACTGTCCATCACATTCCAAGCAGGACAACTATATCTAAAATAGAAATATTTATCAAAGTAACCGTGCTTCATAAACATTAATTCCTACATATGAGTATTAATACAAAATATCGACCTTACATGCAAAAAAAGAATTCGGTGCACTAATGCCAATATTTTATTATTTACAGCAACAGAAAAGATAAGTTTGGACCCAAAAATAGAGGTTTGAAGTCGAAAATGCAGCATTCTGACAAGATTATCGAAAGGCCAAAACTTGCATAAAGGCGGCAAAACAGGTTTTTAAGATTGATAAAATTATATTTTTATTTACTCTGTGATATTAAGAAATAAATATCTTTAGATGTTATTTGGGTTTTCGTGTTTTAAATAATTATAATTTTAATTGATGAATGATATTGTATGGATATATGTATCGCCATCCAAGTAACAACGTTTGAACTTGCAGTAAAACGTTTCTTTAGAACGGGATGGTGAACTACTTCATTTTAAGAATATTAATAGTTGTTGATAAAAGGTGGCGCTATACATACCGATTAATTATTGTAATATAATCTGATATAACAAATGAAACCTTCGCTGAGATATGGGTAATCTAACTAAACTATAAAACCAGTATATAATTTAAATAAAGCGAACATATCAATTATTAAAAATTGACACTAAAATAGTACATTATAAATATTAAACTTAAAGATTTACCTATATAACAAAATTAGAGTGTTACAATATTAAATAATTTTTGATTTGAATCTTGTCTCGGTAAGGTTGTACTTCGTCAGGTGTTACTATCTGACCTAAATAGACCATTTTTCGACTTAAAATTTTTATCTAATTGAATTTTGATATTTAACTTACGCAATCTTTGAAATACTGACCTAAGACGTTGTAGTGCTCTTGTAATGATATACCAAACATATTTCTTCTTGAATGCTCCAGAATATAATATCCATCCAACTCTCAAGAACGTTGCCAGTAACTTTTTAGTCAGAATAGCATGCGAATGTACTCGAAACAACCATTCTCGGTATTAAAAGCGGTTTCTGGGATATTATTTACGTCCATTTCTATCTGATGAAAACCGCTATATATAATGTGTATATTGTCTTGATATCTATGAGTATTAGACGCGCAATCAAGATCTAAAGAGTCACTACCGTAAAGGACACGATCAGTTAATTACTTCTAAGAGACATATCACATTCAAATGATAATGATACTAGAATACAGAAACCTCTTTAAAATAACAATTGATATATATTTAATGCATATTTATAACCCTGTACCATATATTTACTAGAGAGGGCGACGAGTAACAAAAACTACGTCATACCATAAAATAATTAGGATAAAAGAACTATATTACTCGCTAATATAAAAAATAAATTAATTCAAGTTTTTTGTGGCATGTATAAATTCGATTAAAACGGTATAAGCGTTAAGGAATTTAATTGAAACTTAAATTTTTTATAACCATTAATTTTGTAGGGTACGAACTCAGTCATCCGACTAATCAGCAGAAAAAGCTGGACCGTTGGGTAACAAAAACTATTAACCTCGTTGGTAGGCGTACAATGTTAGTCCCGAAAGGATCCTTTGAAAATATTACAAGCACAGTTTGATTAAGAGTTTAGGATATTTTATTTATAGTTTTATGGTAAACCTTAAATATAAGTTATACGAATTACTAACATCTAACACTAACAATCTTACTAACATTTCGCCCGCAAACACTTACTTATTTTGGACCTCAGTTTATTTTAAACTAGTTAATAATATAATTTCAACTTGTTTTAAAATTATATACTTATACAGTGTAAAAGCGAAATTACTACAAATATTTTAATAGTCAAGCTCAAGTAAAGGACAAAGAGTAGAAAAGTCTTATTTAACAAGGGGTTAACCCCCAATGGTCTTGGGTTTATGACGATTTCAACCTTTATGATTTTTCACAAGGCGGAACCTTTATCATTATACGTTCTGATCTTTTTAAAATTGCTAGATTAGATCATTGTATTGGATTTAAAATTTTTGTCGTCTAGTTATTCTAGAAAACTCCTAAATAAATCCTATTATTTTATCAGGTTTGATTCGAATATGTTTTAGATAAAAAACAACAGTACTCTTGAATAAATAAAAATAATTAACAAAAAAAAAATAATTTGTAATTTTGCACCATAAGTTTATCGAAAATAGTTTTAAAATAAATGTTGAAAATGGGCACCATCACTATTTATACAAGCACAGCAACGATATAACATTTTTACAAATTGTTTGGATAGTATCTGCGGCAATAATTCGATTGTGGAAATCGTTTGACGACACTTTGTACGAATGTATTTTATGGTAATTTAAACTATTCAGTTCTAATCTTTTCATTTTCGGATAAGTTACACCATCACGGTACACTAATGGCTTTATAGGTTTCAAAATACAAAAATATAGTTCGTTACAATTAGTTTTCTTGTATTTCTGTAAATATTTTTAAATAAATTGTTACACCTAAGTATTGTCACGTTTCATCGTAAATAAACATAATACATGCTGTATACGTTTTCTAACGTACATACGAAGTTTACAAAGGTTCAAAGGTAATTACCATAGACATATTGGGGGAGAAGAAATTTCTGTTTTGATTTGAATGCGATCATATGTTCTCAAAATGGGTGATATTAGCTATTTTACGTGAAAGAAAATTTATACTGGTTGATAATATTAAAATTAAATTTATAGGTGGTTCGTATATTGTAATCTCTGTGATATTTTATAATTTGTATATTACTATTATTAAAAAATAATTATTCCAATAATTTGTTCTCTAAAGTCATACAAAGTCATTGCATAAAAAGCGATAACCCTGCATTTTTCGCAATCTTTGGGAACACAAATTTACGACACTGATAAGCCAGAATAGCGAACAAACCGATCTTGCTTTAAAACACCTAAGCTTGTATTGTTTTTGGGCGGCTACACTTTACAATTCGAAATGTGGACCATTTAAGCCTAACGTTTCTTTTTACGAATAAGTTAAAATGTAATTGTTTTTCTGTATTGATTGGCGTACGCCGTACGAGATTCTGCCTAATATTTATTAATTTGTAAGTACCGTTAATTAACTATAAGTGATAATAAGACTTGTAATTATTGCTGTTTTATCAATTTATATTTATTTAGGCAGCAAACTTACATATCTTTTTTTCCTAAGGTACATATTCATAAATCTCGAGGCAAAACGGACGAATGCAGATTCCAAGAACACAGGTATACATACAGGTACATATTGCTTTATGCATATTCTTACAATAAATGATTTTAAAATACTGAGTGTTTTGACGTCAGAATAAAGTAAACAAAAGTAAACGAGCTTAGATATTTTATGAACAATGTAAAACATATATTAGGATGTTATTAAATGTTCCTGCTACAAAGCCGCGCTGACCCGATCCAAGTTGGCGCCGTACTGCAGATATTACTTTGCTTCTTCATGAAAAATATATTACTGGCGAAAATCTGAGGACTAAAAAAAAAACTCACTTCTCTACTTCGAGGAAAATCCTAATGTGCGTCCTTTAAATTCTAAAGTTTAAAAAACCCAAGCAACTTTATATTACCTCTCTCGGAGCCTTTAGGAGCTGGTGCCATGGTGCTATGCACCATCAAATAAAACATTTTAATTTTAATTGGCAGTTAGACTAATGACAGAAGTAAAACAAATATTTGGCCACTGACATATTCGGTGAAAAGAAATGAAGTGTGTCAGGGTTGCTTAAAGATCGGTCCGACAAGAAGGATATATATTTTTTCTTTATCACACTTAACTGAAATACGTGTTTATTTAGTTTATTCAATCAAATATACACGATTTTATAAAAGAAACAATATCAGGTGTATGGTCTTCACTAATATATCTAAATTGAGGTTAACATAAAATTATGTTCTGCTTTATTATTATCTGCTTACAGTAATAATTTAGAGAGAACGACTGCAGAGGCAGGTGCGAAATTCGTTTTTTGTTGCCGGATTGTGTGTTCTGAAATAAAAGTCGTTTAATACTTAGATATATATTTTATAATTTTGCAAGTTTTTAAACATGTAAAATAATAAAATAACAAGTATTTTCATTATTTACAACAAAATAAGTTCAATATTTTTTTTTCTCAGAAACAAGTAAGTTTTGACACCCGGTTATATAAGGCTTTTTGCTTAAAATAGCCCGGATTTTTTACGGGTTAAAAATTGTGTAGTCATTTCTCTGTATATCAGTGTTTAAGATATTTTACTCAAGTTTAATGATATGATGACCTAAGACACGTTTATTAAAGAGCGATCAATCAGAGGTTCTAAACAGATATTATGTGGGCACCATTCTCAACATATATGTAGAAATAGACTGGCTCATAAGCCTTGTGAATTGACCTGCTAAACAAACTGAACTAAAAGTGTATACTCAAAAGAAATAAAATATAATAAAAAACTAGTTTTATTTTAATGAGGAAGGCCGCTTTAGGAAGTTATTGATAAACAATATAAAATATATTAATATTGGTTGTAGAGATATATCCTCTTGTTGCGGTATCACCTCTTACTAAAAAAAGAGTAAAGTAAATTCATTCAATCAGTCGTTAGCTAGTGATCGGACAACTAACACCAACTGGAAAACCTCTAGGTATCGAGACTTGGGGGTAATTCGAAACGAAATTTTACCTGATAGGTAGTAAGACCTGTGGTATCTACGACGAAGTCCTCTATGCGGTAACTTACGGGAGAAGATTCCTTCTCCTTCTTCGAGGTGAACCGTTTGGTGTGACTTGAAGTTCTCACAGCCATTAGGACTTTTGTTACGTAGTTGAACTAAGAATTTTATTATTATCCCTCCGACGTGATATAAAGCCACCATCGAGTGAGTGGCACTTGTCCCTATTAAGTAAAAAAGGAGCAGCCACCCTGTAGGTGGTAAAGTTGGCTTTTACTTGAATGAAATAATAGTGTGAGTCCCGGACCGACACCTACGAGAAAGGTGTCCGCTAAGCGCACCAGGTGGTGTAGAAGGAGATTGTGAAGAGTGTCTGGGTTTTTCGGTGTCTATGAGCCGAAGAACCTTGTAAAAGCTTAATTCCACCCATTCGTCCCATATTTTCCGATAACTCAATTATGGAAACCGGAATAAGGGATCAGATTCGGGTTATTAACACATACACTAGGGAAGATTTGTTTTTGAGAAACTGCACAGAGTGCTAACGGGTTTTTCACTGGATACGGACGGGAGAGTCCCGTGAGAACAATATCGAGCTCATTCAAGTGGGGAAACCGGAATAAAAGGTCATGATCGAAATAACAACATATACTTAGAAAAAGGGAGACTGTAAGAGCTCTAGACGAGTGCTAATGGAAATTGCTGTGAGAATCGACGAAAGGGTCCCTTCAGAAGTATTCTAGAGCCCAGTGACCCTCATAGGTCTAAAGCACAAAAAGTTATATTCAGTTAAATTGTGATTAACGTTTGGGTAAGAAGTACCCATTCTCAATAAAAAAAAACGTAGATAAGACGTTTCGGTACCTGGATAATCAGGATCAGGTTCAAGGATGGATATTACCGACGAATACAACGAAAGGGAGTTAGGGGAGGAAGCCTGCGGTTTTGTGGCCGCAAAACCTCAGATGCCGCCTACGAACAAATCAGAGAAAATAGACAACAGGAAAGAAATGAAAAAGAGCAAGAAAACAGTAAATTGAGAAAAAACTACAGCTCTACTTGGGGGTCTGGCGAAGATCATGGGTACTCTGCCCCGAGAGCAACAGAAAGTCAGCTCCGAGAGTCTAGACCTCGCTGGAGGTGATGAGCTAACGATAGCCCGCCCCGTAGACACTCGAGGGGACACCTTATCCCCCAAATAGAGAGAAGAATCGACTGGAAATTGACAATCTTTTCAAGATAAATATCTTATTACCCCATCTTATAATTGTAATTATATTACATAGGGTACTCGATGTACTTAAACCATGTAGACAATTTATGACATCAAGTAATGTTTTTTTGTTATTTAAATAAAAATAAAGGAATATTCGATTGTACATTAAAAAACATTTTAGATTAAAATATAGATAAGTACATTAAAGGTAGTAGTAAAACACGATAACTCAAGTTCCAGGATATGCTCACAAAATCAGTTCCCATACATGAATGCTAACCCATAAACGTATTATAGATTCAGACCATGAGATTGGTTTAAATTGTGAAAACCAACAGGAAGCCAGAAATATATGAAAACATTCAAGGTTTCGACGGTTTTTTAAACAAGGATTTAAAAACTTTTACACTGAAAAACGTGTTATCTATATTTTAACTTTGTTTTGTTTCAAATTATTTGATTTGTTTTTGATATATTTTTTTGGAATTAATATTGTAATTCATTTTTTATAATATAAAAAACAAGTATTTTTGAAAACCTTATATTAAAATAATACAAGAATGATATTCAGTTTTCATATTTTTATTTTATATTTTTTAGTTGATTGTTAATAGTAAATGCCTTATACATACCTGTATTCACTTCAGAAAACAAAAAGATAATAACATCTAAAGGAAGAAATTTATACTCCATCCATGAGTCGGTAGAACTTATGGATCTATAAGGTATTAAAAGTCTTCGACCTAACTTGAAGTTATGCGATGTGTACCAAAATGCTTTTCTGACATGACATGTCTTCTTGATAAATATTTTATATTGTTAAATTTTGAAAAAAACGAGTAACGGAACGTTACACACTAAATAGTTACGAGAAAAATGTCCCTAATAAACTGTATCAAGATGTATACTATATATTCCTCTTTTATGACAAGAAACATTGCAGCGTTTATTTTGTAAAATAAATCATACTACACCAATCTTAAAACATTAAAACATATATATATATATATATATATATATATATATATATATATATATATATATATATATATATATATATATATATATATATATATACAAAAAATACAAAACATTTGCTTGCACGAAGTTTCGAGTTGCTGCAGAGACGTGCATGACCAATCCTAACCATATTCTGTTCACATTTCGATATTTAAAACTAGTCTTTAAAGTTTACTGCTAGTAAACTTTTGCTAAAATTTTACATAAAACTCAGATCCTCCTAGTTTGATTGCTATACGCAAAATTTGTTTATTTCTATTTACCCCTCTCGTGTTTTATTATATTTACTCCTCTGTCAAACCTCTAGAAATAACATGCATTTATGTATGTCTGCAAAAATTAACATCCTACGTCGTATGCCGAGCGATAAATCTAAAAATTTATTTTTTCTATGTAAAATGAGTAAAAAAAGTCTAAACCTATACAAAATGAGCTCCTATCCCTCCGTATTGAGTAGGGACGGTTTATGTTTGGACAGATGAGGAAAGCTCTAGGTCTAAGTATAAAGTTCTGATAAATTAAACCATGCTTGCCCTAAGGATTCCAGGCTCTGCAATATAGGTCGCGGGTCAGATAATCTCCGGTACCTTTATAGAGAATGCGTTAGTACCGTCACAGCTATTATTATATGGCTATAACTGCTATATATTTTTATGTGTCGGACACTCGATGGTGTAGGGGCTTCCTATGGTGTTCAACTAATAGCCGAGCTGGCTGAGTTGACCGATTGTGCGTGAACTGGAATAACGTGTGTCATCGTCGGATTCTCTCACGGGAAATTTTGGGACCGCTTTATTGCACAATTTTTTTGTTCGTGGAAACTTAAATACAGCTTTAATGGATAACATCGAAAAGAATGATATTTACTGCCTAAACCTTTATATTTCAGCAAATTGGTGCTTTTCTCAGCGCGTGATCTCAGAAAAGCAGTCCTTTCTGGATGTTTCCTGGATTGATAAAAAAAGGTATTCAATTGCCATAACTGTCACGTGATTTAAGTACTTTAAACCTAATTATATAACTCTATTTGAAAAAAAAATTTACTCACGATTTCTTGGAATAATGGTGACAGCATATTCTACAGTTGTGTCGGCAATTACGCCAGAAAAGCTTCGATTTAAGGAGCTACTGTGTGAGACACTTCCAGAATTTATGAAATTCACTAAAAGCATTTAGTAAGACATTTTGTGATTTTTTATGTCATACCGGACTACAAAAGCTACACATCCAAACTGAGAAAAAAGAATGTTTTGGTAAACGTATTTTAGTGCCGATTAAGGTAGGGCTCGATCGCCTTACTACTTAACATTTTAGTGGTGAAAACCTTTTTCTTTTATTAAAAAGGAAAAATTAAGGAAATAAAAAATCTTAGGAAACTTTTTTTATAAGAACCAAAATTCAGGCATCTTAGCAATTTTTGTTTTACTAGATGAAAACAAGAAAACTTGGATAGATATCCTTGGTGGATATTTAAGAATAACAGCATATTTACGATTTGTTATAATATAACCAAAATAAAATACTTTTTAACTGTCTGTATTAAGAATCAATTTTAACTGAACATATGTGAAATTGCAGAAAAGAGCAGATTAATCTAACTAGGAATGCCGTTCCTAAAAACGGTTAACATCCTCTCTTCATACTAAAATGCATTCAAGATAAATATATTTATTGCTTATTACCTACCTTACGTGAAAGGGAAGGATTTTAATCGTGCATAGCTACGTGATAAACTACTGACGGGATTAATTTCTAATTTTGGTCAAAAATTAAAAGTGATATTGGGATAACCTGCTAACATTGTGGTAAAAATCCAATATGGCAAAACAAAGGCGCGGCCTAGTGAAACGTTACTAAAAAACTGGTTACCCAATTTATCTCATATCACGAATCCAACATGGCGGAACAAAATGGCTGCATAACAAAATATTTAAAAATTCAGCCTGAGAAAACTATTTAATAAACTGATTTCAAATTGTGTGCCTTAACTAATTGTAGCACAGAGATAAACTAGCAAAATTGTGACGCAAATTTAAGGTAGCGCAACAAAATGGCGACCAAATATTGGTAATCGAAAAAAATCAAGGTTTCAATATGTTCACGTTTTAGCGTACCTAGATCCCAAAAAAAATATTTTTACAATTTCGTCGGTCCGTCTATCGGTTTGCCTGTCTATCTCTCAGTTCGCGGATAGCTTAAAAACTACTTTTCAGATTCATTTTAAGTTTTAGTAAAAAATTAAGTGTTATATGGGAATATACCTGGTAATATTTTGGTAAAAATCTAATATGCCCGAAGCAGATGGCGGTCTAGTGAAACGTTAAAAAATTATTACTAAAAAACTAATTAACTAATATACCACAAATGTTGCACAAAAAACAGGTGTACATAGGAATGAACTGGTATTTTGGTATAAATATAAGACAGCAAAAAAAAAAGGCGGCGTAATAAATTTTTTAAAAATCGACGTGAAAAAACAACTACTTACTAGATTAATTTCAGATGTTGTGCAAGCATTAGGTGTGATGTAAAGATGAACTGGTAAAATTGTGGTGCCAAATCAAGATGGAGGAACAAAATGGCGATCAAATACATTCTTTAAAAAATTAACGTAAAAAAATCGTATTTAATTGAATTTAAATTTTGCAGAAAATATAAATGTGATACAGGGATAAAATGATATGAGTTCATCATGACGTATAAAAATGATGGTATGTGTCAATGTAAAACAACGTATTGAATTTATTTTAAATTACGTTTAAGAATCAAGTGTAGCATTATTAGAAAAAAAATATTGGTAGGAATCCATCATAAAGGAACAAAATGAAGCCCAATAAAATTGTTTGAAAAGGCAGTAATTACTATGTACTGAACTAAATTGGCCCATACTTCACTATTCCTAATAAAAGTAAATATTCATAACAAGGGAACATCCTCTATAAACACTTTATAGAGGAAAATTCATTATACTTAAGCAGATTCTGTTTACATGCTTTCTACCATTTATGATACTTTCACATCTATCGACACAAATGTTCTGATGTTTAAGATATGTTTAGAAGTATTTGAAGTTTCAATTAAATAAATAAAGCGACCTACATATTTGCTTCTGTAAGTTTAAATTATGTTTTAAAGAAAATGTACATTAAATGTTAAATTCTATTAAACTAGTTATGATTTTTGACAACTTTTATAATGCGTGTTAACTTGGATGTCAATAGTGTCAAGGAATTATTAACTACGTTGTATGAAATGTATGGTCTATGAATTACACGTTAGTTTATGGCGATGAATCAGTGTGTAAATACCTACAATTATTATATTAATTTTCTGATTGGAAAAATTGTAAGCTCTATTTTTGAAATAGATATTATATTTAGAATTTCTTCAAAACTAAATAGTGACACAATTTTAACCAATATTTGAGTAGCACTATAATTTTAAAAGCTGGAAAAACAGTGATGAGTAAACTGTGGGGACTGGCACTATATTTATAAATATACAAATTTACAGTTCTTAGTGCCTGTTTCCACTAAAAACCAATCAAAGTGAGAGCATGTGCTTAGAAATAGAAAATAATAAAATGTAGATGTATGTCTGTCATTTTATATTATGATTTGTTTTATTAACGTTCTATCGATTAGGCTTTGAATTACAATTTTAATCTCCACATCAAAATTTTCTACTTGATATTAAATATAGATATAACGTTCCCATGTAATTTAGTTCAGTTAAGTAAAATCTACTTGCAGTACGCCTGAAATCATATCTCTTAAAGACATATGTTCTAAATATGGATAAATACATAATCGCATTTACCTATCTGTCACTGGAAAGTAATTTACATTCGTTCTCTGCATAGCAGGTATACTCTGTTCGCGTGATAGCTTCTCGTGTACATTTGCATAATACGGAGAATTTAGTTAGTTGATTTATAATCTCGTTTTATGTACAACCAGTCTAAATATTCGCGGTCCTTGGGATAAATCTAGTATATAAATATTGAAATAGAAACCGGATAACATAGTAAAATAAGCAATATTTTATATATAAACCTGATATCTCGTATAAAACAAAAAGTAAAAATAAAACTATATACAAAGCAAAAATTCGCCATGAAATATAGGTTAAAACTATACAAAATTTGGGTAAGATCCATACATTTTTTTCTACTTTTTGATCTATATTAATTTTTAGTATCCCTGAAAGCATTTGAGAAGATATCTGCAAATTTCCGGACCCAGGTGAGATTAAAAAAGTCCGTCTGGCGTTGCTTTGGCAAGGCTAAAGTTTTTAAAGTAAAAAAAAATTTATTCCACAATTGAATTTTCCCAATTTCTTAACTTTGAATTAAAAAATAATGTACATCTGTGTGTTGTGGCAAAAATATAAAGTTTTTTACCTATCCAATTATTTTTGAAGAAATATGTTATTTAAATTACCATTTTTTATAAATTTCATTCAAACTTTTGTCGTTTTTATTATATGACCCATGACGAAGTGATAAAAGTATTTCGAAGGTTGGGCCAAATAAAAATATAACGTAAATCAATTTCCCCCTCACTTTCTTAAGTTGCACGGCCGTAAATCAAGACGCATGTTGGCACTGCTGTTTTGAATTTTAAAATGTCGGCTAAAAGTTCATAATTTTTACTCTCAAATACACCTAGAAATCAATGTTCAGTTGAATTTGCACAAATGACAAAATTCGCCCGCCATGTTGGCGTCGCCATTTTGAATTTTTTAATGTTGAATAAAATTCGAAATTTTGTCTTTAAATACCCCTAACTACCGATTTTCAGTCAAATCAGACCATAAATAACAATATTTGTCCAACAACCAAATAAACAGAAAGGAATGATGCATGACAAGAAAGATATTTTTATTTATTCGTTAAAATGCTAACCTTGTATCGTTTCTGTCTAAACGAAATTATTATTAAATGAGTAAAATCGAGTCTTTTAGGTACGTGGATCATTTTATACGCACAGAAAAATGTCTTAAACATAATAGTATTTTTTAAGATTAATTTCATGCGGTAGGGTGCATCCAACAAATACAACAATAATACGCCATTAAGTTATCGTTTGCAAGTTCCCTATTGAATTAATGGAAATATTTGTCTGAATAAGAAGTAAAAATGCTTCGGGCTGGGACGCCATGCATTGAAAATATTTTCATATATTGTTATGTGATAAATGTTTTGTATAAAATTATTAATGTGTCTTTTGTGTCGGATGTGTTCCAGTATGCCTTAAAAAATGACATCATTATAACATTGTTTAAAAATGAAGAAAAAACTTTATCGAAGATCGTCAAAAATATTAACGAAGATAGTTAAGAAGCATATGCAGAAACGCAAGGTTTTGAGAACGGCGCAGTTTGGCTTCCAGCCTAGGAAGAGTACAATTATGCTATTTTTTTCTTTTTGTAATCTCTTTACTTACGTGTAATGATAAGGAATGCTTTTGTTCATTAGGGTACCTAAATATGTTTTGGTGATTTTTAAACTCAATATGTCTAAAAAGATAACATAATTTCATCATTTTCAGTATTTTAATACTTTATATGTGCGTCTGAAGTTTCTGGGGAGTCAATTTTAAGAATATCCATCAAAAAATCAAATACTAATTTAAAAATTCATATTAAAATTGGTAATCTAAAAATAAGTGTGTGCTTGGACACTTTTTACATGCCATATTTTACACAAAATTTAATTGTCATAAACGTACTGAAGAATTTATTACTATTTCCTATGTCTGTAATAGAGCCATAATATTTCAAAATTTCGAAAGTGTCAAATTTTTTACTAGGAATGAATAAAACAGCAATAAGCCTCCTCTAAAGAGGTAAGAACCAATACCAATACATGACGATTTTATCAAAAAATAAACGTTTCCAATATATCTCATTTTGTGAGAGTAAATCAAAAATTTTAAATCAGAATTTGATTTCTTAGCGGACTGTCTTAAGAATTGGTTACACCCGAAAATTCTCAGATGCCAGATAAAGTTTAACAACTCACCACTAACATACGCTATATACATTAAGACAATTTCAGTTATATCTCATCTAGGGTCACCCAGTACGGTCAACTGAAAAAGTGAAATCAGAACTTGGTTTCTTAGCGCACTGACTTAAGAATTGGTTAAACCCGAAAAAACTCAGATGCCAGATAAAGTGTCACAACTCACCCACTTGACGGTATTTGGAAGCTTTCAGAAAAATGATAAACATTCACAAACCAAATGGTATAAGAAATAAGAAACTTCGGTTGAATGAGCCGTAAAAACAGGTAACATATAGTGTTCAGTAGTCTACACCATTAAAACAATTTCAATCGCATCTCATCTTGGGTCATTCAGTACAGTCAATTGAAAAAGGGAAACTATACTGATGATAAATATTACAACCGGACAAGGACATGTCACAGTTAAGAACTGCCCGGCCCAAAAGATGATCTACCTGATAAGCTTCGGAGACAACTTACCTATCGTTGAAAGTGAATTTACCTATGCCTTATTGGGCCCTTTAGTATAAGGGAGACTACTATGCGCCGAAAAATTATAAAACTTCAAAAGAACCGCCACTTCTTGAGGTGTGACCCTAGTTATTAAAAAAATATATACTATAATATATAAATTAAGAAATAAAAATCTTCGGTCGCATAAAAGATAAATTAACAAAAAGTTTTTACACCCTTTTTAACCCTGGTAGCCGAACCTAGATTGGATATCATTTGGCCATTTCAAAATCATTCAATTTTTTTTTATTAGCGCGGAGCAATAATTGTTGAGCACTTTAGTTTACTTGACTTGTATCGAGAATAAGATGGAGACATAATTTATTTAGAGTTCAAAGAAAATGAAAAAAACACTTGAGAAGACATGCTAATAAGGCCAAGGAAAAGGTCCGTAATTCGTAACATGCAATAAACTTTGGGATCAATAATATTCTTAACTTAATAACATAACAGGTATGTTGTCGTCGCCCAAAATTAGTCATTTTAGTATCAGCCTGGTGCCACCATTAGTAACAGAGACAAAATATCCGATATAAATCCATTTTTATGCAAGCTGTCGATTCATAAATAATAAAACTTTATTTAAAAGCATTGTTGGTTTTTATGTATCCTCTTAAACCCAAGCTCAAATGAAGCACACTTAAAACTAAACACAATAAAACTTGTTTCGCGTTGGTGTAAGCCATTTAATCGAGACTTTAATGTATACTGGCACATAAACATTTCAAGATTTATTCTTTAGAACTTGAATATAGTTATGGTGTACTTCGGCGTTATGTTCATAAACCAAGACGTCATTTATTTCGATCGTATATTTGAACTCCTAACAAAAAAGTTATTAGGTTTTAAAGAGATTTATAGATTTATTTCTGCAAAGCTAAACATACCGATCAATTAAACTTTTACGTACTTTTATCAGGGATTTATGGAGGAGAGGTAAAACTATATATCGCCCACCTACAAGAAGTACTTGCAGCTATATGGAATATTTTGTGATTTTAAAGATTCTTGACATAACTTACAAGACAACGAAATTTCTATACCAGCACATACATTTTATGTTTAAAGGCAAAGTTATAAAAAACTTGCGTGGTATTTAAAAGGATTAATACGTTAATTAGTAAATTAAAGTAAGTCTTGTTAGAAATATTCACAGGGCACAAAGCTGTGTCCCAGTGAAGCCTGACATACCAATATTCCAGAAAAAGAGACCCATAAATTAAATCTTAAGACTGTTAACGTAAACACTCATATATTGATATGGACGTTTTACCCATGAAGTGAATATTGGTTTTTAAACAGTCTTTTAGAATGCTCTGATACGTACATACAGGGTTGTTCAAAAGAAACGAACAAAATCCATATCTTCTGTATGAGTCATTTTTCACACAAACGCTGGAATCGTGTTTTGTAATATTTTCAGCCCTCTCTCTGCAACCTCCTAATTTTTAGGCACCTTAATTTTTTTTTCAAATCGAAGCCTAGTCATGTGGGATCTCTATAAGAAGGTCTTCTAAAACTGAATACTATACTAGCTACAAATTAGGGGTCTGCTCATTTCATTACAATAAAACGAGTCCACATAAGTTTTTTAATTAAAATTAATATTCCAGGGGGATACTTAGCGCTTACCTGATTCGGCTAAAATAACAAATGGTGAAGGTGATATCCACCTTCTACTTAACCTGCATCGAGTCTGTGGTAAATACTA
The DNA here is from genome assembly GCA_030620095.1 of Kuschelorhynchus macadamiae. Taxonomy (NCBI): domain Eukaryota; kingdom Metazoa; phylum Arthropoda; class Insecta; order Coleoptera; family Curculionidae; genus Kuschelorhynchus; species Kuschelorhynchus macadamiae. The sequence goes on from JAUTXW010001351.1 coordinate 954,784, forward strand.
TCAACTTTACTTCACTATCACACGAATTCTTTTGGCAGTTAAATTAATAACCTCCATCCTTATTCTGTCCCCTTTAAATACCCCCATAAAGGAGACCTTGGTGGCCCAATCAATCGAACATGTATATGAAAATGCGGTGCTATGCCATCTCGCTGAAACCATATTATTTCATGGGGAATATCTGGTTCACCTTCGTTAGGAAACATTACTGCTAATGCAGATATCAAATGGAATGAGAGGAAACATAAGTAACGCTCAGAGGTAAGATTTTCTTCAGAGAAATATGGTCCTAAAATTCGGTTATTTATTATGCTAGCTCACACATTGACTTTTTGGGGATGTTGTGTATGTCCCTTACGTATCTAGTGAGGATTTTGATCAGACCAGAATCGATAATTATATCTACTATTCGCTCCATTTAAATAAAATGTAGCCTCATCGGAGAAGATAATATTTTGAAAAAATATGATATTTTTATCATATTTTTCAATAATTTCTTCACAGAACTATCATAGTCTTCAAGAAGTTCCTATACAATATGCACTTTATACGTATGATACTTCTGGCTCTTTAATCGCTGTACAGAAGCTCTACGGGCCTGGTTATTTAGCGTTCAAGTATCAGTTGAAGAATGTGAACTTTCTTATACAAACAGGAGTGTATCAAGTTTTTTGTCTTCAGTTAAAGCGGGTGGTCGGTCGGTTTTAGGTAAGTCCCAAACTATGCTCTTCAAATTTCTGAAATATCCTTGTCCACCTGACAATGTAATTGTATTATCGGGGTACTTTGCATTGAACAACACACAACTTTATCCTAGCTGCGTACTTGTTCTCCACAACCCAGTTCCAAAATATTAAAACTTTCTTACAATTCAATGATCAAACTTAAAGATTAACTGAGTTTATTAATTTGTGCGTCTAGATATTTGCCAAATAAACAACCAAATGAGGAAAAAACTGTCCTAAAAATTTAAGAATTGGGCTACTATCTGCATTTTGCAATGTTAAAATTTGTAATATTAGGAAGTTGCTTCTTAACATATGATTCAATAATAAAAACCACTATTGTTTAATCACTCCTCTCAAGATAATTCAATCAAATTTTTCCAAATCACTAGATAGGTTTATGTGGTCTAATAATTGATGGTAACCAAGGTCGTTCTGCATCACACCACAAATATCTACTTTATAGTTAATTTTAATTATAAACTTATCTGGACTCGTTTTACTGTAACGAAATTAGCAAATCATTCAGTTTTAGAAGACCTTCCCATAGAGCCCCCACATGACTAAGGTTACCATTTGACAAAAAAAAGTAGGTGCCTACAGATTAATGGGTTGTAGAGAGGGGGCTTAAACAATTACAAAAAGACGAACGACCATTTAAACCCCTTCACTTGCTCCAGCAGCGTTTTTGTGAGAAATGACTCATACAGAAGATATGAATTTTGTGCGTTTCTTTTGAACCACTCTGCATATATTTTTCGGAATATAGTTTAATTAATTTAGGCCTAGGCTTTTAATTCGGTTGTCTTGATAATCTGTTGCCTGTATTATTACCTATCTTGCTCGATATTCTTGAAATTTTCCAACACTCACTACCGCTGTTGTAAAATGTACCAAACAGACTCCGCTTTAGCCTTACAAATTTTATTAAATTTGAGAATTAGTGATATTTCACAAAAAAACATTTTTTTATTTTTAACATAACATTCTAAAGTGATCCCTAAATGGTTTTGCGGGGTATCTTCCAAAATCTCTTGGCTCCCGAACCGCTTACAATTTTAAAAATTCGTGCTTTAGAAAATAAATTAGGACCAATCAATCTTAAAGGGTTTTTCATAAAAAAATGTCAACCTTAGTAATTGGTTTTTTTTTCAAATGTATTTCCATAAAAAAGAAAATGCAGCTAGGTAGATTATGAAAGGAAATCATGGTTTTCAGAGCGAACAATACTGCTCGCCTTTGTGAGGACCAGGGATGTGCCCGATATGCGTATTCGTAATTGAATTAGTGTTAGAATCCTCCGGCAGTAATATTCGCATGAGGTTTTTTTGTTGTGGACTTTGTAGGGACATAGAAAATTAATAATAAAGCCTGATAATTTATTTTCCTCTAATTATCATTTTTTTTTCATTACAAAACTAGGGTACTATATATATAAAAATGTTTCTTAAGGAAAGTGGTTTGAAATAAAATTGTTTTGGATTTACTATAATCTAGGGAAAAAACAGTAATCAGATTCTTTTTAAAACTGCCTTAATAAAAATTAAAACAATACGTTTATTTAAAAAAGAAATGGATGGCTTAAATTTTAAATTAACAGAATATCTCGAAATTTGTAAAAAATATTATTTACCGTGATTACCGTAAATTTCAATTAATCCAAATTTGTTCAGAGTAACCACGCACTGCAAAGATAATTTGATTAAGGGAATTTAAATCGTAGTTAAAATATCCGTGTCCAGATTACGGATATTCAAGAAGAATATAAAAACAAAGTACTGTGCCTTTGTAATGTAGCTTACCCATAATAAAAAGCCACTCTAAGGCACTGTTCTAAGACTCAAATTTCTATCTCCTTATTCATGGTTTTTTTTTTGAGAAAAAACGTATGAACTACAGCATTCAGCTGAGAAAAAGTGAAAATTAAAATTAAAATCTTTACTAACCCTCATGTTGTAGATATAATCCAATCTGAAAATGAAGTCAAAAACGTTTTCCGAGATACTAAGGTAAGATCCACCCAATATTTTTCTTTTATGAGATGATAAAAGTTGTTAACGGGCAAATTGTAGGTTAGGGGCACCCGCGAGTTTAGATCGTCTCGTCGAAGGCAGACCTCTGTGTTATTTTCATAAGTGGTTTCACGTGTTCGGTTCTGCTGCTTTATTTCGGGGGGAAACGGAAGACTCAACCGCTTAGTGTGGAAATAACGACCCCTCTAGAAAGGGAGCAAACGCTGTGAATGTGTGAGGCCTAGCTGTTCCTGCATTTTATCTCGTTCGTCCGCAGTTCTACAAAGAATATTAGCGTAATGGCCGCTATGTGGCGGGAGTGGGAGGGGTAAGGGGATAGCTTGAACGAGAGGGTCATCTCATGATATCAGTAGTACTCTCAAGGGGTACCTAGTGGAACCCAGGATGCATTTCATAAATTAAAAGAAAAAAAATCAAGAAGTATTTTAAAGATTCAGGGTGTCCGGGAGTTAAAAACTGGCCATCCGGACATCCTACCGATAACGTCTCCAAACTGGAATAAGGTGGAAATCGTCTGGGAGGGTTCCCCAGCTCTGACTAAGCCCAGGGCGGAGAGTAATCTGGCGACTGCCTTGTAGTAAAGCCAATATGTCCTGTTATGTAACAGGATAAACAGGAAAGTCAAGTCGAAGTCAACCAGAGGGTCAGAGGCTCCCCCAAAATCAATTTCAGTATTAGAAGTATCAGTAATATAGTAATAATAGTATTAAATAAAAATATGATAGAAATGCTTTAGAACCATTCCAGGTCAAAAACACGGTCCTAAACAAAATAATGAAAATCAAAAAAATGAAAAACATATAAGGAATATGCACCCTATGTCTTTGGCTTAAATGATCCTTAATTTGAATATTTAAAATATAAAATGCCAAATGAAAAAGAGAAAATCTAAATAATAGTTGAAATCGATAACCCAACTGCAGTCAACAACTTTGCTGAAAACGCGGAATTAATCAAAAAATCGGTATATTTCCTTTACCATACTTAACTTCCCTCATTATTAATATTTCCTTTTATTAGGAATAGTGAAGTGTGAACCAATTTAGTTCAGTACATAGTTATTTAGGAACACATATATACTGTTTTTCCAAACATTTTTGTTATACGCCATTATGCTGCAATATATTGGATCCCTACCAATATTTTGCCAATTTCTAGCTATGCCACACTTGATTATGGGCATAATTTAAAATTAATTCAATAATTATTTTTTACATTGACACATACCGCGATTTTGTTACGTCATGTTGCATTCGTACCAGTTTATCCTTATATCATATTTAGTAGTAGTTTTTTTTAGACTGATTTTTTAAATAATTTATTAGGCGGCCATTTTGCTTATATTCATACCAAAATGTTACTAGTTCATTTTTATGTAACACTAATTTGTTTACAAAATTTGAAGTAAACTGGATATTTGGTTTTTTTAGTATTATTTTTTTAACGTTTTACTAAGCCTCCATCTTCTTCCAATATATTATTAATATAACTACCAGGTCATCCACATATAAGCCTTAATGTTTGTCCAAAATTTGAAGTCAATCTGATGAGTAGTTTTTAAGCTATGCCGCGAACTGACAAACAGACAGACAAACCGATAGGTGGACCGACGGAATTTTTAAAATATATTTTCTGACACCTAGGGACGCTAAAACGTGAAATTATGTAAAACCTGCTAGTGTCATTTTTTCACATTACAACAATTTTATTTGGCCGCTATTTTGTTTAGCCATCTTGAAGTAGTTCCACAGTTTTATTAGCTCATCTCTATACTACAATTAGTTTTGGCACACAGTTTGAAATCAGTTCAATAAGTAGTTTTTTCAAGATGAATTTCTAAATATTTTATTAAGCTGTCATTTTGTTCCGCCAGCTTGTATCCGTACCAAAATTTTGCCAGTTGATTTCTGCATAATACTAGATTTTTGTGCAAATTGGATAGTTAGTTTTTTAATTAATAATTTTTTTGGCGTTTTAATAGGCCGCCATCTTGTTCTGGCTTATTGGATTTTTACCAAAATATTACTAGGTTATCCTCATATGAGCCTTAATTTTTCACTAAAATTTGAAGTCAATATGATAAGTAGTTTATCAGCTATGCCGCGAACTGACAGACAGAAGACAAACCGACAGACCGACCTACGGAATTTGTGAAACATATTTTTTTGCCAACAAGGCCTCAAAAACGCGAAGAAATGAAAAACCTGTGAGGGTGATTTTTCAGATTACAAAAATTTCAATTGGTCGCCATTTTGTTCCTCCATCCTTAAATAATACCACAGTTTTACTAGTTCATCTCTCTACTACAATTAGTTATGGCACACAATTTGAAATCAGTTAATTAAGTAGTTTTCGTAGGCTGATTGTTAAAATATTTGATTAAACCGCCATCTTGGATTCATACCAAAATTTTACGAGTTAATTCCTACATAATACTTGATGTTTGTGCATAATTTGAAATATATTGAGCACTCTCTTAGTAATAAATTTTAACATTTCACTAGGCCCCCATTTTGTTTTGTCGTATTGGATTTTTACCAAAATATTACCAAGTCATTCCCATACGACCTTTCATTTTTGACCAAAATTTGAAGTCAATCGGGTAAGTAGTTTTTTAGCTATGCCGCGAACAGACAGACAGACCGACTGCATTGAGAAATCATGTTTTTCATCATCTAGGCACCGTGAAATGTAAGGATCTGATAAAAGCTCAGAGGGTGATTTGTTCACGAATACAATACTTCCATTTTATGAGGGAACTAAAAAGGTTACAATTTTACATCCCTGAGTGTGACGTAGCACGTAAGGGTATTGTAAGAGGAATTCTAAAAGATTTGGAACAAGCGAAAATACTAGAAAATTCCTACTCTCCCATCATTGATATTTTTAAAACGAATATTTATGCGGAAAATCAACACTGTTAAAGTCGAAACGAATTTCGTAAAAACAGGTACGTGTTTGATAACCTTTAAAGGGAGAATTCTCCCCAAATATGTTCAAATTTATGGATTCGAAATCACTGTGGTCCCATACATTTTACCGGTTACCCAATATTATAAATCTCTTCTTTACGGGCAAACAAAAAACCAATGTCGTGGGAAAAAATCCCATATGTGCAGCGAGGTCGAAACTAATAATATAACTCACTTAGAAAATTGTTTAGATACAATATAATGCATACACTGTGACAGTATACAACATACGTCAACCGATAAAAATTGTCCGGAATTTTTCAGGCAAAAACAAATACGGACATATATATACCTAGAAGCGATACGTTTTTATGAGGCGGATCAACTCTTGCCTAAAATAAAAAAACGATTTTCCCAAACTAAAATCACCAAAAACGTCTAATCAACCCTTTACCCAAATTAGACAAAATAGATAATTATATAACAAGCAACAAAGCGAAATGTCCCTAACCGTAACCAAACATACAGCGAAAGAACATCCCTTAAAAAAGAAAGGCATCATCCCCCCAACATTCACACAAAACTTAGATACTCAAAAAAAGTATATGTTCCCGCAGGGAACTAGAACAAAAATAACAGAATCGATGGTCGAATATGTACAAAATAATGAATCATCAGAAACAATAGTATCTGACTCAACAGAGAAAAGGAGAGGGCAGTCCTCATGGACAAACCAGGTTGATTTAAAAAGAGATAGTCAAAATGTATTCAAAATATTCAAAAATATATCGGCGACAGATATCTTTCTAATTAATAATTATATTTAGAGGGAGGAGGCATCGCACTTTTAATGAAAAATAATATCTCTTTTAAAATAGTTGATCTGCAATTTTACTTGTCTCTACCTATTAATGTCCAAATACAGGCCATGAACATGTTATGATTAGATATTATTAATAATAAATGTTTATATCCCTCCCAAAACTAAAAAAGACTAAACCATATTGAAAAACATATTCGGGCAAATACCTCACCCCAAAATAATATTAGGATTTTGATATAATACCGGCAATCTAAACAACATGGGAAACATATTCTGTAACTTGAGTTCGAAATTAAACCTCAATATACTGAACGATGGCAGGCCAACTAGAATGTCTCACCCCGGAGAGAAAGAATCAGCTCCAGACATAACCTTGGTATCACCCGAAATTGCAATTAAAAGTAACTGGAAAATGATTGTGGAAAAAGTGATCATTTCCCCATAGAGTTTTCAAGAATTTTGTGGAAATCTCAATAGGTCCACACAAACGGAAAAGATATGGATAAAGGTAAAAAAGTTTACCAATACAAGAATAAACTTATCCAATAAGTTCTCTACCATAGAGGTAGCTGACAAACTTCTAAATGACCTTTAAAGTATAAATATAGACCCCAATTTCAATTTCAGGTAAACAGAACAAAACAGGTTTCTCACAATAACACTGCAGGAATTTAATTGGCCAATACAAGAAAAAAGAGATTCTGCACCAGGAATGGATAACTCTAACAACTCTATGATCAGAAACTTACCCGATAGTGCAGAAGCAGAAATAATTAAAATATTTAGCCAATGTATATAAGGTAAAAAGATACCCCAACAGTAGAAGAGATCACGTTGATACTGTATTATTAAAGCAAACAAAAAACCAAAACATCCAACCAGTTTCAGACCGACAGCATTAAACTCATGCACATGTAAAACATTTGAAGCTATAACTAGCAGCAGAGTAGAATGGAAGGTAGACTTCCGGACAATCAAATAGAATTCAGAAATGGAAAGGGAAATTTGGAAAACCTCACACTTAATATACAAGGGACCTTTAAAAAATCAACACGCTACTAGTATTTATAGACATAAAAGTCATCCTCTGATTTTTTTGCAGATCTCTACGTTTCACGGTCCCCAGATACCGAAAAAAATTTTTTCTCAATTCCGTCGGTCTGTCGTTTTGTGTATCATAGCATAAAAAAGTACTCATCCGATTGATTTCAAATATTGGTCAAAAATTAAGGGTCATATGGAAATGACCTCGAAATATTTTGGTAAAAACCCAATACGGCAAAACAAACTGGCAGCCTAGTGAAACTAATTAACCATTCTACTTTAAATTTTGCACAATAATCAAGTATTCGTAAGAATTAGTTGGTTGAATTGAATTGAAACCAATCCAAGATGGCGAAACAAAATGGCGGCCTAATAAACTATTAAAAAATTCAGCTTAAAAAATACTTGTTAGACTGATTTTAAATTTTGTGTAAGAATTAATTGATGTATAAAGAAAAACTGGTAAAATTATGATACAATTTAATACGGAAAAATAAAATGGCGGTCAAATAAAATGTTTGTAATCGTGAAAAAATCACCCTCTCAGTGTTCAGAGTCCCTAAATGCCAAAAAACATGTTTTCTCATTTCCGTCGATCTGTTTGCCGGTCAGTTCTCGGGATAGCTAAAAAAACTACTTACCTGATTGACTTCAAATTTTGGTGAAAAATTAAGGGTTATATAGGGATGACCTGGTAACATTTTAGTAAAAATTAAACAAGGTGAAGCAAAATGGTGGCCTAGTGAAATGTTAAAAAAATTGTTACTAAAAACTGATAATCCAATTTACCTCAGATTTTGTACAAAAGTAAGCGTTACGTAAAAATGAACTGATAACATTTTGGTATAAACCAAAGATGGCAGAACAAAATGGCGGCCTAATAAATTATCAGCTGAGTAAAGCATTAGAATCAATTGCATTTCATTGAATTATCGTAGTTTTACTAGACACTTACAAAAAAAAATTAAATCAGCCAGTAAAGTATTAGAATGACTGATTTCAATTCATTCAAAGTGTGATACATAGATAATCTGGCAAAATTGTGGTACAAATTCAAGATGGCCGTACAAAAGACCGACCAAATAAAATGTTTAAAAAATCAACGTAAAAGATATCTTCTTATTCAACTTACTTCAAATTTTACACAAAAATTGTGATATAGGGATAAACTGGTATGAATTCAACATGACGGACCAAAATGGTGGTCTAAAAACAATTAGTGTAAAAACTACTTATTCAATTTATTTTAAATTATGCCCAAAAAATGTGGCATAGGTAGAAACTATTTAGTATGAATCCAATATAATATAAAAAACAGTATATATGTCTAAATAAATGACTATGGGCTAGATTGAGTCACACTTCACTATTCCTAAAAAAAGGAAAAATTCATAACCGATTTTTCTAACGACTTGCCAATAAAAAATACAAAAAATTCCCTGGACCGAGAAATAAGGTTTCAATCTGAGTCAAATATTTTACCTAAGCGGATCAATTGTTAAGCATTTTATTTCATAATAGATATATCTCCGAAAGATATTTTGTTTACGTACTAAAATTCATATAAAACATGCAAAGTGCATCTTCCATATACTTTTATAATAATTATTTAACGAAACAATTAATTTGAATCATTGCTGAACTTTCGATATTTTTTTCATACAACTAAAGCTTTAATTATTTACCTTATAACTTTAATAACTAATATAATATCCAAAATAGTAGTTTTTACATACTCATAGACATTTGATATTTATTTATCAGGAAGATATTTTGTTAAGTTAAATGTAATACGGGGAAAATAGAATCTGTACAAAAAACATACGATAAACCAAAATACATAGTTAGAAGGTCATGGAGCTAAAACTCAACAAGAAGAGATTTTACTTTTTGTACCAGGTATTTGAAAACATACGAATAAAAATTTAAGTATTACAGTTAAATATTAGCTATGTTGAAAGTAAAACTAGATAAAAGGTAACTGACTAGTTGGCACAAAAGATAGGATTTTGGTTATTGAGTAATCAGTGTTCTAATCCTACCTGACGGTTAAAAGTTCTGATATGTTTTTTAAATGACTGATTTGAATTTTATTATTTCATAATGAATATTATTACAGATTAAAAACATATATATTTAAAAGATTATTTATATTTTTCTGTTTGATGGATAGGAATTTATAAGTTATTTTGATATCTAGTATTTAAATTATGAAAATTATTCCGAAATTGAATTTTTCCATATAAATAATTGCAAGTATAGCAATATATAGTAGCAATTTGTTTAAAATTATTTTATGAATAAAACAAGAAAAATAATTCCGCTTCTAAATTCTAATTTAGTTAACTTAAATCCGTTTAAAATTGGAGATATATGACCATTCTTTAAGACCAGTTGCATACCTGATAAAATTATGTAAAATTTGTAATTTATATTAAAACTAATACTTTTTTGATAAATTGAATCACAATAATCAAGACTACTTAGAAATAAAAAATCAACAAGTTTGAGTTTAGTGTTAGTATCTAAAAAAATATTTAAAACTGTATAAAATTCTTAGTTTAAAAATATGCATTTTTAACGATTTTTTAAAATGTCCATTAAAGTTAAATTTTAATCAAAAACAATAACAAGGAATAGTAGAACTCTCATGAGTAATTTTAAAATTAGAATTGGTTTTTATTTTGGTAACTAAATTTTTTGGGACTATTAATAATAATTTAGATTTATTAACATTAATCTTTTAATCCATATTTTTACGTATATTAAAAAGGTCTTCATTTATTAAACTAGCAAAATGTATTGTATTTTCAAACGTAATTTTATGATGAATTTGAGTATCATCTACAAATGTTAAAAGGGTACCATGTTTAATTGATAAATAAAAATCAAATGTGTAAATAATAAAAAGCTATGGGTCAAGTACAGACCCACAAGATACATTTATGTATCGATAGCATATTAGAAAGTGTCAAATATGTATTCATTAGAAATTATTCTAATAAACCATTGACATGTATTTACATTAAAACCTACGTATTTAAGTTTGGCTATAAGCATCTCAGGATTTAAAGAATCAAAAGCTTTTGCCAAATCAAATAATATTACATTAGTACCAAATCCACTATCTCAATTTTTTAAACTATCATCTTTTAATTTAAGAAAGTAATGTTGTGGTGCTAATTTTTCATCTAAAACTGGATTGATTTTCTGGTATTTTGGGTATGGGAATATTAGTGCTAATTTTCCATATATCTGCAAAATAATTATTTGATATTGAGATATTGATAATATGAGTAAGAGCGTTAAATGAAAAATAAGCATTTACAACGAGGATTTCCACGCACATATAATACAACTCTCGTAGCATGGCCCTGAAAATACTTATTTTTCATTTAACGGGCAAATGTATAAACAAATAGATGGTGCTCCAATAGGGTCTATCCCCGCTAGTAGAGAATTTATTTATGAAGAAAGAAGCTCCTGAGAAAGCAACTTTTAATCCCAAATTATTGATTCGTTATGTAGATGACATATTTATTGTATGGCAACATGACCATACAGAGCTTGAAAAATTTCTGACTCCCGTAAATTCAATGCATCCAGGAATATAATTTACTCTAGAGTTAGAGGAAAACAACAAAATTCCATTTTAGATGCTCTTGTCACAAAATTGCATAATAGACGTTTCGAATACACCGTGTATAGAAAACCAACACAAACCGACAGATTTTTAAATGCAAAATCACACCATCACCCAACACAAATTTAAGCTGTGGCCAATAACCTAATATCTAGATCCATGCGATTAACAGAAACACAGACGAGAAAAAACGAACTCAATAAAATATCTAGTGCTTTAAAGAAAAATGGCTACACAAATCGCACCACACAGAAGGCTATTAATGCACAGAGTTCCCGAACAGCGAACAACAAAAATTATGAACCGGGAAGGCAAAAAGTAGTCTTACCATATGTAAAAAGCACAATATGGGATTAATACACAAACTACACACAGCTATTGGATCGGAAGAATTTTTAGAAAACACAACATACAAATAATACACAAGCTACAAACAACTATAGGTAAACTACTTGGAAACCGAAAAGACAAAATAAAATGGGAAAATGACGAAGCATACAGCATTCTGTAGAAGGTCTGTGAAAAGCAACCTCGGCCCTATTCCTACATCATCAGGAAACTGGCCACAAAATAAATTTCGATTAGTGTAGGGAGATTGCCAATATAAAACCAGAATAATCCGAGAAGCTATAGAAATAGAATAACAAGGTGATTTAAATAAAAGCGAAGAATCATTAAAACTACCAACAGTATGGAAGATACTAATCGACAAATCTAAAATCACAAAAATCAAGCGGAGTTACCGCAACGATAACAGCAACATCTGGAAAACATAAATAATGACCACACTTCAGTCTCTGTTCGGACGCGAGAAGGAAAGCTTCGAAAATGCCAAATGCGATTTTGGCGAAACTTCAGCAAAACTGTTCTTTGCAAAGCGACAGTAGTGAACGGATATATACCTGGAATGAAAACATATTATGTGTATATATATATATATATATATATATATATATATATATATATATATATATATATATATATATATATATATATATATATATATATATATATATATATATATATATATATATATATATATATATATATATATATATATATATATATATATATATATATATATATATATATATATATGATAGTATATTCTTATTCCACGTACACCAACTTCATAAGAAGGATATGATCATTATCTGGAACATGTCCAAGTAGCTCTTTTAGTCATGAATATGTCATTGCTACCATAGATATTTTCGAAAAAGTAACCAGAAGTTTGTGTCGCCACGTTCTGTTTATGCTGAGAATACGTAGTCATTACCAAAATAGAGAACAATTTTAGTGTAACTATTTCGTGAATAACATGTAACTGTGACTTTGACTATTACGTCGGTAGTACGGAATTGTGTGGTTCTATTTCTGTCCTTATTTAATCTGTTTTAAAAATATGTATTTTTCTTTTTAATACAAACAAAACAGTTTTGGCGACTACAAACACTCAAATTGGGAATATGGTGTAGAGGGTATAGGATATGTTATTGGTTGTTGAGATAGGATACATGCATTTCACTTAGTTTTCTAGCTATGCCAAGGACCTAAAATTAAAACGCAGGCAATCTCTCTGGTGAATATGCTGATGTTAGTGGTAAAAAACTTCCACGCCTTTAAAATTTGTTAATTTTCAATACTTTATGGTCAAATATCTCGGTCAATTTAAATCTTTAAACCCAGTTACTTTGAAATATTGAACAGTAATGTGTTACGAATAGTTATCTATTAAATATCTATTAAAGTTCCCATTAATCCCAAACTGTAAATTATTACCAAGCGGTTACAAATTGCGAACATTTCGCCGGCTCTTTAAATTTTAATGCGTTGTGCGCGTAGCATCGAAGCATGCGAAGAGTTGAGGTACTGGAGTCATTACTATAATTTTGCCATCTGTCATAACCATACAAAAAAGTGGCTTTCGTCATTTATCCACATTTTATAACAAATTAAAAATATTACAATTTGGTTATGTTATACCTCAAAAAAATAACATAAAGTGATATTTTAAGAAAACAAAAAAAATAAATGAAACAAAGGGTGTTTCGTATTTATTTTTTTGTTTCCTTAAAATATCACTTTATGTTGTGTATAACCAAATTGTGATATTTTTAATTTGCTATAAAATGTGGATAAATGACGAAAGCCACTTTTTTTCTTATAGGACGCGATGCTATTGCCGTTTTAACTTATTACTCGTAGACGATAACACAAAACATAGACAACTAATTGAGAAGATTTACAAATTCGAACCGAATATGTTGGAGTTTAATGGCTGTAGACCGAATCTCGTACCAGCGCCCCCTGTCTCCGAAGCCTCAAATACAAACGTTAATAGTTTACTTGTAGTAAACAATTACTGTAATTATTACTTCTAAGTTGCAACCGAAAAATAAAGGCTGACAATAGCCCGTTTAAAATAACATTAGGCGGTATCCTTTTCTAATCTGCAACGACTCGTTTTACTTTACAGTAATACATTATAGGAGGACATTTGAACGTAATGGAGTAGTCTGAGCAAGGCTCAGGAAGGTACTGGTACTTAAAAGTTGTAATTTAGTAAATAGATTAGAAACAGTAACTTTTAATAATTACTATTATGTCACGGAATAGAAATGACGACCTTGGTGTCAATTTCGTAAGTAGTTGCTTGGCAGTAGTAAATATATAATTACTTTACATGGAAATATACTATAAAGTATTATTCGCAGTAACAAATACATACATAATAGTTAAAAACGTGTGACCCAAATTATTAATTGATATAAAGTAGGATTATTAGTAATAATAACGTAAAAACTCTTAGAGAGTAGTAGTGGAAACAGTTATAGCTCCTTTAGTACGAGCTGGGTGTTCTGCATCGCAGCGGACACAAAGATCCATTTAGGTCAAACGACGATCGCGATTTCAATCCAGTCCATCAGGCCGCCATGGACTAGTGAACCCCGTGTAGGGCAAATGCACAAAATGGATTCACGCTGGGTAATACCATGACCGGCATTAAATTACACTGTGACTCCTGGCTTTCATTGGGAGCATTAAATGATAGTATATTCTTATATAAAATGCTTATGCTGGAACATGTTCTGCATCGCATATATATATATATATATATATATATATATATATATATATATATATATATATATATATATATATATATATATATCGTTAATCCTTTAGCGATATTGTAAGCTCTCTGTTTGGAGTAATTGCCATTTAGTTAATAGAAGAAGAATTGGAAGGTTTCGGTCATTCAAGAGATTTTGGGCTATTGGTCTGCTAACTGGTAGCCCCTGTCGGTAACCTCATCTATTCTTCGATAGGTGTAGAAGTTAAGCGCTATTACAACGTGCGTTTAACACATTTTTTTGACTTTACGTTTCTATTACTTAATTATCTCAAAAAATTAATATATAAAATAAAATTAAAACTCGATTTTCCCAGTGTCTATACTTAACAAAGCAAACTTTTTTTTAGATGTAAGCAAAAAAAATTTAATATTTGTGAAATATTTTAACATCTAAATATCCTAGGAACTCTATTTTAAATTACCATTATTCATTAAGAAGTTGTTTTACTTTCTCTCCCCCGCATTTGGTTAAACTCTTAACAGCGGGCACGTACTCCGCTTATTTTATTAAATAATTTTGCATCTAGTAGAAATTTTTGTAATATTCATACTTTCAAGGGTACCTTTCTGATGTTTAATATAAATCTCAACTTATTTGGTAACTTTAAATTTCAGAAGTTTCTAAACATTTAAGGGTTATATGTAGAAGAGAAGTGAAGTATAATGGCGGATACTAATATTAGGCAATTTTTAAGATTAATAAGTTAAGACAAAGCTTCTTCCGAGAGCATTATAATTTTAAAAATTTTAGTAGATTATTTTAAAAGTTACATGGTTTTTATTCTTGGCAGGAGCGAACAGAGAAATGCATTATTTGGAAAGAAAATAAGTTCAGTATTCATTATTTAAATTAGCCCGAAAAAGTAATGTGAAACTACTTACATTCCTTAGGAACACAGATACAAAAGTATTAAAAAGCTGGTTGGTATTAATTTTTTAAACCTGCTTTATTAGGGGCTGGGGTTATTCTAATATTAATAACTCCACTAAATCAGAACTAATTGGTAAATGAATTGTAAGCAATTATACCGCGTCTGTAAATATCTTGAGATAAACCATTAACACCAAACACGTGTTATTAATTCTTAAAGGAAATATGATTAAGACAACCAAAGCAAATAATAAAATTAATTCGGTTTATTTAAAATGAAAGTCTAGAAAACATAAAAATGTCTGTCCTGTAGCGGAAGCTGGATTGGCAATCTCCGTGTATCTAGAACATCGTGGTAATTAGTTTAGGACTTACTGCGACTTATAACTAGCTGACAAATGGGACGACATGTGATATTTCCAATCCACAGCAGACACCTCATTTCATTGGCAATATCGAACAAAAAATGTCACACAGATCGAACTTGGATTAAAATATACTTTTCGGCTTTAAGTTATGTACCTTAGATATGCCCGATAAATTTTGACATATGTTACTAAATTTTCATGCAAGAACGGCCTTGTGGTTTCTGGAGTCGTATATAGTAGAAAAATGATTTTTTTTCTTAGAACGACGCTAAAGCTCAATGAAATTTGGCCAACAGTAAACAAGTGTTCCTGACTTAAGGTCTTCATCAGTCCAGTCAACTAGTTGAGAAGGGACTAGTACAACTGGAGCCAAACTAAACACACAAAACCACAACAGAGTGTTTGATATTTTATGTCAAAAATGACGATTGCGGGCCTAAAAATATTTGCCAATTTCCCCTATTCGGAAGCTTTTTTATGTGCAATGATGCTTATTAGTCCTTGGATTTCAAATACTAGGAGTGACAATTAAAATAAAAGCACTATCAAAAATCTTTTTTTTTCAAATAGAAGCTACCCATTTTTATAATCTCATCTTATTTAATATTAAAAATTAAGGTAACTTTATATAAAGTTGTCTATTCCGAATATTTTTAGTTTCCAAAATTTTTGCCAATTGCGGCGTTAAAACAAAATAAGAGTAATGCCACTCTGATTTACCATTTGAAACTTATCAATAATCATTCAGGAATGCTTAATATCAACGAGGATTATTTAAATTCGGATTATTTATGGAGAATGTCGCAAGGTGATGTCAAAAACTTGCGATACGTTTGCTATTTGATATCCACAAAAATAGAAACCATCACATCACACTGTTAAAACAACCATATACAATTTTGAGAACTTTGGATCGGTTAAAGCGAAAAAGCTAAAAAATTATCCTATTGTTAATAATGAACATATAAAACCGAGATCTTGGGATATTTTGCACCATAGCATATCCGTCGATAAGACAAGCTGTCTTGGTGTCAGGATTATCCAAATCAACAATTCAGAGGATATTAGACAAACATAAATTTCATACAAGCATTTTGCAGAGTTCATCACATAAAAAAGACTAAAACAACAAAACTCCCATTTAGTGGTTTGGGATTAGTCTAGGATCAATGTAATAATAGTACGCCAATCCGTTTCCAATATCCCGTAGTATTTCAAAACGCAAAAGGATGGACTTTACCAGTTTCAGCTTGATAAAGGATCCAGTTAAATCTGTTAAGTACAATTTTTTGTACATGCATATTTCTAAAAGCCCCACTCGGTCTATAGGATTAGCCAGAAATATTTTATTTATTTTTAAAAATATTTTGAATATATTAAAGAAGTTATGGTATGGTATAGTTTGAAGATTTGTGTATAGCAACCGAAATAAAGAAGAAAATGGTAAAACAATTAAAGCAGTTTTGAAAAGGGAGTGTAAATATAATACAAAAAATAACTAGAAAATAAATGGAACATTTTGTATGAAAAAAGGGTAAAAGGCATTGAGATTATGCCTGGTTGGTGAGACAAAAACAAGATCACTGTGAGAATTTGGTTAGATCTAGACCAGATTGATCAAATCTTTTCAGTATTGCTTCCTGGTATGTCCCACTACATTTTTCAATTTACTGTTATAAAAGAATTGCCTACGTTTCTCTATGAAAGTTTTATTCTGTTTCAAGCAAAAGCTTTAAAATATTTTGATTTGCCCAACATGTAAACTGATCAAGAAAAAGATCAACATTTTACCTAACGAGTACTGAGAGTGGTAGTTTTCATAAACGACTGGAGTTGATCGAACGACGTGAAGTAGAGTGCAAGTGCGAAAGAGACACTTTCCGCATGTATATTAGGTATAATATTTTTTCTAAGAGCACGTAGAAAAATTAAATATTTATTTATGACAAGATAATTAAACAAACTAATTATTTACTTTTTATTAAAATTATTATTTATATTAGAAGGGCAGTGGCTTGCATTTTGAAGATTTATAACTGATGTCAATACTTTTTCGATGCATAATGGTGAAGGATAATCGAAGTTTATTTTCACTGCAATATTAGTTGGTATGGACTAGCTGGAGCTTATTGTTGTTAAGCGCCTTCCTGATCAAACGAATGAATACTATTTGAGGTGAAATTATTTTATTGTATTTATCCGTGAGAGTGGTGAAATTCAATCTACCGTTCCTTTAATATTAATAAAGTTCTCGCCCGCATCAGCTATGCCTGGCAAATAATTCTGGGTTTGGCACCCACAAATTATCTGCAATTTCGGAGGACATTTTCCCAAAACTCTTTATTTCAAATCACTGTCTAGTGCAGTTTCTTATTCTGTACTGAAATAAACATCTTTCATGTGTAGTGCTTGGTGGATCATAACTGACGCAATTTCTGTAAAATTCAAGGTAATCACTATACGTGTTTTCGAGTCTAAAATCTAAACAACCAATATATTTTTTGATAAGATTTGTCAATAACTCACTACGTTAAGCACCAGCTAGGGAAAGTATAGTAGCGACCTATATCACTAATTAAGTTTCGTTAGGTGCCTTACTGATGAATTTCGAAATTTCAGTTTAACAAAATATTTTGGATCTTTTGGGTTTGTACCCTACATGGTAGCACCTCAAATAGGCAGACAGCTTCATAAATCTTCCTATATCTACATCATTTATAGTCTTAATTACCGCCTACAACAAGAAATATCGTGGCCAACAAATATGTCAAATATAATTCATCTTTTAGTGCACTCACTCTTATTCGTATACACACTGGTAATAGTTAACTTCAAACAATTTTGGTTTCTTCTAGTATAAGGTCACTATTTGCTGTGCCCATATTTTTCGAATTTTTCTTCAAAAAGTCACAACGTGTTTTTTCAGTATAACGATTTAAGAAAGCACATATGGCACTGTAGACAGAAGTATGAAATTAACACAGCGAGAACGCATTCTGGGTGATAAGCTGTCGTCACACCTGCCCAATTATTAATACATTTGTTTGATATATAGCTTGCTAGTAAGAAATACCTGTAACTAAGAATTTCAAAATTATAGAAGAACTTATTTGGAAAAACTTGCAGCTCACTTGGAAAATATCATGCTTTGATAAGCTGTAAAATGCATGATATTTATCTGATTTGTTCCTTTTCGACTGTCGTTTTGTATTTCTGCTTTTTTTTTATTAATTTACTTGAATTTATTAAATTATTAATTTACTTGAATTTAATAAATAAAATTTAGTTAAAAAGATAATTCTTAGTTGAACAAAGAAATTAATTTAAGTAACTAAAATTGTTTAGAAAAGTTGAGTAGTAGCAACATATAAGATACATTAGGTCGGAAGAAAATTTAATAAAATTAATATTAACTATACAAATAAAAGCAAAACATATCATAGAAATTCAAAAATAATTTTGTAATTTTATATTTTAGAATAATATCAATATTAGGTATCCAATGTTTTCAAAGTAAGACTACCTTTAAACATTCTGATTTGTAAAACAGTGACGTCTGCGTCTGTGAAATGAAGCTTATATAGGTAACAGGAGTTCATACCCTTAATTTTTAGTACTTTCTAGTTTGAATAAACTCTTATTAAACAAAAGTAAAATATTCAATAAATACCTGTAGTTACGATTCTTATTTCGAAATGCAATAACACTCGCATAAGATGTCAGTGTGGATTTCTTTTTGTACAAGAGGCAATTTATTCTTCTTTACGAATTTTAATTTTTTTTTTGAGATATTGGAAGCCAAACTAACCCCTTGATAATTTCCACCGTAATAATGTTTTAACATTCTACACGTGTTTTAGTAAGGCTTTAATAAACATAAACATGAAACTTGATTTAACATATTTTATGCAAATGGCTTGAAATATAAGGTTTATGATTTAACTGAATTCTCACAAGATTCATAGTACTAGGTATATATTTTTTAATAAAAACCTAGCTACCCAAATAAGTCATCATTAGACCATTATTTACCTCGTTAGCGGCAAAAGTAAACAAGAATTATTTTACAGTTTTAAAATACTACTATTTAATACTTACCTATTTCATTTTTATCTAATTCTGATTGTAGGCAAGGCATTTCTTTTTAAACGATTTTTTTAGGAATCCCTCCTATTAAAACAATGAAAAATGCTTACTTTTGAGTTAGATTCAAAAATATATATAATCACACTAAGAATAGTTCGAGAATAGTTGGACTACTTAGGGATAGTTTTTGGATACATGCAATAAATAATTAGAGTAATAAATACAAGCAAAATATTATATTTTTGCAGAAAACCTAATGTCTTAAGTGTTTATAGTCTATTTTTTCTACAAAAAATCTAAAAAATGAATTAAAATGATTTATCTCAAAAAAAGGATTTCACATTTTTTGTTTGCCTCTACTCATTTTTAAACATTTTGTTTTTCCTTCAGCACAGTATCGGAGCAAAAAAAAAGAGAATACAATGTTAGATATTAAAACTTACTTTATCCCATAAAATTGTTTCTTGAAATTCGTAACCCAAACTTTTATTTTTCGTTCTAAAACATTCTTAAGGTAATTTAAATGGTTTGGCCTAACAAAATATTGAATGAAATGCTACGCTACTTTGGTTTTTATATAACACTTGGTTTCTAACCTAAATGTTTGACATTTTAAGAATTTTGATTTTCATTATAAAAACAATAATTTTTGCCTTTAAATAGGATTTAAAAATGTCTAGTTAATTTTTTTACGTACTAACCGACGGAACGAAATTCCTTTGTCTCTTATACTTTTAATATGGGAATGACTGCATGCCACGCAACTGACCATTTTTTGTATTCATGACAACATAAACCACCAAAAATGTGTTTATTACGTTTTATAGCACAAAACACAACTTATCAATCAACTTTTATTTTAATACGATGTGAATATTATTTATAAACTGCTAAAACTAAAGCTTAAATTTGGAAAAGCGGCGGTTTGACAATACACGTCCATAAACCAAAAGGTAAACATCAGAAAAATAAGGTTGTGACCTGGCGTAGTTCCGTTCCGTGAATGGTTCCTGATTTCTATTTATTTAAAACGAATGGATAAACGGCTAAAACCTTTTTGACGTATTAATTTAAAGTCCATATTAACAATTTTTTGAGCAATTAAAACACTCATTAATTAGTTCACAATAATCATTTGCATTACTTGGGCAAAAGCTTTTTATTTCTTTTTGACCTATTATAATTTAAAGACTTTAACCCCGAAGGAAAACACTTTAGTTACGGAAAATATCCTTGAAGTAACTTTTGGAATATAAAAAGCTCGCTAAATTTTTTTAAAGCGTTTTTAAGATGTCAAATTGAAAATTGTGTTACTCAAATTTTATGTTTAGTAGCATTCTATCAAAAGCTTTTACGAGAATATTGGGGTGAATTTTGATTTTCGATTCTGCTCCTGCAAATAAATCAGATGATACTCTTAAAGTGCCAATTTGTCGTGGCTCAAAGATAGCAATCAATGCACTGTTAACTTATGTGACGAAACCCGTAACTCGTTCTTCGCAGACTACTTTCGTTGGAGGGCAGCACATTAACTATTTTGTCATGGAAACTAGGAACACTAACAATAACAGGTTTTGAAAAGTTCACGCGTTTTAGAGTTACGCAAATATCCTCTTAATTAATGAACTAACAAAAAAGCCTTGGCAACATACCATATTATTGAAATGTGCAATTTTGTGTGTGTTTTTTTTTTTTGGTCCAAATGATTGATCATCCCATGTCACACCACAATAAAACAATAAAAATTTGAAATTCTCATAAGAAAAACTTTGGTCTTTTCTAATAATTGAATCAGTTTGAATGTATGACTAATAATTGAAAGGATCGATCTTTTTGTTGGGCAGTTTATTTAACTAATTGGGTCGACCTAACACTGGAACCTGTGGTGGACGATAGGTCAAAATACAAGAGTTCTAACCACACTACACCACAACTTGTTACGTTCTGGACGCGCGTTTCGCTAACCAAGTTAGCATCATCAGCAGATGATATAAACAGTTTACGTCATCTGCTGATGATGCTAACTTGGTTAGCGAAACGCGCTTCCAGAACGTAAAAAGTTGTGGTGTAGTGTGGTTAGAACTCTTTTATTTTGATCAATTGGGTCAACAGCAAACAAAATTAATAATTCTGACCTAAAATAAATGATCCACTGCACTGTTTTTATAAATCTCCAAAAATGACATCAATATTCCGCTAGAGTCAACCTTATTAAATATCAGATATTTGTATATTTAAACTTAATAAAAACCCATTAAATATTCAGATATTTTTTAATATAGAAAAAATAATCTTAGGTGGTAATAATATGTTTTAGCGACATAAAAATGCCTTTTAAGAGCACAATTGAGTTTTCCTTGGAAAATGAATTTTGCTAAAAAGTCCCCTGGCATTTAACCCCGTCTCTAAAAGGATTGTGCTGTTATAAACCGTATGTGATGCTTTTCATTTGGGCCGGAGATTTACCGGGGAATTGCTTTGTAAGTTATCTCTGAAAGTTATTCCCCTTGGGACAGTTTTTGTCTTGGTTTTTATACTTTAGTTTTAGATTAAAAGCACTGCTGCGTTTACGCAACATTCCCTCTTACAGAGCTGGGACTATCTAATATCTAAATTAAAATAAAGTGACTAAGTAACTCTGAAGTAACTTAGTTACAGTTGACAGTGGAAAAATATCTTGTATTCAGATACTTTTGTTGAGTATCTTGTAACGGTTACTTTTGAAAAGTATTTTTTGTTACAAAAAGTAAATTTAGTTACAAAAGAGTATCTCCGTTACATAATTGTCTGTCTGGTCAACTTCAACGTATAAATCCTATAAAAAAATTGGAATTGGAACACGAGGAAACGGCGTAAGAAAGTTGGTTCTTACGCTTTATTGACGCTCACGCTTCAACTTTATCAAACTAGAAGGAAACATAGCATAGCTATTGTTATGTGTTCGTGTAAGTTTTAGTTTAGTTACTTGATTTGCAGTAACAAGCCATAAAGTGCAGTTGGTTTGGTTTTTATAAATCATATAAACAAGAACTAGGTTTACCTAAAATGTTAGATTTTTGAAATTCATAGAGATTTTCTATGATTTATTTATTTCTGAAGATGATATAGGTGGGGTTTAGGTAGTAAATTAGGTAGGTAGTAATAATTTGACAGGGAGCTAAGTAGTATGAACAGGTGAGTTAAATTTGGGAACAAACGACATTTGAAATATTATTAGTGACCAAATGGGCATCACGTAAAATATTTTCCCGTAAATAGGTGGATCAAAAAAGTAGTGCAGCAAAAAGTATCATTTTTTTAAATGGGACTCACTGTATATTAATTTTTGAATTCTGATTATAATTTTAAACCTTTTTTCTTAAAGGCTAAATGTAAGGGGATAGTGAATATATTGTAAAGTGTGTCACGTAAAAAATCATGGTTCTTGGGATTAGAACGTGCGAAATTGGAATTACCATCCTACGTTTCGCCTTCGGTTGCATTGGGCATCTTCAGCGATCTTTAATCCACGAGATCTGAGCTCATTCAGTGTTCAGATCTCGTGAAGTAAAGATCCCCTGAAGATGCCTTGTGAAATTAAAGGCGAAACGTCGGATAATAATTCTAATTTGACACGGTCTAATGCCAAGAACCATGATTTCTTAATTGACCAAAGCCGTAAAAGTAAATCAAAGTAATCTGCCCCTGTCAATTTACTTACTGTTATGTTATTTTCAATAGCTACTCTAATTATAGCAAATAAGAATAAACAGAGGAAACGAAAAACTAACAAAATATTAACATCTCAAATATTACCAGAATTTAGTATCAGATACAGTTAAGGTAATATGGAGGTTGTGTGATTATTGATAACACATGCTAATTTTTTTTAAGGAATCAAATCATTTAAATGGGAACATAATTAAATGTTAATACTCCAGACGGTTATAAACATATCTAAAATTCGGGTAATTTGTTTTCTCTTTCATATGATAAATATGGTGGTATAGAAAACAAAAGCTCATAAAATTTTGTATAGCAGCCATTTTCAGCTGACTGATGCGTGTTTTTAATTACTGTTTGTATTCACTGGTATATTGCTAGGTGTGCTATGTATAGGTTAATTTGTGCTGGTGTTCCGTAAAAGTGAACAAAACCTGTTTTGTAGAGAATTTTATAAGCTCCTATTTTATCTTGTCATATTTATGGTGTGACACAGAGAAATTTAGTTATTCCACAAAAACCAAGTTCTTGTAACTAATAATCGCGCTTTCATCGGGGTGGGAAAACTTTTAATATCTTTTTCGTGACCCCTAAATCTTAAACAAAAAAAGTTTTTGCACTTTTCACACGATTTTATGACACACCGCCTGGAGTATAATATAATATTTAGTTTAAACTAGTTTTCTCATACACTTTGCACTACTTCTACGAGTTTTAATGTTAATTTTTGTTACGTGTATTTTAGTATAATAAAATAGTAGCTTCGGCTTGTTGATAATTCATTCGCCATAACATGTTTTTGATGTTTTGGTAAGTAGGTACTCTGTTGTTAAGTCATGTCATACCTACTAACTATATACTTCTAATAAGTACCTAATAACGTATTTAATATAGTTATACTACCTGAGTTAAACCCAGGAAACATAGTATCTTTTTAGAGTAGCTAGTTACTTTTAAATGTAGCTAGTTACTTTTAAATGTGTATTTTTAAGGCAAAGTTACAGATTACAACTTCCAGATGGAAAAGTAATATTATTTACCAAATTTCGTGGCATTGACGCCGCGACTACGGTGGTATAGCCGTAAGGAATAAATGATGTTTGGCGCACGCCAACTGGAAAAACTATAAAAATTGGTCTCGCGCTTTATCGAAAAGATTTCCATCTAGTAGGTAGGCGTAATCTGACTGTAAAGTGATTATATTTGTTAAAGCCCTAATGCATCAATCATTTAGTCTTTAATAAAAAATAAAAAATAGTAATTATTTATAAAAAGTAATTTTTTATAAATAAATATGTATCTTTAAGAAAAATATTTGTATTGTATTTTAGATTTCGTATTTGGTATGCTCAGTTTTCTGTTATGTTTTTTTTTTCATAAACTTGTCGATTCATATGTAAGGTTATACAATATGTAAAATAACAATTGTTTGCTTTGCATTCTCTATTTTATTCTTACATATTTGTGTTTTTCAAGCGGCTTTAGGAAATATTTTAAGCAATTTACAGGTTTTTAATGCAAAAAGCTTAATAACATTGTTAAATGATTGGTTATTGAACCTTTTGTAATAAATGTTTTTTTTTTATCTTCTAAGTATATTTTGTAATATATGCGAGTGACAAGATACCGTTTTTTTAAAAGTATATTGTTTTTAGATTTTCTTAAAGGTTCATTTTACACGCAATTTTTAGAATAAGCCTTAACTGGTGTTTTGGGAAAAATCTCTGCTCAGAGCGATCTATGAAACAAGGTATTCATAAAGATCTTATATAACTTATATTAAGATCTGCCTTAAAAAACTTCTAAGTTAAAACATATATGTACCACAAATGTATTTTTGCCTAACATGTGATACTCTGGAACTCAGTGTTTTCCAAACACCGTCATATTATCTTATCCAAAATTTGTTTTGTAGTACTACTATTTCTTTTAAATAATACCAAGCATTTTTACAAAAACGGTGGCTTCTTATAATACCACGAAATTTTGTTCAAGCAAGTGACTTTCTTTTCATTTAGAGCTTAAGGTAAGATTTTAAGCAAACTTTTACATTACATTTAACAAAAGTTGCAAAATTAACTACATAAATTCATCGATTAAAAATTGGTAAATTTCCTTTACCCGGAACTTTCCTCCTTATGAATTTTTCCTTTTAAGTGTGTTTTTTCAAATTCAAATTCAAAACATGATTTATTGTCAGAAGTAAAACTCATTGACAAAGCTGAGAAACAAAATACAATTTTAAAAGGACAACAAATTATTTGCCTAAAAAAATACAATAACACAAAATAACATACAAGAAGCAAGCTTTTAGTTGGTTCATAATAAATTTCCAAAAAGAAAAAACAAAAAAAATAAACACTCAAATAATTAAGCACCCAAATAATGGGGACCAATATAAATAATTATAATTATATGAAAAAACTAAATGTCAATTAACATAAATATAAATATGTTAAAATACATCACAAAATTTTGAAGATTTAATAAAAAAATCAATTAAAATGTTTTTGGAAAAACTCTGACACACTATAGAAGGGCTTATCAATTAAAATAATTTAAGTTTGTTTTTAAAAAGGCGTTCACTCTGTCTCTGCCTGATGCTCACTGGCAAATGATTAAAAATGGCTTTACTATTATATATTACAGATTTTTTTGCTTGAGCTGAGTACGGAATAGGCAGTGCAATACTGTTGGAATGACGAGAAACTCTTTCTGGGGAGGAATTAATTTCAGTTTTAAATTTCTTGTGCATTAGACATGAGGTCTCAAAGATAAAAATACATGCCAGCGTTAAAATTTTTTCACATACAAATAATGGTTTACAAGAGTCCGGGACATTAGCTTTACATAAATCTTATTGCTCTTTTCTGCAACACAAAAACACTATTAAAGAGCTGCTCTGTGCATGATCCCCAAAAACAAACACCATACCTTAAATGGGATTCTATGAGAGCAAAATAAGCACTTCTGGCAATTGTAGGGTCAAGCTGGTTGCTAATAACTCTCAAAGCATAACAACCAGATGCTAACTTAGAACATAATGCAATTATATGGGCTGCAAACTTTAGGTCATTGTCAAGCCAAATACCCAAGAATTTATTTTCCTTTAAGTTTTTTAAGGGTTTTCTTTCAAGAATCACATCACTTAGATGACACTTAAACGACATCACACGGGTTTTGTCAACGTTAAGGGTCAAGTAATTGGCAACGCACCATTGTTTAATCTTTATTAAATCAGAAGTAATTAAATCGCTAAGTTTATTATGATCATTATTATGCCACAACACAGTGGCATCGTCGGCAAACAAGGTGTACTTACCTGCTATGTCCAAACTAACTATATCATTAATATATAATAAAAATAAAACAGGCCCCAAAACTGACCCTTGAGGCACACCTCAAGTGATTATTTTCTGGCTAGAAGTGCAGCCATTATGTGAAACACATTGAACTCTGTTGGTTAGATATGATTCAAGCCATTTCAGACAATTGCCTCTAAAACCATAAATTTGTAGTTTTTCCAAAAGAATGTTATGACTGACGCAGTCGAAAGCTTTGGACAAGTCGCAGAAAACTGCAGCAGCTGATTCCTTATCGTTCAGACACAAGTAAAGAGATTCCAGAAAGGAGAAAATCGCTTCAGTTGTATTTTTTCTCGGCTGAAAACCGAATTGCGCTGTACTCAGAATCTTGTGCTTTTCCATAAAAGTGATCATATGTTTCTTAACAAGTTTCTCGACAATCTTTGATAATGTTGGCAAAAGGGCAATGGGTCGGTAATTTGATATTAAAGTAATATCTCCACCTTTAAACAGAGGTATAATATTAGCTTTTTTAGGCAACAGGGGAACACACCCGACACAAAAGACACATTGATAACCTCAGATAAAACATTTAACACATTACATGGAAGTTCCAAAAATATTTTCACCGCCACTCCGTCCCAGCCCGAAGAATTTTTATTTTTTATTTGAGTAAATATTTCCTTTAATTCAATCGGAGTTGTAGGCTCCAAAAAGAAGGAATGCAAAACTTTATGTTTATTCATATAGAAACTGTGATTAGGTTTGTTAACTATTTTATTAGCCAAACTAGCTGCTATAGAACAATAAAATTCATTAAGGCTCTCCAATGATACTTTCGTACCAGTATAAGGGCAATTATTTTTTTCACGGAGTTCATTTACTATTTTCCATGATTCCTTCAGTTATTTTTATAGACTTTTGTAGCCTGCCTCTATAATAGCATTGTTTTGCAGCTTTAATTGTCCTTACAGTGTTACAGTACTCATTAAAATACTCACAGAAGCTGTAATTGTAAATATAGTACTTTCTAAGGTAATATAAGCATCGTAAGTTTTTTGATGAATTTTTAATGCCTTGTGTCACCTAAGGCTTTTTATTTTTTATCTTTATATTTACAATAGGAAAAGCTTTATTGAAAATCTGAACAAGTCTGGTATGAAAAAGCTGCAGTGGATCCTCAGAATTGAGTACACTTTGCCAACAAGCACCACGACATAAGCATGCAAATCTGTCACAGTTTTTTTTAGAAAAAAGTCTGCCCTTCCTACTATACCTATTCATTAACTTATGTTTAATCTTAAATGTACACAAAGTAGCTTCATGATCTGAAACACCAGCACTGACAACCTTACAATCAAAGTCACCTGATACAAAATTTGAACAAACATAATGAATTAAAGTTGTAGAGTGTAAGGTTATTCTTGTTGGATATGTAACATGCATTTTTAAATTATAAGAGAGCAACAGATAATTCAAATGTTGGGTGTTATTATCACAGGAGGCCAGATAATTCACATTAAAGTCACCACATACAATGATACGAGCATTAACAGGGAATTGGGAAAGTGCAGTTTCCAGCTTAAGTAAGAAGTAATTAAAATTACTGGATAGCGCTCTATAGAGACCAAAAATATATAAATTTAACTTTGACGAGAAAATAGTGGAAAATTCAAATACTTTCCCCTCAAGCAAAGTATCAAATGTTGTGACACGTTCAAAATCACCGGAATTAAATAATTGCTCGTTAACAAAAATAATAGTGCCGATGCCGCCGTGACTATACTCAGAACGACAGTATTTGTCAATAACAAAATAGCCTGGCAGAAAGATTGGTTCATTGCCTTTTAGCCAGTGTTCACACAAAAATACTATACTAGGATAATTAAGACAACCCAGAAATACAAATAATTCATCAAACTTCGACCTAATAGACTGGACATTCAAAGACATTAAAGTGAGACAACTGTCTCCAATTGTGGTCCTAAAAAAGTTTCCTGAGAATAAATGTTTAAAGTTGACTGGGAAGCTTTGTCACTGCTGTCCAAAATGTAGTTTTTCTGAATTGCCTCAGTTAATTTTACAAATAACAAATTAGAACCTCTTTTGGGAGAATCAATAATGGTAATCAAATTATATGTAAAGCTTTTTTTACCCATTGGTAGACCCCGAGTGTCATTAAGGTCCAAGAAGGATATCTTACCCTGTGAGAACTTATTCTATTTTAACACAAAATTGTGCAATTTATTATTATATTTAAAAATATCATTATTAATTCTAGTATTATTATTTAAAAAAGGAATTGAAATTAATATAATATTGGTATGGCCGAGAAAACTAAATATATCAATATATTTTTTGAAAGAATAAGATTTACAATTTTTGAAAATGTAGCCCACTACATTGTCAAAACTTGCATATGGCTTGATAATTGTTTGCACCTCAAATTGTTTGCAGCTTTCTCGTATGTACCTATTTACATTTCGACCACATTGATCACAAAGGAAAACAATCTTACTCCTATTTGAGGTTCTAGTTTCAAAAGGTTTTTTATTTAACATATATATAATCGTTATGCTGAATGAGACTATCAGCTACTGTTCCTTGAGCACGTTCTGCAGGATTCGATAAATGATCCATATGGATAATATTACTTTGGTTATCACGAGTACAAAACAACCCACACTTCACTTGCTTTAATTCACTGACATAAGCTTCATTGTCTTTTGTCAATGCCTCTATGCTAGTTAACATATTGTCCTTCAAAGACGGAAAGTCATCCAGTTGATCTTCCAAAAATTTTATCTTGCCCTCCAAGTTTGAAATTTCCATTAAAAGATTTTCATTTCTGTCAAGTAGCCTAATGCAATTTTGATTTAACTGCTTAATCTCCTCTTCTTGTTAAACAGATTCTTCAAAATCCTGAGTTCTTCTTTTAAGCCTTGAAATGTGGTTATCTTTTTTCTTATTTTCAGTTAAAAGAGTGTTGATTTCATCCTGAAGTCTTTTAGTGGTGGTTTCATATTTTATTTCTAAATTCTCAATGTAAATGACTTTTGCATTTGATTGGGTCTTATGTTTATTAATTAATTCAGTAATTTTTTTATTTTTGGGACATTCTTTAAGAGTTCCTTACACTCCACACAAAAAAAATAATGCTTCTCTGTGACAAGGAGACAGCATGTGCTTCCGTTGTGCTTATTTGGGCACAAGTTTTACAAAATGCATTTTTACAATTATCACAGTGAGACCCGAACAGTTCATCTTCTTTAGGTCTACTTTTAAACACACATGATACTTGACATTTGCAGCATATTAAATTAGACATTTTAAATTAAATAAATGCGGTCCTGTCCAATTTGTTAAGGTAAGTTCGTTCAAAAGTACAACAAAAATGTAATGAATTGAACCAGTCATTAATACAATCTATTTACACCTTACTTACACTTACTATCAGTTCATTGAGAATCCAAAATCAGCAAAAAAAAGGGTGATTCCCAACAGTAAATAAATATTGAAAACTATTTTAAGAAATAATAGGCAAATTATCAGATTGCTTGTTTGCAGTTTTTTTGTAATAAGTCCACTTTTTAAACCTTTAGCAATTTTATGGTTTTTCAACTTTTCCCCCGCAACACCAAACGCATATATAATAGTAATTTAAAATCAAACGAAAACGGCAAATACGTGGAGCGGTTTTATCGTGATGTTAGTCGTATGAACAACACAATATACTGTCTTTTCGCATATTTTTATTGGGCGCCAATTTGTTCCACCATATTGGATTCGTTCTAATATTTGACCAGTTTTTACCAATGCCACACTTAGTTTTATGGCATAATTTAAAATAAGTTGAATAAATAGTTTCCACACCGTTTTTTTTAAGGCCGTCATGTGCAATTCGCACCAATTATTCCTACATCACATTTAATTTTTCTTTTAGAAACATGCCAATGCCGCGCCGAGAAGTTTTCGACGTCTGCCGAGAGATCGTACCTACCAAAAAATACCATGATATATTGGCTTATGTTTTGACTAAATGATCATGGAGAAGATAGCAGGTATATCAAAGTTAAATTTTTAGTGAAACATTTTTCGAGCAAAGTATCCTAAAAGTGGAAAGACGTTAAGCGTTCATTAAATTTTAAGAGACGTGAGTTTTAATAGTTAGACGAAAATATTGTTTTCTTTTCGGAAAATGTCACTACTACAACAAACGAATCAAACCAGGGCGGCCAGAAATGGTTTTTTCACACACAGGTGAACAAAGCAAGCGACATACAATTTTGCCCTTGCTTAAAGAACTGAGCTATTATTTGCAGCCCGTACAAGTTTGCAATTGTCTGGACAACAAGATGCTGATAAATTGGTACAAGAAGTGACTGAAACGTCCCCTAAAAGAGCAACACATATTACGGCCGATCAAATACACTCCCGATGAAGCTTTTGCACTTTATGTAGATGACCGCTATACAAAACTTTCTTACATTTTAATGCAGCAAGGAGCTAAGCATAGAAATGCTAATATATAAGTTATATAAAGAATATATAACGATAACATATATATCAGCCGAAATTAAATTTCGTAGTACAAAAGGACGTTATAAAACAATGAATATCAAACATTTCGTGTGGCATATCATGTATGTATATATATATATATATATATATATATATATATATATATATATATATATATATATATATATATATATATATATAAGTGGTGTTGCGACGGCAGCGCAAATCGGTCTACGCACAGACAAAAGCTGAGTGGAGAAGATATCGAAAATAAAAATGACTCAAGTTTGTTTGCCGTATACATTTTTCCCTTACGGTTGCACAAAAAAGATGATCATATAATCTGCCAAAATACCAAGACCTTCGTCGACCAGATTCCGCCGAACCTTAAAAATTATATTCGAAAAAGAAAGTAACGACCTCTCAAAATTAGGTATCGAAAGTATGGGCAGTCAAGTAAATAACTAAATATAACTCTAGCTAAACAAGAAATGCACGTAAAAGTAACTACTATAGACCATTATTTAAAAATGACAATGACAGGCGGAAAAATATTCGGGGTAGTTTTAGATAAATTATCTCAAAAATGTGGAATATGTGGGTCAACCCCAAAACTGATGAATCAACTAGATACAGTAACAAAACGTACAGCAGATTCTTCTCAGTATGAATACAGGATTTTAAATTTAGATGCCTGGATTAGATGTAGGAGTATTGCTTGCATACTCCTTGAGAAGTGACAAATCCGTAATGAAAATGACAAACAAGTCTTCAACGAAATAAAAAAACTCTACAAATCGCATTAAAAGCAGAAATGGGTCTATTAGTCCACTTTCCAAAGCCTGGCTATACGACGACCAATGAACGGAAATATGAGGCAGCTTCTGTTACTGGTCTGGATGAAGACAACAAAACATTTTTATGTCATTTTAAAACCAATATCGTGCGGGTATGCAAATGATACTGCTAAAAAGTATGTATGTTTGCATTCCTGGTCATCTAGTTTGCATTAGATATCGATTCATGGTGCAGATATTATAAATACGGCTGTACTTACCATAGGAAAGTTCTCAGAGGAAGCTATGGAATCCCACAATAAGGATTTCCGGACCTACCGTGAAATACATACCAGAAAATTCTTTCGGGAAAAAACAACGCGAGATTTGCTAAATCATCTGCTTGTCTCATCTAATCCTCTTATTTCTTCATTATATAAAACAAAATCTTATTCTAATAAAGAGCCACTTTCTACTGATATTTTAAAATTTTTATCAGATTCAAATATAGCGCCTAATGCAACTGCTTTGGGGGATTCAGATATTTCTGACTGGATTACACATTTTTAGTTGATTCGTTTTTACAAGTATTAAAGGATTAGGTATTAAGAATTTATTACTTTGTACAACAGCAAAAATATTCAGCTTACAAGAACAACATAAAGCAAGCCTACTACTACTGACATACGAATCCTTTTTCAAATCTGGCATATTTAAAAAGTACAAAGTAACTCGTTTTATAAAATTAATAATACATAAACAGCGTTCCATGATATTGCATATGTATAAATATTCTATATAATTTTGGAGTTATTTTACGTACATATACATATACTACTACTACACATATATATTATGGTAGTCTCTGATTGGTATAAGTTAATCTATAGAAATTTAAATCTGTTAAAAACATTAATTTATAACACTCGCTTATATCTTGTTAAAAAAATAATATTATGTAAGAGTTATATTTTTTAAATTTAAATTATAATTTGTGTTTTCATTGTGTCAATAAAATTAAATAGAGTTTAACTTTTTCTAGCCATATAACTCCAAAAAGTTATAAATAAAAATTATTTGGTTTATTAAGAATTTTTATCTCCTAGAATAAGCCTTTCACCCACTGTGTGGCGGAGCAAAGTCACGGTCTACTGAATTTTTTAAAAATGATTTTAAAAAGATACTTATATAATTTATTTTAGATTATGCTCAATAATAATCAAATGTGGCGTAAGTAAAAACTGGTGAAATATTGGTTTGAATCCAATGTATTGGAATAAAATGACCCCCAATAAAAATGTTTGAGAAGACAGTATATAGGTATGTGTTACTAAATGACTATATGCGGAACTAAACTTAAACACACACTCTTCTTAATAAAAGTAAAGACTCATAACCAGTGGTTTCGGGTAAAAAAAATTGAGATATTTTTTATAAACACCATTTACCATTTAACCATTTTCGATTGGATACGTTGATAATAAAATATTAGCAACAGTAGCAAGTATGAAATATTTCCTTGTTGAAAATGTATATGACTCCGTTTTTGCTTTGTCGACCATATCCGATTTATTGCTGCAATCAACGAGTTTGGTTTTGTTTTAAAACCAAATTTATGTCGGTACAAGTATTAATTCCATAATTCATTCCGAATATGTGACATGTTTTAGGAATACGTTTTCTTTTGTTCTTTTTTACAAAACCGAGCTTTATTTGTAAAAAAAAACGAGAATTTTGTTTGCTGTTGTAGCGATAAAAGAATGAATGGTTAACTTACAATAACTTACGCTCCAGTTGTTACATTATTTTAAGCTTTGAATTATGTTTCTAATAATTCTGGCGTGTGATACATAACACTATTCTATAAACTTTCAGATACGAGTGACAACAGTGCCAAATATAATTTTATATATATATATATATATATATATATATATATATATATATATATATATATATATATATATATATATATATATATATATATATATATATATATATATATATATAAATATAATTTTATATATATATATATATATATATATATATATATATATATATATATATATATATATATATATATATATATACATATATGCATTTTTTCGTCTTGTTCAAAGTCGGTTCTTTTCAAAGTTAATGTGCATTTAAAATTTCTTACGCATCGTTACCAAATGTCCAGCCGACTTGTAAGTTTTTTCGTAACAAGCCCTCATATTTTTGGGGAAATATAGTCACTTTTCAATCTCGTGGAGGTCGTTTT
The DNA here is from genome assembly GCA_030620095.1 of Kuschelorhynchus macadamiae. Lineage (NCBI taxonomy): Eukaryota > Metazoa > Arthropoda > Insecta > Coleoptera > Curculionidae > Kuschelorhynchus > Kuschelorhynchus macadamiae. The sequence continues at coordinate 988,995 of JAUTXW010001351.1, forward strand.
GGACTTTGGACCCTAGGACTGGCTGTCGATATCCTTGTCCTAACGTTGGCGACGTGGCCTGATTTCGTAAAAAGAATTAATTTATAGGAGACGTCTTGATGAACAAAGTATGTAAAGCATGTAGCCGGAACATCGACAGGCGCATAAAATTGCAGTGTGGTAGATGCAGCGGACTCACTTGGACTGCGAGAAGGTGTCGGAGGTCGACGCACGGCTCATGCAAGCTGAGAAGACTTCATAGAATTGCGGAGATTGAACGAATCGCATTAATGCCAATCGTTCTTCCATGCTGCCTTCTACTCCAGGAATTAGTGGGAATGCTGAGGAGGATTTGAAAGCGATGATAAGAGATCTACAGGATGAGGTGAGGGATGTTAAAAGGTCTACGGAATTTATAAATGAAAAATATGAGGAAGAAAGAAATCGCAATAACATTATGTCTGAGATGTTTGCAGAAATATCGAAAGACAATCAAGGTTTAAAGGAAAAAGTACAAAAATTCGAAAGTGCTTCTTTCCAATTGGCACGCAGAAACGATGGTGATAATGCAGTTGCTATAAAAAGTGAAGCTTTTTTGAATGAAGTTATTGGTTAGTTAATTGTTTATTATTTATAAGAGAAATGTATCTATCGTCTAAATTTTTTTGTTGGTATTTAGGATGTAAATAATTGTTGCTTATTAATTTTTTTTCAATGGCTAATGTAAACAGTTTAAAAGTTGATCAGGTAAACATACGTTCTCTATTGCCCAGTAAGGATCGTTTGAAAAATATTATTTTTAATTTAAAATTGGATGTATTGGGGGTATCGGAGACCTGGCTTTCGCTTAACATACCCGATCATGAATTGCTCATTGATGATTTTAATTTTTTTCAGAGCGGATCGAGCTACACGTGGAGGTGGGTCGGCGTTTATATTAGGAATGACTTGGTAGCCAGTATCGTGGATATTGGGGATAAAACGATTTCATTGAGCAACTATGGCTTACCACAAAAATAGGTTGTATCAATTTTGGATTGGGTATTTTTATGGTCCGCTTAAAGCTAACGTATCAATTGGACTAGAATGTTTTAAAAGTGTGTCTGTTGTTCTTTCCTTGTCAGGTGAATTGATCTTTATAGATGACATAAATATTAATTATTTGTGATCCCATAGCTCTACTAATTTGTTTGATACTTTTGTTGACTCATTATCATTCACTCAGATTGTTGTTGATCCAACCCGCTACATGAATCAACAAAACAGCTTTATTGATTTTATAATCTTGTCTAATAAAGAAACGGACGGCGTAGTTGTGCATTGTGATATACATGATATTGAAATTTTGGGCTTTTCTGGCCGAATTTACAAATGTGCGGCTGGCTCCTATCAGTGAATCCACGTTTGTTTTCTATGATTTTCATATATGTATATATATATATGTATATATATATATATATATATATATATATATATATATATATATATATATATATATATATATATATATATATATATATATATATATATATATATATATATATATATATATATATATATATATAATGGAAAAATATAATTTGGGGTTTTAGTGTCCCTAGATTACGAAAATCATATTATTAGAAAATATGATATGATATGATGTCTGACAACAGTTAAGGACAGTGGTTTCAAATTTGTACTAAAAATAATCCGGGTTAGTGTCTCGTGAGGATTAGTAGAATAATAGGTGTCATCAGCGTACATCTTCGATAATTTCAAGGCGTATAAAGAAGTAAAAATATGAAAAAAAAATCATATTTTAAGAACGCACAAACCGATAATAGTCAAATTGAAAATAGAAATAGTAGGGGTAAATATTCTGACATAGAAAAATGTTGCATACAAAATAATTTTTGTTGACTATGCAGGGTATCTGAAAAAGGATGAGGCAGCTCCCTGGAAATGGAAAAAACAGAAAACAGTGAAACATTTCAATTTTTTTAAATTTTTTGTTGTATATAAAAACTAATTTTTCAACTACACACGGTAGCATTAAGAGGCTTAAACAGAAGCGTATCGTTTGCTTAGCAAACAGTGAAATACGTCTTTTAGCATGCTGTATCTAAAAATGTTTTCCTTTATACAGGGTAAAACTATGAAGATGAAAACGAAAAAAAAATTAAAAGCATTTAGCAACAATCGAAAAACACGTCAAATATGTATTTTGTTATAGGTAAATAAATTGTTTTTTTAATATATAGGCCTAGAAATAAGAAGAAGTCCCCAGAAATTGAGACAATTTTTTGTGCTAAAGTGGTTATTTAAAAAAAAGAACAATGAAACATGTCAAATTTTCAGGTATAGATTACGACACATGTTTCACAAACATAATTTTTATATAGAATATCTAATATTTATCAAGAATTAGTTATTATTTTATTCAATTATTAGTTCTTTTAATAATCATGCATTGAATTTAGATTTTTTTTAAAGAAATGTCGGTATTTAAACTAATTTAATAGGTATTTTTAAAATGTTAAATTTAAACGAGTACAATAAAATGTTACATTTAAACCTCCAACTAAGTAAAATGTAAGGGCATGATAATGGATAATAATAATAGTTGGCTATGAAATTGGTGTAATAATAAAGATTTGTCACTGCCGAATGTACATTCACAAATCCATACTGATTCTCCAAAATGATATACCTAAAGCAACCGTTCATCAATTGCAGAATCATCTTCCTCAACACCTTAGGCACGGCAGACTGGAGACAGGCAGGCCTGTAATTCTTGTTCACTAGTATTTCGATTTTTAGAAATAGCGGTCACAAAAGAATGTTTGAATTTATCTGGAAATACCCCTGCAATAGAGATTTAGTAAAAATATCAAGTAGGAGTTCACACAAAGACGATAACACATTTAATAAGTTTTCAAAGTTAAGTTCAACTGCATTAATGTATCTACGGATTCTACTTTTTTTTTTAACATACCTGGGAAATTCCGGAACATTTTGACTTATTTGCTGTCCCACTCTAGACACATAATTGTCATAAAATCTTCGTAAGTTGTTTAAAGGGATATGATGATGATTATTGGTTTTGTTGTATTTTTTATGGGCTAACTTTTTACTCACAATTTAGCAACCATTTTCACTTTAAGGTGTTTCAAAAAAAACATCATTGGCCGACAAATACTTAAATATTTTATTCTGTAAACGTATACTATATTGTCTCGTTTATAGTTATTTTCAGTCAGTTGTATTTCTCGGTTATTTAATATTCTAGTCCTGTAGAGGAGGGTGACGTGAAATATTGTTATAGGGCGTTGATTTTGGTATGTAAATTAATATTAAATTTATTAAAGTGTATTACTCTACTGTCGCATGTATTTCATATAGAAATTCCCTTAAGTGTTAAAAAGGTGCTTTACCAATATCACTTCGTTGATTTAATTTTTTGTTGCAATGACTTTTTGAATTTATTTATTTTTTTTAAATTTTAAATATATATTTATAAGTATGATTTGTCTTAGCGTATCCGAAATAGCACATTTAATCATGAGTACGGCATTGTTACCACAAGTATTTTCGTTGAAGTAACCGGAACTTGGTGTCGCCACGTTCTGTTTAAGCTGAGACTATGTGTTCATCACCAAAATGGGAAACAATTTTAGGATAACTATTTCGTGAATAACATGTAACTGTGACTTTGACTATTACATAGATAGTACAGAATTGTGTAGTTCCATTTAAGTAGCCGAATAGTAATAATTCACCATATTTGGTACTTCCTTATTTTTTCTCTCTTTATTTATTTCATTTTCAAAATATGTATGGTTCTTTTAATTGCAAACAAAATAGTTATGGCGACTACAAACACTCAAATTGGGAATATGGTGAAGAGCGTATGGGATACGTTATTGATTCTTTAAGTAAAATACATGCGTTTCACTTAGTTTTCTAGCTATGCTAAAAACCTAAAATTAAAACGCCGGTAATTTCTCTGATGAATATGCTGACGATAGTCGTAAAAAAATTACGCGCTTTTAAAATTCCTTAATTTTCAATAGATTTTGATCAAATATATTGCCCAATTAAGTCTCAAAAATGTAATTTTGGACTTTGGTTTAAATAGTAATTATCATTATATATCTTATTATAAAAAGTGATTGTTTGTTTAACGTGATATTTAATTTGTATTCATTTTTAATCTTTATACTTACAAATTAAACGTCATAGATAGATATTTATAGGGAAGGTGAAAATAAACAATGGCGTTCTATTGGACTTCTTTACTTAGAAAATTACTTAACATCAAGTGTCTACGACTGCCCCCATACGCTTTTATAGTTTTGGATTCTTTAAATACGCAACTGTCACTTATACCCAATTACTCTGAAGTCTACTAGTTATCTAGTTATCAAAGTTCTCATTCATCCCATACTATATATTATTACCATAATTCTGTCATAACCATAACCCTTTGTTTGCTTTTTATTTTTCATTTCCTTAAAATACCCCTTTAGGTTTTGTTTAGGTATGACATAACCAGGTTGAGATATTTTTAATTTTCGATAGAATGTGGATGAATGACGAAAGCTACTTTTTTTTCTAAAGGTTTAAATGGGCGCACACATATTATCGTTAGTTTTTCTCAAATATAACTAAATTAATCCACTTTATCACGTCAAATATGTATTTTGTTATAGGTAAATAAATTGTTTTTTTAATATATAGGCCTAGAAATAAGAAGAAGTCCCCAGAAATTGAGACAATTTTTTGTGCTAAAGTGGTTATTTAAAAAAAAGAACAATGAAACATGTCAAATTTTCAGGTATAGATTACGACACATGTTTCACAAACATAATTTTTATATAGAATATCTAATATTGATCAAGAATTAGTTATTATTTTATTCAATTATTAGTTCTTTTAATAATCATGCATTGAATTTAGATTTTTTTTAAAGAAATGGCGGTATTTAAACTAATTTAATAGGTATTTTTAAAATGTTAAATTTAAACGAGTACAATAAAATGTTACATTTAAACCTCCAACTAAGTAAAATGTAACGGCATGATAATGGATAATAATAATAGTTGGCTATGAAATTGGTGTAATAATAAAGATTTGTCACTGCCGAATGTACATTCACAAATCCATACTGATTCTCCAAAATGATATACCTAAAGCAACCGTTCATCAATTGCAGAATCATCTTCCTCAACACCTTAGGCACGGCAGACTGGAGACAGGCAGGCCTGTAATTCTTGTTCACTAGTATTTCGATTTTTAGAAATAGCGGTCACAAAAGAATGTTTGAATTTATCTGGAAATACCCCTGCAATAGAGATTTAGTAAAAATATCAAGTAGGAGTTCACACAAAGACGATAACACATTTAATAAGTTTTCAAAGTTAAGTTCAACTGCATTAATGTATCTACGGATTCTACTTTTTTTTTTTAACATACCTCGAAAATTCCGGAACATTTTGACTTATTTGCTGTCCCACTCTAGACACATAATTGTCATAAAATCTTCGTAAGTTGTTTAAAGGGATATGATGATGATTATTGGTTTTGTTGTATTTTTTATGGGCTAACTTTTTACTCACAATTTAGCAACCATTTTCACTTTAAGGTGTTTCAAAAAAAAACATCATTGGCCGACAAATACTTAAATATTTTATTCTGTAAACGTATACTATATTGTCTCGTTTATAGTTATTTTCAGTCAGTTGTATTTCTCGGTTATTTAATATTCTAGTCCTGTAGAGGAGGGTGACGTGAAATATTGTTATAGGGCGTTGATTTTGGTATGTAAATTAATATTAAATTTATTAAAGTGTATTACTCTACTGTCGCATGTATTTCATATAGAAATTCCCTTAAGTGTTAAAAAGGTGCTTTACCAATATCACTTCGTTGATTTAATTTTTTGTTGCAATGACTTTTTGAATTTATTTATTTTTTTTAAATTTTAAATATATATTTATAAGTATGATTTGTCTTAGCGTATCCGAAATAGCACATTTAATCATGAGTACGGCATTGTTACCACAAGTATTTTCGTTGAAGTAACCGGAACTTGGTGTCGCCACGTTCTGTTTAAGCTGAGACTATGTGTTCATCACCAAAATGGGAAACAATTTTAGGATAACTATTTCGTGAATAACATGTAACTGTGACTTTGACTATTACATAGATAGTACAGAATTGTGTAGTTCCATTTAAGTAGCCGAATAGTAATAATTCACCATATTTGGTACTTCCTTATTTTTTCTCTCTTTATTTATTTCATTTTCAAAATATGTATGGTTCTTTTAATTGCAAACAAAATAGTTATGGCGACTACAAACACTCAAATTGGGAATATGGTGAAGAGCGTATGGGATACGTTATTGATTCTTTAAGTAAAATACATGCGTTTCACTTAGTTTTCTAGCTATGCTAAAAACCTAAAATTAAAACGCCGGTAATTTCTCTGATGAATATGCTGACGATAGTCGTAAAAAAATTACGCGCTTTTAAAATTCCTTAATTTTCAATAGATTTTGATCAAATAAATATATTGCCCAATTAAGTCTCAAAAATGTAATTTTGGACTTTGGTTTAAATAGTAATTATCATTATATATCTTATTATAAAAAGTGATTGTTTGTTTAACGTGATATTTAATTTGTATTCATTTTTAATCTTTATACTTACAAATTAAACGTCATAGATAGACATTTATAGGGAAGATGAAAATAAACAATGGCGTTCTATTGGACTTCTTTACTTAGAAAATTACTTAACATCAAGTGTCTACGACTGCCCCCATACGCTTTTATAGTTTTGGATTCTTTAAATACGCAACTGTCACTTATACCCAATTACTCTGAAGTCTACTAGTTATCTAGTTATCAAAGTTCTCATTCATCCCATACTATATATTATTACCATAATTCTGTCATAACCATAATCCTTTGTTTGCTTTTTATTTTACATTTCCTTAAAATACCCCTTTAGGTTTTGTTTAGGTATGACATAACCAGGTTGAGATATTTTTAATTTTCGATAGAATGTGGATGAATGACGAAAGCTACTTTTTTTTCTAAAGGTTTAAATGGGCGCACACATATTATCGTTAGTTTTTCTCAAATATAACTAAATTAATCCACTTTATCACATTATTATAAGAAAATTGGATCAGCTAAAAGGTTAATTAATGAAAGTTTTATTAATTTCAGTCTGCAAGGAGTAATATGACCCAGAAAAAATTTAAATTTCTCGCCTTTACATTGTCAACCTTTGTCAGCGTCTGTTGTAAATGTAATGTAGGGTTATGTTAATGTTTTACTTTAATAATCTACCCGAACTATCTAGTGCAAACTTACTTTTTCAAATAGATTTTTAACAAATAACCATTTGTGCCAGCGATTAATGAGAGTTGTCTGCCAAGTCAATTTAGTAATATGTACTGAAGAAGGCCTACAAAATAAAGTCTCTTTTAGGCTAATCTTTGAGAGCTTCTACCTCAAATTTAGGTGCTGAATGAAGTAAAATATATACTAAGACATGAAACAATATTACCTTTTACAGGAAAATAAAACCAAAATATAATAATGTGCAATATTTAATAAATTTTCTTTGAATAAACTTAAACTCAAGACATTTACGGTCATAGTCATTTACAAATTCATCACAAACACTTAATTACAAACACATTTCTCCATATGGCCGATGGTTCAGAACTTACTGTTTGAATCAATATTCACTTCAATACTACTTTACATGGAAAATTGCTATAAAGTATTACTCGCAGTCACAAATACATACATGATACTTAAAAACTTGTAACCCAAAATGTTTGTTGATATATACTAAAATTACTAGTAATAAATACGTAAAAACTCTTAAAGAGTAGTAAATGAAACAGTTGTAGCTACTTTAGTACCAGCTGGGATTATGGTGCAGAACGTGCAGAAGAAGAACGTGACAAGTAAAATGGTATTCTGAAATTTTTTGATAAATTAGCTTGTAGTAAAAGCCTCCGCTCATACAAGGAGTCCCAAAAGTAATGGGTATAGTGTAACATAGCGCAAAATTTGCTGTTTTAGCCAATAATATCTTAACAATATACAGGGTGTTAAGGTTAAATTATTTTTTAATGCGTCATAATTTGAAAACGGTTTATTGTATCTAATTGGAAATTGGCATACCCATGTTTTTAAGGCCTAGAAAATTAAATTTACTCACAATTTTCAGTGATAGTAATAGGCCCGTGAATTATTTATTGTACCATGTTTTATCTGAATAATTATGAAAGAGCGGTTATTTCTTAAATAAAATGATATACTTCATTAATGTCGCTATCGGCACTTGTTTTCGAGAAATCTGCCTTCGAATGCAATATTGCAGGTACAGAGTTTTTGGCTATAAATGCACCCTATTAACTTTCACATATACAAAAAAAATTAAATACCAGTTGCTTGGCGAGAACAAAACATTTTCCATCCCGATATAGGATTTGTTGAATTTAATATATTATTTATACGAATTGATGCTTGGCGAAAGTATGGATGTCAGTATTAATATTGTTATTATTGTTTGCTGTAGCTCGTCATTAAGTAAGGGATATTAGATAGAAACGATACTAGGCACAAGTCTCTATCATGGCTATTGCAGGTTAAGGTGTCTTCTTACTATTGTTGTCGTGTAGATATATTATTGGAATTATGGAACTATGGATCTTTATTATCTCTTCTGCGAGAGGAGTGTCCTTGGTTGGTTTTTCATCTCATATGGATTTGAGATTGTGTGATGTCGATGAGCGTTAGGGCTGGTCTATTAGATGAGATGGTTTTATCTGTTAATATACTGCGGTTCCAGAAGAGCCGATACCATTTGTTTTCGAGGACATTATGGCACGTATTTATAGTAGGGTGTCGTGTCCACGTCAGCTACACGTGGACACGACACCCTATGACGTAGTAGTCGTGTCTATAGTTAACTGGTTGGGGTTAATACTCTACAGTCAGCCGTAATATGCTGCTTTGTTTCAGACTGTACCCATCATCTCCTACGCTCATCCATGATATCTGGTTCCTTTAAGATGAACATACGGTAATTCCGCGTAGCTATGACGTGGTCTTAAATTGGTACCATGAATGCCTCTGTTTCAATAAATATTTCAGCTACTTATTCAGCGCTTCTTGGTCAATATTACTGATATATGACCCACTGATCTCGACAGTGCTTTCCTCTTCCGGTTTTTAATTGTATCATGTTCACAGGTGGTATCGGCAGGAGTCTGACGATAGCGGCCTGTAGCAAGTCCAGAGGTGTGTGCCCGTTATCTACTTGTACAACAACGGCATGAAGCGAGGTTTTCCGTTGAAGGAAAAATTATTGGAGGTTGTTGACTTATTTTTGGTGCAGTCTCACGATATCTATATGACCTTGTCCACCTTTTTGGCGGGTTAAAACAAGCATCTCAATTGCTGATTTTGGGTAATGGGCTCTAAATCTTGTTACCATGCATCAGTTTTAGTCCACTTTACTACACCGAATGTGTAGGTGAGGGAGGGAATAACAAAGGTATTAGCAACCTTGAAACCATTTTTGCCATTCCGTTTGGATTTGAGGATGTCCCGTAGTCTGTTAAAGTAGGTATCTAAAACCTTCTCTTTGATTTGCTTGTGATCGATTCGTGTCGCCTGGGCCATCCCGAGGTATTTATAATCATCATATACTCCCATGGACACGATGATTACCCCGTCATGCAATTTAAAACCGTTGGCTCTTATTTTCCCTTGGTTAACGTTAAGAGTTTTACACTTATCCATCCCGAATGACATGCTTATGTCTCTGGAGAATATCTCGGTACTTTGTAGCAATTGTTGTATTTGCCTTTGATTCCCTACGTACAGCTTGATATCGTCTATATTCATCAAATGGCTGATAATGCGATTTTCGTAGTTTCCACTGTTCAACTGAAATCCGTATCTCGTGTTGCTCGCTTGCTGCTTTTGATGTTTATTGGGTTTGGGGTACTCGTCTCTCTGTTATGGTTTGTTGGTAAAACCGTAGTCCAAGACGACATCAGGCCCTGGAGCATAAATATGCTTTCCCTATCCACCTGCTATATGTTGCTATATGATATGCAAGAGCCAAGAATGTGGGACGGCATCGAAGGCATTTTTGTAATCCATGAAAGCTGTGTAGATATTCCGTCGTTTGGTGGCCGCTTGTTCGAGAATAGTCGAGTCTATCATAAGTTGTTCTTTGTAGCCCTGAGATTTTATCCTGTCTGTTCCTCAGCAAGTATTTTATGATTTATTTTGTGCTTGTCAATGCTTGTTGAGATACAAGATGTTAGGTTTTTGTAGAATATGCACAAGCTAGTGACACGTCGGTAGTTGGCAACGTTATTCAGTCCGTCTTCTTTTGGCAACAGGTATGGTTTTACTTGGGTTAAGAACGATGGTTTGATTGTCGGGTTCTCCACAAGAAAAAAACAGACTGAATGGCAATATTGGGGTGGGAACTATCGAAACGCTTAAGACAGAGGTTAAGGATTTGGTCGAAGCCTGTTGCTTTCCAATTTTGTGTGGTCTTAATTGCGTCGGTCACTATTATTATTATTATTATTATTATTATTATTATTATTATGATTATTAATATTATTATTATTCTGAGCATTGTTTACAATAAATTATGGTAATTTAAATCACAATGTTTCAACACTTATCGAAGCAAATATCATTAAACCCTTTATCATTGGAAATGAAAACATATTTCATTATAAATAATAACATATAGAATATGTTATATTTAAAAACACAGTACTGTCGGAAATATCACCTCATTTTTATATGAGGGCTAAGTAAGTTAAGAGATGCCAAGGTGAATTTATGACCAAAAACTCTGGAGATATACAGGGTGTTCTATTATATAAGCATCTGCATTTTTAAGCAACCTATTTTATTGACCCAACACTGGAACCTGTGGAGGAAAATAGATCAAAATAGAAGAGTTCTAACCACACTACACTACAACTTGTTACGTTCGGAACGCGCGTTTCGCTAACCAAGTTAGTATTATCAGCAAATGATATAAACTAAAGTAACTTATCCTACCCGAGACTATTTATAGGAACCATCATAACCTATTAGCCGAGGAACAGAAGGGATGCACTCGAGACCATCAAGAATGCAAAGAACAACTTAGCATCGAGTCTGTAGTATTTAAGCAGGCACAGAAAAAACAACGCAATATACAAACTACTCTTATAGACTATACAAAGACATTTGACAGTGTACTACATTCCTGGCTCATGGATGTACTACGAATATACAAAATTCACCCCATGATTATCAATTTCCTGGCAACTATCAAACACCAGTGGAGAACGAACCTGAGGATCTATTTTGGCGATCAATCTCTTACCACCGATGAGATATATGTCAGTAGGGGAATTTATAAAGGAGACTTGTTAAGGCCACTTTTGTTCTGCTTAGCCATGAACCCCCTCTCTACGTTGCTCAATAATACAGGATATGGCTTCAACGTCAAGTCAACGCGAATAAAGACAATTCTCGCACCATATCCCACTTTCTGTTTATGAATGATATTAAGCTCTATGGTGAAAACCAATAACCAACTAAAAAATCTTCTGAACTTGACATACACCTTCTTGAAAGACATCCATATGGAATTTGGAGTGGAAAAATGTAAAGTCTTAAATATCGTAAAAGGCAAAGCATTAATGGTGATGTAGCCCTACTGAATGGAGAAATAGTTCTAGCGATAAACCAAGGACAGACATACAAATACCTAAGGTTCCAACAAGCTAGACTGCTCCAGGATAAGCAAGGAAAGATCAAGCTGAGAGATCAGAACTTTCAAAGAGTGCGAGCTCTTCTGAAAACAGAGTTGAACGCCGGAAATCTCATTACAGCCATTAACACCTATGCTGTGCCCGTGCTGACCTACAGTTTCGGAATCGTGAAATGGACTACCACGGAGCTAGAAGGACTACAATAAACTACTCGCGTAATGGTGACCAAGCACAAGTCACACCACCTAAGGTCATCAACTCTCCGAATGACCTCACTACGAAGAGAAGATGGAAGATCCCATGTTGACTTGAGCAATTCGCACTCCAGATAGTTACAAAACTTGAGAGATTTCTTAACTAACAAGGCACAGACATCAAACTCCACTCAATCTCGTAAGTGACAACATCATCCCAAAGTCACTTTTAGACCTCGACAAACAAGAACACTGGGCTCAAATAGCTCTGCACGGCCGACATCACAATGACTTGAATCAGCCACACTTAGATAAGAAAGCATCTAACAGGTGGCTGAATGATGGACAACTATTTCCAGAAGCAGGAGGATTTGTGATGTCAATGCAGGAATTACGCGAAATTCATTATCAAAGACCGGTCCGATGAGTTTCGAAAATGTAGCGAATGATCAGAGACTATACAGCCTATAACATCTGGCTGCACTGACCTAGCAAACACGGACTATCTCCAGCGGCTTAACCGGGTGTGTAACATCATACACCAGAAGCTTGCCAATAACGGGGCTTGAACGGGTTCTTGAACACCTTTGTACCCTATTATAAATACCAACCAAGTTCAGTGCTTGAAAATAATGCCTTCAAACTGTACTACGACCGGGCAGTTACTCTTACATAAGGAAACAAAGACAGCTGATTTGGTATACCTAACAATAACGTGTTGGATAAATATCAAGAGAAAAAGGCCAAATATGCGGGGCCGGCCATCGAGATTCAGCAGAGGTGGTGAGTGAATAAGGTTCATATGATACCGTTCATCGTATCATCAACTGGACTAGTTCCAAAAACGCTAGAAGAAAACTTGAAATTATAGGACTGCAAACTAACACCTTTATCGACATTCAGAAGGCAGTCATGCTCAGTATTTGCCACATATTAATTTTTAAATCGCGAGTTAGGGAACATGTTTTGCGTCTACGCATAACAAAAAATTCTGTAGCACACTATAGTAAGAAAATCTTCTCATATATATATATATATATATATATATATATATATATATATATATATATATATATATATATATATATATATATATATATATATATATATATATATATATATATATATATATATATATATATATATATATATATATATACTTTTTGTTGAAATAAACACAGTGGATGACCAAAAATCGTTACAGTTGAGCAGGACGAAAAAATTTTAGAACCTATTGCTTAAAATTTTTAAGTTAGTACTTGGAAACCGCTACCGTGATATTGAAATCATTAATTTCACGAATTTTAAATAAAAAAGCCCCCACCCGATTCACTTATCACACACATGAAATTGCAGTTTTGCCAAAATTTCCTGCGGACGACAAACAAGTGATATAAATATCCTGTCCCTATTGGTCAGGACGGAAACAAGGGTCAGTAAAATCTGAATTATATAGATTTGACATGTTTTACCGTTGGTTTTTTTTTAACCAACCGCCTTAAAAAATAAAAAACTATGTTGGGGTTGCTTCATATTTATAGGGCTACCCTGTATAATAGAAGAAAATGTATTTATAAATAAAAGACATTTGACATAATTCACTGTTTGCCAAAACATCTAAACCCTCTTGAATTTTTTTTCGCTTTCAGAGGGCTGTTTGATTCTATTAGTACCACCCTGTATGATATATATTTCTAGATAGCTAGTCTTTTAGGGCTACTCTATATTATTGACCACAGTGTTTTGTATACTTCAAAAATAAAGTAAATTTAACGGGTTTCCCCATTTTCGAAATATTACGTTTCTTTTAAATATATATATATATATATATATATATATATATATATATATATATATATATATAACAAGAGAGAGGGCTAGAGGCACCGGAAAATAACCTAAAATGACTAGTCACCCAGAAGAACCGGATATATATTTTATTTACAGCGTCAGTATTTTGTGTGACATAAAACAAAAATAAAAACCAATCTGCATAGACACCGCTGGTTCTAAACGACAAAACTTCGAAAGGGTCTATTTCTTCTTATCTTTATCCAGAGACCTACGGATTTCTAATGGGTATTTAGGATAGAGTGACGAGAACGTGTAACATTGCCCGACGAAGGTACACCCCCGCCAGCCCTCGCAATGCGGGGGGCCCACTGATGTTAAGCGGGGCTCGCCGATATGGGCAATCCAGAGGAAGATTATGAGAGTATAGATAACGAATCTGCAGGTGAGGGGGTGGGAATGAAAAGTTTTATGTTCGCTACTGACGTGTAAACATGACTCAGAATTGAAGGAAATGAAAAATTGCAGAAAATTTGGATCAGTTAGCGAAACTATAAAAATTACCTGTCTGTAACAATACTGGAAGCAGATGGCACGATGTTGTACTTGGGCCATCCAATAACAGCGTGTACTACACTCAGCTATAGAAGACCTAACATAGATCTCATTAAAAAGGAAAAAATACGGACCTCTATAGACATAGTTATAACATTGATCTTTAACATTAATAGGACAGATATTAGGATTTGTCAAACGAGTTAAAAAAATGTTGACAACTAAGGTAAGTTTTAAATATTATCTTTTTTGTACAGAGTTTCCGGGAAGTAATGGGTCAAAGAGTAATTAGAAATACCCGGATGCAAAATATATTGTAGGTGCTGAAAGTTGAAATGAATTCTTTATTAAATACGTCATAATTTAAAAACGGTTTAATGTATTTAATTCAAAATTATCATACCCGTGGTTTCAAAACCGTGAAATGTGAATTTATTCACCTTTTCAAATTCCACAGAAAGCGCTAGTTATAGGCATATAGAAGACTGACCGTACCTTGTTTTTTAATTTCCCACATTTTGGGTTTTTTGACTATAAAGTCTGAAAGAGGGGTTATTTCTTAATCAATAAGATACATTTCATTGATGTCGCTATCGGCACTCATTTTCGAAATATTTACCATTAAATGCAATATTGACATAACAATAAACTCGGTTTATAATAAAGCATATAAACAGATTAACATAACAAACCAAAACTTGTAAATTATTTTATGTCAATAAGCGCTGGAAATGTCCCCCATTCTCTTGAAAGCATTTTGTTAATCCTTTATTTTTAATGACGTCCGATTCTGAACAAGATACCTTCGTTATTTAATAAGGCATTAGCGGCATCTTAAATCTTTTCTAACAATTATTTCCGAGTGACAATTTCTTCCTTATAAACTAGATCTTTTATATTGCCCCACAAAAAGATATCAGTGATTAACATAATGGCAGCAAGGGTGCCAAGGAAAATCACTTTCGCAACTGATCCAATGGGAAATATTCGTTAAAATGGACTTTAAATTCCTGAAGAAAATAGGCTGACGTCCCATCCTGCATGAACCATTAACTTGAATATCAAGCAATAGTAAAGGAAAGGATTTTCTAAGAACACTAAGCATTTTTGACCGATAAGTTTGTCAGGCAGTTCAACCACATCAGTTAAGAAATTACCCAGAAGACTACATAAAATATTCAGGAAAAATTAATTTTGGAAGAACCTTCCCTTTGACAAAAGTGGATTTTCTATACCCTATTAATTATTGTTCTTCTAGTTTACACCACGTCTGATAAAGGATGCCTTATTACTAAACAAATTTCTACATAAGAATAGGGAATCAACAAGAGTCGGCATGACTCTTGTTAATGGGCTCAGTTCCTCGGTTCCAAATATCCCACACCAAGTATTTATCGACCAGGGATGTTGATTAGCGACTGTTCACAT
The DNA here is from genome assembly GCA_030620095.1 of Kuschelorhynchus macadamiae. NCBI lineage: Eukaryota > Metazoa > Arthropoda > Insecta > Coleoptera > Curculionidae > Kuschelorhynchus > Kuschelorhynchus macadamiae. Next base: position 1,004,751 of record JAUTXW010001351.1, read on the forward strand.
CCAGTGTGTCGAAACCACCGACAAAATTGCACCCGTCTCTAGAAGTCCTGTCCATACAATTGATGTAAGGTAATATGGTAAGGATGAAATTTAAAATTGTGAAAAATCCTGAGAACGGATGTTTTACACATCCCGGCGTCTTTGGGTAGTTCTCGGGAACCAATATGAGGGTTGAGAGCTACGGTTCCTAAAACTCATACCGCCATGTCGTCGTTCGTTTTGGTTTTCTTCCTGCTGCGTTTTCTGGATGAGAGTGGATGAGATAATTTTTAGAAATTCTTGTTGTTTGACAGTCAGCTCGGTAACGTGAGCACGAACGCCAATCGTAAAGGTTAAATGGGCGCGCCGTTTGGTAAAAATGAAATTTCGTTGGGGCTATAATAACTAATCTTTTTTTTTTACATCCGGATGATTCACAATGCTGGTCGCTATAGTCAATATTTCGAGGTTGAACATATTTCGGATTTCCCGTCCAAAAATCTTGGACGAGTTCGCTAATGGCAACATCGGACCGCGAAATGTCGCTTAAAATACATGAAAATGGTGTAAAAATGGGGTAACTTTGGAGAAATTTTGCGTAGCTGAAACCCGACCACTTTGACCAAGCTGAAACGGAGGTTTAATGGAGATTATTAAGCAGATTCAAAATCGAAATTGGATGCCTATATCTCAAATACGGAGAAATTCTAAAAAACTAAATTGCCAGTAAAATTTTAGCAGATGTCACTATATTTTTCGAAAAGGGTAATGAGTAGTCAGGAGTAGTTCATGTGACGCCAAAGTTCCCCCGAATGATTGAAAAACCAAGTCGCCAAAATTGACAGGTCTGCCTCTAGACGAATAAATTATTACCACCAAAGAAACATCTATATTTCCTCTAGAGACTAGAATAGCATTCAGTTCGATCAGAGTAAAGGAAGAATTTTGAGAAATTTTTTAAATCTGTTTAGCACGGCATTTGTTTGTCCGGTTTTAAACCTTCGTAACGACCTACTGGTACCTCCTGGGACAAAAATTACTAGGTAGATAAAAAGCTCGAGCTTTTTTCTACGAGACATATTATAACATGTATTTTCTCGGAGGTACAGAAACTAAGTAAAATCAAGTTTCATCAAAAAATGCAGATTTTAGTCGTTTTTAAAGATAATCGCATCTTTTAAGGTATGCCGTTATGGATAAGTTTGATTGATAAATGCAAATATAATCTCGATTGCAAATGTTTTAAACATGATATCATATTATATTATAATAAGCTCCAGTAAATCCACTGAAACTTAGAAGACGGTATTTTAACTAAAAGTTCAAGTTTGACCTGTATACAGAAGCAGAAGAAAAGGCACTGAATATTTTCATGTAAGTTTTTACTTATAATATTGTTGTCTAGTCCAGTATATATATATATATATATATATATATATATATATATATATATATATATATATATATATATATATATATATATATATATATATATATATATATATATTGCTGGGTATTTTAAAATAATACTTAAATTTAAACGCTACTCTCAGTTATATACATATGTATTTCTCAAATGTTTCTCAAGTATCGTTCAGTTGAATCGATGTTTGTTCAATAATTTCCGAACGGCCAAACCCATTCCTAATTTGCACAAAAAATACTCTAGGTCAGTATCTCGCCGGGATTAAATTTTGGCTGTCATGGATGGGCGTTGATCTTCGATAACTTTTAGAGGTATAAAAACGTAAAAAATCTTATTTTGAGAACGCAGAGACGCATAATAATTAAATTAGAAAACAGCAAGAGCTAGGGTAAATGAACTAATACTGAAAATTGTGGATGTATACATATATATATATATATATATATATATATATATATATACAGGGTGCGCATTCTGCATTCAAAATAAGCTCTAATTTTTTATATAAACATATATCGGCAAATGCTTCATTTCCGAAATACAGGGTGTTAAAGTTTTAAGAAAAAAATTGTTTTTTAGTCATAACTTTTTTATTACTTGAGATATTGTTATTAAATTTGGTAAACAGCCTTGGAGTAACAAAAGGCATTTTTTGATTTGAAATATTTTTTAATTTTTCATCAGTGGCGTCCGTACGGGATTTTTTATTGAATATTCTTGAAGAAAAATGGTACTCTACTGCTTTTTCTGAAAACAAAAATCGTTCCTAAAATCCCCACTCAGTTTGGAGCAAATTTGACCCCTCGTCTTTTTTTCGTGCGGTGTAAGGATTTTGAGTAAAAAGCTAAAAACCATTTTTATATATGGCATAGTTAAAATTTCCATTATTGTTAATTTCAGTAGCAAAACCTTTAAGGTGGGATTGTAACAGCAAGTTTTTGAAATTATTTGGTTTCCGATATTTATTTCATGCATTCCGGGTGATTTCATAATTTCTGAACAAGGTATGTAGGGTTTCTAAAATAAAAGCTTGTCTGACAACTAAGGAGAGATGACGTCATCGACCCGTTGTAATGGAGATTTGCATTATGTTTGGGTTATCAGGGTGACATCGCAGAAGTTAGCAGGCAACCTATTAAAATCTAATGTCCTTGGTACTTACCTTCATTGTCGACTCTTGGTATGCCATGATTGCATTTTTGTGATAATTGGACAATTGCTAGGTTCGTCTTTAAAGTATGACAGATGAGTTTATAATTCTAAAACCGTCGATTCATTTTGTAAAACGGTAATTAGAATTAATTCAGTTGTGAAGATGATACTTCATTTTACAGAAACTACTCTTTATTAGCTAAGTTCGTAATTAATTTTACAAAAACTAGAATTCATAACTTTTATTAACTTAGATCGTAAAAAAAATTATAGAGCACTTTAAATATCATTAAGGATTAATGTGGGCCTTAAAATTCACAATAATTGCTCAAAATGAGCTCCTTTAACTTCGACACATTTTCGGCATCTGCTCTTAACTGTGTCAGTGGCATGGCGTATAAAATTCGTATTGGCTCGCAAAGTTTCACAGGCTTGCTCTATCCTTAAAATCAGTTCTTCTCTTGTATGAACTGGTCTGGAATAAACTAAATTTTTCAAATAACCCCACACAAAGAAGTCGGCAGGTGTGAGGTCAGGGGAACGTAGTGGCCAGGCTGTAGCTCCTAATCGTCCAATCCACCGTTCTGGATAATTATTATTTAACCACTCGCGATTTACAAGTGCAAAATGCGCGGGAGCCTCGTCTATTTGAATCCAGAATTCGTTTCTAAGATTTAGAGGAATATTTTCTAGATATTGAAATAACTCATTTTGCAGAAAATCATTAAATAACTGTCCATCTAGGCGTGGTGGTAGAATATGGGGCCCGCAAAAAATTTCATTTATTACACCACACCAAACATTAACAGAAAATTCTTGCTGAAATGCTCTAGTTCGTACAACACGTCGATTGTCGTGGCTCCAGATTCGTAAATTATGGAAATTTACTGAGCCTCTTCGGGTAAATGTGGCTTCATCAGTCCATAATTTTTTTTTTGAGAAGTTCTCGTCTTCCTCTATTTGGCTCAAAAACCAATTGCAAAAACTGACACGTTTTTCGGCATCACCAGGTTGTAAGATTTGAACTGGCTGCATCTGAAATAACTTCCTGTGATCTTTCCTCAAAACGCGATGAACCTTATTTTTAGAAACAAAAACTTCGTTGCCTTGTAAATTATGAGCTGCTCTTCGTAGGCTTAATGTCCTATCGTTGTCAAAGTTATTTAAAATTACGTTTCGATATTGTTCATTTCTCCTACCTTCGTTTCTCGGATTCTTTTTGAGTCCAAAATTCCTAAACATTAAATGCGTTTTAACGAAAACTTGTTTGCAAGGTAATCTTCTATTTGGAAATCTTCGTTGGTATTCCCGTACTGCTGCATTTGCATTTCCATTACAGAAACCATAAACGAAATGAATATCAGCATACTCAAAGTTACTGAATAACACCATTTTGAAATCACTAGTTAGACTGATAATTACCTTCTTGTATAAACTGTAATGTACCTGACATTTATTTACTCTAAAAACTCAAATGTCACACTTTAAAGACGAAACTAGCAATTGTTCAATTGTCACAAAAATGCAATCATGGTATACCAAGATGTTAAAGGTTTTGCCACTGAAATAATTAACAATAATGGAAATTTTAACTACGCCATACATAAAAATAGTTTTTAGTTTTTAACTCGAAATCCTTACATCGCACGAAAAAAAGGCAAGGGATCAAATTTGCTCCAAACAGAGGGGATTTTAGGAATGATTTTTGTTTTCAGAAAAAGCAGTAGCATACCATTTTTTCTTCAAGAATATTCAATAAAAAATCCTGTACGGACGCCACTGATAAAGAATTAAAAAATATTTCAAATCAAAAAATGCCTTTTGTTACTCAAATGCCGTTTACCAAATTTAATAACAATATCTCAAGTACTAAAAAAGTTATGACTAAATAACAATTTTTTTCTTAAAAGTTTAACACCCTGTATTTCGAAAACGATGCATTTGCCGATATATGTTTATATAGAAAATTAGGGCTTATTTTGAATGCAGAATGCGCTGTTAAAGTTTGGACACTGCAATTCATAGGGACGCACTCAAGCGCAATATATATATATATATATATATATATATATATATATATATATATATATATATATATATATATATATATATATATATATATATATATATATATATATATATATATATATATATATATATATATATATATATATATATATATATATATATATACTGGACTAGACAACAATATTATAAGTAATAACTTACAAGAAAATATTCAGTGCCTTTTCTAAAACACTCTGCTTCTGTATACAGGTCAAACTTGAATTTTTAGTTAAAATACCGTCTTCTAAGTTTCAATCGATTTACTGGAGCTTTCTGTCTATATTAAATTTAATCTTTCCTGTATAATATAATACGATATCATGTTTAAAATATTTGCAATCGAGATTATATTTGCATTTATTAATCAAACCTATCCATCACGGCATACCTTAAAAAATGCTATTATCTAAACCACTAAAATCTGCATTTTTTGATGAAACTTGATTTTACTTAGCTTCTGTACCTCCAAGAAAATACATGTTATTATATGTCTCGTAGAAAAAAGCTCGAGCTATTTATCTGCCTAGTAGTTTTTGTCCCAGGAGGTACCAGTACGTCGTTACGAAGGCTTAAAACCGGACAAACGAATGCCGTGCTAAACAGATTTTAAAAATTTCTCAAAATTCTTCCTTCACTCTGATCGAACTGAATGCTATTCTAGTCTCTAGAGGAAATATAGATGTTTCTTTGGTGTAATACTTTATTCGTCTAGAGTCAACCGTGTCAATTTTGGCGACTTGGTTTTTCAGTCCCTCGGGGGAACTTTGGCATCACATGAACTACTCCTGACTACTCATAACCCTTTTCGCAAAAAATAGTGACATCTGTTAAAATTTAACTGGCAGTTTAGTTTTTTAGAATTTCCCCGTATTTGAGATATAGGCATCCTATTTCGATTTTGAATCTGCTTTATAATCTCCATTAAACCTCCGTTTCAGCTTGGTCAAAGTGGTCGGGTTTCAGCTACGCAAAATTCCTCCAAAGTTACCCCATTTTTACACCATTTTCATTTATTTTAAGCGACATTTCGCGGTCCGATGTCGCCATTAGCGAACTTGTCCAAGATTTTTGGACGGGAAATCCGAAATATGTTCCACCTCGAAACATTGACTATAGCGACCATCATTGTGAATCATCCGGATATAAAAAAAAAATTAGTTATTATAGCCCCAACGAAATTTCATTTTTACCAAACGGCGCGCCCATTTAAACTCTACGATTGGCCTTCGTGCTCACGTTACCGAGCTTACTGTCAAACAACAAGAATTTCTAAAAATTATCTCATCCACTCTCATCCAGAAAACGCAGCAGGAGGAGAACCAAAACGAACGACGACATGACGGTAGGAGTTTTGGGAACAGTAGCTCTCAACCCTCAAATTGGTTCCCGAGAACTATCCAAAGACGCCGGGATGTGTAAAATATCCGTTCTCAGGATTTTTCACAATTTTAAATTTCGTCCTTACCATATTACCTTATATCAAGAATTTTATGGACAGGACTTCGAGAGACGGGTGCAATTTTGTCGGTGGTTTCGATTATGGATCAATGAAAACAACTTACTCGAAAACATAATATTTTCTGACGAAGCAACATTCACTAACCATGATCAAGTCAATCGTCACAATATGCATTATTGGGCTGAAGAAAATCCACACTGGATGTGAACAGTCGCTAATCAACATCCTTGGTCGATAAATACTTGGTGTGGGATATTTGGAACCGAGGAACTGAGCCCATTAACAAGAGTCATGCCGTCTCTTCCAAAGTTAATTTTTCCTGAATATTTTGTGTGGTCTTCTGGGTAATTTCTTAACTGATGTGGTTGAACTGCCTGACAAACTTAACGGTCAAAAATACTTAGTGTTCTTAGAAAATCCTTTCCTTTACTATTGCTTGATATTCCACTTAATGGTTCATGCAGGATGGAACGCCAGCCTATTTTCTTCGGGAACTTAGAGCCCACTTTAACGAATATTTTCCATTGGATCAGTTGCGAAAGTGATTTTTCTTGGCACCCTTGCTGCCATTATGTTAATCCCTGATATCTTTTTGTGGGGCAATATAAAAGAACTAGTTTATAAGGAAAAAATTGTCACTCGGAAATAATTGTTAGAAAAGATTTAAGATGCCGCTAATGCCTTATTAAATAACGAAGGTTTCTTCTTCAGAATCGGACGCTATTAAAAATAAAGGATTAAGAAAATGCTTTCAAGAGAATGGGGGACATTTCCAGCGCTTATTGACGTAAAATAATTTACAAGTTTTGGTTTGTTATGTTAATCTGTTTGATATGCTTTATTATAAACCGAGTTTATTATTATGTCATTATTGCATTTAATGGTAAATATTTCGAAAATGAGTGCCGATAGCGACATCAATGAAATGTATCTTATTGATTAAGAAATAACCCCTTTTTCAGACTTTATAGTCAAAAAAGCCAAAATGTGGGAAATTAAAAAACAAGGTACGGTCAGTCTTCTATATGCCTATAACTAGCGCTTTCTGAGGAATTTGAAAAGGTGCATACATTCACATTTCCCGGTTTTGAAACCACGGGTATGATAATTTTGAATTAAATACATTAAACCGTTTTTAAATTATGATGTATTTAATAAAGAATTCATTTTAACTTTTAACACCTACAACATATTTTGCATCCGGGTGTTTCTAATTACTCTTTGACCCATTACTTCCCGGACACTCTGTACAAAAAAAATAATATTTAAAACATACCTTAGTTGCCAACATTTTTTTAACTCGTTTGACAAATCCTAATATCTGTTCTATTAATGTTAAAGATCAATGATATAACTATGTCTATAGAGGTCCGTATTTTTTTCTTTTTAGTGAGATCTATGTTAGGTCTTCTATAGCTGAGTGTAGTACATGCTGTTATTGGATGGCCCAAGTACAACATCGTGCCATCTGCTTCCAGTATTGTTACAGACAGGTAATTTTAATAGTTTCGCTAAATGATCCAAATTTTCTGCAATTTTTCATATCCTTCAATTCTGAGTCATGTTTACACGTCAGTAGCGAACCTAAAATGTTTCATCTCCCCCCCCCCCTTACCTGCAGATCCGTTGTCTATACTCTCATAATCCTCCTCCGGATTGCCCATATCGGCGAGCCCCGCTTAACATCAGTGGGCCCCCCGCATTGCGAGGGCTGGCGGGGGTGTACCTTCGTCGGTCACTGTTACACGTTCTCGTCACTCTATCCTGAATACCCATTAGAAATCGGTAGGTCTCTGGATAAAGATAAGAAGAAATAGACCCTTTCGAAATTTTGTCGTTTAGAACCAGCGGTGTCTATGCAGATTGGTTTTTATTTTTGTTTTATGTCACACCAAATACTGACGCTGTAAATAAAATATATATTCGGTTCTTCTGGGTGACTAGTCATTTTAGGTTATTTTCGGGTGCCTCTAGCCCTCTCTCTTTCTCTTGTATTCCACACAATCTATATATGACAGCAATACAATTCTCTGTTACTCTGCAGCGTAAGTATCCGTCAGCAGTCGACATGTTACCCTGGTCAATATCGAGCCAGTTTAACACTCCAAGGTCGTAAGTTAAAATAGAAACTGTCAATGTATTCGTTAATTGTTATTTTTGAGTTTTAAAAACACATACAAAATTACAATCAAACTATTTTTGTTTGCAAATCGTTTGCAAATTTGTTAAGACACAATTTGACCTAAATTTTAAAAGTTTAACAAATGAAAAAAAATTATCACCAAATTGCTTTATTTTTTTTATCTGTGGGCAGACCCCGAGGGCTAAAGACTTAAGGGGTAGGTACGGTGGTTGGCTTAAGTGAAGAGAGACCCATTTTATTCATATGTGAGATTTGCAGATCTGCAGATTATGGGAAAGGAGAAAAAGTCTTTTCTGGCAACACATTCCATAATCGGGTCATTCTGGGAATAAAGGAGCGAATAAAGTTGAAAGTTCTAAGAAAGGCATATGAATAATAATTTGTCAGAACAACGAAGGTCTACTGAGGCAAACTTCCTTGTGATATTTATGTCGTTAATTATGTGTACGGTTCTTTTTGGGGCAGGGTCAAGAACGCTAAGGGAGAGGCTACTTTCCATATATGCGAATAACACTCAACTTGAGTCTAATTTATGTTGTGTAAAGTTCGCAGAAAAGAAATATTTTCAGTCTCGAAAACGAAAACCCAACGTCTTAGCGGCTGCCGTGGTAGTTGCAGCATTCTGTTGAAATGCGATTTCAACAAGGCCAAAAACATCCTAACTACAAGAGTGGTTGTTTATTTTAAAGGTTATGACGACGCAAGGGGGCAGTTCTTGTCAAAATAGGTTTCGACCTTTTTTCTGATTTCTAAATTAAGAGTTAGTCTGTTTGCAAGATCTATTGTGATTCTAAATTCTTCTTTTGTGGCGGTTTATGAGGCTTTAAATATACAGTGGGTTGTCAAATTTGAGGAATTATCAAAGATATTTTATTTTGATTCTAGGGTTTATTTGGGGAATAATTTTTACGTATTTTCAAGAGTTAAATTTATGGTTTAACTAAAGATTTTTATTTTCTTTTTCGCTTATTTTAAGATTGGGGATTTTATGTCCGCAATTTTTTAGAGTTTAATTTAGATTTAAATATTTATTTTGTTATTAATTTTAAGCATTACTTTTTGTATAGTATTTCCCATCTTTTATTTTTGTTTATAGATGTTTAAGTTGTTTTTTAAAAACCAAATCTTTTATTTAAATACACCGTATGTTTGTTCAAAAAAAAAGTTACCAAGTTGTTGCAATGTACTGTTTTTCGAGATATATGTGGCCGCTGAATTGGTGAGATAAGATATTCAATTAATTTATACTAAAAATTATATTTGATAATATTGTAAATTATAATGTACGAAGAATAGTACATTCACCGAACACTAACGAGACATAATAACCTAATAGAAGAAAAGATTCATAACAAAGGAAGTTCCGGGAAAAGAAAATTTACCGATTTTTTAATAGACACTACAGCATTGCCGTCCGTGCTTGAAAGATTTATATAATCGCATGCAAACACTTTTGAAAAACTATTTTTTGTCATTATTGGTGCATCGATCTTTTTATATTCGTCGATCATATCAAGAGTTACATTAAGCAAAACTAGATATCTAAGATAAAATTTGTGCTTTCAATCTCATTAAGATATTTTTGAGTAAATAATTTCTAGAATGCCTAACAAAATTGTATTTGAATTGGATTTGTCGAAGTTCCCCAACAATTTCTTATCAGGCCAAAAAAAAGTCGAGGCAATCCTGCTTAAGGTTTCTTGTTAAAAGAAATGAATAATTTTTGCGTTTTAAAGTTTTTTATAAAGATAGAACAGAGTTAAGTTAAGTGTTTTATGTTTAACCAGCCATTTACCAAACACAAAACACTAAGTAAATTGGTAAATGTTTATTTTATTTAAAAAAAAAATAAAAAATTAGTCTCACGCCACGCGCCGGCAAATATAAAGACAATTGGTATATATTAATTAATGTTCGGTGGTATATTTCAATACTTTACTCTACGACGGACAACAGTTTTATGCATCTCGCCCCACAGCAACTTCGAGAGATCGAAAAAGCATAGAATCCGATATTGGAGTGACTTGGGCATAACAAGGGAAGGGGCGTTCAGTGCACTTTGTTGTCTTGTTAATGGTCGGTGGTACAATTAAGTATCTTTGATTTTTATTTATTTTATGTTAGTTAATTTATTTCAGTAATGTAAAAGGGTTACCCGCTACATTTCAAATAAATAAATAAATTTAAATATTATAAATTTTTAATGCTCTATAACTCTGTGACATTATACTATATTTTTGTGCATATTATTTGAAAGGTTTTCGCGAACTAATAATACAACTTTAAATTAAAGTACGGGCTAACTACTATAAAGCATATATTATTTTAGGCTAACGTATAATTTTTCCAAATAAATATTTAATTTATATTGGGATCACAAAAAAATCCTAGAAAGCAAGATACACTAATAAGCATTTTAAAAAGGGCTATTTGAAATTGTAAATAGTAGTCACACACGTTTCACTAAAAGGGGAATTTCCAACTTGACAAATTAAACTTGTCGCTATGATTGAAGCTGGTAATTTGTTACAGCTTTCTAGACATTTCGCGAAATGACTTTAAGGGAACGCAAAAGTCTTCTTTAGGTGAATGTCAGCTAACAAGAATAAATGTGTGTTGGGTTTTTTGTCAAAAAGTGCTTCCAAGTACTCGCGATAAAAGTTTTGTTGCTGTATGTTATTAGCTCATCATTTTTTGTATATATTACTTAATAAAAATAAAATAGCTCATGTAACAGTGCAGTATGTTTTCCATAAAAAAAACATATTACTTAAAAAACAAAGTTTAAAATATATTTTTATTTGAATTCTGACTTTTTTTATAATTCCTCATAATAGTAAGGTTGAGCTCAAATTGCCACTAATGGCTCAATAAATTCAGCATTTGTGTATGTGAACATTATTCTGAAACTGTAAACGATTATGACATAGGCTATGAGACTATTCTTTACCAACTTGAAAAAACACAATTTATAATATTATAATAAGTTAAACAATGATATAAATTACTCTGAAATTAGCTTAACTGGGATACATTTCGTTCATTATAGTACAAACGTGTGAGAACGAATACTTTAAAAATATGATACCGTTACTAAATTAAAAGGAATAAAATTACAGTACTAATTTTAAGGAAAAGATAATATTCAAAAAACGGGTTAAGTACAATTGCAAAGTCCTCATCCACATCCGTCCTTGTCTTCTTATCTCCCTTTTTCCTTTCCAAACCAGCGCTTTTTTCCATATTCCTTGCCGCCATGGTTTGTCTAATGCCGTCATTCCAAAATGTTTCTGGTCAACCACTTTCGTCTTTTGAGGCTCAACTTGTCAACCTAAATATTCTTAAAAAACACATAAAACTCAATATTTTGTTCTTCACGCAATTCACACTTAAAAATATTCTTATGTCTGTGAACTAAGTATGGTATTTTTCTACTTACATAGTGTATTATGATTTGCTATTATTTCTTATAAAATTAGAACGGGACTGTAAATAGAAAAATAAAACATACTTATTTCTATAAGGATGACGTGAGGAACAATTTACCTGAGTTTTAGTAGTTAAAAAAAAAACTTTTTATATATTTATGATAGACATGTCAACAAATGGCCGTATTTTGAAACGGCGGAATTTATTAACACCAAACTGTGGATATAAATTAGGACTAAAAAGACCGTTCATATTATGTGCTAACTACTATCCCCCTTTTTTTATTTAGAATGCTTTTCTGAAATTGTCCCATCTACTAATTTAAAAAGTACAATGTCACTTTTTTTGTTTTGAAAGTAGTATTTAACCCGTAATATAATTTTTTTAATTGAAAACGATATCTTTACTGTATACTTTAATAAATTCGGCCGTTTCAAAATATATATATATAAATCGTGCATTCTTTGTTAACATATGGAAAACTTTTTTATTTTCGATTTTAGTAAAAAAAGTTATTTTCGATTTTAGTAAGAAAAGTTTTGCTTACAAAAAATATTTACGGGGTGTCAAAAATTACGAATATGTTAATTTTAAGCGTAAAGTACCTCTAATTTCCATTTTCAAGAAAAATGTTATCCAAAAAAGTTGTTTCGAATCACATCCTAAGGCAATGTACACAGTTTCATGAACCGAAAAGAAATAATGAAATAATAAAAATTTATTTTCATCGAAAGCATTTTTGTTGCCGTTTTTGGCCGAAAAGGGTTTATTTATGTAAAAAGTTTGGCTTGTAAAAGTATTGGAGATGGGCAATTTCGACTAGTTGTAATTCATTAAAAGCTTGTCGAATTCGAAATTTTGGCAAATCAACGTTGGTTGGCCTGTTTTTATAAACCATTTCCTTTACCCTTCCCCACAGATAGTAGTCTAGGAGCAAGAGATCAGGTGGCCTCGCTGGCCAATTTACGAAATGATAATCTTGAAGCGAAGCACGTCGAATACAGTTGTTTTGAAAATTTCGGTTCAATCGTTCACTTACGTTTATTGAGAAATGACAAGACGTTCCATCTAATTGAACTATTAATTTTTGTCTTATTACCAGTGTTAATTGTTGAAGCATGTCGCTGAATTTCCCTTGCAAAAATTGTAAAAAACGAACTCTATTTAAATTATTGTCTTAAAAAACTGGTCCTAAAATGTGATTTTCTAGAATCCCACACCACACGTTGGCATTATTTGAATATCTTTACATTCTACCACTGTGAGAATTATCCATACTTCAGTAACGAGAATTTTGTGATCAAAAAATGTCAAACATAGTCAGTCCTTACTTGCTAAACTGTGTACCTCCTTTGGCAACCTTTTTCTATCTAAGATTTTTTTTCTTTAAAGGAAACATGGTCTTTGGGGAATATAAATAACTAGTGCGCAGAACAGTTGCTTGCTACTTTTGAATTGTTTTCTTGGCTCGGTATGTCTTTTATAAATACATATATTTCAGCTTTTCCTACTCTACTTTAAACTATAGAAGATCTAAGAATATAATGATTAGGAGTCGTAACTTGTCTGTGATACTAATAATTTAACGAATCGTAAAGACCTATCACAAGTATATAATCTTTTTTAAATAAGAATATACGAATCTGCTAGAGTTGGGCATTTACTTTCCCCAAAGCACTCAAAGTCAACAACTACTGGAATGCTATTAAACTGAATTAACTTGTTACTTTTACCCGCTTCTATATTGATGGTATATTTTAAAATTTGAAAATCAGTTTAAGTATAGGGAACAAATACGTCTTCCCATCCTGGTTGAGCTGCCTTGACTGCTGTATCATTAGTCTCAATAAGATGCCCTATTTTATCTTAGTATTGTACTATAATATATGTATATTGTTGGACTACAAATGAATGTATCTCTAGGAAACGAGTCTTGACTCTCAAAATCAGTTGAATATTTAAACATCGATAAATCTGTAAAATAACCACTGTTTCACTTAAAAATGTTTGAGATACCATGATAATGTTTTATATAATCAGTTGAACTTCTGGAAGAGATGTTACCAATTTCTGTTTAATACATATCTTTTCTCGCACTTCCCCCACCTTCACACATATTTGTATATACTCATATTCGTAGTTACTATTCATACTTGTTCACCCATTGTTTATTTTACCTAAACACCTGATTATGTTAATATTTTAAGCCCCCTATCTGATTAACTTTTCCAAGCAGGATTTTTGGGTTACTTACTCATTAGATATTAATGATCAAGTTGGTTGTATATTCATAGGTATGTTGACGTCTAGGTCGTATACATTTTTAGTACAAAAATAGTTACACTTCAATGATCTCTCTATGTTTAATAGTTTAGCTCACGTTTGGTCCAATATAAGCAATGTTCTGTACTTTTGGTTGTCTTTCCATATTAATTCAGAGTTGTTGTCAAGTCAAACGATGTTATTAACACTAATCGAAAATACTTAGTGATTGTGTAAATATATGTGGAATTTTAGGTTGGCTTCAGACCACTCTAAACGAATATATTTAGTATGATTATTTTACTTTTAGCAGAATCCTATATATTTTTAACGAAGAAGACAATGCATTTATTTGCATCTTTAAATTTTTCAAATTCCATTTCGTAGACAAGGAATGGTTTTTATCAAAGTTGATCGAATAGAGAAATTCATTTGTGAAATATTTTGAAAGGCTGAGGAAGCCATACAGTTTTTTTTAGGAATTTTAATACCTTTCATCCTTAGTAACTACTTATATAATTTTCAACTATCCCTGCAGCGCATAACAGCTCTCCCATGTAGGTTTGGTGTTTCTATTTTATTATCGACAGTTGTAGCTACTTCTTTATGTTACAATAACAGCAAAAGATTCTCTCTATCTATCTATCTATCCATCCATCTGTCTGCCTATCTAGCTAGCGGCCTATATGTCTTCCTAACTATGACAACATAGTAGTCATGAACATAGAGAGCAGTAAATTTACGAGATATATAACACTGCTTAGCTGTGAAAAGCTTAAACAGTTGAACAGAATCATAAGACAATAATTGTTGAAACGTAGAGAAAATTGTTCGAAATAAGGAACATAATAGTTGAACCTAGAGTCAAGTTTAAGAAATATTATATAACTGCTAGGAGATACAAACTTATAGCCGAACGTAAAGAGGGTTAGTTCTAAGAGACATAAAATAACTGTTGAAAGTTAAAACATAACAGATGTTGTAGAGAGAAGTCAGGTTTAAGAAATATCTAAGCTACTAAGAGATAAAAGCTGATAGTAGAACGTAGAGAGAAGTTAGTTTTAAGAAGTATAAGACAGTTGTTGACAGGTAGAAAATTGTTCGAAATAAGGAACGCAAATAGTTAATCAGAGACCGACGTTAGTTTTAAGAAATATAAGACAACCTTAGGGAGGTATAAAAATGTTCGAAATAAGGCATATAGTTGAACGTAAAGAGAAGTTAGTAAGATTATGCATTACTGTACCTTGAGAATTTATATACATTTAACATACTTATACCTTTTGAGAGCCTAGCTCTTATAGTATCGCCATACACTTAAAACTTGTAATCGACACTAGTGATTATATTCAGCTGCTTGATCTCAATACTTACACCAACTTTATTTTTTCAACAGTCTGGTGCTCAAAGGTTACGGAGATCCATGAGCTTAAAGTTTGTTATTCAATTGCCAATCAGTTGTACTTATCATATATTCATTTATCTCTATACAGGCATATAAAATTATCCGATATCTGTAATTCATCAAGTTGTACTGTCTCTATCATCCATTACCAGATGTATTTTAACCACAGTCAGATGTTAACACACATCCATGAGCTAAAAGCTTGTTATTCAAACAAGTCAGTTTTTGCTAGTGCATTTTAAAAAAATATACTAAGTATAAGATAATGAACTGGAGAACTAGGCAATGTACTCAAAAATATAAATTTTATCATAGATGTATATATATCTCCAGATTTTATCAACATATATATAAAATAGATACAAATATAGTAAACAACGCATTTCTTTAGTAATATGGGTAAGAACAAACATGCTTAAAGGTGAAAATATATTTTTAGTAATAGTTATCTCCAAGATATAGCCGAAAATGTGGTTTTTGGCCTATGATTGTCAAAAGGACCACCGTACCACCCAATCGCGCCATCGTATTTATTTCGAGCCCCATTAAATTTTTTATCGGAATGAGTTTTTTGATAGAGACATCAGTTTTGGAGTTATCTCGGATTTGGTATGCCGCTTGTAGAAAGACTGAAGAACTGCAATATACTAAAAAATATAAATTTTATCTTAGATGTAGATATAACTCCAAAATTTCACAATTTATTATTCATAAAACAGACAAAAATATAGGAAATAACACATTTCTTTGCTAATGTGGGTAGGAAGTTATGAAACATGAAAACATGTTTAAAGTTGAAAATCGCTAACAATGAAACATCATTAAAAATCATAGGAAATCTATAATGACGTATTTATGATTGCATTGAAAAAACTTTTAAAGTAAACAATAAAACTACAATAAAGCATCTAATTTTTTTTAATAAAAGTATCAGTGACCCATTTTTGTACTGAATTCAAAAACACAAGTTATCTCCAGGCCCGCATATAAACTCACACCTATATTGTGTAATAACTCAACCTATCAAAGCTTTTAAATTCCGATATCTCATTACCTTTCAATCATTATCCTCAAATCCTTTCACCGAGGGACAAAAGAAGGGTCTCGAGGGACTCGGTGGATGGCCGACTCTTTTGGGTAATGAGCAGCCCATTGTGTTTAATAATCAGTCGAATTGGTATAAATGGTGATAATGTAATTTATTGGTTCTTTTGTTAGTTTAAAACTACTGTGTTGTAATATGGTGTACATAAATTCACTCGATTTGGCTATTATTGGGTTACGAGGAATTTCAAATGGACTATAAATAACAGGTTACATAAATATTTCTTGGTTTAAAAATGTCATATAGTTGGGTTAAACAAGATTTAGTTGAGCCGTAAAGTTGGGTAAAGCTCGATTTGAATGGGTGAAAATTTTGGCTCAGACATATTTTATTTAGGTTAATTGGGATATTTCCTCCGAAGGATGGAGGCTGTTAAAATCCCATAGGATTTCTACTGACAAGAATCAGCTGTTTGTAAGAATAATTTTGACTTAGACAGTGTCTACTAACTAAATATTATTACAATATGGTTCAAGTAGTTTTTGATTGAGAGTATGACCAGAAATAATAGACATAACCAATATCTTTGATCTGTTCTGCTGTCTGAGCAATTAAATTATTTTAAAAGAGCGCGGACCACCATCGCCACTTTAAGCGCTGGCGGCTTAATCTGGCCTAGCTGATGATTGTATAATCTCGTTTCATCCCAGTATGTAGGCTGGGCTTCTAACATAAAGAAAATATCTCTACTCCATATAAATCGATTTTCGCATTCTAAAACCGCAAGATTATTGCCCAATTACAAAAAATTCGTTTGTTTGTTATTTATTTGTAAAATGTTATTTGTTTGATAGAGGGTTTTTAATAAATATCAAGTCAGATATACATTTAGTATCTTATCTTTTAATTTTTATAGTTCTGACAAAACATTCATTTAAATATTTAATTTGAACGTTGCTATTAATTATATCTGTAGTTCAACTCTGAAAAATGGAAAGAAATATTACCACCGTCTTTAGCAAAACTTTTCTTGTAAATACAATCTTCTGGAAATTATTTTCCTACTTTTATTTGAGAGGCTACCTCTAATATGATCGGTTGATTCTATTTGTCTTAATCTGTTAAAGATACCAGAAATAATGTTTAAATTCGTTTAGTACTTTCAGTCTGATCTAACGCTTTTTATCAAAGAACAGTTCAAAAATATTGTAACGTTGCATTTTATTAACTTATTCCTAAGGAAGATGGCCGTTTTATGCTAGTTTTAGTTTAACCGTACCGATATTGTGAAAAGGTCCGTTAATGGTTTACTAAGAGACTGGTAAAAGAAACAGCAAATTCCTGAGACGCGTTCTTATGCCATAAGCTATACGATTTATCAAATGTATCGGAAATGATAGCTAGATCTCGTTATTGATTTGCTATATAAGCCTGCAATATCAAGATACAACAAAACAAATCGGAAATTCTTTTTCGCTATCATCTTCTCTGTGAGCTGAACAAAAATTTTCATTTACACCGAACTTAGAAAAAACTCTCATAAATAACTTAGAGGGCGCAATGGTTGGAATATTGGTTTTCTTTAACAATAATTCAAAATTATTTAAATATTATTATTATTGTTTCTAAAATTTGGAATATACTCAATATAAATATAATGCAAAATTTGGTAAATTTTGATTTCATGGCGTTATGAAACAGTTATTAAAAGGGTTATTTTTCTCAAAATTCAGATAATATTTTCTGATTATTTTTCTACCTTTTTGTGTTGTCACTTACGAGTCTTTAAATTATTGTTGCAAAGGAAATGATACCGATCTGTTAGGTTTAGACTTTTGCCTTAAAATTTCTGTGTGGTTTTTGCAATATTATTAAATATTTTAATTATTATCATTGTCGCGATAACATCAGAATTCATGTAAACTGCCGGGCGAAACAATGCACCAAACAATATGTTTGCTAAAATTTAAAGCTAAGTAATTTTAAAAGGTACAAAGATTTAAAAATACTTTTTAGCATAAAACGTGCAACCGACTTCACCCCACCACAATAATTTCAGCCGTGTTTTTTTGTTGTAGACAGTTGGTTGACTGGACCGTTTGAGTTAATTTTGGCCGATTTTTCGTTGAAATATTGAGCTAAAATTTGCATTTATACGCATTGGCTACCATTTTTTCGAATATTACCATATATAAGGTAAGGTGGCAATATTAAAACTCTTGGTTAAATATAATAATAAATAAATATTAATAAAAATATAATAAATTAAATAATAAAAATGTAATTGTTCATTTCACTTCAATACCCTAATACATCCATTACCAATTTAGACACTGTTCAGAATGATCCAAAGGAGAGTAAAAATGCTTTATATCCCCGGTGTTATAACACACACCAAAAAAAATGTTAAATGTAAAAGTATCTTGAATTTGTATGAGGAAATCAATTATTTTTGAAAAGAATCAATTAAAATCAAATTAAAAAATTATACAAGAAAACTATTTTTTTTTCTATTTTTAATGTTATATTTTCAGAATGTACGGAAAAAACTAAGCAAGTTTTATAAAACATTTTTTTTCAACTTAATCATGAGTTAATTAATATGCGTTACATTATTACTTTTATTTATTTAAAAACATATTTTTGTCTCTCTTAAAGTCAGATTATAAAAATATAGGATAGGAAAATGAGGAAAATGAGTTTCATTACTGTCTATTAGGTACTGATCTTTAATAACACGTATTTAAAGTTGAAATAAAACTATATAATTTAGCTTAAATATTTCGAAAACAGGCATCTTTCCCAAGTCATTCTAGGTATTGTCAGTTCTCTTAAACGGTCGAAAGTTGCTGGGGGTTGCATAAACCAAAGAGTATAGCCTTAAATTGCCACAATCCAGTCCGGATAGAAAACACTATCTTTTTTTATCAGCTGAATTAAGCTCTACCTGCCAATTGCTCTACAGGTCCAGGGCCAACAACCATTTTGATACTATTAAAGTGTCCAAGGTATCGTCTATTCTTATTAAGGCAAAATTATCTTTCTTTGTGGCGTCATTAAGCCTGCGGAATTTTACGCAGAATCTGTGGAGGCATCCTTCTTCATAACATGCACCACTGAAGAAGACCAGGGGGTCTGGGATGGTTCTGTAATGTCTTATTTTTCCAAGTTCTCAAGCATCCTCTTAACTTGGCGCCACTTTGCCAAAAGTATTAGTCCGATGTTAAACTATGTTGGTTTCTTCTAAGTCCTTGTCAGAGAGGGAGATAACTGCACTTGATTCAATAAATATCACCACGTTTTGAAGTGCCTTGTCACCTTTTTTTACTTACTGGAATAACCTTTCAGACTCACCATTTTGACAAATATCATGTTTCCTCTGCATTGAGGTTGAAAGCAGGAGCAAAATATTCTTAATGCTGTAAGTTTTTCAATATTATATTAAACAGGCAAATTATTAGTATAATTTCGTGGAGGTTAATAATGCTCCTTGGCTATCATTCAGGGTGTTTGCAGATGAATGCGAAAAACCACGCATGAGAAATTGGAGATTAATTTACATTCATACAAACCATATAGAATTCATGTTTGTCAAACTTTGAGACCTGGAGATGCTGAAAATCCTAGACAAAATCAAGAAGTAAAGCCTCAGGGGCGAGGATCTTGCAATGAGTGGGCGGGTAAGTGGCGTAATAAAATAATCGGTCGCTTTATATACGAAGTTATGATGTGTTAGGTTCTTTATCAGATGAACCTTTAGACCCTTTATGGCAAATATGGTGGCAGCAAGATGACACAAAAAAATGGATTGAAAACGTAGGTTTGTTCGATGGCCAGCGAATAGTCCAGATCTCAGCTCTTTGGACTTCTACCTTTGGGAATTTTTACAAAATCGGCTATATCACATTACACCGCAAAATATTAATGTTTTGCGGCAAAACATAGTAAAAGATTAGGATAATTCGCAGAAGGAGTATTAATCGCGCAATTTTTAAAGTTTTAAGGTTAAGCCAAAAATACATCGATGCAGAAGGGTGACATTTCCAATATTGGGTATTAGTCCTTTTTCTAGTAGAATGACTTATGGCTTGTTGTTCCAATAATAAGTATTAAAAGTATAATTTTGGGAATTCGAATATTAATTATCTAGATTAACTCACCAAAATAGTTTAGTAACTTCAAAATATAACGCGTTAAATATAAGCAACTGTCAGTCTTATTTCGTAATATTTGTATTTGTCAAGCGAGTAAAAATTTACACCATTATACTTCCGGAGCTTATCATTATAATTATATTTCAGTTAACTAAAAATTTCTTTTGTAAAATATCGCTCGAAGTTTTAATTATTTTTTTATACCTTTCCTTTTGTATTCGGAAAATTCTAATTTTGGAGATGGATTAATTTTTGGTCTCGAAACATTGGAATTGTAATTCAAGTGTATGACCTAATTTCTTAGCATCTAGTATGGCACTCGATATGATGTGAATATGCTGACGGACATCGTCGTGAAAAGTAATAGCAAATAGGCTAAAGAAATCTTCTTTTCAAAATACAAACTTATATATTCCCAATCAACGATTTGTGTAGTCCCGTGATATTTAATATACCTCTGTCATCCACTTTTGCCCCGTATACACGATTGGGCATTTGATTATCGGAATGAAGTGTACTCGTGTCTGCGTAGCTACAAATAAAATTACTATGCGCCTTGTGTTGATTTTGAAGAAGCTTGACCAATTAATACATATGTATTTTTAATACCAACGGGTGTTTTTAAATCAAACGTAAAATACGTTTTGTGTTATTTTTTGTAAATTATTGGAAAGCATGATTTAAAATCATTAAACCCATTACGTTGTCATAAGTCATGCTTCTTAAACTAGGATTTAAAACATATTAGTGTGGTAATTTTCCTTTGAGGTTCCATTTTAAATATTTTTCTTGTTAAATTTAACATTCAGCTAAATTTTGTTCTTTTAAAGTTTTATTTATTATAAACTTTATCTCTAAATATGACTCTTACATTCTCTTCTATGATTTAAGCTTACATTTTAATTATGATTTAGGATACCACGTTTAGAAGACAAAATGTTATATCTAATTATTTAAAGTTCTTCAACATAAATTATTTAGTATTATTATATATTTCAATAAACAGCAAAAACCTCACCAGATGAAAATTTTCCATTCCAAAATTGCCATTTCATTCATCTCTCGTGTTTAGTTTTGCGAGTCATAAATCATATGGGCTGCCGTTTGTTCGTATTGCATTTTATAGCTATTGCGATTTTACATTCACACAATGTTTTATTTTGATTGCATATAATATTTAGGATTCTAATTTGGTTTGCCATTTCCTACAGTATATGGTTAAGGTGTAAGTACAATGAGAAAACCAGTCTTAAAAGTTTAATATGATTTTTTTGTCAAAATTCTAAATCTGTGATAAAGCAAGTAGAACGTTAAGGTGCTTTGTCTTTTCTGTGTGTTTATCATTTCTACCTTCTTCCATAAATTCCAAGTTGCGTCTTGACTCGTTATTACGACAATAAATAGCAGAGTGTTTGTTTCGCAGTTGTGCGACCTGGAATGCTTCAGTTAGTTATTTATTCTTATAAATGAGAAATAGTGTGCAAGGGGCTCGGCGTTTAAATTTTTGTTTGTGTTATCTATTTTAACGAATAAAAAGCTGTTTACTAGTTCTGTTTTAGAACAGTTTTTTACATATTTTGTATAGCGTTTTTTTTTTGCTCAACTTGCTTTGTATCTGATTACCGACATATTAAAGTCAAGTATTGTTGAGAACGGCTAGTACACTGGAGCCTGGAAAAATCATGCACCGTTGTCAGACAAGCTGCTAATAATAGATAGTAGTTATTGAACTGATGCAATAATGACTGTGGTGGTTCTTCTGGTTTTTTTTATAAAGATGTCGGGAAATAGAAATTTCGGTATTTGAACTAAACTTACCCTGTAAAATCGGGCGTGGAATTATTAAGGCAACGATGATATTATTGTACCTTGGTCCCCAGACCTCGGGCCTTGATAGTTTGTTCAAAAGTCAAAAACTAGCCAATTATCTCCGTTAGAGCCATCAACCAACATGGAAACAAAAATTGACCCACTTATTTACATTCTCTAACAATCCATCTTTCCCTCTCGAGATAACGTGTTTGTCAAACTGCTATTGTAGCCAGATTATAAGTGATAACATCCTTTGTACTATTGCCTAAATAAACAAAATCTATTCCAGGGACTCGAGGTATAAATAACCACGTAAAATAATTTAAATCTGATAATTAATAAAACTTAATATAATTAGCTCAACCCGAATTTTCTATAATTATTACTTTTTTATTAAAAAAAACCAGGATAATTGACAACGTCTCAGCGCCAGCTGGTGCAAAATACTACGCATTTCATTCACAATCATTCATATTTTCTGACTTTGTGATATTTCTGACTGCGCGATACTTTAATTGTCTCGAGGAGTGTTTTTCAGAAATCCGAGCCCTTTGTGATGTTTTCTTCAATAAATTAATTAAAAAAAAATATTTTGACCTTGCTTTATTTGCAAAAAAGAGACGATTTATACCCACAAGCTAGCATTACGTCATATTTTTGCTGTAGTCGAAGGGAAACTCTGAGATAAAATCAGTAAAATGTCTGTCTAATGGCGTTATAGATATTTGCAAACGAAGTAGAGAGGTTTTGTATTTTAGATTTTCGCTACGCTAAATGATAACTGTTAAATAAATCTTTATAAGTTCACCTTATATCTATAAACTCAAAGATAATGATAATAAATGAGTAAAAACTTGGGTATGCTAATTTATATATTTATAAAATTGTAACTCTCAAATATTACCCTACAGTTTCTGAAAGCGCCTTGATTTTAGGGTTAAAATGTTTTTTATTTAAGAAGCTGAGAAATTTACTATTTTACATATGTACATCAATTACTGCAGGATGATTTTTGCCAATTTGGATGAAATTTCTAGGAAGTATTCAAGGTAGTGAAGGAGTGGTCTCATAGCAGGTCTATTGAAAAGAATTAATAGTTGCGGAATGGTGGAATATTATTTTTTCTTCTACAGATATTTTGTAATAAATTTGAAATGCTTTAATATATTGCCTTAGAATTTGCTTTATAAGTTTTAAGTAATAAAAAAGTAATTTGGAAGTACATTACCACCTAGGGTGAATCTATTTTGTCGACAAGTGATCTCGGTAATATAAATCCTAATAAATGTTTATTCTTGACACAAAAAATTTCCTCTGTCAAAATAAAATATATAGCAAAGGAGCCGGATAGAAATAATATAATACTGGATAATGTGATTTGCTGATTTTCTGTAAATATAAAAAGATATGTATAGTTATATAATATGATGATCCATTCGGACATAAAATTTCATAAATAGATAATTTACCAAAGGATAGTTTTTTTTATAGTATAGTTTATTATCAGCGACTTCGGGTTTATAGATAATAAGTTGAAGCCATAAACCTCATTTAACCCTAACCCTTCAACGTAGCGGAGATGTAAAATACAAAAACAGTGCTACTTCATTTGCAAATATCTATAACGCCGTTAGACGGTGTTTTTACTGATTTTCCCTTAGATTGCCTCTTCAACAACAGCACTGATAGCACGTACTTAACTGGGAAAACAAACCTCTTGATTTAAATCGTCGCTTTTTGCAAATAAAGCAAGATCGCACCATTTTCTTAAAGTTCCTTAATTAAATCAAACAACGCCCAACACAGAAATGCCACAAACATGAAAAGTTTAAATTGTTTGGAATGAAAAGCGTAGTGACTAGTTAGCACTGAGACCTTGCCGATTTTATCATGTGCTTTAATTCTTAAAATAAATAAAATTATGAAGTTGAGTTCAAAGTAATAAATATAGTAATTAACTCGGTAAATAGAAATTATAGTCGCAGTATATGTATACAGACACGTAATGCATAGATTTTTTTTGAGATTAAGTAATTTGCTTCACGCCGACTTCATAAATTCAAATTTTCAGGATGTCGGTATGTCTGTCGGTCCGTCTGTCCACCTATCTGTTAGCGACATAACATGAAAAACTACTTACCCGATTGACTTTAAATTTTGATGTAAAACTAACGGTCATATAAGGATGTATGGATGTATGTCCATCAAATATGTATAAGTAGTTGTTTGTTTTGTTGTGCTTTAGTGTGTTTTGTTCTATTTGTCTGATGATGCTCGAAAGGGCGAAACACGTGTCATGTTTGTTGTGAATTGTAAAATTATAATTTAATGAGACCGAGACTTGGAGTCTTTTTCTATGTTTGTTATTATATAAGGATTACCTGTTAACATTTTGGTAGAAATCTAATACGGCGGAACAAATTGACGGCGTAGAGAAATGCTTAAAACTATGCAATTTAACTCCAATATTTAAAGAATTAGCTTGAAAAAATATCTTATTAGTTTGCTTTCCAATTTTGTGTAAGAATTAAGTGAGATATTGTTACAAATATTTTAGATTTGTCACAACTTATTTGTAAACTTTGTTCATTTTATCTTAAAAAGAAATCAAACAATGTTTAATATTGCTAAATTAGCTACGACTATGTTTATTTCATATTAATAGAAAATCAACTTATTCAGTACGAGATTGTTATTGATATAATGGGCGCTGTTATTAAGTAAAATTTTGGCATAGGACGTTAGAAAGTTCAAATGAAATTTGTACAGTAAGAGAGATCATGGGATTCTACATTTTTGTTTTTTTTTGAGAAGCTATTTATTTCGATGGCCTGGTGGAAGACGACTGCCATAGAAATTAAGTTTTTTTGTGATTTTCTACCGGATTGTAGCACGCAAAATTGTCGGGTTAGTTTCACATAATTGTAATGGTGTAGTTATAATCTTCTATATGGAAGGAAAATTGCTGTCGAAAATTCACTTAACTAAATTATAAGTAATTCGATCAGATAAAAGATTTTCATATGACGCCATTTTATACAGGCTTAGCTGACACGTGGTTTTGCTTTGTTTCAGGCGTTTTAGATACCCTCAAGGTTTTTCTTTACCTTTGAAATTCCCAAATTTAGGGATCTTGTGTTTGGATTTCACTGGCTTGGCGCCGTTGCTGTTTAATGAATTTGGGATGTCCAGACGTTTTTATTTCCTTCGGAAAATTGCTTGCACCTTAAAAGATGAGTATTCTCTATTATTTTGACTGGCTGAACACAACTCTTTTATCTTATAATTCTTAGCCTTTTAAAGAAATATTAACCTAAATTGATGTAACCTCTACTGTAATTGCTTATGATTGTTTAGCTGGGTGCTTATACATTTTTGTTTTTTCCATTGTGGACATTCTGTTTTATATAGTTACATAATTAACCTTGTAATGTAATTGGTTCAATATTTTTTTAGCTATATGCTTGCAAATTTTATTATTTCTATTATCGCCATTCTACTTAAAATAGTTACATAATTTACGTTAATGTAACTGGTTATATTAATTAGCTTAACGCTTACAAATCTTACTTATCCACTAATGTCATTCTGTTTCACTTTCGGTTTTATGATTGATTAGCTAGATAAGGCCTCGTCCTTTAATCTATACTTAATTTTGGTTAACATTTTGATGTTATGTTAATTAAAGATTATAATTAAAGCATAATTAATCTTGGGCCATAGAACTTATTGGAAGTCCGTATATACGTTTAGTGTCATTGATTTCTTTTTTTCTGGCCAACTTGTAAAGTTGGTGATGCACATAAAAGTCTGAAAATCAAATCGAACCTACACATTTCCACCGTCTAGCCTAATTGAGTAGCCCTGGTTACCAATGTAATAAATGAATACAGTAATTTCCAACGTCTAGTAACACATAATTAAATCAATCTCTAAATTCAGTAACTCGTAAAAATATTTTTTTTATAATTAGAATTGTAGTGCAAATTCCGAATGGCGGAACAAAATGGCGGCTAAATAAAATGTTTGTAATAGTGAAAAATCACCCTCCAAAGTTTTTACAGATTTTCACGTTTTAGTGTCCCTAGATGCCAAGAAATATATTTTCTTCAGCGGTTTAGCTAAAAAACTACTTACCGATTGACTTCAAACTTTGGTAAAAAATATTGAGGTCATATGAGGGTTGCAGTTCACTATTCCTAGTAAAAGGAACGATTAATTCATTTTGAGTAAAGAAAATTTAGAGATTTTTTCTTTTTAGCGCTTATTCAATGCTGTTTTTTTTATAAATGAATTTATACAAATTTATATTTTACCCTTTTCAGTTCTATTTACACAAAGTTTTAATGCAAAGAACAGCTTTAAAGTTTCCCAGGCCTAAACGTAGGATAAAATTTTTGACGTTCTATTGAAATATGAAATTGCTACTGAGTCCTAAAATTTTGCCAGAATCACTCTTTGCATATGTATAAAAAATCAACAAGACACATTGTCGAAAATTAAAATTATTAGTTAAATTGAACTTGTGCCATTGAAAACCCCGAAAACCATAGAAATTTCCCCTTCCCCCCCTTCTTTCGCTATACACCACTCATTATCACAAAAAAATATCTATATTGTTTTCAAGAGTTATTAGAATTTAAAATAATCGAAATAACCTAAGAAAAAAGTAGGTTAGGTTAAGTTAGGTGGTGTAGCGAAAAGACTTTTATTGTTAGTTACACATCATACACCAAATGTTAAGGCATTTTATTAATGCATTTTAAATGTGTCGCAAAAATGCCTTAAAGATATCCAAAAAGCCAAATTCATTCCTCAATTCTATTTTTTCTTCATAAGCTTACTATGGGACCACTCCGGTACTACTCCCAAAATTGTATCCAAAATTCCCGGAGTAGTCAGTGTACATACACCAAAAAAGAAACAAATACATATGGACGAATTGATAACCTTCCTTTTTTTTAAGTCGATCAGAAATAATGTTACATAGGTTCAAAATTACGGCTAACAATGATCGGGTTTTAGTTACATAAGTTATTTTGTTATCAGTCTTAAAATATTTTCGTGGTAATTCATACTTCCAATTTCTGGACTAGCTTGTTTATTTAGCTAATACCCCAGATAAACCCATACCAGATGCGAAA
Organism: Kuschelorhynchus macadamiae; assembly: GCA_030620095.1. NCBI lineage: Eukaryota > Metazoa > Arthropoda > Insecta > Coleoptera > Curculionidae > Kuschelorhynchus > Kuschelorhynchus macadamiae. Next base: position 1,032,228 of record JAUTXW010001351.1, read on the forward strand.
GTGCCTATCTAACGCATGCATAGCGAATTTATGTGAAACTCCGCCTCCTACGGATGTCCAGCCATCTGAGACATAGTAAGAGGTCCAATTGATATTTTAAATCCGCACGGAATAGTGCTTGCTCGAGCGGCGATATCAATAGTGCAATAGCTTATGTTATTATTTAATTTTTCAAATATTTATTTTTTATACAGTTTTATTTTTGTAGTTGTAAAAATGCCTGGTTATAAGTGCCTTTATTTACATTGTTCAAATAGAAGTTGAAGCGATAAACCACTCTTTAAATTACCTCAAGATCCCATAAGGTATGTTGGTTTTATTATTAACATTTATAATTTTTTACGCCTTATAGTGAGTTGAATAGGTTCACGCAAAATATGTTTTAACAAGTAGGTACTCTATAAGCAGCCTAAATTTTTCCTGGACCGAAGCGCAATTTTACCAGTTATTTATATATATTATATTTAATAGATGACCAAAATTTATCTAAAAAGTAGTTCCTTTTGGAGAGATTCTTTTAAATAATTTATTTTGGATTCATACCAAATTATTATAGGTTGATTCCTTGTTTTTTGTACACAATTTCAGAAAAATTAGATAACCCGTTTATTAGTAATATATATTTTTTTAATTTCACTAGGCCGCCATATTGTTCCGTCATACTGGATTTTTACCAAAATAATACCAGGTCCTCCCCACATGACCCTTAATTTTTTGTCGAAATTTGAAGTCAATCGGGTAAGTAGTTTTTAAACTACAGACTACTAACCGACAGACACCTCAAATTGGGAAAACTTGTTTTTTGACATCTAAGGATGCTAAAACGTAAATATTTATGCAACCTGCAGTTTTTTTTCACGATTACAAACCTTTCATTTTGCCGCCATTTTGTTCCGCCATCCTAAATTTGTACCACAATTTTACTAGTTCATCTCTATACCAGAGTTAATTCTTGCACACTTGAAATTATCCTATTAAGTACTTTTTTAAGTTTTTAAACTGCCATTTTATTTCCCTACCTTGGATTCGTAACAAAATTTTGCTAGATAATTACTATGTAGGGCATGAATCTTTGCAAAATTTAAGGTAAATTCGATAAGTAGTTTTTTAGTAATCATTTTTTTAACATTTCATTATTCCGCCATTTTATTTCGCCATATTGGATTTTCATTAAAATGCGACGAGGTCATTTCTATATAACCTTTAATGTTCGACCAAAATTTGAATCAATCGGGTAAATAGGTTTTTAGCTGTGCCACAAACAGGCAGATCGACTGACAGACAGACCGACAAAATTGAGAAAACATGTTTTCCCTCATCTAGGCACCCCGAAACGTAATGATCTGAAAAAATATTTTTTTTCACGATAACAATACCTCCCTTTTATGAGGGAAGTAAAAAATTGAAAAAGAAGTTTTTAGATCATGCACACCGCCTTTTTGTTACATAATTTTGAATTCGTATCATTTTATCCCTACATCACACAAAATTTCTCTGTAAAATTTAAAGTCAATTGAATTGGTACCACAACTTTACCAGTTTATCTCTATACCAGACTTAATGCTTGCACAAAATTTGAAGTTAATCTAATAAGTAGTTTTTTCAGTTTTTTTTAAACATTTTTTAAATATTTTATTAGAGCGCTATTTTTTGCCATCTTATATTTATACCTTAATGTTACCAGTTCATTTCTTTTTAACAGTTGACTTCTGTGCAAAATTTGAGACAAATTTGATAATTACTTTTTAGTAACAGTTTTTTTACATTCCATTAGAGTGCCATCTTCCTGCGGCATATTAGATTTTTATCAAAATATTACCAGGGAATCCCCATATGACCCTTAATTTTCCATTCTTCAAATCAATCTGCCTAGTAGTTTTGAAGCTATGCCGAGAACTGACAGACAGACAGACAAATCGACAAACGGACCGACGGATTTCATCAAACATACTTTTATTTTTATTATGCAAATCCTGAGATTACAAACACTCTATTTGGCCGCCATTTTGAATAACTACCACAATTTTACTGGCTTATGTCTATACCGCAGTTAGTTATAGCATATCATTTGAAATCAGTCCATTAAGTAGTTTGTTCAGGCTGATATTTAAATATTTTGTTAAACCGCCATTTTGTTCCGCCATCTTGGATTCGTACCAAAATTTTACCATTTAATTCCTACATCATATTTGATTTTTGTGCAAAATTTTAGATAAATTGGATAAGTTTTTTAGTAGTAATTTTTTTAACATTTCACTATGCCGCCATTTTGTTTTGCCTCTGGATTTTTCACCAAAATGTGTTAATCGCATCAGTAGTTTTTTAGCTATGCAGCAACAGACCGACTGAATTGAGAGAACATGTTTTCGGCATCTAAGGACCCGGGAACGTAAAGATCTGTAAAAATCTCTGAGGATGATTTTTTCACGATTACAATACTGCCCTTTTACGGGGAACTACAATATTCATACCCGAATGTCGAATGTCTTGAAAAGCACAAAGGTTAGATATGCACTTGCTTATAATCTTAAATCAGGAAATAAAAACTCTTTTGTTTAAGCCATAAAACTTAAAAATTCTAGTTGGTACTTTTCCCTAGTGTTTTTACGAAATGTGAATATATAGTAATTCTTACCTTTATATTCATTCGAAAATTGCCCTTATCACAGATTTAAGTTTTTGCTTTGATATTCATTTACTTTTTAATCTTTATATGAATAGTTCAAAAAACTATACATGCCTACTTAAAGCACCCGTCACAACTTTTATTTAAAACATTCGTTTTATAAAATGAAACAAAATAACTGGCACCCTAAATATAAAATAGCATCTGAGGAAGTAGGAATGGAACGGGTCTTCAAATAAATGGGACGCCATTTTATTAAACGTTGAAAGCTCATATAACTAAATCGCTCTAGAGCTTTTGAAGTTTTTTTATATTCAACACAACTCCTTTATACAGTGTAGTAGCTATACTTACTGCTAGTACAATATGCGAACTTTGTCGTGACTATAATAATATTAGGAGTTCACGTAATACCACAATTTCAGTAAGATATTGTAATAGAATTTTAACTAAGTAGTAAAGAAGTTTTCATTTTAATTTTTTTACAGGGAATCGCATAAAATAATCCATTACTGGCTGGCGACATTTGTTGCCTTGCTTTCGGAAATATAAACGTACGTGCCAGCCTCACACAAAAATAAATGGAATAACGTAAGTATTCTGTTTTATAAATAGAGATTCTTTATTATTTATAAAATATATTTGTATTTGTAAATATGTGATGTAGGTACATAGATAAATTGGAGAATCGGATCAAGAACTTACAGCAAGCAGGTAAAATAAACCATATCTGCGTATACAATTTAGATAAAGAGATTGGAGAAAAAATACCTGAAAAATTACTCTTTCTCTTTAACACGAAAATTAAAGTTAACGCTAAAAAAGAACAAAAGAAAAGAAGTCATACTGAAAGCGCACTGGGGAAAAAAGGGAAACAGCCAGACCCATTAATGTCAAATTCGAGAAATACCAGTTTAAAACCCAGGTTTTTAAAAACAGTAAGTTTTTAAAAGGAATTTTTGTTATTTTATATTATGAAGCGGATAACTTTAAACTTCAAATAATGATTGTTTTTTCCTTTTAGAGAAGAATAAGATTATTTTGATTAACTAGGTGGAAGGATATGGTAGTCTGGACGCAGAGGTTTTTGGTGGGATTCGAGAGGTAAAGTATTTTTTATATTGTACTTTAATATTTGTAGTATCCAAAAAAGCTTTGAGGAATTAACAATATATTTAAATCAAATAGAATTGAATTACATGTCTTTTGAAAATGGATAAAGGGATCTATGGCCTAACAGGATGTTATAGATCACCAAATTCAAACCTGAACATATTCTTGGAGGACTTTCAAAATTATTTTGAGAACTTGTACAAAAATATTAACTATGCTCTTGTAGATTTAAATATTAATATAAAATATTACAAAGATTTTAAAGTGATAACATAGGTACTTTAACATTCTAGCTGAAAATTGTTACCACCCATGCATTAATAAACCCACCAAAGGGAAAGTGAAATCTCCTTCACTATAATAAATGCCAAATTTTCAGATCAAAATAAATATTATTAAGCCTTTTATCATACAGAATTCAATAAAAGATCACTACTGTATTGGAATAAGCATTCAAAATATAGAAATACCTGAAAAAAAGATATATAACAAATGAAAAAAGAAGTTAAAAATATAAATCGTTTAAAATGTTAGAAACTGAAACATGGCAAAAGGTGTATGAAGCTGCTAATTCCGTTGAAACAATATGCCAAGTTTTTATTAATAGACTGTTGTTAACATTAGATTGATTCACGCTTGAAAAATATTACAGTGTCAAAAATAAAAAAAGAAAACCGTGCTACGCAGGGTTTCGTTAACTCTATAAAACATAGGGACTCTCCTGAAAAAAAGTTAATTAAATATTATTCTTTAGAGTTGGCGAATAAGAGAAATAAAAGAACTTCATAAATAAATCAATAAAATCAACTAAAAGAATATACGCTAACAATAAAAGAAGTAAGAAAGACTATACAAAAATTTAAAAACTGTAAATGAAGTAACTGATTCAAATAAAAAAAATCGGTAAATTTCTTTACCAGGAACTTCGCTCTTTATGAATTTTTTCTATTTGTTAGGAATAGTGAAGTGTGACTCAATTTAGTTCAGTACGTAGTCACAGTACATATGTTTTACATATACTGTCCTAACCATTTTCTTTCTACCTATGCCACACTTGACTTTTGGGCATAATAAAGTAAATTTAATAAGTAGTTTTTACATTGACACATACCGCCATTTTGCTACGTTATGTTGAATTCGTACCAGTTTATCCCATTTTCACATCTAATTTTTCTGCAAAATCAATTGAACAAGATTTTTTTATGTTGATTTTTTAAAAACTTTCTTGCGCCGCCACATTGTTTCGCAATCTTAAATTGAAACCCGTGTTATCAGTCTTTACCTACTCGATTGGTCCGCAGATACTTCCCAGATATTAAGTTTCTAACTGGTTTTCGTTAACGATCCTCTTGTTGTTATGTTAAAATGGTGAATTATTTGGGGTTTGGTCCCAGTAAAAAAAAAACTTTTTTAAAATGTCGACGTTTCGCAACTTATTGTTGCATCCTCAGGACACAGATTTTATTTCCTGCATGAAACCCATATTATCTACTTTGCCTACTCCGTTGATCTGCAGATATTTCCTAACTCCAAATAATACACCACTCTAACAACAAGAAGATCGTTAACGAAAACCATTTAGAAACTTAATATCTGGGAAATATCTGCAAGCCAATGGAGTAGGTAAAAACTGTTAAAATGGGTTTCATGCAGGATATAAAATCTATGTGTCCTGAGAATGCAACAATAAAGTTGCTAAACGTCGCCAATTTAAAAAAATACTTTAGTTTTTTTTTACTGGATCCTAACCCCAAATAATGCACTACTCTAATATAAAAACAAGAGAATCGTTAACGAAAACTATTTAGAAACTTAATATCTGGAAAGCATCTGCGGACCAGGTAATAGGTAAAGACTGATAATATGGGTTTCATGCAGAATATAAAATTGATATATGTGTCCTGAGGATGCAACAATAAAGTTGCAAAACGTCGGCAATTCAAAAAAGTCTCACTCTAACAAAACAACAAGTGGATCATTAACGAAAACCATAGAATACATAATATCTGGGAATTGCCAGCGGACCAACGGAGTAGGTAAAGACTAAAATATGGGGTCCATGCAGAATATAGAAATTATGTGTCCTGAGGATGCAACAGTAAAGTAGCGAAACGTCGAATATTTAAAAGTATAATTTTTTTACTGAACCCTAACCCCAAATAATACACCACTATAACATAACAACAAGTTTGTTAACGAAAACCATTTAGAAACTTAATATCCAGGAAATATCTGCGGACCAACGGAGTATTAAAAATTGATAATATGGATTTCATGCAGCATAGAGGATCTATATATCTGTCCTGAGGATGCACAAATTAGGTTCCGAAACGTCGATATTCATATAAGTCAATCGGGTAAGTAGTTTTTTAGCTACGTCGCGAACAGACAGACCGACGGAATTAAGAAAACATGTTTTTCGTCATCTAGGTACACTGAAACGTGAAAATCTGAAAAAATTTCGGAGAGTGATTTTTTCTCGATTACAATACTTTCCTTTTATGAGGGAAGTAACAAGCTTACAACCAAAAATTTTTGTATTTTTTAAAATAATAGATATTTTGAAAAAGAAAAAGATATAGCTAATGTATTTAATATTGTTTTTATAAACATAGGTAAAGAAATACCAAACAGTAATGATCAAAATTTACGTCTTCTATCTTCAGATAAACAATCTACTAAATCAAATAATACAATATACTAAACCCTATAACAGAAAAAGAGATATACTGGCATATTAAATCTCTGAAAGCTAAATATTCAACCGATAAGAATGGAATTACAGTTACTTAATCAACAATCACACATTTTTTGTAAAATCTTTGCTGTACATAATTAATAAGTTTTTAATATTTAGTATGGTGCCAAGTGCGTGAATAATTTCTATTGTTACGCCAATTTTAAAAACAAGAGATCAAAGACAACCAACACATTATAGACCGATATCAGTGATAAATAATTTTACTTATTTGAGAAATATTTTGATACAGCGATTTTTATTAAAAAAATAAAATATTATTTATAAATCAGTTTGGGCTTCGAAAAAACAGATCTACGGAAGTTACTACTTGAACTTATTAAAAACATTTGTATCCATAACTCTATCAACAAAAAAGCTCTGGCAATCTTCTTGGACCTATCAGGCATTTGACACGGTTGCACATAATATTCTTTTTGGGAGGTTAGATAAACTAGGTATACGGGGAAGTCCACTGCTCCTTTTCAAAAATTATTTAACAGAGAAAAGGCAAAAAGTAAAAATAAACAACACCTTTAGTAAATATGCTATTGTTACTATAGGGGTGCCACAAGAAATGGTTGTGGGTCCTATATTCTTTTTGGCTTATTGTCAACTTGATAACACATTATCAGATTGCAAAGTGGTATCATATGCTAATGGCCCAGCTCTGCTATTTTTAGCAAGTACATGGAATGAAGTACCTTGCCGAGCAGAGTTAGAATTAGACACTGTTTAGCGATGATTAGGTGTGAGTAAATTAGCTTAAACTTTCAAAAAACAAAGTTTATGTCTTTTTTACCAATCAATGCCGATCAACCTGTAGCTGATTTTTAAACAATTCATCTGTTACCCTGTAATAAAATCAAAAACCTGTAACTGTGTACAAATTTCAAAAAATAGTAAAATAAAATATTTAGGGAATAACTGCAGATCAAAATTTAAAGTCGAATGAACATGTACTCTATCTAACCTCAAAAATTCGAAAAATGGATTATAAATTTTCTTAACTCAGGGACATACTAAACAAAAAAATAGTTCTTATAGTATATGATCTCGTTGTTAGAGTAAATTTGGAGATACGGTATTGTTGTTAGCGGCGGTTTGTATGATGCAAACCTAAAAATTTTGTCAATATATCAGATTGGTATTCAAAAAATTTCATCAGTTAAACCTCGTAGATATTCTACATAAAATTATATGAAGAACTAAATATCTAAAATATCAGAAATTTGTACGTATACTTTTTTACCAAAAACAAATAATTCATTTTCTATTATATTGCATAATTATCCAACGAGGATAAATGTAAATGAACATTTTTATGAACCCAAGTTAGATAACTCTTTTTCCTGCAGATTTACCACTTACTACATTTACTACTTACATACTGCTATACTCTAAAAAAAAATAGTAATAAAAAATTTGTTGTGAAAAAATTAAAGAATTTCAATAGCCACCGTCGTTCCTGTGTTTTCTACCGGCTAACTGTACCCTTATAATGAATAGCTTGTGCGTGCTATTTTAATTTGAGAGTGATTTCAGCACACAAATTGTAAAATGTAGGCCCGATCGCACTTATTTAGGTATATTATATTAACTTTAAAGTAATACAATGACAAAAATGTCACAATAAGTTTTGGGTTGCACAATTTACTATAATATGTAATTTATGTAATGTCGTCCATATTTCATTTAATTTCAATTATTTAATTCATTAATTTCTAACAAATGAAATTTATCCAACAAAAACGACAGAAAACCTTATTTAAATAATTGTTTTTTAATTCATAATAATAATATAATAATATGTTAGATGTGGTATATTGTACTACTTCAATCTACCAAACATACAAACATAAACTTATATTTTGTATGATACATATCATGATGAAATATTTGTTTTATGGTAGATAAAATGGCGTTCTGCTTCATCCATTTTGATTTTTTTAAAGCAAACATATTTAATACTCCCGAGAAAATATTTTGATGCCTCATCCATAAAAATCGGTCGTGGCGTTTGACTTGTAGATGGTAACAAATATTGATACATACACACATACATGCATGACTGTTACACACATTATCCTCCTTTGCATGCACTGTTGGATAAAAAGGATTATTCCGATAATGCAAGGGTGAAACTCTTGTCATCATAAGTTTTTGAAAACTTTGACTGAAGTCAAAAATTTATTATTGTGCAGTTTAATAAATTGCTTTTTTATAAAACAAATATGCCGCCCAGATATACTAGTTGATACAACCAAATGAAATTTCGTTTCCATTTTTTTGCATTTGCGCCACATGGTGCTCGCTGGTCTATGGCGGCCTGGAGAGAACTGGAACAATGGTCGTTTAACAAAATGGATTAGTGTGCTCGCTGTATTGTAAACGGCTGTTCCAGATAGGAACTAAAGCTCACGGTATTCTTGTAGTACTGTCAGTGTAACGTAAAATAAAAAGATATCCACATCATTTCCCTCAATGAAAGCTAGGAGATAACAGTGTAATCCAATGACGGACATGATATTAGCCAGAAGAGTAGTTGTTTCTGTGATTTAATTTTTCTCTATTTGCTCTACACGGAACTAGCTAGTCTATAGCACCGTGATGCCGAATTCGGACGGAACAAATTTCAGATAGCTAAACTCATATTAGTGCCAGAAACGCAGTAGCAATCTTAGTTGCCTCACAAAATTTTGTTGAACGCCAAAATTACTACTAAGCGGTGGACAATATAGTAATAAATTTACTTTCACGATATAATGTGTCCAATAAAGGAGAATAAAAGGCTTTTTCCATATGGTACAAAAAAGTTTGAGCAAACCCCAATATTATAAAAATGGTTATATGAAGAGGTTGCTATTGCACAAATTTTCAGCCCATGAATACCGCCAACATTTCACCTGATTTCAGCGAACCTATCTCTTTTCGCAATACAAATGAGCTGATTTTCCGAACTATCTATCTGCATCAAATTAAATAGTGAGGCTATTTAAGCATTATAACGCTAAACTTATTGAAATTTACACAAAAATATAAACAAAACTACTTATTTGCTCCATTTTTTTCTGAAATTTTTTTGAAATGCTACATTTTTTTTAAGACAGTGAAAGTATGACTATGACTTTATAACACAAAAGCATGGTGACGAATTGTATATCTGGATAAATGATATTCTGTTTGAATTATTTGAAATAATTCCGTATGATGGACTTTATTCATCAAACTGCCACAAACGGATGTTCGGTAACACGACAGACACGGCTTGTAACCCGGCTACGTAAACAAGTTTTATTGTGCAAATAGTGTACTGTATTTAGACCAATATTAAGTTTTGAAAAAGCAAATATATAGCTCAAGATTTTTTTAAGTGAAATTGGGTCATGCATAGACTCTAAAAACAATAAGAGTGGGACTGTACCTGCTGGTTTCCGGTCACTATCTAGGATAACGCGAGTGTGGCTGTATTTTTCTTCCTGTGCGGTTTGTCGAAACATTTATAAAAACCAAAGTTGTAAAAATCCGTTAAATCGATTAAATCTTTAATGTTTGATGAAACTTTTTTCCTGCAGGACTGATTTTAAAAAGTTATAGCTATTTAATATTTTTACTTTTTCAGTTTTAACGTAGTAACTGGAATTTCCGTTTGTAAAAATTCACTCGAAAAATGTAGAGGACGAACTTAGTTTTAATTTAAATGATCGACAAAGTTTCTGTGAACAATACTTAAAAGTTATGGACGTACAAAAGCGGCTCCGCCGATTTCTCCGCTGGCGCGAGCATCGTTCCTTAATCCGCCTAACAACACAAATATTCTCATTTGCGTATGGATAAGACTTTTATTTTAAAGTAAAATTTGGAATATACAGGGCACGTGACAAATATAATAAATAATGAAAAAAAAAGTGCTTTTAAACATCGTAAATTGATACATGGACAATATTTATGGTTCGCATTTTCCGAGATGGCGACCGGAACCCAGCAGGTATGGTCTCGAATTTTTATTTTTGGAATCTACTCATCTATATCCCAATTTCTCTAAAAAAAAACTCGAGATATATATATTTTTTTCTAAACTTTTTCCTAATTTCAATACAATAAAACTGAATATGGGCATACCAAATATTTAGCAGTTTTATTGCAAAATGTCGTTTGCCAGAGCTATCAGCTTACCGTCCACCGGCAAAGTCTTCCAGATTCCAACCCGTTAGCACAAATAAGCACGGCATAAATCTTATATGTGCAGGAGCAAGTCCATGTTTGCCAGGGAGGCATTGCTTCCCATAAACTCAAAAAAAAAATAAAAATTAATTAAAAAAATTAATTCAAATATTATTAATACTTATTTTAACTTTTTACTGACTGACTGTACAATACAACCATAAAAAGTAGAAACAGCATTTCAAGTTAAATATCAATATGCACCAAGAGTAGAAAATAATATATCACTTTGTCTTTGTCGTGCGAATGAGAATGCGCACAGTTCGTCTTCCTCCTTCCCTCCATTATACACCACGCACCGACTCACCTACGCGACACCGGCGGAAGCAAAATTTGTGTTTCCTTATTACTTTATATACAAAGGTTACGAGGTCAATTTTTGGCAGTAAATAATCTAGCGGTTGTTGGGACTGTACAGTTGTGCAATTGTGTGGTGTGTTTTTTATTAAATAAAGGGTTTTCTTCTCAGAGTTTTTGTGAAAAAAGAAATATAATAAATACGGGTAGGCCAAAGCCCGAAATGAAACATCTTACAACAAAAATTAAAACTTGCACGCGACATTTTAGTGCCGATAAATATTATGAACATTATATGTGGCTGACAGGTTGTGGGATAAGAAATAAATTTTTTTGTTGGCCTTGTTTGCTTTTTGTTAGTGAACATGCTGTGCGGAATTACAACAGATTTGGCGATTTAAATAATTTATATAAAGTAGTAAAACGACACATTAGCTCTAAGAATAACTTGCAAGGTCTTTTCAAAGAAAAAGTTTTTGGAAAGACACAAATCGAACACGCTTTAGATAAACAGTTACAAGTTGGTCATCAACAATATAATGAATTAGCTAATAAAAATAGAGATGTGCTAAAAAGGCTTATTGATGTCTGTTTTCTTGCTCTTCATGAACCTGGGTTTCCAGGTCAGGATAAATCAGCGTATTCCGCAAATAGAGGCGATTATCTAGCCCTTGTATCTCTATTATCTAAATATGACTCTTGTTGAAAAGCTCATATAAAACAGGGTAGTGTTTTCAGGGCATTTTAAATCGAATTCAAAACGATTTGATTTGGAAGGAAACGCGTTTTTTAGCTATTATTTTGGACGAAACGTCAGACGTTACCAATTTTAGTCAGCTTTCTGCAGTGATGCGGTTTGTAAATGAAGACGGAAACCTACAGGAAAGATTGTAAATATAAAAGAGCGAGAAACTTATCCGTGCGCAATTTTTATACACTGTTGTGCACACAAATTAAACTTAGTTTTGTCTCAATCAGTGATGAAGATAAGAGAATGTAAAGTGTTTTTTGCAATTTTGAGGGGAATGGCTGCTTTTTTTTTCAAATCTACTAAAAGCACACAAGCATTGGACACAATTGCTGCTACGCGCTGGAATTACAATGACAGGCTAGTACTAACAATTTTTGAACATCGCGAGTCTTTAATTGAATTATTTGAAAGTATGTTGGAGAATAGCGAAGTGCGATACAGAAAATTTAAATAGCTCTAGAGGATTTTTAGGTAGTTTAAAATACGATTTTAACTTTAACCTTTTACTTCTTGTTTTTTCAGAAATATTTTCATATTCTGATAACCTGTTCAATTTATTACATTGTAAAACAAACGATATCGAATTCTGTGCAAAAAAATTTGTGAGTTTAAAAATATAATAAAGAAAAAAAGAGATGACTTTGATAAATGTTGGGAAAATACGAATAGTATCGATTGTATCACTTTAAAGCTACAAAGAAAGCGCGTTTGAGATATTAAAAAATTTTCCTGCAGATTTACCACTTACTACATTTACTACTTACATACTGCTATACTCTAAAAAAAAAAATAGTAATAAAAAATTTGTTGTGAAAAAATTAAAGAATTTCAATAGCCACCGTCGTTCCTGTGTTTTCTACCGGCTAACTGTACCCTTATAATGAATAGCTTGTGCGTGCTATTTTAATTTGAGAGTGATTTCAGCACACAAATTGTAAAATGTAGGCCCGATCGCACTTATTTAGGTATATTATATTAACTTTAAAGTAATACAATGACAAAAATGTCACAATAAGTTTTGGGTTGCACAATTTACTATAATATGTAATTTATGTAATGTCGTCCATATTTCATTTAATTTCAATTATTTAATTCATTAATTTCTAACAAATGAAATTTATCCAACAAAAACGACAGAAAACCTTATTTAAATAATTGTTTTTTAATTCATAATAATAATATAATAATATGTTAGATGTGGTATATTGTACTACTTCAATCTACCAAACATACAAACATAAACTGATATTTTGTATGATACATATCATGATGAAATATTTGTTTTATGGTAGATAAAATGGCGTTCTGCTTCATCCATTTTGATTTTTTTAAAGCAAACATATTTAATACTCCCGAGAAAATATTTTGATGCCTCATCCATAAAAATCGGTCGTGGCGTTTGACTTGTAGATGGTAACAAATATTGATACATACACACATACATGCATGACTGTTACACACATTATCCTCCTTTGTATGCACTGTTGGATAAAAAGGATTATTCCGATAATGCAAGGGTGAAACTCTTGTCATCATAAGTTTTTGAAAACTTTGACTGAAGCCAAAAATTTATTATTGTGCAGTTTAATAAATTGCTTTTTTATAAAACAAATATGCCGCCCAGATATACTAGTTGATACAACCAAATGAAATTTCGTTTCCATTTTTTTACATTTGCGCCACATGGTGCTCGCTGGTCTATGGCGGTCTGGAGAGAACTGGAACAATGGTCGTTTAACAAAATGGATTAGTGTGCTCGCTGTATTGTAAACGGCTGTTCCAGATAGGAAATAAAGCTCACGGTATTCTTGTAGTACTGTCAGTGTAACGTAAAATAAAAAGATATCCACATCATTTCCCTCAATGAAAGCTAGGAGATGACAGTGTAATCCAATGACGGACATGATATTAGCCAGAAGAGTAGTTGTTTCTGTGATTTAATTTTTCTCTATTTGCTCTACACGGAACTAGCTAGTCTATAGCACCGTGATGCCGAATTCGGACGGAACAAATTTCAGATAGCTAAACTCATATTAGTGCCAGAAACGCAGTAGCAATCTTAGTTGCCTCACAAAATTTTGTTGAACGCCAAAATTACTACTAAGCGCTGGACAATATAGTAATAAATTTACTTTCACGATATAATGTGTCCAATAAAGGAGAATAAAAGGCTTTTTCCATATGGTACAAAAAAGTTTGAGCAAACCCCAATATTATAAAAATGGTTATATGAAGAGGTTGCTATTGCACAAATTTTCAGCCCATGAATACCGCCAACATTTCACCTGATTTCAGCGAACCTATCTCTTTTCGCAATACAAATGAGCTGATTTTCCGAACTATCTATCTGCATCAAATTAAATAGTGAGGCTATTTAAGCATTATAACGCTAAACTTATTGAAATTTACACAAAAATATAAACAAAACTACTTATTTGCTCCATTTTTTTCTGAAATTTTTTTGAAATGCTACATTTTTTTTAAGACAGTGAAAGTATGACTATGACTTTATAACACAAAAGCATGGTGACGAATTGTATATCTGGATAAATGATATTCTGTTTGAATTATTTGAAATAATTCCGTATGATGGACTTTATTCATCAAACTGCCACAAACGGATGTTCGGTAACACGACAGACACGGCTTGTAACCCGGCTACGTAAACAAGTTTTATTGTGCAAATAGTGTACTGTATTTAGACCAATATTAAGTTTTGAAAAAGCAAATATATAGCTCAAGATTTTTTTAAGTGAAATTGGGTCATGCATAGACTCTAAAAACAATAAGAGTGGGACTGTACCTGCTGGTTTCCGGTCACCATCTAGGATAACGCGAGTGTGGCTGTATTTTTCTTCCTGTGCGGTTTGTCGAAACATTTATAAAAACCAAAGTTGTAAAAATCCGTTAAATCGATTAAATCTTTAATGTTTGATGAAACTTTTTTCCTGCAGGACTGATTTTAAAAAGTTATAGCTATTTAATATTTTTACTTTTTCAGTTTTAACGTAGTAATTGGAATTTCCGTTTGTAAAAATTCACTCGAAAAATGTAGAGGACGAACTTAGTTTTAATTTAAATGATCGACAAAGTTTCTGTGAACAATACTTAAAAGTTATGGACGTACAAAAGCGGCTCCGCCGATTTCTCCGCTGGCGCGAGCATCGTTCCTTAATCCGCCTAACAACACAAATATTCTCATTTGCGTATGGATAAGACTTTTATTTTAAAGTAAAATTTGGAATATACAGGGCACGTGACAAATATAATAAATAATGAAAAAAAAAGTGCTTTTAAACATCGTAAATTGATACATGGACAATATTTATGGTTCGCATTTTCCGAGATGGCGACCGGAACCCAGCAGGTATGGTCTCGAATTTTTATTTTTGGAATCTACTCATCTATATCCCAATTTCTCTAAAAAAAAACTCGAGATATATATATTTTTTCTAAACTTTTTCCTAATTTCAATACAATAAAACTGAATATGGGCATACCAAATATTTAGCAGTTTTATTGCAAAATGTCGTTTGCCAGAGCTATCAGCTTACCGTCCACCGGCAAAGTCTTCCAGATTCCAACCCGTTAGCACAAATAAGCACGGCATAAATCTTATATGTGCAGGAGCAAGTCCATGTTTGCCAGGGAGGCATTGCTTCCCATAAACTCAAAAAAAAATAAAAAATTAATTAAAAAAATGAATTCAAATATTATTAATACTTATTTTAACTTTTTACTGACTGACTGTACAATACAACCATAAAAAGCAGAAACAGCATTTCAAGTTAAATATCAATATGCACCAAGAGTAGAAAATAATATATCACTTTGTCTTTGTCGTGCGAATGAGAATGCGCACAGTTCGTCTTCCTCCTTCCCTCCATTATACACCACGCACCGACTCACCTACGCGACACCGGCGGAAGCAAAATTTGTGTTTCCTTATTACTTTATATACAAAGGTTACGAGGTCAATTTTTGGCAGTAAATAATCTAGCGGTTGTTGGGACTGTACAGTTGTGCAATTGTGTGGTGTGTTTTTTATTAAATAAAGGGTTTTCTTCTCAGAGTTTTTGTGAAAAAAGAAATATAATAAATACGGGTAGGCCAAAGTCCGAAATGAAACATCTTACAACAAAAATTAAAACTTGCACGCGACATTTTAGTGCCGATAAATATTATGAACATTATATGTGGCTGACAGGTTGTGGGATAAGAAATAAATTTTTTTGTTGGCCTTGTTTGCTTTTTGTTAGTGAACATGCTGTGCGGAATTACAACAGATTTGGCGATTTAAATAATTTATATAAAGTAGTAAAACGACACATTAGCTCTAAGAATAACTTGCAAGGTCTTTTCAAAGAAAAAGTTTTTGGAAAGACACAAATCGAACACGCTTTAGATAAACAGTTACAAGTTGGTCATCAACAATATAATGAATTAGCTAATAAAAATAGAGATGTGCTAAAAAGGCTTATTGATGTCTGTTTTCTTGCTCTTCATGAACCTGGGTTTCCAGGTCAGGATAAATCAGCGTATTCCGCAAATAGAGGCGATTATCTAGCCCTTGTATCTCTATTATCTAAATATGACTCTTGTTGAAAAGCTCATATAAAACAGGGTAGTGTTTTCAGGGCATTTTAAATCGAATTCAAAACGATTTGATTTGGAAGGAAACGCGTTTTTTAGCTATTATTTTGGACGAAACGTCAGACGTTACCAATTTTAGTCAGCTTTCTGCAGTGATGCGGTTTGTAAATGAAGACGGAAACCTACAGGAAAGATTGTAAATATAAAAGTGCGAGAAACTTATCCGTGCGCAATTTTTATACACTGTTGTGCACACAAATTAAACTTAGTTTTGTCTCAATCAGTGATGAAGATAAGAGAATGTAAAGTGTTTTTTGCAATTTTGAGGGGAATGGCTGCTTTTTTTTTCAAATCTACTAAAAGCACACAAGCATTGGACACAATTGCTGCTACGCGCTGGAATTACAATGACAGGCTAGTACTAACAATTTTTGAACATCGCGAGTCTTTAATTGAATTATTTGAAAGTATGTTGGAGAATAGCGAAGTGCGATACAGAAAATTTAAATAGCTCTAGAGGATTTTTAGGTAGTTTAAAATACGATTTTAACTTTAACCTTTTACTTCTTGTTTTTTCAGAAATATTTTCATATTCTGATAACCTGTTCAATTTATTACATTGTAAAACAAACGATATCGAATTCTGTGCAAAAAAATTTGTGAGTTTAAAAATATAATAAAGAAAAAAAGAGATGACTTTGATAAATGTTGGGAAAATACGAATAGTATCGATTGTATCACTTTAAAGCTACAAAGAAAGCGCGTTTGAGATATTAAAACGTGTTATCGACGACTTTTTCTCCAAATTTTGGATAAAATTAATCAAGAAGTGGACAACATGTTTAAAAACTTTGCAGATCCAAACTTTCTCCTTTTTGTTACGTTTTTTGTTACTTACGAGACTAAAGACATCGAAAAAGAAATTCTGCAAGTGAGTTCTTGACTTTTTTGAAAGAAGCATAGTTAACAAACGCATATTTAGAGGTAGTCAAATTATGTGAATTAGTGTTGACGATTCCAGCTACTAGTGCCTCGGTAGAATGTAGTTTTTCTGCATTTAAACGAATAAAGACTTATTTGCGGTATTCGACAGGACAAGATCGTTGACCCGTCGACATTGTCTGTACAAGATTGAAAACAATCTTGTACAGACAATGTCGCAGCATCCGCGTTTCTGCGTGGAAATTATAGACGAGTTTGCAAGAAAAGATAGAAGAATACAACTACAGCAAAATTAGGTAAGTTTTGAAAAATTGCTTCCTTTGTCCCAAATTTCACCGCACGCCCCTATATATATGTGTAAATGGCCTTTCAAACAGCGAGATAAGCTACTGATGTATGAATATTACGAAATTATCTGATGGACTGGCTATACGCACTATAATCGGTCTTTGGCGAAGCGTAAAATATGAAGATAACTAAACGTATTAAGCAAAATTGGTGTTACGGCCTGGTACCTAGAGGCAGGTCATTGCTTTTTACGTCTTCAGAGACAGAACTTAGGACTAATCTCTGGAGGACGTACTATCGCAAGGAGGGGAAACAGAAACTCATTCTTGTGTTTGGCATTGATGAGGCTTCCTTTGAGGCCTTGTCACGTCAAAAGTTTAAGGCGTATGCTGGGGTCTCCCACGTCCCTTTTGAGACGAAGGTAAAGGCTCCAACTTCGACTGAAACTTCCACCGACACCAAAGCCGGAGCAGCGGGGAGACCTATCTCCCCGTCAAACCCAGTTCAGCGGTTAGACCCCGAGTCTGACGCTGAGCAGGAAGTTGCTGAGCTTCTGTCTCAGATAGACGTGCATAGCGCGGCATCTGGGTCGGAGGACACAACTTCCCGGATGACGGAGGATCACCCTTAGCTCGTTCCAATGGGCAAAGGGGTGCTCTTCCTACAAAGTAACTTGCAGCATAGCAGAGGGGCGACCTCATTAATAGGCCGTCACATAGCTGTGGGGCAAACACACATCTGCCTCTTACAGGAACCTTGGGTTTACAAGGGGCATGTGCGAGGTCTGGGGCAGATAGAAAGTTCTCTACATTATAAAAGGGACATCCACCTGAACCCAAGGACATGCATCTACGTTGACAGATGTATTGAGTCCTTGTCACTACCGGAATTTTGTTCCAGGGACCTAGTGGCTCTGAAACTGATTCTTAAGGATAAGGCAGGGCATCGCAAACCCATTGTAGTATGCTCAGCCTATCTTCATTATGACTCAAGAGAGTACCCACCTACCAGGGAACTCATTGACTTAATAGGATACTGTAGGGACAACGGGCTTCTTCTTGTTGTTGGATGCGACGCCAACGCACACAATGTTGTGTGGGGCAGCACTGACACCAACTCCAGGGGCGCAAGTCTTTTAGAGTACCTCAGTACAACTGGGCTCACTATGTGGAGTCGCTTAAAGTGCGGTTAGATATGCCACTAATGCCATGCTGTAGAGTAAGGCAAGTGGAAAATGTGGCAAACTCTATACAGGAAGCCCTAATAGACTCCTATGAGGAGAATTGTGCATTGCGGACCTATCGAGGTACCAAGCAAACACCTTGGTGGAACTTGGATCTTGAAAAGGCTCGTAAAGATACACGCAGGCTCTTTAACAGGGCCATGCGATCGAAATTACCTGCTGACTGGGAAGAACATAGGAATTCTCAACGCAGGTACAAAGAACTGATACTCAGTTCAAAGAGAGAGTCTTGGAGGACCTACTGCGAAAGCTTAGAAGGTCGTCCGGAAGCCGCTAGACTTCAAAGGATTCTCTCAAAAGGTCGAGGACAGAGCGTGGGAGCTCTAAGACTTCCAACCGGTGGATATACCACCACCGCAGAGGAGGCTCTAGGAATGCTCCTGGAAACTCATTTTCCAGGCTCTCGTCCGGAATCTAATGATGCGGTTACTGGGCAGGCTCTCCAAGTAGGGGCAGGCCCGGTTGACTGGAAAACGGCCGCTAAGGTCGTTACAGTAGACATTATTAAGTGTGCAATATCTTCGTTTTGCCCATTTAAGAGTGCGGGACCAGATGGAATATTCCCGGCGCTTCTTCAGAAGGGTCAGGAACTACTGATCCCACATCTTTTGCGCCTTTTTCGGGCCTGCCTGGCTTTGGGATATATTCCCGAACGCTGGCGCAGGGTTCGGGTAGCGTTTATTCCTAAACCGGGTCGTTATTGCTACGAAACTGCTAAGGACTTTAGGCCCATCAGTCTATCCTCTTTTCTTTTGAAAACCATGGAGAAGATCATGGATGCTTATATAAGAAACGGCGCACTGGGTAGAAATCCTATGCACCCATTCCAGCACGCTTACAGGACGGCCATGTCGACGGAGACGGCGCTTCATAGTCTAGTCAGTAGACTGAAGGTGGGGGTCTACTCCAAGGAGATGGCTCTGGGTGTGTTCTTGGATATCGAGGGGGCGTTTAACAACACCTCCTTTGACTCCATTAGTGAGGCTGCTGAGAGTTTTGGCGTGGATAGGTCTGTAATAGGTGGGTTCGCGTCATGCTTGAAAGCAGAATCATAACATCTTCTCTTGGGAGCGTGACAGTAGCTCGTCCGTGGTCAAAGGATGTCCGCAGGGCGGAGTTCTTTCTCCGGTCTTGTGGTGTCTGGTTGTGGATGGGCTGCTTCATACTCTCAACGAGAGCGGAGTTTATGCTCAAAGCTACGCTGATGATCTTGCCATTATAGTAATAGGCAAGTTCCCAAACACCATTATAAGGCTCATGCAGAGGGTTTTGGCCATGGTGGAAAAGTGGTGCCAAAAACACGGCCTGTCTGTTAATCCGGATAAGACCGAAATGGTACCATTTACCCATAAGAGAAAAGTGGACCTTGAGAGGCTCACCCTCTTTGAGAAAGAGTTGAGACCTTCCGGGTCGGTAAAATATCTGGGTGTCTTAATAGACTCCCGACTGACCATGCCATTATTCCGGTCTCAATTGCCTCTAAAAGGTTTTGTGTAATTGTTCCTGAGAGAGAACAATGGAGGGATTCCTCCCCATTCTTCCTCAAACCGGAGGGCCTTGTCTGGTTTACAGATGGCTCTCTAATGAAGGAGGGATCTGGGGCGGGAATTTATGGGGAGAGTCCCAGGGCAAGAATTAGTCTTGCTCTTGAACGGTATGCGACTGTATATCAGGCTGAGATTACAGCAATCTTGGACTGCGTACAGGAAAACCTTTCCAGAGGATACCACGACAAGCATATCTATATATGCTGTGATAGTCAAGCCGCGATTAAAGCTCTGTCCTCAAACAAGGTCAATTCGCTGCTAACACTTGAATGCAGGAGAGCCCTAGAGAGGCTGTGTGAGTCCAATAGGGTTAGCCTCATTTGGGTGCCTGGCCATCAGGGCATTGGGGGTAATGAAGGGGCGGATCAGCTGGCTCGGGAAGGTAGCAACACTGCTTTCACTGGGCCGGAACCTGCTCTTGGAATTGCTCCTTCAGCTGTCAAGGCTAGGATTAAGAATCGCACTGTCGAGGAATTCCGTGCTGAATGGCACGAGCTAGCAGGACTCAGACAGTCTAAGGTCTTCATATCAGGCCCTTATAGCCGTTCTGAGTCTAATAGACTTCTAAATCTAAATGGAAGTCAACATAGAACTATTACCGGGGTCCTAACTGGACACTGGCTAGTGAAATATTACCTGCACAAGATTGGACTCGACAACGATCCATACTGCAGGTCTTGTGCTGAGGTAGATGAAACTACCGAGCATCTAGTCTGTCGATGTGACGCTTTAGTCAACGCCAGACTGCTTTGCTTAGGTGACACCTATGTGGAACCCGAGCTTGTGGGACGTGCACGACCAGAAAGGGTCCTTTCCTTTCTAAAAAGGAGTGGGCTCGTGGCCTGACACGCCTACTTGGGGGGATAGCATAATGGGCCCTAGTGGGCCTAAGTGCTGCTCTTGTCGGGCTCCCCATCTATGTCTATGTCTAGGTCATTGCTTTCGACATGTACTTTTAATTAGAGGCAAGTGCAAAAATATATTTTTATTTGCGTATATACGAGAAATTTAAGGTAGGTAGATATTGGAAATACATTGAAAGAATTTTTGTGAAAAAAAGACCTATAAAAAGTAATTGGGTTGTTAAAAGAAAAATTCTTTTAGACCTGCAAAAATAAACTACGAGGTCTATGGGACTTTTTACAGTATGCGGATGAATGCACGAAATATAATTTTAAATGTAAAAGTGTCTCTTACTTACTTTAGTAAATCTCCCGAGCATGTTCTATGTAATGGGGAAGCCGATAATCTAACTACATGTATTAAAAAGTAAAATAAAATATTTCCTGTTTTTATTCAGAATATAAATTTTCTGTAAGCAAAATATTTTAAATGTATTTCTATTTATTTATTTGTAATTGCGAAATATTCTTTTACTTTGAACAGTATTTACGAAATATTTCTGAACTTTACTCTCAGAATTTTACGAATTTGATTTTTAGAAAATCGATAGTATAAACTAGATTTTGCGTTTCTTCAAAATTCAGGTTATAGTAGGACAAAATGTTAAAAAAAAAACGGAATAACTTAACTTCTACTGAAATGTAATGAAATTGCAGTATTTAAGTCACGATACAGGCACCTTCCGTGATCCAGCCTCTACGAATCAGTGAAAAGGTGTACTCAAACCAACGCTAGGAACCGAAAACGGGTATGCTTGCAGTGTGGGAACTAATTCTGATAATAACAAAAGAACTTCTTTCTTATGTAATAAAGATGAATAATAATTATACATGATTCGAACAACACTTGACAAAAATATGCAGCTCCCACTAAATACTTCAGTACGAGTATATGCAGAGCAAATTTTCGTTCACCCCTAGCGTCACACGTTGTTTTGAGTAGGACTTAAATTTGTTCTGCATTTACTGACGTGTTTAGTATAAACTGCATATTTATGTCATGTGTTTGTTCGGATTATGTATAGTTATTATTTATCTTCGTAAGGTGCGGAGGGAGGTCTTTTCTTATTAGCAATAACATATAAATAATAAAATATACTTGTTAAATACCAAATATATATTAGTTAAAAACTCTTGTTTGTTTCGAATTTTTTGCGTGTGTTTTTTCGTTTCTAAACTTAACACAATTTTAATTAATACCTCATATATGTTATGTTAACAATATACAATATTATATACTAGATCTTCCTTCTCCACACTACCACATCCTATAAGCCAATTGATGGACATTTTTGCATTGAGCAATGATAGGAAGATCTCGATCTGAAGTTTTTTGTCATTTAATAACTTTCGACTGTTTTCTATACTGGTAATTATGCATCACCTAACATTGATGACTTTTTACAGCTGTATTAATTTTTGCGAATGAAAACTGGGGCCCAGACAAAATAATATTTAAATATTTCGGAGCAGGCGGTTCTTTTATGAGGAACGATATTCTTCCTAGGTTGATTGGAATAAAAATGGAGTAAAATGGAAGACTAAATTTTGTTATTTTAAAGAAACTAATCCAATCTTCTTCGAAAATTCACTATATCATGTTTGACAGCAAAGCACTTTTTTATTTTGAAAACTCTTGCCAGGATAGACAGAAAAGTTGTAATCAAAAACCTCTTTATGAAACAAAAATTATAGAATCATAGAAACCACTACTCCACTGGCTAATACTATCACCGTCATACAATAATTATGCTGTTCATTCCAAACTTTAGTTGGTAGAAATAGTGTTAATGTATGTTTGCTTTTCGTTACACCAACGTCAAATCAAAGATACCCTGATCCCTGTCTGGAACATGCCCTGCATTGCCGCAAGCGTAATGACTCATTTCGATCAAACGGTGACCGCGATTTTATTTAATAGGAGCTCGTCAGGATGCCATAGATTTACGAGCCCCTTGTAAGGCAAAGGCAAAATATAGAATCACAGAAACAACAATTACTCCGCTGACTAATACCATGACCGGCGTTGAATTACACTGTTGATTCCTGACTTTCGCTGGGAGAAATAATGTTAATGTATTTTTGTTTCACGTTACACCAACGTCGTAACAAGGATGCAATGATCCCTGTCTGGAACATGTTCTGCAATGCTGTAGGCGCAATGATCCATTTCAGTGAAACAGGGATTGTGACTTCGTTTTTGTAGAGCTTACAAAAGCCGCCATAGACTAGCCCCGTATAGGATAAAAGCACAAAATCGGGTCATAGAAACCACTTCTCCGATGTCTAATGTTATGATCGGCGTTAAATTACACTGTTGATCCCTAACTTTCGTAGGGAAAACTGATGTGTGGGAACTAATTCTGATAATAACAATTTTTTCGTTGTTATGACGTTGGTGTAATGTGAAACAAAAATATATTAATATTAGTTCTCCCAACGATAGTCATGAATCAACAGTGTAATTCAATGACTGTAGTGGTACTAGCCAGCGTAGTAGTTGTTTGGCTGCCTAATAAGCTCTAGAAATAGCAAAATCGATCGATCGTCTTTTAACTGAATTTAATTTAATTAATCATTGGATCCTGGTTGTTGCGTTGATGTAAAGTGAAACCAAAAATACATGAACATTTTTTCTGCCTTCGAAAGTCAAGAATCAATAGTGTAATTCAATTTCGATCGATGTATTAGCCAGCGGAGTAGTTGTTTTTGTGATTCCATTTTCGGACTATGCTCTACACTAGCCTCGCTAGTCTATAGTGGCCTGATAAGCTTTAAAAAGATCGAAATCGCGATTGTGGTTTGACTGGAATTGAACCACCAGTTAAAAGAAGGAAATAAATCCAAAAAGTAAATTTTGGGCAAATTAAAAAAAACCTTTTAATTTTTTCATTTCAATTTTTGTTGTGCTTAACACATGGATGCAACAAACTACAGTATATTATGAGTCTTTTCGGATAATAAGATCCTTTTTTATGTTTTTTTTATAATAAATTATTACAAAAAAAAAGAGTTGGATTTATTTCCTTCTTCAAACTTACGAGTTTTATTTAAGAACTTAAATAGAAAATAAAATGCAACAACTACAGGAACATTTGTAATTTATTAACATTTTAATATGTTTGCAAAGAAAAAAATATTTAAAGAGTAAGAGGTAATATAACATATTTAAACGTTTGAACAATCAAGTTCTGAGGTCGAATATTATTTTCTAATCTTCATCTTCCACCGGTGTTTCAGATGAAGTGGTTGGCCATGTTAATATAGTCTCATAAAACTCTTTTTTATCATCTGGTACGTATTGCACAATTTTCCGGACATCATCCATTTTCTTTTGATTTATTGGAATCTTCCTTGTGTAAGCTTTGGTGGTTGGTAGTGCAGGACGTACTAAACCTTTTTGGAGCAAAAATCTCTCTTTTACCAATCCATCAATATATTCCGAGGCTGTTACATAGCCCTTGTGAGAAGATAAATATTCTAGTTGTCTATATTTTGATACCATAAATAATGACGTTTTATCTATCGACTTACAGGATCTCTTATAGTAGTTTGGCCATGAATTCTTGAAATCGAGAATGTCATCTGATGTTATATTTGTTACTAGAAACCCCTTTTTCTTGGCAGTAGATATCATTAGATTATAGTCTCGAGGATCGTAGATTCTATCTTTCTTCCTAATAAGCCGTTTCGCGGTTCCGAAATTTCGGTCGCACTGTAAGAACGAATGACCACGCACAGGAAAGTACTGATAAATCTTTTCAAACCGTCCTAAGGAAACCAGCATAAGCATGAACCTTATAAGGGTATGGTTCCTATTTTGTCCCCCGCAAGCGTCGCTAAAAACATGAAGCTCCTTTATAGCGGGATCCATATTTTGAATGGTTTTCCACAGTAAGCTGCAAACTTCGTCAGGCCCTCGGTTAGCTTCTCCTTCATGATATGTGTAGAAGTTGGCAGTATTGGATTTTAAATCGTGCACACAAAAAACATAAAGCCATAGTTTTCTAAGGTAAAACATTTCTTGTACCGGTATTTTTGGGAGCGGCAGGTTTTGCATGTAGTCGAACACAATAGCGCCGACATCTTAGCAATAGCCCTTTCTTGACATAATGCTAATACGTCCTTTTGCTTCTGATAAAATTTCTTGGCTCTTCTCAAATGCACAATTTTTTCGGCAACCGCCACACGTTTTGCATTCTCATTAAGAGTGGCACTTTTTATTTTAGCCTCAAGTTCCTCACAAGTTGAACAAACATCAATTTGCGGCCTGCCAAATCTGTATCCGTGGTTGTTAAAATATTTCCTATAAAAATCATATTTTATCGTATTAGCATGTTCGGGATACTTACGGACAAATAGCTCATGCATTATTTTTATGTTAAGACTGGCATCTAAATATTGAATTCGTTTAGTGCTATAGTGTGACTGCTTTAATGGAAATGATCGAATATGCTGATCGACTGCCAGAATAGTTTCATTAGGTAGAACGTTGCCACGATTTAAATGCATACCGCGGCCATCTACGGGTGATTTTCCCTCTGAAATAAGGCTTGTTATCCGAAAAAGAGCTTTGCTTTTTATAGCATAGAGAATGGAAAAAGCTTGTCTGCATACTTCAGTTCTCTCACAATTATTTAGAAAAAAGTAGGTGTAACTATTGTCCCGCCTCTTTGGTTTTTCACTTTTTGAACGCTTTCGAGCAACACTCGACCGTATAATAAGACCCATAAGAAATGTGTCTTGTTCATTTTTGGACCGCCCATTATACAAATTTCGTAAAGCTAAATTCTTTTCTTCCAGCGAAAACTTTTGCGTGCATTTTTTTTTGCACGTGCACTCAACTTCCGTATTTAATTTACCCGGCACGATACGACCCGTAGTTATGCTTGTATAAGCTTCTCCATGTAAGCGATGTGACTTCTGAAATTCATGCTTATATAAATGTTTGTTTCCTACTCCTCTTTTTCTCTCCTTTGTCTGCTCACCATCACTACCAACATTCCTATCACTTTCGTCACTACTTCTATCGCTTGACATTTTTTAAAAAACCACTCGATTCAATTAAACACAAAACAAAATATCACTGGATAATGGCTACATGCAGTAAAATAACATCGAAAGAAACATGGTGCGCCGTCAGCCAATAATAATAATCGGCGAGACATGACAAAAAATTCCGAACGAAATACTACGCGACATCGCCAGTTCGAAAAAAGAAATAAGTCCAGGATTTATTTCCTCCTTGCAACTTATGGAATTCTGTCGGCCGTCTATCTACGTAAGGAATAAGGTTTTTGTTGCCTTCTTAGCGCTGATACATGAGTTCTTCTCTAAAATAAATAATTTTGGTAAAATCTCAGTTTGCCATATTTTGGCGTTTATTTCCTTCTTCTAACTGGTGGTTCAATTGATTATTGCGCCTGCGGCTTTCCAGGACATATTCCAGACAGCGATCATTATGTTTTGACGTTGGTGTAACATGAAACAAAAATATATTAGCATTATCTCTTTCAACGAAAGTCAGCAATCAACAGTGTAATTCAATGTCAGTCATGGTATAAGCTAGCAGAGTAGTTGTTTATGTGATTCTATTTTGTGTCTCTCTTTGGGACTCCCTACCTCCCTACTCTATGGCTGCCAGATGATCTCTAAAAAGGGAGAAATGGCGATTGTCGTTTGACCGAAATAGATCATTGCACATGCGATGTTGCAGGACATGGTCCAGATATGGAACATTATATTTTTCTTATGACGCTCGCGTAACGTGAAATCAAAATTAACATTAACATTATTTCGCCAAACGAAAGTTAGGAGTCATCAGTATATTCCAATGCCGGTTGGGGTATTAGCCAGCGGCGTACTACTTTTTGGGATTCAATTTTGTACCTTTGTCCTACAAGGAGCTGACTAGTTTAGGGTGGTCTGGTAAGGTCTAAAAAGAGCGATATCTCGATTGACGTTTGACTGAAGTGGATCAATGCGCCCCCGGCATTGCAGGACACGTCCCAGACTGGGGTCATGGTTATCTTTATTTTTGCGTTAGTGTAACGTCAAACAAAATTAAAGTAACACTATTTAGCCCAACGGAAATCAGGAGTCAACAGTGTAATTCAATGTCGTTTGTGCTATTATCCAGCGATGTATTGATTTCTGTGGTTTTGTTTTTTGCCTTTGCCTTACTTTAATTGAAATTGATCATTGCGTCTGGGGCATTTCAGGACATATTTAAAACAGGGACCATAGCATCTTTAATATGATACTGTAGTAACGTGAAGCAAAAATACATTAGCATTATTGCCCCCAAAGAAAGTAAGAAATTGAAAGTGTAGTTTAATGTCTGTCATGTTATTAGCCAGCGAAGTAGTTACTTTTGTAATTGCATTTTGTACGTTTGCTCTTCACTAGTCTTGATGAGCTACAAAAATTTTAGAATTTAGACGCAACTTAACATCAATATTTTTAAAAAAAGAATTAGAAGAAAAATCTTTCGTAAAATTTTAAAAACTAAGTAAATCTGGGCTACTATCTGCACGAAATATCTCAAACGGGATTAATACAGAAAAAAAAGATAAAATGTTCATGGAATTCTTACGCCATATTATATTAGCTATGAAACAATTATTTGGAAGTATCACATCGTCTCTGCCAATAGTGGAAAAAAGATGATGTCCTATAGTAAATATTATTAAATGCTAGTTCTGTTTGTGTTGTATGTTACTGAATGTTTTTTATAAGCCACAATAGTCCACAGAGTCGCAGTAGGTAGGGTCGGTTTGATCCACTCACTTTTAACCTAACTTACTGAATGTTTAGATAAGTAAAATAATATGTTTTATTAGCATTGACTTTAACATGTCACTATTGTCTGTATTTTGTTACTTAAGATTTTCTCAGCATCGCTCGGTATACGACTATGTCAATTATGTGCATGACAAAAAAATAATACTCCAATAAAAACGGTTTTTTCCTCTGTGCTTAACACCATCGTTGGGGGTGTAACTACACCACTGCAACCAGTATTGTTTCGTTATTGTTATTTCCGGTTATACTATTTATAGTAATAATGAGTAAAAAAGCTACTTGACATTTATAGAGGTAGACAAAACATATTTTTTTTAGGGCTGATCAAAACAATTCTGGAAACTGACCTTAAAAACAAAATATGCTAACCCAATTTCCTGAAATAAGAAATAAAAAACATCGAATATTTACAAAATTAAGCAATTAATAAGGAAACTCCTTGAAGCAATAAAAAGCACTTACAAAGAACTAATAAACGATACCTAGTTTGAGCCGATCAGAAAAAAATTGGAGGATGATCTTAAAATTTAAGCACAAATCACCAAGAAGCACTACTGACACCAAGTTTAAGCGAATCAAAAATACTTTGGGAACTAATCTTCAAATAAATTTTACCAATGTTTTCAAAATTAAGTAAGCAATAACGGAACAACTTGACTCACAAACAAGAACCAACAAACGTCACCTACTTTGGGTCGAAAAAACTTCGGGGGCTGATCATGAAATTTAAAAAGATATAATATTCGGGAAACTAAGGAAGCACTAGCGAAACCGAATAAAGCATTAGAAGCCCTAACGAAAGACAACAAATTTGGGCGAATCGGAAATACTTCGGGACTGACCTTCAAATAAAATAAACCAATATCTCCAAAATTAAGCAAGCTATAGCGAAAAAGGTCTAACAAAGCATTGCATTTAGTTTGGGCCCATGGGAGAAACTTTGGAGGCTGACACTTAAACAAATTACATGAAAAAATTACAAACATTAGAAAGCACTAACGAAACTAAGCGAAGCATCAAAAAGCAACAATGAGGCACTAACGAACGACGTCTAGTTTGAGTCGATCAGAAAAACTTAAAGGTTGTCCTGAAAATTTAAAAAAATAAATGTTTGCGAAGCTAACAAAGCACTATCGAAACTAGATCACTAAGAAGCGGTAACTAATCACTAACGATTGACTCCAAATTTGAGTTAATCATATTATATCGTAATCTCTGAAATATGCTTAGGTATAAATAATTGAAATTTGCCACGATTTTGGTCCAGTCGGAGCGAAGAATAAAAAAAAAGTATTTATGTGCTATTTTCGGTTTAGGATATATGGATGATAAGGTGGTTTAGCAAAAAAAATACGCTATGGTACACTGTTTAACTGATAACTGTAGAAAAAAGTATGGCGTAAAGTCTTTATTAACTTACCAATACATGCGAATGGCAGCCAGTCATCTTTTCGGAGAGCTGTAGGTTGCAGGTTCTCGGGTACACCTTTCGAAATTAAAATGGGCGCCACCTAATTGACTGTGACTCAATTAGGAAGAAATCTATATTGATATTTAAATGCAGACAAAATAAAGATTTGGGGGGTTTTTCAATAAAACACTATATAAAGTGCAGACTGTCAAATTTTAATGATCACCTTTTTCTTTTGTTCCTTTTTTTTAAGAGTTGTTTTATAAAATAATTTTGAAACATTAAATTTCGTTTTTGTTTTACAATTTAAGTGATGTCAAGAAATAAAAGTAAATATATCAAGCAAGTACTATGTAAAAATATAACACAAGTATATCAAAGATGTGAAATATGGTAGAATGTTATTACCATTATATCATCAACCTGTGAACATCTGGCGAAATGTCATGACACAAATATGTAAATATGAAAATTAAATTAAATAGCGCACAGGGAATCAAAAATTCATGAATTTTCTTTTACCACACTGCCGCAAGGAAAAAGTTATAAAAATATAAAGTATTTCGCCAAGGCTGTTTCACAAAAAATAGGTTACTTACTTCCTTTCTGTTACCTTATATAAGATTTATAAATATAAAAATTAAGAATTAATTCCTCGTACTCTTACAGGAAGGAACTCCAAAATCATTGTAGAACTCTTGGTTTATGTACCCCAAAAATTACACCATAAACTGGTAACTATATCCCAAAACCATATCTTGAATTCTTAACCTGAAACTCTCTAGTCATCTAGAGGGCTCCTTCGACGTCAACGGTCACCAACAAAGAGAATTTCCAGACATCTAGAAAGGCTTCTCGAGGACCGACAGCCAAAACAAAATTCAGGACGTCATTCACGTGGTTGATCAAATGTGGAACCAAACAAAACGGGACCAAAATTTAGGGCCAGATAATGTTTATAAATAGGCCTTAGGCTTTCAACGGAACTGCACTTTAAAAGATATTACTTAGGACACACTCTCAGTACTTTAAAAAGATCGGTCCATTAAGGCACTTTTATAAAGCCGGACACATGTTGCACCTCTAAGGAGAAGTTTGACATTCCCCTCCATCATTCTTCCTCACTTCAGACTTATGTCAACCTAATGCCATAAAATAAAATAATAATTACAGTGGAGTCCACTGCCGGCGCCACTAGTATAAGGGAGTAAGAACCCGATAATATTCGGTGTCCCCCGAATTGAGCTGGCGAATTGCTGAGCAGAACCAAAATTATAACTTAAATGAAAAATCAGGCACTGTCAAACCTGGCTGGATGCCGAAAAATAAGAAACCAATGAAACCATAGTGACAGAAGAAAAAGGCAGGCAAATTCCGAATATTTGTAAACAAAAACAAAATTCTTTTGTTTTAATTTAGAAAAGTTGAAAATACTTTACAAAATGAAATCCAATGAATTATGAATAAAACTTATTGAGATATGTGAGATGTAACTTACACAAAAGTCTTGATATTTTAAAGGTTATATTTAACTGCAAAATTATAATGTTTAATTTCGTTTCAGATTACTAATGGGCTTAAAATAATGAAAAACCATCGGCAAAATGTCTGTTTAACATTCCATACAAAGCAAACATATAGAAAAGCAGCTATAAATGCAGGATAAATGAAAATAAAAGCTATGCAAACTGAAACTTTCTAATAGTTCAAGTGTTCTAAAAGTGTTAAATTGAGATTTTACAAGGAAGAAGAGAGTAAATATGTTTATCATAATTCATGTGAGACTGGAAGAAGAAACCAAAAGAAAACAGAATATTTTCAAGTTTTTATAGACACATAGTAATTGTACAAATACTTTCATCCTATCGGGACTCATCAGAGGTAAATGATATAATTTCTTATGCTTGCTTAAATAATATTGTTTATATTATGTATCGAAACATTCCGTAGACAGACTAGTCTACATGTTGAGGTATGTTATTATATTAAATATTTGCTTCAATTAATTTAAAGTTAAATATTTTTATTCAGTTGCGAAAAAGCCAAAAAAGATTTTTGTTTGTCAATCTAACGCAACAAATAATCTGAACACATTTAAAATAACATTATAGATGGCTGCAAACTATCATTTTTTCATATCTAGGTTACATGTCAAACAAACTGACACATTTTAAAATTTTGAAATCAATTCTTTTCTATTATTTAATGTTTTTCTCTTACGATCGGCGCACTGATGAGTCCCGATAGGATGAAAGTATTTGTACAATTACTATGTGTCTATAAAAACTTGAGGTAATTGATATAATTTCTTATCCTTGCTTAAATAATATTGTTTATATTATGTATCGAAACATTCCGTAGACAGACTAGTCTACATGTTGAGGTATGTAATTATATTAAATATTTGCTTCAATTAATTTAAAGTTAAATATTTTTATTCAGTTGCGAAAAAGCCAAAAAAGATTTTTGTTTGTCAATCTATACGCAACAAATAATCTGAACACATTTAAAGTAGTTTTTTAGTAACAATTTTTTTAACATTTTATTAGGCTGCTATTTTATTCCGCCATATTGGATTTTTATCTTACAATGTCATCCCCATAGGACTCTTAACTTTTGCTCAAAATTTAAAGTAAATCGGAGTAGCTTTTAAGCTACTCCGCGAAAAGACGGGCAAACAGACAGACCGACGGAATTCAGAAATATGTTTTTCGGCATGTAGAGACTGCCGCTGTATATTTGAATTATCAGTTGGTCTGAAATGCCCAAACCTGTTTGCAAGACTTAAGTGGTTGGCAGACGCATATTTAATTTTATAGGCCCTCACAAATCGCTGAGTAGGAGTAAAGAAGTTTATAGATGAGACTAGAATTATTTTAACCTGTTTAGTATCAGTTTCCAGAAATATATACTTTATAAATTAGATAATAAATAATTCCGAATTTTGTTACCAGGGCAGATTCTTCTACAAAGCATTGTGTTTTCTTGTCCCTACTTCGCGAAACTGACGATCCTAACATAACAATATTAGTTATTTAGTTTTTTAAAAATTAAATTTATTAAGGCCTGGCCGATATTATCTGCAGATATGTACTAAACGATTAAATGAATTTGCAAACACAGAAGTTATTAGTCCTTAAAAGTTGTTGGGGGTCAGCAAAATAATGTCAAGAACCACTGATCATTGTCTATTAAATTATCAAAGTTCTTTTGGTTAAGTAAAAGGACATTCACACGCAGAGGTACAAGAGCATCTAACAAATTGAGCAAGATGGTGGCCAGTCCAATTATATTTTAACTTAGCCTCCCCAACCTGGTGATATAAATTATTAGGAAAAGCGCAGCGATCTGAGATGACCTAAAATACTTTAGCAAGGAGACGGCAATAACCCGTTTGACAATTTTGTTATGTCATTATTGCAATGATAACAATTAATGTAATTAAGTAATCATGGTTCTTGGGATCAGACCGTGTCAAAGTGGAATCTCTTCCCAATGTTTCGCCTTCGATTGCACGAGGCGTCTTCATGGATCTTTACTTCACGAGATCGGAACATTACGTATTTTGTAGAAAAATTAAATGCAATCTAGTTAGATCCAGAAGACATCTTAGTCACTTTCGTTATAGAATCGTTATATACGAATGTGCCTATTAATGATTGAGTTTCAGATTTATTTCACCATAATAATATTGACAACACACTTTTAGATCTAATTGAAGCATGTCTCATAACAACTTATTTTGTTTTTCAAGGCAATTTTTATGAACAAAGCAGGAGCTGCCATGGAATCTCCGCTATCACCCGTGGTAGCCAATATCTTCATGAAAGCTTTTGAGAAGGAAGTCTTAGGACGACTCTATTAAAGCCAAAATCATGATTGAGATATGTAAAACATACTTTTGTAATATGACCGAATGGTCCCGAAAACTTCCCCGTATTTCTTGACCATCTGAATCAGCACCATCCTAATATAAAATTTACAATGGAAATTGAATCAAAAGGCACGATTCCTTTTCTAGATGTTCTTGTACAAGAAAGGGAAGATGGTTTCTTAGGGTACTCTGTATATAGTAAACAAACGCATACGAACAGGTACCTAAATGCCAATTAACATCATTATCCGGCTCAAAAGCAATCAGTTAATAATTCTTTGGTTTACAGAACCCTCGCGATTTGTGACCAAATTTCTTTATAATCGGAAACAGAAAAACTAACCTAGGTTTTAAAGGGGAATGGATATTGCACTGAGGATATTAAACAATCAATAAGAAAATATAATAATCCTACAACACGAAATGAAACCAATAAGGAGTTACCGATAGGAAGTATAGCTCTTCCATTTATGCACGGAACCTTAGATAAAATTGCAAGGTTACTTTGCCGGTCCAACATAAGTACAATTTCAAATTCACACAAAAAAATAGACAATATTTGCCATCGCCAAATGACATATCTACATCGGAGAAACTGGACGATCCATATCGACTAGGCTTAAGGAACATTAACGATATATTAGAAAGAAAGAAATTGTACAATCTCCTGTATCTGAACACCAACATTCCACTGGACATGTCATAAATGTAAAAGAAACCAAAGTTCTTGCATGGGATTCGGGATTCTATAAACGGAAAATTAGAGAATCTATCGAAATTTATAAGAATTCTAACAATTTTAATAGAGATACGGGCTTCAGTCTACATCATACGTGGAAACCGATCGTTACACCGGGTCACGGTTCGGTGAACACAGGTTCACTATAAATAGCCGGCATAGTTCTCTCCGAGCTCATTCAGTATTTCTATCTCGTGAAGTATATCCCTAAAGATGCCTTATGTAATCGAAGGAGAAACGTCGAAAATTTATTCCATTTCGACCCGGTTTAATCCCAAGAATCATGATTTCTTAATTGACCACAACCAAATCAATGTATTTTACGTAATTTTGTATTGTATTTGTAATATTTTTATAAACCAATATTTAAACAAATTTAATTTTGTTCCTAAAACTGTAAATTCTGTTAACAAAAATATTCTGTGTTACGTTCTGCAAGATAAAATAACTTTCGATTTGTTTTGATTCGCCTTGATATTGAATTCATATTGCAAGTCAATAACCAGATTTCCAATACATTAGATGAAGCGTATGATTTATAATACAAGAACGTATTTGAATTTGTCGTTCGAACTTTTAAGTTATATTAAAGACCAAAATAATTTTAAAATTATATTTACTCTTATCATTAGACTTTACCCACTTTTAAAATTTGCCTTTGTTTTGTTAAAAACAAATGCTTTTTTTACTTCAGGATACATTAAAAGCCGGCATAAGGCCTAACACCTTTATCATTTCTATCTCACAAAAATGAATTGATGCGATATTTTTTCAAAATACTACTAAAGTAGTACTATAACATTTGCAAGGCAAGAGTAACGTTTTAGCACAACTCAAAAGACATTTACCTAAAATCATGTACAGAAAATTATTATTTTACAAGCAATCAACAAACAATAGATTAATTTTTAACTGAAAAATAAATTTGCGGTTTAAGAATATGCGTTGTTGCTTAGATCGGTTAACTAAAGATTAGTTAATGGGGATCTAAGCGTTGTATTTAATTTATTCTACTATCATTTATCCTAAAACCTGAAAATTAAATACCTACCTCCTTAAGGATGCGGCGATTACAACATTTGTGCTCGCGACTGCCAGTCGGCATGGAAGTGGAGTGGGTCAATTATATTTTCCCCTGGCGCCACTAGTTTGTGTCGCAACTCAAACTAGAAAGTCTTTGGTGTACAGAAGATCCTCAAGGACTCAGATAAAAAAAATATAACGAAAAAAATGTTTGGTTGAGTCACTGCCAAGGTAAGTAAAACACATAGAGTTCGATCAATCACAAACGTGTGTTTAATAAAAATTGTTTTTTTTAACAATGAGTTTGATGTTACAATCACGATATGGGTAATCAGTTATTGATAACTCAGTATAATTTACAAGATTGGTAGTTACCTTTTTTTCCAAATTAATAATTAAGTTGTATAAAAAAGGCTTATAATTAAAATTCTAGACCTAAATAATTAATTTAAATGAATACCATTTATTCAGGTATAGCATACCCAGCAAAATAAAATGTTATAAGTACCTATATTTACAACTAACAATTAATTAAATTATATTAATAAAATATTAAGACCTCTATATATAAAGATTAAGTATTACGCAATAATATTTTGACCGTGTACCATGGTATACGTGGATGGATGAACGTAAATCATATTAGTAGTGCTATCTGGGTTTTAAAATATAATAATATAAAATATATTTATACAGAAAGCAAAATGTTATAACAGTACTAGTTTCTCATATGGCTAAACAAGTAAATCACTAAAAGTATACAATCAAATTTGCAATATTATAACTTCTGTATAAAGCTGGTGTTAAGTCATATTTCGTAATTTGATAAAAAAAATAAAATTTAAAAAAAAGTAATTTTGTAAGTAAGAGTTCACTTATCTGTACACATGTTTAGGGTCCAAATCACCACACCGCACTACAACAAGCAACGGCCAGTTAATGTAGAGGTCGCTTGCCCAAAATCAAAGGAAAACTCCTGAAGGTGTGGAGCAATACCCCAAAACTTCATGGGTTGCCCAAAAAAAAACCCTGGTGTTGATGGGTTTTTTTAGTTAGCGACCATTCCCCTCAAGAGACTATCCGCCTGTAGCTACACTACTCCAAAACCAACAAAATAATGCTACATAAGCCACAATGTACGTAAGGCAGCTACTACAGGGTTCACAGTGATATAATCCCTTTACATGGGTGAAACTAACTTTACATAAAAAAAAACTGGTACCTAACACCCACTCACTCTGAAGTTTTTCGGGGAAAAGTAAAGATATTTCAGCACGAGGAGCGAAGTAGAAAAATCACTCAAAAAGAACACAGTAAAAACAGCCACATTTCTGTCTCTCTTTAGCCCATCACAAAGGACAGTACGCATTCTTCCTCTGCATACAACAGAACCAACCACAATATCCTCCAAGTACCTATGATACGTACAATGATAACGTCATAGTTTAATTTTTGACAAGCCTTGATTTTAATTAGGCACGACATTAATAATAGTTCAATTAATTAAAGGAAACACGTGTTTAGAACCAGAAAGAATTATTAAAAACTAGCTAATCTACAAGATTCTGGATACTCTAGGGTATTTCGTTATCATTTGGTTGGTGACACTAGCATGGTTCCATAGCTAGATTTTCAACGATTTCGAAATTTAAGGCGAAGTTAAATAGAATTCCAATTGGTTTTCATCTCATATTCATATTAGGATTACCATGGCATTTTCTGCTTATTTTATTTTAAGATATTGCATTAAATTATTAATCACTAGGTGTTTTGGGTCCGAGACTATTAAGTTTAATCATCCGCCACCAGAGGACAGTTCGATAGACGTCAAAATGTTAACCAAAATAAAAACAACAAACTGAATCAGTTCCTTAAAAACAAATGTTACCTACGAAATCGTTAAAGAATTACAGTGAAGCCAGCGAAAATATATGCTATAAACCGGTTTAATAGTATAGTTAAAAATGTGTGGAAAAGTTATCTTATCTGAAATCCAATCATGTTGATATCCAGTGTGCCCCAATGTAATTGTGTCTGTATAGCTCATGTGTCTCTAAACAACCTTTTATAAAAGAAAATATGGAAATACCTGAATAATTGTAAAAACAGATACAAGAAGACCCGGACAGTATATTTAATGGCGAAGGAAACTTTAAATGTGTATTTAGTCAGGCATACCAAATATCAGAGTAAGATATGTAGTTCCACAATCATTTAAATTTGTTTTACCTGTTACTCACACTGTGTTCGTGAATAAACACATATATCCCACCGTTCTCAAAAATATCGACATTATATATTATATAATTATCTGCTATTAGCAATGTTATTTCTCATTTTTAAGACCGTACTCAACCTCTCTGCAGTAATATGCCAAAACCAATAAGCGATAAGGTAATCGAGGAGAGGTATTCGACTAATGTAAATTAACTTTGTGAATTACTGGCTCGAATTTATATGACTTATTATATTACATGTGTCTAGAACCAAAATTGCGTGTAACAGCGTGATACATATATCTTGCTTAGCTTAGAAATCTAGCCTGAATCGACCTTCACTAGTTAGACCCTATTCGACTCAATTAAATACGTTCTGGGAACATCGTATATTCCAGGCAATCAACTAAACTATCCTTACAAATAGTCGTTCCCTTTACTTAAGCTGGTGATAGTAATCCTACCTTCTTTAAGAGTAGATTATTTGATGAGACTGTAAGATAAAAAAAAGAAAACATTTGTTTATATCTCTTTTTCCTGGTCGTTGATCTTAATGCAATATTATTTATTTAGCTGTCTGGTCAAAAGTATTATTATAAAAAGCTGGTGTCTTATGGATTGTTAGCACTTCGCTTTCTTTTTGCTTGAACACGTCTCTAGTAATTTACACCTACTTAATCTATTTTATGCCTTTTTAATTAATTGTTATTGTTTTAGTGTAACAATTTCAAAAATATTTGGACTAACCGCACATCCTAGCCAATATGAAAATATTTTTGTTTCTTCGGCAATGCACGTGCACCCTTACCCCTTATCTAAAGAGAGATAGTGGAAAAACTAAAAACAAATATTTTTTTGTTTATTTTAAATTTTTAATTAATTTTGTTTCTTTTAAATTTTTGATTTATTTTGCTATATTTATACAAGGTTTTCCACTTTCCCTGGGCAGATATGAATACCCTAGCTAGTGGTACAGATTACGACAGCGCATTTAAAGATGAGTTCAACAATTATATTAGTATGAGTCTGTAATGCAAAGTTTCGGATTAAATAGAACTTTTCTTCAGTTTTCTTTATTTAAACTTCTATGCAATTTAACTGTAATTCCTTAAAATATAATTTAAAAATAAATAGTCATAACTTTTAAACAAAATAATTTGTTTGGAAACGGTTTTTTACATTTTGTAGGCTTATATTTTGTTAAAATTTTGCGGTATCTGAGGTTTAAGAGATGCTTTGATCGGCTATATACGAAGCAATAAAAAAGCTCTATTTTTTACACAAACTGTGCTACAATAATTTTGATTTTACGTGTGTCTGCTTAATAAATGAAGATATGTATTTTTACTTCCCTCGTAAGAACTAAGTATAGAAATCGTAAAAAATCACCCTCCGAGATTAGCTCAGGTCTTTACGTTTCGGGGTCCCTAGAAGCCAAAATACATGTCTCAATTCCGTTGGTCTGTTTGTATGTCTAATAGTCGGCCTGTTCGCGGTATAGCTAAAAAACTACTTACATGATTGACTTCAAATTTTAGTCAAAAATTAAGGGTCGTTTCTAGATGAAATGGTAACATTTTATAAAAAATCCAAGCGGCCTAACGAAATGTTAAAAAAATCATTACTAGAAACCCTCTTATCCACTTTACCTCAAATTTTATACAAAAAAAACAAGTATTACGTAGAAATATACTAATAAAATTTTGTTACGAATCAAAGATAGCGAAACAAAATGGAGGCTTAATAAAATATTTAAAAATAACTTATTAGATTTATTTCCAATTTTGGGCAAGAATTAACTGTGATATGTACAAATTAAAGATTGCGGAACAAAATAGCGACCATAAAATGTTTGTAATCCTGAAAAGTCACCCTTCCAGTATGTTATAGATGTTCACGTTTTAGGTTTTCTAGCTGCTAAAAAATATGTTTTCTCAATTCCGTCGATATGTCCGTCTGTCGGTATGTCTGTCTTTATGTCTGCCTTTTTGCGGCATAGCTAAAAACTACTTACCCGATTGACTTTGATCGAAAATTATGTGGATGATCTGGTAACATTTTGGGAGAAAATTCAATATGACGGATAAAATGTCGGCCTAATGAAATCTTACTAAAATTATTGAACTAATGAACTGGTAACATTTTTGTATGAATCCATAATGGCGGCCTATTAAAAAATTTAAACATCTGAAAAAACTACTTGTCAGATTGATTTTAAATTTTGGGCAAGAATTAAGTGTGACATAGGGATAAACGGGTAAAATTCTGGCATGAATTCAAGATGGCGGTTAAAAAAATTGTTTAAAAATCAACGTGAAAGAGGTTGTTATTCAATTGGCTTTAAATTTTGCACAAACATTAGTTGTGATTAGAGATATACTTGTAAAATTTGGGTATGAATTTAACAGAATGGAACAAAATGGCGGTATAATGAAATAAAAAAAAGTGTTAAAAACTAGGTACAGATTCAATTTATTTTAAATTATGTCCAAACATCAAGTTGACATAGGTAGACAGTTTCACTTTTCTTTATTGTTTTTGAGAAGAGTGGTTTCGAAGCTCGGTTTTGTAGTTTTGTATAAATATTAATCATAGCATAGTAATTAAAGGGTTTAGTGCGTTAAGTGCCACATATTCAATTTAATCGATCTGATGCAAAGAACCCCTTTAACAAATAGATAAAAAAATTAGTTATCAGGCATATTTTGTTTTCTTAGGAATAGATATGAACCACAGGACTGAAACTTTAAAAAGAGGCATGTGCCTTAATAAATTGTCATTCTTTTTGGTCTATGCCACCACTTACGTTCGGCACTTAGCCCATTCACGAGGAAATCCTCCTGATACATATAATGGTGGATTAAACACTTAAGAAGCCACAAGCACAACCTTGGCTTGAAGAACCGTCCTACCAGGGGGAGGAAAACGTTATGCAAAAATAAACCGAAAAGCGAAAAGTCTTCATTTTTAGGGCCAAGTAAATTCCTGCACCTGTGCGGTAATCTGCATCTTTACTTTTTTATTTTGTAAAACGAAAATAGATGCGAAAACATACAAATGTAGAATGTATTTCTTTTTAACGGATTTTAGATCTAAAAAATAAGCAGCAAAATCAAAACGTAAAGGAGGTAACCTTAAAAGTAAACGTAAATTGCATTGAATTCCGGTCTTTACCCAGTAGTTTATTTTTTAAAAGCAGTTCGAAACTCCGAATTTTCGAAATGACAAAAACACACATAATAAATACCGTTTTTGGCTAGATATAATAATTATTTGGTATATTCGATAGAACAAGTAATAAAACTTTCTTATTAAGATAAGGTTTATAAATGTATTAATATAAGCTTTATATACATAGTAATCATAGTATATACACTACAGTCATGTTTTATCATAAAGAATATTATGACACAATATTGTGTATGAATATTCTAGCAATTTTTTTTAGTTTTTGTTAATATTTCTTTTTAATAATGAAAAGAGTCTGCTCAATTATTTCTTCAGGTTGGGAAGAGAAAATGGAATCTGTTGCTATTTTGGTAACGTTCAGTGAACAGAATAATATTATAACCACACAATATCGTACAAAAAAAGCTTCTTTCTTCTTTCTTTCTTTTTCAAAATGGAGTCGGCTGCTACTTTTTTGCTTTCAGCGCCATTCTCCAGCCCAATAGGTAGGATGTCCGAGCTCTTAGCTCCCGAACACCCCGAATCTTTCAAATAACTTTTTAATTTTACAAAAAACTTATATCACAGTATCAACTCTGACGCACAAAATAAGCCCTTATCCAATAAATTGAATATTTGAGATTACTACTACAAATCAACAAAAACCTAGCATTTCGCACGCGCTACTGTAATTTGAGACACAACCTAATTTTGGCAGGTAACTAAATTTAAAAAACATAAATATGCGAAATTACAGATAATAATTAAAAATAAAAACGTGAGGTTACGCGTGCGGTTGGCGAAATGAGGTGATGCGCATGAGGTGACTTCAGCGTGGTTCTGATACATTAAAAAGCTATGTAAAATGACAGTATGCATATTTTAGGCGTGACGTGAGTTTATGTGACAGCACATGAACTCATGTGATATAACAACAGTCTGATTCCGACTTAGAGATAGAGAAAAGTTTAAATATCGTTTAAAGAACTACGCGTTCGTTTTAAAATTTAGTTGTCGAGAAAAATTTCTCACTACGAAAAAAAAACAAATTTTTGAAAATATTGTTTAAGAGAAAATGTTTTTTTTTTCTGCCTGTTTAAGGTGACATAACTGGTTTTAAGAGGTCAAAAAATTCTAAAATATTAGTTAAAAAATTCAGGTCCATTCTACACAGAATGTAAAATGACCAAAACTTTATGAGGTAATTAGTCTCAAAAAAAATATAGGAAAAAGGTCACATAAATCCCGTGCAACAAAAGTTTTTTGTCGATTGTACACCAAACCTACGAATGTTGCTTATTAACTCATTTAAGGAGAGCGCAGCTGTTTAAAATTTCAATTAAAAATTCTTATTTTATGTAAAGGAGCACCAATACGTTTCGTATTTTAGATATTGCTTAATATAGATACTTTAAAGTTACTAACTTAAACATGGGTACATCCTATTTTTTTTTTAGTACAATTCATGAATTGGTGATATCTTCGATTTTGAAGGTGAAAGCCATTTAGTAGGTTAATCAGTTGTGTTGCGACATTTTATTTAATTAGATAGAAAAGTAACAAACAAACAAAAACTAATTTTGAAACCAGTCACCTTCAGTGTGACATACACTTTTTTGGTACCACCGAATGTTGAAGAATTACAATACACATTTATAAAACCTTTAAGTTTTCTGGTGATTCCTTTTTTTTCTGTTGGTTATTTACAAATTGGCAGTGTTCATGAATTGTTATAAATTTTCCTGGATTTTCTTTCCATTAAAGCTGAACATTGTTGTTTTGGCTTTCGGGCACATGATGCTAGCAACATGTGTCTTACTGCTTGAACAACATTTTCAAACCCAACATATCTCTTCGTAATCCCTCATCCACCAACTAACTACTAGCGATTAATAATAATAATAATTGTGCGTAAGAAGTCAAATAAAGTTATTCTCTAGAAGCATTGGAACGTGAGACAATTAGTATGAACGTTTGATATGTTAACTACCCCAATTTCGTGCAAAAAGGTATTATATCTATAATCATTATTACCTTGGTTAAACTTACTACAGAATTGCTTTTCAGCTTTTCGTCACTACTATTTTTATGAGTACAACTTTATAGTTATTTTATTTATTTGCTTATAATTTGAAATTAAACTAATTAGGTAATAAAACGTAATAAGAATTATCAATTTTACTTTTAACTTTGTATTTAATTCGCTACCAGCTATTTTATCTGGTAAAAGCAAGGATATTTTATAAAATATTTAATTCTGCAATAATATAAAAAGCTTACAACCTTCCCTGGAGATATATATGATCATCTGTAGAATTGGTCTTCATTTACTGTTCATTATTAAATCATTCAACTTTCTGACCACAAACCCAGAGCTAATTAATACACTAATATTTGCTAAACCAACTCAAATTCAGGAATGTTAGAGGGTGGCCAGAAGCTTAAAATACAAAAAGCACGAATATTTTTATTATTAATAGAGTTATAACATAGGCAAAAATTCGACAGTGTTGCTGAGTTTATCGACTTTTAATCCAGATTGGCGATTCTGGCATACGCTCAACGATTTGAGAGCATATTCTTCCCGTTTTAAAAAATAAAACACGATCAATCTTTAAAATAGATAGGAATTTGTAATTTCATTATATTAATAAACGAAAATATTATTTGTTAGAAATTCTTATATATCACGCAAAATAATGCAAATCTATCTTTTAGCGAACAAATATAATAATATATTTAAAACTATAAAATCAAAATAAATGTGATTCATTTAAAGTTTCTCTCCAAGTCATCCATCAAAGCACTAGCCGCGCAAAACTTGACACTGATTTTCGTTGGTGTAGCAGCCTTAAGTCTCAACCTGTGAATCGTTTCCATAATTTTTGTTTGTGTTAGGTGGTAGGTGCTTATATAAAGTTCGTTCCAACAAGTCGAAAAACCGGTGGTACGGTTACGATTTTGCGTAAGAGGAAAACTGCATTCCAACTGGCAGCTGATAGTTTAGTTAATGATTCACTTTTTGTTCCAACCAGATTTTTAATAGTTAGTGAACCGGTTTAGGAACGGTAATTTCGATATCTGTCTGTAAGCAAGAACTGTACAGACTGACCGGCGCATTGACAATTACTTATGAGCTGATTATTGATTTTTCCACTTTCGCTTATTAACCTGTTGACGTTTATAGACCTTTCAGAACTTTTATTATTGGCTTTATTGAGATTTTATTTTAAACTATTTTAATTGATTAAAAACTGTTATCTCTATTATAATAAATATGTGTGGAATGTATTTAAGGATCGTATACCGCATAGTTTAAGCGTTAAGCTAATACACATACAGCTTAATGAATGTTTTTTTTCTTTTTACTTGGTTTCTGCCCTACAAAATACACAAATTTGTATCTAACCTACAGAAAAATAATAAATAAAAAGTAAAGTTACGACATTAATTCTAAATTTCGTTCATAAATCGTTCCAACTCCGGTTTAAATTTGTTATCGTTTACGGAACTGTGCAAGCCAAAGCATGCACACATGATCCTCCCGATTCAAATAAACGTTCTAGAACGATGCAAATGTGTGTATTAGAACGAACCTTTTGTACATGCATTTACATTTATAAGTACATGCATTTGCTTTTATACCAAAGAAATTCGAGTATAAATTCAAACCGCATCGCCATAACGTATTAAACGACTTTTTAAAACCAAAACTCAATACCTCACTTCCAATAGATTAACTGTTGGCCAATTGTATATTCTTTCTGTTATTTTTTATCTCCATTATCACTCAGATATTTATGCCGAACTTCTACGGCTATATTTATTATAATATTAGATCAGGTACAGGGTCTTCCATTGAAGAGGAAAAACGGTATTTTTTTAACTTCCTCCGTATTTCTCAAGAAATTCAAAATAGCCAATCGATGTATTTTAGCTCGGAGAAATTGAAAATCGAAACAAAAAACAAATGAATGAGAAACAAAAGACTTACGCCAAAGTTGTTGCGTTTCTTAAACCAAACTACCTATATATTATTACATTTTTGGATTCTATGGTCAATTCTAAGTGTTTTTTAATAAGAGTACTATAATATGTCTTCAGCTGTTTTTTATTTATTGATTGGACCTAGAGCAAAATAACTTTCACATTCCTGGTTTAGTTTTTGATAAGCTATCTTATGATGCCAGTCAAACAAAAAAACAGAAATTGTTTTGCTACCTATTTAGTTGAATATATTCATATGAAATACAAGTAGAGGGGATTGGGGGTTAGTCTCGCTCCCCCCACCACTTTTTTCATTGGTCTTCCACTTCCCGCGCCTATCCCTGCCACGCCTGCTTGACTCTGCTTGATTCTGATTGGTGTTCCCCACTCTTACGAGTGCATCCGGAGGAAGATGTTTAAATTTAGTCAGATGGGTTCGTTGAATACAGTAC
Organism: Kuschelorhynchus macadamiae; assembly: GCA_030620095.1. Classification (NCBI taxonomy): domain Eukaryota; kingdom Metazoa; phylum Arthropoda; class Insecta; order Coleoptera; family Curculionidae; genus Kuschelorhynchus; species Kuschelorhynchus macadamiae. The sequence goes on from JAUTXW010001351.1 coordinate 1,077,165, forward strand.
CTACCGAAGATATTATTGAACGTGTTGGTCAAGTTATTTGTTTAGCGCTAACGGCTCCATTGAGGGACATTCCGGTGGGTGATCTAAAATATATTCCTGTTAATTACTTAAGAAGATTTGTAGAGTCAGTGGAGTTGTTACAAATTTGGGAAAAGCTACCAGAACGCTATAGACGTGACAAGAAATTACAGTTAAACTTACCGTGTTATTATTGTCAGGATTCTATGCAAAGCAGACCACAATGGTGTCATTATTACGAGAAACTATCGAATGAATATGCCAGTGCTGCATCTGCTTGTCACAAATATTGTGAAACATTACATTTAATACAACTTATTCATGACATAAGGGGATTGGGGTTTGGTTATCATCTTCTTAAATTGAAAAAATATATTGAAGATCCCGTTCTAGTGAAAGACATTTTAAAAGAGGAAGAACTTTTAGTGTAATTATGGAGGATATATAGATAAATGTATGAAGAATTCATAATGTCTAAAGCTTGCTCTGAGTTTTATGCGTTTGACGGACAAAGCAGTGAAGCTCAAAACATTACTGTTTATTTGCACTATATGGAACATGCAGAATTATGTGAACTAGCTGCTGAGGCATGTATAGATTTTCTTAAAAGTAAAAATGAAAGAAAATTTATACATGATTTAAAACAATTAGAGTTAAGCGAACATATATTATGTATAAGGAAATATTTAACCAACAAAACAAAATAGTTATACTAATGAAAAACATTTGCTAATGCACAAAAACATGGATTTTTCTGATGATAAAAGCAGCATGGTTCCAATTTCTGTAAAGCTGGCTGTTCATTAAATTCAATAACTGGTTTTTGAGAATATTTTCTGACAAACTCCGCCTTTTCTTCACCCTTAACATAGATAAAGTCGACTTTTTCGGTTAAATTTCTAATAACATTTCGACATCTATGATAAGGAGTAAATCCTTCATCCCAATCGATACAATGATGATTGTTCATTAGCCAAATAGCGTTGCTGTATAATTTTGATGTGGCTTTGTGGTGGCTGATTTTAAACCCATCGTATGCTGCCAATTCTTTAACAATTAACTTATTGTTCTCCACTTTAAATCCTTGTATACCTACAATTACTTTCATATGTTTAAATATTGAAATTTTTTTACCATTTCAAATTTTAATTTCGTTGTTGAAGTTGTCTTAAATTTTTCAGGCGCAAAAATTGGTTCACTTATTAATCCATAGTAAGAATTTCTAAAATTGGCAAACATTTCATATAGAGCAGAAAATTTGTTGTCTTTAAAATTTAAATATAAATCGTGATATGGATATCTCTCAGAATTTAAAAAAATTCTTATGTTTGTTAGGTCAACGTTATCAAATTGACTCATGTCCTTTTTTAATTTTCCTTTTCGATCTACTTGGAATGTAATAACAGCATGACGGGGCGTCTCCAGTTTACTAGTTGTTTTTACCGGCCATGTGTGACGCGTTGCTTTAGGTAATTCGGAATATTCAACACATTCCCAGCTTCGAAATCCTAACAATATTTTCTTGTTTGTTTCTAATATTTTCGTTAAGGCAAGTTGTTGAGGAATACCTAACTCGATATGTGGCACTTTCCAATACAATTTTTCAATCGTGACTTTTGGAGTACGAAATTCTAATGTTTTGGGTTCCGTGTCATCTATAAAGAGCACAGCATCTAAATCATTACTTGCTCTGATGAGTACTAATTCTTGCTTCATATTTAAAATAATTTTTTTATAATCCTCGAAGAATCCAAGTAGCATCTTTAGGGGTATCGATACATTAAATTTACCTTTATCAACTACCAAAATTCTGTCTGCTTCATTTCTGTTGGGAAAACACCCAGCATTGTGAGGCTTTACGCTTTCATTGTTATTGAAAGATAAATATCCTTTGATTGTTGATGTTAAACCAACATTTCTTACAGAGTCTACATTTACTACATTTAATTCATAACGTATTTCCAGAAACAAAAATACCGTTGTTGACAAATCTTCATTTTTTTGTATATTTTCCTATTTGATTATATAGAATGATATGAAGGTAATGTGTATGTATAGAATATATATATATATATATATATATATATATATATATATATATATATATATATATATATATATATAGAATGATATGAAAGTAATGTGTATGTGCCTAATTCTTGGATTGGAATACGTATTTCTTCATTATAATCAAATTTTGAAGAAATGAAGGGTTGATAGGTATGTAATTCGGAGCCAATTACAGAGTTGTCAACATATAGACTTTCATTAACGTTTAAAATATCCATTATTTCAAACTTTAAAACCCAACGATTTCAGAAACTGATGGTTTTTTGTTGTTAACCGTTTGATGTTTTTGGAACTACTAACTTTATGGTTAGGTTTTTCTTTTTTATAAGATTTACTTACGGTAATAGGTTGAAATTTAGATACAAATGGTCTATTATATCTAATAACCATTGTTGTTAGTTTTTAAACGAAATCTTACGGTAATGGTTTCGTTTCTGAAATTTATCAGGTGATCGTCTTAATCAATTATTTTTACAGTAATGTTATTGATTGTTTGAACGCTAATTGGAAAGTATAATATAGGTAATGGTGATTCCACTATTTTATACCCTGGTGGTATATATTAGTGGTCATCAATACTTTTTCTAAATTGGTCTAGGCACTACCTATTAAAACAAAAACTGGTAAAGAGGTGGCTGCAGCAATGAAAAAAATTCTCAAAGACTTAAAAGAAGCCCCTAAACACCTGCAAGGCGTTTTAAAAAATATACAAACAGATAAAGGAACAGAATTTTATTTCAAAGATTTTCAAAAGCTAATGGAACAGTTTAAAATCAATAACTACAGTACTTTTTCTAATTTGAAAGCAAGTATCGTTGAGCGAGTGAACCGAACATTAAAGAAAAAAATGTGGAAAAAGTTTAGTCTTTAAGGAAATTATAAATGGTTAGATATATTGCCTGATATTGTTAGTGTGTACAATAATACAGTACACTCTACAATTGGTAAAAAACCTATTGCTGTTAATAAGGGAAATGAAAAAATATATTGAAATCATCATTTACTCATATGAAAACAGTTGACACTGATTTAAAAAATTTAAAGTTGGTGACTTTGTTCGTATAAGCAAACACAGAGAATTTTTTTCTAAAGGGTACACACCCAACTGGTCAAATAAAATTTTTAGAATAAAAAAGTTACAACTTACAAATCCTGCAACCTATTTACTTGAGGATGGAAACAAATCAGAAATTCAAGGAGGCTTTTACGGAAAAGAATTACAAAAAACCAGACATTCAGACATATACTTAATGGAAAAAGTAATAAGAAAAAAAGGAAATAAGGTGTTAGTTAAATGGTTGGGATTAGACAAAACACATAACTCATGGATATTAAAAAAGGATATTTTGTAAAATATTCATCAATAAAACACATTTTTTTATATTAATATTGTTTTATTTTATAATCCTATTTAACATATTATTTAAAACAGGTTTTAAAATAATTTCACATAATTCAATTCGTCTTTTAAATACGACATACGGAATTTTCTATATGCAAATGTCCAAGCGTGCATCGTATGAAGTTGATTTTTAGTTTTATCAAAACTTACTGATTTCTTCATAATATTTTCTTTCTCTTAATTTTTGTTCGAGCTGAATTGGCTGCATTAGTAATAATTCCAGCATAGTACAAACATTCTCACTATTGGGGTTTTCTCTCGGCGACAGAGTATCATATACTTTTTGAAGACAATTGGTTTCGGAAAACAGACCTTTTTTAAAAATGTCGAAGTAACTGTTAAATTGCTGTTTTTGTAAAATATTTAATCTGTATTCGATTAAAGGTATTTGTTCCCATAATCTGCACACAGTTTCGTTTCCAAAACAGACGTAATCATAATGTTTTGTAATCCTCACTATTGGCATTTCACCAAATTTCTCAAAAAGAATGGACATATTTTTCAAAAATATAGTTTCTTGAAAGGCGTTTGATGAGAAAAAGTAATTTGTTATAACACCCTGATATTTTAGTAGGTCTTTCCAATCATCCTTACTTAGAACAATAGATTAATTCTTGTTTCCACCAAATTCAACACATGGCGTAAAATCACTTTCTAAACACAAACCAATATTCACAAACTTTGATTTGGATTTATTTAAAGGGTACTGTTCAGAATTTACTATGGTTTGTTTTTCGATAGAATGTATAGATGTTGTAAACACATTGGACTTTACTCTCTGAGGGCTGAACATTATGAGACCGTAGAATATAGAAACTAACTAAATAATGATTTGCGGCACATTTTTATAGTCTACTGTCCCCTCCACTTAAATGGAGGAGGGAGATTACTTAACGTTGGAGGAGATAAAAATTAAACTACAAAAAATCAAATACTAAAACTTTTAATTCAGTTTTTCAAATACATTACAAAAGCAGCGTAAGATGAAATAATTGATATTAAAGTCAGAAACAATAATATTATATAAAAATATACATAATTACAATAATGTTTTTATGAACAAATTCTATCCATTCTGAATAAATGACAGGCTTTTTATCAAAGAAATATTTAATCTTTATATAATTACTAACACCTAAATCATTTTCTGAAATATTATAAGTAAACAAATGTGGGTTTCCATCTATGTAAATCATTCTCATTTGTTTATAACAATCAGTTTCATTTTTATTCTTATTGATGCATATGCTTATTGATATGATTAACATATAGTATTCTGCCAACAAGGGAGACTAACACGACTAATGAAGTAGCAGTCATTGTTCTAAAGTAACTAAATAATACTGTTTGTTACAACATTTTATATATTCACACAAATTGGTGAAACAGATCATCAATGAAACAAAAACTTGAACTTCCTTTTCCAATTTCAAAACCGGATAACAATTGTGTATCAAAACCACTTTTATTGCGAGTCTCTTCTAAACATCGTCTTTTAGATTTGGGTTCTTGTTCAGATTGTAAAATAAATAAATTTTTAATCATTGATTCTATATGGACAATATTTTTGTGACCCCATGCTAAAGTTTTTGTGGTATTTGAAAGACGATATCTTTTATCGTCATGACTTGTCAAGGCTAGTTTGTTAATCAAATTCGTATAAATATTGTGTAGATGTGACTTAAAAACATACATTTTGCAGTATACTTTTTGACCTTTTTCCACAACATCTTTATAATCTAATAAGTTTAATTGTTTTTGTACGGCCGATTTACGAATACCTTTTGCCTTTTTATCTAAACTATCTTTGGTTTTTACACAGTATGCCTTAGCACCGGTACCAAAAACACTTTCTAAAGGTACAGCATTATATTCATCCTTAAATTTACCAACCACTGATGTGGATATCGGCATATTATGAATATTTGGTTCAGGATAGTTAGAGGTGTCAAATTGATCTAGATTTTGCTTCATATCTTCATAAACATTTTCCGTTTCAATTTCTAGTATTAAAGAATCAGTATCAGTGTACAATAAATTTACATTATCTCCATATTTGAATTTTAAATATCCGTAATAAAAATCATACATTACAGTTTTTGCAATATCCAATATACTCATTCCAACATAAATGGGCTTATTATATTCGATACATATCTTTTGAAGTTGAATAGCTACTAGATTTTCTGAAAAAATTTTTAAATCTTTAAATTGAGGTTTTGCAATTAATTTCTTCTCTCTCTCTCTTCCATTGAGTTACTAGCTTAATAGCTACTCGGTTATCGACATTCTCCATAGTTTTACCAAAAATACTGTTATTTGCCAATTTGTACGAATTTTTTTCAAATTTGTTTTTTGAAGCATTTCGTAAATTAGTATTCAAATCAATATATTTAGCTAACGATGGCGATTGTGTAAATTTAATTCCCCTGTGTATTTTGAGAAGTTTAAGTCCAAATTTTAAGCTTTGCTTCAAAGCACGATAATGAAGAACATAATTGTACTTATTGTTTAAATTGGGAATTAGTTTAGAATACTTGGAAATTGGTGGCTTAAATTGTTCGGGACAGAGCGGAAAGTCGTTATGGCTTTCATGTAAATTCTGAGGATATTCTAAATCAACTTCAAAAACATAGCCCGTAGATGATGTATCTGAAATATTTAAAATATTAAGTTCATTAATTTCATCCTCAGATAGCCAAAGTTTTTTTCTGGCAAATACTGTTTCATTGCAAAACCATACAAATTTGTTGCATCTAAATAGACAATATATTTTGTTGGATACTTAGGATTGAAACTATCAAGAAAAGGATTATTTGCCTCCGATTTTCGAGCTGAAGAAGTACTAACTCCCCCGCGAACCCCTTTTTGAAGAAATGAAACATATCCGGAATCAATAATTCCAATTCTACATTTGTAAATTTCATCAATGCATCCCGACACATTGAAGGGCTTGTTACATAGTTCACAGGATCTAATTTATAAGTTTTATAACAAGTATTTCTATAATTTTCAAAAACATCGGCTAAAAGGAGAACGTCAGATTTCAAATATATATCTGAATATTCACCTATCGTGGAGCAATTGAATACATTCCATACCTCTTTAGCTCTAATGTAATCTTCATTACTAATATTTTCATCAATTAAGTCATTATAAAATTTATCAATAGCGGGCAAAGATTTATCATCCAACTTTTCGTAAGAGTCAATATATGAATAAGGAAAAACTCCTTTTTGCCTAACATATTTAAATTGCTCTGTGTCTGAAAAATGTTTCCTAATTTCAAGACTTGAGAATTATCTAAAATATTAGATAGTGATTCAAGAGATTCTGGTAAAAACTGAAATGAGTCTATAAATCGTTTATTTATTTATCTTTTTATTTCACATGTTTTCACATAATTTTTTTACTAAAAGAAATATATTTTTCTTTGTTTTGAAAAATAACGCTAATTGATTTTTTATTGTTACATAATGACTTAATAAATAGATGAGAATCGTAATTCTTTAGATTATGAAAAATTATTGGAATGTAAGTTTGAGGTATGAAATGTATATTACAAATAAAATGAGCCGCGCCCCTATAGTTACCGCTAAAATGACAGTGGTCCTTACATTTTTTAAAATTTCCGTCTGAGAAAGGTTTTTCACATATATAACACACAAATGCATTTTCAAATTCTTTTTGTTGCAAACTAGTTAACTTATTCATAGGCTTTTGATTTCTAAAATAATAGTTATAAAGGTTTTTCACAGTTCAATATATTCAATAAACTTTTCAGCACAATCACTTCCACGATAAAGTTTTAAAGATGTGAGATTTTTGTCAAATGATGATTTAATGTAATAAGCGAACGGATATGGAACATGTTCAGCAGTTTTAACTGTATAGGAAGTTGTAGGATCAAGCTTTTCGTTTTCAACGTTTTTTAAATAGCACTCGAAATCAGCATAAATTACAAAAGGTGCTTTATACTGCTTTTGAATATTTTGAAACTTTGATATGTTTTCTGGAATTTGATTTCCAAACTTATCTAAAATAAGTTCATCTGAAAGATATTCAATTCGAACAGATGTGCAATCATATTCTAAGTGTCTTTGTAATTTTGCATAGGTACCAAAATATTGTAAACATCCTTCACACAAATTTTTTCTAAATTTCTTTTTTGACAGTTGTTTAAAAAGTAATTTAGATAAATCTTTTATCCAACAATAATGACTATTACCGACATCAGAAGTATTTAAAAGTAGATTGATATGTAAATTCTTTTTATGTCTATTATAGTGTAATGGTCCTACAATCTCATTTATATATACTCCATTTCTAAAAAATTTCTCAACCCATAGACATTTATGGATAAATTATTTTGGTTTTCAAAAGTACTTGTCTGCTCTAAGTTAACTGAAAAATTAATACCTGTAAAATTAAAGATAGTTCTGAAGTCCGGGTACGAGGAAGTTTTCCTAGGGTCACCTGAAGGTCTACATATTGCTGATACAACGGCATATGCAAAACAAAAATCATCTTCATTCAAAATGTTTACCAAACTACCTCGGAACTCTGGAATTGGAATATAAGAGTCGCCACATAAAGGATTGTACTTGTTGACGTATACTTCTAAATGGAGAATTTGTTGTAAAATCCAACCTGCAATTTAAAGAAGAAATAATTAGTATTTATTAAGAGAGACTGTTGTAAATAAACATAAATTGAAGCAATAGCGTTTGAAATGTTAAAATGTTTGCAAGTAATTATTAACTTACCAGAATCTCGTTCAGGTAGTTCATCTGCCTTGGTTGTTAGAATTTTGAATAGTTCGTCATAGAGATTATTTAAATCAGTCGTCTCAGTCACGTTATGGAAAGCTGTGTTAAATGATTTAACGGATGTAGACTTCAAAACTGGGGAGTAGTAGTTCTGCATTGTTGCTGGCGAATTAATGTTACGACTTTCTCGGAAATTTCTTGCTGAAACTTTTTAAGGTTGACATGCATTTTGTATGAGTAAACATTGTATGCAGCAATTCGAGACTTAAAAGCACTTCTAATAAGGTCTATTCCATTTCTATATTTAATAGTACTCTTGCTTTTGTGCACATTTGTTCTTAGATGAGAGTTCCAAGCATTAAAATTAATATCAGCTTTAGAGCCTTCGCAATGGCGAGTTGCACTATTCTTGAAGAATTTTTCACCAACTGAAACAAAAAATAAATTTTTTTTAATTCACTATAATAATTTATATGCAATATAACATAATGAGCGGCGTAGCAAGGTTGGGGAGGGGACTGACCACCTGACCTGCCCCTGGACGCTTATTGAGTCAAGCAAAAAAGATCATTGAAATAACACAAAACAAATTTTATTGTTTTTCTTATATTTTAATATACCCTAATTCTTAGTAAATAATGTAAATATACTTACTATCCATTAAATACTCATCCGGATTATGATTTGTGTTTTTTTTAAACATGATTCTTTAATGCGTCTTATGGCATTTCGTCTCTGTGTAAATTCTTTTAGACAGAGTGTGCAGAGAAGGGTCATTTTGAACTGGATATTTATAGGTTTAGTTTCTCTTTAAATAAGGAATAGTGGATTTAAATTTAAAAGTTTGCGCTTACTTGTCTTGTATTTTTTTTTTAATTTTGAAAACATTTTTTCATATATTTACCACTAAGATTTACCACCAAAGCAGGGATTTTTCATAAAAATATTACCTAAATTTAAAAGAAGCTCACCCTGTCTGTGAATTATTTTTTTAACAGTTGAGCAAGTAAAATTACTCAAATTTTTACATTCATTCAAATTGAAATAGTTGTTTACCATTGATTTGAACGTCGCACAACCACGTCTTTGTTCTGATTTTGATAAATTTTGCTTTGGTTTGAATCTAAAAATTTGTTTAATTCACTTCTGTAGGGAGTTTTTAATGAATTACTGGGTTGGGTTGTAACAACGGCCCCTGATTTTTCGATATCATCGGTTTTGATTTTTCTCATTACATTTGTTTCGTCGTCAGAAGATTCAGAAGCAGAACGTTTTCGTTTGTTCTGAACTTCTTTATATTCGACAATTTCACACGAATTGAGGTGAGGTTTCGGTGGACTATGGTTGCAATTTTGAACAGCATTGTTCACCTCAACATTACCTACAATTTCGTTACAGGTTTGTCGAACACGAGCTGGTTGGTATTCCTCCCTGATTATTTTAACCTCAATAACGGTCTCTGTTGAATCTTCTGACGACGAAACAGAAATTGGTGAGTAGACATTTTGCTCTACCTGAAATTCATTTTCACCCTCAACTCCCTGAAATTCATTTTCACCCTGTTTCCCCTCAACTCCCTGGCTCGAAGAAACATCATTGACTAACACTTCAAACTTTTGATTTTCTAAATTAATTTCCTCCTCATCAACAGTGAAATATTTTGAGGGAGCCTCTCTAAGACTGTCTAATGATTCATTGACTGGCTCGTTATTTCTGCTAAACTGCATTATTTTGATTATTAAAAATTGTAACTAAATTGTTTATAATTGTAGCGTCATCGATACCACCAATTTCTGATTGAGTATTATCCATATTCTCATTAAAATATTTTTCTAACGCGTCTGGTTTTAATTGACACAAATGGCAATCCATTAAATCATGGACTGGGCAAGTCTCTTCCAAATCAAATAAGGTAAAATCAAATTCAAAATCAAAGTCAGTTAGAGAATTCATAGTGGTAAAAAATAAAAATCAAATCTGCAAAAAACACAGAACGAAAGAAAGCTGTAAACTAGATCACACAATGTAGGATAAATTTTCAAGTCTAAAAGGCACGAAAACACAATTACACAAGAGAATTCACCGCATACACTGAGAAGCACGATAGGAGCTAGCGTACACTAAATACGACTTTCAACTGACGGTACATGTAAACTCGAAAGCCGCTTAAAACCACGTCCCGACGTGAACTCGACAACTATACTTCCTTTTTTTTAACTTTTTTTTTTTGCAATTCAACTTTTTTTTTCCAATTTTGGGAGTGGTTCTTGGTTGGCAAGTGACAGGGTGGTACTTGTACGTTTTGGGAGTGTCTCTTTTGTGCTTTATATTTTCGTGACTCTCTCTTCTCTTCTCGTACTGCAATATTCAGTCTTTGTCATTTGATTCAGTCTAGATTGTTTTGTATCAAAATGTCGTGTGTGCCAAACGAACTGACAACTTCGTTTGAAGTACCAATATCAGAAAAAATGTGGTGTATACCGGAGAAACCAACAACTTCAGTAGAAGTACCAATATCCCCCAAAATGTGGTGGTTACCGGAGGAACCAGGAACAGCTTCTGCCAAAATACCAATGTCTCCCGAAATGTGGTGAGTACCGGACGAACTAGCAACTTCAGTTAAAGTGCCAATGTCCCCAAAAAGGTGGTGTGTACCGGACGAGCTAACAACTTCAGTAGAAGTACCAATATCACCCAAAATGTAGTGTTCACAGGAGGAACCAGGAACATCTGCAGAAATACCAATGTCCCCCAAAAAGTGGTGTTTACCAGAGGTACTAGAAACAACTTTAGCCGGAGTATCCATGACTCCACATCGACAACAGCAGTTGATGTCACCAGAGCTTACACAAACAGAAACATCACCCCCAGCATCAGCTTCATCAGAATGGTCAGAAAGTGTGGATGAGGTCGTGCTAAGACTTCTGCACGATTTAGAACTTTTATTTGGTATAAAGGTAAGCAATGGACCTATTGAAATTGATATTGTGCCGTTAGTGTCAATCCCAATGTGTGCCAAGAGAAAACAACCCAAAAGGTTGTGCAAAAGACCGTTCAATTATAAATATAATTTTTAGTTTTAGGAGCAGAAGACTATTATAATTTATAGTGTTAAATGTAAATGACCATTATAATACAATACAAAGTGCAAAAGATAATTTTAAATATATTTTTTAGCAATATTAATTCGATGTATAATATATGTTCTTAAATTTTATTCTGTTTTTTTTTTTGCCCGCATTTAATTGGTAATAAAACGTACTAAGGAGCATATCAAATATGGAAGTGTGTGGGGCTAAAAAAAAATTATGTATGATAATAATATTCTTTATTATGTGTTTAAACAAAAATTAAGTATATTTTGTTATATTTTATTAATAATTAAATTGTCTTTTAATAAATCTACATCTATTTTTTTTTCATTTGACAAGTTTTATAACAATTTTTATAATCATATAATATTTTTACATTAGCCAAGGCACAATGCCAAGGACTTAAATTTTTATGAAAATAACATTTTGAAATTTTCTTAAATTTGCCTAGTTTGGGTTCCTCGTTGACTGGAATGCTTATGATCAGCTCTGGGGTGAAAATTTTTCTTAAAAAGTTTCTCTTTTTAATGCCTTTGACATAGATCTTCGGATTAGTATATATCTTGACAATATTCTTGAGGATTTCTTCTATTTCATTTAATTCTATATATCCAACGTCCCATTCCAACCCATGATATTCTTCAAACCAATCAACTATTTCTTGATCCTTGGCAAATAACATGGTTCTTTTAAATGGTGACTTAAAAAGAAAATTAGACCAGCGTACACCATCGTAGATAGCAAGCTCCTTTGAGACCAAGCCAAATAAACAATTATAACCTTGAATGTCCACGAATAGTTCTGAATAGCACTCGACCATTTTTAGTCTCCTACTATTAATTTTAAAGGTTATTCTGCAATTTTATTTTTAAAATAACTTTTGTCCACTAAATGGTTTCTAATTTTTTTTTACACTTCACTGCATATTCTACTGCTTTTTTATAGTGCGTAGAAAAAAAAAACTCCTAGGTAATTTTTTGTTACTGCATATATTTACAAGTCCTCCACCATAATCCCATAATTCTATCCTTTTCAAAATGTATTGTATCTTTTTTTGCTTAACTTGATTCAAAATTACTTTTGTCCACTAAATGGTTTTCAATTTTTTTCACTTCAGTTTTATTACACACTATACAAGTTTCAGGGGCACTGAAATGAAAAAGATTGTCATTGCCCAATGTACAGTGCAAGTCTTTTTCACAACATTCCATTGCTCTTTTGTAATGTGTAGACACAAAACTGTGTTTGCCAAGGAGTGCTTCTAATGCTTGCAAATAATAGCATCGTAAGCACGAACTATAAGCACCACCAAACGAAGACATTATGATGGCATAATCTTAAAAGACACAAACTTCGCGGCGTTGATAATTTGGTTCAACAGCATTACTAGCACTTATTTTTTTAATATTTACAAGACCTTCTTCACTACAACCGGCATCAAAGAAATTATGTATCCCCTCATCTTCACTATCATCTTAAACCTCTTCAAAATCGTTCTTATCTAAATCGGCTAACCATGCTTGTTTAACGTCGAAAATGTTTCTTCCTCCAACCGTGAAATATAGTATTTCATCTTTGTACATTGAAGACATTTTTTCAAATTGCTCAAAATCTAGATCACTAGATTCTTGCAAAACAACGTGGCGACAACTCATTTTAATTAACATATATTTTTTAACTTCGTTACTTTTAAAAATACTGATACTACAGTAAGAATGAATTGCTCTGTTGACTGCTAACACTTAAATAAAACATCTCCCTCCGGATGCACACGTAAGAGTGGGGAAGATCAATCAGAATCAAGCAGAGTCAAGTAGGCGTGGCAGGGACAGGCGCGGGAAGTGGGAGACCAATGAAAAAAGTGGTGGGAGGAGCGAGACTAACCCCCCAATCCCCTCTACTAATGCAGGTGATCACCTTACTTCAAAATCACTATAATTTTGACGTATTAGTAGATATTATATTAATTTGCCGTATTCGTTAAATGAAAAACTACAGATTGTAACGCTATATTATAAGTGTCAAGAAAACGCCAGTTAAGCAAGAAGAACATATATTGCCAATTTTCATAGAAATATACCCGTAAAAAAAATTATAAGGATTAAAAACCTATTTAAGAAACTGAATCATTACACAACAATAGTTAATATTAACAATAAAGTAACAAAACATAATAACTAAGAATTTAAATGCTCAGTGCGTACCCCATTATTCTCGAAGGAACAATGGTATCCTCTTTGCAGCCTTTGCAAAGTTACAGTTATAGTTTAATTTTCTTGATTAACTCTATTAATTTCGTTCACAATTTTTTCATAATATCATGAATGAAAGGGATCTAAAAGTCAAAGATCAGGGCTATTGGCTGGCCAAGCGATGGTTCCATTCCTTCCAATCAATTCATTATGGCGTCGGTCCATAAAAGTCTCTAACATCACGCGTGGCATGTGGAGGAGCACTGTCTTGTTACCAAATTAAATTCCGATATTCCTCCAAGGGCAATCCTTCCAAAAAGTTTTCAATTTGGTTTTGAAGGAAACTATGATATCGTGGACCACTTAGTGATTCATTATAAAATACTGAACCCCCAATTTTATTATTTGAAATGAATGGAAGTTCTTCCTTGAAATTTAATGGTTTGACATATTCTCGAATTTTATACAGCATAGTGATGCGTATTGTATCGATTATTCCTGAGAAGGTAAATGTGGCCTCGCCTGTCCAAACAATTTTTTTAAACAAATCAGGGTCGTTTTGTTGCCGTATTATAATTTGAGACACAAATTAAAAGCGACTTTCTTTCTGTGCAGCTGTTAAATGCTGAAGTGTCATCTGATGTTCTTCAATTTTTCATTGTAATTCCTTTTTCAAGCAATCCATTTGTAGTTGTGCTAATTCAATTTTTATGTCAGAAAGACTATTTATTTTTACTCTACAATCGTGTCTCAACAGAGTTTTCTTGGATTTTCCGGTTGATGTGCTCACTTTGGTTAAAAATGCAGATACGATAATTCAGATTGTAATCCAAAAGTCCACAATTTTTTAATCAATCCAGAGCAGATTTAATTTAGATGTTCTACAGCATTATAAAAAAGAAATAAAAACAGCGGAACATATGTTATTTTTTAAAACCTAAAAGACAAATTTTCGTAACGTAATATATTTCAAATACATTGCAGTTTTGATTTTAAAAAATGCATGGGTGATTTATAGTTAATTTTAGTTTAACAAAAGGTCGCTTTCATTTCCACAGAAAAGTGTGGTAGGTCACTTATCACTGTGTGTGTGAACGGTTCCCTGGCTAACCTTTCAACGTAGAGGTAGACGGCCATACCGAATGTCCCGAACTGCATCTGAAATTGACTTGGTAGGATTTCTTCTAAAATAATTTAAAATAGTTCTGTCTCTATATACTTTTCGTCCTGAGATTCTTTTTTTGATATGTAATGATTTAGTTTCTTCAAATAGGTTTTTAATTCTTATAATTGTTTTTACGGATATATTTTTATGAAAATTGGCAATATATGTTCTTCTTGCTTCACTGACGTTTTCTTTACACTTATAATACAGCGTTACAATCTGTAGATTTTCATTTAATGAATATCTCAATACATCCATGTCTATAATCTATTAATACTAATACGTCAAAATTACAGTGATTTTGAAGTAAGCTGATCACCTGCATTTCGTATGAATATATTCAATCAAATAGGTAGCAAAATAATTTCCGTTTTTTGTTTGACTAGCGGCATAAGATGGCTTATCAAAAACTAGAACAGGAATGTGAAAGTTATTTTGCCCTAGGTCCAACCGTTCAGGTGCTACGATAGCAAAACAGTTGAAGATAGACATATAATACCCTTATTAAAAAACACCATAGAATCCAAAAATGTAATAATATAAAGGGTGTTGAATTAAAAACGCAACATCCCTGGCGTAAGTCTTTGGTTTTCAGTCAAAAAAAATCTGTTTTTCCTCCTCAATGGAAGACCCTGTACATTCTGCACGTAATTTATAATACATTTTTTATATCCAGATGCAAATAAAATATTGTTTATAATTTCTTAACACATATTTTTATAAATAAAGAAAGTTTATGAAGTGGCAAAGTATAATTAACATATTAACATTACTACAATAAACATTATTGATATTTGTTATTTTAGAAGTTTCATAGATATAAGAATATGTTTGTTACGAAAATTTCACAAGAGTTCTTACACTTTTCCCTTAACTTCAAGTATATAAAGTTAAAACTTTGGAAGTTTGTGCACGATCAGCTCTACTGCCAATCCAAATGCTCTAAAAATCTCCTCCGGTGAAACTTTATTAGTTCTTACACGGTAGCGTGAACAGTATCTGAGCTTAAGAAAATCGAAAAGTATCTAATATCCGTCTGATAGCTTGCAACAGATTCACAAGGTAGTATTCTGGCCTGAATTTTTATTAGCATCGAATATGCAACCCTTAGAAAGGATACGTTGTAAAAATAATCTCTTTGTAAGGTATATTTAGGGTCGCCGGAGCGAAAGCGTAAAAAACAATTTAATCTTAAGTAGAAGTGACACCTAAGTTAAAAGTATATAAAAATAACATCTCAGAACCACAGTACAAAATGAAGTTTTTAAAAAAAAATTTTTGTTATTCCTTTCAATGTGAGAACTATATGGATAAAAAGATGTAGGGTTACGTTTAGCACGTTAATGATTTGGTTTATTAAACGACATAAAACTACTAAAAATCCGTTTCAAAAATCCTCTTTTTTCTAAAATTAATCTTTGTTTTTTTTTTAAATATATTAGTCAAATAAATAAACAACAAAAAATCGACACATCGAAAATTATCTTGATCAAGCATGGCTATGAAACTAAAACTAAAATGAAAAATGCCTCGAACATATTTCTGTCAAAGTTTGTTAGGTTAGTTGTCATACTGAATTCTCAATCGACATGCAAACGAGTTACACATAATAGACGAAATTCTAAAGTTTATTTTTGCTATTTCCTGTTGAAAATGTCTCCTTCTTCTTGAATGCACAAATTTACGCGTCTCCTCATGCTGTTAAAACCAACAAAAAAAAATTAAGTAGGAACTTTATGCTAAAATTTGACCAAATCTAATAAATATATATTTATACTTTTTCTAGAGAGTAAGATGAATAAAAAAAACATCAGACATTTTCTTCAATCATATCCCTAAATATTTACCCCCCGTATTCACTAAGAAGGTTTAAGAGTTAGACCAGGTCTACTTGCCATGGTACTTAAAGCTCTTAGTTCGCCAGCTATGTTTTGCTTATGTCACTGTCATTATGTAACTGTGACATTTAGAAAAATTATCTGTTCAATTGTTAAAAATGTCATCTTAAACCTATAACTGTCAAGTTAGACCTGGTCTAAATTGAAACCTCTTTAGTGAATACGGGTTTTAGTAAACACAACATCGGAAAAACTTGTAGACCTCTACATATACGGGTCAACTACCTCTTTTTTGGCGAATATTCGAGATCCTGTAATCGAAACTTTATTCCCAGGTCATATTCTAAATTGCTACATATTATATCTTATAAAAACTTTATTGGATTGGATTTCATGGAGGATATAGAAATTTCAAAAAACTTGAAAATAACGACTCTTGTCTAAATACAAAAGTGTCTCTTAATAGATCCTTTGTTCCCCTTCATCGTATATGATGAAAATAGACTTACAAGTTAACTACCCTGTGAGATAAGTCCACCTGTTCTGTTTCTTTTTTTTGTTTAAAAAAATATAAATATAAATATATAAATTTTAAACTAACAACAGTTTCTATCACCTAGTTTTTATAATTATAGAAAATAAAAATTTATAAAAAATTATATATTAAAAAAATTTTTCAATTGTTATAATGATTTGAATTAACTAAATATTATGCCTTTTGTAAACGACTGTTTTCCTTCAAATACCACGTAACAATTTACTTGTTTTTCACACTGAAGAAAGTTTATTAAAATTATTTAACTTTTGATTCACAATTTTGTACAGACTAAAATTTTTAAAATACCTGAAAGTATAGGCTGATATTACTTTTGTCAATTTAGTAAAATTAAATCTTGACATGTTAACAATTATTTATTTCTCCTTTATTTTTCTGCTTCAGTTTAATTTATAAAAAATCAAACAAAAATTTCCTACATAGATATTTTACTTTGTTTGAGATTAAGACATTTATTAGTTGGTCGTGTTAATGTATGTAAATGTGTAATATAAATCATGCCAACCTAGCTATTTCAATCCCCTTTACTTTAATTACACTAAATTAAAAAATCTGTTTTTTATTAATTATTTTTAAATTGGTTGACCAAAATTCCTTTCTTGGTTAAAACGAGAATTTTTTAAAATTTGGCTGAAAAATTTCCTATCTAAATAGCCTTAGTTTATGTCATTAAACCTTTATAACAATTATTTTCATAATATCAACTTCAAAAAACTAACTTTTCTTATGTTAAACCTTTGTCAATTGTCATTTGCTATTTAGTACATACATTTTCATCTTTAGTACCATGTTTGACTAGATCGCCTAAAAGGGTTGCAAAACTATCCCCCCTCTTTTAAAAATTCAAATGAAATTATTGGTACAAAGTGAAATTTTATTCAGCATAAAAACACCAACATGTTAATTTAGAAGTATACATGTTTGAAAAAATATATGAGATTATGCAAAAGCATCTGCAAAACTCAGAAAAAAAGTTATTACTTCGTTTAATGTAATAAATGAGAATGTAAAAGAATATATTTTTTAATTTTAATAAAATATTATTATATTATAATTACATTTGATTTGATTGATGATTTTAGAGCTCAATAGTTTTGATGCTTCTACTTGTATTTCAGGGTTATCTTCAGCAAAATGTTGCATGGTACATACTGCAAATTGCTCAATATTAATTTTTTGAGCTACAAATTGAACCAAGAGCACAAGTTAAGTAATTAATTGATTATGTTCCTTTGGATGGCCTCAGCTTCCAAGAATATACAAACATAGTTATATAATATCAATGTATTTCTTTCCTACAGGTTTCCCATGGCTCCCCACGAATCATATACGACGACGGAACGGAGCTGCTAGGGCTGTTTGGTAGAGACAGGTGAGTGATAATTACTGCTGTATATGAACTATCGATATTTCGTAGCTTTTGTTGCTAGTTATGTGATATGACGATATGGGATATAATTTTTTCGAGTATATAGTATAGTATATGTGGATTGAAAGGAGATTGATTTTGTTATGCGTAACTATATGATATACTAAAAATAAAAATTTTAAAATTTTCTTAAATTCGTCTACTCATGAGTTACTAAAAATTTTCACGCGAGCTACCGGTAGCTTTTGATCAACGGATTGATGACTATTAGTTTATAGGATTTTTATAAAATTACTACCAAATATTAAATGCATAAATACTAATAAACTGTGTTGTGTCTACTTTTTTGCATGTTCTGGACGAATGTTTTTAGAATAAATTAAAGCATTCATTATGTAAGAAATTCGAAAATAGATTATTTAACATCATAGAATTAACAAAGATCGGAAACTTCGACGCTTTTGACCTATTAAGCATTACTTATCGAAGTTTCGGCTTTGATTGCGCAAATGAATCTTTACTTACTTGTAATGCTCTGCGATTCTGGAGTAAACATGTTTTATGGCGCAGAAGGCAAAACGTCGGAAGATGATTTTTTCTGATACTGTTTAATTCCAAAATTTTTTAATCATCAATCAAAGTTACATTTAATTTCCTATTGAAATTGACTACTAACGGGTTATAAACTCGTGTATTATATTTTCTACCTCATTTTTAAGATTAATATATAAATTAATTATATTATTATTTAGTGAATGGTGGTTGATTTGAAAACGAGTTACTACAATTAGTAAGAGGAAATTGACATGTGCCCACGAAGTTATATACGCACTATTTAAAAATATTAGAAAAAGTTGGCTTGGCACTAGGTGAAAATTTTTTTTTTACTACTTGCTTATTAAACATTTTTTATATAAACTTGTCTAGATCTCAGCATACATAGTTATGAACAATAATATTTTCTCAGTTGATAAGTTTTT
The DNA here is from genome assembly GCA_030620095.1 of Kuschelorhynchus macadamiae. NCBI lineage: Eukaryota > Metazoa > Arthropoda > Insecta > Coleoptera > Curculionidae > Kuschelorhynchus > Kuschelorhynchus macadamiae. Next base: position 1,096,616 of record JAUTXW010001351.1, read on the forward strand.
ACACTATAAAACAACATTATTACGTTCAGACCTTTGCCATTTAGTCTGAAATACAACTGTTTATCGAAATGAAACCTCGGATTTCAGAAGGGGGTATTTCGTATTTAAGGTTATGTGACTGTATGTACACTTGGCACCTAAGAATTTTAACTATAAACTTTTATTATTGCAAACAGTGTTTTTTTATTTTTTTATGCAATATTTATATTTTTTACTGCATGTCATGTTCTTAAACTTATTAAAAAACAACAAAGTTTTGTATGATGACCTGTTATAAATTCGCATAGTAAATGCGTATTGCACATTTGATTATTTAACAAAATAGTTTCTTTTTCATCATTTAATCTCTTAAATATTAAAAATTTATTCTTTTTACTAGTAAAATACAGTAAATTAGAAATATTAAAGGTTTAATGTCAATGAGAGCCAAGACAAAAATCGTTTGATGTTTTGCCGGGTGTCTCCTCTTTATAATACGTATTCTTTATACTATATATAATAAATGTCTCTATTTGTTTTCATCCAGTGCTAGTTGAGATCCGCATTTTTCGAGCACCTTATTATTTATTTTGCTTATTGCATTTGTCGTATTGCTGATGATTGAAAAATTACATTTTGTTTTGCTGAAGATACATACCAGAAAAATTAATGTTAGGGGTTATAATATTCATATATATCCAAGTGCATAAATTGTTAACAGCTAAAGTAACAAGACGGTTTAAACCGTAACCTACAAAGTAGAAAGAAAATGTTCTGTGTTTTTTTTTTTTAAATAAATATTCAAACTGATATTATTATCATGACATATTTAAAAGTTTTCTTTCTTTTAAAAATCGTTATACTTTCTTGCATTTAATAGACAACTAGCTTATTATTAAAAGAATAACAGCTAGTGAGCCTTCTAGGTACGTGAAACACTTTATATGCGAAAAAAAGTTTAAACCTGTTCAACTATAATCATTTAATAGAAACTCTCTTTGATGCTACAAATACTTTCCAGTTGTCCTATAATATTTGTCTTCTACATAACGATTTTGTACACTTTCCTCATACTCATGGACAAATACTCCTAGTTTGTATATATAGGGCTCCATATTATGGAAGCATACTAATCTAATAAACTTCTAACTAACGAAAAATATAAAATTTCTAGGCGCCTATATTATTCAAAACTTTTGGTATTCCTAAATAGGCACTGCAAACAACGTTATTTATTCTTTAGCCGAAAACGCCAATTTTTTTTCAAACCACACACCCAAATCCTTAAATTCTGTTTCACGGGCCATACTATTTGTTTCAATCTTATAGTCAATAATTAGAGGATCGCAAATTTTAAATTAAAATACTATCTTACAGTTGGATATACTAAAATTGAAATTATTTAATTTATACTAATGAGGCACCGAGCTGAGATCCTTTTTTATGAAAGCACTAAACGAAAATACCCTACGTAACCACTTATCAGCATACAAGAACACCTCTTAATGCTGAACGGAAACCGTAAAATCATTGAAATAAATTAAGCAACAGAGGATCTAAGTTTTTTCCCTACGGTACACTCGATTAACTATAGAAAATAGTAGAATTTTTAATTATTATTGGCACAACATACATGTCACGATCATGTAAATATGATAAAAAAAATTATTAAATTATGTGGCGAACCATCCAGTTGAACTTTGTAAGTTCTTTAGGAAGTTTATAATGACTTGAACTATCAAATGTTCTGTTTGTGTAAATCACATCCATTTGTTGCCTTGCACACAGAACATCCGCCAAATATTGACTGTCTCCGACTAACTTGGAAATGGTGCAACGTAAAGAGAAGAAGCCATGTGGTTTGACAGAGATAGCCAGTTCAAGATGATTACATAACTGATTACAAATTATCGATTCAAACAATTTGGCCTATAAACATTATATAGAAATAGTTCTATGATTATCCACGATTGATTTATTACCCAATTTAAATATAGAGCCAATTTCCAATTTTTTGCATATATTCGGAAAAATGTCATATGCTATACTTAAATTAAAAATTGTTTTCTATCGAATAATTAATTCAACAATGCATGCTCTAAAGATATATCCGGGAATTCCAGCAGGGTCTAATGAGTTTGAATTAATTTCTTGGCTGCAGTAATTATTTCTTCCTCATTAAACTTGTTGAGAGTTAGGGAGCTATTAATTAGACATTTATTTAAGTAGTATTCATTAAATTCGTTTATTTAACAATCACAATCAGAAATAAACTAAATTAAAAACTGTACGAAGTCATCAGCAATCTCCCTGGCACTTTTAAGTAATTAGATTAGGCAATTTTAATTTTTATTGCTATTATATTTTCAAATTTTCTTTTATATTTAACTTTGTTATAATTTCTAAAAATGTTAAGATAGTGCCGTCTACTTTTTAAATCTAATACAATTGTTGGAGTATAGCAGTTGGATTATTTATTACAGACCCTAACACTTGACACTGTTTGGTGGATTATATTCAAAAGTATGTTTTAAAATTAACTAAATTACAAATTTACAACATGTTTATATTCACTTAGGATATTCGATTAGGTATCACGTATCAAAGTCTACAATAGTTAAAAAGTTGTGTTTTTAAAATTATACTGATGGACGTTATTTAATGAACAATCCATTGTTTCATGAATACATCTTACATCATAAAATTGGGTGATGTGAGTCCTCACTGACCAATGGAGTAGTATACACTATTGTGATTTTTGATACCATTAAACTGAATCAAATTAAGAGACACATAAAGCTTTGCATTTGTTGCAGTAACCTTATATTATAATTTAATTGATAATATTGAGGAATATTAAATTCACCGGTAATAACATAATTATTTTCGGAGATCTCTACAAAAGTGTCCAAATAATGCTCTTCATGTATATAAAAATTAGAAGAAAATGTTTTAACACTCTTGTCTTCAAAGTTTCCGTTAAACCGTTCCTTTAAGATAATAGAACAAATTGATTTTTCAAACAGCAATTAGGACTCCTCCACTGTTTTTCTTCAGAGCATTGTTAATTTCACGTCAGTGTACAAAAATCATTTTCATCAAATAATTTCCCACTGATAGCTGAGGAATCTAGCCTAGTTTCAGAACGCACAAATATATTTTATTAGTTTTATTGAGAAATATTGCTTTAGTAATTGTTTCAAAAACGAAAGTGATGCTACCTTAATGGGAGAGGTCCACCTAACAGTATAAGTTTTGTTAAAAAAATCCTCATTTTAATATAGTCTCGGAACTTTGTTGGCGCGCTAACTACCACGCGCTTTTTTTGCAGCAAGCCTAACCGATCCTAACCTAACCTAACTTTGGCCTTAATATTTATCATAATTTTGAGACATTAACGGTACAGTAGTTTAAATTTTAAACAATGTTGTAAATTAATAAAAATTAACTTTAAAATAATTATAATATCCCTAATAAAAAGCATTTTATAGGAAAAATAAATACTCTTGTGAAAGAAGTAGTGATTATGAAAATAACCTATAAATCATCTGTATTGAATTACATAATGTAGAGGCTAATAATATAAACCATGGGAAGAAATTTTGGAAATAAATGAAAAGAAAATCAGTTTTAAATCGGATACTGGAATTAAGTGTAATGTTTTACGTGTATATTAAATTATAAGTAAAAAATACAAAATGAAGAAATAATGCTAAAATATAATATATTTTGGTAGCTATAAATTTAAAAAGGAATAGGTGAAATATATAGATTTTATAGTAGAAGATATGAATAGAATGCCAATTGTTGGATTGAGTGCACGTTTATCTTAAACTTTAGAATATAAATTTAATAAAATTTTTAAAGTAAATGAAATAAATATAATGACTGAAAAAGGTAAATTTAAAAAAAATAACAGTGATTTATTTGAAGAAGTGGGTGAAATTCCTGAAGTATGAATTAAAATTTTAAACAAATTATACTTGTTTTTCTAGTTCTTGTAGAATTTTGCCTGCTAGTATATGTGAAAGTTTAAAATTTGAAAAATAAAAAAATAATAGGAAATAGAGACAAACAAACAGAGTGAGTTAATAGTATTTTTCTTCAACCTTCTTCAAACCTAACTGTAAACTTACACTTTGCTTGGATCCCAGCCAGCTTAATAAATATCTTGTATTTAATCAGTATCCCATCCCAAGAAATTGGGCTAAAATTGAAAGAAAAAAAATAGTGCGATTGAGGTAAATGATGGTTTTAACCTACCAGGTTAATAAACATCTTATATTTGAACAGTATCTTATTACAACCAGTGAGGAAATAGGGATAAAATACAAAACCCTGGATTCATATGAAAGATGGTTTTAACCAAATACGTTTATTTTTAAAAAATACAAATTTAGTTACTTTCATAATACCTTCTAGAAAATATAAATACTTATATTATACCTCAAAACTGAGATTTTTCAAAAGCTGGCGATTTGACGATTTAGACATAGACATCTCTTTTAACAAATTATTTATTGCGGCTAATTGCGAACAAGAACATAATAACTTAATGGCAAGGTTTTTAATAAGAATTAAAAATTACAATATAAAGTTTAGTCTTGATAAATACAATACAAAGTAAAATACCTAGATCAAGAATTTTGGGATAAAGGTTCTACAAACTCTATTTTAAATATGGATCCATTAGGAAATAAAGGAGAAACATTTTCGGGTTTAGGCATGGAAAATGACCTTATAAATTTTATTCAAAATTTTGCTAAGCGCCCCTTTAAGGAAATTCGTAAAGGAAATATATTTCATGATTGGGAAGAACAAGACGTTGCTTTCAGAAATAATTAACACGTTATCAGTAATATCTTTGTAATGAAAATGTTTGACCATGGTGAAATGATCACCATTCATGCTGACACAAGTCAAATTGGTTTAGGAGGTTGACTAATGCGAGACAGTATCCCTATATTTTATTGCTCAGGAAGTTTAACTGATATTCAAAGGGATGGAGTGAAATTATTTCTGTTAAATACTGTTTAAAACATTTTCATCTGTTCTTTTATAGTTGATTTTTTTTGATCAAACTGATCAGAAACCTTTAACTGTAATTCACCAAAATTATATCGCTAGTTAGTGCAAGGCTACAGATTTTAAAAGTTTTATAGTATAAAATAGGGAAATGTTTATTGCTTATTATTCAACTGGGTTTTTGAGACAAATGAAATTTTGAATGAATCAGAATTAAAAGAAGTTGTACATCATTCAAGAGATATTACAAGATCCTCATGAAATACCTAATCTACCTTTCCAAAAAATAATAGTAGGTAATTTAGATTATGATTCTAAACCAACAGTTAATAGTTAAAGAATTTTTTATTTGATTTAAATTAAACCTTTAAAAAATAAATCAGCAAATTAGATAATCAATGTGTTGAGAGAAATTTTTGCTACAATTGAAAATTTATCTGAAAGTGTCGGTGATAATTTATCCTTTAATAGTTTAAACTTGAAATAATTTGCTAAGAAAATAAACATACGACGATATTAGAATATTTGTAGGGATGTGTAAAGATGTTCTTAATAAAAGTGAAGAAACTGCTAATAGTTATTTAGAGTGTTTTTAATAATGTAGGGCTACACTTTTGTGTACCTTAAATATGTCCCCCATCAGAACTTTTATTTAACCAATATTAATAAGGACTAGCCATTACTTGATGAAAATCCATTTTAACTACGTTAACGAAAACACTTGTTTAGAAGTTCCACTTAATTTATTTTACAAAGAAGACAGCACATGACAACAATTTCGTCAGTACTCTGGCTTCTTCAGATGTCAGATCTTAAATAAAAGTGTAACACAAATTGTAGATACTAAATACCTTAACCCTTACTTTTATATTTGTTTATTTCCATAGTAAATAAGTAAATAAAAAAATAGTAAATAAAATTCCATAGTAAATTAAGTTGTTTTACTTTTCCGTTCTACATGTAATATTTCAAAGTTCTCATCGAAAGTATGGTTTTCCTGATTTAAATGTTTAAAGTAATTGGAATTACCTTTTTGCTTCCTGTAGACTGTTTTTTGGTTTTCATTTTATTGTTGTTCGTCCGAAAAGCAACAGTTGTTCCTTTATCTTTAAAAAACTTAGCAACATTTGATGCTATTTATCCTGTATAAGTAAAATTAAGAAGTTAAGTATTTTGTTTGAACTAATTAGTAGGATAAACTAACTGTTATGCTTTTTTATAATTTTTTTTACTATTTTGTCTATGAAGTTTTCACTATAACCGTTATTTACCGCTATTTGGTTTATTACATTTAACTCTTTAGTATAATTTTCATTGCATAGGTATGCTGAAGGATGATAAGAAGTACTGTGTGTTGTAATTTCTCTATGAGATGGTTTATAGAAAATTTGAAACTGGTGTTTATTATTCTTAAGAGTAATTGTTAAATATAAGATATCAATTTCTTTATTATTTTCTAATTCAGCTGCAAAATTTATATTTTTGTGTAAGTTATGTATATAATCTAAAAATAATTTTAATTGTCTGTCAGTATCAGTAAAACCTGACAGTATATCATCAACATACCTATACCAATAAATGACATTTTTACTAATGGAATCATAAATATCTCGGCGGGAAATAAAAAAACATAAAAATAACAACACATTGTTAAAAAATCAATTGAACATAAATAGTTCCCCTTTGTTAAATATTTATTAAGCTTTATCAGAAAATCCAGAATATTTTCCTGTATAATATTCACAAAACCGATTTAGGTATTTAATACCTAGAATTTATGTTATACTTTTATTTAAAATTTAACGTCTGATGATGCCACCATGTTGTCGAAACAATTGTCATGTGTTGTATTTTTTGTAAAATAAATTAAGTGGAAATTTTAAGCAAGTGTTTTCGTTTACTTATTTTATTAAACCGTGTAATAAGAACATCCTCGTCTATAGTAGAATTTTACTAAAAACCATGTGTTGCTAAGATAGATTAAGGAACATTTTGTTATGAAACAGGTAAGGGAAAGTGGTAAATTATAGAAGTGGAAAAGAAAAGTGTGAATTTAATGTTGGAGATTGTTGAAGCGTTTATTTGCAACAAGCTAAAGTTCAAGGCTCAATCTATCTACGGATTTTCTAAAAAAAATCTCATTTTAAGTACCCTCGGCAGAATTTATATCAAAATACTGATTCAGATAACGTATTTTCTAATTTAAATATTGTTAAATGAACCTTTCTATTCATGGAATTGTCTTTAATAAAATAGCTTGTTATATGTCACAGCCAAAGCCTACAGTATTCTTACACATTAGAAGAATCCTATAACCATTTATTTTTTTATTTCAACAAACTTAAAGCTTTTGGTCAAGAAATTGCAAGACTTTGTTTGAGTTGTAACTATTATATCTACAATTTAACTGCCTAGGTTATCTCTTTTTAATCAAAGAACTGGACCGCGCTGTATCGCATGCGATTGCGGAAATCCCGCCAGTATTTTGTAAAAGTGTAAAACATATGTAGAGGATGCATACCAAATTTCCTACCTACATAGGGTAAAGAGGTACACATGTGGACAGTATTTTTCAAAATTAATTATATTTTTATATAACAATTTTTATTTTAAACACAATAACAATTGACTTTACTTGACGTCCAAAAAAATTGTACCTATATTTCATTGCAGCAACTTAAAAAAGGTGTCCACATTTTAAATATTTAAAAAACAATTACAATTATACAAATTCTTTAAAAACTGATAAATTCTCTAAAACCTGATGTTTTGACGGTTTCTTCTAACTTCAAGAATTTCGTCAACCTTAAAAAACTATTTATCTTTTAATTAAAGCTTTGCCACTTAAAAATTTCACATAGTATTCTCTCTTCCGTTTGGGGTTATGTTAACCTCAACAAACAATGTCTTTTTTAGCGTCAATTTTGTCGCAATCTCTCCGTCTACAATATCATCACTGTAATCTGCAAATGCAGGTCTCGATAGATTTATACTAGATGAACTATTATTGTAAAATCTTACAGTTCGTTTCGATGATTTCTTTTTATTTCTCTTCTATAGTTTTGGAGGGTTCGTAAATGCACAAGTGTTTGGCAAAAGTTCGATATTTTTTACAAATTTGAAGGACTAAGCTACACAACTGAAATGTTTGCATTTTCAATAATATCAATTAAATTGACAGCATTGATTGTTTCCATCGGTTGCATAAGAGCTTTGTCCGTGTCATATAAGTACATGGGCAAGTCTCAGGCACCTAGCCCAGGGAAGGACTGCCCCGAAACTTTGAAAATATGTTAATATAGACATGCTTCTTACAACTTTTCGTGAGATTTGACCGCTTGGACCCCCTCTTGAAACGAATTTCTACTTTAGAAACCCCCCCTCAACATAATTTTTGGCTATGTGCCTGATCAGTCTTTTCATAGACCTTGGATATATGTTGGCCAGTAAAATTCCTTATAGGTCGTTAATGTGACAGGATATGAGTCATTAAACTCCAAAGACTAAAAATTTGAGTTAATATGAGCAATGAGGTGGGGGGGAGGGGGAGAGGAAATGAAATTAAGACTAATCAATTTTCTTCACAAAAACAATCCCTGGCAAAATTTTGTTTCATTTATATCGAATGTGCCAAAGCTAGGGATCTGGAATGTGGTTTTGTTTGTGGCAGTTCTGAATAATGTGTAGCTAGTTTACAAGTGTGTCGAGTCTGTGTGTCTACAACCGCCCATGTTCAATAAAGGGTATATAGAAAATAACAAACCTGATTTTCTAAAAACAAAATTATAACATTAAGTCGTGTTTTCCTACACGGTCCCAGTTACGGACGATTTCGACTGAGCCTGAGGACGGCGACTTATTAGCCACAATGTGGGATGGGCGTTTTATCAATATATCGAGAACGGCATGCATCAATAGCGGCATGTCGAATAAAAATAGGTAACAAAATATATTGCCCTCTTAGGTGTGCAATTATGCCGATAGGTAGTCGGTAATATTGATAAGTAGCCGATAACATTTACAGGTACACAAAGGTAAGGACATTTTTTGTCCATAAGAATATTCTATTATTCCACATCCCTAAACAAAGCACTCTAAATGCCGCTGCACACACTCATGTAAGTTGGTTGACGTGGCTGGTACAAGCCACATTCAATGTTCAGATCTCGTGCAGTACAGATCCCTGATGATGCCTTGTGCAATCGAAGGCGAAACGTTGGATAGTATTTGACACCATCTAATCCCAAGAACTATGATTTCTTAAGCAAACTATCTTAAAATACAATGCAATTGCCATCGTAATTAAAATATCCTCCGACACTATGCCACAACAAGAAAAGCCGGCTTTTTAAAAGTCGCCATCAAAAGTATAAGTGTGTGGTGCACTAATAGACACAGACTTTTTGGCTTGTACAAGCCAAGTCGGCTGATTTGCATAAGTGTGTTTAGCGGTCTTTTAATGCTTTTGAATCCGTTTGTTTTTCCAGGGGCTATTCACTCGCTGCTACCGTCCGTCATTCGCCGTTAGTTCGACAGTTATTAACTTGAATTATTTAAATTTTAGAAATTGGCATAACAAGTTGTTTTATAGTTTTTTTTTCTTTTTCACTTTCTAGCTTATCGACGATCAATCAATATCACAATGTATTCCAAATTGATGCTGCCAGCGGTATGTAATATGTTTATTATTGCATAACTAAGTAGGTAATTAATTTAAGAAATTGTACGCCAAAATAAAAACTAAAATCTGCTTGTAAGATTTAAAAATATAGCTATTTATAATTAAAACTCAATATTTCAATTTTATTCTTAGTTCAGCTTTAGAGAAATTGAAACAAATACCACTTTCATACAATTTAACTCAAATTTATTCTATGCTTTATTTTAATAAATAAGTTGCCCTTAGTAAAATTAAAATACGTATACATTTATGATGATTGCTTAGATCACTAACTTACCCGCACTAATATCATAAAATAATAAAATGTCAAAAAATTGGGAAAGTGGAGCAAGCTTTCCTTTTTCCGAATATTTAGTCTAACAAGTCATACAGAGTGTTATAGTTGTATGTTCTTCCGTAAATAAACATGTTTTGTTCTAGAGTTGCATACATACATAGTATGAACATCAGTTTGGAATTACCTGTATTATTTTTAGAAAAATCTTGAAGTACTACAAACCCTAGAGAGGGCCAAGTATGGGACCGATTTTGTATTATAAGTTGCCTATCTATATAAACAAATTGACCAATCTATGATTTTAATGTTAATTACCTTTAGACAAACTAGAATTGATTAGACGTAGAATATTTTATAAGCAAAAACCGCATTTAACTACCCAGGTTTAGGAGTTATTCCAGGGGCGTGGAAGGGCAGCATATAAACTGTTAGCAACAACATGTTTTATCTAACCAGCATCGAATTGGTTAGTCAGAGGCTAAAGTCTTTCGCAGGATGCAACATTGGCGAATAAGGAAATTTACTCAAGCAGCCTTTATCGCAGAGAATCAAGGCGTATTCAGCCAATTAAGTATAGACATCCCTAACATCTGTAGGCCACCCACTGTGTAAGACAAAGTATTTATACCTATACCCACAGTCGAAATTCTTGATTTAATTTTCACAGTCAAACTCCCTCTGAGTGGCGCCTCTTCGTTGCTATAGTCGTATATATAAATATAAACAACTGGCCAGAAATTATACCGCGATCTCTTGTCTTATTTATATGTTTTAATAAATGGTGACATATTTTTTCCTCTTCATATATCATTTCTGGAAGGCAGTTCTATCCTGATATTTATTAGTCGAGCGCCAAACGAAATGACACAACAAACGCTAAAGCACTCGAGAGTACTTTAGCGAGTGGCGGATTGGCGAACCGTGGAACTGTGCATTTCACAGTTAAGGTTTGGCGAGTCGCCGGGTGGTAGAGAAATGTAGAGGCGCGCGGTCATGTATGAATTATTTAAAAATCATTTACTAACAAATTGACAGGTTCCAGCCTTTATAATCTGAGTGATAAATTCATCTTTAGAATGTGCTTGCGTATTTAAAGGTTGATCTAGGTCTACAATTGAAGGTCACTTTAACATTCCAGATACTTTTCAATATCCATAATATATCTTTTAGGGATTCGTTCGGCCTCTAACATGTCATCAATTTCGGAAAGTAATCGTATAAAGTGATAAATATTTTTCATTTTCCCTACATACTTTTTAAACACAGCGATTCGCCGATAGTTCAATGATATATGCATTTATCGTCACGCCGGCCCCGGTATCTAGGGAGTTGTTTGTTAATACGACTATAGCAACCCTTCCGCTATCCAGCGGCCGGTCGACTATGAAACAGAATTCCGGCGAATCTCCAAGCGGGGGCCGATTAGGATGAAACAGCTCCCTAAAAACGAAAATATTTTTACTTTAATAACGACCAGCTCTTTTAAAAAATTATCCAACACTATTTTACAAGAATAAATTTTTATTTATTTTCAGGTGGAACACGCACTATTTGTTTTATTTCTGTTTATGTGATACATTTTGTGAAATTAAAAAACTATACAAATCATTGGCGTATTTTTTTTAATAAATATATTTCAAAAATATCCAATGCCATATTTCAAAAAACAGCGAAATACGTCAAATCTCGTTTATTTATTTTTTGTATACAGACACAGCAGTATGAAACATCCCTCCAAAAAACGAAAATAGTTTTTTTTAATTAATTTAATTTTCAAGCGGTAATAGTTAAAAACTTTGAAACGCGTTAAATTTATTATGTAACATAACAGAAATAGCTGTAGCTTTTTTTAGGTTTTATCGTTCCTCCTCCGCCCGGTGAAGTACTCTCCGGCTAACCTCGGTTGTAGCGTCGGTTCTGGAGCACGACTATGAACACGAGTGTTAGTCTGCACACCTCCGTGTACTTATAAACGCCTGGCACATGAGAAATACATAAGTTAGTAGCTTACGAATTGCAATTTGGTCTCCACTTGATAACGGTTGGAAATACAAGCCAACCGAAACACTGTAAATAAATAAAAGCAATAAAAGTCCGGCTCGATTCTTTTATCTAGATGTCTATAGTGTCCACCACTATCAAACTCATCTACCTAATCTGTTTAAATTAACATCTCCTGTAGTACATCACTCAATATTATTCTAAATGTACACCGTAAAAATCTACATTAATTATGTTAACTTTAAATAAATATTCAATATAGAACTGATTAACATTTTTTTAAATTTCCTGCAGTTACTATACAATAATAATTACTAAGGCGGATGGCATGATCTTAACATTCTCGTATTTAGATTGCAAATGACAAAATTTAAACCTAAACAATACAGCATTTCCTGAAACGTTTCAAACTTAGTACCCATTTGGGGAATAGTGAATCAAAAACATGGCACGGATACGGACAAATACGCCTATGTTTGTTTCAGTATTCCTTTACGCGTCCACATGTAGCGGACGTATGCATGGGGTATGCACAAATATGTATATACAATCGACATTTTTGCTTTGAAGTTCCGACAATCGATTGAACATGTCCGCAAGCAAAGGTATGTATTCGTCGTCACAATTATTTATGTCGATACTAAAGCCCACTATTCGCTATTCGTTGATTCGTCTATTCGTTCGTTCGTCCACATAGTGTTGCGAGTCCGGTTCATCCCTTCGATTCTATTTTGAGCGAATAATCGAGCAGGCTTTGACCTCCGCGAACCGAATCCGAATCAAATCTCTTATTTTTTTATGTATTCTCACACAATAAAATGTAAGAAATGTATGCGAAGGAATTAAATAAAAATCGATAAATAATGTGAATGAAATATTCGTCAATTCCTTGATTCGCCAATTCGTTCATTTATATGAATTGACAAAACGAATGAAAGAATCGAACCGACGAACCGAACCGAATAGTGAGTAGCCGGCATAGGCGAACTCATCGCGCGTTTTCACCGTGCCACCGTATTCGTTCTAATAATGTAAGGACGTAGCCGATGCACGCATCGGACAAGTGGCCCTTCTGAAACGTACACTATAGAATGCTAAACATTCCAAATAGTACGCATTCGCAAATAACGTCATAAAAGTATCAAGTGAAATAACCCCGGGATAATCAGGTAAATAAAAATAAAAAAAGCATATACAATGGTAAAACGATTTCAGGTCGAAAAGAAACATAATACATACATATAACAAAATTACACAAAATCGACGTGAACAAGGACAAACAGAAAACATCACAAAACCAATCCGCTTAACTGATTTTTTAGCTACAAAGTGCTGAGCTTAAAAATGCCATACTCCGGGAAGTGACGATTGTAGTTGCATACTAGCCGGTCAACAAATGCGCTAAGCCCATAATTTGTACGGTGGTATCTTTCTAAAAATAGTTGACATTGTCTCGTTCTCCTAATAGGAACCAAAAATGAGACCAACTCCAGCAATATTTCACAGTCAATGCCTCCATTGAGCAATTTGTGTAAAAAAGCAAGAAGTGCCTTCTTTCTTCTAAAGTCTAGTGTTTGCAAGACACAAAGAACAGCTCTTGTATCATATGTCAGACCTTGATATGAAAAATTAAATTTATATAAGAGGTATTTTGCAAATCTGTTTTGTGCCTTTATGATTCTGTCAATGTGACACTGATATAAAGGACTCCATACTGCAGAACAGTATTCCAAAACGCTCCTAATCATTGAGTTATAATGACACCCAATTGCTTTAGTATCAGTCGCATGCTTTGTATGTCGTTTTATAAAGCCCAGCAATCTAAAACCCTTAAGTAGAATGCTATCAATATGCAAATTAAAAGTTAAATTTTCATCAAAAACAACACCCAGATCGGTGAAAGAAGTAACAACTTCAAGATGTACATCATCTATGAGGTAAGTAAAGTGCATGGGATTAATACGTTTATGGAAATGAAGCACTTTACATTTAGAAATGTCAAGATGCAGATAATTAGTGTGGCACCATTTGACAAGTCTTTTAATGTCAGACTGCAGTAGATTAGAGTCAGAGAAAACCGGTGAAAAGAATTTTAAGTCATCTGCATATAATATACATTTAGACGTTTTAAAACAAGACACTATATCGTTTATAAAGAGTAAAAATAAAATTGGTCCAATATGTGAACCCTGCGGAACACCCGACGTTACAACAATCTCTCTGGAAGCTGAGCCAGACAAGTTGACCTGCTGACGACGATTAAACAAATATGATCTGATCCACTTTAGATAGTTTCCACAAAAACCAATTTGCTGCAATTTTCATAATAGAAGCTGATGGTAAACACTGTCAAAAGCCTTAGATATGTCAGTGTAAATAACATCAATCTGTTGGCCAGCCCCAACCGATGTCATTAAGTAATTCTGAAATATTGCAAGATTTGTAGTCGTTGAGCGACCTCGATAGAAACCATGTTGCATAATCGTAATGTAGTGTTTTAATGATTCAAAGATATCATCGGTGATAATTGCCTATTGCTTTGGTAGGTGTGAAAGTAAAGAAATACCTCTATAATTCTTTATATCGCCTTTATCACCAGATTTAAAGATTGGCAAGAGAGTAGAAAACTTCCAAACTTTAGGAAAGGAACGTAGGTTGAAGGATCTCTGAAAGATTAAACACAGAGGCTAAGACAATGACTGACAACATCTTACCAATAGAATAGTGAGGATTCCATCTGGACCAGCCTTCTTGGAGAGGTCAAGGCCCTTTATTTCATTACAGATTTCTGCCTTGGTAGAACAATACGTTGATAGTAATTTTCCCGAACAACCTATGGGACCATTCTTACTAAAATCCAAATTGGGGTGGTGAGAATAGCAGGACTTAAAGTGAGTAGCAAAAGCATTTGCGATGTTGTTTGAACCAATAATTTCCTCACCTTCTTAAGTTACGTACAACTGTCCAAAAATATTTTATGTTTTCTGGGATAAGTAATTCAGTTTGTGTCACATATGTAAGATAACCTATATCGGCTCGAAGTTTAACCTCACGTCGTTTGTCAGAATATGCTAAATAATCGATATGTTGTTCAGTCCTCTTATATTTTTTGTAAAGGCGATTCTTTTGCCCAATAAGCTTAACTTAAATGATGGTCAAACCATTTTCGATATTTACTATGAACAACGATCTTCGTGAGGACATATCTATTAATACCCTGGAATAAAACCTCATAAAAACGCTTAACCATACTGTCCATGTCCGATTCAGTCGATAAGAAAGAACAGTCATACTGCTTATAAAAATGATTTAAGTTGGAGAAATTCGCTTAATGAAACTGATAAACACTCACTTCATTGTAATTTTTAATTGGAGGAACATATTTAATTTTGTACTTCACTTCGATCGCTGGATGATATGTATGTATATGATATGATATATTTACGAGTTGAAAATCAGAAGGTGAAATCAAAACACTAACGAAGTCATCAGCAAATGTTAGATCTAAAATTCTGCCCATGTGATTGCGTAATGAATTCCATTGTTGCAATTCAAGAAAACTCGTAGATAGAATAAGAGTTTCGGAAGCCAAGGATGATAAAGATTCTTTCGCTAAGTGATTGCGCGGCTTTAGTTTTACGTCTTTACATTGACTGTGACGTCACACTATTATAAATATCTCCGATACAGCGAAAAATGAGTCGTTACCTAATTAGACTCACGGTTCGGCGAGTTCAAGTAGCCCACCTGATACTCTTCTAACTCATTTAGTATTTAGTTCTTGTAAAGTAAAGATCCCTCAATATGACTAGTGTATTGAAGGCGAAATGTTAAAGAGTAATTCCAATATGACATGGTTTCACTCCAAGAACCATGATTTTTTAATTACAATTCCTTGTTCTTCTTCTAGATTCTATATCTGTTGAAATTTATATACACTGTAATGATTTCAATAGAAATAGGGCATCCTAATTACGTTACACGTGGAAACTATAGTTACATCGAAACACGATTTGATAAGCACAGGTCACGTATAAAAAGCAGACCTAAATCTTTCCGAGCTCATTCAGTGTTCCCATCTCGTGAAGAATTTCTGAAGATGCCTTGTAAAATCAAAAGAAAAGCGTCAGATAATGATTTCATTTTAAAACGGTCTTATTCCAAGAACCATGTTTTCATAATTGACCGAACAACTTAGAGTTTCCGTTCTACGTTAAGTTCTATTTTAAGCAAACAACTACCCTTCAATTTATCAAAAAATATTAAGGTACCGGAAAATAATACATATTAGCTTTTTTGCAAATACTAATATCTTTTTAACAATCAGTTATTAACAATACAGTGCTTTAATAACTTTCTTTTAAAGCCTTAAAAATAGTTTCAGAATACGATGAACTACCCCAGATAACTGCTCCATAACTTAACAGAGATTGAATATTGCTAAAGTATACTGTAACTAAAACATCCGTACGAAAAGATCTTTTTAACTATCTCAAAAGGCATATCTGATTACCCAACTACTTACACAAATCACTAAAATGTTGGTGCCATTTCAGACCGTAATCTAAAATGATCCCCCAAAGATTGACATGTTCACCCGTTATTAATCAATTATTAAAGCTGAAGTTAATTATTGCTGGTAAACCAGTCTTCAGCGGTTGGCAAAGAAAGTGTAATGTTAACTTTAATTTCATTTTACATTTTGCCGAGTATCAAAAAAGTTGCGTAATCAGCGTATAGTATAGTGCGATAAAATAGCATATTAACACTTAAGTAATTAATATAAATGATAAAGAGTAGCTGGCCCGAATGGAACCCTGAGGTACGCCATTGGATATTACTTGTTTATCTGATAATTGACCATTCACCGAGACAAACTAAGACCGGTGTATTAAATACGATTATATTAAGGCATGGGGTGAAACAGCTATCCCAATAACCTATAACTTCTCAATCAAGATGGGGTGAAATGCACAATCGAACGCCTTATTAAGGTCGCATAAAACCGCAGTTCACAAATCACCCCCATCCAGACCATCGACTATGTGGCTCACTACCTTAAGGATTACCTGAATAGTAAATTGACCACCTATAAAGCCACACTGATCGTTGGAGAGTAAAGCAAACTTATTCAAATAAGAGATAAATCTACCTTTAACAACTGCTTCAATCACTTTACCAAATAACGAAAAAATAGAAATCGGTTGGTAATTGTCGATGTTATTTTTGTTACCCTTTTTGAACACAGCAAAACCTTACTAATTTTAATAGTGTTGGGAAAATTGCCTTCCACAATTTTTTTTTATTATTATTGTCAGTAATGAAGCAACAATATGTAAAGCATTTTTTAAAATAGTGGTATTTATCTCGTACCTATATAACGAATTTAGAATTATTAAATTTATTTATAACATTTAAAATTTTATTTTCGCATACGGACATCAAAAAAAAAAGATGATGAAGGTCGATGTAGTCTATTTAGGTAATGCAAACAATTAGCAGTTGTCTTTAGGAGAGAGCCTGTAATTGTACTAGAAATAGTACAAAAATAATTATTAAAAGTTTCTGGGTCAATGTTACAAGCAATGCCATTTGTATTACTATTAGATTTACTTTTTATAAGCCTCCAAGCAGGGACAGATGGGCTCTTTCAGACCGGTCCGAGCAATAGCCCCAGGCAACCGGCCCATAGCCCATAGGAAAAAAAATAAGTTTTTCTAGGCACTTCGTGGAGAAAATTCTAAGGATAAGTGGCGCATGCATTTTGAAACATGTTGCATTTAAGTATGGCGAGACAGCAACAATGTACGCAGCTTTTACAAAGAGTTTCTTCCACTCCACGTTGCCATTTATTGTCTAAGTTTACTTGAAATATTGTTTAAGCTATTTTCGGGTACACCATTGTTTTTTAGGTCAAGAAAATTTATTGGATTAAATATTGCTATATCTGAGCATAGAGACATTTTTTATGCGGTTTTTCAATTGAGTAATAGCGTTGTCCATTATAACATAAAATACATCGATTTTGATTTTTTTTTTGTATTAGCCTCATCCGAACACTTTTCATCAAAATGCTTTTTTGCTTTTCTAATCCTATTCGAAGAGGCTTCGAATGTTTCAAACTGACGTTGAGTCTTTTTTAATTCAATAAGTTAAGTATTGGTCATAGAATTTGATTTTAATAAATTTAAGCCTTTAGTTTGCAGCTACCTTGGGAACGGGCCAGTAATTGAAAATCTTTTCAAAAATACTCGACAAAGGAACATAATTTCATACTTAAGAAATCTAACTTTTATATTTTTAGCAGTAGAATGAATGTTTAAGTTTTTTGAAATACTGGATAAGGCTTCCAGGATATCTAAGTGCAACGGACAATCTCCAAAGACTTTTTGATAATTGATCTGCCATTTTGTTTTAAGTTTAGCCATTTGACTATTAAAGTATTCTAACGCGCCCTAAATACATCAATATTCTTATTTAAAGAATTTAAAATCGTCAGGAGCATCTAGACTGTAATCTCATTTTGTTATCTGAAACATATTGATCTACTACTTCGACTTCTGCTACTTCCATCGTTTCATTAGTTTGTAGTACGTCTAAAATCCTTAACAAACCTAAGGGTTACTTTTTAACAACAGAACTTTGTGATAGACAGCCACAAACAATTTATGAAAATAGAATACTGATATTTAAAATTGCCATCTGATTAGCAATTTTTTAAATTATTCTCTACTATTACAATAAACTCCTCGACATGTCATAAACCAGAATTTTTAATGAACTTGTTACCGATAAATAAGAACCTATAGATTTAATAAGAAATCTATTTTACGTGCTTATTTAGTATCCAGCATTATTTATATTGGCAAGAGTTCTACATGATTTTTCTGCATCAAATATAAAATTCGTGAATGGATTTGACATAAATATTGAATTATATATTAAAAACACCAAAAGCAGACACAGTATTTTCTGCTATTCGGGTGTTCCATCCAGAAATATGAAACCAAGTTTTATTGCAACGTTGGAATTTCGCTAGCCTAGTGCAGCATCTGAACATGGTGTAGTTTATCGGATAATTATTTTCAAATTTTACGTAATTCCATAACTTTCCTATTTTAAATTTTGTTATAAAAAATTTTAAGACAAAATTTGAAGTACTTTTCTCGAATTATCTTTTAGATCTCTCAGGAAAAAAGTCCCATCTCAATCCTGACAAACAGTTGCTAGTGTCTAAAATTCATTTTACCTAGCATATTTTATACTTAAAGTCAATTATTTTCGAGAGGTTGACGTTTGCCAATTAACAAATTAATATTTTGAGGCGCTGCGCGTTTGTATAATTTACACGTACTTCCATATTACCACACTAGGGTGCATAAATCGTTAAGCTTCTGTAACATATTTGGTTTTACAAATCCCTCGTGTTTTGGGGACCCTAGGATGTTAAGATGTTGGAATGAAAACAAAATGTAATTGCTGTCAGATGCAAGCCTGCATAGCGGAGTAATTAAATATAAAGGTCTCATTCAAAAGATCTGCGTTCCGATCTTCGTGTGGTGGCACTTTATGTATTGAATACGTTCATGCTCAAGTTTTGGTTTTATATGATTTACATTTATTTTAAAATGTAAATCATACAAATATAAATTTCTATTGCATTAAGGAAATCAGTTTTGATACAGATTAATATAGATATTTTGCTACATAGCTGGATAGATACTATTCATACCGCAAAGGCACAAGATAAAAAGTTCCAAGGTTAACAGTGGGTTAGGCTCAGGCTCCTAACTCACACCGTTAAAGTTATAACATAAAAATGCATATAAAAAGTACACAAGCTCGACGAACTGTGCACTCTACATAGTATCTTGATATGCGAGGGTGCCCGATCCACGAAGTATTACATAAATTCCGCGGTTTACGCTCTCTAGTTCTGTACAATAACAACACGTGCAAATATGCAAACGGGATAACAATAAAGCTAACACAATTTTATTTTTATACACCCTCTTATGGAGAAATACAAATGTTGGTATGTTTCGATAGTAAGTATTTAAAAATAAGTTAATTTAACAAAGGAAAGGTTCTATAAACGTATGCGTATACTCCAAGGTATTTTGTTTTGATTATACAGAGTTAGCTAAGCAGTGTTTTTTTGCGAAACTTTGAAAACGCTTTAAGGTTATGCTATTTCAATTTTATAGACCTACATAAAACCTTTAAAATTATTTAAATTTTTTGTTCCTTTATGCATATAGGTACCTCACTTCTCCATAGTATATTTTTTCATAAATGCAGATTTTTTCCGGATTTCTTGACATCGTTGTAAAATAATGAAAAATTAAATGTGGAGTAATATACAGGTTGTCCCATTTGCTATAACGAGGCTCATTTTTTAACCTTCCCACTGTAATTAGTATCTTTTTAGTGAATTATGAAGGTTCAAATAAAACCCTAAAACCTTTGTGTTTAACAATTGTTGATGATTTCGATTACAAAACCTCTTAGTTCCATTTAAAATACAACCCAAAACCCTGTACGACATTGCTTTTTTCCGAATAACATGTGTTCTCAATTCCGTTGGTCTGTCTATCTGTCCCGAAAACTAAGGGTTATATGGGGATGACATGATAATATTTTGTTAAAAATGCAGTATGGCAAAACAAAATGACAGCCTAGTGAAATGGTAATGCACAAAAATCAAGCATTATGTAGGAGTCAACTGGTAAAATCTTGATACGAATCCAAGAAGGAACAAAATGGCTGCTACTTCTTGGACTACTTAATGGACTGTTTTCAAACTGTGTGGTACAATTAATTAATTAATTTGATACCGTGAAAAAATGACCCTCTTAGATTTTACATCTGAAAATTTTTCGCGTCCCTAGATGCCAAAAAAATACGTTTTATGAATTCCGTCGGTCTGTCTGGCGGTTTGTCTGTCTATTAGCTCGCGGCATAGCTTAAAATTTACTCATCAGATTGACTTCAAGTTTTAGTCAATAATTCAAAGGTCATATGGATATGACCTGGTAATATTTTTGTAAAATTTCACTATGCCGGAATAAGAAGGACACCTAGAGAAACGTTAAAACTGCTATTTCTAAAAAAACTAATCCAATTTACTCAAATTTTGCACAAAAATCAAGTGTTACATAGGAATGAACTGGTAACATTTTGGTATGAATATAAGACAGCAAAATAAAATAGAGTCTTAATAAAATATGTATTTAAAAAAATCGACTTGAAGAAACTACGTATTAGAATAATTTCAAAATGTGTGCAGGCATTAGGTGTGTTATAGAGATAAACTAGTAAAGTTGTGGTAGTGGTAAAATTATTTTCTTTAAACTGGTAAAGTTCATCATCAAGTTCAAATCGTGAAAAAAAATTACCATTCCAATTGACCTTAAATTTTGGTCCAAAATGAAAGGTCATACAGGGATAAGCTGGTAACATTTTGGTAAAAATTCAATATGGCAAAACAAAATGGTAGCCTGGTGAAATGTAAAAAAAAAAATTACTAAAAAACTACTTATCCATTTTATCTAAAATTTTCCGCAAAAATCAGGTATTATGTAGGAATCAACTGGTAATTTTTTGGTACGAATCCAAAATGGCGGCTTAATAAAATATTAAAAAATTCAGTCTGAAAAACTACTTAATCAACTGATCTCCAATTGTGTGCCGTAACTAATTGTGGTATAGAGAAGAACTTGTAAAATTGTGCAACTAATTCAAGATGGCGGAAGAGAAATGGCGGTAGCGTCTCTAAATGCCAAAAAATATTTTTAATCAATTCCGCGGTCCGTCTGTCAGTTCGCGGCAACCACTCATTAGAGTTTTGGAATATGCCGGACCAGATGGCCGCGTAGGGAAACGTTAAAAAAAATAACATATTGGCATGAATATGATAGTAAAACAAACTGGCGACATTTTAGCTTTCATGCACATTATTTATAAAAGAAAAAAAAATTGAACTTATTGCTATGCAACTAATAATTTCTTGCGAAAAACAAGCACATTTTACGTTCTAACTTACTGTTAAATACTGGCTGAAATTCTTGTTCTCGATGCTATAGTTATGTATTGAAACCGAGGCAGATATGTCTTCATTTAGTTTTTTTAACCCTATATCAAGAATTTTCTAGTCTGTTGTTCAGCCTAATTGAGACTTAAATTAATCTATGTTTTTCTGTTGTTATGTTGGTATTAAATAGTTGACTAACAGAAAAATTAATATTAAAAAACTGATTAAGATGTATGTAATATATAATTAATAACCTTCATTCATCAACAGGTTTTTTTCCAACGAAAAAAATTTGGTTTGTCGTTACTCACTACAGACTGGTATATTGATTTGATAACGTACAAAACAAAACCTATAAAAGCACGTTTAAGCTATGTTAATTACTATTACTATCGTTATGATTAGTAAAATTGAGAAGATTTTCGTAAATAGAATTAAGATCCTATGTGTCGTTGTTTTATTTAAAAATGAGGTTTTAAATATATTTCTACCATCTCTAGAAACAGTCTCTTGTTATAATTGGCCTTACATAATACTTCTATTACATTTTAATTAAATATGTGCCCTTATTGGTTAGCTTGATGTATTTTTCCTTAACCTACAGTCGCTTTTATGTTAAGTTATTTTGTCTTTTAAGGCTCTGGATGTTTGACCTATATATACCCCGTCACGTTCGGAACAAGGAATACTATATAGAATTTGATGTCTTTTATATTTCACGCCTGACTGACTTAACTTACTAAAAATATTACCATCTATTTTGTTGTGTTTAAAGGCAATGTTTATAGATGGATCAAACTTAAACAATTTTTTAGTTGAAATTTATTTTATATTAAGGTAAAGTAAAATAGTAACTTAGATAATTTTGAGAATTAAATGTTGACGTCAAGTTTATTCCATTATTTCTTTATTATATTATATTATATTAATTTTTTAATGATTTTTCTGAGAGAATGTCATACAATTTTCTTTAGGTTATTATGTAATAAACTGGGGTGAGAGATTCTTTCAATCCCTGTTTTTAGAGCTAATGCAAGGTTGATTTTGATCTTTTTAGGATGATTGGAATGAACATTTAAATATCCACCAGAACTTGTTGGTTTTACATACCAGTCGAGTATAATATGTTTTTTTCTCATTCCTAACAAGTTTAGGGTCCAAAAAAGGAACACTGTTGTTGGTTTCCCTTTCGTAAATTAAATCTATCGGTTATTGCTATTAAATATCTGCAGTACCTCCTTTACCATCTTTACGGACACAGAAGTGATTAAGTCATTTATGTATTTTTTTGTAAACGGTAATTGAAAAGATGCCAAACTCTGGAAGCAGAGTATTATGCTCCTTTATAGTTGGGGAAACGTACCGCTTACAATGTACAAAATAAAAGACAAAAAGTAGTAAAAAAACTACCATTTCGGTGTTACTAGGGCAAGTGGTGAACGAATTAGAACTGATGAGATAAATATCCGAAACGCCTTCAGAGTTTATAGTATATTCCTATATAAAAAGAGAAAATTTTAAGGAGGTTACCATAACATGGTGAAGGACAAAACGCCACAACAAATGTAAGCCACACACGGCTTTCCTATTTAAAAGATATGCCTAGCCCTTTTTGCAATCCTGACCGAAAAAAGATAAGAAAATGCTAAAGGTCGATTTCGGTTCATCAGTGTTAGAAACTTGATTATGACTGCAAGTAAGAGCAAACAGGTCGAAAAAGAGGCGAACATCATTTGGCAAACTTCATAATCCAAACAAGCAGCTTTTAAATGGAAAACATGACCATTTTTTGGTTACGTAATTATGGAAATTACAACAAAATTTTAGTAGTTAGAAAATGTTGCAGAATTCTTAGGGACGTTATATTGTATCGCTCCTTTTTCGGGATGTAAAACCTATTTTTCCGGGTAGTACAAAAATCGTTTATAAAAATGTTTTATGCACTGAGGGCAGATTATTAAACTTTTAGTACTTTTTATATACCTCATCACTGTATAGAAAAGTCTGAAAACATATCAACTAGTCTAAAAAGTAGTTTTTAATGCCTCCAGTAAGACAGGAAATAATTGGTCGTTGAATGACAGCTTGTTAGTTGGCCCTAAATTACAACAGGGCATTTGTTCAATTCTTCTTAATTTTCACTTGCACAAAATTACTTTAACCGCTGTACCGTCAAATTTTGTCGCTTTATCGTCTCACCCTTCGCGTTGAAAGGCATTTGTATCAAATTCAAGAGAAGATCCCTCTAATCAATGGTATTATATTTGTACATTAATCGTGCAGATGTGGCCTCTTGAGGGGCTTTCGAGTTGCGAGATCATAATTTATTTTATGAAGGTCCGAATTATTTAACACTTTCTAAAAATCTCTGGACGCAACTTAATTATGGGCCTCCCCCTGAGTTATATTACGAAGAGAAGAAAAAACAAGCAATAACCGCTTTATCTCTCAAATCTAACTCTATTCCAGATAATATATTTGATATAAATTTAATAAAAAGTGTTCTTTACAATTTATAAAGCGTATAATTGCATACATTTTAAGATTTTTTACAATATAAAATGTAAAATTAAAAAGCAGCTTGTTGAAATGTCTAATATTAAGAGTTATAGGGAGCTACATAATGGTTTGTTACATTTTTTGGTGAAGCATATACACATGTCGTATTTTCTAACGATGTTGCGTTAATTCGCACCCAACCAAGGCTATCCAAACCCTTACAGAAACTCAATTTTTTCTTAGATAACGTAAATGTTTTACGGTTTGGTGAACACTTACATTTTTCATCTCTAACATGTGACAAAAAATATCCTGCTTTATTGCCACAAAAACATCCATTAACCAAATTGCTTAGTTTCACCTTGCATATAAAATTTTTACATGCTGGTGTTCAATGCCTTATGTTTTTATAAAACCAACATTTTTTGATTATTTCAGCTAAAAGAGCTATACGCGGTGTTTTGTCAAATGTTATAAAGTAAAACCTCAACCGCTTACTCCTTACATGGTAATTTATCTACACGGCGCGTTTTTCAATTGAAATGTTTTTCACCCTCTGAGGTTGATTATTTTGACACTTTCGATATAACAAAGGTTAAAACTCGAGGGTTGAAATCCTTGAAAGACTATCTCTGTTTATTGATGTATATACCTACATTTGGAGCTGGTCAGTGATCTTACTGCTGACGCGTTCACTGCGGCCTTACGTGGTTTTGTCTTTCGCCGCGTTTTTTGTAGTTAGACACTTATATTGACACTGCTACTAATTTTATATGCGCAAATAAACAACTTCTTTAGTTTGACTCTGATCAGCCTATTACTTGGAATTTTATTCCCCCTTAAAGTCCAAATTTGGCGGACTTTGAAAAAAGTCATTGGATCTCAACTGCAAACTTATGAAGAATTTTCGACTATTCTTTGTGAGATTGAGAGGATCTTAAATTCTAGGCCTCTTACCCCATTCTCCGGCTATCAAAACTAGCAATAATATTCTAAAGCAGCCTTTAAACCAATTGTGCCATTTACCGGTCTCGTGCTCGGAAAATGCATATTTTTTAGGACACGTAGCACTTGACAATACCGACAGCACTTGTCAAACGGCTATTTCTTAAGGAATTACACGCACAAATATACAAAGAATTTTAAAAGATCGTAAGTTTCACCTATACAAAATAAAACTTGTTCTCGAACTTAATAAAGGCAATCATGATAGAAGATTGGAGTTTTGCTAAGAAATGAGCCAACGTTTAATCATCAATCCAAATCTGTAATTTAATATTTGCTTTTTGGATAAGTGTACGTCCTATTTACGTGATGCTGTAAATAGACATTGTTGCCGTTACTGGAGTGACTCGAATCCATATTTGTTTCGAGAGGTACACTCGCAATATCCTGAAAAAATAAATGTCCGGGCCGGCATATTTGGAAATAATTTTGTAGGACCTCTCTTTATTCCTGGAAACTTGATGGGCGAGTTATACTTACTTGGACATGTGTAATAGAGCCACTAATTATATATATATATATATATATATATATATATATATATATATATATATATATATATATATATACTAGCGGGTACCCGCGACTTCGCGTAAATAACTATAATGAAAGGAATGTAGAGAGGTACTTAGATCGCCTCATTTGAGTACCTCTTTGTAAATCACGTGTGTTGTTGCATTCTCTGACTGTAAAATAGCCAAGCTACTACGCGAACTTACCCTTTTGTTGTTGACCATGAGAAAAACAATCAGAGCGCAAGTCTATTCTAGCTCTACTTAAGGATTTGCCCTTGAGCTTTGTTAATTGTCATGGTGAAACAAAGATTTAAAGGAAACTGTACATTTTTAAACGGAAAAGGATAGTCTGGCTGAATTAAAGGGATACGTGGTATAAAAAGTGTTTCTACCAGACCAGGGTCAGCAATAATAGTAGATTATATTACATTATTTTGTAATGTTTTAACGAGTAGCCGAGTTCCATTACACAATTTTGGTGATTTTAAATTTCGAATAAGCATCATTGATGCCCCCACTTAAAGTTAACGCATGAGGAGGGATTCTTGAAGGGTTTAGAGAGTGTAGGTACTCGACAGGATAATTAACCGCATTTTCTTGGTCTACAACTACATCTAGTGAGTAGTATGTTAATTGAGGAGCAGTAATTTTTTCCAATCCAGCTATATTTATTTCAACTGTTGAACTATTTTTTGGAGTTAAACGAAAAAGCGGTTTTATTTAAAAAAATAAATTAAAAAAACGAGTTCAAGCGGTTTTCCGAAAAACTGACCGATTTTTTAAATAAAAAATATTGTAATATTTAAGGGGTGGTTTCACCCCCTTGAAACTTGAGTTTTGAAAATTTCCTTCCTATCGAACCTTTACATCCTAAAATCAACCTGTATGCCAAAATTGAGCCTTTTACCTCAATGGGTCTCTCTGAGCTGGAGCGTGATGAGTGAGTCAGTCAACTAAGTTTTTTTATATATTACTATAGATAGATATACACACTGACTTACACGACTATATTTGAGGTACAAAGTAGTATGACTACATGAATTAAAATACTTAAATAATAAGATGCACAAAATAGAATTTAATCTATAAAGATCAACAGTAAATAAATACAACAAAAAAGAAAATATAAAAATGATAAAAAGCTAGTAATTAAAATTTCTTTTGATCACGCCCAAGCTACAATTAAAAATATCCTAAAAATTTTTACGATTATTATATCTACTACACATTCGGATAACTGGTGAAAACTTGTAAACGTTTGTTCCAGGGAGGCAGAGAAAAGGTACAAGAGCTACCCGAAAATTTATCTTTGACAATAGTGACAATTTATCTTGCACAATAGTTTGTGCAGAAGTAGCTGAGCAAAAGACAAGCGTATCTCGTTCAAGCTGTTAAGCGAAAACCTTCGCAGCAATTGATCATGAGAAAAACCTCTAATGGGATAAGCTTTATCAGCTATAAACTACAATCCTTTGACAAACTTTCTCTGAACTGACTCATTACAGTCAATATGTACTAAAGAAAAACACGAAATTATTGATGCATGTTCTAGTTTAGACCTTATTAACGAGAAAAATAACATTTTAATAGGCAGAATAGCTTGAAGGTCGCGAGTAGCTCGTAAAATAAATCCAAAAAGCATGAAGCTGTTTAACACTAAATCAGTTATAAGAGGTACAAAATAAAGTTTTTTTTTGTTAAAAACACAACGCAAGTTTCCAAAAACGTCTGGACAGGTAAGAGTAGCCCAATGATGACATAGTTAAAGTTAGCTCAGGTATTTGTAGGAAATGCCATAACATTACATTTAGATATATTTACATCCCGACGACTCACAATACACCACTCATGCAAAATATCTAGGATTTGCTACAGCTCAGTGCAATCATTTTCAGTGGATATATTAGAAAAAAATTTTAGATCCTCAGTATAAACCAGACTCTGGGTCGTGAAACTGTCATCATTATTATTTATAAACAGCGTAAACAAGAGCGGTCCAAGTATAGATCCTTGGGAAACTCCTGAACTTGCCACATAATCCCTCAACTAGGCCCCACTATAAGCTACAAACTGCTTTCTGTTCTGCAGATAGGAAGTGAAAAACCATATTAAATCGTCTAAAAAACCAAAATATTTCAGTTTCTGCAAGAGAATAGTGTGGTCAACCCAATCAAACCCTTAGGAAAAATCAGAGTATATGACATCCGTTTGCCCAGGTTATATATGAGTTATATAAAATTTCATTCAGTCGCTACAGAGAAAGCGTCTCTCAATGTGACATATATCCAGCACAACTATTTTGCTGAGCTTTGCGGTTACATGTTTGATTCCAATCGCTTACATGTTTTCTAAAAACGTTTTTGTTGTTATAATCACAGGACATATCTGGGCGCTTTGCCACATATTTTTAATTCTTGCGGTTGATTCCGCGTATATATTAATTTTGTCAGCATCTGCAGAATGAAGGATAGTTGTAAGCAGAATCGCGATATCGATTATTTTAACTATTTTCTGTTCTTTATCTTATATATAGATGAGTATATCGGGTCGATTGGCCTTGACAGTGCGCCCTTTTCGGTCCCAGTATAGTTTGTATTTAGCATTTTCCAGCACAGATGATGAGTCATGTTTAATATACGGTACACATTCTGAAATAAGCTATTTTTTAGTGTACAATATTGGCCCAGTTATCATGCCTAATGATACAGTCGACACCCGCTAGTGTACTGCACCCTCCCATAATAGGTTCAATATATTTTTTTTGTAGTTTTATCATCTCCTGCATCTGTTGTCTATGATGTTTTCTTTTAGGATGAATATGTGGTAGTTTTCTATAGCCATAAAGCGGTTTTGTGTAGCGCGTATAAATCCAGTTGTTTTACGGTATCGACTCTTAATCTTGACAGTTTGCATGTAATCCGTATAGTTCTTTTTGCTACCATTTTCGGATCCGTTTATATTTCCATAGGATGTCTATGTTAAATTATGCAGTTATCATATGTAGAGGAGTGGTATTTGTGTCTAAGCTTCATACATGTCAAACAATGCGTGGGTATCACATTACATCAGGAGGTATTTTCTCAGGGACAGAATCTGCATTTGGTGTAGCTGTTTTACGTCTAAGACTCTGACGTCGCCACAGTTGTTATATTTTGTCATAATTACTCTTGTCTTACGGTTTAATTCTTCTAGGTCAGTAGGTGTCCATTTGATTAGACCAAAACAATGTTATTACCGGTATTGTATAGTTGTTAATTTTATTTTAATAGCTGTGTACAAGATTGTCCCGCATATTTTCCATACTCCTTGTTTTAATTCCAGGGAGAGTCTGTATTTTATCTTGTGATTTATAGCTCTAAGCTGAAAAATACCTAGATAATTGTATCCATCCTAGTTGTCGAGATCCTGTATCAGTTAGTCCTCTGGAATTGAAAGCTCCTCAGTTTTCATTAATTTACCTTGCTTAAGCTGCACTGTTTTACAATTGTCAAGACCGAACTTCATATGTATAATAATGTATATTTTTTTGTTGTTAATATTATGCATATATGTTAGTAACTATTTTTACTGGATACTGGTAAAACATTACGAATATTTTCTTTTATATTCCTCGTTTTTTAACCAGAACTGTAAATCCGATGATATATACATGCAAGAAAACGCCTTCCTTACCATACCAGCGTAGAAATATTGGATCATATATTCAGTTAGGAATGCCGCCTGTTAGGCGCAGTTTGCGTTTTACTACTGAATACTAAATAAGCGACATTTCCATACATGATACTAACAAATTATCCCAGATATATTTTAAACCAGAGTTGATGATTATAAGTTTAACATAGGAGTTCATTATTAAATTTCAAGTTTCTGATCATTGCACGTTATTTAATAACTTAACTCAATTAGACACAGCGAAAAAGTGAAGAGCGTTTTAACAATAGTGTGAAGAGTGTTTCAATGTTGATGTTAATGAATCACTATACATTTAAATTGTTACTTATTGCAAATGTCTGCAAATATCTTTCTAAAAGTTTGAAATATAAAGCAAAAATTAGTTTTTTTATATTAACCATGGAAAAAAATGGTTAAATGGCGAACCCAACAACAAATTCGACCGTTCTCAGATTAAAGTAACGGCAATCAGGAGAAGCAGATTTTGTTAAATTATTCTTAAAATCGCCCTACAAATTTAAAATTCCCATTTCTTTCTAAGCACCCTGAAAGTATCGGACAATACCTCCTATTAGGAATGCAGCCTATTGGGCGAGGTTTTCATTTAGATGCTAAACAATGAATAAGGGAAATTTGCATATATTGTTTTAATAATTTAATATGATTTTGTTTGAAAGGAAATATAGTAGAGGCGAATCTTTGAAATTATTCGGTACAAAATTTTTTTAAGGTTTGGAAACATTGCATGCTGTAATATGTTTAACTAATGAACGTTTGTTGATATTTTCTTTAGATTATATATATATATATATATATATATATATATATATATATATATATATATATATATATATATATATAACAGAGCATCAAGTCCGGCGAAAATCTTGTTTCTTGGTAACCACAAATGTCGGTTTTGCTCCTGTTGGTAACTCTAGTGTGTTTTTGTCGTATTAAGTTTTGGCACTAGCTGTACTCGTCTCTCAACTAGTTGACTGTACAGATAAAGAGCTATAAGGCAGAAACACGTGTCTATAGTCGGCCAAAAGCCTAGAAGTTACAGATTTTGAGTTATCGAACATCATCAGATCAGGGAAGGTTAAAAACTTTTTTACCCTATCATAGGGTAAAAATGCAAAATAAACTTTTGTATTTTTGCACTTTTGTCGTATCTCTTCAAATAACAAGGATAAAAATGCGGCGTTGCCCAATTTAGCAAAAAAAATTATTTTTTTAATCAAGTGGGACACGCTATGCAAATAGAGTCTAGAGGAAGTGGCTGGTTATATGGGTATATGAGAACCAAATATATATTCGTAGTTATTATTTAGACAGGCTAGTGCTGAATGTCCCCTCCCTTTGTATCCATTTTATGTGAAAAAATACCTTGATACGAGGCAGAAAGCAACTTTTTTCATTAAATTTCTTTTTTTTTGGTTCCTAGTCTTCCCTCATTCCAGCAATACAACTAAGCGCAACAAGATCCTCATCTGCACTACATATTTTGTTAAACACTGAATACGTACTATTCGTTACCTGTCCATCCAGTGCCGTGTATATGCTATAGTATCGATACTTCTTTCCGCAACTCGATATTTTAGATCAATATTATCGATAATGCGTATCGATACTTTTTTCTGAGTATCGATACACTTAGAACCGGTTAGTCGCTGACGCAGCAAAAGTTTTCTCAAGCTGAGAATATTATTACTCCAAGTCGAAACTGTTTAAGTGGCCTTCAAGATTGGAATTTATAAAATACTCTCACTGGCCCAGTATAAGGCTATGCTTATACATTTCCACTGTCAGTTCATTATCTAGTTTACTTTTATATAATGTTTTGTATCTTTTATGATAATGTTCTTAATTTTGCTGTTGTAGCAAATATTATGTTAAACCAGTCTATGTGTTTCAGAATATTATATCACAGTATTACTAGAAGAAAATATTTTTTCAATAAAAATAAATATGTGTTCCCTGAAACATGTTAACGTAACAAGCAATTTCAATTCTTATAAATTTTATAAATTATCTAGTAATTATCCGTCCTTGTTGACTCGTGAGAATATTCAAACATATGATTCCGGGGCTCCAATACAGGGGCAACGTGGGAAATAGTATAGGCTGTAGTGTCAGGATGGCGCGGGCGAATGATGGCGTCCGAGGTGATTAGGAAATGTTTCGTCGCACTTTTTCAACAACAATGATATTTTAGATCCTCATTTATGTTTATTAAGTAAAGTTGCGAATGGCGGCTCGGTAGGAAGTTGGTTTTGTGTTTTAGAAGTTCATTAGGAAATTGTCTAGTCGATATTTATTGGTAAAGAAAATAATTCAGGATTGTTTTCCGATAGACTTAGGTGTAATAGGCTTAGGTGACAATATGAAAACCGTAAAATATCCTTTTAAAACAAATTTCTACTCTTTTCATTATGAGGTAAACTAAAAATTAAAAAGCTTGACAGGGCCCTATTGCAAACTTTAATTAAAGCTAACTTGGGCTAGTGAATCAAAGGCAGATCATATACGCGTCGTTTTTTAAAACGACATATATAAGTTTATTGTACTGTTACCCGTTACAGTTCCTTTACCTCGATATTTCATTTAAAACTAAATCTGTATGTAGTGTCGTTAAGGGTTTATCATCTGGTTTATTATAAAACGGCTTTCTAAGAAAACGAACACAGCTTTAACTTTAAATAAAATTATAGGGAAAAGCATAAGAAATGCAAAACCTTTAAACCTCATTCGACGAGCTGCAGGGATTCAGGCCTTAAGAGGATATCATATTAAGTTTGAATCGCGTTTTCTTTTAAAGGTCGTGTTTACTATGTTTGAAATTTGCTTTAGATATACTTTTTTCAATTCAAATCAGTTTTTTTTGTTTAGTTATATCTTTCCTTTTTTTTAAACCGCGTTTTCTTTGCTATAGCGTCTTCTTTAATTTTAATGTTATTCCTATTTATTTTATGCTTTACTAGCTATAATGGTATTGTAAAATATGAAAAAAAATATTTGTCACAAACACTTCTCCTATATTTTTAGAAAATAAGTAGCATATTTCGCTATATAGCAGCTTCTTTGGACGTTACATCTCGAATAAGTTTCGGAAATTTTAAAGATATAAAAATCTGGGAATTTTTAAGAACTAGCCATAAACTTAAACTACCTAATATTATTAAAATATATTTAACAGAGGTGAATTATTGAATTTTACCTGATCGTTTAACAAACAATTTGAACGTTTGAGCTTATTTTCTTCTAGAGAGTCCGGTATATTCAATTTATGACCCTTATTTTCTTTGTAGTATTTTAAAATTTTTATCAAAGGTGTGTCCGGTCTCAATTAAGTGGTTTGCATAATTGGACTCGGTTTTTCCTTTGATAAAACATTTATAGTGCTCGTCTATTCTTTTAAAACATTGCTGCCTGTTTGAACTATATATGTTTTGTCACAATCTCCACAATTTAGTTGGTATACACCTGTTTGTTCACATTTATCAAATTTTATGTTCTTATTTATTTATGTACTTACTTAAAGAATTATTGGTTTTATATACTATTCTAATATCTAAACCGTTTAGAAATTTAGCTATTTTAGAGCTAGAATTATCTACATATGATATAATTTTGTATGCAGTTGTATTTACATTGATATTAGGATAAATCGTATTTGTAGTTTTTTTCTATATACCCTTTTTTGTAGAATTTTATTAACTGAATATCCATTGTTTATTGCAATCTGTTTGATTAGGTTTAACTCGGTCTGAAAATTAGTTTTATTTAGAGATATGGAGATTAGTCTGTGAATCACGCTCTGAAAAGCGACTAGTTTATATTGAATTGAATGACATGAGGAATTGGGTATGGTAGTATGCGTATGTGAAGGTTTAAGAAAAATCATGTTTATTATTTAATCTTTTAATGGTTAAATCTATGAAATGGTTGTTGGGTTCTAGTTCAATTGTAAATTTTATATTAGGTTGGACGTTATTAATATATTCGAGAAAAATATTTAATTGTCGCTCACTTCTTGTAAAACATGCTAAAACATCATCATCATATCTATGCCAGCATATAAAATGATTAAAAAAAGGATGTTTGTTGATTTGGTTTTCTAGATTGACCAAAAATATTTCAGCAAGTAAGGGGCTTAATGTATTTCCCATAATATAATTAAGCTTTCCGTACTAGTATAAAGGTTATTACTAAATTCGAGGTAGTTTTTTTTATAAACATTTGTTAATAAGTGTACTATTTCTTGTTTTTTAACACGATTAACTGATTTTTGTTTAAAAGATTTTTGGCACTGAAAGAAAAGACACTACTGGTCTTGGTATCTCTTACATTAATCGTGTGTCCTGTTGAGTGCTGTTGTTTGTGTCCTGTTGAGTGCTGTTGTTTGCATTACTTAATGGCTGAGTATCCAATACTGGTTGAGGTCTGGGTTTATTATAATTCCTAATCACATATTGGCAAATTCCTGAAGATTAATGAATTGATAATGGATTGTTTTTGAGATAGATGATATTTAGAACTAAAATTTAAACATCTCTTCGTATGTGTCAGTTTCCTGACACACACACACATATATATATATATATATATATATATATATATATATATATATATATATATATATATATATATATATATATATATATATATATATATATATATATATATATATATATATATATATATATATATATATATATATATATATATATATATATATATATATATATATATATATATATATATATATATATATATATATATATATATATATATTTATATATATACGAATATTTTATTGTTGGTTTAAATTATGCAAAATATAGTTAAATTTTCTTCTTGTTGTGGCCATATTTCATATTTCTTGAAAAATTTATATATTCGAAAACAGCAATAAAGATGTTCGCTACCACAATAGCGGATATCTTAAGGTGTCACTCGAGGTTTGAGTCTCTTGAAAAATTATATATTCGGACGTTAAACATTCTCTTATCGATTCGGTGAAGATATGATTAAAATTTTTAAGTTAAAGAGTAGAGGAGTATCACAATTAGATAACAGACCAACTGGAAATTTTCGAAATGACACTGGATCGTGCTTTTGCCTGGTATACACTAACAAAAATAAAACTTCTAAGTGGTAAATAAAAAACACATTAAAAAAACAGAAGATATTCTAGCCTTAGTGGGTAGTATGGGTTAAAGTTTACAAATGTCTAAATAGAGAAATTAAAAAAATATCACTACATATTGGGCTCTTACGTACGAGTGTAAATTTTTGTAGCTGGTTTTTGATGTAGTTTAGCTGTTAGACCATTTCAAAAACCCTATCAAAACAACAGATGTTCTAGAGATATTTTCTAGAGTATATATAATTATTTTTCACATTCAGTAGACAACAATGATTAGAAAGAACATTTTGTCATTCATGACCAGTATCGCGATTTTCTATCGCTGTATGAAGCAGAAATGTTTCGTTGCTACCAGATGTGACGAGTCTTATTTTCTCCTGTTTTTATTAACCAGAATACGATTATCGTTCGTTAGTTTCGAGATCTTCTCTTGACAAAATTTTACGCAAGGCTTAAAGATTTCTAACAGTAAGTATGCCCTTAAGATCATCGAACTTTTCAGGAAAGGGTACGGCATTAAGAGGTGAATAATTGAGTGCACTTTTTATACTGCCATCGAACCGCGGTTCCCGATGAGCAAGATCTGAGGTTATCTCGGCAAACCCTTCAATAAGTTATTTATATTTCTAGAAAATCTTTTATTTTGATAGAATTTTTGAAAAGATCTAACCGCTCAACTGCATAAAAACCAGCTATAATGAGTTACATAGCGCGGGATCTCAATAAATGTAGTGATATTATCTAAAATACATAGACATTTGCAAACTTTAACCCATGCTAACCACTTAGATTAGAATATTTTCTATGTGTTTTAATGTGTTATTTTATCTATTACACACTATTTTAGTTCTCAATATCATCTACCTCAAAAACAATCCATCACCAATCAATCCATTAGTCTTCAAGGATATGTCAATATGTGATTAGGTATTATAATAATTCCAGATCTTAACCAGTATTGGATACTCAACCATCAAGTAATCGCGATGCAGTTTTACCTTTAATCCAAGGTATCACAGATAAAATTGCAAGAGTTCTGGGGAGATCAAAATACAAATTGTTCAATGCGTTGTCGCTGAACGCCAGCACTCAACAGGACACATGATTAATGTAAGACCTACCAACGTCCTTGCATCAGTCTCGGGTTATTAAAAACAGAAAATCATAGAACTTATTTAAATCAAGTAACCTGAACAGTGCAATGGAGATAAATAATTCAACTCGGCTCATTAGAGTCATTCAGTATTTTGATTTTGTGCAGTTAAGATTCCTGAAGTGTCTCGTGCAATCGCAGGCGAAACGTCAGACGATATTCCAATTTGACATAGTCTAAACACAAGAATGATGATTTCTTAATAGGTATTTGTGGTTTGTCAAATAAATAAGTAATGTCAATTAAATAAATAAATATATAAGGCAGGTTTGCTAGAGACAAATGATTCTGTTTGCTAAGGTTAAGTTACCTTCATTTTACAAGATCAAGCTTTATATGAGCACACTTTCGTAGATCATAAAAATATGGTAGCATTTTTAATATTTTGTAGGGTATTTTGATTTTTAACAGTTAACATGTGTCCGTGTACCTCAAGACCATAAGAGAAAGAAGAAAATTTTAGACCGTTTGTCAGAGTTAAGTTTAAATCAGAGTTAAAATCCGCATTAAAAGCATCTCTATATCTATATAATGCTTTAAGCTCTATCTCTTTTGTATAGATATTTTTTCGGAGACACATACCGATATTCAGCTTAATAGTTTTCACTAGTAATCTCCCTAGTGCTTGAATTATTGCCGGAAATTATTTGCGAGTGGACGAACTTTTTGAAATTTTCTTAAAGATTCTTCAACGAGGAAATAATTTCATATATTAATTCGTGCACGTGGAAGTTTCGGTGAGAAAATTTCACACCAAATTTATATTTAATTTTCATCTCGACTTTCGTGTAATTTGATGGCAAACGACATATTGTTGTTCAATTATTGTTTAGTCGGCTGTGAATAATGAAGTCATCAGTCAATCAGCCCCTTTCTGATTTAGTTTAAGGTGGTCTAGTTATCCGTATATTAAACTTGTTGGAAACGAAAATATACAAAATATTAGAAGTGAGGTGAAGAATTTAACGCCTTACAATACCAAAAAACCTAAGGCTAGTATTTGGAGTTTTGTAAAGAAAAATAATATGACGGCATAGATGAAAAAAATACCTCTACAAAAAGTAGCTGACATTCTGGAAGACTACGCTTTTAATATGAAAAGAAAGGACTCTTGAAGAATACAAAGAAATGGTAAAGGTCATGTGGGACTCAACAGCAAAACAAATCCAAGAAATATTTTTTAATAAATTCAAAATAAAATTTCATCCTTTCTATGATCCCGAGTTTGCTAGAGTTGCTCGTGATACTAAACAGTTGTGCTGCTTTAAGTAAAGAAGAGTATAATAGGATCCTAGAATATTTTAATGAAAACACACCTGATGCTTTATAAAAAAAATGTTTTCATGTCGCATCATTCGAATTAGCTTGGAGGGGAGGGGAGGGGGCCACAGCTTATATCGAATATTTTGTGAAAGAAACTGATAATCAAAGCAATTTCACGGGCAGGATTGAGTATAATCCAATTTTTTTTTAGGACTTTACAAGGAGGGTCAAAAGAACTATCAGAGATAGTTTATATGTAATAATAGAGGTGCTTATTAAAAATGTAACAGATCCTCAAGCTTGTCCTGTAAAAATCTTTGAAAAACTTATGGAGAAACGGGGCAGTTTTGTAACATGCAATAGATGATTTTTAACGCCAAATGCAAATTGGAAGCATCCGCAAGCCAAAGGGTGGTATAAAAACTGCCCTGTCGGCAAAAACACAATTTTTTCTTGGTTCAAAGAGGCAGCTTCAACAATTGGCATTGATACAAAAAGAAAAGAAGTAGGGGAGTCAGAGAACAACAACTAATAAAAATTACAGGACATAATACTTGTAATTTAATAAAACCATG
Organism: Kuschelorhynchus macadamiae; assembly: GCA_030620095.1. Taxonomy (NCBI): domain Eukaryota; kingdom Metazoa; phylum Arthropoda; class Insecta; order Coleoptera; family Curculionidae; genus Kuschelorhynchus; species Kuschelorhynchus macadamiae. The sequence goes on from JAUTXW010001351.1 coordinate 1,134,443, forward strand.
TCTACAAATTGATATCGGCCATCGCAAAAACGTAATCCAATCCACGAGAGGGGACACCTCTAGCTCTGGTTCCAGAAGTACTACAATCTCGGCAGCGACTATGGCAACTGCTGAGCCAACCATTGTTTATAATAACTGTAGGTTTAACATAAACAATAATTATAGAGATAAATTAAAATATGGTTGTTTAAAGTTTCCTAATAAATTATTATTTATTTAAAAGTATGGTGGCTTTATTACTTAATTGCATTCATTGTTTCTAGGTATTACTCAATTTTTATCCTTTGTGATTTAGGTAATACAAATATACTGAACAAACAATAATTTAGTGGTATACCTAGTAATTAATGAATGACAAAAAACTGAGACAACATACCTACTTAAACTTTAAAAACTTAAAATATAATTTTAGTACTCAAAGTAAAAAATTAATTTTTCATTTTTATTGAATTCATACTACTAAAATTAATTGAATTATATCTTTTAGTATTTTAGGTGTATTAGAGTGATTGCCATACTTTTTTAAACGTAAGTAAATTTAAATATTATCTACACATTGTTTCAAAATAATATACTGTTCTACATAAACTTTGTTTAAGAAAATTCGAGCGAAGTATAATTTTGGTTCTTATAAAAAACATTTTTTTTTTAGATTTAAAATTAAACCTATCCTAAAATTTTAGTCAAGTGAAATATTTTGCACTATCTTTAAAACATATTAAAATTTTATTCGTATTTAAGCTCAATTTACTAAAATTCAAGGGAGTACATTTTATTAAGTAAAACTTGTTAATTTAATTAACTACCACCTACTTACGGTCATGTAGGAGTTTTTGCTACCTAGATAAAACTAGTTTCCGTAAACTTTACTAACGAGAAGTATACTTTATCAGATTCAGGACATTTTAAAGTTGAAATTTCGCCTTATTTAATACCACTAATCTTGACGAAACTGCATGAAATTTATCCTGAGAGTACATTATGTAGGTATTATCAAAGTCTACTGAATAAATTATTCAGTAAACTTTGGTATTATGTAAACATTTATAATATCATATTAATAGTAAAACAGAGATTGCTACGGCTACGACAATTGAATGTAATTAGTAAATTAAGAATGACACTTACACAGCGCATGTAATATGTGAAGATTTTTTTAAAAAATGGACAATTTAAAGAGTTACACTTTATGTAAGAAGATTAACGATATTAAAATAAACCACAGAACATTGCCTTGCCTAACAAAAGTAATAGAAAAGGCCGCTGTCTATTCTTTCCAAAAAAGTCTCTTTACGCATGTCAAGAAAATAGTTTATCAAGAATCTTCTTTGTTGGTGCGATTACCCCGAAGTAAGCAGAACAAAATAGTATCCAAATATTATGTCTACTTCCTGAAATATAAACATTTATAGGAACCTGATGAGTTGTATACACCTAAAGCACCTCCTTATTACCCATTAAGAAAGGAAGAAGAAATGCAAGAATTTAAAAAATATTTTGATGCCTTAGCTACTACATTAGAATAATTCGTTGTTTAGCTAAAGTAAACTTTGGAATAAAATATCTAAACAATAACGAAATAATGTAAATTTTCTGTCTTATCTTGTTTATATTATTTCAATGTTCAAAATAGCTCTAATAACGTGCTGTATGAGCTTATTATTACGTTTTGATGCTAGTAGGCTAAGAAAAAGTAGAAGGTTATAATATCATATCTGAACAACTTTTGTCAAAAAGATTTTGCCATATTTTTTAAATTATGTATATATATTTATATGTATTTATATGTATATATGTATATATCTATATATGTATATAGCAGAAAATGGATTCTTTCGGATGACCGATAAAGCAATGGAATTTGGCTAACCATAGACACGTGTTTCTGACTTAAGGTCTTCATCAGTACAGTCAGCTAGTTGAAAGACGAGTACAACTAGTGCCAAAATAAATACACAAAACAATACCAGAGTCACCAACAGGAGCAAAACCGACATTTGTGATTACCAAGAGAACATCCGAAATCTTCGCCGGACTTGATACTCTATTTACCACGGAGCAGCATATAGCCACCCGTGGCGAAACTCATAACCCAAGAGTAGTAAATCAAAAGTAGAAAATATATAACGCGGTTAGAACTAGTATATAGCAGAAAATGGATTCTTTGGGATGACCGCTAAAGCAATGGGATTTGCTGCTGCCATTGCTTTAGCGGTCATCCCAAAGAATCCATTTTCTGCTATATACTAGTTCTAACCGCGTTATATATTTTCTACTTTTGACAAATTCCATTGCTTTAGCGGTCATCCCAAAGAATCCATTTTCTGCTATATACTAGTTCTAACCGCGTTATATATTTTCTACTTTTGACTAGTTGTACTCGTCTTTCAACTAGTTGACTGTACTGATGAAGACCTTAAGTCAGAAACACGTATCTATGGTTAGCCAAATTCCATTGTTTTAGCGGTCATCCCAAAGAATCCATTTTCTGCTATATACTAGTTCTAACCGCGTTATATATTTTCTACTTTTGATATATGTATATATGTATATATGTATATATGTATATATGTATATATGTATATATGTATATATGTATATATGTATATATGTATATATGTATATATGTATATATGTATATACAGGGTTATGATAAATTAAGGAATAAATTCATTATCTTGGAAATTAAAAAGGTAATAGAAAAACGCTCGAACCCGTCGTTTTAGATTTATTTTTACGCAAATTTAGAAATTATTTTAAAATATAAAGGGTCACTCACAAAAGTTGTACAACTGTCATCTTTGATTTTTTCAATACAACGCCTTATTTTTTTCTGCTGATTTGAATTCTCTATGAAATTCTAGACATTTTTGGTATAACATAACCTATACTGAAAATCAACAGTTATCGAAATATGTTTATCTAAATAAAACATAAAACACATATCAGGAAATTAAATAAGAAAACTACTTTATTCTACTAGACATTTTTGGTATAACATAACCTATACCGAAAATCAACAGTTATCGAAATATGTTTATCTAAATAAAACATAAAACACATATCAGGAAATTAAATAAGAAAACTACTTTATTAAATTTTGAAAATGTCCACCATTTACAGCTCTACAATGCCCTAGACGATGGAAAAACTCTTGTTCCGCATTAGTAACTGTATCACATTGAATATTTCTTATAACAGTTCGAATACGATCCTTAAGAATTTCAATAGTATGTGGCTTATTTTTATACACTTTGTTTTTCACATACCCCCCAAAGAAAAAAGTCTAACGGGCTTAAGTCCGGCGATCTTGCCGGCCACCCTATTGTCCCACGTCGCCCAATCCATCGTCTCGAAAAGGTTTCATTTAAGTATCTCCTGACATCAGCTGCAAAATGGGTTGGTGCCCCATCCTGTTGATACCATAACAGTTCACTGGGAAGATCCGGATCGTTTACATTAGGATGTAGTGTAGCTAATGCTGGTATAAGATTCTCTTCCAAAAATTGAAGATACATTTGCCTCGTTAGTGAGGAATCAAAGAAATATGGACCTATAACTTTATTGCCTACAATACCTGTCCATACATTAACACTTTGACGATACTGTGTATGACTTTCCCTGTACCAGTTAGGATTTTCTTGTGCCCAGTGTCTAAAATTTTGTTTATTTACTTCTCCATTGAGTCAAAATGTTGCCTCATCTGTGAAACAAATTCTTTTGACAAATAATGGATCATGATTACACATGTTGGTCATAATTTCGCAAAACTCGTTTCTGCGATCTGAATCATCATTTATTAATTCTTGAACGAATTTCACTTTATAGGGATAAAAATTTTCTTTTTTCAAAAATTTGGAAACTGTTGTTTGATGTATATCATTATCATAGGCTGCGTCAGTAGTTGAGGAATGTGGATTATCTTGAAAAGTTAAGAGAACGTCTAGTTTCTTTTCATCTGAGATCCTAGGGCGACCTTTTCCAAAGCGGTCCGTAACACTACCAATATCCGTCCATTTCCTTTCTATTTTGCTCACTGCAGACTAAGTAATAGGTTGCCTATGAGGATATCTGTTGTTAAACAGCTGACAAACTTCTTTTTGTGTCCAGTACCAAGCATTATTAGAATTTCAATTCTTTCTTTCTCTGTTGAACGCATAGTCAATATTTGAAATCAAAATGGCAGATCGTAAATAAATTATATGACTTGTCAACACAGTGACAGTGACAAAGTCATTTTTCTTTGGGATTACGCGACAGACATAGGTAGGGTATACAAATGTCTGATAGGTTATTAAATACACAGGTTTTATTTAGATAAGAATATTTCGATACTTATTTAGATAAGAATATTTCGATAAATGTTATTCCAAAAATGTCTAGAATTTCATAGAGAATTCAAATCAGCACAAAAAAATAAGGCGTTGTATTGAAAAAATCAAAGATGACAGTTGTACAACTTTTGCGAGTGACCCTGTATAGTTTAAAATAATTTCTAAATATGCGTAAAAATAAATCGACGGGTTCGAGCGTTTTTCTATTACCTTTTTAATTTCCAAGATAATGAATTTATTCCTTAATTTATCATAACCCTGTATGTATATATGTATATATGTATATATGTATATATGTATATATGTATATATGTATATATGTATATATGTATATATGTATATATGTATATATGTATATATGTATATATGTATATATGTATATATGTATATATATATATATATATATATATATATATATATATATATATATATATATATATGTATATATGTATATATGTATATATGTATATATGTATATATGTATATATGTATATATGTATATATATATATTTTTATATTTCTCTTCTTGAACCTTACAATTTATAAATATCAAGTACTTTCTTGGGATTAGGTTCGTGGATTGAATAAAGAAACTTTAATTGACTTTTCGCCTGTCCATTTCAGGCTTTTTCAAAATATTTAATTCTGCACATCTGAAAATTAAATACAAAAAGTGTATATATGTAAGTTAATAAATAAAAACAATTAGGTATAGCGGCATGCACTAAAATTATTAAAACATTTATTTAAAATAGTACAGTACATACCTTGAGAAAGATGTTCTTTTACCTTGCTTGGCGGTGTGGAGGTAAGTGATACACTGGTTAAAGAATTCTATTGTTTTTTTTTTTATATATATCCTTAAGTTTTTCTGATTATATTTACAATGTAGAACTATTTGTGGATACGGGTTGTTTTAAAAGTATTTGTGTGAGTCTGACAGTATACAGTATGTATTTATGATTGATGGAAAATAGTTTATAACAATTGAATTAAATTAGATTGTGATATATTTGGCTGAGATTGTCAATGTCTTTCCGATCGTTTACTGTATTTTTTTCTTTTTTTATCTCGACCATTTCTTTGAATGTCAGTTTATGGTAATGTTGTTCTTTTGATAAGACCGTTGTACCCGAAAATTCAAATTCATGTTTCATGTCTCTTTCATGTTTATGTAGTGCTGTGGAAGCATTTTTTGTATATTTATGCCCATTTAGTCTATTTGATAGGTATTGTGTGGTCATGCCTATATATTTTTTGGGGCAGTTTAGGCAGGGAATGCTGTAAACTACGTTTGATTGTTTTTTAATTGGTGTCTGACTTTTTAGTGGTGTATATAAAGATTTAAGGGTATTGTTAGATTTGTGGCATACGGTTATGTCGTGTTTACCGAGAATGTGTTTAATCTTTTCAGAAAGACCTTCAGTGTATGGCAAAGATATGTATGTAGTTGTTTTATTGTTGTCATGATTATTTACAATATGTTTTGTGGCATTGTATAATTTTTGGGTTCTTCGCTTTATAATTCGTTCGATGGCTTTTAATGGGAAATGATTTTTTAAGAGAGTATTTTTAACTTTATTTAGAATGTCAACTCGGTATATAGGTGATGTTAGTGTTAGTGCACGGTCAACTAACCCTATCATCACGAAGTTTTTTTGACATTTTGGGTGACTGGAATTATAATTAAGGTAGCGGGAGGACCAGGTTTTTTTGGTGTACCACTTAGTTTTAATGCCATTTGTTTTGTGGTCTCTTATTATTGTTAAATCCAAAAAGTTTATAGCACCATCATTTTCTATTTCGGAAGTAAACTGCAATTTTGGATGAAAATTGTTAAAGAGGGAGATAATTTCCGTTGTTTTATTTTTTGGTATGGCTAATAAACAATCATCCACGTACCTTTTAAAAAATAATATTAGTACATTGGCTTTTTGTAACACTGTTTCTTCTAGATATTCTATTATTATTTGGGCTGCGGTGGAAGAGATGGGTGAACCCATTGCACATCCGTCAAGTTGTTGGTAGTAATCATCTTTGTATTGGAAATAGTTGTTCGAAAAAATGAGATCTATCCCTTCTATGAATTCTGTGCAAGTGAGTGTTGTGTGATTCTTTATCTGAATCCATTTTTCTTTAATGATTTGTTTTAAAAGTTTAGTCGGAATGTTTGTATATAAGGATATTACGTCTAGAGAGATGAGTTGGAAATTATTTGGTATTTTAAGGGTGTCTATAAACTTTTTAAATTTAAACGAATCTTTAATGTAATAATCATTTCTGCCTGTAATTTTTGATAAGCAATTTGATAAAAAACTTGAAAGTTTGTAGAATGGTGACTGAATATAGGAAACAATGGGTCTCATAGGAATATCGGGTTTGTGAAGTTTAGGCATTCCATAGAATTTTGGTGGAACAGAATTATGTATTTTTAATAATTTGGCTTCTTTTTCGGATATGTGATTACGTTTTAACAGTTTTTCTATGAACGAGTTATTTTTGGATTGAAGAGATTTCGTCGAATCAAATCTCATTTTTTTATATGTGTTTTTGTCATCAAGAAGTGCATTAATTTTGTTGTTGTAATCAATGGTATTCATTATTACAGTCTTGTTACTTTTGTCTGGCTTTAAGACTGTTATCTGTGGATTTGTTTTTAAAAAATATTTACATTTTTTTGCTTGCTTTGATAGTTTTTTTTGAGTTTTGTTTTGCTGTATTTTTTTGTGTCTTATTTTAATTTCATGGTTGGTAATGATATTAACAATCTCTGACCGGATACTATCTTTTTGTTCGGATGGTTTATTGTAAATAGCTGACTCGATAGAAGCAATATAATCTATTGTTGGTAAATTGTATTCTTCACTAACAGGTAGAGAAAATTTTTCACCTAGTGCTAGTGTTTCTGCAATTTCGTTTGGGATATGCGTATCTGAGATGTTTTGTTTTCTATATATTGGCAAGGGTGAAAGTTGCTATAACACAAAATGAAGTTTTTTGAAGAAATAACAAATTCCTAGGGTTCAGAAACAACAACCTGTCTGAAGCACATCTCAAGAATATACAAGAAGATTGCTAATCAGAAAAATAGACGAATATTTCTATTGAGATGCAAAAGTACAAATGTTTTTCCAATATTTTTAAATTTACATACCACACATATATGTTTTACAAGTAAGTACCTTGAAAACAAATTTTTCGATGTCATTAATAATACTAAATTAAAAATACTAAATCTCCTAATTACAGAAACAACAAAATCTATTAATAACCTTAGTCAAAATTTACAAAATGGCAAAAATAAAATAAAAAATGTTCTACCACACAAAACTGTGGATACATTCCTAAAACTTGAACAACAAAAAGCAGAAACTATTTTCAAACGAGTCAAACAAAAAAATAATAATAAATTTTATAATTTTTATAAAACTATACAAACCAACAACGATAAAATCGATACCAATAATTGGCTAGAAAACATCTCAGATACGCATATCCCAAACGAAATTGCAGAAACACTAGCACTAGGTGAAAAATTTTCTCTACTTGTTAGTGAAGAATACAATTTACCAACAATAGATTACATTGCTTCTATCGAGTCAGCTATTTACAATAAACCATCCGAACAAAAAGATAGTTTCCGGTCAGAGATTGTTAATGTCATTACCAATCATAAAATTAAAATAAGACACAAAAAAATACAGCAAAACAAAACTCAAAAAAAACTATCAAAGCAAGCAAAAAAATATAAATATTTTTTAAAAACAAATCCACAGATAACAGTCATAAAGCCAGACAAAAGTAACAAGACTGTAATAATGAATACCATTGATTACAACAACAAAATTAATGCACTTCTTGATGACAAAAACACATATAAAAAAATGAGATTTGATTCGACGAAATCTCTTCAATCCAAAAATAACTCGTTCATAGAAAAAAATGTTAAAACATACTGACATATCCGAAAAAGAAGCCAAATTATTAAAAATACATAATTCTGTTCCACCAAAATTCTATGGAATGCCTAAACTCACAAACCCGATATTCCTATGAGACCCATGGTTTCCTAAATTCAGTCACCATTCTACAAACTTTCAAGTTTTTTATCAATTTGCTTATCAAAAATTACAGGCAGAAATGATTATTACATTAAAGATTCGTTTGAATTTAAAAAGTTTATAGACACCCTTAAAATACCAAATAATTTCCAACTCATCTCTCTAGACGTAATATCCTTATATACAAACATTCCGACTAAACTTTTAAAACAAATCATTAAAGAAAAATGGAATCAGATAAAGAATCACACAACACTCACTTGCACAGAATTCATAGAAGGGATAGATCTCATTCTTTCGAACAACTATTTCCAATACAAAGATGATCACTACCAACAACTTGACGGATGTGCAATGGGTTCACCCATCTCTTCCACCGCAGCCCAAATAGTAATGGAATATCTAGAAGAAACAGTGTTACAAAAAGCCAATGTACCAATATTATTTTTTAAAAGGTACGTGGATGATTGTTTATTAGCCACACCAAAAAATAAAACAACGGAAATTATCTCCCTCTTTAACAATTTTCATCCAAAATTGCAGTTTACTTCCGAAATAGAAAATGATGGTGCTATAAACTTTTTGGATTTAACATTAATAAGAGACCACAAAACAAATGGCATTAAAACTAAGTGGTACACCAACAAAACCTGGTCCTCCCGCTACCTTAATTACAATTCCAGTCACCCAAAATGTCAAAAAAACTCCGTGATGATAGGGTTAGTTGACCGTGCACTAACACTAACATCACCTATATACCGAGTTGACATTCTAAATAAAGTTAAAAATACTCTCTTAAAAAATCATTTCCCATTAAAAGCCATCGAACAAATTATAAAGCGAAGAACCCAAAAATTATACAATGCCACAAAACATATTGTAAATAATCATGACAACAATAAAACAACTACATACATATCTTTGCCATACACTGAAGGTCTTTCTGAAAAGATTAAACACATTCTCGGTAAACACGACATAACCGTATGCCACAAATCTAACAATACCCTTAAATCTTTATATACACCACTAAAAAGTCAGACACCAATTAAAAAACAATCAAACGTAGTTTACAGCATTCCCTGCCTAAACTGCCCCAAAAAATATATAGGCATGACCACACAATACCTATCAAATAGACTAAATGGGCATAAATATACAAAAAATGCTTCCACAGCACTACATAAACATGAAAGAGACATGAAACATGAATTTGATTTAACGGGTACAACGGTCTTATCAAAAGAACAACATTACCATAAACTGACATTCAAAGAAATGGTCGAGATAAAAAAAGAAAAAAATACAGTAAACGATCGGAAAGACATTGACAATCTCAGCCAAATATATCACAATCTAATTTAATTCAATTGTTATAAACTATTTTCCATCAATCATAAATACATACTGTATACTGTCAGACTCACACAAATACTTTTAAAACAACCCGTATCCACAAATAGTTCTACATTGTAAATATAATCAGAAAAACTAAAGGATATATATAAAAAAAAACAATAGAATTCTTTAACCAGTGTATCACTTACCTCCACACCGCCAAGCAAGGTAAAAGAACATCTTTCTCAAGGTATGTACTGTACTAAATGTTTTAATAATTTTAGTGCATGCCGTTATACCTAATTGTTTTTATTTATTAACTTACATATATACACTTTTTGTATTTAATTTTTAGATGTGCAGAATTAAATATTTTGAAAAAGCCTGAAATGGACAGGCGAAACGTCAATTAAAGTTTCTTTATTCAATCCACGAACCTAATCCCAAGAAAGTACTTGATATTTATATGTATATATGTATATATGTATATAGGTATATATGTATATATGTATATATGTATATATGTATATATGTATATATGTATATATGTATATATGTATATATGTATATATGTATATATGTATATATGTATATATGTATATATGTATATATGTATATATGTACATATATATATATATATATATATATATATATATATATATATATATATGTGTCCCAGATTTGCTTCTCTATACAGGGATCTCGGCTCCTATTATACATACAGCAAAGGTTAAATGGGGAAAGTTTTAGAGGAAACTTATTGCATTCGATATCCGGCTTCAGATTTACAATCGATCATTTGTTTTTGGAAATATCGAGGAAAAACCGAAAATGGCGGATTTCGTTTTTGGCCATTATATCCAGAACGGTAAATTTGACAGCTGCCAAAATGTGACATTATTAGGACACATTTTTAAGACAAATAAGATGGCGTATACGACACGTCTTCATTGTTTTTTTGTTAACTCGCAACCCGCCTCAACTTTCATTTTTCTTATGGCTGCCATATTGGGTTTTTCGATTTTTGGAAAGAGCCTAAAATGCCAGTCTAGTGATATCTCACAAGTGCATTAAATTTTAGTATCATCGAAATATTACACTTCGTAAAGTTAGGTTTCAGTTTTTTCTAAGGAGGCCATGATTTAAAGTAATGTTAGCTCTCAATGCTTTTCTAAAGAGGCTATGATTTATCTGTAACAAAATTGGATTTTGATTTTGACGTTAAATTAAATAGTTGAAAGTATCAAAACTGTGTTTTAATAAGTAGTAGGTACGCTTTTATCCCAATAAAATCATAAATCTGACACATAAATTGTCAAAACCTATAGAAAATGGCCGGCATTCCGTATTCAAATGAAGAAAAGATTGATATGTTAGCTCTGTACTTTCAATCATACAGAAACGCCGACGTTACCTCAGCAAGGTATTTGGAGATGTACCCCGAAGGACGGCAGCCTCATAAAACCCAATTCAGGAAAATCGTAGTTAATTTAATTTACCATGATGTCTTTGAACAACCTAGAAGCGGATACAATAATAACAATGGAAATCGAGACAGAAACATTTTACAAGCTATCAACGAAAAATCTAGTGCATCGGTAAGAACTGTAGAACAGGAAACTAATGTACCAAAATCAACAGTACAAAGAGTTTTAAAAAAGAATAAGTACCATCCATACAAACCCATAATAGTACAAGGACTTAAGGAAACTGATTTTCCAAGACGATTACAGTTCTGTGAGTGGTATACTAGGAGATGTAATGAAAATCCTGATTTTGTAAATCATGTCTTGTAGTTCGATGAGAGCGGGTTCACGAATTGTGGAGTCTTTAATAGGCACAACCGTCATCATTGGGCTGTGCAAAATCCTCACGAAGTGGCAGAGAGACGTCTACAGATCAGATTTGGAAGTAACGTTTGGTGTGGGATCATTGGTAAGTTAATCTAACCAATCTTTTTTAAATAGGCACCAAATGATGGTCAAATAATCATCCTTTTTTTTCGTTTAGTTCTTTAATGATACTAAAAGAGTATAATCTAATAAAAAAAAGTAAAACGTTCTACTCTAGTCAGTCAACTTACTTTTTTGATATTGTATTACATTTTTATTCAATCATTTTATATTGTAGTTTCGAAGAACCTATAAAAATAGAATTGGGTTCTATAAATTTATTAACACTTTTCAAAACACTTCACAAATTTTCTGCAGATTTAGCTTATTCTCTAAAATTATTTTGATTGTCTGAATTTAATGATTTATTATTACCCGGGAAGCCTAGTTCTTGCGTTATGAAAAAAATACCATATTAATCAAATGTCGAATTATTTTTCGATTTTCATTATGATTCATAGAAAGGCGTTTAGCTGTATTTCCGAATAATTTAAATTTTAAAGCGCAAAGGGTTTGTTCTTTTGATATTTTATGTTTTATTAAGGCACGGTGTACTTCTTTAAGATTATTATATCACTGAAATAAATTGATTTAGTATTTCCGAAGTTAATATGCAATACCAACAAAATAATTTATTACGGCTATTACTTCCCGCTAACCAAATATGTTTTTCTTTTTCATATTAAAGCTGAATAGGTTTTAACTGTATACAAGCTCATTCATTACAGGATGCTTCGATAATTATTTTTGGAAAGAAAATCTCTACTTTTTAATAAAGATAATTTTCCCTTTATAATTTATAGTTAGCTGTTAGGCACCTATTTATAAATTATTAATCATTTCAGGAAACCGACTTATTGGACCTTTTTTGTTTGACTACAACCTGAACGGACAGAGGCACCTAGAGCTTTTGCGAAACTAGGTTGTACCAGCCTTACGAGCTATTCTAACGGAAGATGAATAAGAAGAACTTGGTTTCAACAAGACGAATGTCCGGCTCACAATACCATTCAAGTCAGGAACTTCTTAAGAGAGCAGTTTGACGAAAGAATAATTTCTTTAAATGGTCCAATATCTTGGCCTCCTAGATCCCCTGACCTGTCGCCCTTGGATTTCTACCTCTGGGGTCACACGAAACATGAAATCTATGAATTTGATCGCCCCGTGACCATAGAAATCCTGAGACAAAGAGTTCTGGACACATTTAGAAATATTAACCGAAATACACTTACCAGGGTTGTACGAAAAACAGTCACCAATTGTCAAAAATGTCCCGATGCAAATGGACGTCATTTTGCAGATTTGTAAATTAATGTTGCCCACTTACAAAATAGTTAAAGCTCATTTAGATTTTTTAAGTCGTTATTTATGTTCATGTTGTATTGAAAATTCAATGCGTTCAGTACATTACTTACTTATTAATGTAATCTTATGACAAATAAATCATGGCCTCCTTTAAAAACATTGAAACCTAATTTACGAAGTGTGATATTTTGATGACACTAAAATCTTTAATGCACTTGTGAGATATCACAAGACTGGAAATTTTAGGCTCTTTCCAAAAATCGAAAAATCCAATATGGCGGTCATAAGAAAAATGAAAGTTGAGGCGGGTTGCGGGTTAACAAAAAACAATAAAGACGTGTCGTATTCGCCATCTTATTTGTCTTAAAAATGTGTCCGAATAATGTGACATTTTGACAGCTGTCAAATTTACCTTTCGTAAATTTACAGATCGTAAATCTGAAGCCAGATATCGAATGCAATAAGTTTCCTCTAGAACTTTCCCAATTTAACCTTTGCTGTAGGTATAATATAAGCTGAAATCCCTGTATAGAGAAGCAAATCTGGGACACATATATATATATATATATATATATATATATATATATATATACTTGTATATATATATATATATATATATATATATATATATATATATATATATATATATATATATATATATATATATATATATATATATATATATATATATATATATATATATATATATATATATATATATATATATATATATATATATATATATATATATATATATACATATACATATATATTGTAAACACCTTCGGTATGTTTTTCGATCAAATTAATTGAAACAGGCTTAAGTGATAATATGACTACCTTAAACTATCTTGCTTAGACAAACAGTTTTTTTTACAGAAAATTAAAAAATATAAGAGCTGGGCTACTATTAGTAAAGCTAACGTTTTTCTAAAGAAACTAATAAATTATAAATGGATATGTAAGTATGTAGTTACAAATTTAATGTAATGTTTTACGACTTTGTTATTTTATAAAGCAAATTTTAGAATGGACCATAATTGGGCATAGGAAGAACTAACGAAACATAAGTTTATATTGCAAAGTAAGGTAAATACATAATTGACGCCTGTAGATCGTGAAAGTACAGTCACATTTTAAAAGTTATTTATGAATCAAAGGTCGTAAGTGATATATCACAGCCGGGGCTGTTGATTGCGATAGCCGTAATACACACCAATTAACAATATGACTTAAGACCCATGGTACATATGAGATTTTTTTACCAAATGTAAATGGAGATAATGAAAGTATATATAATTTGCTCAAATCGTAAATGTCAGAAATCTTCCACGCATTTTGCTATTCGATACCTTCTTGATGATTTCGATACTCTACCGCGAAATTTAATAAATATTGCTGACATTTACTTTGACAACACTCATTGGTATTGATTTATTTTTTAAGTTCCTCTAATTCAAAATAAAATATTCGTTATTTTCGGCGAAATCAGAAAAATGTTACGGCGAAATATTTGAAGATTTTAAAAATAGTGTAGAGTGAAGAAAGTCGAGAAACAAACGGAAAATATCTTATTGGTATACTTTCTGGCAAGGAGTCAGTGTTTGAAATATACGAGAAGTCTTTGCTGTGAATTCTTAATGTTGAAAACTGCAAGGTTAATTATTAGAAACAATTATCATATTTTAAAAAATCCAAAATTAAAAACTTTCTTAAGGATAAAAAATGAGCGGTTTAAACCAAAAACTCATACATTTTTGACAGATGCCGCAGATGTTATATATTTATTTAGTTTAGATTATAGGAATATCAGTCACGAAATGACATTGGTTATAAAATTTTTGCGGTAATGATTAAAATACCGGATTCAAAAAATAATATATGTCGGCAATTTGTAATTGCTGATAAAAAAAATTAGTTATGTTCATAATTATTAGAAATTATGATGGTATGAAATCGAAAAACGCCCGTTGCCTTTGCTTTTTTTAAGATATTAATGGAATCATAGAAACAACTACTCCGCTGGCTAATACCACGACATGCAGGCAATTACTTTGTTAATTCCCGACTTTCGTTGAGAGAAATATTGTTAGTATGTTTTTATTTCACATTACAGCAGCGTCACAACAAAAATACAATGATTCCGGTCTGGAATTTAAGCTGGTATTAGCCAGCGGAGTAGTCGTTTCTGTGATTCCATTTTTACCTTTGCTTGACACGGGGCACGCTAGTCTACGATTACGGCATTGCAGTATTTGTTCCAGATCATAGTATTTTTCATTTCATTCATTTCATCATTTTCCCCAACGAAAGTCAGAAATCGACGATGTAATTAATGCCGGTCGTGGTTAAGCCATAATTGTTTCTATGACTCCAATTTGTACTAACGATACCACTTACATGACAGTGGAAAAAATTATTTGTTTGTACTTTTACCTTGCAAGAAAGAGCCAATATTCGAATAGGTCAAATTTGGCATATGTCTCTACGATATTATCAATATTTAGGGAAATTCTCTAATTCCGACCCTTATTCAAGTTATCAAGCGTATTTTAGCACGTCCTCCAGTCCTCAATATCACTTAAACGGGTCACAGCTGTGTAGCGTGGGGAGGACGGGAGTTGTTTTCTTTAAAAAATAGTGCGCTATTGAGTCCAGGAAGATATTACGTGGTTAAGTGATATCTTCGGATTGGAGCTCTGCTAACATTGCGATCGAATTTCATAGGTAAGTTAGTTTGATCACTTAATTCCATATAAAATGTTCTGAACAAAATGGAGAATATCACTATAATCACTAGTTCTGGCTCAGGTGTTTTTACTGTTTCGAACTTCGATCTGCTCGGCAGATTCGTCTAGCACGCGTGCTGTTATTGTAAATGCGTGCGGCGCTGTCGAAGCTCACGTAATGGAGAATTCGACAATAAATTCTCCGAAGATGCCGAAAAATATGTTTTCTCAATTCTGTCGGTGTGTTACTAAATCGCTATGTACTAAGTTAAATTGGGTCATATTTCACTAATCCTAATAGGAGGAAATAATTATAACGCGGGAAGTTCCGCGTAAAGGAAATTTATTGATTTTTTATATATGATTGGTACTAAACAACTAAATTCACAGACCGATATTGTATGATGATGTCTCTGTCTCTGTCTCTAGTAGCATAGCGTGGGTGTCGATTCTAGTACGTTCGCGTAGCGCAGGTGATGTTACTGGCATAATGTTCGGGATGCCGAAGTTGATCAGGGCTCCTAGCGCGGGTGCTGTTACTGTATATGCCACCCGCAGACAAATCTATGTGGTCCGCCTATATTTCTAAATGAATTTGGTGGATATTTTCTTAATATAGTATCGTTGTGTGTTGACTTGATCCCTGGAGCTTCGAGTGCAGTCCCATATTATTAACGCTTCAGTTATAACAAGTATTACCAGGTGTCCTAATTTTTGACCGAATAACGAAGTCATAACTCCTCAAAAAATCGTGCTGCCTCATTATCTCACATCACTCGTTCGCGTCGTTTCTGGAGCTCTGATTTTCATTCAAAAGCATTGCCAAATTTCGTTCAATTTAAAGTATTTATAACGTACTGCAGTTTTCCGATAAAGTATATAGATAAATATGTGTGTTATATGAATGATAATTATATTTCGTTGAAATTCTTTTAAAATATCCCTGTCCCTCCTGTTTAAAGAGTTTGAAGGTCCACGTTCCGCAATGTGAAAATTAACAACGTTGACTCCTTCACTCCTCTTTCGTTCACTAGTTAACTTCACTTTGGGCTCGTGCATGCTTAAACAGCCAGGAGAAATAAAACAATAAATATAATAAATATTCATTTTAATAAGTAAATATTTTAACACTATTAATAAAAAAAATAAATACCTTAAATGAAAAATATTTTTTTTCCAAATTATTTGTTACTTTTTCTTATTATTATATTAAATAGGCATTTAATAATAACTTGTAATATAAATATTATTAGTTTTTTAATTTTGCAATGGTCCAAAAGATCCATAAATAAATATATAAATTTTGTTAGTGATGCTTTTTACGGTAAAAAAGAGTTTACTTAGATTAAGCAATTTTAGAGTATTTTAAGAGGATTATCCAAATGTTCACCCCTGAATCCCAAAACTTAACACTAATTTAAGAAAAACCCGTTTTTAATGGTTGTTCCGCTTTGTAACCCTAAATGACCTTCCAGCATGAAAATTAACAACGTTTGCTCCTTCATTTCTCTTTCGTTTACTGGTTAACTTCACTTAGGGTTCATGCATGCTTAAGCAGAGAGGAGAAATAAAATAATAAATATTAAATATTCTTTTTAATAAATAAATATTTTAACACTGTTAATAGAAAAAAATAAACAACAGGTTAACTTCACTTAGGGTTCATGCATGCTTAAGCAGACAGGAGAAATAAAATAATAAATATTAAATATTCTTTTTAATAAATAAATATTTTAACACTGTTAATAGAAAAAAATAAACAACTAAAAATATATTTTTTTCCAAATTATTTGTTACCTTTTCTTGTTACTATAACATTAGACATTTAATAATAACGGTTTTTTAACAACTGGCAACACTAGTTTTAATCGGTTACGCAAAATGTTAGAACGTTTTATTGTTTCCACTCCAATAATTTCTAGTGACTCTCCATTTGAATTTAGAAGACTGCAGTTCCCTGTAAAAGTATAGTTTCCTTTTACCATAAATAGAAATCAAGGGCAATCCATCTATTGCCAGAATTAATCTCCGGGCTGCCTGCTTTTTGTAAAGTTAAATTTGATTGCGTATTTTAGAGCTGGCAGAAGAAATAATTAATGTAAAAAATGTAGTTTATAAAGAAGCATTTTTTTAATAATAATATGCCTATTCTTATACTATTTATTTTAGATATTAGCTATAGTTACTGAGGGGCATTATTTTTGTTATTGAAATTGGATGACTCTAAAGTTATGGTTTTCGAACTACTTGTAGTTTTTGGTTATTACATATATTTTTGTTGCAATGTTAATGTTGCCTAATTTAAAGAATACATATATATATATATATATATATATATATATATATATATATATATATATATATATATATATATATATATATATATATATATATATATATATATATATATATATTATATTTATAGCATACAATATTTTTACTTCTGACTGACTTCCGGCTTAGTTGAATTTAGTTTATTCACGGTAAATGTGTATTTTGCCGTTTAAATATTTATGTTCAATATTTTAGCTCTTCTTTTATTTGCATACGATTTCTGGCACATGCGTATACAGGAAGAAGGCTTAAAATACTCAGACCTCTCCCGATATCCCAATATAGTGGGAATTTTTATAGTAAATAAATGGAAGTAAGAATCGAGATTTTTTTTGCGTGATCTACATATTTTAAGACTCTAAGGGTCGTGATAATATTATTACGCCTAATTCAGTAAACGACTTTGTTTCTATTATATAATATTTTAGTAGTCGGGATCCCCATCTGCTTAAATAAGAATAGGCATATTTATACGCAGGGTAAAAAGTTCTGTTTAGAATAATATCCTGACTACGGACCTGGATGCTGGCGGACGGCATTTCTACTATGGCAGCTCAATATAAGGATGAACAGCCATAAAATAAAACAAAAACAATAATAAAAAGTAAAAGTTATTCTTCAATTGTAGACGAGGCGCCCGTAGTGCAGTGTAGCAGAAAGAAAAATGAGGCAAAAAATTAATAGCTTTTACTGGGACGCGAGTAACAAACAAAAAGCAAAGATGATTCTCAGGAGATATCAACACACTCTAAAGGCAGTGCAGTGTAGCCATGGCGTATTGGTAGATAAAAATAAATAGAAAAAAATAAGCCAAAGTAAAGGCACTGGAAACAAATAATTTCAATATTTCATCATAAATCGAAATAAAGTTTGCTGAAACAAAGCTTTGTTTCCTATAAGCAAAACAAACATTTGTATAAAAAATGCAAAAAATATGTTTTCACTTATTTTTTTCATTTAAATGAATGTATTATTGGCCAAATAAATTCGTTAATTGACCCGAGTAAAGAAACTACGAGGTTAAACGTGAAAACATTACCGCTAGAGTGCTGATAATGTGAAGAGAGAGAGAGAGAGAGAGTGTTTTTGAACATGTAGAGATTATCGCTTTTCACTCTTCTTAACAAGCCTAACCTATAGACCTTTTCCTTTCATTAAGAGTTCGCTTCTAACCTCAAATATTTTTTGTAGCTATTGGTAAGCATTTTATTTACTATCCTCTTCTATATCAATGAACTGCTTTCTTTTCAATTAATACTTTTGTGCTACCTATTTATCCTTCTCGGTTCCAGGCCCAGTTTTGATTAGTATAATTACATATGAAGAGGAGACCCTTCTTCAGCAGTTATTATTCTTGATTTCGCTAAACGAAGGTAATTTACCCATTTGTGAACAGGAAAACCAGTTGGATATTTTTCGGAACTCACATAACAGTTATTTAAATATATAATTCAAAACGGGGGTGAGTTACTAATTATTCTTCTTCTTTGTCGTATCTGTATTTTGAAGGCAGCTGCACGAAAAAAAAAAAAAAAAGAAGTATAGTACTTTTGCCGTAGCATTCCCTCGGGTTCTTAAGCCATGATGTGCATCTTTGTCCTGGTGGTCGTCGTCCCTCTATTTTTTCGTATAGGATGAGCTGCAGTAAACTTTATTTTTACCCTGTGGTTTAAGTGGTCAAGATACTTCAGGTTTCGTCTTTTTGTGGTGTGCAGGATTTCATTTGTTATGTTAGGGCGGAGTAATACCTCAACGTTGCGTACCCTCTGTAGCAGTCATTATTAATGACAAAAAACTAAAGGATTGATGGTTGTTGAGAAAATAAGTTGACTGAGGTAAATATGTCTGATTCAAATGTCGCTTTTTTCCAATCTGCAGGGTGTTGAGAGTAAAGAAATACTTTGGCATATTCAATATAAAGTGAGCTCTATTGTGTCGATTAAGTTAAAATTTTCAGTCTCATGTTTATTGGAGAGAGAGAAATGAGTTTAATTTTAATATTAATTTAATATTCAATACTAAAATCTAAAAGGAGCTAGTTATGCTCCTTCGCTAGGGCAAATTTAGGGTAGATTTTATTTATAAAAATCTGCGTTTTAATCTAAATATTAATAAATTATACTCAATTCTGAGTAAAAAGTTGTTTTTGTCAAAAGGAAAACATTTGTTTTTAAAAAACAACTACCCAAAATAAATCTTTCTATAGAACTACCACCCACAAAATCAGGAAAAATAGTATTTATCTAAGAATATTAAAAATCTCTCAGAGACACTGTCAAAATAATTGAATAGTGACTGCGCCTCCAGCACGTTTAGGAACAAATATACCACAGGACAGCTATTTTTAATACTAAAAACCCCTCCACCAAAAGATCTTGACATCAATAGCATTTACAAAATTTCTTGCTTGGAATGTGGTGCATACATAGGCCAAACCGGTAAATATTTAAAAACTCGAGTGGTTGAACATAGAAGCAGCGCGCGGCCTTTGAATCTAGTAAATAGTAGGAAAAAACTGCTTTGACAGAATATTTCAAGAATTTACAGCAACCTTTCAATTTTGATAAAACCGTGATTTTAGCTAGGCAAAATCAGTTTTGAAAACGTCTTCTAAATGATACGATTGAAATAAAAAGCACAAAACTAATATTAACAAAATAACACAGGTTTAAGGGGAACCTATTACGATATTTTAAAATTTGTAGAACATCCTTTTCAATAAATCAGTAAATATATTAATTTAATTACTATTTGTTGTAAATAATCTTATCAAAAAGTATAAAAAGAAAAGAAATGTTTATTTCAAACAGTGATAATATTCAAATCCTATCTACAAACCAAACTCTTTCCAGAACAGCACTTTTATTGTTCTATACTAAATGACACCAACAACACTACAAAATACTTACCATTTAAAAAAGGTTCCGGAAATTGTATATATTTAAGTTTTACATGCAAGATCACATTTATATATACACATGATATTGCCTGCTAGTCAACATTGATTGTAGTCTTAATTTATTTTATCCTTATTTAAGTCTTAGTGTATGGTAAGCGTATTGTGCCATGTACATTGTGTGGTTTTTTATATCTTTAATGGGTTTTAATATGAACCATGCATTTTAAATTAGGTATAGGTTTTTGACAAATATACGTAAGGCTGTAAAACAATTTATGTTAATCACATATACGTTTTTTAAAGAACATTGCCCCTCAAAAAAAAACCATACATAATACTAATTCTTAACTCCTAAAGTCCAGGCACTAACCTCATAAAGATCGAATCGTCAACTAATTACAACATTAGATTTTCTAAGTCCGTTTTATTGACCACTATCCAACGAAAACACCTGTCCAAAATTACTATTGTGGTCACTAAAAATAAATTAAAATTCTGAGTAACACATATTTAACATAAATACTTTCTTACGTCTTTTTGATCAGAAATTAGGTCTAGGTCTTCCCACGTCTCGACTTCGTGGAAAGAATCTTGTTTCTTCCAAACGTGCAAATCACCATTGGAAAAATCTGCATCTCATGTGTACGATTTGATTATAAACATGTATACCTCCTTCAGGATCGACCACTCGGAAACGTTTATGCGCATAAACAGTAACCATATATCACATTTCGCACAAAACATCAAAAATGATTTCAGAGCATTTCCGCAATTTTTAGCTCACTGCCAAGAAATAAATGGACAACACTTTAAGCACTTGATATGATTTTTCAAATCTACTTTCTTTATATGCATTGTATGAGTATTTCGATTAGCTGTTCTTATTAGATATTTAAAAACTGATCGTTTACTCAAAAACTGTTGAATTTAAGAATTAAATTACATAGGAAACATCTTTAGAATAAAATATTGTTTAATATTTTTTTTTGTTTCCAAATCGTCACTCAATCATTTACAGTACAAAACTAATTTAAGTGAATGACATGAAAGTGAAATAAAAGGGAGTTGACCTAAAAAGCTACGATATTGATTATTTTATAAGTAAGTATATGCATTCTTTCATCCATTTTCTATATTTTTCTTTATGGATTGTTTAATGGCTCTACCTCAGGATGAACTTGCGGGAATTTTAATAGAATTTTATTATCAAGGAACAGATTTCTTAATAAAAGGAACTGAGTGTGTAAAATTAAGTGAGCTCCTTATATTTTCATGTACTGACTACTGTATCTTTTAAATAATATATATTTTTTTGAATTCTCTGATTTCATTAATAAAACGTTTCCTAATAATTCCAGAATAACTAGTTTAGACGTTATTTCTTTATTTTCAAAAATTCCACTAAATGTAATTAGAGATTCTATAATTAAAAGGTGGAACGTCATTCAAAAACTCTTTCCAACTTCAAAACAAAAGAAATTCAACATATTAAAACAAATACTATAGATAATTCTTATCCTGTAATATAATAAGAAAAGTATCACACACAGTCAATAATACCAATATTCCTCAAAATCTAGAAAATTTAAATCCTGAAACTAATTTCTTCTTTGAATCAATTCCTTATATTCATAATTTAAGTCCAAAAATTATTAAAATTTTTAAAAAAGAAAAAATTAAAATAATTTAAAAAAAAAACGTAAAAACCATTGAAACACTTTATAGTAAATTAAAAGACCAAGATCTAGTTTCAAACAAATCGAATTATGTCTACTGTATTACTTGTAATAATTGTGATAAAAAATATATTGGACAGACTTCTCGAAAAATTACCAAAAAGAATGCGTTACATAAAAGTGATGCAAGATTATACCAAAGATCTTGCGCATTATCACAACATATAATTGATAATGGCCACACATGCAAATTCCAGCAAACTAAAATATTACACTTAGAAAATAGTACCACCAAAAGAACATTTTTAGAAACGACAGATATTAAAAAACAAGCTTTGGCAATCAATAAAAAAACAGATACCGAAAATTTAAATTCAATTTACTCTGATATTGTATTTTTAGGTCAAACAAAATTTTCTAATAATGATAATAGTGGTAATATAAGAATTATAATTAGTTATATGAATGATTCTAAAGTTTACTTTCCTATACATACTTGTACTATTTGTATTTAAAATTTAAATATGTTTTGTCAAATATGAAAATCCTCTTAATCTATAAATTTAAAACTTTCAATTTTTATCATACTTCAGTAACAAAAAAAACAAATTATTTATCATTTGAAGTTTGTTATTATATGACTGTCTAGATACATATATATATATATATATATATATATATATATATATATATATATATATATATACATATATATATCAAATATTAATAACTGAATTAAATTGTTTAAATTTTAAGGACACACGACGAAGAAATAAAAATATTTCGGAAGCTTGATCGAATAAAAATAAAACGTTCATAAAAACATTTCCGGGCCGAATTCCCCCTGATTTTCTTAAGTTAAATATATATATATATATATATATATATATATATATATATATATATATATATTTTTGGTAGTTTCTTAAACCATTTATTTATATATATTTTACTTCAATTTTCTTGGGTTTAGGTTTATGTACAAATAAAAACGCCTTCTTCCAACTTTGTTCTCTCTATTTTACGTTTCGCCTAACATAGTAGGCTTTTTCAAAAATGTACAAGATTATCATACTATCTAAAACAATAGAATCAGGACATTAATACACAATTATAAATATGGGACATTACGTTATTTTTTTTATATATATATATATATATATATAAATCACTTCGACAATGTATATTGGACAAAAATTAGTACAAAAATAAATAAAACAGAAATTCACTTTGGTTACATACCTCGATCGATTTTAGGTAGGCTTCATTCATCTGGATGTTATTGTATGAATAACTCAGTTAAGAAGTTTTTTTAATTTATTGGTTTTACTTGTTGTTTTATGGTATAGAAAAAGTGTTAAAATATATATACATAGGCAGACGAGAATGAATACAGTGTGATATTTTTACTTTTAAGTTAATAGATTATAATATACTTGACTTAAATTATGGATGTCTTGTTTGTCGTTAACAGAAAATTTTTCTTTTTTGATGTGTATCATTTCCTTTATTTGTAGCTTGCGGTAATTGGGTTCTTGCGTTAAGATTTTCGTATCAGAAAAGTTAAATTCATGTCTTTCATTCTTTTCATGTTTGTGTAGAGCGGTTGAAGCATTTTTAGTGTATTTATGCCCATTCAGTCTGCTATCTAAGTACTGGGTGGTCATTCCTATATATTTTTTTGGGCAGTTTAGGCAGGGTATTGAGTAAACGATGTTGGACCTTTTTTTATTGGGTACTTTGCTTTTTAAAGGAGTAAAAAGATGGGATAAACGATTGTGGGATTTATGGCAAACAATGATGTCTTGCTTTGCTAAAATATACTTAAGTTTTTCTGATAATCCATTTGTGTATGGCATTGCAACGTAGGTTTTATTGTCATTAGTTTGTATTTTTTCGCTTCTTTTCTTGTTGTATAGTCGAAAAACTCGTTGTTTAATGATTTTATTAGAATGTTTTTCAGGGAAGCCATTGTCTTTTAGAATTGTTCTTACTTTATTTAATGTTTCAGAGCGATACTCCGGTGACGTTAAAGTGAGAGCTCTGTCGGTAAGGCCTGTAATGACGCTATTCTTTTGATTTTTCGGGTGGTTTGAATTGAAATTTAAATATCGACCAGACCATGTATCTTTAGTATACCACTTGGTCTTAAGGGTGCCTTTTTTACTGTCTCGAATAATAGAAAGATCTAAGAAGTTAATTGTATTGCTGTTTTCGACTTCGGCAGTAAATTGAAGTTTGTGATGAAAACTGTTAAAAGTGTTTAAAAGGTTATTAATCTCATTTTCTGGAATTGCCATCAGACAATCATCGACATATCTTTTAAAAAATACGATTGGTGACCCTATATTTGACAGAACTTTCTCTTCTAAGTATTCCATGACTAGTTGGGCAACTGTTGAGGAAATTGGGGAGCCCATGGCGCATCCATCCAGTTGTAGAAAAAATTGGTCATGAAATTGGAAATAATTGTTCGTTAACGTAAGATTTATTGCTTCTACGAAATATTCAAGACCAAGAGATGTTTGTTCTTTAAGAGAATCCCACTTTTCTTTTAAAATATCTGCTACTAATTCTATAGGGATGTTTGTATATAAAGAGATAACGTCTAATGATACTAATTTAGAGTCTTTTGGTATATGTGTGTTGTCTATACACTCTTTAAAAGTAAAAGAATCTTTAATATAAGAGTCATTTTTGCCGGTGATTTTAGACAGGCAATTACATAAGTATTTTGACAGTTTAAATAAAATCATTAAACAACGAGTTTTTCGACTATACAACAAGAAAAGAAGCGAAAAAATACAAACTAATGACAATAAAACCTACGTTGCAATGCCATACACAAATGGATTATCAGAAAAACTTAAGTATATTTTAGCAAAGCAAGACATCATTGTTTGCCATAAATCCCACAATCGTTTATCCCATCTTTTTACTCCTTTAAAAAGCAAAGTATCCAATAAAAAAAGGTCCAACATCGTTTACTCAATACCCTGCCTAAACTGCCCAAAAAAATATATAGGAATGACCACCCAGTACTTAGATAGCAGACTGAATGGGCATAAATACACTAAAAATGCTTCAACCGCTCTACACAAACATGAAAAGAATGAAAGACATGAATTTAACTTTTCTGATACGAAAATCTTAACGCAAGAACCCAATTACCGCAAGCTACAAATAAAGGAAATGATACACATCAAAAAAGAAAAATTTTCTGTTAACGACAAACAAGACATCCATAATTTAAGTCAAGTATATTATAATCTATTAACTTAAAAGTAAAAATATCACACTGTATTCATTCTCGTCTGCCTATGTATATATATTTTAACACTTTTTCTATACCATAAAACAACAAGTAAAACCAATAAATTAAAAAAACTTCTTAACTGAGTTATTCATACAATAACATCCAGATGAATGAAGCCTACCTAAAATCGATCGAGGTATGTAACCAAAGTGAATTTCTGTTTTATTTATTTTTGTACTAATTTTTGTCCAATATACATTGTCGAAGTGATTTATATATATATATATATAAAAAAAATAACGTAATGTCCCATATTTATAATTGTGTATTAATGTCCTGATTCTATTGTTTTAGATAGTATGATAATCTTGTACATTTTTGAAAAAGCCTACTATGTTAGGCGAAACGTAAAATAGAGAGAACAAAGTTGGAAGAAGGCGTTTTTATTTTTACATAAACCTAAACCCAAGAAAATTGAAGTAAAATATATATATATATATATATATATATATATATATATATATATATATATGTTGATTCGTAGTCCTGCCCGGATGGAAAAATATGATGTGTTTTCATTCCGGGTGTACATCGGTTCATCACTCTCGTTCCGAAAAGAACAATTTTGCTGACGTTTCGTCAAAACTTTGTCTTTTTGGCGAACAGAATCAAACAAAAGTTGATAAACTTTCGAAGAAATGTGACAATCTACTAAAGAAGTCAAGTCAATCACAAATCTGGTCATTAGACGCCGATACAATCTCTCTGTACTGAGTAAGGCTTTTAATTTTGCAGTAACCCCTAAGGAAATTGCTAAAGAAGAAATAATTGCTGGAGTTGAAGCTGCCTTTGACTCCTCTGAAGAAACGGAAGCAAAGGAAATTCGACAGGAAGTGGCAAGAATTCTAAGATCAAGCAAGCCACCTAAACCAAATCTAAATGCTTCTGAACAGAAGGCCCTAACAAACCTTCGCAGAAATAAAGACATAACAATTCTTCCAGCAGACAAGGGAAATGCAACTATAATTATGAGTACAAAAGACTACATGAAAAAAATACAGGACATCCTACAAGACAATTCTTATAAGCCTGTTCCAAGAGACCCGACGACGTACCTAGAAAAAACAACAAAAAATAAGGTAAAAAGTTCAACAATAGACATAGAAATACAACAAAAAAATCATACCACGAGAAAAGTCCAGCAGATGCCCTAAACTCTACGGTTTACCAAAATTACACAAACCAGTAGTGCCCATCAGACCTATTGTTAGTGCTGTTGAAAAAGCTCACTCATATGTAAAAAATGCAGAGCATTTTTCCCGAATTATACGAGACGTCATTCTTGAAAAAGACGACATCATAGCAAGATTAGATGTTAAATCGTTGTATCCTAGCATTCCCATCGACGAAGCACTGGACAAGATTGCTATGAACGGCCCATATAATACAACTGTCAGAGCATTGTCTTAAAAATACTTATTTCTCATTTAACGGGTAAATGCACAAACAAATAGACGGAGCTCCAATGGGATCCTTACTATCACTAGTGTGACCAATCTATTTATGAAATACTTCGAGAAAGAAGCTCTTGGGAAAGCAAATCTGAAGCTCAAAATTTGGCTCCGTTACGGGATGTCATATTTATCATATGGCAACACGGTAATACAAAACTTAACAACTTTCTAACTCACGTAAATTCAATACATTCTAAAATACAATTTACGCTAGTGTTAGAGAAAAACAACAAACTCCCATTTTTAGACGTTCTGCTTACAAAACGGGACAATGGACACATTGAATATACCGTTTATAGAAAACCAACACATACTGACAGTTATTTGAATGCTGGATCACACCACCATCCAGCACAAATTCAAGCCGCTGCCAATACCTTCATATTAAGATCCGTGCGATTAACTAGTACACAAACGAGACATGATGATCTTGATATAATATCTAGTGCTTTAAAGAAAAAAGGATTACACAAAGCATGCCATAGACAAAGCCATTAATAAACAGGGTTCCCGAAACAGCAAAGATTATGAACCCGGAAGACAACAAGTAGCCCTACCATATGTAAAAGGTACCACAGACTTAGGCAGGGTTCTTAGAAAACATAATATACAAACAATTCATAAGCCACAAACAACCATAGGTAAACTACTTGTAAATCCAAAAGGTAAAATGAAATTTTATCGGGGTATATAGCATCCTGTGCTAGGATTGTGAACAGTTGTGTGTTGGGCAAACAAACAGACGAATATCGGCAAGAGTAGAAGACCATAAACTCAGCATCAGAAATAAACAAACAACATCTGCCTTGTTTTTACATCATCAGGAAACAGGCCACAAAATAAACGTCGAATGGTGTAAGGAGATTACCAATATAGAGCACTATCAGACCAGAATAATCCGAGAACCCATAGAAATAGAAAAACAAGGTGATTTAAAAAAATGGGACGAATCATTAAACTTACCAGCAGTGTGGAAATCAATTATATATAAACCAAAAACCATAGAAAATCAAGCGGCATTAGTCCAACAACAACATCCCGAAAATATAAACAATGACGCACAACCGTTTAGATATAACGTTCGGCCGAGAGTGGGGATATACAAGGAAGTTCCGCTGACACAACACTTATAAAAATGTAATACATATACTACTCTTCCACTTTTATCTCATATTAATTAGTACACTTTCTCCCTAATTGTGTTAAAATATCTGAATTAACAGAAACAGAATTTAATGAACTTTCTGAATGACTTAAATGAAACAGAAAAAACAAATTATTTTTGCCACTATAAATATTATTTATGACACTGTTCTTGTATTTTCAGTTATAGGATATTTTGCATAACAGACTTTGAGTAAACACATTCAAAATTAGTTTATGTCAGTTGGGTGGAGCTATTTGAGTTTTTGAGTTTATTTGCAAATTTCAGGCAACATATCATACTCCCTAAGGGTCCTCAAACATGTCTGGCCAAGATAGCTCGTCAAAGTGTGTATACTCAATTTTCTAGTTCTCCTTTGAAAGTTTGCCTTTCTAAACGTTGTTAGGTAACCGATTTACATTTTTTATATTGTCTGTCCTTTTTAAACACGTTTGGAAAATTATTGTTATAAAAATCCAAATTTGGCTTATATTCTTTATTAACTGGTTTAATATCGGCGGACGATTGCAAAATTTTTTACCCGGGGCTTCCCTTCTTATGAATTAGGAATAATGAAGTGTGGCAAAATTTAGTTCCGCATGTAATCATTTAGTAATACATAATCATTTACTGTCTTTTCAAACATTTTTATTAGTTTGTAATTTGTTTTACCATATTGGATACTTACCAATATTTTATCAGTTTCTACCTAAGCCTAACTCGATTTTTAGGCATAATTTAAAATATAAACAGATAAAAGTAGTTTTTACGACATATTTTTTAGGACCGCCATTTTTTTTTCGTTATTTTGAATTCGTGTAAGTTTATACTTATATCATAATTAATTTTTGTGCAAAATGTGAAGTTAATTAAATAAGAAGGTTTTAACGTTAAATTTTTAAACATTTTATTTGCCGGTATTTTTTTCCGCCACCTTGAATTCGTACCACAATTTTTCTAGTTCTTGCACGACATCTGAAATGAATCTGATAAGTGGTTTTTCAGAGTGATTTTTTTTTAAATATTTTATTAGGCTGCCATCTTCGATTTGAACCAAAATGTTATCAGTTCATTTCTATATAACATTGGATTCGTGTGCAAAAGTTGAGGTAAATTGGATCATTCTTTTTTTATTAATGTTTTTTTTGTGTGTGCAGAGTGTGGCAAACCTCTATTATTTTTAAGGAGAAAAGTATCAGCGAAGAAATTCCTAATAAGAAATATGCAATACAAGAATATGTACCTTTTAACACAATGCTTAAATAAGCTATAAATAACCTAACACTACCGTTTTGGTCTAATAAAAATAGCCCTTCACTTGCTAAAGCTTTCATTACAAAAGTAAAATACAATAATATTATTCTGAAATGGGACAACTATTTCTCATTTGAAATCCCATTAAACAATAATTAAATCTAGAAGTAATCTTTCCCAAATTCACCGAGTAACAAATACTCAATAAAAACATTTTAAATAAAGTTTTAGATCTTTTTAAATCTTACTATAAAATATATTCGGATAGATCAAAACATAGTAATGAAGTAGTTTGTGCCTTTGTAATCCCACAGACTGAATAACTTAAATGTATAAATGCCATAAACTATCATCAATTTTTTCGGCCGGATCGTTAGTTATATTAAAAGCTCTAGAATTTATCAGTTTAGATAATACAATATTCAATGTGGTCATAATATTTGATTCTCAGTCTGTTTGCTGTCTTTAGCAAATAACCTTAACTAGAAGCATCTTATTATTGCCAATATTTTAAACTTAATCTCTACACTCTCCTTTAGAAAAATTAATATTAAATTCGTTTGGGCAAAAGGTCATTCAGGTCTTTCTGGAAATGAACTGGCGGATAAAGCAGCAAAGAAAGAAAGTTCAGGGGGCCTACCCTCAGAAGTTATCCCACATTCGGATTTATTTAGAATAATGTATGCCAAGACAAACAGTAGTCTAGTTAGCGCTTATATAACTGTTTTGTAAATTGAATGCAGTACATTAAAAAAGAATTGCTTTAATATATGCTGAAAAAGTATCTGTCCAATCAACTGCTGTCTCGAGAAGAAAGACTAGTATGGATGAAAGAAGAGCTCACGTGGTTGGTAGAAACACCAAAGGACTTTCAACGAAGAGAAGTAGAAATCATCATGCGTTTGCTAAATACGTTAATGGTCGTAACGATCTTGGCTCTAATAGATCTAAAAAATAATAGGCCGAAGTGTTTAACTACGAATTTTTCTAATAATTACAAATATTTAAACTGAGCTGTAGTATCTGTTTCCTTTGGTATTGTAATTACAATAAACATATTTGTATTTTTTTAGACGTGTTCATTAAAATGTTTGATATTAGTGGTTCTCCTTTATTTTAAAATAAACTTCAGTTTATAGTTGTTTAATCAGGCACTAAAGTAAAGGATTTACTGACATGGTGGGCGTCAGTAAATCTTAGACAGGGAATCAGCTTAGTGCCGTATTAAACAAAATTTTAGCGACAATCGGAGAAAAGTATGTTACAATAAATAAACTTTCTAGTTGAGATGCTGTTACTGGGCACTACTTCCAGCGCAGCTGCTTCTACTGGGGGGTTGGTTGGGCTGTTACTGTAGATGCCCGGCACTTCCTGTGTTTTGAATGTATTTATAAAATGTCTTGCACTAGCCCCAGTACGAAAAGTGTGTCTTCCTGTCTAGATTTCCTTTACCTTATATGCTTTCTCTTAAATTGTTTAGGTTGATAGGGATTAGAGATCTAATATCTGGGACTTTAATTTTGTTACATTTTTATCCTATTATTGCTTATTAATCAACCAAAGAACTTACCGAAATGCATGGTTCTTTTTAAATTATTTAGAAAAAAATAATTTTGTTGCTCGTTGCTAAATGAGCTAAGCTCAAGGCCAATAAAAAATTAACATTTCACCAGGTCACCATTTTCTTTTGCCATATTGGATTTTTACCTGAATATTACCAGGCCATCGCTATATGACCCTTTTGGTCAAAATGTAAAGCCAATAATCAGTAGTTTTAATTCGCCATATTTAATTCGTAAATAGTTTAACGAACTAGAGACTATTTAGATTAAAATAGCAATAGGAAACGGCTGTGTGCACGTAGAGGTAAAGTGGGAATGTAGACACTTTCGTATTTCGTGCAGTTTTTTATTAAATTAATACAGATTTTTTACATAGAAATAAATACATTCAGAACCCTTCTTATTTTTTACTCTTTAGCCAATCGACTCTATCTGGATTTGTATCTGTTTTTCTCTTAAATTTAAAGATTTTTCATTTCGTACTCAATAAGCGCTTTCCTTATGACAACTGTATTAACTGTCTGAACAAAATTTATTTAAAATATTTAAAATTGAATTGAATTTTCTCTTTGATAGATTCGCAGTTTTGATAGTTAAATACACTTTGGTTTTTAATTCTGCTAGATACAACCCCGCATTATTAAAAAATTCCCCTAACAGGGTGTAACTAGATTTTAAATTTCCAATTTTTTAACATTATATAAAAAGCTTTGAATTTTCTAAATTAATTTTCTCATTTTGATCTATTTTCTTAAGATTCTGCCTTAAAAAATACTACACTTTAATGACATTGTCTTGTTTTATCGCATTTAATTGTTTTTACATGTAGCCAACCTCACGTAAACTTCCCATTTAGACTAAACCTACAAAAAGATTTGGCATTTTAAGCGACCATGTGTTAAAGTGTGAATATTTTCGTGATTTAAATCACCAAAAAGGGGTGAAAGAACACACCCTTTGTGATATTTTAAGGTGATTTTATAAATTTGACGTTAACAAATTTTAAATGTTCATTGTTTTGTTTGATCATGTTCTTTCTTTGGATTTCCTGTGCTCACCTGACTAACTAAGTACATCACACATCTTTTAAAAATATTCTAAACCACATTTCTTTCCCATAGAGCTATATAATTATCTTAATTATGTTGCAAATTTTCATAATTTTCATTAACTAGGTCCCTCAGCTATTTTAGTAATCTGTTTTTTATCTTCACCACTTAATTATACAAATAATTCATCTAATTTTCTCCTCAATATACCTTCGCATTCTATAAAATTTGTTTTATTTTCCCTTAAAATATTTAATTTATAAACTATTATTATCTTTCAATTTTTACCATTTAATAAAAGTGATTTCCGTGCTTTTAGGTGGCACTAATAATGTCGAAAGCTGAAAGCGCTCTGCTGCGTTTTAAATTTAATAAAAAAATTGCACGAAATATAAAAGTGTCTACATTCCTATTTAGATTAAGGCGAATCATGGATATATGTTGATAGGTTGATAGCACAGTTAATACACTTTAGTACCCCTATAATTAGGCGTCGGGGGTACAGTGTCCGCGCACACCTTTTGCTAAATTCAAGCCTTTCACAAATATCTTCACCTTTGTTCCCTGAGTGTAACTCGTGTCATATAAATTGTTTTCGTCAACACAGATCTTTTCGAAAAAGCATCTGTATTTTATACAGAAAATAAATTAAATATTTTTTTTACCAGCCATGAAAGGGTAGTATTACTAGCGGTTTGAATGAATAACTCCGCCGCCTGTCTTGACTGCAATCTAACCCCAAAACTGCAGCTAAATATCTTGATTCTTTTGGAGATATTTAAATTTAACTGTTCACGGAATCTATCTGCGACACTGTCCGCAAGTTTGTGTCGGTAATGAATCAATTTATCGTCGTCCTAATCTGAAAATGGAGTTCCGGCAAATTTTATAGACTGAACAAAAAGGGCCCTATTGTACAGTATTTCACGTAATTTTGTAAATGAATTTTTTTTTAAATAGAATTAACATTTAAGATTTTCCATACTTTTAAGTGTCATTATAAAAAAAATAGTCTTTTGTATAACTTATCTATTACATAGGGATCGCCAACTGTATTTCCAGGACTAACACATTTAAAGTATTTCAAGACATATCGGGATCTTTAGAGGCCCTTTTCCATAAGGCAGTACAATTAGCTGGTAAGTGAATGTTTTTTTTTATTTTCCTATTAATTGTAGAATGTGTTGAATCAATTTCAGTTTGTGTATGGCTCCTCAAAAAACACTTCTTTTATATTTTAGTTACCGATATATTAGACTTAGGTGGCAAAAATAAAGACTGAAAATCTATAGGAAATCAAGAAAACATATCTCTTTGATGTAAATCAAATTCATGTTTACTTATATTTTTACTTTCGTATCTTACACATACATCGCAACGATCATTTTTTGAAACTATTGATAACCGTTTTATATCAAATGATTAAGAAAAAATTGCTTAAAAAAATTATACAACTACGATATCGATTCCCTAACTGTTTCAAAATACAGTTTTTATTGAACTGGCCTGATAATAATGAGATTCCACTTTTGGAAGCTTATTAAAAAATTGAAAAACAAAATCTTTTTGGTATTCATAGCGAACAAATCTTCGACTGTTTGAATTAAAATATGCATCGTGTGATGATATATTATTTATAGTTTAATCAGTCTACTCTATACGTATTCTTATATTTTCCGTTTTGGAATAGAACTTAGTTGAACACTTCGTCTGAAGTTTTTTCCAATCCCTCTTTTTTTTTTTTGGTTTAACTTGTTCTAATGTACTCCTTGCAAAAGACGTACTCCCTTCTAAGTAAGCTTTTAAAATCTTTTAAATATTATTTTACGTTCTTGTTCTGTTAGTAACATACACGTAATCTTATTTTTTCTTAATCCTAGTTTACAATCATATCTATTTTTATTCTCAAACATTTTTCGTCCGAAATAACTCTCAGTTTTTTTTCACTAATCTGATATCTGCTAACTCTCTTCCATTTTTGGTTTGCATTGTGATTCTCATGATTTAATTAGGTTTTCCAAAACTGATGGTTTTTTTATGTTCGTCTTTTCTGAGAAATACTTTCCCTAATTTTTCTTAACTTCTGGTAAATTAGTACTTTTGTTCGCACTATTATTATATTAGTTCATAAACTTGTCAGCTAAGATCTTCGTGCTAGGAAGTACAAGTGAAAAGATATTTTTTTTCTAGGACTACTATGAAAAGGTTTAAAAAACACAAGTGAAATTATGCCTGACGTAAAAAATCCTAACGCTGTGTGTAAAATTTTTTCACAGAGTTCAACTGTGTGCCAAAATCTTCCCAAAAGGTTCCCATTCTTGTCAAAAAACAAGAGGGCGACATTCAATCACAACTAGGCGTAAAAGAACCCGGCGCCGCAGTGGATACACAGTGATTGGAATCTAGAAGACAATGATTATTAAATTGTCTATTTTTTGTTCCATTTTTGACACATAACGGACATACTGGTGTTTTAGAATACCGTTTACTGTTGTTATAAAAAAAAAAGTATTTTTATTGTCTGTACCAATTTTTGAGATTTATTATACTATTTTTATTTTACTTTTTCCAGAAATACAGTAGAAAAAAAATATTATGTATAACAGGTTTAAAAATATTTTCACACTCCTCTAACCTCTAACCCGAGCCGAAAGAGTTACGCCTCGGCTAAAAAGTAACATTTTCAAAACTGGTTAGATAATATACTATTTTGCTACCCACGGATGCTTTTGACAAAATGATTCAATCGTTTGTATTTCAGCTTCTGAAATAAAAATATAAATTAAAAAAAAAATCGGTAAATTAAATTTACCCGGAACTTCCCTTAATTATTTACTTTATCAAGTCAAGAGTAAAATATAAGCTTTATTAGCTCCACACATAATTATTTAGTAACATAAATATACACAAATTTTATGTTTACAATATTTAAGTAATTTAAGAGAAAATTCCCTCGTAGGAGTGAATTCTTCTTTTTTACCAGAAAAATTAAAGTTATGTATGCATATGTTCATATTACCAAAAGACTATGTAGAATATATTTCACCATCCCTGATAAAAGAAAAGATCTAAAACCAGGAAAATTCCGAGTAAATCCTATTTACTAATATTTCCTTTTTTAATTTTAATATTTTTTAAGTATAATTTCTCAATCTAAAATAAAATAAAGCAGGTTAGATTAAGAAATTAAGGCTCTTGATTTCAGACCGTTGTTCCAAACCGCGCTGATATCGATTCTGTTTAATTACAAGCAGATTAGACCAGTGATAGCATCTTCCCTTTTATAGAGAACTATATTGCTTGTAGTTAGAATAATTTTTAATATAAGCCTGCACTTCTAAAGAGTTTGCGTGCCTTAAAATAAAGAGACAGAGTGTCAATTTGAAATCAAATTTATATTCAGGGCAAATGCAAATGTAATCTGAACAAAATACAGAAAATCCAATTTACCAAAGTGGTAAAATTTCTTATCAGAGATAAAAAGAACGCTGTATATAATAAACGCACTGCAGAAAAGATACTTTGCGCGGGAAAAGCACGATTTGTATCTTCAAATACGCTGAACAATGAAGATGTAACAAACATATAGCATAAGTAAATACTGGCTAATACTACACCGGATCTAAACCATACATACGTGACTTTAAGTTTAAATTGAGAATACTACTGCTAAATCTAATGCATTGCAAAAATTATCTTATACAATAATTTTTCTGTTAGAAAAGTGCATGTTAAAGTAAAGATATTTAATCCAAAATCAATGTTCTCTGAATATTAATAAAAAACCTTTTCCACGTAGCACTACATAGTTGAAAAGCAAATTTCCAGTTTACTCTAAGCAGGAAGCAGAAATCTTACAGTTTGCTTAAAGTGTCACTAGTCTATTAATAAGAAACAAAACACTACTTACAGTAATACTACCATTTCTACACTTACTCCACGTAAAATACTCTAAATACTGTTAGCAAACCAAGACTAACCTTCATTTAACTAACTAAGTACCATATTCACACCACCATAATATCGTGTACGTAAAGCAGAATAAATTATATCAACGCGTTTACGAGGCCCGTCAATTCTTCCCGCACTTCTAGGCAGATACGAGCGGCCATTTAGTGTAGCACTGCAGTTAGAATTCGCTTCGGGAATTGAAGTAAAAATAAATAAAGGTTAAAATCAGTTCTGAGTCTGATTTAATTAAAGAACCGTGCAATTATCCACCACTACACCCACGGTCACTAGTAAAATAGAAACTATACACATTTCTGTTGAAGGGTAGCTATGATGTATTTTTTTCTAAACAACACAGAAACGCTTAACTGAAACTTGTGTGACAGGCAAGAGAGCGAGTATTCAGTCAACAACTTAATCAACAGTGTCACCCAGCAGCATCCTTCGCAGAGAGCTCAACGTTCGCGCCTCGGTATACCCACTATGTAGACAGAGGGAGTGAAGGACGCTAAGCATGTACCAAGAAGGCAGAACGCCGCGTAAATTATTAGTAATACGTTATGTGCAAGCAAGTTCAGCGCTATGACGAGTAAATAAGCATTATAGTCTGGACGAAATTGTAGTAAAGGGTGTTAAAGAGCGTTTTAAATTCAATAGAAAATCAGTGGCCAGAATAGTCCTGGTGAGTTAAAATAAATTGAAATTAAGTTGAAATAATTTTCATATTGAAAAAGTGTTTTCTTAGCAACCGTGTCAAATCAAAATACATTTTGACGTTTTGCCTGCGATTTAACGAGGCATATGTACAGATCAAAACGCTGATTGAGATCCGGTAAGCAGTGTTCAGATATTTTTACCCGACCTGTTTAGAGACCCGTGACTTACT
The DNA here is from genome assembly GCA_030620095.1 of Kuschelorhynchus macadamiae. Lineage (NCBI taxonomy): Eukaryota > Metazoa > Arthropoda > Insecta > Coleoptera > Curculionidae > Kuschelorhynchus > Kuschelorhynchus macadamiae. Next base: position 1,171,627 of record JAUTXW010001351.1, read on the forward strand.
GTTACGATTGATTTGCACCCATGATATAGCACGTAGCTTACGCCTCTAACGATATTTTCAAGCGTTTCATGGCCTCAATCGGCTTTTTCATTTACCTTTTAAATTGTTGCGAGACTGATACAAAAATATTTGTATTGTTGACATTAGCTCGGTGTTGTTGCTATTGAGTGCTGGTCTTCAGCGATAGCGGATTAAATAGTTTGTTTCTGACTTAGGCACCTTTCAGATTTATTAGGTCTAGTAGACACACATCTTTCAGTTTCAGCCCCTGCTTTACCGCAGGAGTAAAGAATTTTATAAACTGCCGATTTTTACGTGCATGTTGTAATATGTGCAAATGTTAGACCTTCGCAGAATTCTTGCAATTTTACCTGTGGTAACCTTTAAAATATAAACTTGCACTACTTGATGGTTAACTAGCCATCTATTACCGATTGAGGTCTGAGTTACTGTAATATTTAACGAACGCCTAATATACGTTTAATCTAAGACCTTTAGCCAGCATTTCATGTTTCTTCTGAATTGAATTTTAATCACACGTTGAAAGAGCCTTAAAAACTAATAAATGAAGAAACGAAGCTCTAAATTATCAAAATCCAATTTCTCAACCGCAGAAAAAAAAGCTGTGAAGAATGTCAACGACATTTTACCAATAGACACAATTCTTTATAAGACAATGCAAATAGATCCAGCCAAAAGATTGAATGGAAAATCCGCAACCTAATTAATGTAATGAATTTGCCCCATCTACAGAAGAAGAAATTAAAGCCAAGCGGTTCAAAGGTTTTTCGGTTTTATAGACTTCCAGAAATAGTTAAATCCAATGTATCTTTGTTCCCCCTTTTTTTACTGAACATCTAATTCTTATATCAAAAATTCCATTAACTATTTAGTTCCACGATATTCACACACGTTTAAAAATAAAAATCTCAATTCGGTCTTAATTTAACTGATTGAAAAACTCTTTCCATCCACATATTTCATTATTTAAGGTACCCTTTATTAGCAAACCTCAAACTATTTTTAAAAAATTGTGATTTTTTTAAGATAATACAAGAAAAATCCTACAATTGTGCATTTAAAGTTTTTTTGTATCCTTTATAGTTTATGCTATTAGACAGCTGTCGAGATATAAATGAAAACCTTGAACAATATGGTGTAATCGGTTTTCATATGTACCGTTCCTTGGTTTGTTTCATTTTGAAACACATGAATACAGCAATTATGTGTTTCAGAAAATGTTAGACCGTCAGTAAGACCCGTTAGAAAATAAAATGTTTTTAAAAGTGTTGATTTTATCTAATTCGAATAGCCGTACGGCAAGATTTTTTGGCCTAGGGTGGCATTTGGCGCCAAATGTATTATATTCGACTGTCATCAAGAGAAATAAAACCCACCTCTTTGTGAACACTGCAATGATGCCCTAACAGTACCACACATCCTCATTGCGTGTCCACATTACGCAGTAAGCCGACATATGAATGGGATCAGTGGTGATCTCAAAGACAATTTTAATTCGCCGAACAGTTTCTCCAAAGCCATAAAATTCCTAAAGGACATTAATTTATTTAATTATCTTTAGGCTTTACTTTTAAAATTATTATTAGTGTTCTCTCTTTTATCTTTAGTTTTTTTTGATTTGGTTGTATTGTAAATGCCTGTATCGTAATTGTCTAATGACCATTAGCAGTCGAGGCACATTAAGCAAATAAAAAAAAAGTTTTGTTTATATTGCAAATAATAGTTCTTTAAAATAATAAATATTTATTAGCATATAAAAATTACCATAGTATTATTTGTCCATCAACAACAATACATATCTAGAAGTAGTAGTGCATTCCAATACGAACGCATAGCTTAACTATTTTAAAAGTAACAAGCCGCTCCTGAAATAATTTAGATCTAAGAATACTTTTGTTTTATTACACTAAGTACCTACTAAGATAAAATTTTTCTCTCGAGCTTTTGTTTCAAACATGTTTAACTACTATCTGCGAGTTTTATGTTGCGGCCTCTTTCACTTTTACTACAAAGAAGGCTTGGCATTTGATCTTTAACCATCTGTGTTTGACTAAGAGCAATGTGTTTGTTGAGAAAATTAAATACAATATTGCCTTTATTTGTAATGGTAATCTTAATACTGGAATTCTAACTTGTTGCTAGAGAAAATTTACTAGATTTTCGACAGCTGTTTTCAGTTTAAGCCACCGTTTTATAGTTAGGGTATCTACCTTTCTTAGGCCTAAAAAATGTATGAAATAGAAACATTTGGACCTAAAATAATTACGGATCTATATTCAAAACCAATCGATAGACTTTTGAATTATATCTCATCACATCCTATCACAAAATAAACATCATTATCAAAAAATATAATCATCATAATATACTATTAACTTTAAAATAGTTTAGAGACAAGAATTACAGGCTACACAACAAATTAAAAAAAAGCACACTTACAATAAAAACCTCTCTAAAGTAGTTACCCAAAAAAAGCAATTAATAAGATACTTCGGTAAAATCTAAAAAATAATTTAATCGTGGAAAAATTATCCTGCCAGGTTTTTAAATCACCAGGATTCACATATCTTCACGTTTTAGGGTCCCTAGATGCCAAAAAATATGTTGGCATTGCTATATATATATATATATATATATATATATATATATATATATATATATATATATATATATATATATATATATATATATATATATATATATATATATATATATATATATATATATATATATATATATAATATATATATATATATATATATATATATATATATATATATATATATATATATATATATATATATATATATATATATATATATATATATATATATATATATATATATATATATATATATATATATATATATATATATATATATATATATATATATATATATATATATATATATATATATATATATATATATATATATATATATATATATATATATATATATATATATATATATATATATATAATTTATCCGATTGACCTCAAATTTTAGTCAAAAATCAAGGGTCATAAGTGGATGGTAAAAATCCAATATGGCGGAACGAAATGGCGGCCTAGTGAAACGATAAAAAAATTATTATTAACAAAACTACATAAAAATTATAAAGTGTTGCATAAAAATCAAAGGTACAAAGTAATAAAGAAAAGGATCTTAATATATTACTTTATTTTCAAGATTTTCATTTATATATATATATATATATATATATATATATATTATATATATTATATATATATATATATATATATATATATATATAATTTATCCGATTGACCTCAAATTTTAGTCAAAAATCAAGGGTCATAAGTGGATGGTAAAAATCCAATATGGCGGAACGAAATGGCGGCCTAGTGAAACGATAAAAAAATTATTATTACCAAAACTACATAAAAATTATAAAGTGTTACATAAAAATCAAAGGTACAAAGAAATAAAGAAAAGGATCTTAATATATTACTTTATTTTCAAGAAAATATAACAGGGACTGTGTCAGAGATATAAGGTATGGACTTCGAAACTGGAGATTTAGTTATGGAGAAGTTCAGAGAACTTTAAAACAAAACGGATACAACAATTTTAAAATGAGACTAGTTCAACAAACGACGAATAAAAAAGGAGACAAGTCTTAATCAAGATCCAGATTATATCAATACAATTTTATGGACCGATGATGCGATATTTACCCCTACCCGGATTTATAAGCAGAAAAACTACCATATTTGGTTTGATGAAAGTCCACAAGGTATCAAATCAATTGCATTGCTTTTCAAGGAAAATCCTCGATACAAGTTTGGTTGGCATTTTGGGGCAGATGTGTGTCTGGGTTTTTATCCGAGGCAACTTAAAATATATCTAAAACTTTTGGAAAATCGAATTGAGCAATATATCGATGAATTACATCTTTAAACTATCAGAAATATAATTTGGCAATAATATAGGGCACCACCTCATAATACTGTTATAGTAAGAGACTTTCTTCAAAATAATTATTAAGTGTGGAAGGGGAGATATAGGACACTGCCTCGCGAACAGCTCAGATCTAAAGCCCATGGACACCTTCCTTTGGGGCTATTTAATTTAATTTAAGATACAATTTATAGAGAAAAAAGCTGTAGGGTAATTTAAAATAATTTATTAATGATTTATCGTGATTTAAACTGATTTAAGTGAGTTATCCGCCCTTCGAGTAAAACTTACTATAGGACCATCGGCATTAATTCAAAACAATTAACATCGAGTGTGGTTCAAAAGCGCGTAAATTCTCGGTCACCATTTAAGAATGGCTGAACGTGACTTTCTACAAAATATTCGATTGCGATTTTTTAGAGTAAGCTTATTAATAATTAATTAAATATTATGTATATCTTGAAAAGTTAATGTTTTGCGGATCATCCTAATAAACTTATTTCAAACTTCTAAACAGGTTTAATTATTCTCTGCAAAATGTGCATACTACCTAATCTGCAGTGTAGCTTGTTAAAATATTCATAACTGAATCTGTAGACCTTTTGAACCAAATACCTTTCCAATGTCAGCTAACAAATTTATGTTTCCAGAGAACACCCTCCCTTCATTGTTTACAATGTTCCGAACGACGTTTACATAAGCATGATTATGGAAATTTGAAAATCGCTTAGAACTAACAGAAAAGATATAACTTACCCAACATTGAATTTTGGCTGACTCTTTGCATTTTATGTTTATTGTAATAGACGCCAAGGGAAACTATTAGATGGAATAGTATTGTCAACAAATAACTTTTATATTCCGATAAGGATTAAATATTTTATGATATATTTATTAAGTTAATCAAGTGTTAAAGTTATGATCAAATTAACCTTTTTCTTAATTTACTCTAATAATTGTAAAGTAGTGACTTGCAACCATTTAACTAATATCTTGTCATTGCTCATAATATTGCCATTGGTTATGATATCTGAAAAAGATTTGTTGATGTTGTGTTTTAATTACACAAACTAAAACCCAATATACAATAGCACGAATGTTAGGTGTAGGTTCATCGGAAGGAGACACTTTGTAGCATAAAAAATGCCTGGATTTCGTGTAATATTGTTAAAATTATAGACGTTTTATTAAGTACTGGGTTTTTTATATTTTGTGTCGTACCAAGAGGCTTTATTTTAGGATCTACAAAAAACCTTAAATACGAAAGTAAAAGAATTTTTTACAAATTATCTTTCTGAAATGTCGCAAAAATGAATGTGCATTGCAAAGTGCAGAAAGTGTTTTTTTTTTAATGAAGCACCCTGTAGTTTTCTAATTTTAAAAATATATAAATTGTTTATATTTGGTTAAGCCGTTTTCGAAGTATTTGAGTTTAAAGTATAAATGCATTAATGGTTTATTATATCAAGGCTGCTGGAAAAACGAACATCTAATTTTAATATTGTCGTTATGATATTTCAGAAGAGCTAAACTCATATTGTGATTCTTAATTAACAAATCAGTTTAGATGTTTTTTTATAATATGGGATATACTGAAGAATAGAAATATCAAATAATTCGACTCCTTTATTCCAATAAAAGAGAAAAAAAAAAAGAAACATAAAAGAATCAAAAATACTTCAAAAAGATTTTACATATTTTCTATGTATAGCCCTTGGTTATCTATGCAATTAAAAACAGGTTGCCTTAATTTACAGTTAATAGAGTTGGAAATAAAATCTGGGTGGTCTCTGTTAAGTAAAAATATTTCATTTTCACCTCTTTGCCTTAGTTCTAATATATTTTCAGGTTTGTCGTAGTAGACTTGGTTTTTCAAGAATCCCCACAAAAAAGACCTAGTGTGCCAGACCTACCAATCCAAAAATCATACCGATTATTTAAATATTCGGTAACCCTCACAACATTGTACGGCGGTACCATCTTGTTGCCAAATAAGATTATTGTACCAACCTACTGGAATATGCTATAAATGATTTTCTACGTCATCTTGTATTCAATTTAAATATTTTTCACCATTTAAATTCCCATCAAAAATAATTGGTCCAATAATTTTCTTACACAACATGCCGCACCAAATATGAATTGCCCCACGACTCTTTTGTGAGAATCTTGTAATGCCCAATAATGCTTATTTTTTTCTATTAAACATTCTTGATGTGGCAAAAGAAGCTTCACCGTCAAAAATTATCTTATTTAAAAAATCAACATCTCTGATATGCCTTACCATATAATTCGCAATAACGCAAGCGCTCCCTGATATTTTCTTCACTTAAATTCTTTACCCGCATGAACTTATATGGGTGAAATTTATAATATTTCAAAGTAGTAAAAATTTTATAGTAGGATATTTCAAAATATAACACAGCATCATGAACAGAGCTTTCTGGATCTTCTAAAATAAGAAGATACCAGGGGTTGTTTGGAAATAATAATTTAGATAAAATTTTACCTTCAAAGCGAAGTAGATATTCAAGTATTCCTGTTCATTTCTAGACTTAGTCCTCTTTTTAACCGACTTCAAAAATGTATGTATTTTTTTTTATTTCACTTGAGACTTTTGGTAGACATCGGTTATCTAGGATATAGCTAATGCTAGTTATTTTGAACTTTTGATATATTATACTTATTGGTATAAAAAAGTCGAATTATTTGATGTTTTTGTTCTCTGGTCTCCCATGTGAAATTTAAACGACTAAATTGCTCTTTTAATAATATGTAAAAATCCCTACCTTAAAGGAGCTTTAAGAACATTTTTTAAATACCCCGTAAACACAAGGCCCATAAGATGTTTTGCCTTATAGACTTCTTTTGGGCAATGCCCCTCCTTTCTTCTATTTTGCCTTCCATAATTAGTTGCAAAAAATTACATTTGATGTTTCTGAAAATGTGGCTAAAGTAAGCTGTTTTTATTTTATTTTGGTTAGTAGTTGATTCTTTTCCATTCTGTCATGCAAATCAATGTTGGTTACTTGATCCACCTGCGGAATTTTTAGATTCCTTTTATATAACCACATTTCAAATGAATCCAAACGCACTATGCTACGTGCTTTCAGAGTCCATAGTTCAACTTCATGTAACAAGGCCAATATTTCGTAGCACTTAATGACTCTTTAAAAGTAGGTCTCTATTGGATAAAATTGAATTTATTTAAAAAAAAACATTTCTGCTTTATATATCTTAATCAGATCCCAATATTCGCTCAGCCAACATCCCAGAAAACTCGCTTAGTTAACTTTTTATATATTCTGCTTTCACATTTAATTTAGAGCAGCTCATAGGGTATTAATTATTAGCTAGTGTCAATTGTGTAATAGCTTAAAAACTCCAGCGAATTCTAGTCTTCTGATAAAAGTTTGTAAAATAGTTTGAAATAAAACGCAAAAAACAAAAAATGTATGTTTTATCAAATTGTGTGTGTAATACATGGATCATATTTTTCACACAATTATTCAAATTTATCAATACTTTTTCACCCTGAAAACATGTTAGCAAATGGCAGAAGTTTTCTTCTAACAAAAATGGAGTCAAATGTGCAAGACTGGATATGAACAATATTTTCTAAAGTAGTTTATATATATATATATATATATATATATATATATATATATATATATATATTATATATGTTATATATATAACAAGGATAGTTGAGCGGTTGATACCTATTACCTACTAGCATTTTAAAAGCATCAGTTATGGTCTAAAAGATGTTCTATGTCCTTTAGGAACGGCATTTAAAAACATTATAAAACCTTTACATAAAAAAGATGATCCTCAATTAATGGAGAACTATAAACTCATAAGCCTACTTTTTTGAAATTATTTGAGTTGGGAAGTGTCAGCAACTAATGGGTTTTTTAAATAAATGCGACATTTTAAACACAAGACAGCAAGGTTATGTGTTTGGTAGATCCACGCAGACAGCAATTTTCTAATTTGTAGGAATAATTCTGGATTATTTGGAGAAAGGCAATGTAGCTATTGGGATTTGTTTGGATTTAGCTAAGACATATGCTTGTGTTGATCCAGATCTGCTTATACATTATATGGAATCGTATAGTCTCTGGGGCAATGCACGAAGCCTGCTTAAATTTTATGTGACAAGTAGAAAACAAAAGTTTAAGAGAACAAAGTCTGGTCTAGTTTTTCGGAAGTATTGCAAGACCAATATTATTTGTAATATTTCTCAACGACCTACAGTTTATAGCAAATCCAAAAGAGTTCTAATTTTCTACGCAGATGATACAAATCTAATCACAGGTTAGCAAAATATGTCAGACTGAAATAAAGATGTTTATTATATAAATTGCCATAGTCCCCCATACTATTGCAACACCAGTTATTTAAAATATGTCTTGACTTGCCTCAGATCCTTTTATTTCTAGTTTCAGCCGCCGCGTCAATCACTTAACAATTCATGGCTATTTGTTGGCTGAACATTGAATATATTCATTAATTTTAAAAAGGGATTCCTGAATTTATGGCTAATGTGGGAAAATATCTGATTTCAGTTTGTTTGCTCAGGAGAAACTTAAAACTAACTGACTTTTTGAGGGATATAAATAAAACATAATGACCTCTACAGTGATTGTAAGCTCTCAAAACGGCTTTTTAATTAGCTTCCTTAAAACCATATTGCTTCTTTTAACGATATAAGAAAGTTGATCTATAGGGCTTTTATAAAGCCATTTGTTTCATGAGGAGGGACAAAACATAAACTTGCAAGTCAAACAACTCTCATAATAGGCTCCTTCCATTTATAAAAAAATCTTTGTGAATTAACTAGTATTATGTTCTTTCCCAAATTAATAGGTGATTTTTTTTGTACAGATTCTATAAGAAAAGCTTGATTTTTTCTCCAATATTTCTGATTCCCATGTTTCTATGAAAATAATTCAAATTTTTCTTTTAAATATATTTTTTGAGACAGTGACTTAAACAAAAAAAAACTGCTTTTCAGTTTTTGGATAAATGAAAATATCACCGTCTTTGGGTTTTAGGGTCCCTGGATCCCGAAAATTTTGTTCTCCCTCAGTCCGTCGATTTGTGGGCATTCTCAAGAACTACTTATGGGGACGAAATGGTTACATTTTTGTATGAATCCAATATGGCGGTACCTAATGAAGGCTTCACAGAATGAAAAAAATCATTATTAGTCATTAATTAAAGCACTAAACTACTTATCGAATGGACTTCAAAATGTACATAAAAGTAGTGTGATATACATAAACTGGTAAAACTTTTGAATAAACTGATTTTGGCAGTACAAGATTGCGGCCTAGCAAAATGTTTAGATACAGCGTAGAATTCCAATTCCTGGAATGAAACCTTCTACTTATAAAATAAAGGATATAATTTATTTTTTGTAGACTCGTAAATAATGTTATAACAGATAAACAATAATAATAATAAATAAATAAATTAAAAACTTTTGTACAAAATGATTACCAAATAATTATATTATTATGGATATAGATTGTGTATTATGTGGAATCAGTATTTTAGGGCAGGTGTGGGTGAAGGTGTATTTACCAATTTTGGACTAAAGTATGTACTCTATGAATTATTTTTTCAAAATTCTTTGGTTTTTCTTCAAACCAAGTTCTCATTTTTTACAGTGGCGTGTATAAGCTTGAAATATACGCGCTTTCTCAACATCTGTGCTCTATAGGGGTTAGAGCTGTTTTTTTTTAATTTAAAGAAGTAGATAAATGTTAGTTCATTGCGTGAGGCTACTTTAGATGAAATTTTATAAAAATTATTTAAAAATTCAAAAACTCATGGTTCCTCGTTGCAAAACGCTTCAAGTCTGTAATAAAATAGACCGTAAATTAATTTTGTCTAAAACTTTGGAAGATGATTTATCTTATGAAACTTTAATTAATTAAATTAAATTATAAACAAGGGTATATAAAAACGCTTTGTTTTCGAGATAGAGTGTGTTAAAATGCTAATATTTTTTTAGTATTATCTTTAGATAAACCTTGATCATTTCTTCAGATTTTTAAACTCAGTTTAGTACACGCTTTACTAAGACTAAGGCCAATAAAGCGACTAAATACATTGTAGTGTAATCTTTTTTCCGGGTTTCAACCCATTTTTCCCTCTTGAACTTTTTATTGCGACGTCGCACGCCATTTTTATATTTAATCTCCTGTTTTGTAAATTCATAGGCTCTTAGATTCTTTTGATATTATGCACCTTTAGAAAGTTATTTAGCAAAAAATACATACAAAACTAATTTGATGGTCAAAATGCGTGCGGGAAATGGGAAAAATGCTCATTTTGTTAAATAACTTTTAAATGGTACAAGATATCAAATAGATCTAACAGGCCAAACAGTTACAGAACATAAACAGTAACGTCACGGTGAAAACTTCAGGAGGATTAGAGGGGTCGCAATCCGGAAAAAAAATAATATCCTGTAGATTTTTTAAAAAATTATTTGGTCGCTTTATTAGAATTATTCGTAGAATAACGTGTATCTAATTGGATTTAAAAATCTCTACAAATTTACGGGATATATAAACTAGAAATAAGTAATAGCATTTAACCTTCATATATGTTTTTTCATGACATAAACCATCTTCCGATATAAATTAATTTGCGCTCTCTTTTATTACAGACCTAGTAGAGGGTTCTATCTTATATAAAACACCCAGTTTAAAAAATAACATATCTAAGAACCTCCTGTTATTACATTTGTTAATAATTCTGGAATCTAGGAGACTATGTTGAAAGTTTGAAAAAAGTTGCAAAACCGTTTGGAGACAACAGTTTTCTTATCTTATTTATGGAAAAGAATTAACATTTATCTACTTCTTTTTGCTTTAATTATTACAAAATACCTATGTTGAGAAAGCGCCTATACATCAATCTATGCACGCCACTGTGAAAAAGATATGCTTGGGTTAAAGAAAAACTAAATAATTTTAGAAGAATAATTAATAGAGTATATGTTTTGGCAAAAGGTATTTTTGAAAATTGGAATATTTTTTGAAAAAATTGGGATAACTCGAAGAAGGAAAAATATATTATAAAACTGATATAACATATTTTTTCTATAGGCTAAAAAAACTAGTGCTTCTTTTTTCAGGTCTTCATTAAACCCCCTTTAAGTATTTATGACATTATTATGAATTTAAAATGTTACTTGTGTAGCACAGTGTTGGTGTAGAAAACATTTCTATTTTCAGAACTACTTTGAGTTTTCTATAAATCTTTTACAAGAAACGAGAAGTGAAAAATTATAAAAAAGTTTCTTTTATGTTTATCATATTCCGAAAGTGAGATTATGCGATTATATCTCTGTGATCTGTTACCTTACAATATTAGTGCCAACTTCGTATCACCTAGGTAATTTTTCAAATTCCTGTATAGTGGGTTGGTTGGTTGTTTTATTCAAACCTTTTAAACCAACATTTTTTACATAAACGTTGTGGTCTTATTTAGATAGTTACATTTAGTGGCAATACTACTCCAACCACCGTCATTGCTTTCATTATATTTACTCTAAAGAATAATTTTGGCGGCCAGTATTACTTTCGTACAAAGTTAATCAATGTCAGTTTTTCAGCAATTTAGTGCTGCTTGTGTATATCAGAACGTTTGTTAGATGAAATTTACGTGTTAGTATACATTTTTATTTGCGCATGCGTAGAATAACTCTTTTCGGAAAAATAAAAACCTTGGAAAAAGAAACAAATCGGTAAATTGATCTTTACCCGGAACATGATTCGCAAGTCGCAACAGACACAGATAACAAAGTTAAGTTGTAAGCAAATTTTATTATCAATGTAATTTCTGATGCTAGGGTTAAATATAGTGTTACAGCATAACTCTTCTTTTCTATATACATTTCTTCTTATACTAAATTTAAATTTTTCTTATTTCTAATTATACATGATTGCGAAAGTTTAAAATTAGCGCCTGGTGGCGCAGGCTTGGCTCGCTGCTGACCTACAAGCCCTCTCTCAATGCACTGGCGTGATCCTATTAACTAAAACTAAACAATTGAAAATAACACATTTTTAAGTTTTTATTTTCGGTTACAAACTAACAAATAATATTTTCCAAAAATTTATCAGATAAGCATCCAAATTTAGAAAAGGGGATGCTTTACATGAGTTCCAGAAAATGATATGGTAAGTGCTCTTTCAAACATTTGTGTGTTGTAGAACTCATATTGTTTATTTAAATTTCAAATTTCTTTTGCAAATGTTAGGGTACAATATTTCATTTCTACATACTTACACCAAAATAAAAAATAGGTAATGCCTTTTTAACAGAACTTTCCGTGAAATAAACCTTTCAGTGTAACCTATACACATATATATACAGTGTGTCCGAAATTGGTTATGACAGTATTGGGATCTCGGAAACCGTGATAGTTACAAACACGTTTAAATGGAGAAAGTTTTAGACAATTATGTTTGTAATTTTACGCCGTTTTGCTCGCGATTCTATCTTTTTTAGTTTTTGAGATATTTTGAAAAAACCAAAAAACTGCATTTTCGAAAAAGTCCTATAATCTATTTATTTATGAAAATTTTCAAAATCTGTAAGAACATTATTAAGGCAACTTTTTACGTAGAGTGCACCTATTAAGTCAGATTTTACATACAACGTTTCGATTTTCTAGAACCATCATCAATTCTGTTTTTTCTTATGGCCGCTGTGTTCGATTTTAACAGTTTTGAAAAGAGTATTTCTTTAGCTTTTCAAAGGTGTATCACACTTTGTAATTAGGTTATTACTAAACGTGCAAAAAGTGCGTAGAGGAAATATTTAAACGTTTTTTGGAATTATATATATATATATATATATATATATATATATATATATATATATACATTTTCGAAATAATTAAAATATTGTTCTTATGAAGCGTAACTGCTATTTTTTGGTAATTCCCAAGTTATCAGTTATTAGTTAAATATGCCACCGGAATGCGTTTTTTGTATTGAATAGATCATTATTTCTAAACAAAGGATATGTTATTTTATTTATCCAAAATTGGTATGTAGGTACACAAGGAGTGTAACAAAATCTAGTTTTTTACTAAAAATTTCTTAAAACCGAAAAACCACAAATATTTTTTGATTTTTGTTTGAGATACACTAAATTAATTGATGACATGGTACGAAAGAAAGTTTTTTCGCAAAATTTCGATATCGGTGCAACTTTAAGAAATACTATATTTTTTCGAAAAACATGCAATTTTTTGATATTTACTCAAGATCTTAGAGTTTTTCACAAAGACGAACTTGTTTATATATTTTTTACCTCTCAAAAGTATTTATAATAAAACTGTTCTTGGGTTTAAAATAATTAGGGTTACAAGTACCTCGAAACGTTTTTTTTAGTTTTCTGAAAAAGTCACGTATGCATTTTTACTTTAAAACATTAAATAAAAGAAAATTAGTATGGCAACCAAAGACATAGTAAAAGCTCTATCACTATAGGATCTAGTTAACAAATAAAACCTATGCAGAGTGACCTAAAACATGACAAGGCTTATACATCTTTTTTTAAATATTACTGAATTTACGGCTAAAGTTGACTACAGCTTTAATACCTGAGTAACAATTTGGACCATTTTAGTTGAGCGTTATTGAATTATCATTATATTATGTCACAAAAAGTATAATTATTAGGCACAACAATATTTGAAAAACACTCATTCCAGTGAACATCAGCATTGATAGTCTCTTGTGTAATAAATAAATCTGTCTTTGCATTAATTATGATTAATGCAAAGACAGATTTATTTATTACACAAGTTGAATTGTCATAACATATTGTTATTCCTCAATTAAGAGAAGAATATTTTGTGGCCATGTTTTTCTTAAGAAATCTCTATTCCGACGTTACCAAACTGTTAATTGGTCCTCGAAATGATGCAAGTTTACTCTTGAATCGTCCGTGAACAAACAGCTTGAATAATTTGCAATAATCCAGTTTAAATGGTTTTCAACCCATCTGAGAAATCTGATGTTGGAGCAAAAGGCATCTTATTATCTAAAACAAACAAATCGGTAAATTGGTTTTACCCGAAACTTCTCTTGGTATGAACCCTTTTCGACACAGGGAAGTAAACTATCACCTAGTTTAATTCAACACGTAACAATTTAATCATATGTACGGGGTTATCTCTATAAATCGCTATCCCAAATATTGTTTCAATTTAAAGAAAAAAACATTGCTTGACATAAAAGTTGTACAGTTTATAATAAGTTTATATAAGTAATAGAAAATTAATAATAATGTATACATGATGTGTAGCAGACACAACATACATTTTTTTAAGTGGAATACTCTGTGTTTACTACTCCCATACCTCTGACTTACAGCATAATGATCGAGGACACTCAATTAGGATAACGGCCCGGCCCACAATCAGAATCAAACCCTCAGTACCACGAATCTCCATCCTTCCCAACAATTACCAACATAAATACTAGCCGAAAGTGTTTTTCTTTTGATATAAGGGACCACTAAACCTGGTAAACTAAGGCAACTTATCAAATGGTCCACTGAAATGAACCTTTTTATCATGCGTTGTTACTACCAGATCACCAACCTTGAACAGAATGCGACAGGTTACAGACAACAGGTTCATGCCGCTTTTCATCAATTCAAAATTCTTCAATGAAACTACAACCGAGCAAAGAACAGCCACGTACAATTGTAGTAAAGAAAAATCAGAGGTAACCCAGAACATGACCCAACAAGGAAGGTGCACAGACTGTGAACCCAGAACTGGACCCAGATCGAGGGGTAACCCCCGAACAGGAAGAACACATTAATCCAGGCAAAATAAGACTTGAAGAGCAGATTCATAAAGCCGTTGCAGAATTTGAAAAAAACAAATGCAACAAGAGCGAGAACAATAGTACGCTGCAGGAAATAGAAGAAACTAAATAGTAAAGTACTGTAAAGACATAGAAAGGCAACAAAGAAACATGCCTCACATAACCCCACTAACTGTATTCGTGAAGATACACGTGCTAAGCTAAAACAACAACTTAAGGCCAAATCACACTGGCTTCGCAGATATAGGGAATACAACCAAGGTAAGCGCCAGAATATATCGTTGACCACCAACGAGAAGCTGTATTATTGCAGTCTAAGATAAAGCAATCTGGGAAGCAAAGGTTTTCCTCCTACAGAGCTGAAAGGATGCATTAAAAAGTCGCAAGGATGCAAAGATCAACAGATAATTCACGCCATAGTCACAGAACAAGCACTAAAGAAACCGTTATTTGTATACCGCTTTCACTGATTACAAATAGTATTTCATTCAATTCCACTCAAGGCTCATCAGTGTCCTTAAAATAAATAAAATTGACCCATATATCACAGCGACCATACAGCAAATGATAATGTCAAGCACAGAATTATATGCATAAAATATTACATGACAATATCATTATGGAATACCACATTACATCTAAAAATACGAAACTTATATTTTGTCTAAGCCAATAGATATAACAACAGGGTGACAGTCGCATCCCAATTTGGTTCCGTCTAGCCTTAAATCCACTATCGTAACTTTTAAACAGAAACCAACATGATTTCCAGATTAAATATAGAGGCCGCACTAAACATGTTTTCACCTACTTAGCGTACATAAGATTTACGCTGCTTCAGAGAGACAAATACACATATTTCTCTATATTGCGGAAAGCCTCCGAAACGACATCGGGATGTGATTTGTGCTGGACAAATGTAAAATGTTAAGCATCGACAAAGAAAATTAGAGGCATCTACCTATAAAAACACAAGTAGCAGTAACCAAATATAGAGCACTGCATCCAATCCCCTAGAAAGAAAGGCGGTCGAGGATTTATATACATAATTTAACTCAATGAAAAGTTGGTCAGGAACTAGAGTCTTCTCTCTCCGAATTATTGCATCATGATAATTCGTAGTCGTCCCTATTATCGCTGGGATCGGTAGAATTTCTTTGAATTTCATTCCTAGCTTTATCTTCGTTGTATTGATTTTCTGCATTTGACAAAATTACATTAGTGGAACTTATTTGAATTTCATTTTCCCCTATATCTTTGTTTTCTTCATTTTCTGCATTTGTTAAAATTATATCGGTAGAAGATAACTGAATTTTTACATTCTGCTCTTCACCCTCGTTCTGTCGATTTTCTGCGTTTGATGAAATCATATCGGTGTAACCCGAGGTGTAACCATCATAAGGCACTTCCTCTATAATCACTTCTTCTACAGTTGGATTATCTCCTCATTCCAAAATTACCAAAAGTGTTACAGACTGTATTATTTCCCGATAAAGTAGATTTCCCAAAATAATTATTTTCTGACATCACAAACTGGGTACTTGCACTTACACCCACAGCCACAGTTGAATCACAGGCTTAATTATCGTTTCTATTTCTATCACATAAACTGTAGTTTGTACTAACATTGCTTTTATTTTTACCAAGATTAGTCTCTTCGTCGGCATTTTCGAAACTCTCCAATTTTCTATTTTGTGACGTAAGCAGCGCCAAAATTGTCTTAAATTGGCATAAGCGCCAAAATTCGATCGTCGATTTAAGGCGGTGAGAAACAAATTTTTAGTTAAACACAAATAATTTTATAAACTTTAAAAGCAATTTTAGCATACTACTAGAAAAAAATTCCATTATCTGCACAATATTCAACAATTTTTCGTAAATAAAATTTACATACAAGCACGGCACTAGCCTGCCAAAACGTGTTCGAAATTATTGGTTATGATATAAACGCCAGACTAGTTTTTTAAGAAATAAGCTTTATTTACGAGGCGTAAATGCTTCGAAATAGAAAAACTATGCTTAATAAACTAATATTAATAAAATCTAGTAAAAAGTTTGAATTAAAACATTTACCTTCGTTCAAAAAGAAAACCAAAATATACACATTGTTGCTCTTATGGCAGTTTAGCGTTTATGTCGATTTCCGTCTATTTTCCGTTGAGTCACGTGATTTTGTTGGCGTTTGCGTGACATTCCGAGCTAAATTCTAGGGAATATATATTTTTGGAGCTTATGCCGCTTAGGTAGTTCAGTTTGGCGTTTGTGCCGTTTTGCCTCAGCATCGTCGAAATATAGGTATCGTCCATATAAAATGTTGCCAGTGCAAAAATTAGAAACACTACCATATTGCAATTACATGTTAGCTAGGAAAAATTATTTTTTTCAAGACGATTTTGAGGAGCTATGAGGCCGTGTTTATTACTGCAGGGCTGTCTAACGAAACACTTATATATGGGCATCAGAAAATCCTCACGGTTATATATAAATTAAATATCAAGAATGAATATCATTTAATATCTGGTGTGGTATTCTTAGGACTCGGATAATTGGCCTGTTAATATTTCAGGGCTCATTAACGGGAAACAGATATCTGCAGTTCCTAACCAATGAAAATGAAAAATGTTCAGAATGACATCAAGATGGCGCGCCATCTCGTAAATCTATTTATGTAAGAGATTTTGTGCATAACCGTTACAAAGAGTGGATATGAACTCATGGGACAATTCATTAGTCACCAAATAATCCTAACTTGACCCCTTTAAATAATTTTCTATGGAGATATTTGAAAAACGAGGTCAACAAAGAAAGATGTAATAATTCGGATGAATTAAAGGGAAAGATCAATAATAGTAATAATTTTTTAAATGAGTTTATTTGCAATGGTCTCTTTAAATTAGGTAACGATTATAGAAAATGTGTTGAATAACATTCACTGCAATAATTGTAAATTTGATGGTTGTTCCGTCAAAATTAACAAGTTTGTATTTCTTACTAATTTTGCAATACATTTTGTTTAGCAATATTTTTTGGCAATTTCGGATAAATCCTACAACCTTTAGATCTAAAGTTTTTTAGTTCATATTGTAATAAATGTCTGAAGCGCTGCGTAAATTTCGGAAATAACATTACAGGCTTATACGGAAATCAAATATTATATTGTCGGCATTTGCATAAGATAACATATGATTATTATTCATACATTCATCGCAAATGTGATTTAATTTGGCATGGCAGTGACAGCTAATAGCTTTCTAACCATTTGTTTTTCATCTCAACTGCGATGTTGCAATATGCAATCACGTTTTATAAGCGAAAATTTATATAGACATATAATAAATTTTTATTAGTTAAGAAAAGTATTCTCTTTCGAAATATCAAATCACACGAAGTTCCATTCAAATTTCACCGAGTTTGTGTTTTTTACTTACTGTGCGATGTTCTTTTGTTTTATTGAAAAACATTTCTTGCCGATTTAAGACAAAACCCTACAACTTTTATATTTACGTTATATTTTTCTATCTTTCATAATTAATGCTGTACACGCTGTCTAAATATACGGAAAAACCGTGTACGTTACTTTTTCTACACTATATATAATCTTCATTAGAACTCATTTTTTAGTTACTTATTCACCCAGTTCAATATGAAAAATGTCTTTTTAATTCACTAGTGCGAAAACTTTTTTACATACTTACTTACGTTTTCCACGCACCTGTGTAAAAAGTACTTTTTCATGCAAAATTTCGTAAATAAAACAGGAATAATTGAATTGATATTTAATAAGATGTTACAAACATTAAAATTATTCACAATTTTTGATTTAATCGGTTTACAAAAAGATTTTCAGTGGAATTTTTTGATGGTAGAAAATTAAACTTTCGATCGGCATATTTTTACCTTTAGCTTGTGAAACAGGCCACTGTTTACTGATTTTAGAGTTTTTTTTCCGCTTATTCTTAACAGAATTCTTCACATAACTATAGGTCACAGTGGTAAACTTCCATCCACCGTGAGTTTTATGCATCAAGATAACTGCTCCCGAGCCCGCTAAAACGATGCAGATGATCTTCTCAAACAATTTTCTGTGTAGTTAGATGGTTCAGGCGTTCTCAGGAAAGTAGCGGAACAGATCTAAAAGTGCTTATTCCAAGAAGCAGTTTGAAGGCATACGTTTTCTGCATTGAAAGAAATATCGAGTGGTAGTGAAGTTCGGAGGACGCAGCCGGTCATGTTATTGAATTATTTTCTCCAAATTAATTTGGGTCTACTTTGGTGCATTTTTAGTCTATATTTTTCGTACAAAATATATTGGTTCGGAAAAAATTGATCATGCTGGTCGATGTTACCTTCAGGGGATCGATATTTCCTAACTTTATATTTACACTTTGGTAGGTATAGCGTAAAGGATAATAGCTATTTTATATCAAGTGCATAATAAATGTAAACATTAAGTATTCATTTCAGATGCCGCTAATATACTCCGCAAAACTGGACGTTTGGACATTCTTCGTGGACAAAGGATTCTATGAAAATAGCGGTGAGAGAACAAAAATTATCCATTACGAGTAGCGCTAAAACGTTCAATATGGCACACTCCAAGATAGGCTAAGAAGTAGATTTCAACCAAAAAAAACTTATGTTGGGAAGAAAACCTGTTTTTCCGAAGATCAGGAAAAAGAAATTGTTCATACGATAATAAACCTGTCAAAATTATTTTATGGATTGAGTGCTCAAAGTATACGCAAGTTTGTGTTTAAATATGCATAGGAAAATGCATTTTCACATACTTTTAATAATAATTCGTTTATGCGACGTCATCCACAGTTTAGACAAGATACATGAAAAGTCTCAGGTGTGTAAATTAGACAAGCCTCTTGAGACACGGAAACTCGGAATAAGACCGAAGTTATGTGGAGGTCAGTTTATTCCTCACAACTTTTAGTGACATCTTACAACGGTTCTGCGTTATTATATTTACTTCATCTTAATGGAGTTTCTTTATGACTTAAACGACGATTCAATCTTATGGGGATTCGAAATGTCGTCCAGAAACAGGTAAAATTTTTAATTTTGAGAATGATAATGAAAGTAAGCCCATAGAAAATCCCGCAAACGGTAGCAGGTACGAGGATAATTAGATTACGTTAGGGCTGGAGTGCACAAGCATCATCTTTACAAAACAAAAATTCGCATGAATTATAATATATAATATTTCATAGAATTTAAAACGATTTATATAATTTAGATTCAGTGTTGGAAGAATAACCCCCAATCCACGTCTCTGTCACTCTCCTAGTAATGAAATTCAAAATATATATGATCCAGATCTCAAACAGCTTGAATCATTTTACAAAGGTTAATGATCGAATTCATTCGTAATCTTCAGTTAAAACCCTCGAAGTAGCTAACGTTCGCGAGTTTTAAGCTTGATTTTTCCGATAAACTTTAAATCTCACTAAGAAAGTAGCCTCTTTTCTTTGTTTCAGTAAGTGTTCTATTATAGCTTTAATTTGTTGGTTTACGGCGTAAGGGATTAAAATAAGAATTCCAATCGTAAAGTTGAAACTAATATTTTTAATTTTATTTTATAAGATATTAAAAATGACCACTGCTAACTTCTTAGCAATAATAAAGTAATTTTTTATAAGTTCTTGTAAGGTATTTGATTTTGTAAGAGTGGGTTTTTTGACTAACCTCAAAGAAAGAAGTCAAGAGCAGGAAAGTCCGGCGACTTGCTGACCATTTAACAACTCAATGACGTCCAACCCAGCGCCCAGGAAATTCATTATGAAGATACTCTGTATCGGGTAAATATAAGTGCTAAGGCGCTCCATTCTGCCGAAAAACTGGATCATAATCAATACCGTCACCTTCAATAGTTGCTTTAGTTGTATGTATAATAGTTCCTTTTAGCCGCTGCGAGTTTAATGGTCCTTTATTAATAAAAAATGGACCAATTACTTTTGTCATTTGTCGTAATTCTATCCCATGCGTTAAGTTTCTGAGTATGCTCATGCTTGAAACCACGAAGGATTTTTATCGCTCTAGTAACGACAGTTGCGTCTACTCACCGTTCAGTAGAAAAAAATTGCTTCATAACAAAAAAACACATCCGATACAAGTAATTTGGTTGCGTTTCAATTAAATGTAACACTTCTTCACAAAACTGTAATCTATGATATGAGTCATCTTCATAGGTTTTAGTACAAGATGAACTTTGGACAGTCTGGCTAACCCATTGTAATTTCGATTACGTTATCCATAAAAAAATCCCGACTTGATCGATATAAACTAATACAATATGCTATCGAGTTCGGTCCAAACCTCAGTAACGAGTAAAAAAAAGCTAAAAGCTAATTTTTACATCAGCAATAATGACAATAGACTACATTTAATTTTTTTGTCACAATATTTCTCGCTTTTCGTTTTCATTCTTTCCCTATTCAAAAACGACGTGGAGATTTCCAGTTTGCGCAAAAATGTTTTTATTTTAAAAGTCTCTAAAATAAGGTAATATTCAATACAGGGTTCCACTTTAAGTTCAAAATTTCAAACCAACCTCGCCATTCAAAGTCGAGACTGTTGTGAGAATTTTTTGTATATGTACATATACTAAATAACTACGTGTGAAACTAAACTGAGCCATACTTACACTTTTCCTTTAAGAGGGATACATAACGAAGAAATCTCCGGGTAAAACCAATTTACCAATTTTTCTTTAATGGATCAGTTCTTTATTTCAATTTTAAAAGCAGTAATAGAAATATTTTTTTGCTGTATTACACAGACGACACATAGTAGACATTTATATATTATGTAATTATCTACACAACTTTATTAATTAATTGTTATTCTTAAGAGAACTTTGTAAAAAATATTAGGTATATATAAATATAAACATAAATCAATTATTAGGAAATT
Source organism: Kuschelorhynchus macadamiae (assembly GCA_030620095.1). NCBI lineage: Eukaryota > Metazoa > Arthropoda > Insecta > Coleoptera > Curculionidae > Kuschelorhynchus > Kuschelorhynchus macadamiae. The sequence continues at coordinate 1,193,366 of JAUTXW010001351.1, forward strand.
TTGTAATACTAATATTATGCCTAATCCTCTTGCATATTGTTTTAATTTTTACTAGCTCCAGTATGAACTGCTATACAACACAGGATAACCCAGTTCAAATACGATCCGCAGTATCTACAAAGACTTACATAAAATTCGACAACATAGCTGCCTTCTTAGGTCGATTAATAATTTTACATTATTCGTGTTTGAAGTTGAACCATACAAATATCGAATTTTTGAAATATTTTGCTGAGCCGCCATGTTTTAATTCATTGGATTGGCTTACATTTTAGTTCAACATAAAATCTATTAAAAAAAGTAGGTCTTTTACACTCATTTTAATAAACCGCCGTTTTGTTCCACCGTATCAAAATCCTACCAAATATTTTTGAGTTTCTTCCTGTGTCATATTAAATTTAATATAAACTTTAAAATCGGTTTGATAAGTGGTTGTATGCAATGACCTACGGGGACCCCCATTTTTTTCCGTCATATTGCAATATTACCAAATGTTTACCACGTCTCACCATCACACTAAATTTTTGTGAAAAATTTGAAATTAAATAAATAGCTACAATAATAATAGCTAATACGTTTTTTCACACTCTTTTATTAAACATTTTATTAGAAATCCGTTTTGTTCGGCTTTATATCACATTTGATTTTTGTGCTCAATGTAAAATCAAATTAAATAGGTAGCTTTTTACTTTGTCGAGTTTATATAACATTTTATTGGTCGCCATTTTGTTCCGTCTTATTGACTTCGCACTAGAATCTTGCTAGTTCATCCTTATAGTACACTTAATTTTTGTGCGAAATTTGTATATTGTTTTGAACTCGTTTAAATGAGAAGGTTTTATTATTGATTTTTTAAACGTTATATTAGGCAGCCATTTGCCATTTTACCATATCGAATTCTTTACAAAATCATATCAGTCCTTTTACATTATATCCGCTTGGTTTTGGAGCTTTAAAATCAATTTGAATAAGTCATTTTTTTACATTTTTATTGGGCCATCATTTTGTTCATCTAGTTCATCTACACAATATATTTTATTTTTGTCTAATCTTCGAGAAAATGCATTCAAACTTTGCATTAACATAGTAGTTTGTATAATGGTAAAAGTTATTATATAGAATCAATAAATATTATTTCTCACACGGATTTATTTTTAATATAATACATAAATTTTCGTTTACATGTAAGTCTTGATGATTTTTTTAACCTGCTGTTTAAACAATAAGTTTCTCAACATTATATTAACAGCATATACAGTGCGTTTATTTAAACATACTCGCCTCAACTAAACCATTTTCCTAAATAATAAAATTAAATGAATAGACTCTATAGGATTCACATTAATTCAAATGTATCAAAGGAACACAGTTTTCCTACTTGAGAACAATAAGAAAGAATCAACTTTTATAATGTGTAGCCAATTCGTGTTACACAGTAATATATGTAGAGTGTGTACTGGGTAGTTCCTTATATTTTGACCAGCTCTGGCAGTTTTATTATAATATCTAGGAAATCAGTTCAAATATAAAAGTTGTAAGGTTTCTCTGAAACCGTAAGAATTTGCAAAGATTGCTAAGACCAGAAACAAATGAACTTCGCAAAGCTGTCAAAAACTGACAACTTTGGATTTCTTTAAATAGAACACCCTGTATATTATTCCATATTTGGATTCTACGTGGGATTCTAGACTTATTTGATATAACATACCCCAGGTCTATCTATCTCCGTTTCTGAAATACTGACATTTGATATTTTTTTCTCCTCACTTCCTTCTGTAAAAATTCATATTTTTCAATAGAATAAAAAAATTTAAGTTGTTCTATATCTACATGAGATAAGCTTTCCAAAAATGTATAATAGTCCGTATCTGTATAGAAAATTCAGTGAGATATTAACTTCTAAAATAACATATAAAAAGACTCCAATTGACATGTCTTCATTTAACACTAAGAAAATTAAATGTCAGTTATATTTTGTAAATTACCTACATTATATTAAAATTTAATATGCATATTAGTAAATTAAATGAACAAAACACATTGGTTGCTACATTGCCAGAATGCATTGTTGATACGCCTTTATTATACCATTTTCCACAGTACGTTGGTGTAACGTGGAATAAAATATTAAACTTTATTGCTCCCAACAAAATTCAGTCAATATTGGAATACAATGCCATATTAGCTGTGGAGTAGTTGTTCCTGTGATTTCACACGAGACTCCCTAGTCTATGGCAGCCAGAAGAGCCGTAAAAAGAACGAAATCGCAATTGCCTCTTGACTAAGATTAGATAATTGCGCCTGTGGTATTGCAGAACATGTTCTAGACAAGGATCGTAGTGTCCTTATTACTATGTTGGTGTAACCTGAAATAAAATGTATTAACGTTATACCCTTTTTTTATTTTTATGATTCATTATTTTTGAGCAAATTTTGAAGTTAGTTGGGTAAGTTGTACGCCACGAACAGATGGACTAAAATGGGAAAACATTTTTGGTATTTAGTAACCCTGAAACTTAGAGATGTGTAAAAACCTAGAAAGGTGCTTTTTTCACGATAACGAAGCTTTTCCTTACAGGGGAAGTAAAGACACTTAGAGTTAGATTAATTATCAAAATAATTTTAATTAATAATTTATTAAACATTATACGTTTTTTTAATACGTAAAGTGTCACTCGGAATTTCATATTAAAGTACTAGATTTATTAATAGATATTTAGTTACAATGTAAAGCGATTAGCCAGTCGTTTTCTTAGTTCTTATACGTTAGTAAATAACTTTTATTACTCTAGTATTTCTCTCTAAAATGTAAAGTGATCTGTACAAGTAGATTACTGTTCGCTATTATCTAAGAGACAGCTTTTTACTTCAAGAGTATTTAAATCCACAGAATACTCATAACAGTTTATATGGAGATTTCATATATCCGCGGAAATCATTTCAGCGGAGATTTTTTTTATGATCACTTTAGTCACCTTGGAAAAAAGCATTAAATGCTTAGTTTACTAAAGACGTAGTTTCACAAGTCACATTCATTTACTTACAAGCCTTATTTCTAAGTATAAAAAATACATTTCCTAACATCTCCTTCTCGCCCAACGATGTAAAATTACGGCAAGGAAAATTCTAAATACGTAAAAAGTTATATGAAATTTTCTTTTTGTAAGAAGCTTCTAGTGGTATCTACCCATGAAAGACGAACATTTTCGATAAAGTGTCAATTTAGAGAAAAACCTATAAAATTGCTCACGCGGAAAATCTATTTGTCCGTTTCTGAAAAGAAAATGTTTCACGGAGCTTTCGTTAAACATATTTTAGGGTTAAGGTACCAGTAAAATGCCGTAAAACATTACGTTATACTTCCGAGCTAATTGTCTGAGGTATATAAATTTATTTGAGCTCTGTAATCTTGAAGTGGATTAATTTTAATGGTTATTTATTTCTTCCTTATCAAATAAACCATCTCAAAATTTTGCCGCTATATATTGATTTCACGTTCGTTGTAAGAAAACAGTAGCAACTCTTTTCTTGTTCACTGAATTTACATTTTTACCACTACCTTAAGCGTTTTAACTTGTACGAAAAATAAAGTAATTTTTTTTTGTTGTTGGATTCTTGGCTTTCAGTAAGTTGGTGTTGGTTGCTTTATCCTCTTAGCTAACAATTTCTTTTCTATAAATATTGATTATTACCTTTTAGCAGAAATTAGACATCTATAGATTTAACCTTCTTCTAAAAAATGCAGAGCAAATCATTTTTAAAACTTAAACTTATTGGTGAATACCTTAAACATATTCTATGATAGAATGGTATTAAAAGATATTTATTGACTGAACAATCCCAAATAAAAGTTGCCTTTATTAAGTAAAGCAGCTTCCCCTTCTACAATCTTTAAAAATGATTGGTAATTTTCCTTTTACGAAATGTTAGAACATTGTGATTTACGTTAAAGAGGTATTAGAAATAGTCAACATAAATCTGAAATTTCAACGTGCTCTGATGTTATCATTTTCCCTTTTTACTTACCTCGTAAAAATTGTAATCGTAAAAAAATCACTCTCCAAGATTTCTGCAGATCTTTCGTTTTCGGGGGGCCCTGCACTCCCTAAAACACGTTTTCTTATTTCTGTCAATAAATCATAGATAAAACTCGACAAAAAAAATTTCCTTTTTAGGTTTTTGAGGTACATTTTAGTTCAACATTTAAAGCCAATTAAACGAGTAGTTTTTGCGAGTCATATAACTTAATGAAGTTAGGTTACCTATTAGGTTAGATAGCACGAGCCTTTTTATCGCTGGTGTTATATGCGGCACAGACGAAAGCTCCTGAAATAGTTTTTGAGGTTTTACTTCTTTTTCTGTAGGTTTTTACACACTTTTCAGCTGCATTCCGGAGGGGTCAGGTTAAAGTAAGTTACATACGAGAGGAAGGGTTTGGGAACAAACTTCTTGCAAAGCAGTCTTTGTTGATAGTTCTGTGGAGTCATCTTGTTCCTTTCTCCTTTCCTGTCCAAATTAGTCTCTTGGATGTACTCCGGCCTCATTTGGTCCGTTGGAAAAGAGTGCTCTGGATTGTAAGGCCAAATTCATGTGACCCGAAGGGCCGATACGGCATTGCTGACTGTAGCCGATTTGCTCTAGGCCTCCCCTAAAAGTTTGCCGAATTGCATCTGAATTAACGTTCTAGTGGGGTTGCATTTCAGTTCTAGTTCAGGTTGCATCATAGTCCTTAATAATGCCTCTTAAGGCCCTTGAAGAAGACCCGATCCAGCGGTTGCAAGTAAATCGGGCAAACAAAATAAAATAATGTCATTGTCCTCAGCGAATTCTAGCGTGTTAAGACTAGTCGTGTGAGAAATGTGTCCGTCTACTATTAGCAAAAACTTTTAAGGTGTATTTCTGAGGTAGAAGTGGGTCTGTAGACAGTCCAGGAAAATATCTGATGTTACCTACGCCAACTTGTCTGCCATGCGTACACGTGAGCCGGAATGGTATTCCATTAGCCCATTTCGCTTTAGCATTTTCCCCCTTAAAAGCAGTAAGGAGGTAAGTGAACTCCTTCTGGGTTACAGCAGGCAACTACTGTAGTCGTTTCACCCTTTTCCCTCGGGCTGATTTTGATCCTAACTCAGCCAGCACCTGTCCAGTTTACGTGTTCAATTGTAGTCTTGCCTCGGCTGTGTTCCATTCTCAGAGTGTAAATTATATCAAGTTCTTTAAAATACTTGTTTACAATATTTCTAGACATCTATCATCTCTGCTCGATTTACCCCAAGTAGGTAAATACGTTTTACTATTGTTGTTTTTCTTTCTAAAATCAAAATTATTGTCCGCTATTATTTAAGAGGGAACTTTTCAAGCACTCTTATAGCACTTGTATAGCAACGTGTATTTAAAACCACCCTATACTCATCTCAGTTTATATGGAGGTTCCATATATCTGCTAAAGACATTTTTGGCAAGGATTTCTTTATGATAAAAAGTAATGACTTATTTATAGAAATGACGATTTCCGACAACATATTTGGAATCACTTTAGTAACCAACGAAAAAAGCATCCAAACATTACATTACATTATGAAAACTGCAAGAAAAAACGATTATTAGCTCTCTTTTTGGGTACATAATTCCAAAAGTTTTGCAAAATTTGTGATGCAATGGGAAATACTATAGTATAGTTTGCATTATATTTCCAATCATTAAGGAAGTGTGAAACTATTTCATTTTATTCAAAATATATGTTTTTTTACCTGAAATTCGTTTAACAAAAATTAAAAAGTTATGCAAACTATTAAAACTTGCGAACACTTTGTTTTACATGATTAAAAAAATTTCGTTTTCGGAGGAACACGTTCGTTTACAATGTTTTTCTTGCAAATATCATTTCATCACACTAATGGACCTTTAATATATACAAAAGTTGGTTGCAAATTAATATATTGTAATTCCGAATATATTTATAGATATGCAACCAGCGTGTAGCAGATCGGAAATTTATTTTATTTGCGAATATCATGTTTTTTCATTTATACATCTAAACAGTTAAGTTTTTTCAAGTCACATTCATTTATTTACAAGAGTTCTTACTAAATATTAAAAAGTATATTTACTAATATCTTCTTTTTACTCCACTGCCCAATTACGGCAGGAGAAATTCCAAATACGCCAATAATTTTTTTACGCATTAAAAAGTTACATTTGAGCAAAGGCAATTTCCTTTTCGTAAAAAGTTTCTAGTGGTATCTACTCATAGACGACGAAAAACACGTTGGGTAAAGTATCAATTTAGAGAAAAACCTTTAAAATTGATCTATTTGTCCGTTTGCGAAAAGAAAAGGAGTTTTCATTAAACATATTTTAGATTAGTTCTCCAGTAAAATCCCGTGAAATATTGCATTATGGATCTTACTTTTTAGTCAGATAATTATCCTCGATATATAAATTTCTTTGAGCTCCGTTATATTGAAGTGGTTTAATTTTTAGTGATTATTTATTTGTTTATTATCACATAAAGGTTTTCAAAATTTTATCGTAATATTTCGATTTCACGTGCTTCGTAAGAAAACAGTAGCAACTAAATTCTTGTTCACTGTATTTACATTTTTACCACTACCTTAAGCGTTTAAACTCAACTGCGAAAAAAAAAAGCAAATATGTTTTTGTTGTCGGATTCTTTCCTCTCAGTAAGTTGGTGTTGGTTTCTTTATCCTATTATCCAACAATTTTTTTTAAAACATTAATTATTTCAGCAGCAACTACACATCTATAAAATTAACCGTCTTCCTAAACCGCCTGAAAAATAAATTTTTTAAACTTAAGCTTCTTGATGAATATCTTGAACGTCATCTATGCAAGAAATTGTATTAAAAGATATTTATTGACTGAACAATCCGAAATAAAAATTGCCTTTATCATGTTACGCGGCTTCCCATTCTACAATTCTTAATAAACTTTGCTGATGTTCTTTTTATAAAATGTTAAAAAGATTTGAGCTCAAAGTTAAAAAAATATTTCTTTTTCAGTTTGCTCAAAAAAGTGTTGATAGACAACTTATTGAATACCGAATTTTTAATGATTATTTCATTAAATAAATATTTTTAAAAATATATTTTTATAACTTGATAAGAGCAAAATGAGAGAACTATCTCAACACAAAAGAAACAGTTAATATAAATCTGAAATTTTCACGTGCTCCGATGTTACTATTTTCCATTTTTACGTCCCTCGTAAAAATTGTAATCGTAAACAAATCACCAACCGAGATCTTTACAGATCGTGAGCTTTCGGGGCTCTGTATGGGAACGGCCATTTTGTTCCATCGTATAAGTAAGAGTATTTTCAGTTTCTCCCTGTCATATTAAATTAGTTGAATAAGTAGTTGTATGCATTGACTTTTTTTATTATATCCTCCATTTTTTTCCGCTATCTATAAAACCAAATTGATTAAGTAGCGTTCTACACTGAGTGTATATAATATTTTAATAGATTTCATTTTCTTCTCCATGTTGACTTCGCACAAAAATTTCGGCATTTCATCTTTATAATGGCCAGTTCAATATATAATTTTGACCCTTGCGCTATGAAAAATGTTTTTGGCATCGAGGGACCCTCATACGTGAAGCTTTGTAAAAACCCAGAAAAGTATTTTTTTTTCATAATTAAAAAACTTCTTTCTTACGGGGGAGGTCAAAATACTTAATATTAGGTCAGTTACTAAATTATATTTTAATTTAATAAACATACTGTTTTCTTATATATGAAGTATCACTCGGAATTTCCTGTTTAGGTAGGAGATTTATTTTCTTTAAGAGGCTAGTGTAGGGTTTTTATGTGAAACATTACGTTTTTGCCGTAAAATATTTTTTGACTAATTCAGCAAAATTCCTAAAACTGGTTTGCTTCGGAATTTATATCACAATTTTTTTTGTTCTTATAAATAAGTAAATACGTTTTACTATTTTTGCTTTTCTCTCTAGAATCCAAATTAGTTTCCACTATTATTTAAGAGGCAACCTTTTAAGGTATCCCCTAAAAATAGCATTCCACGAGTATTTAAAACCATCCTATACTCATCACAGTTTATATGGAGATTCCATATATCTGCTAAAAACATTTTTCACAGGGATCTCTGTATGATAAAAAGCAAAGAAATGTCGGATGTCGATTACATATTCGTTTATATATTTTTTTCTTGTAAATATCATTTTATCTCATTAATGGGCTTTGAAATAATTACAGAAGTTTTTAATGTTGGTTGCAAATTAATATATTGTATTTATAGATTGGTAAACCTACATGCACCTCGGAACTTTATTTTAATTGCGAATATAATTGTTTTGCATTTCTACATTTCTCAAGTCACATTAATTTACTTACAAGCGTTCTTCCTAAATATAAAAAAGTATATTTACTAACATCTTCTCAATACCCCACGATGAAAAATTATGGCAAGGGAAATTCCAGATCCTTCATCAATTTTTTTAACGCAGTAAAAAGTTACATTTGAGAAAAGGGAATTTTCTTTTCGTAAAGTTTCTAGTGGTATCTACTCATAGACGACGAAAAACATATTCGGTAAAGTATCAATTTAGAGAAAAACCTATAAAATTGGTCACGCGGAAAATCTATTTGTCCGTTTCCGAAAAGAAAATGGTTCACGGAGCTTTCGTTAGACATATTTTAGGATTTAGGTTCCAGTAAAATCCCGTAAAACATTGCGTTATGGATCTTACTTCCGAATCAGACAATTGTCTCAGATATATAAATTTATTTGATCTACGTTATATTGAACTGGATTTATTTTTAGCAGTTATTTATTTCTTTCTTATGAGATAAACCCTCACAAAATTTTGTTGTAATATTTGGATTCCACGTGCTTCGTAAGAAAACATTAGCAACTAAATTCTCCTTCTTGTTAACTGAAATTTCATTTTTACCACTACCTTAAGCGTTTTAACTTCTACGAAAAATATGGCAAATATTTTTTTGTTGTTGGATTCTTTGCTCTCGGTAAGTTGGTGTAAATAATTTTAAAACTTAAATATATTGGTGAATACCTTACATATTATCATCGATGGAAGAAATGTCATTGAAAGATATTAATAGACTGAAAAATCCCAAATAAAAGTTGCCTTTATTAAGTTATGCGGCTTCCTTTTCTTTAATTCTTAAAACAAGATTGTTAATTTTTATTTTACGGAATGTTAAATTCATTTATGTTTAAAGTTTAAAAAGTATTTATTTTTCAATTTGCCCAAAGAGGGTGTTTTAAGATCGTAATTAAATCAACGTTTGATGTGGAATATTACGTCATAATATTTTAGTACCATTGTCTTTCCGGGGAGCATTAACTGGGGAGCGGTATCTTATTGTTTAGAAACTTAAATCGAAAATATACACGAACAACTGAACCTGAACAATGTAGGCACATTATATGGTAGGACATAGCGCCTCCCCATAATATACGTGAGGTTAGCCATTTCGTAAACCATCAGTACAATGGGCGGATCATTAGACATGGAACGCTACATTGACCTGCAAATAGCCCAGCCGTAACACCTTTCCTTTAGGGTCATTTAAAAAATGTCGTATACAGAAATCATAATCAAAATATTGATGACATTCAAGGGAAGGTGAGAAAATAACAACTATGAAAGAAAAACACGCTTTAGGCAGAGAAGAATGTATGACAAGTATGAAGGATTACGTTGCAAGCATGCAAGTGTTGCAAGTGTTGATGAACAACTTAGTGAATGCCGTACTTTTAATGATATTTCACTAAATAAATATTTTCAAATGATTCATTCATATGATTTTATATCCCGACAAATGCAAAACGACGGAATTACTTTAGTACAAAAGAAATAGTCAACATAAACCTGAAAATTTCACCTACTCTGATATTACTATTTACCATTTTAACTTCTCACGTCAAAAATTGCAATCGTGAAAAAATGGGTGAAAAACTCACCCTCCGAGATTTTTGCAGATCTTGCGTTTTCGAAGCCCTAGACCTCAGAAAACACGTTCTCTTATTTCCGTCAGTAAGACATACATAAAACTCGAAAACAGAACATTCCTTTTAGGTCGGTTAGTATCTTTACTATGTGGTTCGTGTTTCAAGCTATACAAATATTGATTTATTTAAACATTTTCTACGCCACCATGTAATTCTTTGAATTGTATTGGATTTTGGTTCAACATTTAAAGTCAATTAAAAATGTAAAGGTATGTTTCTACACTCATTTTATTAAACAGATATTTGGTTCCACCGTATCAGATTCCTACCCAAATTTTTTCAGTTTCAACTGTGTTATATTAATTTTACTACAAATTTTAAAATCAGTTGAATAAGTAGTTATATTAACTGACTTACTAAACATTTGCATTATTACAACATTTTTTCCAGTGCATCACACCAGAATGTTTGTGATAAATGTAAAATCAAATTGAGTAGGTAGCATTTTACACTAAAGTTATATAATATTTTATTAGATTGGCTATTTGTTCCGCCATTTTCACTTGGCACTATAATTTTGCCAGCTGATTCTTATATTACACTACATTTTTATTCGAAATATTTATATTGACCTGGACTCATTTAAAAAAGAAGGTTTTTATATCGTCTTTTTAACATTTTATTAGGCAGCCATTATGCCCCTCCATATTGAATTCTTTACAAAATCTAAGCAGTCCTTGCTTGTTTTGGTACACCTGAAATCGATCTAAATAAGCAGTTTTTTACATTGATTTTTAAACATTTTATTGAGCCATCATTTTGTAATTTCAGTTCATCTATATACCACACCTGATTTGACCCTCGATTTTTGAGCAAGATTTAAAATAAATTAAGTAAGCAGTTTTTCAGCTACGCCGCGAAAGGTGTTTTTGGCATCGAGGGACCCTCACAAGTGAATATCTGTAAAAACGTATAAGGGTGCTTTTTTTCATAATTACATTTCAGCAAAATTACTAAAACTCTGGTTTGTCTCGGGATTTATACCACAATTTTTTTTGTTCTTATAAATAGGTAAATACGTTTTACTATTGTTGTTTTTCTCTCTAAAATCCGAGGTAATCTGTACCAAGCAGGTTATTGTCCAGTATTATCTTAGAAGCAAATTTTTGAGGTATACCCTGAAAATAGCACTGCGTGAGTACTTAAAACTACACTATACACACTTTATACGAATATTCCATATGAATATATTTACACAAATGTAATCACTTTAATAACCAAAGAAAAAAGCATCCATATGCTAAATTTCATTAAAGACACAGTTTCTCAATTCACACCTATTTACTTACAAGCTTTCCCCTAAATATAAAAAAATATGTTAACCAATATTTACTTTTTGCCCCACGATCTAAAATTACGGTAAGTTTTTTTACGCAGTGAAAAGTTATATTTTAGAATATGGAATTTTCTTCTCGTAATAAGTTTCTAGTGGTATCGACCCATAGACGAAGTAAAGCATCTTCGATAAAGTATCAATTTATAGAAAAATCTTCTAAATTGGTAGCGCAAAAAATTTATTTGTCCGTTTCCGAAAAGAAAATGATTTAAGGAGCTTTCACTAAACATATTTTAGGATTAAGGTTCTAGTAAAATCCTGTGAAACATTGCGTTATGGATCTTACTTCCCAGTCAGACAATTGCCTTAGATATATAATTTTCTTTAAGCTCCGTTGTATTGAACTGGATTAATTTTTAGTGATTATTTCTTTCTTTCTTATCAAATAAAGTTTCTTAAAATATTGTCGTAATATTTTGATTTCACGTGCATTTTTAGAAAACAGTAGTAGCTAAATATAAGAAGAAAACCATTTTTTGGAATTTTTTAGAATTTATTTTATATTATGAATCCGCCACTACAACTTCATAATTATTTAGCTAACTAAATTCTGTTCACTTAATTTGTAATTTTACCCCTAACTTAAGCGTTATAACTTTTTTGTTGTGGCAAAACAAATATTTTTTTTTGTAAAACAGTTGATTATTACATTTTAGCAAAACCTACCCTATATCCATAAAAGCAACCAGGAAGAAACCAGCAGAATAAATCATTTTTAAAAAGTTAATTTATACGTATAACTTATGCATGATCGAGGTAAGAAATATTATTAGAAGGGATTTATTTAGTGAAAAATCCCAAATAAAAGTTGCCTTTATCAAGTTAGGCGGCTACCTAATCTGCCATTTTTTTTTTAGAGATTGCTAATATTTATTTTACATAGTGTTAAAAAAATTGTTTTAAAGCTAAGAAAGCATTTCTTTTTGAATTTCCTCAAAAAAAGTATATGGACAACTTATTGAACGCCAAATTTTTAATGATTGTTTCAATAAATAATTATTTTTTAGAAATATATTTTTATGTTCCAACACGTGCAAAATGACTTTAACCTAAAATATACACTAATTTAGCACTCAATTTTGATTATAGATAACATGATTCTAAAATTATCACGGACTCTGAGGTTACCATTTTCCATTTTTTACTTCTACTACTGTAATGTAAGATAATTACCAAAAAATATGATTATGGCTCTAAAATTATAACATTTAGGTAAACATCTAATAGGGCGAAACAAAATAAAGAACTACTAACTTATTGAACAAAATCCGTTTATAAAACTGCTAATCTAATTATTCAATTATGCAAAAAAACCAGATGTGATATATGGATGCACTTTTTTATGGGAATTAATTTTGGCAGGACAACATGGAATCCCTATAAAATGTTTAAAATATGAATTTCAAAAGCTACTTATCCAATTGACAATTAAAAATTGCGTAGATGAAATTTAAAATTAGGCCCGTAATATTTGACATAAGTGAACCGTGCTGAAATATCGTCGACTAATCGAGATTTAGAAATTATGGGGTCATAAAATCATTGGTAACAATATTTGGTTTATTACTATAGTCTACTGTGCTTATTAGCCTAAATAATAAATACATTAGTAAATAATATAAACCTAAAGCTACAAGGAACTTGCATGCACTGGTTCAGTATAATAAGTAGTCTTAGATCAACATAATAATATGTACATTTAAGTAAAGTCTAAACTTCATAAATATTCTACCATCTTGAAACCACAATTTTAATTTTTTATATATATTTTAAAATATTCCAAGAGTCGGTATTTAAGTAAATTGGGCATAAATATTAAAACGTATCTTCGATTTTAAAGACATCTTGATTTTTTAATTCTTTAATAAAAATTTATGATCTAAGATATTTATAAGTTTAAAGTTATATGAAAAATTTACCTGCTATCTTACACTTTCATTTTCTCCTTGTATATAAGTATAATTGCCGACCCTAGGAAACCCATGGCTAATTTATATCAAAATTTGGGTGCAAATGCTAATATGTAGCTGCTTTCTTGAAGCAGTTATTACATTAAATTTTAACATTTTTGGTTTTCATTGCAAACTATGCATGCAACATTACATTACAACACAAAGTAGAACTATTTTAGTAAATTACAAATAAGACCGGTTACATTGAAATTGTAATACCTTATAAAAGAGCTTTATTTTGAGATCCTGTATATAATTATTGCATTAGAATTTTGTAGTCATGATTGAGTATTTTGATATAGTTAAGTAAAGAACCCTGAAGGTGCTTCGCGGGACAAACGTCGAAAATAAATTCTAATTTGATACAGAATGTACCAAATGTACTGAACCAATTTGTGAAAGCTTTCGCACTCTTTTAACCACAGACTAAACTCTTTGAGCATTCGAATCTGTTTAAAGTAGAGCCAAGTCGCTAGTACCGAAATGTAATAAAATACCAAAGCAAATTTTTGCTAAACTAGAACTTCATATGGATATTATTTTTTCACAACTTGGAAGGATATGACTATACGATTAAATATTTAAATTATATATATATATATATATATATATATATATATATATATATATATATATATATATATATATATATATATATATATATATATATATATATATATATATATATATATATATATATATATATATATATATATATATATATATATATATATATATATATATATATATATATATATATATATAGAGGACATAAAGTTCGTTGTTCCTAAATTTTGATCCGCTATAATATTGAGCAAATTCTATATTAAAAAAAAGAAGACAGCTAGGTGCAGCATTGGAATTTTTTTTTTATGAAAGAGGGGTCAAGTAATACATCGTCTTAGAAGTCTTTTATTTTAAATTTCATTTTCTGATACGTAGTTTCGTTATCCACTAAGCGCACAAATTAATTGCCGTTGCTTTGGTTTTCTGTTATTTGACATATTGAAACTTTCATTTCAAGTGTTCTAAAAGTTTCCGAAAACATCATTTAATTGAAATTTATTATAGTTATCATCTTTGGCGAGGCTAACCGGAATTGTCCCGCTGCAGTTCGTATCTTCGCTTTCCGAAACGGCCAATGTGCATATTTCATCTTTATAAAATGAGAATTGTCCAAGAATTAAACGTTGTTTCACTTTATTTATGTCTATAAAGTTGTATACTAAATTTGAAAAAATTATATTAAGGTCTTGTATATCAGATCGTTGATTTAGTGAGTGAGGCTCTTGTTTTATGTAGCATATTTCTAAAAAACATCTGTTTAAAAAACTTTTTCTGTTGCCAGAATTTTGTAAAATCCATTTTGTATCCTGACATTAACGTGTTGTGATAGTGATATTCTATTTTTATATATGTCGTTACATTTTTTAACAGTTTTTTTCTTTGTCTTTAAGTTTGGGAAAAAGTTGTTCTATAGTGTTTACTACCTTATTGGTTATAATAATATTAGATTCAGGTTTTAAAACATTTACAATATTCAGAAAAAATAATAAATAAACTTCTGTTTTCGACAAGATTATCTAATAACATATTAATATTAAAATAATCATAATGAGAGTCAAGATAATTTGATTACTACAGCTAAATAATATAAGTCGTTTCTATATATAAAAGATCTAATGCCTAAATTGGTAAATATTTTAAAAACTGAATCTAATAAAGTAAAGATTATCAGACAACTTTTTTCTAAACTTAAAGACCAAGAAACAACTATTAACAAATCTAACGTCATATATAAATTAAAAAGTAACAATTGTGATGAAAATTATACGAAACAAACATCTAGAAATTTAAATCACCTATGATTTCCCTCAAAAGCGATACTCGTTTAAGACCTGAAGCTTGTGCACTATCACAATACGTTAATGGCTTTTGAAAATGTTAAAACTTTGGCAAGAGGAAAAGATTTTTCAAACCTTCAAAAAGACCATATCGCGTTCTAGAATATATATGATGTAAAATTAAATCCAAATTTACAACTATATATATATATATATATATATATATATATATATATATATATATATATATATATATATATATATATATATATATATATATATATATATATATATATAAATATAGATATATAATATATATATATATATATATATATATATATATATATATATATATATAAATATATATATATATATATATATATATATATATATATATATATATATATATATATATATATATATATATATATATAATAAAGTTATACTAGAAAATTTTGCTTATCTGAAAAAACTTTTGAGGTTTTTTAACTTCTGTTTGCAAGCTCTTTAATTAGCTATTTAAAAGTTTGGATTTCATTTTTTTTTGTTTTGCAAACTTCTTATTTCTTCTTCTTTTTATTTCTATTTCGTAGACTGTATAAAAATGACATTATTTTTAAATCGATCTTATTTTCCAGATAAACAAAACAATTATTTTATATAATAAAGAATATTCTTTTAGCAATGTTACTTTCTAAAAACGTAGGCTTTAAAATTACCAAAAATTTCATCTAAAGAAGAACATGTTATTTAATTTCTTAAACAAAAAAAAAAAGATTCCATTCTAAAACTTCTATTAAAATAAAACATGGATACCTACCTTGAGCCTGGGGGCCTTATTTTAGCTACCGCTACAACGAAAATTTATATATGTCAACAAAAAGTCCCCAATATCCAAAATTGTCACAAATATTCAGTTTTGCCACAAAAAAATGTACCGGTAAACTGCGAAAAATCACGCAAAAGTACGCAAAAACTTTCTCACGCGCGTAGTTTTTGAATAGAACGTCCCGTCCGTGATAGATGCGCCCGTCGCGTCTACTAGCCGGCTCTTTAGATTTTGGAGCGCTGAGAAGCGGTCCAGAATCAGACTTCTGCGCTTGCACTTTCTGAAACGTAAACCGGACATTTTTTTTCCGTATATTTCAGAGTAATGATGTTTTAATAGCTAAAGAAAAGCTGATGTTATTAGTAAAATAATTTTATTCATTGGAAGGCTTATTTGTTATATATTTAATTGAAATATTATTTATAACTTCCACATACGATTGATACATATTATTCAATGTATAAAACTTTAACATGAATAAGCCATGGATTTTGGTATATAAATTTTAATTAAGTAAATCTTTGGCTTTGGATTACTTGTAAAACGATTGTCTTATTAACTGTCTTTACAAATATGACTGTTAACATTTTAATAAATAAAATCTTAGGGGAAAAGTCCTCTGGAACAAATTTCTTCCCATAATTAGACTATCTGTGACACTCTTCCCAGGACAGGTACCCGTTCGCAGAATGTCTCCTTAGTATGAGACCAAATGCAGTGGAGTATTTAAGCGTATTTCTCTACCCAGGAGAGATTTTTTGTAAGTAAGTAGTTTCATAGCTACTTACAAAAAATTATGTTTCAATTTTTTGTTTGTGATTACACCGATGTATGTCTGGTGTTTCTTGTATAGGTCGCGACTAGAGCAATATAGTACCGGCAATGACAAGGCATGAATAATTAATATCAGATTATGGAATTTTTTGTAATTTGTCAATCATTTGCTGTTTAAATACGTTTTGGCTACTTACCTGCAAATATTGTCCCTGATTTTCTGTAAAATTGAATAATCTAAGCAATCAAATTCATTCGATAAATATCGAAATTACACCACATATTGCACCTATACCGGGTGAACACGAACTTACTCACAAGGCTGTAACTTTTTCAAGATAAGTACTATTAACATGAAATTTTACAGTGACATATGTTTACTTATGAGGAAGATTTTCGCTGGCATAAACAATCGACTGCCGTTTCCGGTTTAACCAAAAACGCTGTCAACAGATATTTTAAATGAAACACCCTGTATATTGATTTATTTTTTAATTCTACATTAAATTCTAAACATAAAACATGTATAATAATAATTATAATAATAAACGACTTTTTATTTAGAGAAATAAAAAAATATACAAATATATCAGACACAAGGCGATATTTAGCCTGATAGGCCGAAAGACCTGGCTACTCTTACATATAACCTTGATCTGATATTGGTTAGGTAGATAGTAAATCTATAATTCAGTAAATACAAAACACATATTAAATATACCTATAACAATTATACACTTAATAACTAACTTAATAAAAATAATAAAAAAAAATATGTATACCTAAAATGAACAATGCGGCAGAGGAACGGAGGAAGAAGGGAAGAAAGGGAATGCATCAAAAATGCAATTAAGCGCACCATGAGAATGTATTTTTACTTATTTTGCTCAAGGAGCAATCTTTATATTGCTTAGAATTTAATAATTTAAAATCGGAAGGAATTTTGTTATATAAGTGCGTGGCCTGATACGTGAAGCATCTCCTAAACAAGGCAGTAGAGTGTTTCGGTATGCTTAGCAGCCCTTTATGTCTTGTGTTAAGTACATGTATTTGATCTCGCGAGGTAAGCTTTTCCCTGAGATACAGAGGAGTCGCAGTTCCCATAAGTATATGTAGAAACGAAGCGAAATGCAGCTCTCTTTGCTTCTTCATTTTGAACCAGTTCAAACCATAGAAATGCTCAGAAATATGGTCGAATTTTCTTAGGCAGCACACAAAGCGACAGCAAGAGTTCTGCACTTCCTGAATACGGTTACGTTGAACAACATTTAAAAACGGACCATAGACGAAATCACAGTAGTTGAAAAATGACAAAACTAACGACTGACACAATACAGTTTTGAGTTTCTTCGATAACACATGTCGATTAGCGTATAAAAGTTTCAAATTTCCAAAAGATTTTTGCAGCAGACAATTAATATATGGCGTGAATTTTAAGTGATCATCTATCAATAGTCCTAGAGATTTCACCACGTTTTCAACTTTAAGAGACATACCCGCTATCTGCAAGTCCATGGCTGGTTTAACTCTGTCCGCCCTCAGGCCCCCAAAGTAGATTACAACAGATTTTGATGGGTTTAGTTTAAGATGGTGAAGTTCAGAGAGGTTGTTAATGCGTTCCATTTGTTTAACTACAATATATTCGGCAACATGATGTTCAAGAGGCATGAAACTAAAACCTATTTGAATGTCATCAGCATAAGCCTGATACGAGTAGCTATTGATGTTTTCTAGAACAGAAGGTATCAGACCCTATGTCAATTCCTGATAGAATTGAATGGAGAATGAAACTTTAAAAATTTGAATGAATAATTCCGTTTTTTGGAAAAACAAATGAAGATAGTTCCAATTTAATACTGTAAGTAGTGTGTGTTCTGCAACTCATTGCATCTAATGTGACAATTAGGATGCTTCTGGTTTACCTGGAAACGTAGTGAAAAATCACTTTCAAACAATATTTTCTCGTTTTATTTTAATGGGACGACCTATAAACCTACTCAACATCTAAATCTTTAAACAATTTTAAATACTTTTGTGTATCATACCCTATACCTATATTAAGTACTTCTCGAGATATTTTCAATTGCATTGTGCAATTACCTTTTTAACGCTTAGGCTAATAAATGACATATATTAAATTTCTGATCTAAGGCGGCTTTGAAACAATATATAAGTATATGGCCATCGTTCTTATAATATGCAAATGGTTCGCTTTGAGAGTTAAACGGTAATTATAAGTACCTACTACGTTTTTCGAGATTTTCTTCTAAATATGAATTATTAAAAATGTATTTTACTCATGAAGAACAAATTGATATGATAATGATATACGGAAAAACTAGAAAAAATCGCAAGGAAGCCAGAGCATTATACGTACAGCGATTTCCATACTTTTCTTGGTTGAAAAAATATTTATAATCGGACGGGAATCCACCAGGCGAGAATTTCATAGTTAGTGAAGAGGCTAAAATTAATACACTGGTTTGTATAGCAATCGATCCTAGTATATCAATACGACAAATAAGCAGTGAAATTGGAATTGGCCGCGAAAGTGCACGAAAAAGCATCTAAGCATAGCTTTAAATCATTCAAATACCAAATCCGTCACCACTTATCTGAAGCGGATTATCAGAGAAGACTGAAATTTGCAACTGGTATTTTGATATGCAACAAAGACAGCCCAATTTCCGGACAGTAATTATTTTTTCAGATGAATTCCGATTTACCAATATAGGAATGTTTAACCGCAATAACACTAGATAATGGGCTACTGAAAATCCGTTCATGGTAAGAGAAGGGGCATTCCAAGAAAGATTTGGTGTTAACGTCTGGTTTGGAGTACTAGGAACTCGAAAAATAAGGCCCATTTTTTATGAGCTGGATGCAGAGCATTATTTGCAATTCCTCCAAAATAAAATAGAGGATTTTATGGACAATTTACCCATTGTTTATTGCAATCAAGTATATTTTCAGCTGGGTGGGGTACCTGCACACAATTTTAGAGTAGTGACTAACTACCTGAAAAAAATATTCGGCGACAATTGGATACGTATAAATGGGCCAATCAGATGGCCGGCGAGGTCGCCTGACCTCACCCCGTTAGATTTTTTATATTGAGGCTACATTAAACAAAAGGTCTACAAAACACCATTAGAAAATCGTGCGGACCTTATTAGTCGAATTACAAGGGCGATAGAACAAATAACTCTAAGGCAGATGAAAACATTTTACAAGAGTTTCATAACAGAATTCGTATGTGCCATGAAGTTGATGGACAACGTTTTGAAGACCTGTCTATGGATGACCTTTTTTCTTGGTTTTTTATTACTTATGTAGCTTTAGTTCTATTTCGTGTTTTTCCTTGAGTTAAGAGGATTTTTTATTTTTTTTATATTATTTAAATTAGTGTTTTGTGGCATAATGATAGTTGAAGATACTCAGTACTACTAAATACCTATTTAAGTAGACTGGCAATATTTCTTATAGTAAATAATAAACAAAAATTAGTTATACAGCGTGTGAAAACATAAACATGGCAAGATTACAAGAAGGTGTAAAATACTTAAAGCCACTCATTATGCCCTCATGTTTGCGATATTTATCCTAACTTAGGTTACAATTACAATTACAAAAAAGTTGTTAAAAAGCGATAATTTAAAAAAAACTGTTAGTAATGAAATATTCTGTAGTGCTTTCGATTTAGTTCTAAAAGGGCACAATTTAAGCGAAACGTCTGAAAATCAAGGAATATTTAAGGTATTAAAAGCTTTAATTTTAATGCAAAAACAAATAATACAATAAAAGAGCATTTATACAATGGAACCTTTTTTAAGGGATGTTTCCAACTTAAAACCGTAATCACGAAATTTGCACAATAGAGTATACAGTTATACAGTCAGTTATTAAAACGTGTGTTTGTAAAACAAGAAGGGGGGGACATTAAAATATGGCAGAAACTTCCTAACTTTGATATTGATTTTTAAAACATGAAAAAAAAAATTCGGTATTCGTTATTGGTTTTTGGGTTCCGGTGCACCCTCGCAATTCCCACGAACCGCCACTCTTAGGTCTAGTATTTTTTAATCTTACGGATTTCATTATAATTCACTACTTTATTCATTATGGAATATCTAAAAATGCAAGTCCATTTCAATCACTCGTTATTTTCTTAATTTTAAACCGATTTTCTCAATTTTATTTTGGAATTAGCAACTTCACTAATGCCACAAAAGGCTTTTTTGTACATAAATTTTAAGTACATGTAAATTTCATAAATTTATTAAGCGAAATTATTTGCACACTTCGGCATGAAGTTCCAGGTACATACTAAGTTATACGAGTTTAATAGAAAATGCAAGAATTGCAGATTTTCTCTAGATAACTTCAGCTGTTGTAGGAAATCTTGCTGTGAAGGGATAACGTCACATAGACCGCCACACTCATTTCTAAATTCTTCCTTTATTATTTAAAATGAACGCGTATTTTCTTGTAATCATTAACCCGTATTTGTTTAATTATGATTATAAAATTTTAAAACTTAAGCTGTTTTCATATTATATGAAAAACCGGTAACTTTAAAACAAAGGAATGGTATCGATTTTTCTACATACTATAATTTATGGAAAACTGATGACTCCAATATTTTGGCCAATAGGCCTAGATGTTGGAGCATGTAGACTAATAATAGGCTTTGCCAGCTGAAAGAAGTTATTTATTTAAAGTTAGGGACTTCTCCAAAGTAATTATCGATACAGGTATTTATGATTCCCGGTACATAAAAAATGACATGTATTACATGTTCTGCAGAAAGTATAGACGCTAATTTTCTTTATACCGCTTACGTTGTTCTTAAAATTTAGCAGGAATTCCAATAACTGATTACTGAAACAAGGTTTCTAACACTTGAGGTTAATAGTTATATAATTATATATTCTTAAATAAAAAGATCGTTGTTCTTTTATCTATGGACATTTAAAATCAATAGGTAAGTTAGTTGGGTACGGTATATATATATATATATATATATATATATATATATATATATATATATATATATATATATATATATATATATATATATATATATATATATATATATATATATATATATATATATATATATATATATATATATATATATATATATATATATATATATATATATATATATATATATATATATATATATATATATATATATATATATATATATATATATATATATATATATATATATATATATATATATATATATATATATATATATATATATATATATATATATATATATATATATATATATATATATATATATATATATATATATATATATATATATATATATATATATATATATATATATATATATATATATATATATATATATATATATATATATATATATATATATATATATATATATATATATATATATATATATATATATATATATATATATATATATATATATATATATATATATATATATATATATATATATATATATATATATATATATATATATATATATATATATATATATATATATATATATATATATATATATATATATATATATATATATATATATATATATATATATATATATATATATATATATATATATATATATATATATATAAATATAAATATATAAATATAATATATATATATATATATATATATATATATATAGCAAAACAAAAATATAATTTTTGCATGTAAGCGGCCTACGAGAAGACATTGATTTGTCCTGCTATCGATTTCTGGGCCTTAACCCTCATCAGGCAAACTTGTATTCAGAGAGATCTCAATTAAGAAATCATCGGTGTGACACAATCAAACGAAAACGTCTATGTAAGTGGAAAAGTTCCATAACACTTTGCGCCACCTATTGGGGCTCTGGAGAGTTCCGGCTGCAACCCAAAAGGATTATGGCGAACGCATGTAATATGCGTGGTAAAACCGTAAAACTGAAAAATAAAAAAAAGGTGCTTTTACATAGTTTATATATAATTCGTATATTATCGCTACCAATTTTTTTTTCAATGAAATTTGAAACTGAATATTTACAAAAAGTTATTCAAAAGATATTTTGTTATGCAAAAGTGCACTTTTGAAATAAAGCAACTATTTAAAAAGGTGACGCGAACGAATTCAAACTTCATATATAGAGGAATAGAAAAATTTGTCTATTTTTAAAATCGGCTAAGTAAGCTTTAGCCAAATGTGACAAAAAAATAGGATCTCACTAAAAACAATTTAAGTGTATTTTTAAAACATCCTGTATAAAGAAACATATTTTTAAATATTATTTTGCGAATATTAGTATATATTTTAACTTAAAAAATCTCTAAAGGCGATATTATACTCGGTATAAAATAATGCCTTCATTTGAGTAACAATGAAGTTAGAGAGAAAATAAAAACTCGTGTGGTGAAAACATTTAGTATTTCTTAAACTTAAAATGAAAACTTTTAAATTTGCATTGGTTTGACTGTCAAATTGATCTTTAAGATCGCTACGTTTTTAACTAATCTTAAATAAATTTTTGCACACTTTTAAATTTTCTTTGTATTGTAGGCCCTACAAACGATAAAAAATTGAGATCTAAGGGCTCTCTAGCAGCAAGAAAACTATACGTTAATGAGTTAGTTAAAAAGTACAGCTTAATATGTAGAAAAAAATCTAATTTTTGCAATAAAATATTCATATCTCAAACAATAGTGAAAATTTTAAAAAACTTTTGTTTTTTACAATTAACTTAATTGATCTAACAATTAAGTTATAAAAATGGTTTTTGTAAATTTGCGGAACAAATAAATTTTAGATACAAAGTTGATTGTCCAGTTTGCTCTGTCCAGCAGTTTCGTTGATAAATAGTGCATAAAATATGTGGTATTACTATTATTATTCAGTTCCTAATCTGGAGCCATATGCGGTCAGTAGACCCTCATATATTATTTTTATATGAAATATACTGCTTATTTATGAATTATTCATTTTACTGAGACTAGTAGAGTCTATAGTTACGGATCTGTAAGTGTGTTTTTTTAAGTTTTAAAGAACTAATAACCGAATTTACATTATAATTACATTAAATAATTGTTTTCTTCTTTTAAAAATCATGAAATTATTAAAATTTATTTTTAGAAGCAGAATTAAAAACATAAGAATACAATAAGCGAAATATTATGTCATGTAGTTTTCTTGTTTTAAAAATCATGAAAATCAATAAAACTTATTTGAAGAAGCAGAAGGAAAAACATAAGAATACAATAAGCGAAATATTATGTGTTGTGAGTTTTGAAATGTTTTGGATATTGACGTGTTTATAAATTTATTTATACGTACTATTATTTCTATACAGGGTGTCCCAGAATAGGGAACAAGAAAAAATAATGTTAGTTTTTCATATAAAATGTTCTCCTAATCTGCACCAACTTAGATATTCGTTCTTAAAATGGGGATCTGGAAAACAAATTTTTGACGTAACTTCATAATATTTGGGTGATTGATGTAATAGCTTAAGTTACTTAGGAAAATGTTAAAGAGTTAAAGCTATCGGAACGGTGGGGGGGGGGGGTCGAGGAGAAACTACTTTTAAATTTCTTTATTACACAATTTTTATCCGTGTAAAGATATTTCATTAAAACATCTTTTTTTGTCGCTCAGACATTTTTAAAGGTAAAAGGTCCTACTTATCAATTTCCGAAAATTGACTCGTTCTCGCGAAAAAACGATTATTTATGAAACACTGCATTTACTAGGTTAATTTGCATTGTCGGTAAAATCTGGTGATTTCTGATTGATATTGAATAGTGACAGATTTTTACGAAAATGCACTTATCAGTGAAGACGACGTGATTATTATACAAAAATTATGCAAAATTATTATTCCAAACACGTATGCATATTATGTCATTTATTTGAAAAACCTATAGGTTAGTTATTCGGGGGTCCTCTTCGTATTTGTTCGTCAGGAGCTTGCTATTACGAATATCCGTTTACCGATTTGACTTCAGTTGAAATAGGCAAAAATTATTTATTCCATGAGATCTTTTGCAGGAGAGTGGGTGTGGCATGGGAGCGGAGTTATATTTGTGGGTTCAGGCAATCACGCGAAATTTGTGTAGAATTAGTATGTTGTTGGAAATATCGGTCCTTATGTAATAATTAAGGTTTAGCCTGTTGACAAATTCACCCAGGGATTCCATTTGTAAGTCTCTGTGAATAATAAAATATTGTACTAAGTTACTTGTAATATTTTTTTTTTGGTTTCGGTGGTTTATATTCCAAGTGGGGGCTGCATGTGTTAGAATTGGTCTTATGTAGGTTTTATAAAGTGTAGTTTTATTTTTGTTGTTTTATAATTGATCAGAGGGTAGAGCATTGAGAGCATCCTTCCTGATTTTTTCAGCATGTAATTGGTGTTTTATATTTCAATTTAACCTGTGATCAAATATTAATCCCAGATATTTGGCTTGGTCTGTCCAATTAGGTCGGTTCGACATGGGCACTTCCAGTTCTACCCGCCAAACTGTGCACTGCGTTAGTTTTAACGATAGCATTGGGTTATTTCTTATTTGTTCGCAATGGAGGTTAATTCGAGCCACTAACTCGTCGCCGGTGGCAATCGGGTTAGCAGGGTTAGCATATACTAGTTGTTTTAAATGGCCCCAAAGATAAAAATCAAGGGAATTAAAGTTAGGGGACCGGGGTGTTCAAAGAATGCGTCCAGCTTATCCTGTCGTTTGGATGAACTGTGCTCAGTTGTTCGTGCATAAAGTACATGTTACGACGAATGTGAAGAGATACTTTCCTGTAAAAATTTTAAATACAACGGTTGATTTGATTTTGTTGGTAATATGAATAGATCTATTAAATTGTTTTTAATTACGACAATATACAAGTTTGGAACAATCATTTTGTAAATTTTTGCATAATAATTACCTTATATATTTACTGATAAGTTCATTTTTATCAAAATGTGACACTATTCAATGGAAATCAGGAGTCACCGAACAATTTTTGGAAATTGATACAAATAGATGTTTTTAATGAAATATCTTTACTGAGATAAAAATTGTGTAGTAAAGAAATTTAAAAGTAACTCCTTCTTGTCCCCTCCCCGTTTTTTTGCTACCTCTGACTCTTAACATTTTCCTGACTTAAGCTATTACATCATTCACTCAAATATTATGAAATTACGTCAAACGATACCAAAATTATTTGGAAAACTTGTTTTCAAGATCCCTGTTTTAGGAATAACTATCTCAGTTGGTGAGTAGTTTAAGAGAAAATTTTATATGGAAAACTAACATTATTTTTGCTTCTTCTATTTGTATCTCAGAGATTGCCCACCTATTCTGTGACACACTGTGGATCGAAATGAATGTTTAATTACTGGTTATTTTTCATTAGAGCTAAATAGTTATTTAACTTTAAGTAGAACTTTGACGTTTTTAAGAACTCATGGCAGTATTGAATAAAATTAAAATGTTTTTATTTTACACATTTAAAAAATAATAAATCATATTTTTTACGTTAAAAAAGATGGTAAAAATATTATAAGCAAAATAGATTTATTATGTTTTGGTTACGGCAAGAGAAGAAAAATTAGTTTATATATAATATATATAACAGACCCAATAGTCAGATATTTGAAAAAGCACGGCCCCTTTTTTTGCCTATTATTTTATTTTTTTCCTTAGTTGTATTTTTTCCATAAACAAAGTTCAGACTGAAATCTACTGTTATTTTTAGAAAATTAGTATAATAATTTTAACAAAATACAGCGATTCTTAAGGGGGGACGTGTCTGAGATTATTGAATTTTACATATTTTACAGTACAGTTGAAAATTCTTAAAATAAGTAGTTTAAATGGACATACCCTGAAATATTTAATGAAAATTTACGGATATTAATCAATATTCTTGCACCTGTTAAAATAAATAATAGAACAAATCCAAGTAAACCATGGATCCAAATCCAAATCTTTTAACCAGTGTACTCCAGTGAAATTATCATAAATAAATACAAAAATTCCGACAGAGCCAATTTTTTTAAATGTTGTCTAAGATGATACTGACTTAAGCTATTACATCATTCACTCAAATATTATGAAATTACGTCAAACGATACCAAAATTATTTGGAAAACTTGTTTTCAAGATCCCTGTTTTAGGAATAACTATCTCAGTTGGTGAGTAGTTTAAGAGAAAATTTTATATGGAAAACTAACATTATTTTTGCTTCTTCTATTTGTATCTCAGATATTGCCCACCTATTCTGTGACACACTGTGGGTCGAAATGAATGTTTAATTACTGGTTATTTTTCATTAGAGCTAAATAGTTATTTAACTTTAAGTAGAACTTTGACGTTTTTAAGAACTCATGGCAGTATTGAATAAAATTAAAATGTTTTTATTTTACACATTTAAAAAATAATAAATCATATTTTTTACGTTAAAAAAGATGGTAAAAATATTATAAGCAAAATAGATTTATTATGTTTTGGTTACGGCAAGAGAAGAAAAATTAGTTTATATATAATATATATAACAGACCCAATAGTCAGATATTTGAAAAAGCACGGCCCCTTTTTTTGCCTATTATTTTATTTTTTCCTTAGTTGTATTTTTTCCATAAACAAAGTTCAGACTGAAATCTACTGTTATTTTTAGAAAATTAGTATAATAATTTTAACAAAATACCGCGATTCTTAAGGGGGGACGGGTCTTAGATTATTGAATTTTACATATTTTACAGTACAGTTGAAAATTCTTAAAATAAGTAGTTTAAATGGACATACCCTGAAATATTTAATGAAAATTTACGGATATTAATCAATATTCTTGCACCTGTTAAAATAAATAATATAACAAATCCAAGTAAACCATGGATCCAAATCCAAATCTTTTAACCAGTGTACTCCAGTGAAATTATCATAAATAAATACAAAAATTCCGACAGAGCCAATTTTTTTAAATGTTGTCTAAGATGATACCCGGATATGTTTCTAGTATTTTTCCAACAAAAAAATTTGCCGCCGGCACCGAATTTTTTCAGTTTTTTCTTAACAGCGATCAAACTAAGAATATGACGGAAAATTTATATCTAGTTCTTTTTAAATAAGATTATTTGCTACAATTTGAAGTCAAAAGGAATTTTGTGACTTAGAGTTTTAAAATTTTACGAAATTTCTAAACAAATGGGAATATAGAAATTTCAGCCAGCCACTAATTTTCTAAATGAGGACACTCACACATATTTTTACAACTTCCATATAATAACTTTCATTTTAAGTAGAGTAAATCTGTTAAATATCGTTATTAAAATCCGATATGGAGCACGTTACTTTCCAATTTAACCTTTCTAATTTAAATTACAATGTAGATTAGATTAGCAAAAAGTTATTTGATCAGATTAAATTTATTCTAGGAACGGAAAAAGTAATGTGCCGTAAACAGGGTGCTTCAATATAGCAAAATGTAACTATGTGAAACTGAACGATTTTGACATCGAGTATTCCAATCAAAGCGTACAAAAAAACAAGCAGAAAAGTTTTATAAGTTGATTTCATACTGGAGGTTCTTTGTAACATTTTTTAAGTATTTGATTGGACTACCTTGGAAAAAACGATTTAGCTGCTGCTGCTTTTATGAAAGTGTGGTAGCCAAGCTTATCGAGAGTTTTTGATGCTTGTCCGCTTCCATAGGAAATGTTCCCCCACTTCTTTCAATAACTATGATGGTGCTTCAAGATCTAATAAAGCTGTTGTCTTCTTTTCAATTTCGGGATGCTTCATTACTAGCTAACAGAACTGGTTTTTTCCATGTCCAAAAAATGCAGATGTGGAATCGCACTTACTGAAAGCGTGGAGGAATAGCAATATGTTGGTGAAGCTGTGGCAAAATGAATGAGTAAAAAATATCAGATTCTTTACTTTTTCCGTTTTTTTATAAGATCATATTACTCTCATAGGGCAATGGTAACGCAGTGGGAAGTATAGGAAGATCTATCTCCTCCCCAACTATGAAGACGTTGTGAGTTAATGTCTTTGAAATGTCAATTTTGACGATTAATACATCTGCATTTTGAACTGTATGATTTACATTTATGGCAGCTTTTTAGAATTCATCTTTTATCAATACAGTGAGGTATTTCTTATTGTCATTGGCGGGAAACATTTCTTGTGAACTCTGTAATATGGTAATTTGGCCAAAGATGTTTTCAGGAGTAGAATGGGTAACTCTGCAACAATCAGCATTAGCAGAATAACCGTCAAAAATCACAGCCATGCTAGTCCCGTAGGGGTATGAAAATATTTAATATAACTGCCCGCTGTGGTCGCACATGAAGTCTGCTTACATCACACAACTTTATGTAGCAGATGACCACCATCCACAACCACAACCTTCCATTGATTCATATAATGGCGATTTTATTCCCTTACGAATACCACTATCAGAAAATAATGACATGGGATAAGGAGACATTTCAAACTTGAAGAACTCCTTTAAATATTCATCAGATTGTATAGCAATGCAAAGCCTGTGAAGTATTTTAAGGGGATCTATAGTTAGTTTTTGTTTTTCAATTTTCTCCGTGTTGCTGGTGTTTGTTGCTAGTTTGGAAATATTATACAGAAGTCGTAAAGTTATATTGTAGGTGACATCATATAGAAAATATAGAAAATTAGGGGTAAAAGCTGACAGAAATTTCCTTATTTTCTTATTTTAAGAAATTTCACCAAACTTTGAAAAACTGTAACTTAAAAAATGTTGGAAGTATTATATTCCTTTTAGTTTCAAATTGTAGCAACATTAAACTTCTTTAAAAAGGTTAGATATAAATTTTTTTGTCGGACGCTAAGTTTGGTTGCTGTTAAGAAAAACTGAAAAAAATCTTAAACATTTCTATCATTTTTGAAAATGGCGCTGCCAATAACAATTTTTCTCTTCTAGAAAATATATATGAAAAAGTTAGCTCTACTGGAATTTTTGCAGTTTTTTTTCTGGTTTTCTTATAATAGTTTCATTGGAACAAAGAAAAGAAGATAGTTGCAAATATCTGAATAAAATAATAATTTTAAAAAATTATGGAACGATTTAAGACTTAAGGTGTACAGTAAAACTAATTTATTCCTCAGCATATAGCTAATGGTAACCAGAGAAATTATCACTCTATCAAAATCTGTGATAAATAAAACAATACTATAAGGGTACTAAAGGCCATATTTCTAACTTTCTAACTAGTTAATGAATTTGAAATTGGCAACTACTTTATTGCCTGTTTGAACTAAAGCGGTTCCTGTTGATAGCGTACATATTAATTTTATTTTGATGTAAATACCTTTCTTAGTAAGATATATAAGAAGTATTTCTCTGTGTTGCTTTGATTTTGTTAGATTATTCAAAAGTTTTTGACACATAAAAGCGTAGCATTTTGTTAACAATACTCCAATATTTTGATTTTCGTAACACATCTTTAAAACTAAACTACTATAGATAGGCAAGAAAAAGTAGTTATTTATGATGACAAGTCGGACTATATTCATTTACCATTAGAAGACCGCAAGGGTCTCTTCTTAGACCCATCTTATATATGATTTACCTCAACTTTTTGCTTTAAGTAACTGAATACTGTTCATCACAACTATAACCAGACGTAACTTAATTCTATTTTACTTTTGAGCCTGCTGACTGGTTAAACAGTTGATGAGAATGAATAGTTTACAGATAAATTTTAATATTTCTCAAGATCACTCCTTTGTTCTTTAACCCTAAAAAATGTATTCTTATGTTGTTTTGTAAGTCTAAAGATAGAACTAATCTGAAACAGAATATAGATATTTCAATCAAACAAGAATTCCTTTCCAGTCTAATGTAAGGAACTTAGGGATTTTTATGGACAATTGTTTAAATTTTGAGAAAAATATTTTTATTTGCATAAGGAAAGTAATTCCTATAATTAAAGTGTAATATAGCTCAAAAGATTTATTAAGAGTCGTGCTAAATATAATTCTATGTGACTTCTGCGTAGTACCTAGTTTTAATTATTGCGACATAGTGTATGGAACATGTATCACTGCCGCAACGGCCTACAGAATCAAAAAAAAAATAAATAAATAAAAAATAAAAAAAACAATACATATGCGAGGTGAATAATTTCGGTGACATTGAAATAAAAATTACGCGACGTTAAACTCTATTTGGTTACCGTTATACAAACAAAATAATTAAACTTAAACAAAAAGTGTACTGAACAAATATTGTAAATAAAGTGTGTTACAAAAAAAAAGGAAATGTATAACTTTATTCTAATATGTAACAAAAATAATTAATGTTAACGGACTATCAGACAGTTCATTCCTTATAAAATATTTTCAAATGCTATACAGCAACATGACACCCAAAAAGATTTAAGTAAACAAGCAAATAAACAACATTCTAGTGAGACTAATTCACTATAAAAATCATTAACGTAGTAAAAAGGTCTTTCAATGAGGTACGCTTTGGTTTTTTTTTTCGAAAGAGTGCAAACACAGAAATTGTCTATAAATGTTCTGGAAGATAACTGTAAAGTTTTATTGCGTTGTAAATAATTGATTTTTTTATTAATTCTGTGGAATTTTCTCATATTGATTCATGGAATTCGAAGAACGCAACATATTAATTATATATATATATATATATATATATATATATATATATATATATATTACGAGTTACTTATAGGCATAATATACACAAAAGAAGATTGTTTCGTTTAATTATTTTTTATCATAAAATATTAGCCTTCAAACATCCTTCGTATGTATACGGAGAAATTATATTTAGAACTGACGCACACAACTTAATTTTAATATATATAGGTACTTTCACACCACCAATATATAAAATTGTTAAAGTTCAATGTTTATTTATCCTATTGCAAAGGAATATATGGGTCAATATTCTCTCCACCTTCTACTCTTCTCTGTCCCTCCTTTCCCCTAAGCTTATAAAAAACGTTTTAATTACTGGACATACTGGTGCTAATTACTGGGCATTTTCGATTCCCAAATATTTAGCACCCCGTTAATAATAGGTCTGCTGGTAACTTACCTCTTGCGTAAGCCACAAGTAAATAGATTAATTGTAGTAAAGATAATTTGTCGATGTCTGTAGGTTAAGTTAGACCAGTTCTTTTCAAAGAGCTGAGCTATACCTTTTCAGAATTTGCAATATCGTTGTTTCCAATTGGAAGCTCTTCTTTTGAACAAAGTTATTTATTACATTATTACTATTATTTTAAAAAATTACTTGCATTTTTAAATGTTCCATAATCAATTGACGTAGTGTAGGTCGCATTTATTGGTTTGCTTTACAGTTTCAGATTCTATTAAGGGGATATTTCCGATTAAATATAAAAATTTCTTATTCTTGTGCATTAGTGGGTAATCAATTTAGCAGCTGTCATTCGCGACCGCACTCCTTTGAAACCCGAATGTGTCGTTTTTCCTGAAAGGAAGCGGACATTTGCGGCGTAAAAAGACCAACACGTTGCTTTTTTTGCGGTCGCTTTGCAATTAACCCTTATCAAACTTATATAGTATCAGCCACAGCCCATCGATCTGCTTTTCTTCCATAAGTACCTGCCTAGAATGGTTGTGGCAACTAATACTTTTTGCAAGGATTATTAAGTTTCCAAAAAAAATCGACAAGAGGGAGCTGTTGTACCTCGTCTCTGATAAAAATAAAGAAATTTAAATATATACAGATGTTGTGCTCATTTTTAACGTAATCTTAACTGATGTTTTCATCAAAGACTTTTAGTCTATTCTCTTCGGAACCCTAGCGAGGGTTTGTTATTAAAATTGAAATGACTGAAAAATATTGTGTATGTAGTGCTAGAAAATATTGAAATAATAAGTGAGCGCCTTTGACAAAATATTTTCTAGAACATAAAGCAGATTCAAGATAACGAAATTATAAAAATACACTGCTCAACACTTCTATTGCGTCAAATATAATATTTTTGTTATTAATGAATCTATTTTAGGGAGCTTCATATTAAATTACACGTTTTGTTGTATTAAATATTCAAGTAAAATTATATGAACCAAAAATCAGATTGTAAGGTAATTCTTTTTTAAGTGTTTCAGTAACGCTTCTGTGCAAAGTATACTATAACTGTGTAGAATACTCGGGTATTTAATTCAAGGTGAGTAGAAAATGTCAAGTTTTAGTAAACTGCAACCCGAAATTTTTTTTTCGAAGTCCTTGAGATGCATATACATTCGTTTTACACAGTAAATTCAATTTTCAATTCAAAATAGTATGTAAATAATTGCAGGGATTTTCAAAAGTTTCAAGGATGGATAGTTTCAGCGAGGGTTATAGTGACTTGAAATTTAGGAGGTTCTTTTCCCTTTCATCCTTTTTGGATTGAGCAGCGATGAGAAATCTTCGGGCATACCTTGCCCAATCTTATAGTAGCGGAGGGCTAGCCAGCATAGCTGCCTGCAAATTGCGGAGCATTAGAAAGCATGATCTCTGCATAGCAGACAGAATGGGAGATAGTACAGTTCTCGCAGGGCTCATATGAGTTCGTAAAATAGAGGAACTTCGAGAACTAGAATTCCTTCCCCTTTGGAGGTGAAATGCCCGTCGTATTCGATAGAATTAATTTAATTTTTGTAAAGGACATCAGTTTCCCAGTCACAATAATTAACTTACCATAACTTTTGAAAAACCTTGTATTTTTTATATCCGATGGATACTATGGCAGACAGTATCCATACAATAGACTGAAACAGTTGTACATCTATGTCAAATATTACGAAAAGAAAATATGTAAGTTTCAGTTTTTTAAGACTTGATTAAAACTTATATCATTTTCTGCACATCCTGTATTGAATGCTTGAGTGTCCAGAATAGTAAGTAAAACAGACATACACATGTCTCAAACACTTCAGAAAGAAAATTTTTAGGCTACACTTTCTTCAATCTTGATTGAAACTTTTAACAATTTCTGCACACCTTGTATTTAATATCCAAGTGTCCCAAATAATAATTGTATACATTAGACCCAAGTGTATCAGAAACACTTAAAAACACCGTTCTGTTTTTTTTTTCACGGTCATACAAATTTTGATGTGTGTGTACAGGTATATAGTTTTAATTTTTCATTGTACTATAAATCAAAACATGTTATTTAATAATGAGCTCCTTGAAAAGGAGCAAGCGGCCTCTCAATACAAAAAAAATTTTTTTAATTATTTTATTAATAACGAAAATATGATGTTTTTAAATTTACGACAGTAATGCTTGATACAATATAAGTGTTGACCCGTGTAGAAAGCTTAACTATTTTCCAGCCACTTGTTGTGTACAAAACGTCAAAATCCTTATTAAAGTGTAGAAGTTTATAATTAAATTCGCTTTCATATCCACAGTTCTAAGAAAGCAAAATTTCCATTATTATAAAATAAGCACTTGAGTTTTTAATAATAAGTTATATATATTTCAAAAATATACATAGTGATAAGTATTTTCTGCGCATGTGCATGAGCTTAGTGCTAGCGACTTTATGGGCCAAAAAATTTCCTTTCAGCAGGTAGGCTTTAATTATGTATGTTGAAATCAGTGGCGGTTCGCGGGTGAAAAAGTAAGTGAAGTGCAAAGGAAGCAAGAAAATATCGCAATAATTTTTTTTCCAGAAGTTTTTTATATGTGGGGGGGTAGAATATTTTTTTACGACTTACCTAAATTTTGTATACTAAATTAATTCTCCTATCCTTCATAGCAGCAAATTTATTTATAACATCCTCATAAAATGGATGAGTTGCCCTAATCTCCTCCAGAAATTCCTTTTGAATTGAAATATTGCTAAGAGAAGTAAATCTATCTTGAGATATTGGATTTCTTAAATAAGTTTTTACAGATTTGAAGCAAGAAAAACTTCTTTCCATTGAAGCACTTGTCGACGGTATTGTCAAAACAAGGGAAAACAATTTATATGCTTCGGTAAAAATATATTTATTTTTATTAATTTTTTTCACTTACTCTTGCAGCGATATATTCCAATTACTCTCATTGGCCAAAATAAGACCTCATTTTTAAGTCGTTGACTTTTTGAAAATATTTCCATATGTAATTGTAACAAATTTTCAAACGGGCTAGTCGGAAAATTTAGCAGAACCTGCCAAACATGAAAATGTAAGTTTTTCACAGTCTTGAAATCTTAGTGTCATTTCCATTAAAATATGGTCCAATATTTCATAAAAAAGGTTCTATACTTAGCCCTAATTTCTTCAGGTGAAAGCTTAGCAAGTTCACGTTTGTAATGATTTATTTCTGTAATAGAATTTGCTTTATCAAACGTGGTATTAAAAGAATGTTCATTTTTTTTACAGAGCGCCTCACGACAGCGTTTTATATTGGATATGCAAAAATGAATGTAAAGCGATTTTTTTTGAAGAACGTCAAATAGTATGTCCGTGAATGAGAAAATGTCATTAAACACTAATGCCAGAAACGTGAATTCAAAATCGTACATCTCACCTAAAAATCCTTTCGCAAGGCAGATTGATTTTTCATCAGATTTGTCACAGTTTGTAATAAATTCAAGGACGTTTTTTAATTTATTCCACTCTTGAACAATCACATTTACTAACCTCGAATTTTAAGTTGTAACAATACCATAAATAAATACAACACAAAACCCTCGAGTTAACTGTAAAGGAACTCACCGGTTGCAGCGAAATCTGCTAAAATAAAAGTAAACAACTACCGCAAACTGAACGACACGTGGGTGTAGTGTACTGCGCCTGCAATTCACCGAGAGCGTTGTATGGCGCTGGGCTCGACGTCATCGGATACGCGTTGTCATGGCAACATAATAGGAGAATCATGAACTAAACATAGCACCTCCAGCAAAGTCAAATCGGTTTGCGCCATAGTTGCGTTATAGTTGTTATAATAAAGTTCGAATGAAAGTTTTAAAAAGACATGCCGCCAAAGGTAAAGTAAAATATTTATTCGAGATGTACAGTTTATTTTTTTACCGATTAGGTGAATAAATGAATGTAAAACTAAAATTTTAAGAGATATATAACAAATATAGTTAGATGCTTGCTTGTTTATTTTTTCTAGTGAAGTAGCACTTCACCTGAATAGCCACCACTGGTTGAAATCTGTTATGATATTTATTCAAATAAAACAAAACAAGAGAACAGGATTTTGTGTTCCTACTTGTATCATCTAGCTAAAAAAATGGGGTATTGTTATTTCCTCGTAATGAATCTTTCCCTTTTATTAGGAATACTGTAGTGTGACCCAATTTAGTACCTCACATAGTTATTTAGCAGTGGCGGCTGGTGCATAAGAGCTGCATATTTTTGTATAACAAATAATATTACATAATATATATGCGTGTTTTTGTATAACAAACAAATCCAAAAATAATTCTTTAACATCTCTATGGATTTTTTCTGTAACGGCAACAAGAACACCACAAGTTGCAAGGCCTGAAGATCTCCACCGCAGGCTCGTTTTCCGACGGGCGCAGTATTGTGGGTGCACAGCGAGGGATTTTTAAAAATGGCACGTCGGCAGAACATAAGTCTAGCTTTGCTTATTTTGAATCCCGTCGGCGGCTCTGTTTTGTTGAATCGTTGGATTTGTTGGTTCTATTTACTTGTTTGTAGTTGCAAAACTCATAGTGACGCACAGTGGTGGCTCGTGAATTTTAGATGCACAGCCCTGCAGGTAAAAATAGCGCCGCTGTTGAAAAATTTTCGGGGTCCACGCCCAAAATGGCTATGTTTTTAACTTTTTATGATGTTAATCATCAATAGCTTTAGAGCGTTTTTTAATACTTAGGGGAAATATTATCAATCTATAAGATTTTAAATATATTTTTTGTTCTTAGAAAACAGTTATATACACGACACGACGCAAAACTGCTTCCGCCTCCGATGATCCGAACGCACTAATTTATATTAATTCTATAATAAGCGGACATGCGCCTGCAGCCTGCAATAGCAGTTTTATGCCGCTCCCATCTCTATTCGGCTTACGAATATTCACCATTGCGTTGCCATAACAACTGCCGTAAACAAATCTAAGCGCGAATAAAAAGGTGTTCAGCGCGCTACGTTTTTAAGTCATTATTATTTTTAGAGTATATAACGCACTAGTTTTAATAGAAAATAATGGTATAATTAAGTAAATAATTGAGTTTATTTAAAACATACTACATTTTTCTAATAGAAGTGTAGATTATGAAATGCTTAATATTTTAAACATATTTTTATTTTTGAGTAAATTGATTGGAAAATGTAGGTGAAGCGACTAACACCACAAATTAACATTGAAGTTAGTTGTTCAATTAAAAATAAAACATTCAAACGCCAGTTTAATGATAGAACCTTGAACATATCACTCGCCGCCATTATCATTTAGTAACACATACTGCTTTTTCTTCACTTTTGTTAGGCTCCATTTTGTTCGACCATATTGGATTCGTACCATTATTTTACCAGTTTCTACCTATGCCACAGTTGATTTTTGGGATAATTCAAAACAAATTAAATAAGCAGTTTTTCACACTGATTTCTTAAAATTTCTTTATACCGCGATTTTGTTCCATCATGTTAAATTGGTACCAAAATTTTACAAAATTTAAAGCCAATTGATTTTTTACGTTGATTTGTTAAACAGTTTGTTTAACCGCTTTTTTTGTTCTGCCAACTTTAAGTCGTAGCACAATTGCACCAGTTGATGGCTATATCAAACTTAGTTCTTGTACTAAATTTCAAATCAATCTAAAAAGTAGTTTTTTCAGGCTGTTTTCTAAAATATTTTGTTAGGCAGCCATTTTATTTTGTCATCTTGGATTCGTATTAAAATATTACTAGTTTATTCTCAACACTCGATTCTTGTGCAAAATTTAAGGTAAACTGAATAATAATTTTTTCACTAGGCCGCCATTTTATCTCGCCATATTTAATTTTGGCCAAAATGTTGTTACAATTTCATCCCCAAATAAAACCAGTTTTTAGGGTCTATAAAATGCGAAGATCTGTAAAAACCTGAGAGGGTGATTTTTCCACAATTACGATACTTCCTTTATTCGAGGGGAGTAAAAAAAGAAAACACTAGTCAAAGGTTTAAACATTTATTTTTATCTATGAGCAGAAAGGCATTTTCTGGTAGCACATTCCGTAATATGGACACTATGGGAGTAAAGGAGTGAACAAAGTAGAGGGTCCTTGGTCTTTGCAGTTGAATGGCGAAGGGATCCATGTAAGTCGATGCACGAGTCTTCCTGGCAATAATGACTAAGGAGGGCATAATGGATGATAATTCATGAGAACAGAATCCGTCGTATTATCTGTAAAATAGAGGCAGACTTTCACAATTCAACGATGTTCTAGTTGTGCAAGCTTTCTTGTGATGTTTGGATCATTCATCAAGCACATAGTTCTATGAGTCAAGGATATTAAGGGTTGAAGAAGAGGTTGATCCCCATGTGTACGAGCAATCCTCAAGGCTGGATATGATTTGTGAAGTATAAAGGGAACAAAAGTAGTAGAAAAGTATTTTCGAGTTCAGAGATGGAAACCCAATTTCCAACTTGGCTTCAAGCGTTTGATTATTCATTTAAATGGTATAGGTATTGGAAGATAATTTACGAGATAGTAAATATGATTGTGTTTTAGTAGCGGTTCGGACAAGGTTCTTTGCTCTCCTTTCTGCAATTTTAATGAAGTACTATCATCAGCATAGCTGTGAATAGGACTGCTCGTAGAAGAAAGCAGATAACTGATGTGAAATACGAATGGAATAAGTGCCAACACTGAACCCTCTGGAACGCCTACGTTGATTTGGACCAAGAATGATGAAAGATTGTCAACCACTACATTAATACTTCTGTTGGAAAACAAAATTGGTAATCCAAGTACGAAATTTTGGAGGAAGGCCATAGTCAGGAAGTTTATTAAGAAGTGCGTCATGCCAAACTTGATCAAATACTTTAGATACGTCGAGAGCAATAATTTGGACTTCTCTGAAGATTTCCATGGACTTATTTCCGTTTTAGGTTATGAAGGTAAGAATATCTGCTGTGGATCTTTGGTGGCGGAAGCCGTATTCCCTGTTGTGGATAAGTTTATACTTTTTAAGATAATTTAAAAGATCATTATTGATATACTTCTCCACTGCCTTACTCATAATTGGGAACAGGGATTGGGGTCTTTAGTAAGAGGGAAGAGTTTTAGTTCCCTTTTTCAGAAGAGACTGTACACGAACAAATTTTCAGTTTTTAGGAAAAATATCCTTGTCATAGGACACTTGGAACAACCTGATACGGCTAGAGACCAATTCAGAAGTTCACTTTTTTAGGACTATAACCGGAATATCATCAAGGGCAAAGGTCTTTTGGGTATTAAGATTTTTGAGAATATGCCGTACTTTTTTAAGCCTGGGAAATTCCTGCATATTGTAAGGTAAAGCTGGTTCTGATAGAAGGGGAAAGGGAAGAAAAGGGATTAAAGTAGTATTTGCGGCGAATTGTTTTGAACTCAGACTAAAGAATAAGGGAGACTCAATATCCCATTTATAAAATTCCATTAGGAGTCATCAGTTATTGTTTTAAATAAAGCAATGAGTTGAAGTGAATAAGCCTATTCCTTGTTGGCATTGCTCGGCTTTTCGACAACATCGCAAAAAAATTGCTTGCGTGTTTAGTTTGCCAGTGGCATAGAACCTTAGCCGTATCAGCATATCAGGAATATTTAGAATAAATTCTTTGAAAATATGTTCGGTAAAGTTGTAACGTTATTGAATATTTTAGTTTTTTTATTGGCATGGTTAGACATGGATATTATAATTATTAATTATATTGGCAAGAGAAGGAAAAAACAAGTGATGCCGCCAATAAGAGAAATTCTCCCCTCTCTTATCGACGAGTCATGAGTAATTCGGGACGAGACGAAAGAATTTTTTATGTTTCTTGGCGCATATTGTCTAAACGGCTTGGCTGATTTTCATGATTCAAACGCCAAATTGTAGAGGAGGTTTTTCTGGGGGTCCCATATGGTTAGACATGGATATTATAATTATTAATTATATTGGCAAGAGAAGGAAAAAACAAGTGATGCCGCCAATAAGAGAAATTCTCCCCTCTCTTATCGACGAGTCAAGAGTAATTCGGGACGAGACGAAAGAATTTTTTATGTTTCTTGGCGCATATTGTCTAAACGGCTTGGCTGATTTTCATGATTCAAACGCCAAATTGTAGAGGAGGTTTTTCTGGGGGTCCCATATATTTTGATTTAAAATCCGTTCACCCGTTTTTTTGTAATAATATAAACTAAACACAAGTATAAGGGCGATAAAGGCAGCGAGTTTTATAATTAAATTTACTTCTTTTTAAATACCCTTTTCAAACTAAAGCATTGAATTGAGGTGTAATAGACATACAACCCCATTTACTAAATGGTATGTCTTTTGCTATCCCGTTATGTAATTTTATGTATACAAGGTCACCATGAAAATGTGCAACCTTAAAATCTAGTATTTTAACCGACTTCAAAAAAAGAGGAGCTTATCAGTTTGACCCTATTTATTTTTTTTGTACATCGATTACTCTGCGATGGTTTAACCAATTTGGATGAAATTTTAATAGGACATTTAGGATATTGCCGGAGTGGTCCCATAGCAAGCATATTTATTTATTTATTTATTTATTTATTGCTTTATTGTTACAGAGTAGCATATAATAATTACAATGATATTATATTAAAATATAAAATGTTACCACTATCTATAACAAATGCAGAGTTCGCACTCACCGCTTTCACGGAGAGCAGCGCTCTTCCACTCAACCCAAATCTACGATGTAAAGATCCATTCGATGTCCTGTTGCTCCCAAAGGCTAA
Source organism: Kuschelorhynchus macadamiae (assembly GCA_030620095.1). Taxonomy (NCBI): domain Eukaryota; kingdom Metazoa; phylum Arthropoda; class Insecta; order Coleoptera; family Curculionidae; genus Kuschelorhynchus; species Kuschelorhynchus macadamiae. The sequence goes on from JAUTXW010001351.1 coordinate 1,234,052, forward strand.
TCACGAAGACTACTTTACAAATGTGGAAAGTAAATGGGGTATGATGGACTGCGCAAAGATCTTTACTCGTGATAAGATAAAGACTGAAATGTACAAATCACCCTAGAAGCTCTTTACCTACATATAGCATATAAAACTACGTGTAAACCTAATGTAAATATAATAATGCACAATTTATACAGTAAAAAGCAGTAAAAAGCAGGAGAAACATTACAATAGCAGATACCAGCAAATAGCGAGAAAAGCGTAATAAAAATCTACAAACGATTATTTAACCAGTCCTTGAGACGTTTCTTAAAAACAATTAGCGAAAGGTTTTTGATATTTGCGGGAATTTCGTTATATACTTTAGCAATATTATAGCTAAATGATCCACAGAATTGAGCGGTTCTATGTGTTGGAATAGTCAGTTGGTCTTTATGCCGAATATTTATCGTATGGACTGAACTGCGAAATTTTAATTTGTCGTAAAGGTATGTAGGCTTTTTCTTTGAAATAATTTTATAATAAAAGACTGAACAGTGTAATGTTCTGCGATCCACCATATTAAGCCATCCCAAGCTCCTGAGGGACAATGATACGTGATCTCTCCTTTTAAGACCACAAATAAGCCGAATACAAGCGTTCTGAACAAGTTGCAGTCGCCGAGCATCTGCCTGAATTATGTTAGGTCCATAAACAACATCGCCATAGTTCAAGTGGGAGAGAACCATAGCTTCGCAGAGAATTAGGCGACATTTCTTATTCAGTAAGTGCCTGTTAAGGTAGATCATTTTAAGGTTCATAAACGCTCTTCTGATAACAGCAGAGACGTGTTCCGAAAATCTCATTCTGCAATCCAAAACCAAACCCAGACTTTTTGAACTCTCCTTCAAAGAAAGATGCACTCCATTCATCGAAACGTCGATGTTGGGTAGGCATCTTAAGCGGGCTGCAGACCCTCCAAACAGCAACATGCACGACTTAGAGGCATTCAAAGTCAAGCAGTATTTTCGAGAGATGTTACAAAGAGATGACAGATCCTGATTGATTTTGTTGCATGCTTCAGTCAAGATGTCCTCAGAAAATGAAAAATAGACTTGCGTGTCATCGACATACATATGATATCTACAAAATCGCAGAACTTTAGGGAACTGAGAAGTGTACAGAGAGAAGAGCAAAGGGCCGAGTATGGAACCCTGAGGTACCCCACAAGTTATGTAGGAGGGTTCAGATATTTTTCCACACAGCTTAACCGATTGAGATCTGTTGTGTAAGTATAAACGTAAAAGATCTAATGAACCCCTCGAGAAACCCAAATAGTTTAAAAGAGCCAACATCAAGCTATGATGTATGCGATCAAACGCTTTCGAGTAATCAAGCAGGACTAATAATGTCAGTCTGCCACTATCTGATTCAATTTGGATGTCATCTGTGACCTTAGTCAATGCCGAAACACAGCTGTGATTATTGCGAAATCCGGATTGAAACTCAGGGAGTATGGAGTTTTCCTCCACGAATGTCCTGATTTGACGGTCCCAAATTTTTTCTAATACTTTAGAGAGCACGCATAATAAACTAATTGGTCTCAGGTCTTGAAAGTCCTTAGGATCAGCTTTTTTAGCTAGAGGAAAAACGTGTGTTGACTTCCAAAGCGCCGGAAATGTGCTATGAGCTGTGCAAAAATTAAATATGTGTTCAATCACTGGAAGGATACGAGGGCAACAGTAAAGGAGGATATTCGTGCTTATACCATCTGGTCCAACGGAGTTGGACTTTATTGAGAGGAGAGTGAGATAAATTTCTACTTCACTTGTCGGTTCAAATGAAAATTGATTTCCTATTTTGTTTTTTTTTGTTTGTTTTTTGCCAGGTAATCCATTGTCTCTGCATCCGGATTCAGATTGGAAAGGGCACTCAAAAAATAATTATTTGTCTTCTGTGGATCATACAGATGCTCAGGCAGTTCATTATTGGGTCTTGTAGTAATTATGTTCAGCTTCTTTACCTCCCTCCAGAACACCTTGCCATCACCAGAAGAGATCTTATATTCAAAATAGGCCCTTTTTTCTCTCTTAACTGCGTGGTTGATTTCATTTCTCAAAGCTTTATAGAAATTCCAGTCCTCAGGTCTCTTGTGCTGTTTAAATTTAAGTAAGGCTTTATCGCGTCTGCGCATGAGCAACTTCAAAGCATTGGTTAGCCAAGGTGCCGAATTCTTTGAAATACAAACGGTTTTTATAGGAGCATAATAATCAAAAAGACTCAGTATAATTGAGTTGAATCGAGAAATCTTTAAATCAATATCATCGGCGTAGTAAACGGGCAAAAAGTTCATCAAATTTAAATCCTGGGTAAACTCGTTAATGTTAATATTATTAAGATTTCGGGAAGTATGTAAAAATTGGGTCATTTTTAATTTTAAGCTTGGAATTAAACAGGATACAAGATGATGATCAGATATTTCATTAGAAGCGGATACTTGGGAAATAATTTTAGGTATGTTATTTGAGCAGAACAAAACATCCAGGAGTTTGGCACTGTGTGAAGTATATCGAGTTGGTTCCTTCACTAACTGACCTAGATCGAATGACTCCAGCAGCGAATAAAAATCTTTTGTGGACTTGTTTTCGAAATCTAGCATATCAATGTTTAAATCCCCTGCGCCAATCAAGAATTCAAACTCAGGTATCAAAATACCAAGCACAGTCTCCAGTTCTCCGAGAAAGTCACCAATAGAAGAGCCCGGGGATCGATACAACGAGCCCACAGCATACCGGCGTTTTAAATGTTTTATTGATATCCATATCTGTTCAGTATGGTCAATGGCACCAAGAATAACGACGTTCGACTCTATGCAGTTGCGGACATAGATCGCAACGCCACCTCCTCTGCCAGTAGATCTATCTTTACGATGCAGCCGATATCCCTGCATTGACACCAGATCATCTGTTACACCTGCATGTAGCCAGGTCTCAGAGATCGTGACAATATCATACTTGTTACAGACAACGTCTCTAAATGTGTTAAAATTTGCTGGTAGCGAACGACCATTAACGTGACATACCTTAAGAGCCATCGTTCTATACATAAAATAAGGTATTTATGTTTGATAAGAAGATAATAATTTCTGTTCAGTATTTATGCCAACAAAAAATATTAAAAAATTATTAATTAAAAAATATATACAAAAAAATATTAAAAAAACCGGAGTGGCGGCCATTTTGTTGTTTTTTTTGTTTGTACATCGATTACTTCGCGATGATTTGACCAATTTAGGTGAAATTTTCAGGGGAAGTCCAGGATATTGCCGGAGTGGTCCCATAGCAGGAATATTAAAAATGGCCGAACCGAATGGCGCCATTTTGCTTTTTTGCGCCAAGATATATTGCAACTTTTTTAATATTCTACGGTAACGTTCGCGTTCACCATTATATCAGGAAAAAACATTATGCAGTGAACCATTTGTTAAACCGCATTTTTACAATAAAACTAAAAATTAGATAAAACTAAAAACGATGAAAAAAATGTTTATAAAAAAATTAAACCGACTTCAAAAAATGCACTAAAAAGTGAAAAATAATATTTTATTCCACCTTACAAATATTACTCCGTGAAGTCGCAGCCAAACTAATAATGACAGTAAGACCTTATACGCGTATTAGTATTAGACGTCAGAACACCGAATTGACTGAATACATGATTATATTTTTGTGAATAAATAATTAAGAATAAATTTAGCGCCCACTTCACCTGTTAGTGAATTTTTTTATGTTGCTTTCAATTTTTTATAAGCATTTTTTTTCTTACTTAAATACCTTATACCTTAAATTATAAAAACCAATTACTTACGAACAATTATATAAACTATACAAGCCTGTCGTATGTGCCCTGATTCTTTTGACGATAGGTAAGACTATTTATTTTAGTTGCGGATCTAATAACTAAAAAGTTCATTCATAAAAGCTTTTGCTTTTGCACTTTCAACACTTTTATTTTGTTTTTATGTGCAAGCCCTTTAAAAATCAAAAAGTGTTAAAAAGTTGTTTTGAATTACATTTTGCAGCCAAATCTGAATTCTATTTGAAGGCAGGATTTTATTTTGGTTTAGGAAAATTATGAGGTCTGATCTGTTATATCACGAGAGAAACTAAAGGAGAGAACCAACAAAAATGTTGATGGAAGGCCTTCTACTGTCTCGTGACGTATATAAGGGGAAGGAGGGGTTTGGTGTGGCCCCTCCAGGGCCACTTTTATTTAAGCTTTTTTGTTCAAAATGTTCTTCCTAATTACTCATGCAACTGTGTCTTACGTTTAATAATTTAGTTAATATTGTTGATTCCTTACATGGCAACTTCTTTTTACAAATAATAATATATATTGGTTGAATATAATAGGATAAATTATATATTATAACTGTTTATCTTGATAGTATGATTAGCAATAAGTCATAGAAGTAAAGACTAAAATTTGATTGATCTCATTAAAGCCTCTGGTTTTAAATTAAAGGATTGTAATTGATTTCTGCTCACGCCGCCCATTTGTCAATATATATATATATATATATATATATATATATATATATATATATATATATATATATATATATATATATATATATATATATATATATATATATATATATATATATATATATATATATATATATATATATATATATATATATATATATATATATATATATATATATATATATATATATATATATATATATATATATATATATATATATATATATATATATTTATTTATATTTATATCATGGGATTTTCTGGGTCCTTGTAAAAGTAAGATGTGTTTATGTTCTTATTCATTACCATAAAAAAACTTAAATTCACAATCGAAATAGAAAAAGATAACAAAATAAATTTTTTAGTTATTATTTAGTTATTTTTTAACGTTGCACCGAAAAACCAATTTTATATAATCAGAATGGTACACTAAACAAACATGGTCCTCTAGATACCTAAATTTTAACTCCCAACATCCACTTTCGCAAAAAAAGTCAGTTATCATAGGACTTGCTGATCGCGCAATTAAGTTATCTGACACAGAATTTAGACAAAATGCTATAAAAAAAGCAAAAGAAGCACTCAAATTAAACAACTAACTTCGTCTAATTAAGACCGTTTTCAAAAAACGTATTCATATTTTTTAGAATCAACTACAAAAAACAAATCCTTCAGAACACCAAAAACAAAAAATAAGTATCTTTCTTTGCCATATGTTAAGGGTCTATCAGAAAAGTTAAAAAATATATTCAAGACTCATAACATTACAATCGCACATAAAGGATATCAACTGTTAAAAAATAATTTCAGTCAACTAAAATCAAAAATTCCCAAAAATAAAAAATCCCATGTCAAAATTGCAATGGCGTGTACATCGGTCAAACCAGTCAATATTTGAAAAATAGAATTAACAGCCACATATACGATAAAAAAATTAAACCGCCCTTACCGACCACTGTTAAGAAAAACATCATATTTTTAACTATGAAAACACTAAGATATTAAGAACAGAAAATCATACAAAAAAGCCTGAGTTTTTGGAAATGATTGAAATTAAAAATAACCCGAACGCTATAAACTCAAAAACCGAAATAAAACATCTTAATAAAATATATTACATCATCCTAAAATAATAATATTTAAAAGGAATTCCAGTTTTGTGTAGCAGATACCTTATAATCTAATTAAATCTTAGAAAAAATTTACAGAAGAAGACACCCATAGCAATAACAATAATAATCTCACATCGACATTCAGTCTGAAAATTTCTCTGTCCCTATGTTTACTGTTTTTATTTTACTATTGTGGATTGTCATACTAAACGTTGTGTTAAATGTACTTACGTGTAATGACTAAAATTAATTTGTGTTTTATGATAAATTATGCAGGAAATTATAGTTTATGACTGAAGCAATGCATTTTGCTAGATTGATTGTTCCTAGGTAAGTGAAAGTAAAAAATTGTACAATACAGAACTTGATTTAACAGTTAAATTTTTTTTGGTTTCTAACTTCAATGTATTCTGAAGAAGGTCAAAATAGACCGAAACGTTAATAAATATGTAAATAAGAACATAAACACATCTTACTTTGACAAGGACCCTAAGAAAATCACAAGAAAATAAAAATCTAAAAAAATATATATAAAAGTTACGTTCGAAGAAAACCAACAAAAAAATATATATATATATATATATATATATATATATATATATATATATATATATATATATATAAAATAAATTAAAAAGTCAGTTGGTCAAAATTTTACATTGGATATAGCTTCAAAACAGAATAATTCCAATGTTGTTAAAAGAGTTTACAGGCCGGAAATCACTCCAGCATTCTATTAGAAATAAATAATTATTACGTAATTTTTTCATAACATACGTTAGTTAAGTTTGAACTACGTTTCGTAGAACGAGTGTAGTAGTATAAATTTGGATCGTGCAACATCTTATGTCATACATGTTACAACACATTTTAAGGTGCGATTGTGTATGGTCGTTCAAACTCAAGGTTGCAGCAAATAAGTTATAAGTAAAACTATAGCTACAAGGTACAGTTGAAACAGCATCCGTATAATTGGATTTTAATATTAAGTGTATGTATATTATACAGATCTATGAAGTTAGAAGATAAATGTCCGTATATAGTGGTAAATCGAGAAAAAGTTTTTAATAATATATTTATCTGATTTATTACAAAAATAATCCCTATACATTTTAACTTGGTATTTCATTTATTTTCAAATTATATAGAATTGTGCAAAAACATGTATTAGCTAATATTAACCAACAACTACCATTGTTCTGGAATAGAAGAAAACTACTACTACCATCCTTTCTCCGATTGGCAATAGTTGTTTTTAAAATTCCAACATATTTCCTTCTTTTTTCGGATGTGGAAAAGTCGCTACTGCTTATGTCACCAGTATATCTCTACCCAAAAAAAAATTATTATAGTACTATAAAAGTGACTTTGTGGTTTATTCAAAATTTTAACTACTTTCCTAATTTCACAGGTTAGGAAGAAATGCACACAGTCCACACTATTTTTTAAGTGCAAGTTGAATAAAGGTAGGGAAGAGCAAGTATCAAACACAGCCTAATTTGGTTCAAATAAATACCACTACCGGGCTACTGGGCAGATAGATGTAGGCGACCAAGCAACATTTGTCAAAAAAACTTAGAATAGTCCCCTGGAACGTGAGGGGCCTCTTAAAACCTGGGAAATTACATACACTTTAATAGGAACTAATTAAACAGAAAGTTGACATGTGTGGGATAACAGAGACTCACTGGAAAAATAAATGTCATTTTGAAATAGCGTAAAATATTTAAATCTGTAGCTGATACCACTGGGCAAAAAGGAATAGTGAAGAAGAAGGCAAAATATATGTTTGAATATCTTCCAATCAAGGAAAAATTGAACAAAATAACTTCCAATGCAAAGCTCAATAAATTTCATATTCTACAGATATACAGTCTCATAGAGAATATAATTCGAGACACACCAAAAAAAAGAACCTATTCTTATCATAGAAGACTGGAACGCAAAAGTTGGAAACACAAGGTGAACACCTACGAGGAATAGAAAGTAAATAAGGGTTGGTGGAAAGTAATGATAGACGAGAATGATATATATATATATATATATATATATATATTATACAAATTGTATATTTACCTCAATCCGGCAAATTTAAGGCCCTCCCTTGAAGACATTGGTTCCAGTACTACATTTTGAGCTTGATCTCCTGACCTTAAAAATATTAATATTTTTATTGATTTTAAAAAAGATTAACATTTTAATTCTGTTTAATATTTTATACAGCATAATAGTTATTTATGTTAGAAGTACGACTTCAAAGCAAAATGGCAATTTTCAATTTTAAATAACAAAAGACCTGACACGTTTCAAATATAATTTGGCCCTCGGTAAAAATTTTGAATTCTGTTATGTTGTAGTTTAAAAGTACTGATTTTGTCATTTTTACCTTAACTAGTAGTACAAAATCTAGAAATAAACGCAAAAAATTGAATTTTTTTAGGAATGTTGCTGGTTATGATAATAATAGCAAAATCGGTAGTTTTAATCGCATTTTGTGGTACTCTAGGTAGAGTTAGAGCTTTGGAGCAACAAAAAAGTCTTCCTTTGACGTGTACTACAACATATCAAAACTACAAACATTTTAACTGAGGGTCAAATTACATTTAAAAAGAGCTATGGTTTTATGTAATGTCATTTACGTTTTTGCTTGCATGAAAACTGTCATCAATATTGTAATATTTCTTGACAGTGTCACATGAGGTCCAGAGAACTTTATTGTACTAGCAAAATAAAGTTAACTTTATTTTATAGACATGTCTCTACAAGGATGATGATGGCCACGAAATATCGAAATTTAGGATCATCATGTTGAAAATAAAAAGTGGCAACAAGAAAGTAGCATTTATTTTGAAATTGCTCTCAATAAGAGTCAGTAAAGCATAATAAATTTTTATATGGTACGCCATGTATAAAGTAATACATGAAACTGTATAATAACCAGTCTCAGTGCCTAGCCAAAACCAAATTTTTGGCAGGGTTCATTTTCTTTTTGCCTGGGCTGATATCTATTTTTCCCAAATACGTATTTTAATTTTTTTACAAGACCCCAAATATTTTTCACCCGCTCCCACGGCTTTATAGATAAATGGAACACAAAACTCCTTTGAAGCTTTAATTAAATTCTGGTTCAATCTTCGAAGCAAATAGAAGATGTAAAATATACAATAATATATAAAGTTTCCAAAAATAAAAATTGGAAATAATCAAGTGAAATGAAATGACATTTTGTTCAGATAAGATAAATTTAAAACTGTAAAAATTTAGAAGAGACATTAAATTTACTACTTACATAAACTGACTACTTATTATCCCTATTTGGTGGAGGCGTGGGTGTCGGCATCGCAAATACTGTGGAGCTAGAACTAGAAGAAATCATTTGTTTAAAAACTAATTTTTTTAAATCATTCATATTCTGAAGTAAGCAATTCAAAATTTGTGTCATGTAAATTAACCAAATTTGAAAAAAAAAAACTCACCTGTCAGATAATTTATCCAGAAATATCACATCTTCACATCGTGGGGGATTTGATCATTTATTAATATTTCTTGCCCCATTTGATCTCACTTAATATCAGTAGGATAATGGTCAGAGCACAACTCGAACTTCTGGTGAAAACGTTTTCTACTAGAGAAAACCAAAGTTTCCTTCTCTCAGGTTTCTGGGAAAACCTTATAAATATTCAAATTAAATGTTAATTTTTTATTTTTGAAAACTAAATATTTATTAGATTTTCATTTTCAAAAGTTAGGGCAAAAAACTACCTAGACACAACACCTTATGTTATAGCAAGCAATCCACCACGGTTAAAACCAATTTAAAACCGTTGTAAATTGTTTGCTAGAACAAAACCTATATTCTACAACTTATTTTAAAAAAAGGTTCATAGTACGTACAATTAATAATGAAAAAAAAAATAAATTGGTCTTTGCTAAAAAATCTATGCATTTCAGGAATTCATACATTTTATCACGAAAATTAAATAATACTCTACAGGATCAATGATATATTTTCATTTCCCTACAGGCATAATGAAAGACGTAGGTTTTAAAGTATATATTGAATATTTGCCGGTAATGCTCAATTTTTTTATCAAACCAAAGAAATAGGCATAAATTAGGGTTGCTACCTGTCTTATATTTCAAAGCATATATTAAAATCGTGTCATTTATTCTATACGTCAATGGAAATGTCCTATATTTTTATAAAGAAAAATTAAAAACAAGATTTTGGGTAGTTAGTTTTCATACTTGTTGACGCTAACACAAACCAGAAAATATAAGAAATATACAATTTAAATAAAAAGTGCAACGTTGTAATAATAATAATAATAATAATAATAAAAACGTTTATTATTTGCCATAAATTACAATTACAGTATAAAGGTTCATATTACACAGCAATATAAATATAGCAAATAAAGGCCAGCATTTCAGATTTCTGCTGTAGAAGCAGAAAGAGAGAGAAAGAAGGGAAGGAAGAAAGAAAGAAAGAAGGAAAGAGATGTAGCAGCATTTAATAAAGCATAATTAATTTGCTTATTGGGAGGCAAAGAGTTGGTTAAAGTATTCCTTTCTAAAAGATTTACAAGACAATGTACATTGAAGTAGATTTCCCGAGAGCGTATTCATAGATTTGACAATATTATACGAAAAACATCTCTTAAAATATGTAGTTTTATGTATGGGAATGGTTAAAGTTTTTCTACGCAAATTTAAATTATATACATCAGTTCGAAATGTTATTTTGTTATATACATATGGGGGAGAACGATATTTCAAAATTTTATAATAAAAACAGGAAGAATGTAATGTTCGCCTATTGTTCATATTAAGCCATAATAAGTCTTTGAGTTTATGAGATACTCTGTGTCTACGTCTAATCCCAAATATGAAGCGGATGCAACAGTTTTGAACTTTTTGAATTCTGCGGGAGTCAATACTATCCAGACATGGTCCATAGACGCTGTCACAGTGATTGAAGTGCGACAAAACGAGTGAGTCACATAGCTCTTTTTTAATACTTTGATCCAGGTAGTGCCTATGTGGATATATAGATTTCAGAGCGTAATAAGCTTTTTGATGTATAAAAGAAACATGATGTTTGAAACGAAGCTGAGGGTCAAGGATTAGGCCTAGACTCTTGGCCTTTTGAACTATAGGTATACTTTTATTATCAATTTTTATATCAATTAAATTTTCGATTTGATTTAAAATATTTTGATTACCAAATAGCAAAAACAGTGATTTATTGGGGTTTAATTTTAACATATGATCAGATGATAATTTGAAGATTGAGTTTAAATCTGAGTTAATATTATCGTTTGCTCTAATATAATCTAGAGAATTAAAAGAGTAGAATAATTGGGTGTCATCTGCATATAGATGGTAATTGCAAAATTTTAGACAAGTATGAAAATTGCTGGTATATATACTAAATAATAGTGGGCCCAGTATGCTCCCCTGAGGTACTCCCGTAACAACATTAAGAGAGTCTGAAACTGAGTGTCCAATATTTACCTGTTGTGACCTGTTTGAAAGAAACGAGTTAATAATATTTGAAGCTTTTTCTGAAAAACCTATATAATGTAACATGGAAATTAAAATGTCATGATTTAAAAAGTCAAATGCTTTAGTAAAATCTAATAAAATCAGAGCTGTAATTTTACTATCATCTCGAGCGTGAAAAATTTGATCTGCAACATCAGCCATAGCCGTAGCACAGCTAAAGTTAGGACGAAATCCGGATTGTTTTGGTGGTAGTATATTATAAGTGTTAAGAAAGGTTGTATTTGAGTTTGTAAAATACTTTCTAGGATCTTTGAAAATGTAGGAAGTATACTAATAGAACGGAATTGACTTAAATCTTTGGGATTATCAACTTTGGGAAGTGGTGTAACAATAGCTTCTTTCCATACTTTAGGATAATAGCACTGCTCGATGCACTCATTTACAATGTGTGTAATATATTGAGTAATATGAGGACAACACAACAAGATTAAAGTTATATTAAGTTGGTCTGAACCGAATGCTTTGGTTTTGATTTTTTTAATAATATGTAAAATGTATTGGTTATCGACGGTCACAAATGTCAAAGGAATGCCCTCGGGACTTTTAAAATTATTTGAATAAAAATTAATTAGATTGATGTTAGGAGTGGTATTAGTTTTGGTCGAGTTTATAAAGAACGAATTAAAGACATTTGGGTCTTCATATGAGTTATTGATTTTTTTTACCTTTGATGGCCGCAATTGGTTAAGTTCTAACCATTTTTCTTTTACTGTGCTATTCTGAAACTTATGTCTATAGTATACTTTTCTTTCCATTCTTATTGCCGAAGTTGTAAAGTTTCGTATTTGCTTATAGTAACTCCATTTTTGAGGTGAATTATTTTTTTTAAAATCACGCAGTGCCTTATCCCTCAATTTTTGAAGACGTTTAATATTATCCGTAATCCATGGCTGGTAAGGTTTTTTCCGTCTAGTGAATTCTTTAATAGGGGCATGATGATCATAAAGTGCGATAAGATTTGAGTTTAAAAAGTCTATTTTATCATCTATATTTTGCATCTCAAAAATGGAATTAAATGGAATGTTTTCTAAATCGTGCTGAAAATTGTCTAAGTCGATATTTTTTAATGGTCTATATAAAATTTTGACAGGTTTTTCAGGGTTTGAAATGATATTAATTTTGCAAAAAATCAAAGAATGATCGGAAAATTGACAATCAGCAACTTCCGTATGAAGTATCTGATTAGAATTTGTGAAAATTAAATCAATAAGAGATCCCCCGGAATCCGTTACCCTAGTAGGCTCCGTTATAATCTGCGTTAGATTAAAGGGTTCCACAGTAGATAAAAGTCGTCTTGTTAAATTATGGTCTAAGTCCAGGCAATTAATATTAAAGTCCCCAATGCAAAATATGTTATCGTAACATGAGAAAATATTTATTTACAGTGTCCTCAAGTTGATTTATAAAGGAGTCAGGGTCAGAATTAGGAGGTCTATAAATAACATGCTTTCCAAAAATTCATAACTTTCAGAAAGTGTAACGTTATATTTTAAGTTGTCCCTAATATAAACCGCCACGCCCCCACCCCGACGTCCTATCCGATCATTCCGCTCCAAACTATAGTTAGGTAAGAGTTTTCACTCGAAAAATCAGTGGTTAACCAACTCTCTGAGATACCTATGATGTTAAAATCTTTATCAGAGAAAAAATGTTTAAAGTCGTTAAAATGTGGAACGAGTGAACGAGCATTTATATGTGATATGTCAAAAGTCATGATAGTTTTAGCTGCTATGAAATGAATAAAAAGAGCTAGAGGTCAAAGAGATAGAAGGAAGATAGAAGAATGCAAAGGAAGAGATAGTAGACAGAACACGACAGTAGACAAATTCAACTGGATATAGGCAGAACAAGAAGTGGAGGACTGGAGGAAGGACAGATAGAAAAGACAAATAAAGCTTGAAGAAGAAACAAAAAAAAGAATAAAGAAATATAATAGACAAGTTAACAAAATATTAAAGTAGGGAGAAGTAAAGATATTGGGTTTGATAAAGACAGAACAAAAAGCACAGGCGTCTACCTGCCTAGAAATTTTGGAAAAACACAAAGAAAGTAATATAAAGTGGTACATTATGTTAATATCAAATTAACTATTATAGTATCTTAATTTCAAACTAACTACATAAATCGAAGTGAGAGTATTTATATATTTAAAGAAAAACACATTTGAAAAGTAATAAGCACTCCCATGAAATACTTCACTGAACAAATAACTAAAACCTATTAAAGAAAGTAAAGGTACTATTTTTAAATAAGAGAAAAATATTTTCCTGTAAGTAAAAAACAAATAAATAACTTCTGTTTAAACACCTAAATATACCCTGTAAGAGCAATTAAATTAACATAGGTAATAAAGAGAGAAAAAAAAAAGAAACTATATATCCTTCATTCAGTGGTTCTAACACTAAATAATCCATCATACATACGACAAAACAGGTTACTCTCTTTTAATTATTATAACTAAAGCAATCCTAACTGTAAGTTTATGAAACAAATGACTGATTTCATCTTTTGTGACAAGGTAAGACTGTCCATATTCCACCTCATAATTCCAAATCCTACCGGCGCTTTTTATTACGGAATAATTATTATACATATATAAGTATATACATTATTCGGTTACACCCTGGGCTACACAAATAATCAGAAACCTTTCTAGTCCGATACCTTGTTTTTGTAAGATTTAAAATGCTCAGTGTAATAAGTTAATAAAAGTGTCACAGTTAAAGTAGAATTCCATATAAATTTATTCACTTTTAATTTTTTGAAGATCTAACTCGGTCACCACACGGAACACTTGGTTATGACGTTTAACTAAGATAATGCCATTTGCACACCACACATTCTTTTTAGAAAATTCACTAATTGCACTATCAAGTAGATTTAGACTTCTAAATCTAGTTAGGTCTTCTTGAATTTGTATGCCGGTAGATTTTAACTTTGACCTATTTTTCAAGACGAGACTTCGTACCGTGTCTCTGAAAAACCGAACCAAAACTGCTAGTGGGCGCGGGTTATCCGTGTTTACATTTTTCGACATGATTCTGTGGCACTTTTTTATGTCTAATTCGGATATCGAGTTTATATTCATTTTTTTTTTAAACAGTTGAATAACGATTTGATGTAAGTTCTCGTTTTCTTGAACCTCTAGACCGAAAATACGAATATTGAGGATACGGGATTGTTGTTCTCCTGCATCCAGCTGTTTTTCGGTATGCGCCTTCCACTGCGCAAACTCATTGAAACGTTCAGTAAGTTCCTTTATAGCAATTTCTTGAGTTTCTATTATTTTTTCGTATTTTTCTTCCAGCGATCGAAGAATATTATCGGAGATCGATTTGAGATATTCTTTGTTGAACACACTTTTAGATTCTTCGTGAAACAATTTTCGAATTTTTTCGAGGTCACCAGCTGTCAAACCCATGATGGCCGCCAGCTACTAAAGCAGATTACCAAAACCGGTCAAAGCTGCCACAAAATGCACTCTATGTAGAAAATAACTGCCAATCGTGGTATCAGGCTAACCTTTCGTAGATATCTTTCACTTTTCACACTAAAAACTTTATTTAAACTACTTAAAAACAATATTATAGTCAGCAGGCAGAGCACAAGCAACTACTCATTCGCCATGTTGCCAAATTCCCCCGTGTTAAACCACAATAATTTTATAATTGTTTTTAAAATAATATATTTCTTTTATGGTCCCTGCCCCAAGTGTTTTTGATAAAAGGGTATTTTCTATTATCTATTATAAATATCAAGTATAGGGGAGAATGTAATAAGTGTTTCCCATCCCATGTTAAAAGCAGAACTAATTATTTATTTAAATTTTCGGTATACTTGTTTGGATTTCTGTAAATATCTATAAAAAATAAAATACTGTTCGAGACAGCACAATCAAACCAAAAATATAATGGAAAAGCAAATATGCAGGTGTTAATATTGTTTATTTATAATCATTTTTATGTAATATAATATAATGTTCTATAGCAATAAATAGTTTTGACCCTTTTATGTTGTCCCTAGTATTGTCTTATATTTTTAGTTCAAAAAGGTGGCAACTCTAGGTCTAAATATCACAAATTATAATAGCTATTGTTCAAGGTCTAAAACATTTAATAACCTCATTTAGGGTGTTTTTCTGTTGTGACTTGTGTTTAATGAAGAGTTGTACAACATTTGTGGTTTGTATTCCTACTTCCTATTTAGAAAACTTCAAAAAAGACAAACATAATTATTCCTATCGAGATTCTTATTTAACCCAAAAAAGATATCATCTAAAATTTTATATCAAGGCTGTATAAGCTGAGCCACAAACATTTTGTATTACGGCAAACTTATTTTAACTCAGGCTCTTTAAGTTTCAGATATTTTCCAAAATACCACCGAGTGGCTGTTTGGACAAAAAACGCTGCCGACCGACCCAGATAATATTTAAATATATTGTACAATCTTTGTTTTCAGATTACAGAAATGAAATAAATCTAAGACGTGTTTTATCAGCATAAATTAATAGGTAAGCGATATGTAGTACGTATTAAAACACCGAATCCCCAACTTCTACGTCCATGACTAAAGAATAATCAAATAATGCATGTCATATAACCTCACCAAAACTTAAATTTTAAAGAAGTAGCCCATTTTCTTACACACTACACAAGCATGCACTATGTCTGTATAAAAATAACACAATTTTCTTTAAAGAAAAAACACGCAAAATTTACAAAAACTAAACTATTTGTTGAATATTCGCAAGCGGAGAAACTGCAATGCTGCAGTTAGCTGTATAAATGAAAAAGTTCAAACAATTGCCGGTAGTGCGTATTTCTATCGTAAAAGAAAAAGGGCCGTTGCTGAGAGTTTCTAATCTTTCGAATATGTTAATATTTTTAGATATAAAATTTATTTGTCGGCAATCAAAAAATAATACCAATATTTGATAAGCAATTCTCGTAGTAATTTTCATTTTACAAAACCAAGTGTAACGGAGGAAAATGTAATACCTACTCATTGTCCGCAGTATTTAAAAGGTTTGTATAATGTTGCGCTTTTAAATTTGGCTAATGTGCAATTACGTGTATTATGAAGGAAACGATGTTTGATGATCCAAAAATGTAAACAATTAGATCTAGTAGTACTATTTAAATATCTATGGTTTTGAAAAAACTCAGCTTTTGCTTTAGACGTGGAGACGATTTGATCACCAGGAGTTAGTGGTGAGAAGGATCTTTAGCCCAAGTTTTGATTGATTCAAGATAGAATTTTGCCTTTTATCCCTATGTTGGAGGGCATTTTTGGCGTTGAGAATTATGCGACTGTAATGACTTCATGCCTCCTTTTTTGCCTGATGGTTTTCTGAAGGATTTTGTCTAGCCTGATTTTATCGAAGATTTTGAAATCCACTGTTCATTATTGGGAGGTTTTGAAGTCTTAATAGAATGTAAGAGCTTCTACACCTAATTGGATACACGGAAGGATCATTGGTAGAGAAGCAAACATCATTCCAAGGGAAAGAAGAGAAGAAATCCCTTAACCCATCACAATCAGCGGAATTATACTAGTACGAAGAGGCATGGATTCTACAAGTTCTTGTTATGTGGGACAGGAAACAGTAATTATACCGTGGTCATGGGAAGCCAGAGGAGCAGAAATGGGAGACGGATAAGGCTCTGTGTGAGTGGTTCTAAAGAGGTGCAATGAATTTTGGCTATGTATCA
The DNA here is from genome assembly GCA_030620095.1 of Kuschelorhynchus macadamiae. Taxonomy (NCBI): domain Eukaryota; kingdom Metazoa; phylum Arthropoda; class Insecta; order Coleoptera; family Curculionidae; genus Kuschelorhynchus; species Kuschelorhynchus macadamiae. Next base: position 1,250,957 of record JAUTXW010001351.1, read on the forward strand.
CGATACGGGGGAAGTAAGTAGGATCTCTGATAAGATTAGTAAGAGATTGGCTGACCCTAACCCTTCTTTATTATGAACGTTAAAGTCGCCAAAGATAATTATTTCAGAGGGAGGAAATCCACTTTAGCAGAAAGAAGAGCTCGCTGAACGAATTGTCTGAGGGAGAGCTATAGATACAACAAATAAATTTAATGGGATTTTTTTTTAACAAAAAAAATAAGAAGCAAGAAAAAAAAAAGGAAACATAAAGAAAGAAATAAGATAAAAGAAAAAAATAAAAGACATAAATTAAAATAAAAAAAAATTAAATAAATAAAAGTTATTACTTCTAGACCACAAGGCCCATACCAAAGCGCAGCATCTGCGCCCACCATACTGACATCTGGAATTGCAATATGATTTTATGAAATTTGAAATATTTTATAAACATGTTTTCTTTTCTGTTTTTTCAATTAGATAATCTCTTTTGACACACAAACATGTTCTCACCCTACTGAGCCAAGAAGCGCAACCTGAAGATTCAACAAAAATATTTGTTTCGACCTTAATTCCACCAACTAAACATATTTTTATTTTTAGTTTAAAACTGTTTTTTAGGGGTTTCGGCTTATAAAATCTGAAAAAAAAAATTTACCTTATAAAATCAATAGACAATCTTAAGTTCTAGGTCCACTATGAAGGTACCCGAGGAACGACACTGAAAAATGTTTGTTTTCTAGACGTTTCGGAGGAAAGTCTACCCCCGTCTTCAGCAAACCTACAAATAAAAAATTTAATTTTATTGTATTTTGAGGTTTTTACTTCAGTATTTAGCAAATTTAACCATGTGTTATTAAAACTAACGGAACAAGATGCTACACAATTATCTGTATTTAATAATATTAAGGCACTTTCTTTTATTTTACGTTCTTTGGAACATGGTTCTTTTGCTAAAATACTAGAAGCATTCAAATTAATTTTATGATTGTTATCTAGTGCATGTTGGCAAATGTTTGATTTTTGAAATTCCCTATTTTTTATGTATGTTTGGTGTTCTTTAATTCTTTTGGCTAATGGCCTAGCCCTAGAGGTTTCACCTATGTAAAATTTATTGCATTGACACGGAATTTTATAAATAACATTTTTTGTATTTTCTTGTTCATTGTTAGGTTTTGTTTTTGTAAGTTTGCTTCTAAGTGTATTTTGTGTTTTGAAGATCGTTCTGATGTTAAAACGTTTACCTATTCGTTTTATTGTATCTGATAAATTAAGTATGTATGGTATAAATTGGTTTATTTTGGATTTTTTTGTCTTTTGAATACTCTAATTCATAAAAACTTTTTTCAATGAAATCATTAGGATAATTGTTTTGATTTAAAACATCTTTTATAAAGTTTTTTTTCTTTAATAAAATTTTGATCTTTGCAAATTATTTTTGCTCTATCACTTTTTACAACTCCTTTTTTAACCATAATTGGATTATTTGAGTAAAAATTTAAGTATCTGTTGGTGTGTATAGGTTTTCTGTATACTTTTGTTTCAAAACTGTGTATGTCTTTTTTGATAAGTATGTCTGAAAATGGAAGTTGTTCGTCTGTTTCCTTTTCAATAGTAAATTTAATTGTTGGTTCTTTGGAGTTAATATGATGTAAAAAATTATTTAAATGTTGATCGTCATGTTCATAGATACAAAAAATGTCATATTTATTAATTTAACTTTAAAGCCATTATAAAATTAATATTCTCGAGAAATTTGATATATTCTTTTTTATGAAAAAGCAATATGACAGGAAATACATAGAAAACAGACTGTAATGCTGAAATAATCGCCCTGTATATTATAAAATATTTAATTTCCAATCACTAGGTTTCCAATTTGTATGCATACTATGCAAAACTTGTGATTTAAGTGGATACCTAAATAGAGCTTAGTTAATTGACTGCTATTATCCCTTTTTATTTTCATTCTCCATTTCTCTATACGCTTGCAATAAATCTCTAGTGGCCGAGAATAACTCGATAAGTCCATATTTTTAGTAAAGTGAGATATCTCCATGCATGTAGAGATAAAAGTGTGACTGTGAATAAATAGTTAGATGTGACAAAATATAATGAAAACAAATAAAAATCTTTAGATATCCAGTACCGCATTATTCTTATTAATTATTTCCGTCAGTAAATAACCAAAAAATTTAATTTACAATTATATGTATTTTGATTTATAATTTTTATCCTTGTTTTTTATATAGAAGGATAGAGTCCTATGAAATACTTTTCGTTTGTTAGTTTTTTTTGGAGAATAAATAGGAGATTGTAATTATCTATTTTTTGTCGTGTGAATACGTATGTAAGTATTTTTTTTGAGTATCTAAGGGAGGCAGATAATAGCTATAAAAATTATCTCATTGGATATTCTCCCAATAAGCACTATCTCTAATAATAAAAATTCTATTGTCTAACCGATTTTAAGATACCGCGCAAATTTAAAAATTATATCTTTTAAAATTAAAAAAAAAACGGACTTTTCTATATAAAAACAGATGTTACGGAAATATCCGGTGTAAATGCTAATATACTCCTTTTCTGTACTTCTAAACAGAGCCGTTAAAAATTTCTTATTTTGACAATTTTCCCATTAAATAATTATGTAAAATTATTATTACATTAACACAGAAAGCAAAGTAGGACTACGGCACAAAGATATGATCTATGGTTTGCATATCAGAATCACATATTAGATGAAGGGGATTTTTCCTAAATTACGTCTAGTAAATGCAATGGCTTTACTGATACTGTGTCGGTGAAGCTATCGACATGAAAATCTATACAGAATATTAATTGTTACTCCATATACGTAAACAATTTATGATCCAATCTGTTTCATTTTCCTGGGAAAATAAAAATTAAATTTATTACAGAGCAAAATAACTATTTCTACCTAATTAATAATGCTTTTGCTAATATAAATTATTTAAAATAATTGAAATTTTGTTGATATTTATATATATATATATATATATATATATATATATATATATATATATATATATATATATATATATATATATATATATATATATATATATATATATATATATATATATATATATATATATATATATATATATATATATATATATATATATATATATATATATATATATATATATATATATATATATATATATATATATATATATATTAATATATACATATAGGGTGGTCTAAAATAAACTGGAATTGTTTTTACCCTATAACTTATTTGTTACTTGACCGATTTTATTGGTTTTGGGCTTGTTTAAAAGAGAAATAAACAAGCTAGAAGCTCAAACATATTTTTTACATTTTAAAGAAATTCAAGATGGCAGATGCGCATAAAATTTACTTTAATTTAATAGGCGTTGGAACTTTTTTGTGACACCCAGTATATTTGATTTCAACAGAACATTAAAGCCTATCTATTTCTGAATAATTCGGGTCTTTATGAGTGAGCAAAATCGGTCAAAAAACACGTGAGATATTGGCAATTTACAAAAAGTCGTTTTCCCGTTCAATGCGCCAAATGCAATATTTTTACGATTACCGGCATTTGTATTTCCTCTGTAACCTTTTTGTTACATTACCAATATTATTAGCTTTGGGCTTCCTCAAAAGAAAAAATATTAAAAAAGGACATTAACTTATATTTATAATATTTAAGGAAAAGCGATGCGTCTAAAATAATGCCACAAATTAAATCGTTTTTAATAATTTTTGTGAAACCCCGTAAAATTGATTTTCACTAAGTCTCAAACCATATTTATTTCTTAATTTAAGACCTTCATAAAAACATTTTCTTTAAATTTATTGTTTTTTAAATTCAACAATACTTACAATACTAAACAGGAATACAGCCTCCATTAGCGTTAACGACTAAATTTAATCACCTGCGCCAAGAATCAATAGCTTTAGCAATATTTTGCTGATCCATTTCGTGCCAACAATCTATAATTCGTTGGCACAAGTCTTCAATACTATTAAATATTCACCCGTTTTTTTATAAGGAGGCCAGTCGTTAGGCTCTATAAAATCGGGTACTTGTCCTCTTAAAAAATTTATTGCTGGCTGGTATGGCACCTGGCACGATCCTAGAATCAGTACTTTTAGTTTAAAACATGAAAATAATTTATGCAAAAACTAATTCTCGGCTAAAAAAGTTTAAGTTAAGTAAGTTTAAAAAATACAAAGAAAATACCTGCATAAAGATAAAGTCTGGTGTAAGACGTTCAATAGCATTTGCATTAACACAAGTTCACAATAAGTATGTGAATCCAGCCTTATTCTTTGCTCAAAATTAGTTCTGCCTTATAATTTCTCGAGATTGCCGCCGATATCATAACATACTTGCCAAATTTCTTTCTTCCTTTTAGTAAACGATTTAAGGGCACATTTGTTTTTAATGGATCCATCGGAATACACAACTGATCGATTTGTGAATTTTTTGTTCCTGATAACGTAAAGATTTTTTCATCAGAAAACCAAATCTTCGAAATTTCGTCACGCGTTCGAAATTTTTTATGTAAACGCTTAGACCTGATTAGTCGTCTTTGCTTCATATCTTCATTATAATTTAAATATGTAGCCACGTTTAACATGCTTCAACTCTAAATCCTTGTTAATAATTCTTCCTACTGAACTTCTAGAAATCTATACTTCATTTACAAGATGAGAAACTGTTAAACTAGTACTTTCTGGACTAACTGCTAAGATTCTTAGACGATCTATATTTTCCTAAATTTTTTAATTGTTACTATTACAGAGGAGAGTATTTATCTATGTATACAGTACCTGTGTTCGTGCAGTTCTAGGTCTGCCCCTAGTTGCTCTTCTATCAATTGATCCCGTCTCTCTTAACTTTTCTACAAAATCATACACTGTACTTTTTCTTAACTCGTTAGTAAAATGCTTTAAAAGTTCACACACTCTGTATCCGCGGTTAATTAGGTTTTTTATCAGAACTGGATTGCACCACTATATATTTTTGGGAACAAAAAATTCACAAAACGATCAGTTGTGTATTCCGATGGATCCAGAAAGTCCGATTTAATTGTTAAACCTAGCACTACTTGTTGGTATATCAGAACAATTATTAGCGAAGTTTTCACAGACTCGAGTCAATTAAGAACTCGTAATTCTTCAGTTTAGTGTGTGTCAGACAGAAACGTTTCGCAATCAAAACACAGGCGAAAAAGCTTTAGAAAGTAGTTTCAATTTGGTACAGTTTAAACCCAAGAACCCCGATTTCTTACTTAAAACAATAATTTATTTTTATCAATGTTTATTTACTCTTAACCATTTTTTTTCTGTCGCAGTTCATTATAGTTGTGTTTTCGGAAAGGACCTGACACAAATTAAATATACTTTGGTTTTCGTGAAGCTATTTTTCATATATTAGTAGTATAATTTATATTTAAGTCTAAATAATTATTTTCATATATCTTTCATATTTCTTAGTAAAAAATATTTTTTACTTTAATAAAAATAATATTTAAGAATTTAAAACTTAATTTGCTATTTCGCTAATAAGATTATAGAAAACAAGTTTAAATAAGTTCCAATTACTTTTTTAGATAGAAAAACCAAGAAATGGCTAACCAATATGTTAGCACACTTTGACGTTTTTCTAATGTGTCTGATTTCTTTATTTTCTAGGTTTTTTTACAAATTGCTTTTCCATTTTCGCTATTACAGTTAGTCCTCAATTGCCAAATGATCCCCACAACATCTATTTTTTTTGCTAGTATATTAATGTGTTAGAGTTAATATAATAATTGTCGCAACATCTAATAACAGCCTCGTTCGATAATACCCTATTCAGAAAAAACATTTAGTTTGGTTGTTACCATCACTTTCATTGCGATAAAATTATCTCTATTTTCCTTTACCTAGCAAAGACGGTTTTTGCGAGTTAAACACAGCCTGATATTAAGATTTATTGCAACTTTTGTTATAGTTAATATATTTCGATAGAGGCTATAAACAAGTAGTGCTCTTTATAACAGGCTTTATAATAAACTAAAAATCAAAGTGGGAATAAACAAACTGCATATCATAGTAATATCATTTTTTTGGTATCTTTCCTACGAAATTAAATAGATTCTAATTTGCCCTCCTCATTGATATTATTTCGTCGGTTCGTTGCTACAAGTTACGCAACTAACAAATCAGAAGAAGTTAATCAGACACATCTTACAATGTTATCATTTTCCTCCCTAAACTCTAATAAATTGTATAATTTGTCACCAATGCATACTTTAAAATTCTGATTTTCAATACGGTATGGCTTGCCTGATATCAGCTAGCAAACTTAATAAACAAATGAACAAGAGGACGGACGGCTTTTCAGGTGATCGAGAGACGCGATGCATTTCTAGTTAGTTTTTGTGTTGAAAATTAAAATTTTCAATTACCTATTGCTCCGTCAGTGTCGTATATAGAAAGGGGGGAGGGTTCTGTAGTAAATCTCCGTCGCAGAGTCACTTTAACTAAGCTAAAATGATAGAAATAGTATAAAGTAAGGGCTTTTTCACTTAGTTAGTTTAAATATTAGGATTTTCATAAGATTACCGACAAAAATTGATAGTCACGACTTACTTGTTTCTTTGCGGAATTTGCATGCATAACACGTCTATATATATATATATATATATATATATATATATATATATATATATATATATATATATATATATATATATATATATGAGAAATCCCTCATCTTATGATTCAGTATATTAGATTATACTGCATTTCTAAAACTAATAACGAATCTGTAATATTTTGGAAAATTGTGATCCCAGAAATGCAACGGTTTGCTTGAGTTATTGTGGCGTTAAATGGAAATATATTGTCGTCTGTAACGCGTGTTGGAAACCGTAAACAAGAACAGCATCAGATTGTTTGCGAACAAAGACCGAAACCCTATGAAACAATTAGTGTGCATCTCGTTAATAGTGGAAACAATAGGAAATAGCAGACCGGTAATATTCTCGATGTAACGTAATGTCCAATGTTAAAGTTTACGCGCCTTTGCAGAAGTAGCGGAACCTTTCTTCAATGGCTGTGCCTGGGAATTTTGTCTGCTTGATATACAGGGTACTATTGAAGTTCTGAATCTTCAACCACTAGTTAGTAGCAATACAAGTGTCGTGTCACGGAATTTAACAAATGTTTTCTGTTTTAAATTATTTTCTCATTATTTTGTTTACTATTGACTTTGTTTATGTGGGATCATTTTACTTCCCTCATAGAAAAGAAGTATTGTAATCTCTTGTAATTTTGTCAATTACCTCGGTTTGTCTGTCTGACTTTTTTCGGTGTAACTAAAAAACTACTTACCCGATTGACTTCAAATTTTGGTAAAAATCCAATATGGCGGAACAAAATGACGACCTAATGAAATGTTTATAATATCAGTATCTAAAACTACTTATGCAATATATATTATATTATTATAGTGACTTTCTTAAGCAATTAAAATATATTCATAGGAAAATGTTCTTTGGTTTTTAGGTCTCAAAAGTTTTTTTTCAAAAAATAATCAAGTTTATTTTTCGGCGCTCATTTTTATTTTGTTTTCTTGCAAACGTTTCAAAATTGCAAAATTCAGAACACGATTATTTTATTACGTTGTAATATATTTGGTTTAAGTTCTTTATTCCATATCTATTGTTACTGAATTTTTGTGATGTTTAATGCAGAGCATTTCTAAGAATTCCCTTTTTTTGTTGGTTTCCGTTTTTAATATTTTTGTGTCTTCATAATTAAACTTATGTGATCAATTTCATGTTTGGTTAATGAAGTTTTTTTTTATAAAAAACCACAACAACAAACTACTAATTTGTATGTGGATTTCATATTAAGTATGTGTACCTATATATAAGGATAAGTTTCTATAGAAAACCATTTAACGACATTAATAACCTATAGAATAGTACTGTTCTTTTAGTTTCAGTCAAATAACACTGATGAAGGCTGAAACGTTTGTTAGAAACCAAAATAAAAATGAGTGACGAAAAATAAACTCGATTATTGAACATTTTCCTAGGTATATATATATATATATATATATATATATATATATATATATATATATATATATATTCGTGAACATATAAACGTACAAGGAACATCGCTTCGGCTGATTAAACAAATATAAAATCCCTTCAGTCCCACTTTAAAAGACTAATGCTAAATACCTTCTAATAACATTCATAAAACAGTAATAGAACTTAACCTAATGTTGTCCATACAATCGTTAAACAAAACACAAAAATTCTGTCTAGTAACTAAGGCCGTATCAAGAACTACTTTTCCTATTTTTTTACATGTAAAAGATAAAGCGTTGAGTTTAAAGGGCGTGGCATACATGACCAGAATATTTTAGAACTGGCGCAGAAACATCTTGCCTGTGTCGAAGTAAATAAGGTTAGTAAATATTTTAAGGTCAATAAACAATTTTCAACTGTATTATACCATTTTGTTGTTAAAAATAAACAGTTTATTAAAATATCATAAGCCCTTCAGACAAATATACTAGAGTTAAGTTGAATCAAATCTTCTCAAAATACTGTAACAATTAATGGATAAGCTAGTGGACAACTTAGATGAGTTCATTGTTTGTATATTGATCAAAATCTCCTTTGAATAATTTAGAAGCTCATATATAGTGCGATACAAGAGCTCTGAAACAGGGGTATCTCAAAAATAACTTTTTGTTTATGGAGATATTTTCAGAATATGAAAGATAAAGTTAAAATACACTATTTCTGAAAGTTTGAGCCCAATTAGACAAATAGAAAAAATGTAACAGCCCAAAATAGGCCAATTTTGACTTAAACCTAAAACCTAAACTAACATGGATAATCGATCAGACTCCAAACAGAAATGTATAATTGCTTTTAAGCTTCATTCTGAATCCTAGCATAACTAATTTCGCTCATTAGGTCTAAACAAAAAGTAATAAAAATAAAATATATTAAGATAAAATGCATATTTATCAGTCTTTTGCCGATTTTTAGAAAAATATTTTTGATTTTCGTAAGGGAAAAATTGGCGCTCTCTTTTAACTAAAACAACACTTTTCCTAATTTTCAACAGAAAACCTAATTTTGATCAAATTCCGTTTCTCAATGAAAAATGTCCGTACGCGGCAAAATAAAACTTTAAGGCTACGGCGATGATGCCCACATAAACTGTACGTAAAACCTATTAATAATATTCCTATCCGTGGACTAAATAATCCCAGTGATTTTCAACAGAATTCAAATTCAATCAAATTTATGGAAAAATCTAAAAAAAATAACAGGCATTGATTTTAATACGTAGAATACGGGAAAAATAATTGGAAAGTAAGTTAAGAAAAAATAAAAACTAATTTTCTGAGAACTCAAATTTTTGCTGCTGCTTCTACATATCTGAGAACAAGACTGACCAAATTCAGAGAATCTCGAAAATCCGACTTTCTTTGCTCTGATTGGTCTAAATGTGCAAAAACGGGCGGTTACCGGAAGGAATAAAACTAGCTCATTTTTTGGCCGCGAAATCAGGTAGTTCAATGAAATCGAGAAACGAGTTAACACGTACAGTACCGAAGCCTTCGATAAGGAATTTTTTTCATCAAGGGACTACCCGCCAGGACTTGTTTCTGAAATTTTGCCTGGGACGCTGCTCAGAAGTAGGAACTTGTCTGTGGATTCGCCTGCCGGTCGTGCGCCATATTAACCATAGCCTAAGGGAGTTAATCTGAAGAACAGAAGAAGTTCTAAGTGCTACTTTAAATTTTCTCGTAGAAGCTATCCAGGTATGTGCCAGTAGTCTGTCTCACGGATCCGAAAGCTACTGAATAGTCTCTGTGATTTAAACCTGTCTGTGCTTATCCATTTTTCCGAATTTTTTTCAAGTGCTTTAAAATTTTCCGTTAGTGCTTTTAATTTCCCTTTGAACCATTTGAAAATTTCCGAGGTTTTATGTTTGGCCTTCAGCAGTGTTAATTTTGACATATACTTTTGTTACCAATGAATTTAATATTTTTTCCGAAAGTTTAAATTTTATTTTTTAAACGTTTAATTAAGTTTCATGAACATTTAAATATTTTTGTAGTTTTGCTTGTTGTATTATATTGTGTATTTTTTTAAACAATTTTAACTGAACTATTCCATTACACATTTTATAGGCAAACACAGTGTTATCTGGTAAAGCCTTTTTAAGTTCTCGACCTTTTTATTTATTGATGTGCTTAAAGAAATTTTGCTTTTCATAAATAATATTAACTGAACATTTTCTAAACGTAAACTAATTTCGTTCTTAACTTTTAACTTAATTTTTTTTACATTTAAACTGCTAGCTATGTTTTTAGCTTTAACCTAAACCACTTTCACAATTTCGAGTGATTAATGTTTGGGATTTTAAATCTTTTACTTTTCGATAATAGTAAATTATTTAATTGTTGATAAAACTTTTCAATTCTAACTGTGTCGAACTTCTGATTTCAGACAATCCAAATTGTGACTTTGATGATTTTTTCCTTAATTGGATGGTTCCTAAATTGTTTATCAGATAAAACCTAAATATTAAGTGTTTCCTACATTAGGATATGTTATATGTATAAAATATAATTTAAGGTGTAGCCTCGAAAATACGCTTTTAAATTTGTCCTGACTAATTGGCTCGCACAGCTACTGAAACTTACGAGTTCCCTTAACAGTAAATACTTGTCTAGATAAGTGTATAAGAAAACGTGCAGTGTAGTGAATGTGCATGTATTTGTGATATTTTGTAGTCACCATAATTTTAAATAATTTTAATTTTAAATAATATTTCTCGGTGTTTTATTTTATATTTTAAAGATTAAGAGAAAAAACTGAAACTAACAGAAATGTAAGTAGAAACAGACGACTACAAAAAAATGTTTAACCAAAATCTTCAAAAATGTTAGCAAACTTATTATTGTAGATTAAACTATGTGAAGCAGAAAAATATTTTATTACATTTCGTGAGGTCTGAACTCCATCCCCTGTCTACAGGATAACGTCCATGTCACTAAAACCCAGCAGCTTATACTTGTTCTGACTTGGGGACAGCTTCGCGAATAATAACGGCATAGATTTTGCTGCCATGTTTTTTTCTTTCTTTAGGCCTGAAGGGCTCGCGAAGAGGTCAGGTACACATCTCTAGGTATATTGTTTAAATATATGTTACTTTCATCTAAAATAAGCTGTAAACCTTCGAACGGGCTGCGTGGGTCGTGAAATACCGTAGCTTCTCACCTCGAATCGTTGGGTTAACGGCACACATCTAGTCGATTGGAGACAGGCAAACTGTGCTATCAAACACTTGTTTGGCTGTCTTGTCTGTCTCTCACCAAGTTCATTTTTGTTTAATTTTACATGTTGTATTTTTTAAATTAAACAAAATTTTATAAAAAAGTCGACACAAAAAACCCAATCTGATCTATATGTTACATTCACAATATATACCTCACTGCAAATTGAACTCTTGGAACACCCTGTATTTTTTATATAATGTGGTACAAAATATTTTGGATGAGAACATTCAGTTTATTGAGTGAACCAGGAGTACATTTATCTCAAACAATTCGAAAGAAAATCTTCAAGCAATTTTTCTAAATTAAATTAATAATGTAACATATTCTGCACACCCTGTTCAATATCTGAGAATGTGTGTGAAGCATAAACGTTCCTCAAACACTTCGAAAACAAAAACTGAAAAGCTCCAAGGTCCAGTTACTTTAAATTTGATTTTATCTTATAACCATTTCTATACAAACTGTTGCATAGCCGAGTGTCCCGCACAGTCATTGCACGCATTGGTTTCAATCATATCCAAAACAACTAAAAAGAGAAAAACTCTGTACTCCTATTTTTGTTTCGTGGTCATATAAAATGTTGATGAACATGCACACTTAGATAATTTTTATATTTCCTTATGAGTGATCTAATACAATGAAGAGAAAGAAAAGCCATTTCAGCCGAAAAAAAGTTTTTTGTAACGGATTTATTAATAATGAAAATATGGGGTTTCGAAATTATTTTGACCAGTGACTAAATATTCTCAAGTCTGTTCTTATTTAAAAATAAAGTGTTTACTTCCTGCATAATATTCTTAAACTGTCTCAATTTTCCAGTTTTTTGTTTTATCTATGTGTATGGAAGAATATTTTTAGTAAACATTTACAGCCCTGGTAATACATTTTATTTCATGCTACACGAACGTCACAATAAGGGCACTATGATGCTTGTGTGAAGCATGTCCTGCGATGACGCAGGCTTCAATGATTCATTTTAGTTAAACGGCGATCGCGATTTCGCTCTATTTAGAGCTCATCAGGTCGCCATAAACTAGCGAGCCTCGTGTAGTGTAAAGGCACAAAATAGATTCACAAAAACAACCTGCATTGATTTATATTCTCGACTCCGGACTTTCGTTGGGAGCAATAATGTTAATATATTTTATTTCACGTTACACTAACGTCATAACAAGATTACTAGGATGCTTGTATGGAACATGGCCTGCGACGCCGCAGGCGCAAATAATCTATTTGTGTAAAACGACGATCGCAATTTCGTTATTTTTAGAGCTCATCTGGCCGTCATATACTACCGAGCCCCGTGTAGTGTAAAATCACAGAATCAACTTTTACTAAAATTTGTAAAAAAACAGTATACAGACTTTTAAAAAATAGTAATTAGGTAAAAGCTATTACAATTTAGTTTGACTTTGTGAGACAATTATTTAGACAAATAAATAATTTCACAATAATGACTTTAAATCCACAAGAGTCAATTTTTATATAGGGTTTTTAATGCTTTAGATACCGAAAAACATGTTTCTCATCGGTCTGTCGGTCTGTCTGGCAGTGCGTCTGTTTGCATGCCTGTTCGCGGCATAGTTTGACAATGACTTAGCCCATCAACTTGCAATTTACTTCAAATCTTGCACAAAGGTTAAAAACTACGTGGAAATCAACTGACAAAACTTTCGTACGAATCCAAGTTGTCGAAACAAAATGGTGCCCTAATAAAATATTTAAAAAAAATCTGCCTGCAAATCTGCTCACTACATTGATTTTAAATTTTGTGCACGAATTAAGTATGGTATAGAGGTGAGCTGATAAAATTATGGCACTAATTTAAGATGGCGGAACAAAATGGCGACCAAATAAAATGTTTGCAATCGTGAAAAAATATTTCCTATCGACAGCTAATAAGGCGGGCTTGAGCTAGTAGAGAGAATGACATTGTTATGATAAGCAATTTCTTTGCAGACCATTTCAATTGATACCACAAAAAATAGTTGTTTATCCTTTTTTAACACGTATACAGCCTACTTAATTTCTTATACATTTGTCTTTCCTTAGTTACTGCATTTGATCAAATCGATGTTAATAAAAATTGGTATGAAATAAATGCCATATACAAAAATCTGTTTAAATATTTAATATATTGATTCTTATTAAAATGTAATTGTTTCAAACTGATCGCATTAAATTAATATTAATACAGAAAACATTAGAATGCAATAACGACTTTGTGGAGATTTCAACCGTATGAAGGCAAATCTGATTTAAGAAGTCATGTAATAAAAAAAATTAATTTATTTTTATCGCATATCAAAAAAAATTAAAGCATCTTTTACGATATCATTTATTTTAAATATCAATTCCATTAACACCCTAAAAATGTAAATAGAATAATGCTCATTATTTTTACCATGGAAATTAAAATACTTGCAATATAAATTTGAATAAATAAATAAATTAATTCGAGATTTAATTGTATAGGAGTTGTGGAATTTAAATGATTAGCTGGTATAAGGTAACTGGTTTTATTTAATATGCATTGCTTTCATTTCGAATTTTTATTAATGTCGATTCTTCTGAATATCAATTTTCATTGAATGCAGCCACCTTCTTTCAATTTTAATTATCGGACGTGGAGTAATCTAGTACCAAGTTAGGGACAACAAAAGCAGAAATCTGTAATTTTTTAATACCTGAGTTTCTGGCTAGGCATGCGTTCGAAGATTTAAATGTGCATCTAAAATTAACCGACGCATTGTGCATGACGTCAGGACGAGTCGGATGCAAATAATGAAAAACATATTCGTAGGTAATCAATGACAGTTAAAACGTGATTAATTATTGTTCGATTGGGAATGCTTAGTTATTAAATCATTGGGGAATACGATATACACTCTTATATTTAAAATGCGACCGCGTACAAAATTACAGATCATAATGAAAAAAACGAACGTATCTAGCTCCCAACATCCTATTCCAAAACAAGCTATTCTACAATCCTTTGATGATTTTCTGGTCTAATCTACAATCGGTCATATATGGTAGAGCAATGACAACGATTTTTGACTTAGGGTTTATATTTATACCAGAATAAAGAAAACAAGGTTTTGAATTTCCCGGCTATAATTCACAGATTACCACACACTGTAATTTGTAATGCAAATTGCAATTTCTCCTGGAAGCTGTGTGCCGGCGGCATGCTCTACAGCAGGCTACTTAAATGTGATTTAAAGTAGGCTGACCAGATTTTTTTAAGATGAAAAGAGTACATTTTGACGAAATGTAAAAATAGGTACCAGCATGTAATAATTAAGTAAAGTCTTGTCATTTTCGCAGAATTCAATGACTTACAATAATAATTATAATACACATAATAATATGGACTAAAAATAACAAAAATAATTAGAAAATGGCACCAGATTTCGCAAAATAGAGATCATTTGTAGCAGATTTCGCAAAATAGAGAATATTTGTCGTATTTATGGAAATAGTAAGAGTACCGGAGTACATAGACCTGAAGAAGAGAACATTCCTCTTAAAAAGAGTATATCTGGTCACCCTATTTAAAGCAAACTGTAGTAAGCTTATATAGGTATATCACTATAACTTTATTTACAATATTTATTTGATAATTAGGACACTATTTTCATGTTTGTCTCCCTTGTTTAATATGTGAGTAATTATATAATTTATAGGTATGTGCACTTCACTTTCAAAGCTGCGTCTCGATCAAGATACGAATTTACAAAAATACACATCTACCCAGTGGTGTATTTAGAATGCCGTCTTAGAAGGGGAGGCAAACATTTGATAACTAAAAAAAAGTTCTAGGTTCTTGTTGGAACAACATAAGCATGAAGACTAAAAAAACACAGTGTTCAATGTTTGTGAGGTAAAAGTCCTGAAATGCTTTATATAATGTAATTTTTGCTTGGATTATTAGCCGTGGGGGAAGGGGGGTGCGGGGTGCATTTGTCTCCTGCACCTACCCAAACCCGAAACTGTCGTATGTTGGAATACAGAACCGCGACCGCGAAGAAGAAACGTCGAATTTCAAATCTATGTGCACCATCTTGTTGATAATGAAAAGTAGCTATAAAGATATAAAATTTATTTTGTGATATCTCTTCAAATGCAGCCTGAAAAAAATAAAGTGTATATAGCTGATTTTACGTACGTATATCCTCGGAGGTAGTCAGAATTGTCTAACTTTGTCAGCTACTTATTATTCGATGTTAAATTGCGCAACTTTGCCCTATTTTAACCGACATTGTATCTCTTACGGTTTCCAAGATCTCAATGCTTGTACCTCGAATTTGTAACACTCTGCATATGTTTGCGTGTTTTGATTCTTTGGGACCATTGCGGTATACCACCTCAATGGTTGAGATATTCCAAGTACAACCATATGTTATTCTCACATTGAATGCTATTTTTTAATTAATTTTTATTTTTCAATCTAGAGTGCTGTGATTTGGCAAAAACTATTAACTTACCTCCAAGAAGCCTGGAAAAAATAAAATTATCTGTCTATTCACTAAGCATCTTTTATACCTATTTAAATATTAATTAAACGACTTTTTTAGAAAAACTCATTTTTTTAAGGTCGCTCTTCGGGATTAGCCTTTGCGAATAAAATATAATGATACTCCACAACAATATGCAGTATTTTAAAAAATCGGCAAATAATATTCCTTATTTAAAAAACAAAAGTTAATAGCAGGAATTTGGAACTAAAAGAAGATATGGCAACACTGTTAAATACAGTAATATATATCATAAAACAAAATAGGTAAAAACCCAAAGTGGAGGTGCTACAGATAGAACGTTTAAACACGGATTTCAGATTTCAGAACATAGAAATAGCTTTTTGGATAAAAAATGAGATTCAGCTTTTGCTGGAACAACATTCATTGCTTTATTTTACACCTACCAATAAAATAAAGGTTGTATTGTTTGATTGAAATTGTAATATCATTGTATAAAAGGGGGCTTAACAATAGTGGTTGTATACATATATACATTTGATAAATTAAAAAATAAATCAGAATTCAATGGCCGATTCAAATTATAAACCTTTAATCAACAACAGATTCAGACATTATCACTAACCGAGAAAATAAGTGTTACTTCCCAGATTGTTTTGTTTTTGTTTTGTAATCTGTGACAACTAAAATCTCGAAGTGTTGAAAGTAGTTTGCCGAACCGTCGTCATCGCACGTCATGCGAATACTATTTTTTACCTCCGCCCTCCCACTTCATAAATTGAATGTACGCAAAGCTGAATACAATTATCACTGCACTATTATTAGTAGAATCGTTGGTGAAGAATGTATGTAATTGTTTCCGTAGAATACTTTACAATGTAGACTATTTTGGTTATTCCAATAATTTAATAAAAAATATTCCATTTATTATTACAAAGGACGATATGGAACAAGAAAAAAGGGTTTTCGCAGTTTTGTTTTTATTCAAAACTAAAGAAATATGTATTAACCAACCAACCAAAAAGCATTTAATATTCACTTGTGGATGGAAAAACTTTGCATCAAGTTGGACAGTGGCGTAGCTATACCACGCGCAAACTTATTATGAATCATCTTTTTGTTTTAGTCATCAATTGTCTTCTGTTTCATAGGAGGCCTTTTGTCCGCCAATGCGGTGCGGAGGCCAAAATTTGTAGCCACGCCACAGAATTTGGACGCATTTTTTCATTAACAAAATGACATTTGAACTAAAAGTTTAATTAAAAAAATGCCTTTATGCGATAAATGTATCAAAAATATATGGTACAATGTAGGTTTGCCTACATTCGGTAAAGTGAAAAAGCATCAAATTAAAACAATGAGAAAAAATTGAAACTGATAGTTATAAAATACAAAAGACACAACTTTTTCTCTTAGCATTTTTCAAAATTTTAAAGATAAGTACATTTTCCTGTAATTTATTGAGAAAAATGTTGACAGTTGACTAACTTTTTTATCATTTCGCATTATTTTCCGAGCAAAAGCTTATTGCCAATTCAGATTGTACTTAAATCAATTATTATTTAAAAAAACACATATGATGTGTTTACTAGTCACACTGAATATACTACTACTATATATGTATATGTTCCCAAAATTTTGCAATGAACGCTTGTACTATTGAGTCTATTGACAATGAGCTATCGCAAATCCATAATAAACAAACTAAATTAGAGAGAAAAATATTTAAAATGCGACATTCCCTGAATCAAAAAAATAGAAAGTACTGCAATGGGCTTCTCACCAAAACCAGCGGTGGCTTATCTACTACAATATACTTAAAGAAATTCAAAATCTGAATTCTCTTCAGAAACTTTTTAATATTTTAGATTTTTTTGATATTTTGCACAGTATACGGTTAATAAGAAAATGGTCCATTCATGCATAGCAAATGTCAGTTTCAAATTGTATTATTTAAATAAGGTATGCATGAATACCGTACAATATACTTAAAAAATAAAAAAACACCGAAAAGTTACAGGACAAAATGGGGAAATCGATTTTGGCAGTGATGTTTTTGTATACATTTCGGGAGGGTTAAACGCATTGCAATCTTAAAAGAAATAGCACCTTGAAGATTTTTTCTAAAACGTATTAAGTCTTTAACCTATTAATCTATTAAGCAAAGAGTTTGCCAATCTATGTTTCGAAAAAAAAACTTATTAGAAAATTTTTTATGGAGCGGAGAACGCTTCAGGTGCTACCGCTGTTTTTACTTAGAAGTTGTCGTATATGTCCAGTTTACAGGCAAAAACTAATTATCTCTTGTTCTAGCTACAGATTCCAAATTCTTTTAAAAATATCAAAAAATAAAAAAAAATACATAAATTTGGACCCGGGACGTCTTCACAATTTTCAGTTTTCCTTTAACAGGAGACAGGAGATCTAATTGGAGAAATGATGAATTAAATGTTCCGATCGATTTATCTCACAAGCAATTTTATTTAGGAAAAGAATCATCAGGACCTTTTTGTTTAGGATATCATCACCGTCATTTATTACATTTACCTATTTGCTCTATCTGCAATATTTTGATAGATATTGAAACTGAAAAGGCTTATCAAAAAGCTACAAAAGAAAACTTTTGCCTGCTTCCTAATTTCCTGACATCCGAGTTAATCAGCAGTTATTGGAATTCTATTTTCGTAAATTAAATTTTATAAAAAATCCCAAGTATTTTTAGAGTCTTAGGGGGTCCAGATATCTAAAATCTAAAAAATCGGTAAATCGCCTTTACCCCCAACTTACCTCGTAGAGAATTTTACTGCGTACATATACAGGGTTATTCACGGTGAGTGGCCCATTACGATATCTGGAAAACCTACAAATAGATTATTTTGGTATATATCTATGTTTTCTAAATGAAACGTCCTGTATATTATTACATTTTTTGATTGTGCAGAAGATTCTAAACACTTTTTGTGTGAATACAGGAAACCATTTTATTTACAAGTTATGCCCATTTAAATTAAAGTTAAAATTTAAAAAACTGTTGTTACTGAATTGTACAGTAATTTATTTCTGTTTTTAATTTGAGTCAAATCGGTTTGCGCGAATAAATGTATAATTTTCATTTCATGTTTTGCAAAGAAGTTTACAATCCTAGACATTTTTATAACATATTCAAAAAGCCTGGATATTTTAACCTAAAAAAGCTGAGCTAATTTAAGTCGGTCCGAGAACGTAGAAAAATTTTGCCAAACCCCTTTATTTTTCATGCAGAATACGGGACTTCTCTCGTTATGAATATTTCATTTTATTATGAACAGTGAAGTATGACCCGATTTAGTTCCCCACATAGTCATTTAGTAACACATATTAAATTGCGTTTTCTTTCATATTTGCATACCAAAAAAATTGAGGAGGGAATTTCCAGATTGTTTTGAGATGTCCATAAAAATATTAAATAATAAAATTTCGACTAGCAAAAAAATTGTGTAACCAAAAGTTTTATATTATGTCACTCACTCACCTGTAGTTAGTGAACTACAGGTGCTATCTGTTTTAAGTGCACATAAGGACTAGATTTTCAGTAATGAAATATATCTCCATTTTTCAAAATATATCAATATTCCTTTCTATTTATTTATTTATTTACACAATAGGAATACATACAGATACAATATCCAAAATAGTATTCATGATATGGGTAGAAATACAGTGGGGTAATGTTATAATTAATCAACAAATTTTACAAAATCGGCTTAATCAAATAAATCAATAGATACAAAATAAATTTTTAGTATATTTTTTAAAAGTGGGCAATGACATTTCGAAAACGTCTCTGTTATTACAAATTATATTAAACGTTTTTTTTTATTTGGCCAGAGTTGGTCTTTCGAAATGGTGTTATAAAAGTCTCGTTATGTCGGAGATCTCTTACTGGTTCATATAAAATTATTTTTGCTAACCATCTGATTTACCCGTTATTATTTTATAAAAGGTAATCAAATCTCAAGTTTTCCTTCTGCCAATGAGAGAAATCATAGAAAAGTGCCTCAAAAATGAAAAATAGTTTTTATCAATTATCAAAATGTTCGCCTTTAGCGCCAAACGCTTTAAAAATTTATTTTGTATGCTTTCCAAACTTCTTTCATAAGTGACATACTGTGGATTCCAAACCACTGAGGAGAATGGTCCATAAATATAGATCTTGATTCACTAGGACTAACCTTCTCGTATTGAGCTAAAAATAGTTTTGGTGTGAAGGTTGACTGATTTTCTATATAATAAGGCAGCTGCGTAACTCTGCTAATGTTTAGCGGTGAGTACATTATTTTTTAAAGTATGTAATAATGTGATCCATTTTAGGCGACTTCAAAAAAGTGGATATGCCCAATTCGGTACTAGGTATTTTGTATGCATGTACAGCGGTTAATCCGTGATTATTTGATCGATAATTTTTCAGAAAGAGTTCAGGGTATTGCAGGGGTGGTTGCAGGGTAAACTTATCGAAAAAAGAAGTAAAATTGGATGAATGGCGCCATTTTGAATCTTCCTCTGCGAGATATTTTCCCAAATAACTTTGAAATGCTTCTACACATTGCCTTGATTTGATGTATGAAGTATAATTAAGTAATTTGAGTGACCTTGACGTGCATCTTCCAACGTATTATAAATCTTGTCTTAATGGATGTTGAAAATATTTAATAACTTGTTTCTTGGTAGAAAAAATCGGGTGTTAATAAACTAAGTGTATGGCGGCGAAAGGGAAGGAAAATAGAAGAAAAGGAGGGTCCTTTAAAAATACTGAGTTGTGTATGGTTTTTGAGATTTTTAAGGGCACGAAGTTAATTTTAATTCTTGACAATTTGAATTGATGATTTTCCATGCATAAGTGTAGATAGCGCTTATACGTTAGGGTAGTGCTGGCGCGCTTATTACAAAATAATAAAAACGGCGTAATGGCGCCAATTTTCCGCGATAACAATAAAATGGTTTAATATATTGCCTCAAATTTGAGTGCTTGGGTAGGACAGCAAATTTTCTACTTGTCAGGCTATTTCTCCAGCTAATTTTATTATTTTTTAATGTTGATAATATTTTACGACTTTTTTCTGGACACAACATATTTTTTGTTTTAGTAACTGTTTGAGAGGTGGTGAAATTGAAAGGAGGGAATGATTCAAATCATCGTGTTTACTATGGTTTTCGGGAATTTTAGGGGCCCGAAGTTCAATTTTATTGTTGATGTTCTATACATGTGTATAGATTTACCCTGTTTATTTCAATAAAAGTGCCTAAAAAACCTGCCTGTAAAAAACAGTATTTTATTCAATCTTGGAAATTTGACTTTATGAATTCGGCGACACGATTCTGATTACATGAATGCATTTTGTGTGATGTATTTGGCCATTAAGCCTTAGTTGGATACCGACTTTAGAAAGTCAAATTTCCAAAACAGACTAAAATATTGTGTTTCATTTTTCAGAGTTTTTGTTTTAAGGTGGATTTATTTTTGTATATGACAATCTTTATTGATGAGTAACAACGTGGCTTAGGTAAGATTTGGTTGTCATATAGCTATTGAAGCATAACCTATTTCCGAATTATTAAAATATTTTGGTCTTAAGAGCATCTAGTTATTATATTAATATTTGATTTTTTCGCAGTCTTGTCCTTAGTGCAATGCAGAAATACCAAATTTTTACTATTTTTATATGTTTAAAACACATACAACAATAAAAAATATGCTAAATTTTCAATCCATTTAAAACTCTGAGCGAGCAACAACTACACAATATCCAACTTTCTGCATCGTGTTGTAACAGTGCTAACATGTCAGCCTGATTTAAACTTGCAAATAACAATGAAACAATTCTACCACTAGTATTTCTAGATAACTTATCCTAGAAGTGTAACTGCATTATCGAGCCTCTGTGAGCAAGTAAATACACTAAGGAAATGTTAATTAAATTATTATCACTTTAATGATAGTTGCACCTTTTTTGAAATATGAAAACCCGTTGACTTTTACAAATCTTTATTTTAAACCTAAAAAATAACAATTTAATGAGTTAGGAGAATATAAATATCGGCTTGTTTATAATTTTTCAGTTCAGAAACTAGTTAGGCTAACTGCCTTTGCGTAAAAAATGCTCACGAGATATTCGTATTGTGTTTTTCTTTTTAAGTGTGTCATGTAGATGATATTTAAGAGTTACCTATATCCTGAACCATAAGAAAACTTATCAAAAAATTAAATAAAAAAGTTTCCTTTTTTATATCTTGACCCAACATATAGATAATTTCTTTATTATTAATCTGTTGTCTGTTTACCCTGTTTTATATGTTTCCTAAAAAAGTAGTAGAGAAATGATTGCCTCAGCTTTTGCCATATTAACTTTTTCCAAACTTTATCTACGCTTTTTGTTAGCATTACTTTCCGTCAATACTCGGGGCAGATTAACATTATTGAAATTTTGCTCGAATATCCGTTTAGCCAGCGTTGGTAACCGAGTTGACAATGTAGAGGGTGTCCCGAAATTAGGTTGAGAGAAAATTTTTAACAGCGCATTCTACATCCGAAAATATGTAAAAAGTTTCATATGAACCTATATCGGGAGAAGCTCTGCTTTTAAAACACAGGCTGTCAAATATAAAATCATAGAGCCGATTTTTCGCTGATCAAAACGTGACGATGTAAATAAATAAAATTCGGTACACGTACTAAGCTTCTGGAGGTCTACAAAATAAATTTTAAATTGTGTTTTAGCTTAGATCAGTTTAGATAGTCATTTTTGATATTTTGAGCCAAAATCTTCTAATACGCACTTTTTTACGCAGGACAGGTACTCTTATCTTACTTCATTAAAGTGCACGGTTTTCAAGGCAAACACATTTTAACATCTATTGCATACCTGGAAAATACTGCTAAAAAGATCTAAATTATCTATATTATTTTTTCTTTAAATGTCAAAAACAACTTTATATACGTTTTTGCTTCTACAAGCCAAAATTGTTTATTTCTTTAAATAAAATTATGTATCTTAAAGTCTAGATATGTATTTTATTTGTTATTTATATATTTTTTCTTTCAAAAACTGCATTGTACCTAAATCGTACGCGACTTCTGTAGTGTAACAGAACATTCCTGATAATGAAATTTTCAATTTATCAAGAGAAGTGACACATATTAATAATTATATAACCTGTATAAAATTATTACTAAATAACTATATGTACTTATAAATTGTGTTTCATATGTGTGTGATGGAATCCGTTACGAAGAAAGTTTCAGGTAAAGCGACTTTTTTCCGATTTTTGCTGAAAAAATATTTTTATGTGACACTTTTCCTATAGGTTGTTAATATTACTTTTAATAATATTCATATCAACTCGATAATACAGTAATTAAAGACAAGGCCGAACATTTTTTTATATTTAAAACTGTGAAATGTGTTTTATTCCAATATCAGGTACTGATTTATTAATCAAAACTAGTCAATGTTATATTTTCCTAGCTTCACATGAACTTCCTTAATTCCTATTTTCATGTTTAGTTCAATATGACGCTTAATATAAAGAACCACGTGTTACTAAAAATTTTGAAGTCACTTATGTAAGTTCTGAAAATAGTAATTAACGCGAATACGCGACTAGGTTTATTTATTAGGACCTATGTATCTTGGTACAAATCTATACAAAAGGCTTTGTTTGAGGTTTCGCGGAATAATTTAAATTATGGAGCCTAACCTGAAATAGTTGGTATAATGGCGTGAGGACACAAAAGTATATTTTATTTTCCTATTAATTCTTTGGGACATCCTGGGGATATTTTCTAGTTTTCTTTGACCAGTAAGAAATATAGCTGCAACGTTCATTAAAATAAACTGCTGATCAAAATAACGGTAAGGTTTATTTGACATAAATTTAATTGTCGTTAAACGCTAGTAAGACTTATGGCCCATTTTCAGAACCTAATTTTTATACGGGGTGTATAACTTATTCTGAATGTCCCAGAATACGGTTTGATCTAAGGTACAATCATATGTAAATGTAAAATTCTCAAACATTTGATTAATTTCATTAAAGTTTTTATTATAAAATACATACGGATGGTACTAAAAGGTAAAGGTGCTCTATTCTCTATACTGCATAGAGTCTCGGATATGATATAGTGTGACCAGTAAAATAAAATTTGAGTTAAAGGAAAGTTTTTGCTAGAAAAGTAATGCAAAATGATAACAAGAAAGCTAATCGCCCGATTTATCTTACCTCTCTAATTTTACAATGGTTCTTCTCAAAAATTTGAAGAGTAGCAAAAGAAAAATTTGTTTATTTTGTTTCTATACCTACATACCAAATTTTAACTCTATCGGTTGACTTCAAAATTCCAGTTTTTTTTTATTTAATGTTTTTTTCACCTAGATAACGGAATGTGCACAAACGTGAATCAAACTGTCACTGCACTTTTAATAATAGAATCGAATATTTTTTTCAATTGTTTCGATAGACTTCTTTATTATTTTAGCCTCACTTGGATATTTCAATATTCTAATAAAAATATCTCATTTATGTTTTCATCAACGAAATTTCGTTTAAAATAAAAAAAAAATTAAAAAAATGATGTAGGTGATTAATTTATCAAATTTGGTAGTTTAATTCAGGCTTGCCTACATTCGGTTAGGTTAGGCATTAAATAAAAAAAAATGAGAAAATGTTGACGTGAACCGTTAGTGTTGAAATTTGGTATATAGCATATCCATTATATGACTAATCATTTTAGTTGCGTTGGTTTTATATCCTTTTCATACAACTAATTATATAGGCATACGATTTTAGGATTTGTTTAAAAAAAACAATATTTTTTTTAAAACGTGATCCTTTATCCTTTATATCTCAGACAAGGTTTATCCGAACCGAATGGTGGTATCAGACTTACCACCACTATGACTTTATTCCCTCCTGTGAAAATAAAATGTAATTGTTACAAGTTAACTATTAAAATAAAGTTTTTAAAATATAACAAATCTACTAATTGTCAATATTACAAGTTTAAACAAATACTTATATATACAAAATTCAAATTGCTTTTTCTTCGTTTTAAATTCAGTATCTTAACATTTTACTATAATTTCAGTCATTGCATTGGTGTATTGCCAATATATAAACTACTTAAAATAAGTAACAATGATTTCATAATTATTATAAGTGTGCATGCAGATAATTATTGAAATGATCGTCTGGAGACCGAGACCTTTCAACACTATTTTTTTATTTTCTACTTGATTCGTGACCTCAGATTGATATTTTGTACAGGAGGGTTGGTTGGAATCGGTCAATAATAAATCTCTAGAAGCTCAGAATTTTATTCTAGTCTACGTTTCGGCCTATATAAAATCATCCTCAGGACTCTAAAAATATTTAACATGGTTTATATCATGCGTTACATATTTAACAATAGTTACATAATAATTATAGATCTAGAGGAATAATATTAGACTAACATAATTAAAATGAAAGATACTAAATAGCTTTAAACATCGAAACATTCACAATTCTTTTACGAGACAATACGAAATTTACAAAGATTTAGATTACAAATTATTATTATAAGAGGTGCAATGGTACATTCATATACATAAAGACACTTATTTTTAAAAATCAATCATACACTAATTCCTACAATTATCAGGATATTTGCTACTTACAAACAAGGCAGAACTCCATCTCAAATCAGAACATATATTTAAAACTGGATAAACTATTAGATAAAGGATTTTAAGAGATCGTACCATGGCCTAGCTAGTACTAAAATAAATATATTTATTTGTCTGTACCTTCGCATACCATCAGTCGATATCTCACTTCTAAAAAAATTTGGAATTTTGATTTATTTATAGTTTTCTAAAATTTACTGCTCGGAGATATTGTTATTGCTATAGAGGGTGTTGACAAAATTTAATTATGTTAAAGTATGATGTACTTAAATTGTCAACGTCTTGTTTTTTGTTGACACTATTTGGGTGATTTTTTTTATTTCTATCATTTCGTTCAGAATTCGTTTTTTGTAATTAGTTTGTTTTCCAATAATTTTTGTTTCATGAAAGTTAAAGGGGTGTCCTAAATTTTCAAAATGTTCTGCTAGGGCAGTCTTGTTGTTTGTATTTATTAAGCTTACTGGTTTTACACTTCTTTTATGTTCGGAAATTCTTGTTTTGAGGTATATCCCTGTCTGTCCCACATAAACTTTATCACATTCAGAACATGGAATTCGATAAATCACATTACTTTCATAATCAAGCAGTGTTGTCGTTTTTAATTTTGAGTAGAATTTCTTTACTGTATTTTCATTTTTAAAGGCTACGTTAAAGTAATCGTTATTTAGTTCTCTAGATAGTTTTTCAGATAGGTCTTTGATATAGGGGAGTTTTAGTTAGGTTGTTTCTTTTTTGTTTTCAGTTTGGTTATTTGTTTGCGAAGATTTGTTTAGAATTTTAGTTATCAATTTATTTGGATAGTCATTTCTTTGTAGATATGTTTTAATATTAGGGAGATTTTTGTTGTGGAAATCTGGATGTGATAATTTTAGTGCTCTGTCCTTCAAATTATGTATTATGTTAGTTTTTTGTTTAAATGCATGTTGTGAGTTGAAGTTTAGAAATCTTTCCGAGAAGGTTGGTTTGTGAAACCAGTCATTCTTGATTGTATTATCATCCGTTCTTATTAGCATTAAGTCCAGGAAGGGTATTGCCCTATTGTTTTCTTTTTTAACAGTAAATTGAAGTCGTGGATGAAAGTTATTAAATATAGTAACCAACGTATCTATTTGGTCTAACGGAACGCAGGTTATTATATCATCAACGTATCGTTTAAAAAATGGCAAGTTAAAAGGTAATTTTTTGATACAAGTTTTTTGTAGTTCCGACATGATGACATCCGAGCAACTTGGTGGTAAGCAATTGCCCATGCCAAGACCATATATTTGTTTATAGAATTTATTCTCGAATGCAAAATAGCTGTTATCAAACGTAAATTTTAAAAGCTCTATAAATTCGATAAGTGACAAATTACTTAAATGATACCAAAACATAGCCATTTGGCATTTGAAAATTTTGCAACAATGACACAACTTCGAAAGAGTTTTTTGTACGATATTCATCTTTTTCAAAAGCATAACTTATTAATTTTGAGAGATATTTTGTCGGATTGTAAGTTGGAGAATTAACAAAACTATTGGTCTAAGAGGAATATTTTTGGTTGAAAGTATATTTTAGGAAAAGTGCCGTGTTGCATTTTAATTTTTTTCCCTCATCTTTGGTAAGAGATGTTGATTTTACCAGGTTATCTATTAATTTATTTTGGATTGTTGTTGTAGGGTCTTGTTGTATAAGTAAATAAGTATTTTGGTCTGATAATAATTGATAACTTTTTTCGAGATAATCTGTTTTTTTTCATTGCAACGGTAGTATTGCCTTTATCTGCTTTTAAAATTAGAATATCTGTATTTTGTTTTAAAAATATTTTTGTGTGATATTCGTCCTGCAAAATTATGCCATCCCTACGTTTATTGTCTTTTGCATGCATGTAATTGGTAATGATGTTAACAGCCTTGTTTCTTAGTTCAGTTCTTTTATTTTCTTCTTTGTTATGTTCTAATATGTATTCTATGTCAATAATAAGTGTTTCTATTGAAATATTTTTACAAGTATACGGCAAATTAAACTTTTCCCCTAAAGAAACCAATTCCAACCAACCCTCCTGTACAAAAAAAAAACTATTTTTTTTATTGTAAACTTATACAGGGTGTTTCAAAAAATTGGGTCCTTGATTAATCAGGATTCAAACCGCTTGACGTAAAAAGCTGAATTTTGGCACTCAGGTTGATAGTAGCATGTAGAGGTTTGATAAGAAGGTATTTTTCGAAACTCAAATTAAATATTACAATATTTCTTCTGTAAAAAACGTTAGTTTTTCAAAAAAAAACGCTTGAACAGGTATATTTTATTTTATTTTTTTTACATATCTTTTAACATTTTATATAGGGTGATACAAAAAATCAGAAACGATTTATTTTAAAAAATCTCCCTAGCCCTTGTTAACAAAAATTAAAAGAAAATGCAACAAAAATCGTGGATAATAAAGAGCGATTTAAATAATGCTATTTAAGTACCTCTTTATATTCCTTTCGTTATCACCATATGCGAACGAAGTCGCGGGCAATCGAATATTATGCTCTTTTGAGCTTTGGTTGTAGTAAAAACCTCTACTCGATAATACGTATAAAATCTTGTGTTGCACTATTTTGATAAGGCATGATCGCGGTATCCAACTGATTTATTTCAATTGTATGTATTAATTGTATCGTATCATAATTAATTAACTTCTTTATATTAATTGTATTTTCTCAAAATCCAAAGTAGTTGCTTCATATTAATCCATATCATACAAGTCAAAGCAGTAACATGATTTCCCAACGCAGCCAAGTGATAAGAGAGGCGAGAATGTACTCGTATGTATATGTATATAAATCTAAAAACATGCGCAAACGAGATAATTGAATTCATGAGCTTCTGAACGCGGATAAAATTTATTTTTTTGTCTGTTCTTAATCTGTTCAATAGATTCAACGTCTTTAAATATTTTGCCATTTATCTTGACATCAGTCCGAATCTATGGGTTTCCAAAAGTTACTATACAACACTTTTTTCATTTAGGCATAATTTTGATTATGTGTAGAGAGATATTTGCTTAATATGAATATCTTAAGGCTAGAAACATATAATAAACGTATTACTTAAAGTTGTATTAGTAATCTAAGAAGAGTGTCACCTTAAAAACATGAATCAAATAATTCTGTTTGTTAATTTTTTGATTTCTCTATATAAACTAGTGCAACTCGTAACTTATTTTCACAGCAGGAGATTGAACTTTAATTTATTGCATAATATTTTTATGAAATTTAGCTATAAAATGCCCTAATTTATGTGTCAGTGTAAGGAAATCTATTCTCAATATACTTTTACCGGATAATGAAAGATTTGTATCTTTTTGTCAGAAAATAACTTAAACAACATAAACTATTAGAGCAGAGTGTCAAGAAACCTATGTAATTAAGTTACTTTTTAGAGACATTTTCTGGCTGTCGGTCCATATCTTGCATTTTTTCTCTATAGACTTAATTACCTTCCCACGGTTATAATAGAAAAAGCTACTAGCTCAAAAACTACTTATCCAGTTATTATTATACCTTGGGACACAAATCAAATATTATGCAAAGATGAACTGATTCGAGTTTTTAACTATTTAATCACAAAAATAAAATCATGTATTCGGTCAATGTCTAATACTACGCGTATAAGGTCGTACTGTCTTTATTAGTTTGGCGCCGACTTCACGAAGTAACATTTTCAAGGTGGAATAAAATATTACTTTTCACTTTTTAATGCATTTTTTTTGAAGTCGGTTTAATTTTTGTATACAAATTTTTATTTCATCCATTTTAGTTTTATCTATACGAGTTTTATTGTAAAATCGAGACGCGAAAGTAAAATACTAAAAAACTTCTTGCAATAACCTTGGCGTTAAAAACAAAACGGCGCCATACCTCCATTTTTTTAATATTCTTGCTATGGGTCTACTCCTGCAAAACCCTGAATATCCCAGAAAATTTCATCTAAATCGATCAAACCAGCTCCGGTCATCGATGTACAAATAAAAAAGTACAACAAAATGGCCGCCATTCCGCCATCCGAATTACAAAAAAACGGGTAAACGGATTTAAAATCAAAATATATTCGACCATCAGAGAAACGTTCACTATAATTTAAGGTTAGACTCATCAAAATCGGACAAGCCGTTTAGACAATATGCTCGTACAAACATAAAAAGATACATACCAGTCGAATTGAGAACCTTCTCCTTTCCTTGAGTCGGTTAAAAAGACTACTTCACCTGAAACTTTTATACATTACTATAATAAATCTAAAAATAAGTATTATAAAATCCAAGTTGTTGAATATATGTATAAAAGAGGAAACTAAAATAAACGTTTTTGATTTAGAAATAGTGAGTTTGTTTTCGAGTAACAGGTCAAAGTTTTTATACCTTCTGGTATTATTTTTTAATGTCACTGATATTTTTAAATTGAGGAAATATGAGTTTATGCTAAACATTTTTATAAATGTTTTACGTTAATTAAGTTCTATTTACGTACTAATTAGGGTTCAAGAATGGTTGTGGTACAAACACTAGAATTTTTAATTAAACCTTCTTTTCATAGACTTGGTGTATAGACAATGTTCGTAATTTCAGTTCTCTTCATTACTTTTATCTTTACTCATTAGATGATATATGTTTAAAATAGTTTGCCCTAAAAATAGGATTGGGAAAAAAATTGACTACACTTGTTTTTTACTTTAGTTTGTTAGTTGTATCTGAAAATGAATATACACAATTATAGTTACAGGATGTGTTTCATCAATATTTCTGACATTAGGTTAAAATATAAATTTAAATATATTCTTGTATGCTTTCTTTCTCTTGAATATTTATTGAGATTTTTCATTAAAAATATATATTTTGTATAGAATAATAGGTACTGCCCACACAACTACTTTAACGGTTTCTAGAAGAAAACTATCTAATCAAATAGTTTTGTGTATCATGTAATTAGCTCAGTGAAAACAAAGCCATTTTCTAGGCTGAACCTATGGAAGAAGGCTAATTTTTTTTAATTGTAGCCCTTTTAGAGCTCTTTTGAACGAATGAAATGTTCGTATAACTTGTATAATATCCAAACTCAATTTCACACAAGAGAGACAAATTAATCATCTTCTTTGCTACCTGCAAATAAATACAGCGAGTAACGAAACCCTTCAATTGTAAAGTTACGTATAAAAAAAGTGATTGAAAATTGGCCAATTTGATGAATCCGTTTAACAAAAACAGGAATCTAAATAGAAAAGAAACTTTAAACTTATCAGAAATTAATAACAAATGAATACTAATCTAGTTAGGTACCCCGTGTTAAAGTTAAAGCTAGTTGAAGGCACTGTTCCAAGCTAACATTGGTTAAAAGGGCCTGTTAAAAAGTAATGTATAAATATACTGGTAAAAAATTATTGAAAATTTGTATGTAACAAAGAAATAAGACGATTAGATGTCTTTTACGGTTTAAGCAGAAATAACAATATTGGTAGGAGGCTGGTTTAGAGCAAAATAAAAAATAAAGATCATTAGATGGATAAAGAAAGTTGAGTATAATGAAACCCTACACATGGTAGCTTATAAACAATTGATGAGTAATGGCAAATGTGTTTTTACTATCCTTAATATAAATTTTAAAGTGAGTTGTAAACCAAATTAAAATTATGAGAAACCCAAACCTAGCCCGTGCGAGAAGGTAGAAAGAAGATGAAAGTGATCACAAGAATATATATACATATATATATATATATATATATATATATATATATATATATATATATATATATATATATATATATATATATATATATATATATATATATATATATATATATATATATATATATATATATATATATATATATATATATATATATATATATATATATATACAGGGTGGTTTTTTTAAAGTATTACAAAGCGATATT
This sequence comes from Kuschelorhynchus macadamiae, assembly GCA_030620095.1. Lineage (NCBI taxonomy): Eukaryota > Metazoa > Arthropoda > Insecta > Coleoptera > Curculionidae > Kuschelorhynchus > Kuschelorhynchus macadamiae. The sequence goes on from JAUTXW010001351.1 coordinate 1,282,399, forward strand.
GAGAAAACGGCTGATTGAAAATAAATTAAATTTCTAGGGATGTAATGAGTCGTTGGGGGACATTTTTTGACGGAGTAAGTAATGTTTTAACTCTTTCCACTGTTTAGGGGTGGGGGTAACTTTTAAATGTTAAATGAAAAGGTGCAATTTTTTTTCCAGATTCGTAATCTCCAGAAAAAACTACGTTTTAATCAATGAATAATTTAATGTCAATGTCAATGTTACTACGCTAAATTCAACAAAATTAAAAAGAAAATCAACAGAAGAAAAAACTGATATTAGGTACATGATTTTATTTTATCAGATGTTCAAAATGACGGTCATTTTGTTCTAAACATTTATCAACTCTCTTTCGAAAAGAATTCCGCACTCTGAATAACATATCCGGGGTGATTTTACGAACTGCACGCGTAATCCTTTTTCTCATGTCTTCGGCTGAAGTTGGAGCAGTCACCATGACTTTTTCTTTGACAAAATCCCACAAGAAAAAATTAAGGGGGTTAAGTCTAGCAATCTTGTAGGCCAATTTACTGGTCCCCCACGTCCAATCCATCTGTTAGGGTAAGTGTCATTCAATATAGCACGTGCTTCTCGACAGTAATGTGGTGGTGCGCAGTCTTATTGGAAACAAATTGCTTCACGTTGTTGCTCTGGAATATTTGGCATCAATCTTTGCAAGTCATTTCGAAGGAAATCGCAGTATCGCTGTCCATTAAAATTACCATCGAAAAAATGAGGTCCAATAACAACATCGCCAAATATCCCACACCAAGTATTTATCGACCAAGGGTGTTGATTAGCGACTGTTCGCATCCGGTGTGGATTTTCTTCAGACCAATAATGCATATTATGACGATTGACTTGACCATGGTTAGTGAATGTTGCTTCGTCAGAAAATATTATGTTTTCCACCCGTCTCTCGAAGTCCTGTCCATACAATTCTTGATGTAAGGTAATATGGTAAGGATTAAATTTAAAATTGTGCAAAATCCTGAGAACCGATGTTTTACACATCCCGGCGTCTCTGGATAGTTCTCGGGAACCAATATGAGGGTTGAGAGCTACTGTTCCCAAAACTCCTACCGCCATGTCGTCGTTCGTTTTGGTTTCCCTCCTGCTGCGTTTTCTGGATGAGAGTTGGCCGGTCTGGCGACTCCTAGTCTCTAATCGTTTGAACGCCATGTGAGATTTTGGTGGTAAGTGGGGAAATCTTACCGCCCAAAGTTCAGAAGCATTGCGATAGCTTTTTCTACATTCCCCGAGAATTAATAACATGTCAACTTGGCAGTCGAATTCATTCATTTTAAGGATAGGCAGTTAAAATCTCAACTAAGATTATTAAATACGAACAGAAATAACACAGCTAAGTAATAAACGAACAGAACTTAAAACAAAACAATAAACGAACACAATGAACACTTATTTTAACAAGACGCTTAAACTAAAGACTTTAAACTCGAAGATAATTTAGGAAAATTACTGGCAATATCTTAACATGTCAAGTCATTCGTTGTCATGATAACTGCAATAGTGGCGGCTGGTGAATCGTCGCTGCAGTGCCGCAGAACTCCCAAAAAAATCAGGAAAAAAATAATTAACTACATAATTTAACCAAGATACCATATTTTTTTACCCAGTTGACATAGTAATTCTCGGAGGATGTAGAAAAATAACGACAATACTTATGAACAAAATGGTTGTCATTTCGGACACCTATTATAATAAAATCATGTACCTAATATCAGTTCTTTCTTCTGTTGAATTTCTTTTTAATTTTTGACGTTAAATTATTCATTGATTATAACGTAGTTTTTTCTGGAGATTACGAATCTGGAAAGAAAACCGCACTTTTCGAGTTCACATTTAAAAGTTACCCCCCACCACTAAAAAGTGGTGACTGCTCCAACTACAGCCGAAGACCTGAGACAAAGGATTAAGCGTGCAGTTCGTGAAATCACCCCAGATATGTTATTCAGAGTGCGGAATTCTTTTCAAAAGAGAGTTGATAAATGTGTAACATCTGATAAAAAAAGTCATGTACCTAATATAAGTTTTTTCTTCTGTTGATTTTCTTTTTAATTTTGTTGAATTTAGCGTACTGACATTGACATTGACATTAAATTATTCATTGATTATAACGTAGTTTTTTTCTGGAGATTACGAATCTGGAAAAAACTGCACCTTTCCATTTAACATTTAAAAGTTACCCCCACCCCTAAACAGTGGAAAGGGTTAAAACATTACTTACTACGTCAAAAAATGTCCCCCAATGACCCATTGCATCGCTAGAAATTTGATTTATTTTCAATCAGCCGTTTTCTCAATATCACTTTGTAACACTTTAAAAGGACCACCCTGTATATATATATATATATATATATATATATATATATATATATATAATTAATAAAAAATATTGCAATACTTTGAAAGAATGAACGGTAGTCAATTGTAACCAAAAAGGTCTGAAGATCAATGTAAAAATGCGCACTAATGAGTGAAATTTACTGACTTTCCATACAAGAACAGCCTGGGGTCCACAATTATAATTAAACATAAGTGCTAGAAATATTTAACAGTAACAAAGGAGGGTTAAATACTCTTTATAAAGCCAGAGATATTAAGAAAATGTTTAAATGTAACATTAAATTAAGGAATATATAAGAGAAAAAGTACTTTAATTAGCTGCAGAAACAGGGAAGATGGGTGACAAATGTTGCTCGAGGTGTAACCAGATAAAAATTTAAGAATTTCAAGAGCAGTCGATTCTAAGTGGAGAAGAATCTCTGTGAATTGGTATGAAACTTCTATTGAAATTAACTTACGTATAGAGGCAATTTGGGTTTTGCTTAAGTTCATTGTTGATCTTAAGTTCTTCAAGAAAATCAAATCTCTTAAGGTTTTTTTAATCAACGTTAACTAAAACCTTAGAATTAGTATCTGTATCAAAATTATGTAGACTAGTCTGAATGTAACTACCGAATGGTGACTTATTCGGGTTATTAACATATTTATTTATTAATGCGAACTGACAAAGATCTACAGGTTCTTGCTATATAAGTTACATCACAAAGAGAGCAGTTTTTTTGTGGTTATTTAAAAACTTATTTCTATGAGAGTTTTTAATATTACTACAAAAATATTTTTGAAATGTGTTCAGATAAATTGTTATTTAGAAAAGGAATTGAGACAAATTTATCAACGTCAAGTTCAGTTAATGGAAAAAGATTTTATCAAAAGCTTAGTTTTGACCTTACTGATTTTGGTATCTATTGATTTTGGTTCATACCCGTTGCTATGAGAAAAGCATTCAGTTTCCAAATGTTTATTTCTTCCCTATAGTCATCCCCTTGCATAGGGATGTTCTAAAGCAATAGTATAAATATTAAAAAGCAGCCATCTTGTGTTGATATGAATGGTTAGAAGTTTTATGAAGGACATGATCAGTTTGAACCGGTTTAGTGTGAATTGTAAGCTTTAGGTTAGAACCTGAACTATAAATAGCGAGGTCTAAGAATTTAAAAGAGCTATTCTGTTCAATTTATAGGGTAAATTTGATGTTACTATGTATTTGATTAATTTTGTTTATTAAAAAACTAGCGGAGTCAGAACTGCCCTTTTTTAACGGAAAACAATTGTCAACGTATCTGTAGTAGCGTTTTATTTTTGTATTGTTAAGAAAATGAAGACTCTCAAATATCTGCATAAACAGAACTTGAGAAAGTGCACAATTCAAAAGCGTATGTATATCCGCCACCGTAGACTTTTTCACGTTGGTATATCTTAAAAAATTGTTATAAATTAAGTTGTTAGATTTTAAATAAATTATCACAAATTTTAATATGTTTTCGTCTTTCTTAAAAATTCATTAAGGGGCTTGGATTCGGTAATAGTGAAATTAATATTAAATAGAACTTTCAACTGTTCCTATGTAATCATTTTTGATTAAGGTCTGCCTTTGTCAGCTTCAGAAATTATTATTATATTTAATTTTAGTTTTAATTTTTTGGTAGCAGAAGAAAATTTGTAATGTTGAGATAATATAAGAAAGTTTTTTTTATTTTATAAATTCAAACATAGTTGTTTAACTATTATATCCATTTTTATGGCAAAAATTTAAATCATTTTAGGAAGATTAATTGAAAATTTAAGTCCTATTCTCAAGAGACCTGGCTCTTGGTCTGTGAAAATGTTATTACAAAGATTTTCAAGACTAACGAAAAATTTAAAGTTTTAAAAAATGTTTTATTTTTCTCAATATTTCTTCTATCTTCTATTGTTAATGACTTTCTGAAACTTAAGCTGTCTCTCAACACCAATAAAGTGTTCAGTGTCTTTAAGAAAATCTGAAATTTATGAAAACTGTTAGAAAATTTTTCAAAAATAAGTTCTAAATTTATCTTATCGATTCATCTCTTCTTTAAGATCTAAAGAAACCTTACCAGGTGTTTTTTAACTTTGGCAAAAATTGGAGTGACGTTTTCATTTAAACACTGATTAAGAGACAACACGTCAACTTAAGTGAGTGACCTACTCAAGGCAAATCTCCTGTATATATCACCGAAAACTACAATACTGTAGAATCCAATAGAAAACTTAAAGGGCTGAAGGATGAAATTAACAAACAGGGTTTGTTTATTTCAGGTGTATACTATCCAAATTATATATCATACTAGAGCGTTTTCGACTGATTAGTCATTCTGAACGCTACCTGCACACCAGTAAATCGAGTAACGAAACCAGGGGCGTGCGGTGAAATTTTAAGAAAGGGCAGCAATTTTTAGAAACTTACCTATTTATAATGTAATTCGATTCTTCGATCATTTTTTGCAAATTCGTCAATGACGTCATCATAAAAACGTCGATGCTCCGATATATTTTGCAGAAGTTTATTTTCAATGGATAACAGCGATATATGCGAAAGTCTCTCCTACCCCGTTGAATTTCTCACGAAATTTTTTATAGGTTTAAGTGTTGAAAAATTGGGTTCTACTGAAAAACTTGTGGCAGGTATTGTCAATACTAATTCACACAATTTCTACACTTCGGTGTAGGCTTCTTCCAGCTCCTTGTCTTTTAAAAATTGTATTAGTTCCTTAGCGTTATTTTTTGCGGTAATGTCATCAGTTTCGTAAATCACTTTTAGTTCAGATCGCAGTAACACTCGGTCGAAGAACTGGCTATAATGAAGAAGAAGAGATTTAAACGCATCTTCTGGAAAAGTTTTTCCTTTAAATGCATCAAAATTGCAGAGTTCGAGGAATTTAAAATTATTTAAACCATTAAATCTATAGTTTATTTGTTGCTGAATTTGATCGATTATTTCATAAAAGAGGCGTCGGTATGATATTCGAACATCTCCCACCTTGTCTGTTCGAAGAATCGTTTTCTCCCAAAATAGGTCAAAATCATCTCTTTTTTGGCTTAACATGGACTTAAAATCATCCACTTTTTAGGCAAAAAGCAATATCATTTGTTTTAGTTTGTAATATATTAAAAACATTGTCTGAGAATAGAAATATTTCTAAAAATATGTTCAACAAATAATTAAAATTAAAATCTCGTTTCAAACAGTCCAAAAACCCCCTCGAACTATATATTGCTTCTGAGTCCCACGTTTCATTATTTTTTATTATATTCTCAAATAGTTCAATCTGTGATTCACGATTTTCAGATACTCTTAACACAAGTCTTCCATTATAGTTCCACCTAGTAGGAGCTACTTTGCGCAATCCTTTGTGGACAATGGAGTCCAAAGCTTGTGTACGTTTTGTTGACTTGGAAAAAAAAGCAGACATGCCACTTAAAGTAACGAAAAATACTTTACACTCTTTATTGTGATTGATGGACTGGGATAAAACTAAATTTAATTTATGAGCAAAACAATGGACAAACACAGCACTTGGGAAAGTTTCTCGAACTTTAGCTTGCAGACCCCCTAATTGTCCTGCTATCACTGCAGCTCCATCATAGCTTTGTGTAAGTAATTTTTTCTCTCCATTAATTTCTTTAGTAACGTTATAAACTACGGTATATAATACATCTGCTGTACGATTTTCGGGCACATTCTTAAAAACCTAAAAATCGCTCTTGAATACTTCCGTCTGTTTTAACGTAGCGTATTACCATAGATAATCGGCTAAAATTAGAGATATCAGTTGTTTCGTGCAGAACAATAGCAATGAACCGCGCTTCGCCAATCTCCTGCTTTATTCTTTTTAGAATAATGGTTGCAACAGCGGAAATTAAATCATTCTGGATTCGATTCGACGTTCAGCGAAAAACGCTAGACTGTTCTAAATGATTTTTTAAGCAATCATCATATATAGCCATTAAACTAAGTAAATCTTGAAAATTTCCTCTATTTGAAGAAACCCTTGTTTCGTCATGACCTCTAAATCCCAATTCGTGCTGTCCGAGAAATCAAACAACATCGATAAGTTTTCTTAATATTTGCCCATTGTTATCGACTAGTTTATTGTGTTGGCGGTGACTAATTTCCAATTGTTTATTAAGGGCGTGTTCAGTTCTTGTTTTGCCGAAGACTTTTTCTTTTATAACGGCCTGCAAATGCGCTTTGGACATAATGTGTCTTTTTACAGCTTTATGGAAATTGTTTAAATCGGGAAAACCAGTTTTATTCCAGAGACCTTTTTCATTTTCAAAAAGTAAACATGGCCGAAAAAATAATTTACTTATATTTCCACACCCTGTTAGCCATTTAAATTGTTCGTATTGTTTTTCCGGATAAAAATGTCTAATACAGTTTTTCATTTTTGTATTTAAATTTTTCATAGGCGGTTTTGCCCTTCCTTTGGAAATTATTTGAAGCTTATCAGTGAAGTTTAATGTTAAAAATTCCTTTATTATTAAGACACACACCACACATTCAACACGCACTCTTCTTACTAAATTCTCCAACATTTTCAATTATTACCGATAGCCGAAGTTGACGATATTTGTATATCCACGTCCATATTATTGTCTTCCATATCGCACCATGCACGACGCGACGTACTTATCACACAACACACGGATAGCCGCTCAAACAAAGAACCTACTCCAACGATAGCTTCCGCCCCCACTTAAAGCCCGCGACTGAAATGCAAAAATTGCAAACAGCCGGTGGAAAGTTCAATAACCTCTGGCTCGATTCACAGAAAATCAAGCATACAGGACTTGGCTGCAGAGAAGCTAGCGGCCCGCATAGGTTCTATTCGATATTCTATTGTGGCTGGGTCGGAGTCATAATATGTTAGCATTTTAAGTATAAACTAAATTATTGGTTTCCTATTTCAAAAATTACATTTTAGAAGATGTTTTGTAATTTTTTTTTTGGGAAGCATTGTTTCCCTTGCTTCCATGAACTGCACGCCCCTGAACGAAACCCTTTAATTATAAAGATGATGGGCACAGCTAAAAGTTTGATAAGAAAAATAAAAATGGTTAAATTAAATGATATACTTACCCCTCAGTAAAAAGGCAGAAAAACACAATATTCTCAAATCAATGTATTTTAAAATTCTACATATAGGGAAGACTAAACAAATGTTGACATAAAGTTATGTCATTAAAACTATAATTGCTTAAAAGAAGTTATCTTTTACTACAAGCGTAGTGAAAAGTGAAATGGATGAATATTTTTAAATAGATTATATGGTCTTCCTAAAATACATAAGAAAAACGTCCCAGTTAGAGATAAGTTAAGGTTAAAACAAAACTTTTGAAAAAAAAATCTCTTTCAACAAATTCCAAAAATTTTCCAATCTTTTTCTAATAATATTAAAATATTTCATAATTAAGAACAACCTTGAAAAGGCCTTAAATTACAATAAAGACAAAATAAATAAACTCAATAAAAGTGGAGTGTATAAAATTAACTCTAATTGTGACGTTACTTACGTAGGAAAGACCCTTGGAATTTTGTCAGTTCGTATTAATGAACACGTTAATTATCCTAATGGGTCACCGTTTGGTAGTTACTAATTTTCTTGGGGAATGTATGCATCTTACGCCGTTTTAAACCATATCTTTCTTATTAATCGTAGTAAAAATGCGTTTATTTCAGGAAAATACTCAGAAAAATACGCCCTTTATTTCTAAAATCAATATATAAACAATCAATATATCAAATCGTCAGGCAATAATCATGTCGCGTCGCGTCCGAATTAAGCAGCGCGACCACCATCTCTGACCGGTGCGAACGTAGAACAATCTTTCTCCCTCTAAAGCATACATTCCCTTTCGCTCTCACACTCATTAGGGTTTGCTATTTAGTTTATAAGGCTAAGGTTATGATATTGTATGATGGTTATGAACAGGCAATACATAGGATAATTTCTTTGTTTTCTATATTGGTGTTTTATTTCTCTTTCCATCTCATCTACCTTTAGTGATACTGTCTCTGTCTTGCGCATCTGACCTCTGGTTTACTTTCTCCACTGTCTAAAAGCTACCAGTGTGCGTTTGTGGGCCCTTTACCACAGAAATCCAAAGGGTGGCGCCCGAGATTTAGCCGAAGGATACTTAAAGTGTTAAAACCGACCGACCGATGTTCACCGAAGACCACCGAGGCACCGAAGAGCGTCGCAAAAATGGCGCTCGAGCAGGGACCATTCTGTGCATGACCGAAAAACGCAATTTTGGACTCTTGTTTGTTTGTTTGTGTTTTAGGGTAAGTCCTTGCGGTAATCCCCTGTCTGCTCCCGTTGTCTGGCTACCGACCTGACAGAAACCGGAGAAAAATTAGTTTTAGGTGAAATTTTGTTGTCCTCGTATAGAAGAGCCCAAAAATGACCGACTTTTCGAAAATTCGTTCTGCGCATGCGCACTTCAAAAAGGGATGAAACACCTCTTTTCCGACTATTTCCAGGTCTCTCTTTCGATTTTTCAGAGCTCTATCTCAAAAGACCTGAAAGTTATAATAAAATTTCATATATTATCGTTCCTACTTGTTCTTAAGACCGAAAAATGCCCATAACCCCTAATTTCTCCAAAAAACGTTCTGCGCAGGCGCAACATTTTTCTTTGATTTTCATAAGTTGCACCTCCTTTTCAACTAAATCGGGGTCGCTGATTCCGTTTTTGATATTAGTTTTGCAAAATAACGATTATTTTCGGAGATACACGTCATAACCTAGCCTAGACCAGTTCCAAGTCGCAAATTTCCATCGTATGGTAAGTAACACCGAACCGAGTGTCCGCGCATTACCCCCTCTACTTTATGGCAAATCCCACCAGCCGAGGCCATCATACAAGATAGAGAAGCAAGCTGTAAGCACGAATCCGGCAGTAGGCATTGAACCTTTAACCAGCAACAACTGGGAAGTAGTAGGCACTGCCCCTTTTAACCAGCAACAACTGGGAAACAGCAGTTCACACCGAGCCCTCAACCAGAACCACCTGAAAATCAGTTCACACCAATCCGCCGACCAGCAACACCTGAAAACAGCACCACCAGAGGCACCGGATTCAGCTTAAGTAAGCCATCCAGTTCAGTTCTTATCTACCAAACCGTCAAAATTCGAACCACTTGAGAAGAGAATTGGATGCTAAACTCTCCGACCAGCCACACGTAAAGAAGCCGCTACAAGGAGTCATCTGGTGAGAAGTCAAACATCAAACCCAGGCACTTTCTGAAGTCCACGGAGGGCCTGTTGGAAAGAAAGTTGTACCGATAAAAACCCCACCGCTGACGAGTAGGAGTTCGACCTGTACCGACCAGAAGATTGGAGCTCTCCTACCGCTGCCCAGCTAGGAGTCTGAACCAGTACCTGAACCGAAATCCAACATGCCCCAGGAAGCTGAAAAACGCAGTACTACGGAAACGACTGGAGCAAGCTCAGCCGAACCGACCCGAACGACTTCGTCTCAGATCGACACTAGTGACAACCGTGTGAGCTGGGTCTACCAAGTTAAGAAGGAAGAACTAATTACCGAGTTAACCAAGTTCCACTTAGATACCACCGGAACCGCCGACATACTTAAAAAGCGTCTCATAAGTTTCATCCGGGATGGTCAAGCGACACCGAATCCCCAGAGTGGCCCATTTAAATTTCCCGCCGTCACAACCTCCACCATGGTAGGCCAGAACTCACTGATCGCTTCAGCGTCGACGTCTTTACCGTCGGTAACTGTCTCACATCCAGCGAACATATCACGCCCCGCACCGATACCACCAGTACGTACACCACCGAAAGTACACAAGTGCAACATCCAATTTGACGAGAGGACTAATCCTGTAGATTTCATAGAGCGGCTACAAGAAATATGCACCTCGAAAAATATCGCTATGGATAACCTGTTGCACTGTTTACCAGAGCTATTACAAGGAGAAGCCGCTCTTTGGTTTAGAAACAACCGGCAACTATGGCAGTCCTGGAGTGAGTTCCTGACCGACTTCCGCACCTTCTACTTTCTACTAAACTATGCCGACAACCTGGAAGCTGAAATCGGTCGTCGCCTTCAAAGACCTAATGAACGCTCCAGCCGATATATCACTGATTTACAGACCCTTATACGCCGGCATGGTAATATAAGACCGGAAAAGGAATTAAGGTGGCTTTACCTAAACCTGCTACCCGAATACCGACAGAACATACGTAGAACCGATATCACCGATATACCATCTTTCTTACAGATTGTCAGGGAAACCGAGCTACTCCTGAAGCAACTAAAACACTCCCATATCCGAGGTACTTCACAGGCCAACAGGATATCAGTCGCTAGCAGTACCCATAATCAAAACCCACTTTACACAACACAAGCCAGGCTACGACCGGTCAGTAGTCGAAGTCCGCCTATCAGAAGATCATGACAACGTATAAACCCAAACCGCTCTCGAGATGAAATTTGTTGGAGATGCGGAGAGCTTGGGCATTTTCGAAGTGATTGTCAAGGCACACCGAAGTTGTTTTGCTCAAGATGTAGAAAAGATGGAGAGTACTAGTCTCCATTCACATTCTGTTTAAAACCTAAAACACGTAAAGAAGTTTATTGAAATGGGTTTTAGCATTAGTTCTAAATATGGAGGGTGGTCGGTTTAAACGCTGTAACATCGATAATATTTTATTCTAATGGAATACCATTTTAATATATCTATATATTTTTGAAATACATCCAAATTCTAAACATTTTTCGTGTACTCTAGCGACTGTACATGCCGCAATTCGGAAAACTAAACCGGCGCTGTACCGTCTAGAGGTCAGTCCAGCACCGCCGATCCCCTACCTCGAACTCACCTGTAGCACCTGCACCCGTTTTCGACACCCGTCCACATGCCAAAGTCTACATAGAGAATATAGAATTTCATGCTCTTATTGATACCGGAGCAGCAAATTCTTACATGGGAGACCTGATAGCCGAATTATGCCAATTGACTAGTTGCCAAAAAAATCCGACCACCTGTCGTAAGTGCAAAAGTAGCCAGTGGCAACGTCATAAAAATTACGAAAGAATACCGAGTACCCCTAAAACTTGGTAGTTCCATGCTAACCGAAGACATCTGCTACTTTCCAAATCTGACATCAGCCCTAGTGTTAGGTATATACATCTTAGGCCAGCACCCATTTTACCTGGATCTAGGCCATAGTCAAGTGTACCTGAATGATGAGCCACTGCATTCACCCGATATGTGCAGCCCTATAGGGGAAATCCAAGGAACACCGAAGCTGACTCTTACCGAAAGAGAAGACCGAAAGCTCCAACTGTTCCTGAACCAAGAACTCCCAAAATTTGAAAGGATTAAAGGAACCACTCCTTTAGTGGAACACACCATTCACCTAGAAAAGACAGAACCTATCAAACAACGATACCGCCCCAGAATCCCAGTATGCAAGAGATCGTTAATACCGAAGTCAGAACCATGCTAGAAGATGGCATCATCGAACCCTCTAACAGTCCATAGAGTTCACCGGTAGTGATAGTTCGCAAGAAAGATGGGAATCCCCGATTCTGTATAGATTTCCAAAAAGTTAACGCCGTCTCTCGCAAAGATGCCTATCCACTGGCGTACATAAATGCTATCCTGGACAAGCTTCAAAGGGCCGGATATATCTCAAGCATCGATCTAAAACAAGGGTACTGGCAGGTTTCACTTTCCAAGGACAGTAAACCCATCACTGCCTTTACCGTTCCCGGGATGGGGTTGTTTCAATTTCGAGTCATGCCGTTCGGGCTGCACTCTGCTCCGGCGACCTTTCAACGTCACATGGACCGTATTATTTGACCAGAACTTGACCCCTATTGCTTCGCCTATTTAGACGACATAATAGTTCTGGGAGAGACTTTCGAAGACCATCTTAACAATTTAAGTGAGGTTTTCCGGCGCCTACGACCAGCCAATCTGAAATTAAACCCAGAAAAATGTCATTTCGGTCGTCGCTCTCTCCGATATCTAAGACATCTAGTCACCGCCAATGGTATCTGTACCGACCCTGAGAAAGTTTCAGCTATCTTAGATCTACCGCCTCCTGCGATGCTACGAAGCCTAAGAAGACTCCTGGGTGTGGCCTCCTGGTACCGCCGTTTTGTACCAAATTTTTCTCAAATTTCCGCTCCCTTAAACCGTTTCCTTAAGAAGAATGTCCGATGGAACTGGGCAGAAGAACAACAGAATGCGTTTGACCAATTGATGACTTGCTCGACCGATGCCCCAGTATTGGCTTGTCCAGACTTTTCTAAGCCATTCACATTGCAAACAGATGCATCCGACAGTGGGTTAGGTGCAGCATTAATTCAACATGGGTCTGATGGCGATCATGTAATTGCCTACGCAAGTCGCAGTTTAAACGCCAACGAGAAGAAATTTTCCGTCACCGAAAAGGAGTGTTTGGCTATTTTTTGGGGAGTAGAGAAGATGAGGCCGTATCTAGAAGGATACCGTTTTACTGTGGTTACCGATCACCAGTCTCTTCGATGACTTCATTCCATCAAAAGTCCGTCAGGCAGGCTAGCGCGATGGAGCATCTATCTCCAACAGTTTGATTTCGAAATAAAATATCGAAAAGGTATTTTAAACCCAGTGGCTGATGCACTGTCCCGAGACCCAGTCAATACTGAAGAATACGAAGAACCCTTCAACCCGATTGTATCTCTCGAGGAATTCACACCGTGCAAATGGTACACCGACAAGAAGACCGCCGTGGAGACTAACCCGTCTGCTTTTCCCGATTATTGCATTAAAGATGGCCGACTTCATCGTCACTTTTGGGATGTGTCGGATATAACGAAAAACGAGTTGACCGATCTATGGAAAGTTTGTGTCCCAAAGTCAGCTCGCAAAGCCGTCCTAGAAGAAAATCACGATCGAACCACCGCTGGACATCAATGTATAGCAAAGACAACCGCCCGAATTGCTCGCCGATATTATTGGCCGGGAATGTTCAGAGATATTGCTCAGTATGCCCGAAGCTGTCTCTCCTGTCAACGACACAAATCCTCCCAGCAGCAACAACCCGGTAAAATGCAACCCTCGAAAAATGACCAACCTTGGGATACTGTAAGTACCGATTTAGTCGGACCCTTGCCAGCTACATTGTTGTTTTTCAAGACCGTTTTACCAAATGGGTACAATGCCGGGCAATTCGAAAAGTCACTGCCAGGGCTGTTAGTCACGCATTTTATGAAGACATCATTACTCGCTTTGGTTGTCCACGCACGCTAATATCCGATAATGGAACTCAGTACACCGGACATGTCTTCAGAGAACTTCTTCGAGATCTGGGTATAAACCACCGACTAACACCACCGTATATACCACAAGCCAATCCCGTAGAACGCACCAATAAAACCACTAAAACAATGGTGGCCCAGTTCTGTGAAAGTGACCATAGAAAATGGGATGTGCATCTACTAGATTTAGTCTTTGCCGTTAACACATCCAGACAAGATTCAACAGGGTTTTCACCGGCTTTTCTGAACTTCGGACGGGAACTGGACCCCCCTAAACCATTATATAGGATGCCATCAAACACAGATCCTGCTGATACTCCCGAAGTAGACCGGCCTTAGCTCGATCTGCATAATGCTAGGCTCCAGAAATTAAAAGAAACTTATGAACTGGTCCGAGTTAACTTGGGAAGAGCCTTTACAACCCAAAGTCACCACTACAATCTTCGACACCGAGAATGGAGGTATCATGTTGATGATAAGGTTCTAAAGCGTTAAAATCTGCTTTCATCTGCCGTAAAAGGTTTTGCTGCAAAACTAGCGCCCAAATACTCCGGCCCTTACACCGTAATTAAATTTGTCTCACCAGTTGTATATGATCTTAAGGCACTGTCTGGTAAAAAGCTTAGACATATTCATGTCAAAGATCTTAAACCAGCTCATGATCAGGCCGATTAATCCGCTTCGTTCGTCGAAATAGATTACAGACACCGGCTGACTGAACATAATGCCGTATATTCCACTGAGAATGTGGCACCTTGGAAATTGGTGAAGTACCAGGACAAAGCCTGAGGATCCACCACGCCGTATTTGTTTAGGGCCCTAGTATTAAGTCTAATCTTAAAATTATTATAAATAAATATTTTTCCAAAGAAGGGGGGTGTGTAACGAAGTTACTAATTTTCTTGGGGAATGTATGTATCTTACGCCGTTTTAAACCATATCTTTCTTATTAATCGTAGTAAAAATGCGTTTATTTCAGGAAAATACTCAGAAACATAGGCCAGTTATTTCTAAAAATAAAACACGTTGCGCAACGTGCGGAAAACCGCGTGCATTTTCCCGAGAATAATATAAAATACCGCGCTAATCAATATATCAAATCGTCAGGCAATAATCATGTCGCGTCGCGTCCGAATTAAGCAGCGCGACCACCATCTCTGACCGGCGCGAACATTTGGAGGGGTCCACAAATCATTTAAAAGCGGGTTCGCATCGTACATTCACCAGTCGGTGGAGTTCCAGCGGCTCGAAGCCTCTAGTCGACGATCCGGTCCCACAGCAGCAGCAGCAGCAGGAAGGTAAGCCACCACTACTGGGACTTGATGGAGTGACCAGCTGGCGCCGTCTCGCCTCACCGACATGCACTGCCATGCCACCAGGATATATGTAGGTATATAAAAGGTAAAACAGGTGGTATATTGATATAGGTCTCTCTCTCACTTCCATTTACACACACACGGGCTAGTTACTGGTTCAAAGTTTCGGGACTAGTCCATCTCTCTCATACACACATAATACACATTGTCCCTTCCTTCAGGTCAGTCACTGGGTCCGAGTTTCTGGGCTAGTCTATCCTTCCTATCTCTCTCTCACACATACAGGCTAGTCACTGGTTCAAAGTTTCGGGACTGGTCTGTCTCTCTCATACATATACACACAGGCTAGTTACTGGTCACAAGTTTCGGGACTAGTCTGTCTCTCTCACACACGCAGGCTAGTTACTGGTCACAAGTTTCGGGACTAGTCTGTCTCTCACACATACATAGTACACGTTGTTCTTTCCTGCAGGCCAGTCACTGTGTCCGAGTTTCTGGGCTGGTCTGTCCTTCCTGTCTCTCTCTCTCTCACACTCACGCACACAAGCATCCTATACTCAAGCCCAAGTACTAAAAGATTGCCTATATCAACTGCCCTTGGTAAGTAACCTGGTATGGTATCGCAGTATCACCCGCACCACAACCGCACTAGCGCACGCGCATTAACGAGTGGGAACCGGCGTTGGCTCCTATATTACCGTTCTTCGGAGAGTCGCCCGCAACCGATCAAAATCCCGTCCCGACCCCCGATTGCGTTAAAATTATGTAACCGCCGCGCTCGTAGAACAATCTTTCTCCCTCTAAAGCATACATTCCCTTTCGCTCTCACACTCATTATGGTTTTCTATTTAGTTTATAAGGCTAAGGTTATGATATTGTATGATGGTTATGAACAGGCAATACATAGGATAATTTCTTTGTTTTCTATATTGATACTGTCTCTGTCTTGCGCATTGACCTCTGGTTTACTTTCTCCACTGTCTAAAAGCTACCTGTGTGCGTTTGTGGGCCCTTTACCACAGAAATCCAAAGGGTGGCGCCCGAGATTTAGCCGAAGGATACTTAAAGTGTTAAAACCGACCGACCGATGTTCACCGAGGCACCGAAGAGCGTCGCACTGTACAAAATGATGAATACAAATCTGAAGTGTGTATGCACCGTGGGGCAAATTTGTAGTAAATCCACTAACAAATATTATTTTTCAATGTCCAAAAAGGAAATTGAAGGGGTATATCGGTGGCTTTAATGTGTAAAAATTATTTACCTGCAAACTCGGCAAATAAAGCAGCGCACGCATAACGTGGAAGCTGCTAAAGCGTTCTCAGTGTGACCCTTTTTTTTATTTAATTTAGAAGTTGATATGTTTTCTCCACGTACACAAAATCGTATTATCTTACTACAGTATAGAAGAACATTAATGAACAAATTCCGATTTTGACTGAATTATTTTTACGAGGGAAGTAAGAGGAAAAAAACTTTTCAAAAAGAAGATTCTTCAAGCTTTCCAGTGATACTAAAAGTGATGCGATATCATTATATATGAGGTTTTATTTGCGATTGATCATAAGAATTTCGAAAACTTCGGGAAAGCACAAAAAAGTGAGATAATCAAAGCAATTATTATTTATCACATAAACAAATGGAGATTTTCAATATAATAGTGGCAATAACTATTTCCGAAAGAAATTTTTACATTTTTATGTTTAAAATTCAAAGCAAAACAAATTTTTCATATAACAGTATTTTTGAACCCTGGGTCTATGAGTATACGGTAAAATCTGTATAATACGCAAAATCCAAAAATTTTTCTGCATTAAACTTGGTGACTTACTTGTATATGAAGCAGTATTACGTCGGAAAAGATATGACTCACAATAAATTATCATAAACAGCTTACCTTAACTAAGGTCCATAGTTACCAAAAAAAAAAGGTTTAGAGAAATTATTCCGGCTAGTCTAACGATGAAAAATTCCAACTTTAATTTGGTTTAAAAAAAAAACAGTCGGTTAATCCATATATATATATATATATATATATATATATATATATATATATATATATATATATATATATATATATATATATATATATATATAGGCGTCGTTCGTGAACCTGTTGTTGTTTTAAGAGTAAAATTCTTATCTCTGGTTTGAATATTGTAGCGGATAGAACTGCCTTGTTTTTCTACGTAATTTTGTTTTCTCGTAGGCCCCATAATGCTCCTAAGTAAATAAATTATTTTGTAATCTTTTGATTACCAAATATAGTGTTAAAAAAAATACAAAAATGCACTGAGCTTATTTTAATATTACCCATATGGTACCACATCCTTCTTACTCGCATGTCAGATTGGTAAATCATGGAACAGTATAATGTCCAAAGTGAAAGTGTTTATAGATATTAAAGGCGCATCTAATGGCACCACATTTTTAAAAACGTCTTTTGATATTGTTGCTAGATTTTTCCTGTTCATATTAGAATCTGGATATTCTATAAAGACGATCCAAAAAATATACAAAATAGTGTTGGAAATAAAGAGCCGGTTACAAAAGGCTGCTCGCCAAAGTGTGTTTATTATTCAAATATAAATAAGTTATCGACAATCTTTTGCAACACCTCTACTAACCTCAGTTTTTACTTTTAAGGCAAAACCGCAAATTCTGTTCTATACAACTATACAATAAAATGCAAAGAGTTTCACCAATAATTATATTATGGTGATCAATTAACCTCAATGCAAAAATGCTTCTTTTCACCAGGAATCAGTACTAATGGAATTTTTTTCTAAAATCTAAAAATCGGTCTGAACTTTGTGTGAAACTGACAGTGAAATTTTTAGGTGTAATTCTTGACGCTAAATAATCTTTACAATTATTAATAGATATACATCTCAAAGGAAAAGTGTCTCACGCCATTATATACAAAAATGGTCATACATATGTAGATTATTGTCATGGTTTATGTCTGCCTATGAAGTATATTATATAGTGTCTGAGCAGCCAACAAATCGGGGCGTGTACTGTAATGCAAATCCTTGATATTCAACCAAATATGCGAAAAATCGACGCCGCCTATTGAATGAAAAAATGTATAAAATATTTTCCACATAACCAGGTGCTGAGTTTCTTGTTAGTTTGTGTTTGATGATACTTCTTTGATAACAAAACACGGTATACATGTATTATATTATTTTTCAGCGATTGCTGGGCCATATGAAATATTCATCTTACATGTGAAAAAAGTTTCATGTGCCATATTCAACAAACAGCTGAAGTAGAGAAATTAACTTTGTTGCTATTTTACGAACTAAACTTTCTTCTTTGACATTTGTTGAGACAGAAAATAAGTTAAAAGAGTTTTTGTGCAAGTTTGTAAACCTTGAGATTGGAGAAATTGGTACTTAATTTGGTCATCAAATGGCATAAATAAATTTAGTTTATAATCTGTTTTTTTTTTTCACACAGTGTCCCTGAAAATGTTCGCTTCATATAGGGTCATTTTATATTAGATAACTTAATCAAAAATTAGAATAGGCACCTAATAATTTTTGCTGCATTAATCCTAAAAATTGGTTTAGGCATTCGGAAATAATCACGGGATATCTGTTACCTATCAAAAGTGGCATTTTATTACTGAAAGTTGCAGAAAAAGAGTTTTTATTCGAGAATATAAAAAAAGTTTTAGACGAACTGTTTATTTTTTCGGTTTTACGTATATTTAGTGAACTCTAGTCAAAAAATCCAAATAATAGTAATTTATAACTATATAGTATAAAAAAAACTAATTTGCAAGTGATTTAAGAGTGACATCAAAATCGGAAACCATTTGAAAAATGTGCCAAAAAATATTTAAGTTATAAACATTAAAAATTGAAATTCCTGAGCAAAATTCAGTAGATATTGGGTGACACAGGAGACAGGGTAAAAGCCGCCATTTTTTTTTTAGTTTCAAAAATATCAATTAGAAATTTGAGATATTTCTTTAACACCATAAGAAGCAAATTTTCTGAGAAACAACAATTAAAAGTCACCTATATATTTATTTAAAATAGGAACCTCATATTTTTATGAACTGTCGAATTCAGTCTAAAATTGGCTTTTCAACGATAATTCGCAAGTTACCTTGTTTCCAATATAGCAGCTAGACAGCCATTTTTTGAAAATTCAACATTACTTCATTTTTTAAAAATCGTTTTGAATACTAAGAGAATTTTTTTCATTTCTCATTTAATCGAAAGAGCATTTGTGAGCATCGTGTATATTTTCTCTTACACTCATTTTTGCCGTAAAATTACCTTTTTAAAGATGTGTCGTACACTAGCCTTTATTTTTATAATTTGACAAATCAGGATAGATTTTATTTAAAATAAGTAGATATTTTACACTAATTGAAAAAAAGTTAACATTAAAGGTGAAATTAAAAAAATCGGAGTAAATTGCGTTTTTCTAAAACAAGAAGTCAAAACAAGAAAAAACTATTATTACTCAAAACGATTTTTAAATTAAAGTATTCTAAACAAATAAAAGATAGTTTATTTTGGACTGTTTAAAAACACCATTCTGTGATATAACATTTTTTCGATAAAGTAAGAGTCTGTTTTGATTCATGGGAGAAAAAATAATGTTATAATAAAGTATTTAATATAACATTTATTTTATTTAAAACTCTCCATCTTCACCTCCACTATCACAATTAGTTGCTTTAAATCGAACTGCAGGCAAGTTCCCATTCTCCTAAAGCTATTAATAATACGACCCTTTAATTCAAATTCGTCTACGCAAACGCGGTCTTTCTCAGATACCTTCTGTCCATGTATCATTTTTAAAGTACCTACTAATAGCTACCGAAATCAAATTTTGCTTTTTTAAAATCCATACAATTGATCTTGGAAACTTTAACCATATTGCAAAATAAATTAACTTCAAACTTTATAACAATGAAAGTTAAGTACTACTGAAAATATATTACCAGCGGCCAAGGATTAAAAGTTCTGATTTCATTTTGCATTTAAAGTAAGTTTATTTAAATTTTCACTAGTATAAAATATTTACGAATTTGAGCTTAAATCGCAAATAAGTATCGAGATGAAAATATATCAGAAAAAAATATTTTGAGGAATTCTATTTTACATACTAAGTAATAATTTGAATAAATAAATAGATCCAGCTGAAGAAATAGTAACCTGACCGATCACAGATTTACGTCTTGGCAGCAATAAAGATTAAAAAAAATCATTATGATTCTTTCCTTATATTAGGAATAGTGACGTGTGCCTAAATTTAGTTCCGTTCATAGACTTCTATTATCATTGTTAAGTCGGGCACAGCCAAAAAAAGATGCACACCTACATCTCCGCACCAGCAATACCGTGCATTTAGCAAATATTTTTTGCCCATGCAGACACGAAGAGATATACGCTCAGCTGCACAAAATATATATATTCTTAGTTCTTCATGGATAGAAAAATACAATGTGTTTTCATTCCGGGTATACATAAGTTCACTACAACAGCTCTGCTGACGTTTCGCCAAAATCACATTTGGCATTTTCGAAGCTTTCTTTCTTGCGTCCGAATAGGGACAGTTCAGTCTCTTGGTTCCTGATGGTGCAAGAATAGGGCCGAGGTGGTTAATTTACTTCTGATCTAAGTTAATGCTTTTATGCTTTTACTGATATTATCCTATTAGTTTGCTTAACGAATAACTTTTCACAGTGATTTTTACACTTTTGAATTTGTCTTTTGGGTTTTCAAATAATTTACTTTTGAATCGGATTATGTACTGTTTGTATGTTGTGTTTTCTAAGAATTCTCCCAATTCTGTCTGCTGTAACTTTTACATATGGCAAGACTACTTGTTACCTTCCCGGTTCAAAGTCGTTGGTGTTCGTTGTTGGGGAACCCTGTGTATCGCAGGGTCGATATATAAGGATGATAGCCACAGCTTGAATTTGTGCTGGGTGATGGTATGATTTTGCATTTAAATATCTGTTAGTATGGATTGGTTTTCTATCAAGAAATTCAACTTTGTTGTTTTCCTTTATCTCTAGAATAAATTGTATTCTGAGATGGATTTAATTTACGCGAGTCAAAAAATTACCGGGTTCTCTATGATCATGTCACTATATAATAAATATATCATCCACATATCGCATCTATAATTTGGATTTAAAATTAGATTCTCAAGAGCTTCTTTCTCATTGTATATCATAAATAGATTTTTCACAATTGGTGATAATGCAGATTGCATTGGAGAACCGTCTATTTGTTTGTACATTTGCCCATGTACACTAATAAATGAAAATTAAGAATTGACACCTAAGCTTGCTATGATATTATCTTTTTCAAGAACGATGTCTCATATAATTCAAGTTTATTCAACAGTCGGTTGCGTAATTTCCGCAAGGTATTTCTCAAATTTTTGTAATGACGAATTAACAGCACTAATAATAGGTCTAATGGTCGCCCCTGGTTTGAATATTTTTGGTAAACCGTAGAGTTTAGAACATCTGCTGGACTTTTCCTATGATATGATTTTTGGTTGTATTTCTATATTTATTGATGGACTTTTTATTTTATTTTTAGCAATTTTCAAGTACATCGTCTGATCTCTTGGAACAGGCTTATAAGGATTGTCTTTTAGGATTCCACCATTTTTTATATATTGTCTTGGGTATTCACGATTACGGTTGTATATCCTCTATACGCTGGAATAATTGTGATATCCACATTTTTGCGAAGGTTTGTTTCTTAGTAAGAACTTTTTACTTTCTAAGAGATTATAGCACGATATATTGTGCACCACTTTGTCGATGTCTAGTAATGAGACTTGTGGTTGCCTCGACTTTTTTGGAGTTTGTCATACTTTTCTGACGTTTCGTCAAAATCACATTTGGCATTTTCATACTTGTAAGGAACTTAATTTGATAACTATGAAATATAGGAGGAATTTACATTTTGTAAATTTTTTAAAAATAATTTTTGATATTCAACATTTACCAACTAGGTTAAAATCTAAATTAATTTTGTTCCAGACATCGTTTATGTATAAGGATGTCAAATGTTTTAACTTTTTGCTATGAGAGTTTATTCTTCTCAGTGCACCCTTATTTAAAAATTATACTAAAATCACCTGTTAAATATTACATTTTCAGATTAGAATATTGATTATCAGTGGCGTAGCAACAGCCTCACGAAAACCTCAAAAGCGGTGAGGTAATGGGAGGGCACCGATACCAGGAGTCTCAGCGATAATGCGCAATGGAGCCCAAGGGGGTGATGAGTGCATGAATGATTTTTTTAGATGTGAGTTATTTTCCGGCTTTGCTATTGGATTACATATATCTACAAGTGAATTATGCATGACATTTTTTTTGGCATCGGTTATTTTTCGATTATGAGCGGCTCTTAACAGAGAATTTGCGAGGGTGGGGGGGCAAAGTTTGTAGTTACGCCCCTGTTAATTATCTTTCGAAGTGATATTCCTATAATTTTATTCAATTTGTAAATTGAGGTGCTTGTTTTTAAATTATTTTAGCGAGCCACATACGTAAATTATTATATAAAATTTAAATGATTAAAACTCGCCCGCAATACTAAGTACATTTTATGGTAAAGGAATATATCCTTTTATGGAATTTTAGGGAAAAGCTGTCTCAAAGTGCCACCGTGAAAGAACAATTAAAGTATATTTATATTAAGGGTTTATAAGACAATGGGCTTATAATAGGCAACCCAATTTTTTTTCATTTGACTGCATGTTGGTACAAAATTTAGCTGTTTACCCTAAGTGTATAATACTTCTCTTTCTAAAGGAAAATTGTAATATGTACTTATAAGGTAAATCCCCAGGTTAATCGGCATAGGAGTATTATATAATAATCGTAAAGCAAACATTTGAATAGAACATTTCCCTATTATGTAGGCAGCAACACAACAAAATTACTTTAAATGATTGGAAAATCACCTAAATGCAACGTTAATAAATCAAGATCAGTAACACACCAAGAGATTACTTTTGGGGCGGAATTTCCAATATTATCCATTAAATTTTGGAGTTTGAAAACGCTTATATTTTAACTTTAGGTTTAGGCTCTGGCGGGAGACGTTAACCCCCAAAACTCTCCTTGGTGTCCCACTGATCATGATTAAGATAATGGAAGCCCAACGAAACTGTTTCACTGAACATATTACCTTGCATACCACTACCACATTCAAACATGAAACAAAATAATTTAGTTCTCCAAATAATATAATACCAAGTCTAACTAAATATTGCTAATATCTCCCCAGAATATTGTTTTAAATATTCTGTTTATCGGTTTTTCTGTCTATCGCATTTCTTATATTTATTGTTCTGAATTAAGGCAGTTGACGTATGTAACTGCAATTATCAAACTTTAATAACCAGAAAACAATAATTAAAAACGGGCCTATGGTATAAATAACGTATTTAGAATTTATCTACACATAATGACGTTTCACAAATGTTTAAATAACGTTGTTTCACGAAAGTTTTTCATTTGCGGTCTAATTTTTAAAATACACTGTATTTAGTGAGGTCCTATATGCAACATATAGGAAACTTTTACAGTGAATTTTGAAAAAAAAATCAGTAAATTTTGGATATTCCACGTATTACTGTATTTTTTCCCAATAAACAAAATCAAGTAACCTATGCCTAAATGTTCAGAAAATAGATTAAATTAATATATTTTATTTAGACTTATATTTTTAATAATAACAAATAACAAATAATTTTGTCTGTTTTAAGGGCATTTAATTAATCTTCAGAATTTTGAAAGTAATTTTTATAGGACGTTAAATGCTTAATCATTTCAGCATACCTACAGAAAAACTTGACAGTCAATCGAAAATATTAGTATTTTAATATTTTTAGTTCAATGTTGAAAATTTGAATAAAAAAAGATTGGAATAAGCGGCAATTATTTCATAACTAAACATAGGATTTTGTTCTAAACAACTTTTCTCTATAACATTTTGTTATATATTTAAAATTAAGAGTACTTTATTCTTGATCAGTTTTACATTTTTTTCGACTTTTACTAAAACTAACTACTGCTAATACAGTATCTTTTGATGCACTATTTGTTATAAAGAATAAAATGTTTTGAGAAATCAAAAACCAAACGTTTCTATACGTTGCACATTTCTTGGACCACACTGTACATATAGAACACAAGGTAATTGGTATTTTGTTGTATTTGTTATTAATCCTACGTAATAATTAACATTGCCTAAAATAACTGAATAATTTTAATTTAATTCGTCTTATGGCTAATATGTCAAATTTTTAATTCATCTAATATTAATTTAAAATTTAATGGATCTAATTTTAATTTTATAAAAATTACAGTCCAAAAATAATACTGTCTTTCTTTTCCCTAGTTATTGATATAACAACTGGCCAACAATTATTTTAATTAAACACATATAACCAAAATTAACATAAAAGTATGTCCAGCGGCTGCTATAAGCTCGTTGCACTGTGCGTCGGGGCTGAAAAAAATATTTTTCTAGTTAATTTATATATTATTATTTTTGTATTAATAAACTTTCTTAATTATTTATTCATTTATATATTTATTTATATATGTTCCAAAGTTAGAACAAAGATCACAAAAGCTTATCATTTCATTAGGCTGGGCACTGCAAAGTGGCTAAGTTTATTGTAGACTGTTAATTTCAACTTAAAATTCATACATATATACTTTTATTTTACATTCACAGAACTTTCTATTTAATTATTATTTGTCTTTTATAAATCTAGCTAATGTCTATTATAAAAATAACAAATTTTTCGTATTTATTTTAATGGCAGTAAATTTAAATTTTCGAAATATGTTTACAAAAAAAAATAATTTGAATTAGATTTACAAAATTAGTTATTACAAGAAAAGTAGCATTCTATGGTAACCCATTTTGTTTTTAAAATAATAATCTGTTTTGATCACCACATGAAAGAAATAATATGATAATGAAGAATTTAATATCACTTTTAAAAATTACTTTTATTTTATTTAAAAGTTACTGTCTTGACCCTCACTATCGTAATTAATTGCTTTAAGTAGATCTTCAGGCCAGTTCCTAAGCTCCTAAAGCTATTAATAATAGCACCCTTTCAGGCAAATTCGTTGTCGTCTACACAAAAGCTGATATGTTCCTTTTCCGATACCTTCTGTCCACTTATCACTTTTAAAGCAGCTGCTAGGAGCTCTAGAAATCAAACTTTGCTTTTTGAAAGTTATATAACTCTATTTATTCTGCAAACTTTAACCACGATGCAAAATAAATTGACTTGAAACTTTATAACAATCAAAGTTTACTACTATTGGAAATATAATACCGGCGGCCAAAGATTATAAGTCGTGATTTCAATTTGCATTTAAAGCGAGTTTATTTAAATTTTTGCTAGATTAAAATATTTACGAATCTGAGCTTCACTAGTCAATAAGTTTATTAAGATATAAACATATATAAAAAAATATGTATTTTGGGGGTTTTTCTACTTTACATACTAAGTAATAATTTAAGTAAATGCACAGATCTGGTTGAAAAAATCGCAAACTAATCGACCATCGACCACAAATTTAAGTTACACCTTGGCCACCGTGTAGATCAAAAAACATCCTATCTTGTGAGCGAAATTAATTTGCATTCTTAACATGTTTTTATTAAATAAATATTACATATTTTTGAAGTTTTAAGGATGCCAAACCAAGATACTTATCACAATGCTGCATTTCACTTCGTTACAAAACTAAGTCGGCAAAAATTAATACTAAATTAATAATATTTCTTTATATACATACATTATAAAAAGAAAAACCCTTTGAGTCAATTTTTCCTGAGGGAAGACAATACTCTG
The DNA here is from genome assembly GCA_030620095.1 of Kuschelorhynchus macadamiae. Classification (NCBI taxonomy): domain Eukaryota; kingdom Metazoa; phylum Arthropoda; class Insecta; order Coleoptera; family Curculionidae; genus Kuschelorhynchus; species Kuschelorhynchus macadamiae. The sequence goes on from JAUTXW010001351.1 coordinate 1,308,273, forward strand.
AAAAAAATATGCCCTTACAGGAATGCTTCTATTATAAAATTTGTATTTTTAACATAGTAAAATGACAATTTATTATCATTGAATCAAACCAAATAAAATGTCTTAATTAATTAATTTATTAGTTTTAACTTGCAAGAGGACAAAGAAAATTTCCCACGAAAAAGGGCCATATGGTAACCATAAACTTTTTAAGGGGACAGGTTTATCCTAAGTAAGTTTTGTATGTGTCTGCACAATCTAGAAGACAGCATTTGAGATAATGTGTTATTTATTATTTAGTTTAGCTTTTTAAGGTCTTATAATTAATATTAGATACATTTGCTTTTAATGACTTTGAAATACTCGTGTTTGTTTAAGATTTGTAATGAGAAACCGACTGTTCTAGAAAAATATCCTCTTAAAGTACACTTAGAATTTATATTGTCTATTCCTTTGCTGTTGTCTATTAAGTCACATGGCGTTAAAACGTTAATATTTTTTTCATACACCTTGTACATTTTTATATCAAATTTGGTATGCAACATACTATGACAAATGTAAACAATGCTACTAAGTTGTTAATAAATCTAGGTAGTGTTGCAACCTCTTTAACCAACCCAAACTTTTTGCTACGTCACTAGCCAGTTTGTTCAACAAAGTCAGTAAACAAAAAATTATTTAATAATTTACATTCATTGCAGACGTTTCCAGATGGCCTTGTCATCGTCAGGGATAAATGTGTTTTGACTCCTTTAAGCACAATCATTTAGTCCACGTAACAATTCAGATTTCCAATGTACTGTGGGCGAAATGTTTAATTATTCCAAGTAAAGTTATTTAAGTTTTTTTTTCGAAATTTCAACTTGTATATTTTTAGAGTTTTAATTCACATAAAACCGTTCAGGGTTACATTTGTTTTGACTCCTTTAAGCACAATAATTTAGACCAAGTAACAACTTAGTTTCCAAAAGTACTAAGCAAATGCTATGTAGCAATATCGATTGCGATTTTAACAAATATTTGTAGATGTACTCTCTGGACGAAATGTTTAATTGTTCCTAGTAAAATGATTAAGGTTTTTTTTTCGAAATTTCAACCATTATATTTTTAGAGCTTTGTTTCCCAGTTTTAATTTACATAAAACGGGTCAACTGCCGGAGTTTTTATTTTGTTGGATACAACGTGACTATATTCTATGTTTGTGTTTGACACGTGTTCCTAAGTTGTGCAAGTGATTGTTATTTGTAATTAAAGCTAGTAAAAGTATTAATTTTTTTTCTTAACCCTCAAGTGCTATCATCCCGTCTCACAGACCGACCTCCCACTTTTTTCACCAAATCATCGCGCGTGGCGCTTCGATATGATCATCCGGCTAAGTATCTTAATTTTAGTTAGTTACCAGGCCAGATCTCTCCGAAGAAAGTGTGTGTTAGCATATTTGCCGATAGTATACGTAGTTCGGTCTCCCGGACGGATGTTAGTATTAACGCGAGTACTTGATTTATTAGACAGGGTACTTTTTTTTGAATATTTAAAATTAAATCGCATAGTAAGTTAATGTTTGTTTTAGTATGAATTATGAACGTGAGCAGGGGCGACTTCGGAAGTTATGGAAGGAATCAGAAGACCAATATACCGCTCCAGACGATCAAGAAGATTCCAGTGAAGAAGATTCTGAGTCGGAGCAAGAGTTAGGGCCAGAATTAGAAAACAAAAGTCCATATGAACATCATCCACTTGACAAAAAGACAAAGTGCATGGATCCCTTTTTTACTGGTAAAGATAACTAGAAGAAACATCCGGCCGATCAGAGAGTTAAAACTGGAGCCAAAATATTGTAAGCCTCTTGTCAGGCGTAAAAAAATCAGGACGCAATTCATCGAATGATATTCTGGATATTTGGTCATGCTTCTTTATAGATAACATGTTAAATTTAATTGTTGAATACACCAACTAATCAATTATCCCAGCAGCAGTATTCTCGTGAATATCGAACAGCGATTGCTACAGACATAATTAAAATCAAAGCATTACTAGGACTATTATAGTTTCCGGCAGTGCGTAAAATCAACCGTTTGAATGCGGAAGGTTTGTGGCAAACTAACACCACATCAATTGAATACAACTTCATTAGAACGATTTCCATTTTTATTGAGACATTTTAGATTTGACAATAAGAATACTCGACTTGAGAGGCAAAAAACCAGACAAGTTGGCAGCAATTCGAGAACTGTTTGAGTTGTTTGTTTCTACCTGCAAAGAAAATTTTACGCCATCAAAATTTACCAATGTCGCAAACGCAATTTTCCTAATTCTATTTTTTTTACAATTGATAATTTCCTAATCCATATAATTTAACTATCTATGTTAGTAATTTTTATTTTCCTTGAATAGTTCTATTATTTACAAACTCATTATCCCGCTGTGTCCGTCGATTTGAACACATCGCTTTCTCGTCGCTGTTGCGCCGATCGGCCGGCCGTCGCAAAATAGAACCCTAAATTATTATGCAAAATCAAAACATGTCCTATGGTACAGTCTTCCGGTTCGTCTCGTCGAATGCAGACCTCTGTGTTATTAACATAAGTGGTTCTACGTATTCGGTTTTGCTGCTTTATTTCGGGGAGAAACGGGAGACTCAACCGCTCAGTGTGGAAACTAACGACCCCGCTAGAAAGGGAGCAGACGCTGTGAACGTGTGATGCCTAGTTGTTCCTGCATTCTATCTCGTTCGTCTGCCGCAGTTCTACATAGAATATTAGCGTAATGGCCGCTACGTGGCGGGAGTGGGAGGGGTAAAGGGATAGCTTGAAAGAAAGGGTCATCTCGTGATATCAGTAGTACACTCAAGGGGCACCTAGTGGAAGCCAAGATGCATTTCGAAAATTTAAAGAGGAAATATTAAAAAGTATTTGAAATATTCGGGAATGAAGGAAGGTCCTATGGTAGACGTTTTTTTTGCAGTACGAAGAAAAATACGAAGACAAGAACACTTTGTCGCTATATGTAGCGAATGCATTGAACGTGGTAATACTGCCAACTCTGAAGGAGACTAATTTATGTTATGCTATTACTTTTGTTATAATAATAATAATAATAATAATAATAATCGTTTATTATTCACTAAAAAAAATAAATACATAATTGTTTTCACAAATAAAAAAAAAACATAGTGAATAAAGGCTAGCATTTCAGACTTCTGCGCAAAAGGCAGATTCTGTTCTTACAATGCTGCCACATGTCTTAATGTCCCACTTATGCATGGCTAAGATGAAACTGTTACTGCCAAAAATATTCAGAGTGGCGTCACTTAAAAACAGCATATTATCAGATATAACAACATATATAAAAGCAAGAATAGATATGACGTCACTAAAAATACCATTAGCAGTAAACGTCTTGAGTAGTAGATAAAATATAGCATAAGTAAAACAAAGGTGTTAGAAGAAAATAAACAGAAAAGCGGAAGAAATAAAGAGAAAAAAAAGATAGTGCGACAAGAGGAAAATGAAAGTGCGAAAAGAGGAAAATGAAACTAAAGATATAGAAAGAAAGAACAAAGGCTGATGAAGGCTCTACACGTACTTTATACGTTCATTGCTTAGAAAGTAAATATTTCGTCAGTTTATGTTTAAAGGATTGTATTGAGAGTGTAGTTTGTGATAATTCAATGGGTAAAGCGTTGATACACACACAGTGCTATATCATAAGAAAAGCAGCGTTTGAAAAACTCATGTTTATGTCTAGGGATAGATAAAGTATTTCTACGTAGATTTAAATGGTGGACATCTGTTCGGAATTTTATTTTATTATACAAATATACTGGTACACGACTTTTAAAATTTTGAAATATATACATGTTGCATGTAGTTTCCTTCTATTACTCATATTAAGCCATGAAAGTACTTTAAGTTTGTGGGATACTCGGTTGCTTCTTCTGATACCAAAAATTAGTCGGATACAACAGTTCTGAATCTTTTGCACTCTATGCAAATCGTGACTATCCAAGCACGGACCATACACATTATCACAGTGATTAAAGTGCGACAGGATAAGTGAATTACATAAATCTTTTTTAATATTTTGATCAAGATAATGTCTATGTATATATAATGATTTTAATCCACAATATGCTTTTTTGAGTGTTGAAGATACGTGATTCTTAAAACGAAGCTGGGAATCAAGAGTTAATCCTAGGCTTTTGGCATTTTCCACAATAGAGAGTCGCTGATTGTTAATTTACAAATCCATTAATTTGTTTATATTATTAATAACATTTTTGTTGCCAAACAACATTACTACAGACTTATTTGGATTTAATTTTAGCATATGATCAGCAGATGTCTGAAATAGTGAATTTAAGTCGGAGTTTATTTTATTTTTGGCATCAATACATTCAGATGGAAGAAATGAATAATACAACTGAGTATCGTCAGCGTATATATGATAGTTACAGAATTCAAACTTTCTTTGAAAATTGCTAGTATAAATACTAAATAATATTGGGCCAAGTATGCTCCCCTGGGGAACCCCAGTTGTTATATTAAGTGAATCGGAAACCTTATTTTCAATTTTGACTCGCTGTGAACGATCACTAAGAAATGATTTTATTAAGGTTGACGCATTGTTAGAAAACCTTATATAGTTTAATATAGAAATCAAGATACTGTGATTTACAAAATCAAAGGCTTTTGTAAAATCCAACAGAACCAAGGCAGTTATCTGATTATTATCGAGAGCGCAAAAAATATCATCTGTCACATCGGCCATTGCAGTCGAACAACTGTATCCTGAACGAAATCCAGATTGCTTTATAGGTAATATATTATAACTTGTTAAATGGGTTTTAATTTGCATCTCTATTACTCTTTCTACAATTTTGGAAAACGTCGGTAACACACTAATCGACCTAAATTGACTCATGTTTTTGGGATCATTAACTTTTGCTAACGGTATAACTATAGCTTCTTTCCAACTAAAAGGAAAATAGTTATGTATAATACATTAATTTATTATATGTGTTATATAATCAATAATACGCGGGCAGCACAAGAAGATAAGAGTTATATTTAGAAGATCTGAGCCAAAAACTTTGCTATTTATTTTATTAATAATTTCGATAACATCCTGATTGCTAACAGTGGTAAACTTTAAAAGAGTATGAATATTATCTATAGTATTATTAGGGTAAAAGTTTATTAATTCATTTTTAGGAATAGAAAGAGATTTAGTTGAGTCTATAAAAAAATTGTTAAATTTATTCACATCTTTAAATTCATCAGGAATAGCCTTAGTTTCAGATGGTATCAGTTTATTTAATTCCCGCCATTTTTTTTCATCGTGGAATTTTGAAATTTATATCTATAATAAGATTTTTTTTCGTTTCGTATTGCCGCAGTTGTTAAGTTTCTTAACTGTTTGTAATAATTCCATTTAACCGGGTCTTTGGTATTTTTAAAGTTTCCAGTGCCAGTATGCTAGTATTTAAAAAAAATATTTTCTCATCTATATTTTCAATACTATATATATTATCAAAAGGAATTAATTGAAGGTCTCTTTCAAATAAAGGCAAAATTATAATGTTACTATTATTAATACATAATTACAGTACTTGTATTTTTTTATAAAGAAAATAACTTTCTGGCTACAAAGTGACTAATGAAATGGTATTTTCTGGATTCGGTTACACAGACCGATGTTAGTACTAATGTTACAAAAATCATGTTAGTACTGGAGGGTTAAGAATGATAATAGTTATCATCAAGTTAAAGAAAACGACCTGTAAGGCAATACAGAATAAATGTTGTTTGCGACAAATATCAAATAAATATTTTATAAAAGAACAACTAGAAAAAGTGCGCATAATACGAAATGATTTTAAGATTAAGTTGCATAAATATCAATAATAATAATAATAATAAATGCCTTTTATTCAGAAAAAGTACAAAATGTTTAAATACATACAAAAAAGTTTGCATGTCGATGATTGGCACAGTCTAGCTTTATAGCTACTCTACTGAACCAATCAATGACAAAGAATATTCTAAATCTAATCTAACAGTAGTCTTGGTAAGCAGTGGTATTTTTGTATATTTAGTAAAGTTTGGGTGCAATAAGGACAGATCTTTTATAAATCATAAAATTGTACCCCTGATAGTCAACTATTATTTTAATAAACAACATTACCTGTGTTCTGCAAATGAAAAAGGTATTTCCTATATTTTACTTTGAATACCGGCACTTTTAAATTTAAAAATTCGACAGGAAGGGCATTATAACATAAAACAGCATTGTAAGAAAAAGATCCCTGAAACATAGCGCTCTAGTGATGAGGCATAGTTAATTTAATTCGACCTCTTACATCTCTTCCATGTATTTCACCAGGAAAAATTATTCGTTCGCGAACAGAAACGGGGCCGGAAGGATCACTAATACATTTAATTAAAAAACTACAAAAATGAAGGTTTCTACGAGCATCCATTTGTAACCAGTTGACTTCTTTATACAATTGTGAAATGTTATTATATTTTCCTTATCCAAGAACAAATCATAAGCAGTTATTTTGTATTTTTTGTATACGAGACCGACTCTCCTGATCCAGACAAAACTCATATATAAAGTCGCAATATGAAAAATTAAATAGAACAAGAGGCTGACATAAGCCCCCTAAGTTTTCTATTTAAAACATGTCTATTACTGTACAACATTCTTAAGGAATTATAAGCTCTTTGAAACAATTGCTTTAAATGCTCCTTAAACCTTAGCTGCGTATCTAATACAACTCCCAAATTCTTAGCATTATCAACAAACTTCATTTTGGAACCATTTATTGCTATATTGAAGTTATCTTTTATAAAATTTACTTTATTTTTATTACCAAACAACAACAGGCGGAGGAGGGATTTAAATGTAAACTATGTTTCTCAGAAAGTTCACTGATTATTTTTAAATCGCTGTTAGTAGCCGATTCAATATCTTCAATATCTATATTATTTTCGCTCGATCAGAATGTTTGTTTTCAGAAAAGATAGTTTGAGCCCTCTCCCTTAAGTATGATTTAACGAGAAGAACAGACTCCTCACTAAAACCGTAATATTTTAATTTAGAAATAAGTAAATTATGATTACCTAATAGTGTCAAACGCTTTTGAGAAATTTAAAAGTATTAAAATAGTATTCATATTTTTATCACAAGCCCTAAAAATGTCATCAGTTACATTAGTCAAAGCTATCGATGTACCAGAATCTTTCAAAACCCCACACTGCGTAGAAGGAATGATATTTTTGTTACAAAAGTCATACATTTGATTATGTAAAATGTTTTTAAATATTTTAGAGAGGGTAGGGAGAATAGGCGGAATATAAACTACTTGGAATACTAAACTTTGATCTTTCCACTTCTAAACTGTTAAGACAAAATAAATATTTTTATTTCTGATCGAAGAATTGGCTGAAAATAAATCTATATTTAGCCCCCGCTTCGGTAAGGATATGAAAATGAAAAAAAGATGTCATATAAGAATAAATTAGCATAGAGATGAAGTATGATCGTGGAAGAAAGATGTCACGTAATTAGGTTAGATTAAGTTTCTGTTTTAAACGCTGGGATTTTACGTTAACAATACTTGTCATTAGATTAGATCTATTTTGGTTGATAATAGCACCTAAAGTGTAAATGCTTCCTAAAAGAATTTTTGATATTGAAATTATTTACGCTACTCAAAAATAGCTTATATGTTCGATTCATGAATAAGGTCCATGTTACGGCCATCAAAGATGAATTTGCTTAATGGATAGTATAATGGTATCGCATTGATGCAGTTCGTTTATTAACTAGGCTACCTCTTTAATACAATTGATTTTTTTTAATATATCATGGAGACGAGTGTATCTATTGTTGATTATATTATAGAAAGTCAAAACACACAAATACTGCAGGAAAGCCTGACGAGTAATTTCAAAATATAGGACAGATTTTAAAAATGTATGTTTGTACTCTTCCTTTAAAAAGTAGATTTGCAAATATTTTTTTCGTTTTCGTTTAATAACTTATATGCTTTAGATACTAGAGACGCTAAAAACATATTAAAATTTATTTAATGAATATTTTGAATGTAACTTAGTAATTAGTAAATAAATAAATGAAAGCATTTTTTTACACAGTCTATATTTTTTTCAATGTTCCTTGTTGTTTGACAGTGTTATCTGTGTGTGTTTATTTAATTTATTTAATAAAATAAAATAATATTAAAATAATGTTTGTGCATTTTTACTCCAAATTAATTAATTTTACCGCAAAAAAATTAATTTTACCATATCCATCGGGCTGCTATAAGATGTGCGAGGCTAAGCGAAATATTAAGTTAAATTTCCATGTAGGATGTGCGAGTATATACCAGGCTAAATGTGGTGCGATGGGAGGTGCGCTTTATGAATCCATGCATTTACCGATAAAGATATAGGTATTTACCGAAGCGAGGCTATTTGCGCCGTTATAGTTACACAAAGAATTCATTCTTAGGAACAACATGTATGGCAGAAGAGGATGACAGACAATATGGCGTCTTGTATACTGATTTTGATTGGTTGATATCATTATAGTCCTCTGCTATGGTATTATGTGTGTTTCCGCTTTAAGCAATAACGGCACATAAATTCGTAAAATCTAGTACGGTGGCGCCAGAGAAGCGAGTTCGTATTAGTGCATCGGTTTAAGAGTATTAACTGGATCTATATATATATATATATATATATATATATATATATATATATATATATATATATATATATATATATATATTCAAATTCAAATTCAAATTCATTTATTTGTCAAGGTAGTAATTACAACATTATTTATATAAATGATTACATAGCTAGCAGTTGACAAAAGCGCATTGCACAGCGATATGAGAGTACATCTGGCAACATCTCAGATGTTTTCTTGTTTTGTACGCAAGTTTTCGGTGTTTTCTCTAAGTTAATGAAATATTTATTGCATAAAATTAGTATCCGGTAATCTATAAGTGTCTGCATTACCCGAGGAACTAAAAGTTTCGGAAATATTCGATATTTTTAAGAAAGTAAACATTACATTCCTGCATTGTTTACAACGTGGTTCCAAAGAAACAGGCGACAGCGTTGCCATATCTCGGGCTAAAATCTCCTGAGGATCATGGAGTGTGATGTTTGCAAGAAAACTGGCGACCAGGTTGAAATATTTAGTTGCGATGGATGTAGGGCGCGATTATGTCATACTGAAGTAGCTAATATGGTTTCTGCTTCAGAGGTCAGAGTCTTGCAGTTACGAGGTGGCAGATATTTGAAGTTTTATTGTGATAAGTGCAATAAGCATAAAAGCGATTTCTATTTGTTTTATCAAGCAGTTACGGAAGAACAAAAGCAAAATGCAGCTGCAAAGGACAAAATTATAGCTCTTCTAGAGGAGAAAAACAAGGAATTGCTTATCAAAGTAGATAGTCTGGAAAAGCAGCTAAAGGATGGTCATACAACAGACATACGCCCTGGAAAGCTTTTTGCCGAAGTTGTAAAAAGAAATACACCTGAATCAGTATTGTTCGTAAAACCGAAGAATGATCAAAACAGTAAGCTGACAAAAAAGGATATTAGGCAAAAGGTAGATCCCGTAGATATTAATGTCTCAAAGTTTCGAGAAATCACAAATGGTGGCGTTGTCATTGGATGTACCGATAGGAAGGACATAGATACTTTACGTAAGAAGTTGGTGGGTCAGTTAGGTCAAAAATATACTGTCGAGTCACCTACATTGAAGAAGCCTAAACTAAGAGTCGTAAACATAAACAGCGATGACATAGGTATTGATGATTCGGATGATGATATTGTGAAACTAATTGTGAAATGGAATGATCTTGGCGCCGATAACAACGTTTGCATAAAAGTGTTAAAAAAGTCTGAAAACAGGTACAAAAATATTGACTTAATTTTAGAATTGGACTCCAAAACTCACAGTTTTTTGCTAAAGCAAGGAAGGTTAAAATTAGGATGGTCTAGGTGCCGTGTTTTTAACCATGTTAGCATTTTACAATGTTACAATTGCATGGGGTTTCATCATTTTGCAAAAAATTGTAATGCAGAAAAGGTGTGTTCTAAATGTGGAGGCCCTCATTCGTATAAAAATTGTCAATCAGCAATTGTGAAATGTGCCAATTGCAGTAAGGTACAAAACCCAAACCTTGATGTTAGGCATAACGCCCTAGATAGACAATGTCCCTCGCTGCTACGTTTAATTAATGAACAAAATAAAAGAATAGATTATTTTTGTTAACCTGTATAGAGTACAAAGAGACGTTATGAATAATATTAGGACTAATTCTTGTATATTTAAGATTTCTCATCTTAACCTTAGATCTATTTTTACTGGTTTTCAGGAATTTGTAGACCTGGTAAGTGGTAATGATTTTGATGTTATAGCCGTTACCGAGACTTGGTTGAACCCCGATGTTTCATCTGATATGATTGGCCTGAATGGTTATAGGTTTTTTCGACGCGACCGAGTAGGGGGGAGGGGGGGAGGCGTGGGAATCTACGTCAAAACTACTTTCCAAAGCGAAATTGTAAATTTGGATAACGCAATACATATTGAAGGATTAGAGAATATTTGGGTTAAAATTAAAATAAATAGTAAAGTTACTATAATTGCAGGGGTAGTTTATCGGACGGGAAATAATGTTCCGGAATGTGTGCGGGCTTTTGACAATGTACTGCCTGAGATCTTACCATTGTATGAGTATGTAACTGTCCTAGGAGATTTAAATGTAAACTTTTTAAATTTAGCAAACCCTCTATCACAGTTATTTGATTCTCTAGGTTTTACCCAGGTTATAGATGAACCAACTAGAGTTACGCCCTCTGTCTCTACATTGCTGGATCCTATATTTCTTTACAATTCTGATGTTCTCTCTAGCTCTGGTACAATTGCTGCTGAACCCATTAGTGACCATAGATTGACCTATTGTAACCTTGAACTACCAACACTGAGAAATACACAAAAATTTGTAACGTTTCGCAGCTATCGTGATTTTAATCAGGAGCTCTTTTATGAGGACTTGTGTGATATACCATGGGATGATATTTTTTATGAAACGGATATAGATAACAAGGTAAATTTTCTGTCATCACATTTATCCTCCTTTTTTAACTATCATGTACCCCTCAAAACCGTACGAGTGAACAAGCCACCTGCACCATGGATTACACCTACGCTGAGGCAAATCATGAAAGAGCGTGACAAAGCAAAGTCTAGGTATAGAATCAATAAGACCCCTGAGTCCTGGGATGCATACAAGCGGCTTCGGAACTTTACTCTTGCATCTGTTCGTAGAGAGAAGATGGGTTACCTAGAATTTCTACAGCGTGACCGGAATATGGGACGCCTCTGGAAGGGCCTCAGACAGATGAATGTGTATGCTGGGGCAGAGTCAAAAGGTGGCTGCATTTCTCCTGATCAAATGAAGCCAGATGTAGTAAATGACTATTTCATGAGTGTGTTTCAAAAAACAAACAACTGCAATGATAGAAAGGCATTTTATGAAGCTAATAAATATAATGCTGATATAAAATTTTGTTTTACTCTGGTCGAGCCTGAGACTATTTGAAATCATGTTTATGGTATTAATTCCAATGCAGCTGGATGTGATGATCTCACCCTTTTTATGATTAAGCTTAGTCTACCCATAATATTGAATCCCTTGACTCACATAATTAATTCCTGCATTGAATGTGGCTACTTTCCCAGATACTGGCGGCAATCTATAGTTTGTCCTGTACCCAAGGTTAAAAATCCGACTAATGCTGGTGACTTACGACCAATTAGCCTTCTTCCTGTCCTTTCCAAAGTACTTGAAAGGACTGTTCATAAACAGGTCCTGTGTTATCTTAAAAATAATAGTCTACTTCCTATACATCAATCGGGTTTCAGGGAAGGCCATAGCACTACATCTGCTTTGCTTAATTTAATTGATAACGTCATTAGGGCTTTGGACAAAAGCATGGCGGTCATTTCAGTCTCACTTGATTATTCTAAAGCATTTGATGTTTTAGATCACGACTTGCTCTGCGCAAAGCTGGAGTATTTGGGGTTTGATGAGGTATCAGTCTCCTTTTTTAGATCATACCTTTGTGAGAGACACCAGACGGTGCGAATTGGTAATGAATATTCCTCAACGAGAAGAATATTGTCCGGCGTCCCTCAGGGGTCCATAATTGGGCCACTTTTATTTTTAGTCTACACTTTTGACATTTACCAGACAGCTGCCAATTCGCATGTACAGGCATATGCTGATGACACTCAGTTACTCCATTGCTTTGATCCCGATGAACCAAATCTTGCCACTACCTCTCTCAATGCTGATCTTGAAGCGATACTTACCTACTCTAAAGACCATAACTTAAAGATCAATCCAAATAAGACTGAGGTCCTTTTATTTTGCTCAGAGAGGCGGCGGCAAAGATTGGAACAACAAATTAACCTTAGGCTGGATGGTGTTGATCTACACTTTACAGGATGTGCCAAAAATTTGGGGTTGTGTATTGATGTTGGTTTAAGGTTTAGGACACATGTTGGGAAGCTCCTGCAGAGAAGTTATGCGAGGATGAAGGTCCTATATGCAAACAGGTATATACTCAATTTCAAAATAAGAAAAAAACTCTGTGAATCTTTGATCTTGCCGATATACTACTACTGCAATATAGTTTATTTTTTATGTTTAGATAAGGTTACTAAAAACCGCCTGCAAATTGTTCAGAATACATGTTGCCGTTTTATTTTTAATCTTAGGAAATACGACCACATATCAGCTAAAATAAATGAGCTTAGATGGTTAAATATGTCCAATACAGTAAAACTTCATTTTATTGTTTTCCTGGTAAAATTGCTGCGCAATGATGGACCAATTTACCTAAAAGAAAAACTTATTTTTCGTTCGGCTATTCACGACCGTAACCTAAGAAATCGGGAATTTCTCACTATGCCACAACACCAGTCTACATTATTCCAACGTAGCTTTACTTATAATGCTGTTTCGCTTTTAATTCTTTGGATCAAGAGTTAAGACTTTGTAATATTAATACCTTAAGACATAAATATAAATCCTACTTGTTGGGTCTTCAGACTGTATAGACATTGTATGTTGTTCTCCAATAGGTATTTAGTTAACTCCAAGTAAATTAAACGATTTATTAAAATCGGATTAGAATCTATTTGTGGTATTAGGTATATAGAATTATAATTAATGTGCAATAAGTTTAGCTGGTTTGGGCAGGGTTGGAGTGGTTAAGTGTAAGAGTAACCTATGGTTAAACTTCGCCGCTCCAACCCTGTAAACTGCATATCTCTGTGTAGGTTTATGGATATTTATTTATCTATTTCCTGTTCATGTATGCATTAATAAAGACGATATTTATTTATTTATTTATTTATTTATTATAAAAAACCGATGCCAATAGCCCAAGATAGGGCTAATGTTGTGCAAGCGCGCGATATTTAATAAAAATAATTAGATATAAAGTACTAGAAAAACCCTAAAAAAATTACTAATAACATAGGTTTAGCCCATTAGAAAAAAAATATTGTAAAAATATTAATTAATTACTAATAGATCCGCCCGCGCATCAGCATCACTTTAAAAGATTTGTTTTTAATAACTTTTTATATATAAGTGACAGCAACCAAAAAAAAACACACAGGAGGTATCCCAGACTACAATATATATAATATACACATACACCGATGTTCACTGCATTTCTATTTCATTTATATACTGCATACAATTCCGCGTTGCTCAATCAAAAGTTTACGTTTAATATGCTCTTTAAATTTATTATAAGAGAACTCTTTTTCATTGTTAGGTAGCATATACATATGATATTTTCTACGAATCTTCATATTTAAAGCTGAGATATTATTTAAATATAGAGTTATATGATGTCTAAACGGTATATCGTAAGCAAACCGCATGCAAGAATTCTGTAATTTTTGTATCGTGATGCCACTTGCATCGTTAGAGAGTCGCAACAGACAATATCTCCATAGTCCAACAAAGACAGTATTAAACTGTCACACAAGTAATATTTTGTTTTGGATGGTAGTAATCGTTTGAGGCCATAGATTTTTTTAAGACGCATATAGGCAATTTGAAGCTTTTTTTAAAATGCGAATAGAACTGTAAGGATGAGTCAAATATAATACCGAGGTTTTTGGTTTCATTGGTTACAGGTATTGTTGTATTTTGCACTTTAAGGTTTAAATTATCTTTAATTGCCTGTTCGTTTTATTTGAACTAAAAATTAGAATATGTGATTTTTGAGCCTTCATTTTAAGATTATGTACTTCATATATAATATATATATATATATATATATATATATATATATATATATATATATATATATATATTATTTAAATCGGTATTAAATCGCTCTTGGGATATGTTGAGATTTTCTGTAGGAAAGGATATATATACCTGAGAATCATCCGCATATTGTTGTATTTTGGAATAGGTCAAAGACCCGTTAATATCCGCTACATAGAGAGAAAACAGAAGTGGACCCAGTATTGAACCCTGCGGAACCCCAGCATATATTGAAATATATATTCTGATTTTTTCATAATATCATTCTGTTCACCTGCAACACATTGCATTCTATCTTTCAAATAATTTTCTAGAAATTTTACGGAGTTTATCGAAAAACCAAAATAGTGAAGTTGAGCTAACAATAATGTATGATTTATTGTGTCAAAAGCCCTACTGAAGTCCAACATTGCTAAAAGCGTGTTATGTCCATTGTCTCCATTAAACCTTATAATATTGATAATATCTGCAAGAGTGGTGGAGGTACTATGATGTTTGCGAAATCCTGACTGACAGTCGGATATTATTTTGAATTCATTTGCGTAGCTGTATATCTGGTTATAAATATGTTTTTCTATAATTTTAGATAGAACCGAAAGTGTACTAACTGGTCTGAGATCTGAAAAGTTTTTAAGATCAGCAACTTTTACCAACGGTTTTATTACGGCTTTTTCCCATATGTTGGGAAAGATCTTTTCCACTAAACAGCTGCTTATTATATTTATTAAAGGATTTGAACAGAAGGGGAGGCCCAGTTTTAAATCTCTTATTGATAGCATATCCTCACCAAACGCATTAGTTTTAATTTCATTTATATATTTTTGTATCTCAGTGGAATTTACCAGTTTAAAATTTAGGTCCGTATTATTAGAATACCTATTCAAATTGTAAAATTGTATTTTCTCTCTAGATACAGAATCAGCCACTTTAAACCAGTCTCTGAAAAATATATTTACTTGTGTTGGACGCAACAGATTGCGTTGTGCTAAAAATCTTTTTCTCCTTTTTGCCACACCTGATAGTAATATGTAATTTTCTCTCTTAGGATTGCATGTTTGGTGTAGTTTCTGAGTTGTCTGTAGTACTGCAAATTACCTGGAGTTTTGTTTTTTTGGTATTTTTTATGTGATTTATCTCTTAATTTAATTAAAAGTTTAATTTTTGGTGTTATCTAAGGAGTAAACGATTTTTCGCGAATTTTTTTATGCTGCAGTGGTGCATGTTTATTTATGAGATAAATAATAAAATTAGTGAACAACTCTACTTTTTTATCAATATTGTCAGTGCGATAAAGAACATCCCAGTCTAGATGCCATGCGTCATTATCAAATTCATTAAAATTTATATTCTGATAGTTTCTACATTTAATATATTTATAAGGTATTATTTGCTTAGGAAATTTAAAGTCTGCATAAATTAAATTGTGATCGGTTACTGATTCGGACACCGGAACCGATTCTGAACTGTAATACTCACTACTGTTAGTTGTTATTGTTATATAAATAAGGCTTGAATTATTTGTATTTGTATTTATCCTAGTAGCGTCCTTAATATGTTGATTTTAATTGAAAGTGACAAGCAAATTCAAAAGTTTATTTTTATGTATGTTACCACATAGAGAATCTATATTAATATCTCCTACAAACACCGCTGTGTCAAAAAACAATACTGTTTGCCCAAAAACATCTTCCTAAGCATTAAGAAAGATGGAGGCCTATATAGGCTAGTTATTAATATTTTTTTTGTTTGTTACAAGAGAAACGCTAATATATTCAGAGCCGTTAGGCATGTTATCAAAAAAAAATCCAGAGAACTGTAAAGACTTTTTAATAAAAAAAACCTACTCCACCACCTCTTCCATCTCTGTCATGTCGTATAAGTCTATACCCAGGAACCCAAAAAAATGAGCTGTCATGACTTGAGGTTAACCAGGTTTCGGACAAACCAAGAATATCAAACTGAAAATTATCTATATAATTAGTCAGTTCATCAAAGCCATTATTCAAAGAAACCGCCTGCTTGAGCTTTATTATGTCTGGGGCCCTCTCCTACATGTCGGTAATTACCCCCACCCTCAGGCGCGCGCAGCTCCACACATTCATTCGGGCGTTTAAATAAATTAACTTTACAATTTAACATAACTAACAAAAATATACACAAACATAAAAACGGTTTCATTATGCTGTCCCTAACAATCTACGTAGTATATATATATATATATATATATATATATATATATATATATATATATATATATGTCGATGAAATGGTGAAGTAGTAATCCTTACCGTTACTGGTTTCGTTTTGTATAACTTTTTACGACCAAGAACCGCACAGAAATTGAAATTTCTGTTTCTATATATATATATATATATATATATATATATATATATATATATATATATATATCAGTATCACTTTACAATTATTAAGATCAAGTAATGTCACCCAAAACCAACCTAGACATTATGATACTGATACTATAGGTGCCTTAAATATAATAGATTTAAAAATGAAGCTCTGTTTTCCAAGTTAAAATAAATGCTCTTGAAAATGCTTTTAATCAAAAGCGAAACGTCGAGCGAAATATAACCACTATTGTTTCAATGCATAAACCTAGACCCAAGAAATATTTTCGAAGTAATTATATATATATATATATATATATATATATATATATATATATAAATATATATATATATATATATATATATATATATATATATATATATATATATATATATATATATATATATATATATATATATATATATATATATATATATATATATATATAAAAATACTCGATTAGTCTAATATCATTTACAACATATCATGTAAATTGCTTTTCCAATGTGCGTAACATAAAATTTAAGTATTAAATGTTGGTTTTAAATTTGTGTCCTTAAATATGTGTGTTTTGTCAAAACTAACCATTTTATTTTACCAAAAAGTAGCAGTTTCTAGTATGTATATAATGTTTTTTTCCTGTGTTTAAAAAATACTTTTTTGGAGATCAAGCAAACTAAAATAAAGTCTTGAGAAACCTCAACACAATGAGCAAAACGTTGACTTGATATGAAACATTGTGTTTTACTATTAACCTAGGCCTAAGAAAATAAGGTTTCGAAATATAAATATAAGGTTAAAGAAAAATTCCCGATTTATAAATTATAAATAGAAGGATTTTTTTACTTAGATGTAAGCATACCAATGTAACACCAAAGTTTTTGAATTTTAATTTACCACACATTAAGTGTACAGGTACGTACCTTGCAAATAAGTTTAATGAATTAATTATAGGTACTAAGCAAAAAATTTTAAATCTGACTATAACCGAGTCGACCAAAAATATAAAGGAACTAAATAACCAGATTCAAAATCAATCAAATATGCTAAATCACTTTTGCCTGAAAACACAGTTAACGATTTTTTAACATTTGAGTTGATAAATTATGAAAACAAATTTAATTTTACCAAAAATTTTATTCTAAATTCTAAATAAATTCTCGAAATTTTTATCTCATCTGACACTGAAATACCAAATGATGTGGCTGAAATTCTTGCTCTAGGTCCCAATTTCTATATAATAATAATAATAATAATAATAATAATAAGACGTTTATTAGTACCTTCACAATAATTTGAAATAGTGTAATTTACAAAAATAAAATGTATGCACTAATAGGCCTTTAAATCAGCTTTCCTAATAAGAAAAAATTAGGAGCTGTTGAGGCCTCTAATATCTATATTATTAGATTAAATCTAAAAAACATTCCAATAAGACTTAAAATATATTTTGTTATCTAAACCTATAATAAGTACTTCAAATATATATTTTATTGTATCTACCCAAAAGAACTATATAAAAAAGGAACAAAAGTTGAGAATAAGAGATAATAAAAGAAAGAGAGACAGAGAGTAAGACAGAGAGGGGGAGGGGGGAGGGGTATAGAAATATTAAACTATGAACACTATGACTTTTATTTTATCGGTTAAATAGTAGAGCGTGTTTAAGTTTTTTCTTAAAATTATTAAGGCTAACTGAGAAATCGGGAGCGTATTTATTCATGAGCGATGCAGCAAAGTATGAGAAGGATCTTTTAAAGAGTTCTTTGCGATGCTGAGGAATACGTATCATTGCCCCACGTCGAATATTCAGATTGTGAACTGCTGTACGAAAAGTGAGTTTTGTAAATAGGTATTGTGGTCGTCTATATTTAATAACTTTGAATACAAAGCACGACGAGTGTAATATACGTCTGTCACGCATATTTAACCACCCCAGTTCTCTAAGTTTGTAAGAAATTCTTTCCCGTCGTCGAATCCCAAATATGTAACGTATACACGAATTCTGTACTTTTTGAATTCGTCGGATGTCCACACTGTCCAAACATGTACCGTAAATGTTATCACAAAAATTAAAAAGTGATAAAATAAGGGATTCACACAGCATCACTTTAACCTCCTTACTTAAGACATGCCGCAATGAAAAAATCCTTTTAAGGGTAGCATATGCAAGTTTTAATTTTGCAGTTATATGTGACTTAAATCTGAGCTTGCTATCGATTATGAGACCTAAATTTCGGGCGTCGTCCTTAAACGGAATATTGGTACCGGATAATTTCAGATCTAGATGATTTGTAATGGAATCTCTAGTTGCGTCACTGCAGAAAAGCATAGCTACGGTTTTGTTGGGATTAAGTTTTAGAAGATGTTCATGTGAAATATGATATATGGATTCAAGGTCCGCGTTAATTTTAATACTAGCATTTACAGCTTCATGCTGGTAGAATGAAAAATAGATTTGGGTATCGTCTGCGTATAAGTGATGGTCACAGTATTTCAGCCGCCTTACAAATGTTGACGTATAAATCGAATAGAGAAGCGGCCCCAGGATGCTACCTTGAGGAACACCTCCAGTTACGCTAAGCGTCCTAGATTGCTTCCCCCCAATTTCCACTTGCTGGACCCTATCCTCGAGAAATGACTTAATAAGGCCAATAGCGTGTGGCGAGAAACCAGCGTAGTTTAAAATAGCTAAAAGCGTTTGGTGGTGCAGCATGTCGAAAGCTTTTGAATAATCTAGCATCACCAATACAGTAGCTTTACCGTCATCTAGAGCTTTAAAAATGTCATCAGTCACAGCGGCCAGTGTCGTTGAGCAACTATATCCACGTCTAAAACCCGACTGCCTCTCGGGGATCAACTGGTTAGTATTTAAGAAATATTGCATCTGCCTGTCAAGTACTTTTTCTAAAATTTTAGACAATACAGGTAAAATAGAAATCGATCTTAAATCCCCAAAGTTAGTAGGACATTTTATTTTTGGTAAGGGAATAACTTTTGCTTTTTTCCATTCTAACGGAAAATACGAATATTTTATACATACGTTGATAATGTGTCTAATAAAGGGTATAAGAAAAGGGCAACATATAATAATTAGTGTTATATTTAGTTTATCGAGACGAATAGCTTTTGATTTTATATTTTTTAGAATTTCTAATATCTGATTATTATCAACGGGAGTAAAGTTAAAAATTTCGTTTGTCATTTTGTTCGTATTATAATAAGAAATTAATTCGGCATTAGGTGTGCTATTCGAGTTTATAGAATCTAAGAAGTATTTGTTTATTTTTTCTGGATCGTTTAATGTATCTGGTAAGTCATTTTGTTTGATTTTTGAAACGTTTAGTTTTTTAAGTTCTTGCCACTTTTCCCTTTGAGTAGTATTCTGAAATTTAAAATTTAAATATGCCTTCTTTTCTGCTCTTATTGCGTTAGTGGTTAAGTTACGTAACTGTTTGTAGTATTCCCTGTCTTCTTGCCTCTTTGTTTTACGAAATTTATTTAGTGCCTTGTTGCGTAGTTTTTGCATTAATCTGATGTTATCCGTAACCCACGGCATGTACGGTTTGGTTTTTCCTCTTACCCTTCTAACAGGGGCATGTTTATCAAAAAGATGGTTAATATTATTCGTTAAAAAAGATACCTTTTGATCTATGTCATTTAAGCTATATAAATCATGCCAAGGGATCATCTCAAGGTCGTTCTGAAACAGTGAATAATTAATATTACGCAATGATCTATAAGTAAAGGAAGTACTAGGCTTTGCAATATTATTTGTTAACTCGGTTTTACAACACACCAGCATGTGATCAGATACCTGTACGTCTACAATATCAACATCGAAAATTTTATTTGAGTTTGTAAAAATTAAGTCTATAAGAGAGTATCCAGTATTGGAGAGGCGTGTCGGTGCATTTATTATTTGTCTTAATTCAAATGTCTCTGCAAGATGTAAAAGTGCCTGTGTATTGTTTGACTTTAAATCGTACATATTAGTATTAAAATCTCCCATACAAAATATTAAGTCGCTATCTGTAAAATAATTCGTTAACGTATCTTCTAGGTGATTGAGAAATTCATTAAAATCTGTATTGGGTGGTCTGTAAATGTTACCAATTATAATAGAATGACTCAAACAGTTAATTTTTATCCATATCTGCTCTAAATAATTAGTAGTTTCTTGTACTAGAATCGAAAAAGTTAACTTTTTATTCACGTAAATGCCTACGCCACCCCATCTCGTAGAACGATCCTGCCTTAAAAATGTGTAGTTAGCTATTTCAGTTTCAAATGTGTCAATGTTTTGGTTAAGCCAGCTCTCAGAAACCCCAAACACATCATATTTTGCATTATTTACATGATTCGACAAGGATTCAAAGTTATTAAGAAGGGATCTTACGTTCAAATGTGCTAAGGAAAGCATATTTGAAAAGAAAGAGGAATGAAACAAGGTAGAACAAAAGAAAAAGACAGAAGTGGAAAAAGATATTAGAAGGAGAGTATATAGAAGTTATCTCAACTTTTGTCCTAACCAATTAAATTAAATTAAATCTTATATAGGTAGTAAATTTTCACCTTTAAAAAGCGATAAAAAAAAAAAAGTAAAAAGAGAAAAAAAAAAGTCAAAGACATAGTACAGCAGTGGAAAGCTAGCACAATTATGAGATAAATAAACATGTAATATTAATATTTATTAACAATAACAATACCATCGTTATGGCAAAAAAAAAAAAAAAATATCTAATATAAACCCAAAAATAAAGGTAGTTAATATTCGTACTATATAACCATTAAAAATTAGCGGGGGAGACATGGTTGTCTAAACGTTTATCCTAGCCGATGACATTAAAAATAAATAATTTTTTTTTTCTTTATTCCAAATTTACACCTCTAGAAAAAAAAAATACATACTATAAATCCAAAAGAAGTAACGAAAGATTACATTACACCCTACCAAACCAAAGAAGAACTAGTTAAATTTGACCATTAAGTATTTAAATGTTATGATTTCAATTCGGCACAATCCTTTCTGAATAAAAGAGGTAAAACAATTACGAACTCTTATACATGTTTATATTTAATAATTAATAGATCTTTGTTAATAATCATGGGATCCGCAGTATTTTGCCAAATGAAAAAAAATTAAGAAATGGGGTGAGAAGTTGCATACAGTACTTGCCCCTATTTATTTGGTTTGATTTTATCCAATAGGAAATGAAAAACAGTTACCTATTACTGATTATATCACCAGTGTTGAAAGTATCATTCACGACAAACCAAATAAAATTAAGGATTCAATCCGCGCATAGTAAATGTTGTCACAAATCCCAAAATAAAAATTAGTCACAAAAATATTAAACAAACAAAATTTCAAACTCAAACTCAATTCCAAAAACAAAACACTTTGTTAAAAATAACCCCCAAATTAAAATACTCAATAAATCAAATAAAACAGTTGTAATGAATTCAAACGATTATGAAAATAAAATGATTGAACTACTCAGTGACACAAATACGTATAAAAAAAATAAAAAACGATGTCACAAATATATTTCAAAACAAAAATAATACGTTAATAAAAAAAATTTAAGCAAAAAACTTATCACGGAAAATGAAGCTAAAAACTTAATGATACATAATGCTGTTGCCCATAAATTTTATGGTTTACCTAAACTACATAAAACAGGCATACCTCTGAGACCAATTGTTTCTTGTCTACACTCTCCATTTTACAAACTCTCATAATATTTGTCGGATTGCTTGTAGAAAATTTAGGGAAAAAATGATTATTTTATATAAGATTTTTTTGCTCTTAAACAATTTATTGATACAATTAATATTCCACATAATTACAAGCTTGTATCGCTTGATGTAGTTTCGTTATATACGAACATTTGAGACGAATTAGTTCCTCAAATAATCACAGAGAGATGGGACACATTAAAAGAACATACAACACTGGAGTTAAAAGATTTTATAGAGGCTGTAAACACCACATTGTGCGTATCATAAATTTTATGGTACGCACCGTGGAAAAGCAATTTACATGTTGTGTTATAAATGATATTAGACTAATTAAGTTTGGCGTGTTTCGGTTATCAATTTTGTTTTAGTAATAAAAACTAGCTTAAACTTAGCTAGCTGTGAAGGAAATAATATTTTAATAGATATACAGAGGCAAGTTTATTTTCTATTTAAAATATATACAGGAAAAATAAGATTTTTCAATTTTAAATGCTCTCTGATTGTTTAATTAGGTTGAAATATATTTGGCTTAAATTACAAATATCTTTTTTATCATTAACTGCTTCATTCTCCTTTTTTATTTCTATCATTTCTTTAAATGTCAATATACAATAATTCTTATCTTGTGCTAAAATCTCGGTTGCACTGAAATTAAACTCATGTTTTGTTGTTTTTTCATGCTTGTGAATGGCAGTAGAGGCATTTTTAGTATACTTGTGGCCTTTAATCCTATTTTCTAAACATTGTGTTGTCATTCCGATATATTTTTTAGAACAATTCAAACACGGAATTGAATAAACTAAGTTTGATTTCTTTTTCTGTGGCACTCTACTTTTTAATGGGGTATAAAGAGAATTTAATAAATTATAGACTCTGTGACAAACAGTTATGTTATGTTTTGAGAGAATAGATTTCAATTTTTCTGATAAAATATGTGTGTAAGGTACTGTCACGTACTTAGGATTCTACTCTAGTATTTACATTGGTACATTTAGTTTTTAAGTTGTTTTGTGCTAGATTTCTAATTAACGTTAAATCTAAAAAATTAAGTTTATTATTTTCTTCAATTTCCATTGTGAATTGTAATTTAGGGTGGAAATTATTAAAAACATTCAGTAGTTTATTTATTTTGTCTTCTGGAATAGCAGTTAAACAATCATCAACGAACCTTTTCAAAAAAAATATATTAAAATCCTGTTTCTCCGTTACAGTTTCTTCCAGATACTATTGTAGAAGAAATTGGAGAACCCATTGCACAACCATTTAACTGTTGATAAAATCTTTCTTAATATTGAATATAATTATTATTTAATGTGGTGTTTACAGCCTCTATAAAATCTTTTAACTCGAGTGTTGTATGTTCTTTTAATGTGTCCCATCTCTCTGTTATTATTTGAGGAAGTAATTCGTTTGGAATGTTGGTATATAACGAAACTACATCAAGCGATACAAGCTTGTAATTATGAGGAATATTAATTGTATCTATAAATTGTTTAAAAGCAAAAGAATCTTTTATAAAATAATCATTTTTTCCGCAAATTTTCGCAAGCAATCCGATAAATATTGTGAGAGTTTGTAGAATGGAGAGTGTAGACAAGAAACAATTGGTCTCAGTGGTATGCGTGTTTTATGTAGTTTAAGTAAACCATACGTTTTAGGGGCAACAGCATTATGTATCATTAAGTTTTTAGCTTCATTTTCCGTAATACGTTTTTTGCTTAATATTTTTTTTTTATTAACGTATTATTTTTGTTTTAAAATATATTTGTGACATGGTTTTTTATTTTTTTATACGTATTTGTGTTACTAAGTAGCTCAATAATTTTATTTCCATAATCATTTGAATTCATTACGATTGTTTTGTTTGATTTATCTGGTCTGAGTATTTTAATTTGGGGGTTATTTTTAACAAAGTGTTTTGTTTTTGTAATTTGTTTTTGGATTTTAGTTTGAAATTTTGTTTGTTTAATATTTTTGTGACTAAAAATTGATAACCGAAACACTCCAAACTCGCTTAGTCTAATATGATTTACAACACAACATGTAAATTGGTTTTCCAAGGTGCGTACCATAAAATTAAGTATTAAATTATTGTTTTAAATTTGTGTCCTTAAATATGTGTGTTTTGTCAAAACTAAACATTTTATTTTACCAAAAAGTAGCATATGTAATATATATATATATATATATATATATATATATATATATATATATATATATATATATATATATATATATATATATATATATATATATATATATATATATATATATATATATATATATATATATATATATATATATTTTTTTTTGCACAATGCACTAAAAAAATAATTTATTTAAATAAGATCGATTTTTTCATAAAAAATTAAAAGAATAAATGAGGTCAAATTGTAGTTAATCCTAAAATAATAATGATAATTTAAAGGATTTAGATGGTTCACTGCATTCTAGATTTAAAAATGAAATTTATTTTTTCTGGCGTATTTGACAAATACATTGTATATACAATTGTTCATTTGGGAAGGTATCCAAGTGTGATCAATGTCGATCACACTACTTGTATATTTGACAAAGATTTGAACGCCTTTACAAATCACCCTTGTGTGGTGCAGTGGCGGCTCGCGGGTGAAAAAGTAAGTGAAGTGCAAATGAAGCAAGAAAATATCGCAACAATTTTTTTCCAGAATTTTTTTTATATGTGGAAAGGGTAAAATATTTTTTTACGACTTACCTAAATTTTGTATACTAAATCATTTCTCCTATCCTTCATAGGAGCACGACAATGGACAAATACAGCCTGCGGCGCTATTTCCTTTTTTTTTGTGAAGGTCATTTAGATGGCCAGACATCACACTTGCGCCATCGTAACATTGCCCTATTAACTTAAGTTTATAGTCAAATTGGTCCAAAATTTGATTCTATAGAGAATATAAATTCTCCGACGTTCTATCGGAGCTGACATTATAAAATCCTACGAATCTCTCGACTACTGAACCTTCTGAATTAACGTATCTTAAAATTATGGAGCACTCGAAGGTTTGCGTAATATCAGTGATGTCATCCACTTGCACAGAAAAAAACTGTGTATTCATTATTTAATTTTTTACATGAGCATTTAAATAATCAGAAATGCATTCAACTATTTCGTTTTGAATAATTTTCGAGTCACCAGTAAAAACATTTTTAATTTTTTCGTGATGATCTTTTAGTTCTTGGGAACATCTCAATATTATTAAACCTAAAAGCTTTTTAAAATTCCCCCTATTTATTGACTCGCTGCTCTCATCATAGCCGCGAAAGACTAAATTTGGTTTTGTAAGGTACAAAACTGCGTCAATTACCAAGCACATAAATAATCTATTTAATCTGACGTTTTCGTTAACCTGTATTTTATATAGTTTAGCACTTTCTTTTAAAGTGCCAGCTATAGCGCTTTGATATTTTACAAATGTTTTTAGCATTAATTCGCATTTTAAATGCTCCGCCGAGTCTTCATGTTTATGTAAAGACCTTCATATATTTAACATAGTACATACCTGCAAATCCTTCCTTATTCCACACTGAATATTTATTGGAAACTAGTAAACAAAGCCAGCAAAACAATTTTTGTAATATTTGACTACTATATAATCATTTAGACGCCGAAAACCAGGATGACGATTAAAACTCTGATCTTGTTCCTTCCATCGATTAAATGGAGTTTCCAACAAAATGCAAACCACATCCGTGATCAGATTCATCAGTAATGTAAATTAATAAACCTGACATCAAATAAAGTTGTAGCAACACCATAAATCAATATAACACAAAACAGTGAAGCAAACTGCAAAGGAAATAACCGGTTGCAGCGAAATCTGCGAAAATAAAAGTAAAAACCACCCCAAACTGAACGACACGTGGATGTAGTGTACTGCGTTAGCAATTCACCGAGAACGTTGTATGGCGCTGGTTAACATTATTCTTCAATGTACTCGACGTCATCCCTTGCGCGTTGTCATGGAAACGTAGTAGGAAAATCGTAAACTAAATATAGCACTTCCAGCAAAGGCGAAGCGGTTTGCGCCACTGTTATGGTTGTTGTAATTATTATTCGAGTATTATGTATTCGAGATGTACAGTTTATTTTTTGCCAATTAGGTGAATAAATAAATGTAAAAACTTAAATTTTAAGAGATATATAATAAATATAGTTAGATGTTTGCTTGTTTATTTTTCCTGGTGAAGTAGCACTTCACCTACTTCACCTGAATAGCTGCCACTGGTGTGGTGTGGACTTGCCAATGACACAGGGACGCTTTAACTTTTGCCATATTTATCGACAACTGATGGCAAATAAAGAAATGACGAATATTTGTACAAGTAGACCATTATTTGTCAAAAATAACAGTCGTTTGAGTCCACATTTAGATTAATTGTTTCCACCATCCATAGCCATCTATAAATATTCTAATTATTTTGATCAAACTTTTAAATTAATTTTGAGATTCCGGCTAAATTATTAATTGAAAGTAGGCGTTATGCATTTAATGTTGACAAACAATTTGGAATCTATCTATAACGTAGTGTTTTTAGTTGAATTTTTAATTATTTTACTAAGCCGCCATTTTGTTTCGCCATCTTGGATTCGTACCAAAGTTCTACCAGTTGATTCCTACGTAATACTTGATTTTTACCCAAAATTTGAGACGAATTGAATAAACAGTTTTTTAGTAATAATTTTTTTGCATTTCATTAGGCCGCCATTTCGTTTCGAAGGGTAATTTTTCACGATTACAATACTTCCCTTTTGCGAGGGAAGTAAAACCTGGTTTAATTAGGCACAATTTATTTTTACATGTTGAAGCCCTCATAAAAATTAAAATATTGAATATATTTGTCAAGTTATACTTTCTCCTAAACTTTTAGCGACAATTTAAAGAATTTAGGTGGTTCATGTCACATGTCAAAAAATCACAATTAAGGGTGGCTTTACTGAGAATTTTGTCCTACATTTAAAAACTCTAACATCCGTATTCACTTAAGAGGTTTAAATTTAGACCAGGTCTAACTAGACCGTTGTATGTTTAAGATGACATTTTTGACAATTAAACAAATAATTTTTCTAAATGTCACAATTACAAAAGGCAGTGACAAGCGAAACATAACTGGCGAACTAAGAGTTTTAAGTACCATGGCAACTAGAGCTGGTCTAACTCTTAAACCTTTGTAGTGAATACGGGGTAAATGTCTTATAAGGCAGTTTATTTAAAATCAAAATTTTTAGCCAAAAAGTTTCGATTTTTAGTGTTTATAAATACTAGACTTTAACGCGATTGGCCATATTTTAGAAAAACCGGTATATTTT
The DNA here is from genome assembly GCA_030620095.1 of Kuschelorhynchus macadamiae. Taxonomy (NCBI): domain Eukaryota; kingdom Metazoa; phylum Arthropoda; class Insecta; order Coleoptera; family Curculionidae; genus Kuschelorhynchus; species Kuschelorhynchus macadamiae. The sequence goes on from JAUTXW010001351.1 coordinate 1,336,079, forward strand.
TCTCGTTTTCAGGGGGCTGTTTCATTTTTATGGGCTATTTTATATAATATGTATATATCATAAACAAATCGGTTTGATCGTTCTCAAGTTATCGTTTGACAAAATGTAATTTACATACAAACACATTCGTACAGACATCATATTTTTTTCTCTAGAAATATGTTTTATCTATTCTAGGGACTCTAAAACCTCGACTAAAACCAACTTATATCTATTTTTCGAAAATTTTCGCGACAACAGTAATTTCCCTGCATAAGTTATATATCGATAACATAACATACCCGGTGTTAGGTATACGAAAAAGTACTTGTGTTTATGTTCTTACTACACCAAACTTAATTGCAATCTAATAATTCTATTTAAACATACATGGAAAAACAATTTAACCATCTGCATCTTAAAAGTTACGACTTTCGAGACCCTTTCCAACTTATTTCCATTTTTCTATGCCAAGGAATCACACATCAAGGGTTAGCCATATTTTTTGAAAGACCCTGTATGTCTAGCTGTATGTGTTTTTCAGGATAAGAATCCCTAAATAAAGAATTCACACTCTGCCTTCGCCTTAACCATACGTAACCCACTACTTTCTACTTTCCGGAAAAATTAATAAAATTATCTTTCTCGATATTTTCAATTACAACCCCTAACCACACTCAAGAAACAACACAAATATTTTTGTCCTCAACGTCAATATAAACCTATACGATATTTTCAATTAAGCCTCCGCAGACCATCTAGATCTAATTCCGCCCTTTTTCCTTAAAAATTAATATAGATATGTTCAGATTGAGAACATAACATTTTTTCCAATTTAAACCCCACCCCTAACCTATCCTGCTCTATTTGAAGAAATTAATACAAATATTTATCTCATCCGACATTTTCAGTTAATCCTCTCGGAACCCCTCGGTCCTATCCCGCCCATTTTTAAGAGAAGTATCCTGATCTTTCATATTTTCTTCCGCCCACGTTTGTAATGCCCTACTTTCCCAAAAAAATAATACAAATATTTATCTTAGTCAGTATTTTTAATTAAACTTCCCCACTAATTTTAAGCTCACCTCGTCCACAATTACGTTAAATAAATACAGTTTTTTATATATATATATATATATATATATATATATATATATATATATATATCTATAGAGAGTATGGAGGGATGACTTGTGCCAACCTATTACTTAGGCCTCTCAGGTGGGCCCATTGTAACTTCAGAGTTTTTCTCATCGAGCCAGCCAACAGCACCATAACGGCCGAGCACCCTCCGATTGTGGCCATTTCTGAACATCTTTCTCCCATAATGGATTCTCTGGTATTCACAAGAGCTGAGCAGTAACAAAGAACATCTTAAGCAATCTTGGATCCGGGAGGACACCCAAAGTGTGATGGTGTTTGTTTAGCTTACACTGCATTCATACTAGTTTTTTAAGATTTCCTCGAGAGAGCCCGAGGAGGTACTCTGTTCGAGCGGCCTCAGGGCCACGAATTGTCGCACCTGAGTGTCTAAAGCTCTGTCTCTCCCATCTCTCTTAGAATCTTTGTTGACTGTGCGTTTATCTTAAGATTGGTCGCCTAAGAGGACAGCGGCGCGAAGGGTTCAGGGCCGCATGGTTTGCCCTTTGCTCCGTTACGCGCCAACCTATCTGCTTTTTTATTTTTTTCGATTTCACTATGTCCCTTAATCCAGGACAATGTGACCGTATTCCTCTGGGAAACTGTCTCCAGCATCTGGTGACACTCAAGAATCAGTTTGGATGTAATTTTGTTATATATATATTTATATATATATATATATATATATATATATATATATATATATATATATTTTATAATATCTGGTGCGGTGCGTTTGTCAAATAAAATATTTAGTTTCATTACAATTTTTCTCATACCATACCTAATATTATTTCATACCAAACGTATCATACCTGATATTAAATTATCACTAAGGCGTGCCTCTATATAATGAGGCTGCAAAAGTCCTTAAAAAAAACTTATGTTAAGAATTAGCACTAAAAATATTTTTGTCGGGACTAAAAGAACCTTTAAGTACTAATATAAGATGCATAAGGCCACAGACACTTGCCGAAGCATTGCAATTTGTAAATCAGAAATATAACAATCAATATTTCCAAAATAAATTACAAAATATACGTAAACAACCAATTCAAAATTTAAGACAAAATAATAACCCTAATATGTTGCAAACAAATTATAATAATCATAATTTCAATAATAATCCACCGAATGACAATTTTAGGAGGCAAAATTATTTTCCTTTTGCTCAACCAATAAATATTCAATCTCGAATTAAACAATCAGCTCAAAGATTCCTTACGAAGTATTCGGAAAATCATAAAATCAAAATGTTTTTAGGTCTAACCAAAATAACATTTTACGCAAGCCTACACCAATGAGTATTTCGACTAGACAAACTAGTAATAATTTTAGAAGTTTACCTACTAGTTCTCAAAATTTTGCTATGCCGTCTACTTCAAGACAAAACTACTTTGCGCAAACACAACCTCGTAATATTGTCTATTGTCTGTTTATAATACCGAACTAGGACAATGTAATCATAATGAAAATGACGAATACAAAAAATATCAATTGTATGAAAACGAAAATTTTGACGTACCTAAGCCAAAATTTCCATAACCCCGAAAATTACTGTACACAAGACTTTGAGTGCTTAGAATACTCAAACGAAAATAATTCTGCAAATGAAAATTTTCAGAAATGGCTCGTCAAGATGACGAAACTTAAAACCACAAATAATATGTGTAAATAGTTTAATACTAAGTAAACTACCATATAATTCTCCCTGAATACAATCTAAAATTTCTAATAGACAGTGTTCATCTAGATCATTCATTAATTCTAATTTAGCTAATAAATATTACTGTAAAAATATTAAAGACCCATTTATTGTGTCAAGAGGAAATCAAGTTTCTGCTCATAAGCGCAGTATAATAATCTCCTCATTAAATATATTTAAATTACCTAAACCAATATTTTTAAAATTCTTTTTATTTAAATTTCTGGGTACATTCGATGGACTAATCGGTCTTGGTAACCTTGAGAAATTAAAATATAGATTTTGAAAAAGGTTATTCAAACACATCGTTCATAAAAATTAAATTACTCTATTTACACACTAAAAGAAACATTGATTTATGTTTCTCTAACAATTTCTTCACGAACAGAAGAAATAATTTTTAATTAAGGTAAAAACCTTAATTAAAAATGGTGAAATAATTATATCATATCAAAAAATAGGAAATTGCGAAATTCCTGAATGCCTTACAATTTCAGAAAATGGCACAGCCATATCAACAATTTTAAATATTTCAACACACCAAAATTGGTTTAGACCTTTCTGAACTACTACATGTCGAACAATTTGACTGAAAAAATATACGTATACGTATTGACTTAAACAATTATGACCACTACTGTGAAAATACCAAAAAAAACTATTCCCAAATTTAATTCGTACAGAGCATATGCATTGTGAGAAAAAAAAGAAACTTATCGAACTATGTAGGGAACATTCTGACATATTTTATAGTAAATCTGAACCCCTAACTTTTACTAATGAAATAAAACATGAAATCAAAACATTTGACGAATTTTTCGAATATATGGGTGCAGTCTATTTAGACGACATATTTATACACTCTACATCTCTACAAGAACATATCGAAAAACTACCCAGTGTATTTCCAATTTCACCATTTTCAAAATACAACTAGACAAAACAGTTTCTTTGAAAATAAGTAGCCTATCTAGGACATATCGTTACCCTTTCGGGAGTAAAACTAAATCCTGATAAGGTAAAAGCTACAAAAAATTACCCTATCCCAAAAACAACAAAAAAAATTAAAGGATTCTTAGGTTTATTAGGATAATATAGGAACTGTACTAACAAGTTCGCTAGTTCAGTTAAGAACTTAAACTCCTGAGGACATACTAGGGAGAATCTACTATTTTCGTTAGGTGATCTTGTCAAAATCTTAAAATAAGTAAAATTTTTACACTTTTATCATACAAAATAAACATAAAAAAAAATTACACTTTTATTATATTATAAAATTAAACATTAAAAACAGTATAAGAAAGAACGAAACTTATATTTAACATAATACACAGATTTTTCATATATTAACAAACAGACCTAAATAAGTACATGAATAGTTTTACATAAGTAGTAAGTGATCTATTTACTTCTCCATCATTTAAGGATTCGATAAGGCCATAATAACCCTTCATTATAAGAAACCGTTTTAATTTTTCTTTAAGTACTGAGTGTGAGTCATTCCTGAATCTAACGGGTAATTTGTTCCAAATCTTTAAAATGTTGTACTTTGTGTTTCTCTGTTTGAAGCTAAAGTTAGCTTTTTTATCTTTTAGATTTTTTTTGTACCTGGTGCCAGGATCATGCTGACCTCTTATTCTGCAAATATGTGTTTTTTTGCCAGTATAAAATTGACACACTCCAAAAGGCAGTATAAAGTTAAAAATTTCTTACACGCGAAGACATTTCTACAACTTTGTCGTCTATCCACGTTGAAAACAATCCTTAAACATCTCTTCTAATTTGTGAAGACCCTGCCTGCCTCAGTGGAATTAGCCCAAAAAATTATTCCGTATCTGAGACGAGACTGGACATAGGCATGATATGCCAAAAGGGGAGCATCCCCACCCACTGTATTCTGCAATACTCTCAGTGCAAAACAATATCGGCTCATGCTTGTTGCAACCTTGTCAACATGGGCCCTCCAATCTAATCTTTGGTTCAGGAGTATGCCCAAGAAAGACACTGAATCCAGAGCCGTTACAATAGTGTCCCCACAGTTGAAAGATAAAGGTTTGTTGGGGGGCCTGAATTTAAAGTTTATAATTTGGGTTTTCGATACGTTTAGCATGAGATTGTTTGCTGTGAACCACTTATTTAGTGTATCTATGCTCTGAATGATTTTTTCTCTGCATGTTATTATTTTCATGCTCATTAGTTTCGCTGCAGATTAGAGAGGTATCATCAGCATATCAAATAATTTCAGATTTAAAATGACTGGGATCGTTGACATAAATAATATACAGTAGAGGACCCAGAATTGACCCCTGGGGAACCCCTCTTTTAACCAGGCCAGAAATTGATCTTACTGTGGTGCCATCCTCTTTTTGCTCGACTACACTTTGTCTCCTCCCAGCGAGGTATGATTCTAAAAGCTTCAGAGCCACTGCTCTATTTCCACATATGTCTTGCCAGGCTTGATAAATTGCCGTTATTGTGGACTTGCCCTTCCTTTGTCAATATGTGAAATGCATAGCGGGAGAGTAGAGATGGAGGGTAAAAAAGAAGGGGGTACAATAAAAACATGATATTGCGTATAGTTTTCGGGGTTCTTATGGACATCAAAATCAATTTTATTATTCACTTTAATAGCAAAACATGTTTAAGCCAAACTTATTCTTAATTAATTAAACAAACAGAATATTATGAATTAAGTGCTTTGATGTCTAACACCACGAGTATAATGTCTGTTTACTGCCTATATTAGTTATAGTCCAATTTTCATAATGGAATAAAATATTATTTTTCACTGTTTAGTGCATTCATTAGTTGGGTATTTTTTTAGAAGTTTTTTGTAAAGATCAGTTTGAACGTTTGCGATGAAAATTATCATTGTATATACTGGAATTCTGGACATACCGCACTTCATCAATTTTCAAATATAATATTTTTTTTACAAAATTCCGCATATTCGAAATATTTGTGAATTTTCATTAAATCTTGAGCATTTAGGTTATCATCATCACCAGCAAAATATCTTGAGCAAGCTTCTGACATAAGAAACTCTTCAAGCACTTCGATCACTAGTTTTTCCATCACACTTTCTTAGACTAAACATTCTTGAGATATTGACAGGTAAAAATTTCTTTCAGCTTCTGCCACTGGTATTTCTTTCAAAATTGTTGAATTTTGAACAATTTTTTTTTAAACTTATGACCTCACTATAAAAGCCTAACTTTATCAACTCACGCACAAATCCTAACAAATCAAAATGTTTTAAATAGTCAACACAGAATGGAACTGCCTGTGAATAATCTTCTGAAATATTGGAATAAAATTAATTATTCTCATTTGATGCTCATTAACTTCATATAGTAATATGCTAAAGGTGCTACGCATTTCTTGAATTGTTGATGTTAATTCGTTATTTTCAGTATTAAATGCCATTATATTTAATGTTTCGGCTAGGCTTCTATTTTAACAGAGGGGATAACCTTCTGCGGCGAAGCTAAGTTAAGGATTAAATAATTTTCAGTATTAGGGAAGAGGAGGAGAGGTAGATGCATCATGAAAAGGAGGAAGGGCTTCTCCCCTTAAATACCTACTATTCGTGACATCATTTTTAAAAAAAAATGTCATTCGCCAGATTGCCTTGCGTCACATTTTCAAACCAATCGTCAAAATTTTCTCTCTTGTGTACCTGTATACCACTTTTACTTTCAATATGTAGCAACGGCAAGTTCTTAAAGTAGTGGTTTTTTGTTTCCTTTCTAAGAAATAGAAAAGTTCATTGTCAAGGGCAGTAAGTGCAAGAGGCCAACAAAATTGATAAAAAACGGAGAAATGCTTCAAATTTAAATCTGAAAATTAAAAAAAAATTATAAGAATTGACTCGTCATAGATCGTTTTTTCTTCTAGTTTTTTGATTTTAGGTAATTAAATATTACTCTCTTATTGTAATTTAATATTAAACTTTTAATGTTAATATTGTATCGTCTATTAAAAAAAATAGTTTTTTTTTATATATCAAGAGCGAAACAATACGGGACGAGACGAGAGAGGGCCTTCTCTCGTCTCCCGGAGTCCCGGCTATACTAGCAGAAATAATCTGATACACAAACTTTAATTTTGGATTAGCTAAAACGCACAATTATTTTGTCATACTCCTAACTGCTTAACAAACACCTTTAATGCGAATCTGTACGATTTTTCTCATCACTTTTTTTCTCGAAAAAATAGGTTGTTGGATAGCTCAGGGTGACTTACGCTCTCAAAGAGAATGTGCAAGAGCCCCGATACAGTTCTGTAGCTCATTAGAAAATATAGAAGAATACACAAAAATTCTCGAGTACAGTCAAGAGGTAAAAAAACTCCTCATTCCTAATCAGTAGTCTAACAGCATGCAGGTATCATGCAAAAGTAACTAATAGAGCAGAGGTAAAGAGTGTTAGTTTTTAACACTCTTTAGATATTTTACACACTTCTGAAAAATTATCGTAAAGTATTCCTAATTTTAAACTGTTGAGATTCAAAAAAAAATATTTTTGGTACAAACATATTTGTGACCACTTGGTATTTTTGAAACAAATACGTTTGCTTTTTGTAATCTCAGCAAGGCATGTTTAGTATTTAGGAATTCGAGTCCGCTTCGTTATCCCGATTAAGTCTCATTTCTTTAGTTTGTGTTTGAATTTTGATATTTAGCGGGAAATTTCCGATTGGATTGCAATGCAAACAGAAGCGAGGTTTAAAATATATTTGGAGCAGTGTTCGCTAAAGTGTCGACCTATTTGTCCGGCTTTTCGATTATTTTCGTTTGTTTTTAATCAGATTGTCGACTAATACCAAACCAAATTATTACTTACATTTGTATTGCGGTTATTACAAATCTAAAATGCTGGAATAAAATGGTGGCCTAGCGAAACTTAAAAAAAAATTCTAAAAATCTCCAACTTTTGCTAATTTCCTGAAAAGTTTGCACGAAAATCAAGAGTTACATAAGAATGAACTAGGAACATTTTGGTCTGAATATAAGATATCAAAACAAAATGGTGGCCCAATAAAATACTTATTAGATTGATTTTAAAACGGAAAATGGCGGTTAAATAATTTTTATTTCCCTCGTTAAAGTTTTCGTAAGAATGTAATCGTAAAAAACATCACCCTTCGAGATTTTTTCAGATTTTTACGGTTCAAGGTTTCTGAAATGCCGAAAAACATGTTTTCTCAATTCCGTCGGCGTGCCGTAAGTCTATCTGTTTGCGGCATAGCTAAAAAACTACTTACCCGATTCACTTCAAATTTTGGTGAATCTCATATGGAGATGAACTGGTAACATTTTGGTAACAAAATTTAAGTATTATGTAGCAATCAACTGGTAAAATTTTAATACGAATTCAAGATGGCGGAACAGCTTGGCGGCTTAATAACTTATTTAAAAATTCTACCCGAAAAAATAACTTAATGGACTGATTTTAAATTGTGTGCCAAAGCTAATTGTGTTAAAGGAATCATCTGATAAAACTGTGTTAATAATTCAAGAAGGCGGAATAAAATGGCTGTCAAATAAAATATTTTATAATCGTGAAAAAATTATCTTCTCAGGTTTTACATATTTTCAAGTTTCAGCGTCCCTAGATGCCAAAAAATATTTTTATCAACCGCGTCGGTCCCTCTGTCTGCAGTTCACGGCATAACTTAAAAACTATTCATCGGAGTGATTTCAAATTTTAGTCAAAAATTAAGGAGCATATGGGGATGACCTGGTAATTTTTTGGTAAAAATCTAATACGCCGAAATAGGATTGCGGCCGAGTGATCCTTAAAAAAATTATTACTAATAAACTAATTATTATAATTATATTATTAAATTTCCTCAAATTCTGCAGAATAGGAAAGAACTGGTAACACATTGGTATGAATGTAAGATAGCAAAACAAAATGGCGACTTAGTAAGATATTTAAAAAATCAGCCTGAAAAAACTACTCATTAGATTAATTTCAAATTGTGTGTAAGCATTAAGTGTGATATAAAGAAAAACTAGTAAAATTGTGGTGCGAATTCAACTTGACGTAACAAAATTGCGGTGTGCGTGTTAATGTAAAAACTACATGCTGAACTTATTTTAAATTATGTTCAAAAATCAAGCAGAAACTGTTAAAATATTGGAAGGAATCCAAAGGAATGATGGCACAAAATGGCGCCCAATAAAAATATTTGAAAATATTTTATATATGTATTACTAAATGACTATGTACTGAACTAAATTGGGCCACACTTCACTCTTCCTAACAAAAAGAAAGATTCAAAACGAAGGGAAGTTCCGGGTAAAGGAAAATTACCGATTTCTAAATTAGTCAAAGAACATAATTAATTTGTAAAAGTTATAATACATTTATTCACTGTTCCTTTCTTTGTTTTAGCACAGCTTACTAGAACACAGTAAGATAGAAATAAACAAAACCGGTATTTTAACTTTTCACATAGAAACAGAAATACTCCGCAGGACTTTTAAAATGGCGAGCGAGTTAAAGTAAATAAAAGACTGACGTATATAAGTACATTAATGAATCATCTCCTGTAAAAGCTCGGGTCTGTTGAATGTGCTAGATCATGTTAGTCGAGTAGCGAATGTTGATTTTCCTTAACTAAGACAATGTAAGTTTATGTAAGTATAATTAATTTTCTTGTAGTACACTAAAATATTATTTTAAATATCATTACGGTTTTCAGTTAAACACAACAAATTAGCTTTGATGATTTTTATTTTAACTAATTAGGGCTTATATTGCCTTTACCGAAAATATAGATAGATTTTAATTAGCCACACAGTTTCATTTTTTATTAAAAAAATACATTTTTACTGTTATATAGATGTTCAACCTGTGAACCTGTTATTACAGTTGACTAAAATATAAATCTGCTCTACCCAATCAGTATTAAAGTCTAAATATTGACAGCAATTGTAGTCGCTGCTTTGTAACAAACTGTTTCGTTCGTTACAAAGTTTGGTTTAGAATAAACAAAAAAAAAACAATTTAAATTAAAAATACTTTATGTTTTCTAGTTAATAGTACTGAACCCCAATTTGCTTGGGTTAATAATGTCAAAAATCAAATGCTTGGACTATCAGACACCGCGTGAAGGTACCAAAGTATTTTTATCGATCCGAATTCAACTAATTCGCCTATTCTCGCATGGCTGGAAATACCCGAAGGAATATTTAAGTTTGGATGATAACCGATGCATTTGAAAATTATTTCTTAAATAATCTTTATAATTTGAGTGATATACTATGATATGGTTTTTAAATTGATTCTTTTTAAGGTATATTACATGGATTTTGGTACTAGGAATAATGCATGCAACAATGGAAGAAATAATTTTTATTTGGCATCATGTTTCGGAGTGACATACAGGGATTCTTTTTGTATAGCCCGACTGAATAAAACCGAATGGGATGGCATTTTAGGACTCTTTGGATTTTTAGTTAATATTTAAACTTAGTCAACCTAGATGCTGCATTATATCCGATAAAATCCCTATTCAGTGATGTATAGATGCTTTCATAAGCTATAACATCTGGTAAGTTCTTTATCCAGTTGATATTTGCGAAAATTCCATTCTTGGGTGTAAAAATGTTGACACCATTTTGTTTCAGGCTTTTTTCTTTCTTCTTCCTAGTTTAAATTTAATATGGAAATTTCTTATATATATATATATATATATATATATATATATATATATATATATATTTTAATGTTTGCTGTTACGTTACTTATTAACGAATTTGTCAACTTCTGCACTAAGAAAGTTCATTGCGTTAGCACCGAGTGATCATTTTTTTCAGGACAAGTGCTCTGTGGCCGGTTCCAGGGTGTATTTTCCAAATTGATCTATATCTATTATATATTAGTATTTTTTACAAATCTAAATTTAAATATATTTTTCTAATTAAGCAGAACATGAAAATGCATGTATAAGAGGTACTGAATTTACAATACACATATGGATTGGCAATGATATAATAATTGTAGCTTTATTATTATTAATAACTTGTCAATATTTTGTATATTAGATTTTATGTTTTTCCTCTTAATATTAAATCTGTTTTATCTCCGAAAATTATATAAATTATACATTTAACTGACATCATTCCAGTTGAATGTGATAATTCGTATTTGAGTAAATTAAATATTAAAAAACATCAAAATTTTGAATCAAATTTGACTGGAAATATTTATTGGAATTGTGGGATAGAATTTTGATTACCTGGAGTTTTGAATTTTCCTCTGGTATCCTATATGAACTACTATAATTAAAATTTTCTTGACTTATTGGCTTAAATTTTAAAAATCCATCAGCTATCGACCAATTATAAATTGAGTTACATTGTTTGTACGATCTAAAAGGACTTCATATTTGCAGTTAACTTTCATCAAACTGATTAAAGATCAGCTGGAATAATGTTATCAACATAGAAATTTTGCGTAAGATTAACTATCGAATGATCATAAATTGGGTTACATTGCTTGGACGACCTGAAAGGACTTCATTTTTGCAATTAACTTTCATCAAACTGATTAACGATCAGCTGCTTACAAACTAAGATTTTGCTACCAATTAACTAATTATCTCTTCTAATATTTTTTTAGCTCTGATATAGCCTAAATCATTTGATTATTTTGCATACCTAATTTTCTTTTGGAGAAAACTGTTTTTCAATTTTACTTCATTAAATGGTTGATGATTATGCATATAAGAAGTATTAAATTTTGATAATTCCTTTAATTTGTTAAAATTTTTAGATATATCTTATTTATCAATAACATCTTTGAATAATAGTAAAAAATAACATTCTGTCTGAATTTCAGATGTTGAATACAAAATCCTCTTTATTATGTTAAATAACATTTCCCTTTCATAAGAGAAATTTAAATATTTTCATTTCTTTATCATATATTGTAAATCTTTCTATTGCACACTTATATAACCTAATTAATTAACGTCTTGTATGATTCATGTGCGAATAACAAAAACACCTATAAGAATCAATATAGTCGGAGAGATGAATAAATTGGTAGTAATGAAATATGTGGTTTTCATTTGTTTAATTTTGGATATATCGTATTGCCTAAAGCTAATTATTTTTTAAGGATTGGGGTATTTTAATACCTAAATTTGTCTATTTGTTTTGCCTTATATACTTTATGTTTCCTTTACTTTCCTCGAGCTTCTACAGCTCTGGTGCCCATAGATAAATTATAAAATATCTTTAAAAACTTTTTATATCATTAATTTTATAAAAATAATATGTATGCCGATAATTACCAGTTTGAGATTTTGGAAAAAATTTTGCATGACTAAATATTTTCATTATTTGTTGAACATAACATTATCCCTGACAACTAATGTGGGTTTCGAAAACAATTCAACACAGGTTCTGATTTGGCCTCCGTGACAGACGATATCATTGCTGCCAATGATAAAGGTCATGCCGACTTACTCGTGCTTCTGGACTAGGCAAAAGCGTTCGGTTTATTAGATCATAAGCGGTTGAGTACAAAGTTGCAATATTACGGTTTTACGTTGGAATCTGTCAAAATTATATAGTCGTTTCTTAGCAACCGCGCTCAAAAAATTTCAATAGATATTGTTTGCTCGGATACAATTAACATATATACAGGAGTTCCGCAAGGCTCCATATTATCTCCGTTATTATTCATCATTTATACTGCAGAAATAATCACATCTACCAGAGATTGTAACTCAATAGCGTACGCGGACGATACACAACTCTATTGCAGCTTGAGATTTCTCAGATTGCAGAAGTCGTACAACACATTAACACTGACTTAGAGACTCTCCACTCTCTTTCTGAAACTCATAACTTAAAACTTAATTCGAACAAATCAAAACTTTTGTGCATATCAAATAAAGCAAATAGAAACATTATTAAAACTAATGTCAATATTTCATTGGGTGGCGTGTCTCTTCCTTACGTAGAAGCGGCAAAAAATCTAGGGATATTACTAGACGAAGATCTTCGTAATAAACAACACGTAAAAAATATAAACAAACAAGCATTCTGCTCTCTAAAACTCATATTTAATAATCGTCATTTCCTAAATTTTAAATTTACTATTTATGTCACTTTGTGACACTCTCGTTCTCTCTCATTATTCGTATTGGGATTTTATTTACATGTCTTCTCTTACAGAAATCGAACGTAACAGAATACAAAAAATGGAAAATTCCTGCTGTAGATTAATTTACGGTATACAAAAATATGAATGTATATCTCATAAAGTAAAAGATTGCAAAAGGCTGAATATAAAAATAGGTGTTATCACAATCTCGGTAATTTTGCACACAAACTTTTAACCCTACCAACACATACAAAAAAAAAAGTGTAAATTTATTCTGTGGGGGGTGATGGTTAAGTAGGAGTAGTTGTTTTCACGCTAGACTTCGCCAAGCTCCTTATGGCTCTCCCTCTTAAACATTTTAAAGAATTTAAAAAAAATCAATTATTTTAAAACATTATTTGTTTTAATTTAAATAAAAGATTTCATTATTATTATACGTAAACTTTAAGATAAGCTTAGTAAGTAAGTGTTGGTGAATGTTAAAGCTACTCACAAGCCTAAAGAAACAATAATCAAAAATGTAAAATAAGGAGCTTTGAAACAACTTGTGTGCAAATTTACTTAACTCTTAAATTTTTGGATGATTATGCTCTAAGTCGATTTTATTCTAAGTACCCTATTATTTTACTTGCATGATAAAGAAAATGTTATAATTAATAGCGTGGCTTAAGAGCAGAAATAGCCTAACCCTAAAATTCTAAACTCGGACTTTCAAATTTAGATAGGTTAGTTCTGCTCCAAAATGTTTTTGTTGAAGATAGGATACTTATTATAGTACTGTCAACAGTTAAATATTGCTATTAATGTTAAACTACTTCTGCATTAATTTGCGGTGATCGATATTATTGTTTGTTGCTGAAAACTAAAAATGGCAAATTTTGGAATTCACCTGTTTCTGCTCTGAAGAGACTAGTTTTGCAATAATAAACAAGTTACCTGGTAATGTTATTATACAGAACTTTGCCATTATTTAGGGCTTGCTTAATACGAACCTTTTATATGCTGGAACTATTTTGCTGAATTTGAATACTCCAGTAATTCCGAATATTTTACCTTTCTATGCATATTGATAGCTAAAATCAGTAGGTATCTTAGACTTTCTATCTTTTTTGATGAAAATAAATATAAAAATGATTATTAATAAGTGGCTAACAACCATAAATTTTTGTAGCTCTAACTCGAAAATATATCATTTATATCCAATACTATATTATTTTATGCAGTTAGAATGCACGCATTAAATTATAACACATTTATCATAGCTTGCTCGAAACAAAACGTCGACTGTGCCATTTAGCTTACACCCATCACTCACATCAAATTATCAATTTTGTCTGTCAGTAACATCTATTCTTCCTGAATAAACAGCACCTGGCGCAGATTTGTTTCAATGCTTTAAATCCATAATAAATTAGGGCCTAAACCAACTATACTTGACTTTTTGACAAAAATCAACCCCGTCGGATTTGCTTTATAAAGACTTTTACGGCTTTACTGTAAGCAGCTCAAAACTAATAATATTCTAAAAGTTTATCATCTATAGTTGACTTTACTTCAAAACATTATTACATATTGATATACTTACAGTTTCATCAATACAACTAAAATGTAATAAGCCAAAGCACATGACAAAATTAAAATAGAAAACACACGTTAGATATTAAGTAGATGAACAATAATGATAAAAAGTAGCGAAATCCTTAAGCGGTATTTGTTGCATATCCTATAGATACTGTGCACGAAATCCATTAAAGTGTAGTAGTAAGTAATAATTTTTGTTTTTTTTAATGCCATTACAAAATATATGTACACACATGTGGTGACTATTGGAGAATGTAGTATGTTAAGCGTGATGGTTTCGCAGCCAGGTCATCGATTTTTTCCCTAGTTCTAGAAACTTTTTAAACTCTATTAACCTTTAAGATTCAGTTTTTCAACTATACTCTGAAGAGTTTTAGTTTGCCATATCTTTCTATCATTTGGCAGATTTTTTGTGTAGCAAGTCCCGATTCTTTCTGTAAACCCACACACTCATTTAAAAATTACTTGCGTGGTACCAAAGATCTATTATAGCTTATGCTTAGCTATATTGATCTATTGCGGTACTAATACGCCTTTTTTAAAACAGGCAAAATAAATTCAATTAAGAACTCGATGATAGGAGCGGTTTGCCAAGTTAAAAATGGAGCTAAAAGCGATGTCGACGGTATACATTTGTATTCATATATCAGTCGGATGCAGTGGCGTATATAAACATTGCTTCTGGGGGAGGGGGGTTGAGACGATGAAAAATTTCTACAACCAACCGTATAAAAAAGGTCCTCAATTTTTGTTTTCTACATAAGTGAACATTTTGAGCGTGTAAATAATATTGAAGAACAAAAAAAGGTCCTTACCCTATTGTAGCTATAAATAAAACTCGTTCTAGGGGGGGGGGGGGAGTTTACCCGCGAATCCTGAACCGGTTCACCGATTCTGTTTCAGGAGGTCCCCACTTTCATATAAGAATGACAATATACAAGGGTTTTGTGGTCCTGGGGGGGGGGCTCGAAGATCGGTTAATTGAACTTTCATTAACCGATTATTCGAAATACCGTTTTCCTAGTTAACCGTGACAAATAATAATAGTAATATACATTAATTGATTACTAAATGCATATACAAATAGTGATATTTAGCTAACTAGCTATTTTTACAAATAACTTCAACGTAAATAAAAGTATATAACATAATTTTAGGTTACCGAAATGCTTTGTTAGTTCATTTGAGTCGTGGGTTGGTTAAATCTACGAAAATTGATATTGGTTATTGGTTAATGCGTTCCTAAACTTCCTTTGCTTTTGGATGTTCTCCCAGGTGCTGTGGTTTATCGAATGGGACTACATCTTCGACCTGGCTGCTTCCTTGAGAGAGATGAGGACCAGTTAGCTCAGCAACTACCCATAGCACAAGTAATTTTTCGAAATATTTAAATTGGTATAAGTTCGATGCAGATTATAACGATTTAAACCGTTAACCGTAACCTTTGACATCCTACCCTGCTTTCAAACAATCCTATAAATTTGTGCATATCCTAATTTGTACAACTGATTAATTTAGACATTTGTAAAAGTTTATCAAGTAAAACTTTTATTTGCTAACTAAACGTTTTACGATATTTAAAATACACAAAATTGGATAGACTACTTCCTAACTATTTGTCGACAACCCCCAAATTAGGCGAAAGAATATATTTTGATGGTAAATTATTGTAATTCAAAACTGGAAAATATTTGACCGAAGCATTCTCTGGAATCATCCTAATTGTGTCTTACAGCGCTGACAGTGTATTGCCACCGAAAATCTGAAATAAAAAATGTAGTATCTTTGAATGTCTTTTAATTTTATAAATTACTTCACGCCGTCACCCCCTTGCACGCCACTGCAGTAATATTTAGCAGAAGTACTCTTTGGGACGTGTTTAGTTATTCCTAAAAAGATGAAAGTGTAATCCTATCCATTTTAACTATAAATGATTCAAGTTTTTACCCCCTTGGCCGGCACTGACAGCAGTAATATTTGGTGGGGTACTCTTTAGTATGTCCGTAGTTATTCCTAAAAAATGAAAGTGTGATCACAACCAAAATCTGGAATTAAAAAATAAAGTATCTTTGAATGGCTTCTCAATTTAATTTTTTTTATTATTTCGCGTCGCAAAAAAGTATTTATGAATGTCTTTTTAAATGTATATATTATTTCGTCGTTACCCCCTTGCACGGCACTGGCAGCAGTAATATTTGGTAGAAGCACTCTTTGGGACCTCCTTAGTTATTCCTAAAAAGATGAAAATTTGGAATAAAAGGTTAAAATATGGTTTTTTAACTTTATATACTATTTATTTCGCATGTTTACCCCGGCTTTGACAGCAGTAATATTTAGTGAAAGTACTCTTTAGCTCCTCCTTAGTTTTTCCTAAAAAGACGAAATCGTAATCTCAACCAAAATCGGAAATAAAAAAATAAGGTATCTTAGAATAGCTTTTTAATTTCGGACGGCACTGACAGCAGAAATATTATAGAAACTATAAATAGAATAGAAGTACTCTTTAAGACCTTGATAGTTATTACTAAACAGATGAAATTGTAACCCTATCCAAAATCTGTAATAATATATTAAAGTATCTTTGAATGGCTTTTTAACTTTTATATTATTTCGCGTTTTCACCCCCTTGAACGGCACTGACAACAGTAATATTAGGTGTGGAAGTACTTTCTAGTACGACCTTAGTTATTCCTAAAAAGATGAAAGTGTAACCTCCTTCAAAATCTGGAACAAAAAATAAAGTACTTTGAACGACTTTTTAATTTTATATATTATTTCCCGCCGTTACTACCTTGGACGGCACTGACAGCAGTAATATTTGAAAAAGTACCTCCTTAGTTATTTCTGAAAAGACGATAGTATAATCCCATCCAAAAACTGGAATAAAAAATAGAGTATCTTTGAACGGTTTTTTAATTTTATATATTTTTCGCGTCGTTTCCTCTTGAACGGCACTGACAACGGTAATATTGAGTAGAAATGCTCTTTAAGACCTCGTCAGTTATTACTAAATAGATGAAAGTATAACAGTAATATTAATAGAAGTACTTACTCTTTAGGTCCTGGTCAGTTGTTATTAAAAAGATGTAACCCTATCCAGAATCTGGAATAAAAGATTAAAGTACCTTTGAAGGGTTTTTTAACTTTATATATTATTCCGCGTTTTTACAACTTTGGACAGTACTGACAGCGGTAGTATTTGGTGGGAGTACTCTTTAGAACGTCCATAATTAGATATCCCATTATTTACCAGTTTGCCAAATGTAAACCTTATTACATTCGGTGCACGTAACCTGGTATATGGCATGAGTTTTATTAATTTTGTGATATTACTGAATTTTTTTCGAAATAAGTTGCGTGCTTTGTGGCACATATTTGGGCTTTTTCTTTTTTTTCCGTTCCTTTTATTATTAAAAATATTTAGATGAGTTGCAATAATTATATTTGTTAATTTTGATTGATAACTGTCATCAGATAGTGTAATTGCTGTCTGCTAAACCCATTACCAGTGGTTTTTTAATAGATAAAATACACGTACTTTCAGTATACCAAGTTTGTTGTTCGTGGTGTATTGTTTTTTTCTAGGAAGTTAATTGAACCATTTTCTTCAATCGTGATACAATTGGCTTTAAATAGGAAAGCCAATGGTGATACATATCTGTAAAAGAATGGGATTTCAAAGTCAATATTCGGTATTGTATTTGTTACTGTTTTTCAAATTTTCCAAAGCCAGTGGATCAATAACACTCGAAATTGATGAACCCATAGCACTGCTATTTATTTATTTGTAAAATTAGCTGTTAAAGTTAAAATATGTGGATTTTAAAACCAGAGTCACCGCTTATATGAAATCATTTAGTTGGATGTATCCTTAATTATTTCATTCACTAATGATTATATTTTTAATTTTGCTTTTAAAATCCCACGTTTTTATTTGGACATTACTTAACATCATTTTAAGGAATTTTGACAGACATTTTTGGTCAGATATAATTATTTGTAATAAAATTTTTTGACATATTTAGTGTAATTTGGTTTGATATTTATCATTCCTCTATAACATTGTTATTTTTTTAACCCACTTCAAAAAAGGAGTAGGTTATGAATTCGGTCCTATGTATTTGCTATGTATGTACGGGGTCTCCCATTTTCGGCACCTTTGCTGAGTATCTCTCTTATTTTTAAAGATAGAAGATTTTCGCGACAGTATGCTACTTTTTTTATGAAATTAAAGATGCCGTCAGCATAATATTCATACCCCTTTTGCTTTTTGAGATTCACTGCGTTTTTGTAAGTTAAATGTTTATTTTAGCACCAAAGCTATAAAGAAGCTAGAGTTATACTAGGGCAAAACAGTTATCCATTAAATAAACAAAGAAAATGTTTGCAACTGGTCTAAATATTTTAACAATAAAAAATGGAAACTAATATAAAAACAAAATGAAGAAAATTCCACTTACATGTTCCTTCCATATACAAAATCTTTCGGAAAATATGAAACAGTATTTTATTAAACATAAAATAACCTTAAGTGAGAAAGCCCACAAGTGACTTCGAAAAAAATACAGTAAATTAAAATCAGAAGCACCAAAAAAAAAAAAAAACTCATGCCATATATCAGGTATCGTGCACCGAATATAATAAAGTCAATATTTGGGTAGCAGTCTAAACGGTCATAAATAGGATAAAAATCTAACCAAGACGCTCTAACCAAACCTGAAAGACAATTTTAACTACAAGAACACCAAAATCCTCTAAATCGAAATTAATAAACAAAAAAGAAGAAAACACATACCCATTACCTTTAGTTCAGCAAAATACGTTTTCAGCTTAGGAAAACATACCATATTTAAATTTCGAAAATAATTATAACATTATTTTTTTGATTTCTGAAGCTCTGACAATAAACATTTACTTTTAATTAAAACAAAATTTTGCACATACGTACTCAACATAATTCACTTCAATATAGTCACATATAAAATTAAAAAGGTCTTCTCGAGAAGATACTCTGCCTGCTGGCCTAGAAACAAACGTGTTTTTAAATAGACCACCTTATATTATCATTCTACAAATTTTAATTAACATTAGTTAAATGTTATATATTGTTTGCTCTAACATATATAAATCGAATAGTCAATAAATAGGGTATTTTGAATCAATACAGAGAAAACGGTTGGGGATTGAAGAAAATTAATAGAACTTTTCTGTTCAAACTTTTAAAGATATATTTAAAGAGTCTTATCGCGTGGTGTTTGGAACAGGTACCGATGGTAGATTAGATACCTACACAACATCAACAATCAAAATTCACAATTATTTATAACTACTTAATAACTATATATTTATAGTATTGAAAGATACTTAACCCCGGCCTTATACAAAACGCATAATTTCCAGTTTAGCTGTGATCGTCTTTTAAATTATTATTGTATTTTTATGTTATGTCCCCTCAGAGTTCCTAAGAAATTGACACAATTTGTTTAAAACATGTGCGCATTAAATTAGTCAATAAAACACCAATAATTACACGTACACCTTTTTATTTAAATAAGTAAATATGAAAAATTTAAGAAAAAAATCTAACATTGTTTTCCTTTTGTTAAAATAATAATGAATAAAGTAATCTTAATTAGTTATTCTACTTAACATTGTCATACTCGTTTTAACCATGTTTTTATATAATTCCTAGACAATTGGTATAAAAAATAGGAGCTAAATAAGCTCGGTTGGCTAGAATAAGTTTGGGATATTTATATTGCAAAAATAACGGCAAATATTTTTTTACGACACCGCACTAAGGAGCTATTAAACAAAAAAGCACTAGTAGTTGTATTAAAAACAATTTAGGTTACTAACCTTAGCAAGAAAGAAAAATAACCCACTAATTCAAATCTTTAACTGTTACAAGGAGTATTTTATTATAATTGATCTTGTTAACCCCCCATCAGTGTCTCCCCAATATTTCTATAATTGCTTCGAGACCCAAATGAGACAGTATTGATAAATTTGGTTGAGCAGTCCAGAGCCAGTAATGCGAATCAGTATCGACTATTACTGTATTGTATGACTATCATAATAATCTAAAGTTGACTAGCAATTGTCTTTGATATTTCCAGTCGAAAGCCAATTGGCCTGCAGCGAGATTTAACAACTACTGCAGTGGAACAGTAAACGTACCTTTCTTTTTCCAACGAGCAAAATTAACCTTAGTGATTCCCATGATATATCTACAAAAATAATTCAACACGATCTACTTTGTTACAGCGCAAAAGTGTTACTCCTAATTTCAATCAAAGATTACAATAATTAGTAGCCTAACATCTTCTATCACAAAAAATCTGTATTTAGATTTATTATCTATCCTTTCTTCAGTACCCAAAAATTGCAGATAAATTTGTAACAATAAAAATGTGTCAAATTGCCACGGCCAAATAAATTAAATAATTAGTTTTTTTCTAATAAAATAATATTAATATTTTATTATCCTAATAATTATAGTTAGCGATGCCGTCGGAACCGGATCTAGTATCCGGCGGATCCGGCCTATTTTCCAAATATCCGGTTTGACCGGATTTTGTACTAGATCCGGCCGGAACCGAGTTTCAATAATAGTAATTGTTAAAAGTCAACGGTAATAAAACACTTTTGTTAATTTTATCAAAACAGTAAAATGAAACCAAAACAAAGCTCTATAACTAAAAATAAAACGGCACTATAAAATAATAATAATATACCCTTTGTACATTTTCTGCGGTTTTTTCCACCAATCTAAGGGATTTCTTCTTAGAAGATTTTGTTGTCGATGGCGTTCCACCTCTTTATCACATTCTACCGGCTGTGACAATGGTTGAATCTAAAGAGCTACAGCTAATAGTATGAAAGCAATCCCATATAGTCATACATTGTCGCTTTTTTGGCGAAGGCCCTTCGTGTGCTAAAAAATTCGATAGTGATACATCGTCCTCATCTGTTGATTCTACGTCGACGTCTTCCAGAATAATTTCTGTACTGTCAGTATTGTATAGTTTACAGAATTCTGTCATAACATGTGCTTTAGCGTGTTCTTCTAAAAACAATCGAAAAAATGCTTATATTGACTATTTCAAATCTCGCTATAATTTTTTGTATAGCCAGGACCATAAAAAGGTTTTCTTTACTTTAACACATCTCCTGATCAAATGCTTACCTGTAAATTTAAATCCCAAATAGCTAGGTGATTTTCTCGGCTAAGGCTTCACCTCTCTAAATAAAAAAAAAAGTTAAATTAGCATCCCCCGGATAGACCTTCGGAGATATAAAAAAAAGTTTTTTTTGCAGGATATACCGTTGCAGCTAATTCGGGTTATGAATTTAGGAGTCTTCTTCGGTTATTAAACCGTTGAGAAGGCATACTCAGATCCTGAAGTTAGAAAAAGTGCAATTAGTATCCTCCGGATATACCGTTGTAGATAAAAATTGCTTGCCCCCGGATATACCGTTGAAGCTGATTCTGGTTCTGAATTTAGTAGTTTTCCCCGGTTGTGCACCGTCGCGGTCGAGAAGGCAGACTCAGATCCTGAATGAGTTTTCGGTGGTTTCGGGTGTTATTTATATGAAAACGAGCCGCAAGAAAAATATACAATTTTGACCCTTAATCGCGTGTTCCCATGTCGGTTAGTGTTCTCACAGTTTCTACTCTATCTGGTATGTGTGACGTTTCAAGTAGTTTCGAGATAAGGCCCTGTGTTCCTGTACAAATTCCTTTCAAAACGATCTTTTAAAATTCTGATTATATTTAACGTGAATGAAATATTCAATAATATTTTAAACTATAATTTTAATATTTTGAATAGACCCGGGGATAGGTCTGTTTCAGTATGTTAAAACAAATATGCTTAGAGTTTTATTTAGAATTCAAAAATGCAGAAATATTTAGTTTTAGTTTCATTCAAAAATACAAACATAACTTTTATTTGTAACACATATACTCAAAAATCTTTAAACATTTGGCAAGTTCTGTTACTTAACACTTGTTTTACATTAATCTTGGTAAGATATTTAAGTAATTAGAAAAAGTATACAAATTTATTTTGTAAAATACGAGTCAATTAATATGTGCAAAATAAAAAAAAGATGCTGTGATTTTTGTCGTTCTTCTAGAAAGCACTAATATATTCCTAATTAGAAGTTACACTCTGGACTTGTTCCCTAATTACCCTCTGCAAATGGTCAACAATTTAAAATGGCCTTTGTAGGAATGTTTTTCTTTTAAGTAGCTACATAAAATAGCCTAGAGGGCTCATATAAATGTATATTCAAGACAATATTTTGAGTTTTCCGAGTGAACTTGTAAATAAAATCTCAATATTAAACTAAAAAGGACTTTTGCGAGTATATTGGTGTGAATAGATGAATTTGGATGTAATATTATGAACTATTAAAATAATAAAACAATAAGTTCTCAAATTTATTATTGGTGGAGTGACGACATACTCGTATAAATATTTAGTTAAACCTATAATAGTTAATATTAATAATTTTAAATATTGATTTTTATTATTTTTAGTAATAAAAACTGATACCTATCCGGCTTTTATTTATTAAACTTAAATGATATTTTTAATAATTTCAATAATTCTTCTGCAGATATTCGAATTTTTTTTAATTCCCCAGCTTCCGAACGTGAATCATTTTACTATTTTTATGAGGCTTGCCACACTCCTTCTCTGTTTATATATTTATAAGTGGTTTATTAGAAAAGAAACTAAAATGGGTGTGCAAATCACTGACAGCTCAGGGAGACTTAGTTTGATTTATATTTAGGGGCGCCAGCCTTTCTGTACTAGTCGACTATGAGTTGCCTTATATAATATGGACACCTCTCCTCAAGATTACTGTGGAAAAATTAAGTAAGTTATTAAAAAAAATAACTATATTCAACAAACAATATTTTTTAAGAAAGCCAGATTGAACACCCCTCCTAAAATAAAAAAGGATTTTTTCCAAAAATGAAAAAAAAAACTGAAATAAGAGATATAAAAGTATGGTAAGGATGTTCCGTTAAAGTATCGAAGTAAAAGAGGAACGAATAAGTGAAAATAACTAACCACACCACGAAAGTACAAAAAAAGTAAGTATACTGTATGTTCAGTTGAACCGGTTAATTAACTAGGAATATATATTAGTAGCTAGTATTATTAACGCTAAAAAAAACCGGTAAATTTCCTTTATCAAAACTTCCCTCGTTCCCTCTCTTATTAGGAATAGTGAAGTGTGACCCAATTTAGTTCGGTACTTAGTCCTTTAATAACACAAGTATTAGTAACATATTAGTAACAAGTATATATATGAAATCGCTATATTGTTAATATGCAAATTTTATTTGAATATCGTTGTTGTTTACAGTTTATTTTACTTGGTCTGCAAAGCATGGGACTCAGGGCTGGCGGCAAAAAATATCGTAGGTTCCCTGCCATCTTTTGATGCCATTGTTTACTAAATATAGTCTGTCTCAGTTGATAAAATCTTACACTTGGATAACTCAAAACACAAAAACCCCTATTGATTTGTTGGTTACCTCTTCTCCTGAACTTTCAGCTGCGACGGAGGTCATTAATATGAGTGATATATCTGATCACTTCCTAGTATTCACTGGATTGAAAACTAAAAAGTCTCCTCAAACAGTAAGTTTATGCACTTGATTATCGCCATTTTGAGTTTCCAGAATTACTTAAAGATCTGCAATTTTTTAATATTAATTTGATAAATGTATTCAATATTCATGCGCCCTTGAAGACTTCCCACTTTACCAAGCCTCCGGCCCCCTGGTTAAGCTAAAGTAACTTTTAAAATTGGCAGAATATAAACACATTCTAAATTTGGTATCCACGGCAGTGGGAAACGAAAAGAAAGCTTACCTTCTTTATAAATTTAGGGTGGATCTAAAGCGATTTTGGAGGGCAGCTAGCAGACTCAATATTCATAAATCTGTGGTTTCTACAGTTTCTGTTAGTGTCGGCACTCCCGCTGATCCCAATCAGTTTTTTTTTTAACTAACGCCTCCATCATTTATTTCGAATGATAGCTTCGTGTCACGTAATTACTTTAATCAGGGTCGGAACGGTATAATAGGTGAATTAATTAGGTAAGCGAGGATCTGATAGAGAAGGCTATTCATTGTTTGAGGTCCAATGTCACTGATTCAGATAATGTTGCCCTCAAAATGCTGTGTTACGTAACTCCTTATTTAACAAGTCTTTATTACTTTTTAATTTAATGGCTGCTTCAGGTTTTCTTATTTATTATCACTCTGAACTAGTTTCTCGCAAATACACAATCTAGGTTTCGTCCCAATCATAATACATCCACTGCCTTATTGAATATTTGTAATGACATTTTCACAGCATTTGATGTACATAAACCCACCCTTTTGGTGCTTTTGGATTACAGTAATCCAATCTTAAGTAATTAATCTACAGATTGTATTTTTTGGCTTCCTCGCAACTGAATAAAAATATTTAACTTTAAATTAATTGAAGCAAATATATAATAAAATTACATACCTCAACATGTAGACTAGTCTGTCAACAATAGCATTTAAGCAAGCATAAGAAATTATGTCATTTACCTTAAGTTTTTATAGACACATAGTAGTTGTATAAATACTTTCATCCTATCAGGACTCACCAGTGCGCCGATCGTAAGAGAGAAACATTAAACAATAGAAAACAATTGATTTCAAAATTTAAAAATTTGTTTGACATGTAACCTAGATATGAAACAAAAATGACAGTTTGCAGCTATCTATAATGTTATTTTTAAGTGTGTTAGATTATTTGTTGCGTTTAGATTGACAAACAAAAATCTTTTTTTGCGTTTTTCCCAACTGAATAATTTTTTATTTGAAGCAAATATTTAATATAAATACATACCTCAACATGTATACTAGTCTGTCTACGAAATGTTTGGATACATAATAATAAACAATAGTATTTAAGCAAGCATAAAAAATTATGTCATTTACCTTAAGTTTTTATAGACACAGTAGTTGTACAAATACTTTCATCCTATCGGGACTCATCAGTGCGCCGATCGTAAGAGATGTCAATTTGTTTGACATGTAACCTAGATATGAAAAAAAATGTAGTTTGTAGACATCTATAATGTTATTTTTAAATGTGTTCAGATTATTTGTTGCGTTTAAATGGACAAACAAAAATCTTTTTTGGCTTTTTCGCAACTGAATAAAAATATTTATCCTTAAATTAATTAAAGCAAATATTTCACAAAATTACATACCACAACGTGTAGACTAGTCTTTCTACGGAATGTTTCGATAGATAATAATTAACAAAGTATTTAAGCAAGCATAGAAAATTATGTCATTTACTTTAAGTTTATTAATATGTATCGAAACATTCCGTAGACAGACTAGTCTATATGTTGAGGTATGTAATTTTATTAAACATTTGCTTCAGTTTATTTAAAGTTAAATATCTTTATTCAGTTGCAATAAAGCCAAAAAAAATTTTTGTTTGTCAATCTAAACTCAACAAATAATCTGAACACATTAAAAAAAAACCACATATTTTAGTTGATTTTGACAATGTCAAAATTAATTTATCAGAGAAATACTCGACAATATAATAATATAATCGATTATATTATAGTAGTATATAGTATATATATAAATATATATATATAATATAAATAAAGAATACGTGAAAAGCGCGGCAACACGGCGGACAGTTTGTTGATATTGTGCGCCTAACTTTCAACTTTTCGGTCGGAAACCTAACAAAAATTTGCGAAAATTAACTGTAAACGGCTTATTGTCATTCAAGTCGCCAGTGAAAGTGAAGGAGGCATCTTTTGAAAGTGCTTTGTTCCAAAATTTTGCTTTGAATAAAACGTAAACAACGTGAAAGACTCTTCAATGTTGCCAAACATATTAGTACATTTACAATACGAAAAATAATACAAATCAAAACAGTTCCAGTATAATAGCTGGTAAGCTTTTATAACCA
Source organism: Kuschelorhynchus macadamiae (assembly GCA_030620095.1). Lineage (NCBI taxonomy): Eukaryota > Metazoa > Arthropoda > Insecta > Coleoptera > Curculionidae > Kuschelorhynchus > Kuschelorhynchus macadamiae. The sequence continues at coordinate 1,362,619 of JAUTXW010001351.1, forward strand.
AAAAAAAATTGTACTAAAATAGTTTAAAACAGTATAAAATAGAAATCAACACGAAAATTCTTGGAAAACATTTAATTAATAATGGAATGGGACGTCTGTAACTTGAAGGAATCTAAACAAGACAACATATTTGCATGTGATGGATATAAGAGGGGCTACTGCAAAACTTGTGCTAAACTAACTTCCTCAGAAGTTAAAGTTATACAGTTAAAAGAAAGGGTAATAAGAAATTTTGTTGCAAAAAATGCAACACATTCGATTCTCATAAGCTACTGCAGAATATCATACAAGATAAGGTTAACATAATTACCAACAAGGAAGAATTGATTGCCATGCTTAAGGAGAAGATTCAAGATTTGGAGAGTAAAGAGACAAACTTGACTCAGAGAAATGCGTCATATAGCCAGATAGCTCAAATACCAAAGAACAATACAAACAGCGTTCCCAGTTTAATCATCAAGCCAAAAGCACAACAAAATGCCGAAAAGACAAAAAATGACTTAAAGAAAATTGTTCAGATTAATAAACTGAAAGTGGGAGTGAAGAATACACGTACAACAAAGAATGGCAGCATTGTCATTAAATGTGAAAATAAAAAGGATATAGAAATCTTAAGGAGTGAAGCAGAAAGCCAAATGAATAACTATGAAATACTGGTGACAAAGTTGAAGAAACCACGATTCAAAATTACAGGCTATGAAGGAGCTTTAAATGAAAAAGAAGTTGAAGCATGTCTTAGAGGACAGAATAGTTTTATAATGGTATCTGATGAACTAACAATAACATATACTAAGAAACAGCCACATAAAGGAACACTAACAGTTTTTGGCGAATGTTCTCCTGGTTTGTTCCATAAGTTTATGACTGCGAAGAGAGTTTATATGGGCTGGGAAAGATGTCCAGTATATGAAGATCTAAGTATCCAGAGGTGTTTTAAGTGCCAAGATCATTACCACAAGAGCAGTTCTTGTTCTAACAATGTAGTGTGTGAATTTTGTGCTGAGGAGCACAACATATCAGATTGTCCTAAAACTATAAAAAATTGCAAAGGCAAATTCAAAATATAAACTTAATTATAATCTTGAACATGAAGCCAGTGATCTCAAATGTCCTTCTTATCAGTACTTACTTAATGTGTTGAAAAGCAAGATTGATTATGGTTATGGGAACTGAATATCCAGAAGTCAGTGTACTACAAGAACTAGACTTACTTCAATCCCATATTCAAGAAAAAAGAATCGACTGTGATAAACTCGATGATAATCTGAATTTAGGTAATAAACTTGCCAACGTTTTGCATATCAATATTCGCAGTATAAATAAAAACTTTAATGAGTTAGTATCCTTACTTGAGGCTTATAAGTTAAATTTTTGTGATATGATTGTACTGTCTGAATGTTGGTGTATTGATGCGCAATATAGTATTCCTGGTTATAATATGTTTTCTAGTGAAAATCAAATTAATAAAAGTGATGGAGTAATTGTTTTTGTTACGTCACTCTTGAATGTAAATATCATTAACATCAAATTGTATAGGTCTAATGTGAGTATCGTAGAAGTAAATTTTGAAATTGATTGCATTGGTTTTGGAGTGCTCTGTCTGTATAGAACCCCCTCAACACATCTACAATCTTTTCTTGAAGACCTTGAGAAATATCTTTTGGAATATCAACCCAAACAAATTAATATACTAGTAGGGGATATCAATATTGACTTATGTGATCAAGAGAATAATCAGGTCATTTCTTACATTTCTCTCTTGAATCATTTTGGATTTATATCGGCAATTAATAGTCCTACAAGAATAACTGATTCTACCTCTTCTTGCTTGGATCATGTATTTATCAGAAAAAAACTAAAAACTAACTCTCTAAAATATTCATATTTAATTTTGAACTCAGCAATCACTGATCACTTTCCAATAATGATTAACATTGATAAACAAAATTTAAAAAACCATGTACAGCCTCAATATACAACTAATTCTATTATGAAAACTGATTTTCAAACTCTCACTACATTGATTCAAGCACAAAGTTGGTTAAGCGTCATAGAATGCAATGATTCTAAATTGGCTACAGAAAAATTTTATGAAACAATTGATTCCATTTTAAATAAATCTAATGTAAAAAAAGTGTATAAAGTAAAAATTCAAAATAAATTAAAGCCATGGATAACAAATGGAATCATAAACTCTATAAAAGAAAGAGATAAACTTAAAAAAAAATTACTTACAAATTACAATGAACTTGACAATAAAAGATATAAGGACTACAGAAATAGCCTTAGCAGAATTATAAATAAATGTAAGTATGATTATTACAAAACACAAATAGGAAAAAATCAAAACAATATCAAGAAAATTTATAGGATCATATCTGAGGCCACTGACGAAAATAAAGCTAAAGATAATAAACTGATCCAAATAAAGAACAATGATTCTCTTATTTTAAATAAAACAGATATGGCTAACTTTTGTAACCAGTTCTTTATAAATATTGGTCTTGATATGTATAACAAGATAAAATCCTCCACAGTTCAAGCCAATATTGACAACAGCAGTCCTCAATGTTTTTAAAACCAGTCAACAGAAATGAAATTATTAAACATATTCACTCTTTAAAAAATAACTGTGCCTCTGGCATTGATAATATAAATGTAAAGCTAATAAAATCAATTCATCAGTTTATAATTGACCCTTTAATACATATTATTAATCTGATATTTAAAACAGGTAACGTTCCAAGTAAATTCAAAACTTCTATTGTGACCCCAATATTTAAAACAGGTGATAAAACTAATATCACAAATTATCGACCTATTAGCATAATTAATAATTTCTCAAAAATTTTTGAAAAATGTGTCAAAGATAGACTTATCAATTATCTCCAAAGTAATAACATCCTATCTAGTAGACAATTTGGTTTTACTAAAGGTATTAGCACTGAAAATGCAATCTATGAACTTACAAAACATATAACACACCAACTTGACAACAACAAAAAATGTCTATCTGTCTTCTTGGACTTAGCAAAGGCATTTGACACTGTTCCTCATCACTTGCTTCTGAATATTTTAAATAGCTATGGGCTACGAGGGACCGTGTTACATCTATTTGAGAGTTATTTAAACGATAGGCAGCAGATACTTAAAATTAATGAGATTCTGAGTGATTCAATGACAGTTAAGATTGGTATTCCACAGGGAACTGTTCTGGGTCCCATTCTCTTTATTACCTACATCAATTCTTTGACAAATATAGAACTATTAAATGGGGTGGTATTATCATATGCTTATGACACAGCGGTGATATTCATGGGTGAAACATGGAGTGAAGTGAGGGCAGTAGCTTCAGTCGGCATTAAGAAGGTTAAGGATTGGTTAGATTCTTTTAAACTTAGTTTAAATACTTCCAAAACAAAATATATTGCCTTTTCTCTTACAGCCTTGAATCGTCCAAACTTCCATGACCTTAAAATTGACAATTTAGATTGTGGTATTGAGGAAGTTGAATCTATTAAGTATTTACAAATAGTATTAAGAAGCTTATTCATAAATTTTACATTCTACGAGAAATTCTAGGAATAAAGTTGTTAATTTCTTTATATAAAGCATTAGTAGAATCTCTTATACGATATGGTATAATCGTATGGGGCGGTCTGTACAGAAATTCACTACAGCCTTTAAATATTGTCCAAAACTACATTTTAAAAATTATCTATAGAAAGGGCAAACTATGTCACACTCATTTGCTATATTCAGAAGACATTTTTAATGTTCGATCTCTTTACATTTTATCAACTTCTGTATTTGCTTACAAAACCTCAAATTTTAAAAATTATGTGAATCACACTCATGACACCCGTAATAAAACAAACCAACATTTAACAATACCAAATAGTCATAGAAACATTAATATTAGATTTATCAGCTATCTGGCTCCAAAAATTTATAATTTACTTCCTGTTTATATAAAAGACTTAAATAACTTAAAGAAATTTAGCTTTGCTTGTAGGGAATTCATTTATAAAAACTATAATAAGTTTGATAGTCTCTTTTAATCTTAAACTTATTTTATTTTTAAGTTACAGTTGTATATAAGATTGTATTGTTAGACATTGTATCTTTTTGCACATACGGGGGTTCAGTCCTCTAGGTGCACCATATGCTTATCCTAGAATGTTAATTATCATTAAGAAAATACAAAAAATGTTACAGCAACTGTAAAGAAAAGTAATATAATATTTGTTTTTATATTTGTTGTTATATAACTTCAGTAAAAATAACAATTTAAGGAAATAATGTCCTAGTTAACCGTATGATCAGTGCTGAAATAAATTATATAAAATTATGGTAGAAATGTTTCGTTAAAGTATCGATGTAAAAAAATGAAATCATAAGGGAACATAACTAAACTAGTCACAAAACGAAAAAAACTTAAGTATATCGTATGTTCAATAAAACCAGTTAATTAATAAATAATATGCATTAGTAGCTAATATTAAAAATGCTAAAAAAAACTAATATTCAACCAATGTGGTATTAAATTAGAAAAAGAGACTGCGAAGCTATAACTGTTTATAAAAGAAATCAATTTTTTTTGTAGATTGCATCCAATTTGATCAGCACGTAAAATTTTAAGGAAATATAAAACATCAACAAATTAATTAATTTAAATAATTCAAATTAAATTTGATCAATTTCAATTCAATGAATGGTATTACAATTAAAAGAGAATATGTGAGACTAGCATTACGATTTGTCAAAAAAAAAATTCATTCAAAGCAAATTAAATTAACTGGCTGCTTAACCAGTGTTTACTCAAAATATTCTTTCTACGCGAAGTAAAAAATAGATGGTAATTAAGTCAAAATAGGATTACATAATTAGCATTGCGTATCAATTATATAGCTTGGTAACCACTGATCAAAGATATACTACTGGTTGCAGCTACAGAGTAAGTATATTAAAGCAATATCGCATACATACTGCGAAATGTAGACAGAGGCCGATAGATTATTGTGTCAAATGAAGCCAGTACGATATTAGTGTAGTCAATATAACCAATTAAAGATAAATAATTGTGACGACAGGGCAATAATCATGGCTTATGCACACTAGCAGAAGATAACGAAATATATAAAGTAACAGAGCACGTTTCAAGTCGAAGTATAACCATAAAAGAACATTAAGGTATAAAATTGTAATTGATTAGCGGTAAATAATAACAACGTTTTTATATTACGATACTTATATTAGCGCCTATGGTGGTGATTTGGGATGACAACCTATAATGCAAGGGGCATTACATGGATTTGGAAAAATGAAGAATGGATTGAAGAAAGAATAAACGAAGACATTTCGAAATCAGGACAACCTACAAGTTACTATGTACTACCATAGGAAAACTGCACAAGGTCTGCTCCACCCATAATTTACATAACCAAGTTTAAGCCTTGGCTAGCACCACAAAATATTAACAACGTCTAAAGTTTAGGTCTAAAAAAGTATATAAATATTAGTTCAATAACAAAGAACCCAGTATATAAAATCATAATATTTTAAAACACAAAACAATAGAAATATTTCCCAGCGTGGATTCATTTATATTAAATCAAAAAAAAACTTAAGGCAAATTGTATGTTCTTCGAATCCAAATACGATACATAATACTGTCGACTACAGCCCCTTGAAGTTATATACAATATATAAAATAGCAGAAACATATTTATTTATTAATGCCACGTTAAATATAGTACAGCCCAAAATAACTAATAATAATAAAACCCACCCTTAAAGCCTGGTAGGAGTTAATGCAAAATGTCAACGTATAATAATTACGTAAGCTCGTAAAGGTTTAGAAAAAGAAAATATAAATTACACAAAGGTACAATATTATATAATTTGCCAAATAGGTTAAGCAGATTCCAAGTTTATTTATCTCTTATGTCTTATAGAGTTGTGTGGGTTGTCAAAGAAATATGATATATTAATATATTCTTTTATATATTGAAAGAAAATCTATAATTTTTTCCCTAATGATATTAGAATGTTTATTTGTACCTGTAATTTGAGCTTAGAATTATAGATATTAAACAAAATAAATATTCATCAATATGCTAACTATTATTTAGTTTATGTACACTTTATATAAATGGCTTATGGAGAATAGGAATATAACTTTTAATTAAGCAATGTTTATTAACAAGTATAACAAAAATAACTTAATACGTATCGACAGTACATAACCTAATAAAATAAAAACAAGACTGCTGTATCGATATTTAATTAATAATAAAGGGAAATCAAGAGTGACCCATCTCTAGCTCTAATAGAACTATAGCCCAGTTTCATTAAATAAAAAATATACGGCAGGAACCATAAACAAGCAACAAACAATACGCTACATTTTACATTTATTTGTGGTTCCAATAATGATCGCCATCTACACAACGGCGATTCAATTACAACACATTACAACGAACAGAAAGTTTCTGCAAGACACAAGCCACGAACATAAGCAGGTCCCTTACTATCGGTAGGAGGCGGTATAATACCCAATACTAACATTTAATGCAATGTACCTAATTCATACTTGAAAGATTAATGGATTTTTATGGGTTAAAATCTATTGGAGAAATTGAAATGACCAATTCAGTATAGTAACTACTGGTGGAGGTAAATTAGAGATAAACCAATTTACCACCCAGGTAACACCTGACGACTACATGACGTCTTAAAGACAGGATTATAGGATCATATTGGGCCAAAACACGTCTTTATGACGACCAAAAGTCACAGCAAAATGACGCCAGTTTTTATACATTCAATGGACGTCACTATTAGACGTGACTAAAAGTACAAAAACCGTAGTTAAAAAAAATTGTGAAGGTAACTTTTTGACATTAGTGTTCTTCAAATCGTGTATATACCTCAGAACTAAAACTGATACCGAAGAAATTTATTTTAAGAATCATATTACTTATATGATATATACAACAAAAACAGGTATATACAGGTAAAATTTTTAAAACAACATAAATGGGACATAGCCCTAGGTTAATATATATCTATATTTGTCAAATAATAAAAAATATATACCAAATTGGAGTGCAACCCAAAGCACCAAAATATTTAATAGATGTGAGTCATTTATTTCGTTAATAAAATTATATAATATATTAATAACCACCTCACCTATTCTTGCTTCTTCTATTACAAAATTTAACTCTGTCTGCGGCATATTTATAGCCAAAATTTGCTCTATGTCGCTGGTCGTTGTATTTCAATTTAGACAACCCCTAGAAAAAATAAATAATTATAAAATTAATATATAAAATTATTTCTTTTCGATTTTGATTATTTCACTGATAATGCATCCTTCATATAATTTTAAAAAGTATGCATTTAAAGTCTATTTAATTTTTAATGATTAAAAAAAATTAGCATTATAGTATTTTTCACACATTCGTATCTAATTTAACCCTTTATCGGTTTATGTGACCATATGGTAACATAGATTTTTATAACCGTTAACGGTCACAACGCTAAGAACGTCTTGTAAAATTCTGAAACTTCTGCTGTTATATCAGAAAAAAATGCTGATCTATTTATTAGTATTTATATTTCTTTACTTATAAATTTTATGAAAATATGAATTGTAACCATATGGTAACATTGAACAATAAAAGAACTTTTTTATTAAATAAAATTGTTTTTATTATAATAATCAATTTAATTTTGATTAACATGAAAATCTTTGAAACAATTTTTTGCTTCTGTAAAACATAGTCTGGTGTCGCATTTAATACATTTCATGCGGCTCGTCCCTTTAGTACAATTTCTGCACCTGCCTTTACTGGTATATACAGGCCAGTGTCCCAAGGAATCAAACCTTGAAGCGTTATGTGGCCTTTCAACAACTGGCCGCCGAATTTTGGGTATATCAGTACTTTCAGCACTAGGTCGGCCCTTTCTGGCTTCCTTTCCACAACTACTTAAAGACTTGGCAATATCTAGCCTAAAGTTTTTAAGTGGCATGTTTTTTTTCTGGCCTAGAGCAACGCAGTCTTTTCTGTAAAGCAGCCATGCATTTACCACAGATACATCAAGGAGGTAAGCAAAAATACAAAAATACCATCTCTTTGCCTTATGGGGAGTTTTGTACAGACCCATTAGAGCGTTTGCTGTATCAACACCCCCCATATGTTTGTTGTACTGTATAACTATTGATGGACACTCTATATCTATTTTTGATTTGGCATTTTTGCAAAATCTTTTTACAGTACCTAGCGGTTCTACGCCATAAAGGGTACTTCCTAATAAAACAGGTTTATTATCTACCCATTTTGTAATGATGATACCTTTGTCTTTGTCAATTTTGTAGTCATATTTTCCCCGCCCTTGTTTTTGTAGGACTTTGTCTGTATCAATGGGACATCCAGCGATTCTATTGCTGCGTAGTGTTCCAAGGCTATATATTTTCATTTTATTTTTGAGATAAAGGAAAAGTTGCAGGCCTGCAAAATAATTGTCGAAAAAGAGACTTGAATTATCAGGGTCATGCAGGGATTTTGAAAGGGCTATAACAATGGAAGCTCCAACGCCCAAATTTGATTCTTCTTCAGTTATTTCATTTCTGGTTCCAACAAGTTGAGAAAAAGTGGTAGCTCCCTGGTATGGTATAAAGTCCAGGACGTAGCCAGAAACTCCTGCAATTACAAAAAATTTGTACCCCCATTTATGAGGTTTGTTTTTTATATATTGCCGTAGATTGCCTGCCCGGTTCCCTTTATAGGCAACTATGGTCTCGTCCACTGAATACTGATTATCAGTATGATAATTTCGAAAATTAGCTCGGATCTTTTCTGCAAAAGGACGTACCTTGAAGTATCGGTCAGTAGTATTATCCGTAATGTCATTGTTGTTATTGAAGTGTATAAAACGCCTCAAAGTTTTAAAACGTCTAATTGACATCAAGGATGCTACCTGCTCAATACGTGTACCGCTCAGTAATCTTGATAGGATGGAAGATCTATTATTCCCATATATAATAAACAGGATATAAAATCTGTCATCTCGTTGGCGTTCGTCGCGATACATGTCCCTGTTACTTGAGTACTGTAAAGATTAGTTTGCTCAATGATATCAGACATTATGTCAAGTGAAAACATTTTGGTAAAATATTCAGTAGGAGTGAGCACTTCATCATTGAAAACAGGAATAAAAGTGTCATTCCTATTAATTTTTGGTAAATCTTCTTTGGTCCAGTTGAATGCTACTTCTGGTAGTTTCTTTTTTTTTCTTTAGGGGTGGCTCAATAACTTGTTCTGCCTCTTCGTCAGAGGTATGGTCGATATCCGAAATATTACCATCTAAAATTTTTATAATATTATATAAAATAAAATGCAGTCTTTTATAAAATGTTACCTTCCGACAAAATCTTAGCTTCCCGTATTTTGTCTTGAATTTGTTTCAAAGTCATTTCTTCCTCATCGTCTGATGAATCAGAATTATCCGAAACTTGAGGAAGGGGTGGCAGATGAAATTTACTTTTTCCGTAAAAGGAACAAGAAGGAATTGAATTATATTCATCCATAGCGGTAAATGGGCGCGAAAATCTAAAAATCGATATCTACAGTGGGCAATGTAACCAGATGGTTACGCTGATTTCTACAAGAGTTTTCTATGAAACTCCTCAAGCTTATACTAAAATAATCTATAAAATTACTCACCTGTTATGTCTAGAAAATACCACTAAATTTGGAATAAAACTTAAATAATTTTTATTAGTTCAAATAATTACATTTATATCTAGTTGCAACATAACCACAAAAATACAACGCAACAGGTCTTCACACGTGGCAAACAAAATTCAGTTTATCGCGAGCGCGCCTCGACTCTTAGTTCCCCCTCCTACTCACAGTTGTAACCAAGTAGTTTCGTTGCCCTAAACTCTGTAAAGTACAAGGATTGCGGAAAAGATGCGTTTGAATTCAACGTATCCATATGGTTACAATGACCAATAAATGTATGTTCTAAATTTTATAACTTGACCGATAAAGGGTTAAACAGCTCACGTTAGCGTAAAACAGTTTTACCTAATTCTATTTTAAAGTTATATAGCTTTGGGTTAATATTGTGCCAACACTGTGTTTATAAATATTAAAAAATAGAGGGCAACCCAACGCATCGAAGTAGTTAAAATATGTGAATACATTATTTTGTTATTAATGATATATATTAATAGTTATACATGCTTACTTTATCTGTTACAGCATTTAACTCTGTCTGGAGCATGTTTACATCCACAGTTGCACAATTTTCTCTAGGTCGCTGCATTTTTATTTTTAACTGAACTGCTCTTAGAAAAAAATAAATAATTGTTAATACAGTAAATCATCTGTGTTGCGAGTTTAATTGTTTTACTAAATGCATCCTCTATTTTATTTCGCAGGGTTGCCAAAAGTCTTATTCAATTTTGGTAATTAAAATAGGTATTATAGTATTAGTTTTTACACATTTTTATAGAATTGTATTATTAAATCCATTATGTAAAGTAACTAGTATATAAAGTTTACAATGAGTTGTTAAGGTTTATATATACCTATCTTAAATTGAAGAGTTTTTTTGGATTACGGAACTGCGTAATAAAAATGTGTTACATGGACATTCCGAAACTAAAAAAAATATATATGAAATAAATACAGATGCTTAAATGAATTAGACTTATCATAAGAAAAATGAAAATATATACAAAACATAATTATAGATAGAAACGCCTCTGTAGATACCATTTGCACCTATTATAGTTACGGCTCGGTATGGGCCATCAAAAAAACCTTTAGGAGTTAGAATAGAAAGTTCTATTATTTTTTTTCGATCTCCAATAATTTTCTCTTTGTATCGATTCAAGATGACCCTAATATCGACTTTCATCTTTTCTCTAATTATAAAACTAATATCGATATGTTAGAGCAAACAATATTACAATTTAAGTCAGAAGTAAGAAAACTTTCACTTGGCATACTCAGCCTATTCCAAGCTACCTTTTTATAAAAAATTAATACTAGTAAATTCTGTATTTGATAGCTTTGATATTTAATATACAAATTTAGTCACATAAAGTTGGACTCCAAAATATAATGAGACACCCTGTATATGCTATGTCCAGTTTTGATAGTCTAACGCTATTTTCTCAAGAGAGCACAACTTTTTATGAGGAGCGACAGTTACCTTTTGTTGTGAATTTTCGAAATATAAAATTACCAAAATTCAACGAAATCCCTGGTGTTTAGTTCTACTCGTCTCAAAAATGCTTGAGGTTGATATAATATTTTATATTCAATTTGTAAAATAATATTATAAATAAAATTAGTAATCTACCTCTGTGTAGGATTTCTAAATATTTTTTTTTGTTGAAGTTATTTGTCCTTGCAAAGAAAACAACGGCATGTTTACATCTGCTTTGTTTTAAATTTTTTAAATTTCTTGCTCATAAAGTTTAGTGCCGTATTACATATTTTCATAATATACTCCTACAAGGAGTTTTTGTAAAAATTACTTTTCACGTTTTTATTTATTTAATTTTTATTTCGTTCAAACTAGGTGATCGCTTATAATCTCGCGATTATTTTTCCGTACAAAGAATACGACAGCATGGTTGCCTCTGCTTTATGAACTTTTCACGTTTTTGTTTATTTAATTTTTATTTCGTTTAAACTAGCATATATTCTGGAGATTACTAAAACACGATTTATCAATAAAAATTAGCAACTATAACAGATGACTAACATTGAAAAATTATATTAGTAAAATATGTTTGACAATAACTTACATGTTTTCAGTTCTCCCTCCGCAGATTACTCAGCCCAATTTCCCTTTGAACCTAGCCTGCTCAGCAGAAATTCATACAAATATCTCCTCCGACAATTCAGTTAAGCCTCCCACAACACCTCGGATCCATCCTGCCCTTTTCCAAACCCTGAATGTTGAATGTTTTCAATATGTATATATATATATATATATATATATATATATATATATATATATATATATATATATATATATAACGATGATTCTTGAACCTTTAATATATGATTTTTAGATTATTTTTTGTTTTCTTGGAATATATTTTGAGTGGTACGGGGCAGTATTAGTAGTAGCAGTAGTAGTAGTTGGGGGGCTGGTCACTGGTCTGTATCACTGGTCTGGGAAGCCCCAGACCAGTGATACAGGGTAATAATAACTATTTTACTTCCTTGAAAAATTTGTTATTATTTATATTTTCAGACGTTTCGGTCGAATTTCAGCCTTTCTCAATTGAATAGTAACAAAAGTAAAAAGATATAGATGCTATTGTAAAAATATTTAAAAATTATAATAATAAAAGGACTTAATCATTATGAGTTTTACTTACTTTTTGGTTTCAGGAGATTGCATTCCACAATTAGGTAAATGTTAATAGGTACATTCATTTAAATATTGTTGACATAAATATATAAAAAATAGGTTAACATAGTTGGACGATTCACAAACTCTTTAAAAATGTTAACATATTCAAGTCTGTCTGGATATACATATACATACAAGTAAGTTTCTTCCCATTTTTTTATACTTATTTTAAAATATTTTAAAACATAAAACGAGGAGTCTTACATCGATAAAGAATTTAAATTAATCGTTTTCATTGATAATAGGGTTCAACAAAACTTTTGCAATGTCCATGGCAGCGTTAGTTTTCATTATCCTGTACCACTCGAACCATATTCCAAGAAAACAAAAATTATATATATATATATATATATATATATATATATATATATATATATATATATATATATATATATATATATATATATATATATGTATATCAAAATAAAATGCATCACCCTCATGTACACAAATTGCTCAATGGCAGATTTCATTTGTTTGGTGTCAAAACAGGATATAATTCTGTGCGTAACATTACAATATATCGTTGTGCTTTGAATTTTAGCTATATTTATAAATTTCATTTCACCTATAATATCATATTTTAACTGGGGACTATCTGAAACAGATTACTGAAAATAAATAATAATTATTTATATCGTTTATTAATTCTAATCCAGAAAAAATCTAGGTTTAGTTAAAATCCTATTTTAACATTTTTACTTTGCTTGTAAAAGAAAAACATTTTTGCAGAAATTTGCTTTTTAGGGTCCCTAGATGCTGAAAAAAGGCTCTCTCGTTCCCGTCGGTCTTCCATTCTGTCTTTACGCGTCATATCTTATAATAAAATGATGGTGATAAATAAATAAAATGTTAAAAAATAATTATTAAACAATCATCTTTTTTATTGATCTGAAAATTTGCAAAACGATTGTGATATAGGAATAAAATAGAAAAATGTTGGTGCAAAGCCATTATAATCAATCATAAAAGATACTTATTCGATTACCTTGAAATTTGATACGAAATCAAACAAAGTATAAATTAGTAAACTGAAAAAAATTGATTGCAAATTCACCGTGGCAAGACAAAATGGGGAACCACAAAAAATTTAACTTTATTATCAGTTATTCCCTCGAAGTTATAGATATTTATTTACTTTTTATTAATCAAATAAGGAATATTACCTACTGCGCACAAATATATATATATATATATATATATATATATATATATATATATATATATATATAAATATATATTTGTAAAAGAATTGAAGGACTTACTTACATTACAAAAATATTTACTTGACGCTTAATAAATATCAAAAATAAAAACATTTTCCGGCTATTTTTTTATACTTTTTTGTAATAACGTCATTAGGTTGAAATATCTTAGTATAGTAAATAACAAAGTATTTATAGTCTTTGCTACGGATGATTACTTTTCTTTCTGGAAATAAATCATTTTATCCTATTCTAATAAAATTTTTAAAATTCTGATAAAAAAAAACCATTTCCTGGAATAAAACTTTTTTCTAGATGAGACAAATAAATAATATCATTTATTATTTTATAGATGATGTACACAAAAATATGAAATAGTGACAATAGTATACAAAAAAATCGTCTTTTCTTTGAATTCCTATAATCAGGTGTCTGTGGACGATTTCCTTGAATTAAACAAAAAAATCAGTAAATTGGTCTTTGCCTGAAAGTTCCCTTGTAACGAATTTCACCACACAGAGATAACACAGTTTTTATATTCATATATTTAGTTATTTGGTAATTATACATAATTTAACAATTACAATATATTTCAATTTTTTTTAAGGGGAAATATCCATTACAAGGAAATATCTTTGAAAAGGGCTTTATCTATTTTTATATCAAAATACCATTACTTAGGACAAAGTACAAACCTCTTTATAAAAGTTTCGTTTTATTAAGAAAGGTGAATTCTACATTTTTTATAAAATGTATCTGTAAAGTTGCCAAATTACTATTTAGGCATATAAACTGTATGATCTGTGTTGTGAAATTCGTTACTAGGGAAGTTCCGGGTAAAGACCAGTTTACAGATTTTTTGTATAAGTGCATTTTAGTCAAAATATTACTTCATTTGCGTTACTTCCTTCGTAAGAGGAACTACTCTGTGAAAAAAAATTACCGTTTGAGATTTTCTATAAATAATCCACATTGTAAGCAGTATATTACTACATTTCCAACTATACATTATTTGCATTTGTTTTGCAATAAGATTATTTGAGTTCATGCCAAGTGGAACCTATACAGTTTTCTATTTCCATTTATTGTCGTATATCGTTCCACCATTCCCTTTTATCTACTTTCTTATTGAGCTATTTATTAGATCTGTATGTTAAACAACGTAGGTGAGACGTAGGTTTCTTCCTTAGAGTCTTTTTTATGGTTGACTACTTTTCTGACAGTATATTTTCAATGTTAGATTTATGTTATGTATGTTTCGTTTTTGCCGAACCGCCGTCTGCCATACTGCACTATACCATTTGGGAGCTAGCGACAGAAATTATCTGGTTTTTTACCAATTTGATGTATATATATATATATATATATATATATATATATATATATATATATATATATATATATATTGAAGGAGTGCAAAATATTGGACAAACAACACGTACGAGGGCTGATAAAAAGAAGACTCTTTTCTACTATACTACTAGGATACAATATCGAGTTGTTAGAAAATAGAAACATCATTAAATCTATGTGCTAAACTTACTTGTAAAATGAGTGGTGCAGTTAAAATTGATACATGCTTTAATTAATAAACTTAATTTTCAAAGCTGAAATTTTTGAATTTTATAATAGGTTAAACAACCAGTCAAAAAAAAAACAAAAATAATGGCATGCGACAGAACTGCACAACGCTCCCATATGTAAAATGAATCTCAAAGAAATTTAACCATTTCTGCAAGTTAAAAACAACAAACCCGATTCTTAAAAAAAACACACGTCCTATATGCAATCCCTTGTAACGATTTCAACGGAGTATACACCACCAAAGAAGCCAACATTTGCCAGCTAAAATCGAAGCTCACATGGATGACAAAAACAATTGACGAAACTTTTAAAAACCGAAATGCAAAAGAAAATAAAAATGCCATTAATGATACAAGAGACATAAATATCCTTAATAAAATGTATTATACTTTAATACATTTTTTCTCTTATATTTCTTGTTCTATTTTTAATGGTAACTACATAAGTTGAAACAGAAAATTTAATTACCAAACACCTTTGAGTATCTAAAAAAAAATATCATAAAATATTCTCCCTTAATTTCATTAGACCCCCAAATTAATAACAAAAATAAATAAAATTGAACTACTGAAAATGACAATTTTGCCCTTTCTTGTACTTGAAATGTTTTCACTTTAATAATAATAACTTAATATTGTTCGGTATATTCCCTTTACCTGGACCTTTCCTCGTTATCAATCTTTCCTTTTATTAGGAATAGTGAAGTGTGACCAATTTAGTTCGATACATAGTCATTTAGTAACACATATATACTGACTTTTCAAACATTTATATTGGGCACCGTTTTGCTCCACCATATACATACCATAAACTTCCATTTTGAGTATAATTTAAATTGAATAAGTGTTATTTACACAGACACAGACCGCCATTTTGTTGCATCATGTTAAATTCCTACTAGTTTATCCCTATATCACATTTAATTTTTGTGTAAAATTTAAAGTCAGTTGACTTTTTATTATTTTATTTGGACGCCATTTTGTTTTGCCATCTTAAATTCGAACCACAATTTTACGAGTTTATAGCACATTTAATGCTTGCACAAAATTTGATATTAATCTAATAAGCAGTTTTTCCAGCCTGATTTTTTACATATTTTAATGTGCCGCCATTTTGCTTCACTATCTTGGATTCGTACCAAATGTTACCAATTCATTCCTATATAACACTTGGTTTTTGAGCAAAATGTGGAGAGTAGCTGTGCTACTGCCTTATATAAGAACTTAATATAGATAACCTCAATAAAACCTATGTGACGATAATCTATCTGAAACGTATCTAATATGTGTCAGAGAAGTTTTAGTGATGAAGCAATTCCTTTTCTGAATTACAGTCAATACACATAATTGTCGTCACTGGGTTGGTGAAAACCCTGGGTGGTTTCAAATAGCTTATATACAGCATCCTCAGAAACATAAAGATGGGCCAGAATTATATCAAATAAGATTGTTCTCTACTTGATTGTTAAAACTATTACCGCACCTTTTGATTTCGAAGTTTTGAAATGAATATATTTATTCTTCATAATGAATTTCCTGCGACCTAGATTGAAGATTTTTTATATGAGCAGCATAGTCTCCGGACCTTGCTCTACTCCAGTATTCTCTTTGCGGTTAATTAAAACTCTTTTTGATTTCTTAAACGAAAGAGTGGAGAAAATTATAAAAAACGGTTTTAACTTTACGAATGAAATTTTTGTTTTAATACATTGTCATTAGAAAACGGGTCGCCGCAGAGGCCGTCGGTTCACGCCAAATTTTTTGTCTTTCAAAAGCCCAGTGAGCAAAAAGAATCGGCATAGGGTTTACTGTTAAAGTTCAGATACATACCACCCTTATACCAACCCTAAAAGCAATAGAAAAAGCTTAATACATTCAAAAAATTAGATATGTTGTATGTAATTTTCAAATTTTACATTTTAGCTTTATCATTATTATTTGAGGCAATAACCTACACTGAAACCTTTTTGGACACAAAGATATGAAGATGTATTGCTCATAATATACTTAAGAAGCTTTATTTCTTTTTAGTGCTTTTGAATAAAAATTATTATTATTAGCATTTAATAAATGCAAAGCCCGTATTAAAATTGACGAATTGGTTCAAGAAAGAAGTTGATTTTGAAAAAAATATATAGCCATTGTCTTCGATATTTTGTTTACAACTTCTCTTCATTAAATTAAACATAAAAAGGCATACAATTATACGACTTAGTGAGACTTATGTTTTAATTTATTCCCTAAGTCTAGCTGTTTCTCCTGATTTTTTATTAAATTTATATATGCCCCAACTCAGGTGTCTTGACCAGTCACATTCCAAACGACCGCCTTTCCAATTTTTCACGGTACCAAGAACATTCAATAGCTTATTTTCCATCTGTTCTGAGAATTCTTATAAGCTCTAAAATTTCAGTTACCTACCTCCTTTTTAAAATGCCATTAACATTGCTATGGTGAGGCCAACTTTGTGCACTTTTGCGACAATATAGGTCATGTAGCCACAAAAGAATTAATAATTTCGTCGCAAGTACATTCATGTGGCTCGCAGACTTGTTGATCTGTTCTCAGATCTAACGGAAATACGAAATTTTTAATCATTCAAGCGAATACCCAAAGAAGAAAATGAGAAAGCTTTAAGCCAAGCACTACTTTCTCTTCCTTGGAGGAGAGCAAATAGATGTGCTTTTACTTTTTTTAAAATTAAAATCCACATGAATTGTCAAATTTATTTTGATTTGAGAGAGTATCAAGGAACCTTTAATTATTACATTTGGAAGTCCAAAAAAGTATAGTAGTTTAATAAGCGTTATTTATGTCTATTAAAACTGAAGTTGGTAAAATACTTTCGAGTAAAAATTACGTTCTTATCTGATGCTATAAATGCAGAATAACGCAAATTCGAAATACTAATGTATTCCTAGACCACCAGATTTAGCAGGAAGTTTACTGATTGACTAAGATTTTTGGATCAGTTGGAAATTTAATAATTGGTAATATTCACCAGGCCCACAGAAAATTTTACAATCAAAATAGGTTCGCCAACATACTACTTGCCCGTATATATATATATATATATATATATATATATATATATATATATATATATATATATATGTACGTTAATGTTTTCCAAGTTGAGGTTCATATGTAAAGAATATAATACATTTTACGTGTTTTGCCATTTTCTAGAAGTATTTATAATTTCTGAAGAAAATGTAATTATTAAAAAAAATTTAATTTGGTTTTTAGAGAGCTTGTACATACAAAATGTAAAATAAATTTGTCCTGTTTTCACATTTTTAAAAAACTTTATAGTGTTTTTTTGTTAATTAAATTATAAAATATTTTCGTTTTGCGGGGCTGACATAATTGAAAAAAATCAAGTATCTGCGCCAGTAACTTCCGCAATTTATCAATGTTAAAACATTTACCTGCATTTTTGTTTTCAGTTTGATTGATATGGGTTCAACATGTTCAAAATATTCAATTTTTTGCGTCTTAAAAATTTCGAAAACCTATCTCCCGACATATTGAGTATTATTGGTACAAATTTGAATCGAATTGGTTTGATCGTTGTCAAAAAATCGTTCACACAGATATTTTTTACTTTCACACATCCACCCAATCCACCCATACTCACACACACACACACATTCCTACAGATATCATAATTCTAAAAGTATGGTCTTTATATTCTAGGGACTCTAAAACGTCGACAAACAATAAAATATATGTGTTGCATAATTTAGGAGCAAAAATAATATATACAGTTAAGGGTCAGTCCATCACCCCATTGCTTTCTTCGGTACAGATTCAAAATTATAGACCCAGGAAAGTACTACTTTTTATGCAGAAACCGACACATTAAATTCTAAAAATGGTGGTCTAACTGGGTCAACCGTTTTAAAATGACGGTTGTGTGTACTAGTCTTAAACAAGGTCTAGATATATAAAAAAAGGTAAATTTCTTTTATCCGGAACTTCCCTCGTTATGTTTTTTTTCCATTCATAAGAATATTGAAGTGTGATCCAGTTTAGTTCAGTACATGTATGTGTTACAAATAATGTCTTCAAATATTTTTATTGTCCTCCATTTTGTTCCATGATATTGGATTTCTACCAATATTTTACAAGTTTCTTTTTACCTATGCCATACTTTTTATATTAGACTATTTTATTAGACCGCTAATTCGTTTTGCTATCCTGGATTCATATCCAAATTTTGCCAGTTCATTCCTATGTAACACTTGATTTTTGTGCAAAATTTGAGGTAAATTGGATAATTAGTTTTTTTAGTAATTATTTTTTTAACATTGTTTCGCCATATTGGATTTTTACCATAATATTACCAGGTCCCTTAATTTTTTATTAAAATTTGAAGTCAAGTAAGTCCGATAAGTAGCCTTTGCTGTGCCGCGAATTAACAGATAGACAGACCGAGAGAATTGAGAAAACATGTTTTAGGGTATCTAGGGACCGTAAAGATCTGAAAAAAATCTCGAAGGGTGATTTTTTCCCGATTATAATACTTTCATTTTACGAAAGAAGTAATAAGAAGAAATACCTAATTAAAACGTTTTATGGATATGTAGGGTAATTAATCTTTTGATCGATCGTTTTTTACTATCCACTTTCATAGTCCTAGAGCATCTATGACAGTAACACTCGGCTGTTTCACTTCGTTATTTTATGCGTAGGATTTGTAGGAAGTAATACTTTTAAAATTAACATTAAACCTCTTATTTATATATATATATATATATATATATATATATATATATATATATATATATATATATATATATATTCCATATCATTCAGATATATTTCTTTGTTTGATATTAGATCTTTTTAGAAATGAAACCTTAACAAAAAGCCCTTTTTGATTTTTTTTCATGCAAAGATATTATCCTAGCAATATAAGTTTTGGAGTTTTATAATTCATAAAATAATTGAATGTCATTTACTCTAGACACCTATTTAACATTTCGTTGGTTACCTGCCTTTATTATTTTTTGACTACAGAAATACTGATAATTTCTTATGTGAGAAAATCAAGCAAAATGTGTATTGTCAATAAAGAAAGTAATTAGGTTAACAATGTCTGCCATTTGGATATCTGGCCCCGTATTTCCCATCGGGTTACAGTCGCAGTTATAGATTCTCATTATCTAGATTGGAACATAGAGAACGCCGCAATTTGCGGTTGCATATTTCGTAGACATGCAGATATTATTAGCTTCGCTGTCCATGAGATTGGAGCTTGAAGTCATTACGGCTGATAACGTAAGAGACTTTGCGGTAAATGATCCGATGATATAGCTGAATAAAATTCATAGAGTAAACGTATTATTTATACTTAGTAACAAATATGGAGAATCATTAAGCTTTAAGAAAGTTAGAATAATTTTACTGAAATAGTATGGCCCAGAAATTATAAGATCAAACGTAATTCAGATTTTTCTCAATTTTGTTAAGTTCATCAATTCATCTACAACCCGGGGTCAATTTCAATCTGCGTGTGAGCTAAATTAATTTAGAATAATGTGGGAATAATAATAAAAAAATTTAAAAACACCAATCAAATGATATATGCCATTATACCTTTTTTATTTAAACTTTTTTTCAAAATATCGCTGAGCCGAAATCTATCGAAAATATAGGTCAAATTTAACCTTCTTTTTACAGGAATACTAGATTTCATAATCGATTTTTTTACGAGTTATGTAAATAAAGATATAAGTTTTTAATTTATTTGTTATTATTATCAATATTTATTTTTCATAACATTTTTTTTTTCATTTTCATCAAGTCTATAAAAAATAAATTATGACCAATATTATTTAAGCGGCCATTTTGTTTTGCCATAAAGGATTCTTACTAACAATTTTTCAGTCTATCCTAACAGAACACTTGATTTTTGTGTAAATTTTCAATTGGGTAAGTTGTTTTTTGGTACTGAGTTTTTAAATATTTCATTAGACTTCGAGTTTGTTCCATCAAAATGGATTTACACAAAATTTTTACCACTTCATCCCTATATTACAATCAACAATTTAAAAAGTCAGTACCAAAAAATTATTTATCCAATTGACTTGAAAATGTTCACAAAGATAAAGTATTAAGCAGGGATAAACTGGCATATTTTTAGTGCGAATCCTATCACAAAACCAAACGTCGGCCTAACAAAATGTTAAAAAATGCGGTTAAATTCCATTTCCTGGAATAAATCTTTTTTATGGAAGAAAATAAAAAAGGTCATAATTTATTTTTTGTAGACTGCGTAATTGTTTTTATGTCAAATTAATGTAGGCTTGTAGGCCTATAAAACCCCTTCAGTCTACTCCAGCCCCTCCCTCAACCACCACACCATAACAAATAAATTAAAAGTTTAAAAAATTTAAATAAATTACAGTTTATAGAATTTGTATTAACGTTATTACTAAATAATTATATTAATATAAAGTCTCTTTATTGTAAATAGAGTGGAGTTCTGTACGAGGACGTTATGGGTAAAGGTGAATTTACACATTTTTTATTTTTTATAACTTTTTTACATAATTCATGAAAAAATCAATTATGATATTGATTAATTTCCTTCATAAAATAAAGCTTTTCATTCTAGGAGATAGAAGTTTACCGACTTGTTAAACATTTAACTAGGCCGCCATATTGTTTTGCCATATAGAACTGAAAAAGTTTTACCACTTCACAAAGTAACATATTATAAGTCGCCATTTTATTCCAACATATTGACTCCTCATCAAAATTTTACCAGTTTATATCTATATCATATTTGATTTTTGTGCAAAAATTGAGGTGAATTGAATAAGCAGTTTTTTAGTAATAATTTGTTTAATCATTTTATTAGGCCGGTATTTTGTTCCACCATTACTTGTATTATTACCAAAATATAATCCTGTCGTGCCCGTATATCCCCTAATTTTTTATAAAAGTTTAAAGTAATCCCGGTAAGTAGTTTGTTATGTATGCCAAAAAAAATGTATGTAGAAAACGAAAGATGCCGAACGTGAAGATTTGAAAAAAAATCCTCGGGAAACTGAAAATAAGGCATGCCTTTTGTATTATGTTCTCCATTCCTCGCTCCTTCCCTAACTCAACTTAATATAATCTAACTCGGAATGTATTAAATACAGACCGTCTTCTAACTCAGAATTTAATAAATTCCGATTGATGCAGAAACGCATGTATATAATGGACTGTATCTTAAGGGTAGAAAAAGTGGTTAAATGAATTAAAAAAGAAGGCACAAAACAGGTAAAAAAAGGCACTCTTACCTTAAACTGCACAGTTCGTCGGTCAGGAGAGCCCTCCTCTTGTACTGGCTGCTTTTTCTTGTGGAACGGCTAATTAATTTGTCACTAGCTTAAATGTCCCGAAGGAAAGGCTTTTCCTGTCTAAAATATGGGACCGAGTACACGAAACAAAATTTTACTTCGTCAGAGTACTGATTTCCGTGACTACTCTCTCTTCCAATCAGTAGTATAAGATGCATGAATATCGAATGCCTTAAGGGGGTGTACCAACTTTGTGCATTATGAATACGACAATATTAAATACTTAAAGTGATATGACATGCATCATTTATGTCTAAAAAATTATAATATTAAATTTTATGAAAATAAATTAATTAATTCATTATAATAAATAAGTAAAAAAGAAGAAATTAAGAGTTTCCGTAACACCGATATTTAAGTCGGTATTTAATAAATTCCGAGTTAGTAAGTTGGCATTTAAAAAATTTCGAGTTAGTAAGTCGGGATTTAATAAATCCTGAATTTTGAGAAAGGCATATTAGTATTTGGTTTTATTGCGCCAACTCTCAAACAATACAGGTTGGTGCCGAAAACTGAGCTCAAAATATCCTTATTAATTGATTTAAATATGATTTAATTCCGATTTTTGTTCTAAATACCTATGTGATTTAAATATACGTGAGTGAATAATACAGGATCGCTAGAGGGGCTAGTATGTATAGAAACGGTCGAATATACCCAAAAGTAAGAGACCTAGCAAAAAAATTAAATATAAGTTTTTTGGGATTTTTAAAAATCTATTAAGACAAATAAAAATTAGCTATACAGGATTAGTCATAAAGGCGCTACAAAAAAAAGCATTCTTTTAAATGGAATACCCTCTTTATTATATGTCCATCAAACATGTATCTTCTTGCTTTTTATATTATATACTAGCTTGATACCTTTATCTTTACAAACATCCGAGGAATTTGAGAAAAACCATGTCATAAGCGGTTACTCCTTGTCCCGTAACCGCTTTGGAACATAGTGCAGTCAACTGGAATACAGAGTTTTCAGACAAAAACGCGACAAAATTTAAAAATATTTAAGCAAAAAATACAAAAACCAAAAACACTTACAATCCCCCAAGAACATTTGATAAGGAAGATTTGGAAAATGGAAGGACAGACCCAGGTTCTTGGAAAAGAGATCCCCAACCTAATGCTTCGTTTTTACCTCTTATGAACATTCCACGAATTCCATTTATGGAGGCATGGGCCATCAGAGACGAGTTTGCTGAGAATTTTATGACAATCCAAGGCCAATTATCAATTAAGCGCCATAAAATTATTAGATTTATTACCTAAAAGTGCTCTTTAGACTACTACTTAAATGGAATTGTACTTGTTCATTTCAATGTCAAAAAAAGTTTTTTCAAAAAACCATTTTTATGACCTCGGAAATTTACATTGAAAATGTTGGCAATTACAGGACTGTTAACTTATATAATACTTATACGGCATGTCTACTTAAGTCGTAGCACTCGTAGCCATATGAAAAACTTTTTTATTGTCAATTTTAAAAGAAAAAGTTATTCCTTATTAAAATTTCTGCATGGTCTAAAACCTACTGTAACCATCATATTGGATATTTTTTCAGATTATCAAAAAATGCAATTTTTGATTTTTTGAGATATATAAGAGTTTTGTGTAAAAATGAAGGTACTTGCTTTACTATCGAGCAAAATTAATATTTTTTGATAAACCTCGTATATGTCTGGAAAATTTCGATACCTGGTGGTTGCATTTCAGATGCAAAACTTTTTATGAAGAATAACTTTTTTCCTTAAAATTGATAATAAAAATTTTTCCGTATAATGGCTACGACTTTAGCAGACATAACTGTACCAATAAAAATAAAAATAATAAATAATCTACTTACGTGTGTTTCTCTTGAAAACCCAACATTTTCCTATAGTTTCTTCTTTCTTTCGTAAACTGGCTGTTAATATTCTTTATTTTATTTTCAATATCATACACTGAATTTATATTTAATGCTACATCTCCTTTAATGCATTAGCTTTCTTGTAACGATTTTTGTAGTCCTCATTTTTAGGGTCCCATAATAATGGATGCTCTCTGGACAATTCTATTAATTTTGAAGTATTTTCTGTGTTCCACTTTTTTTCTCCCGACATTTTTTGCAAAGGCACTAGTACTCCACTGCACAACAACAGAACTAAATTTGTGTGATTTCCCAGTTTTCCACTGATTCAGTGGTCTCCTAATTTAGTCAGCACACACCGTCCACACTGCGCCAAAAACTTGTCCTAAAATATACAGACAAAACAAAGACTCTTTGATTTTTACCGACTCTAGACAGGACCTGCAAAAGTCTGCGATATTGGAAACAAAATAAAAATAAGACAAAAATGTCGCAAAAATGCATTGGATTTGTCGCCACTTTATTGCGAAACATGAATGGCTTCGTCTTTATCTTGTCGTTGTTTTGTCTGCTTCGTCTGGACCCAGCATTATAACAATAACGTGGTAGTGCTTCTAGGCAACACATTACGGTATTAGATACCGTGGTGTTCGATATTCCGGCCGCAAATCAGTACAAAATAAGTAGAATTACTAGAGAGATTATCATGTCTGAGAGCTGTCCACTCCAGCTCCAATTTATCGAAATGCAAGATCTTCAAAAAATCACCAAAATAGGTACTGCAGTGTTACGTAGGGGCTAACGGGGGGCATATTTTCCAAGAAGTCTTAGCTACACTCCTTTATGCCCCTTAAACGACCAAACGTGAAGGCGGGTCAGGTGATACTTCTAAAATAAAATATGCCCAAGCGTATTTTTAACATGTATGTCATTTTATAATTTTGGCCTGAATAGTGTAGTAAAAAAAACGCTTTTTAATTCAAATACTTTAGATTTTTTACTGACATTTCATAGTCCTATCCAAATAAAATTTATAACTGCCTTTATAAAATAAATTAAATGTTAATATTATTTGTGCGATGGCACACACTTCGTTCCTTTTATTTGAAAAGACGGATAAATATAAGTAAAAACTTGTAGTGCCTTGTGTGCCCTTACATGTATTCTAAAATTATAGTTTACGTCATCCACATCTTTTTAAATGGTTCTCTCTTAAATTCTTAAAACCGGAACTAAACACCGGGTAGTTTTTATTTAACCAAATAAACAAACGTATTATGTATATTTGTATATTAAATTTATTGATATTTTCTTTTTTCTGCTCAAAATTTAATCAAATGTACAACTAAAACTAAAACTTTGTGTGCATAAACAACGCGTTTTTGTATAGTTTAAAATTTTCTCCTTTTCTTTCCAGACACAAGCAGACAGACATTTTTTATGAATTCCCGATGAGCGCAATTTTTAACACTTTCTCTAGAAACTATATTGACAAGCATTTCTCACTCTTCTAATACACTCTTCTATAGTGGACATTTCCATACGGTACACCTTGTTTTGAAAATATCCCCAAATAATGAAATCGTGGTTAGGTATTATAAAATAATTTGTATTAATATTTTGCTTCGGTTAGTATCTCTGGAGGGGAAGGGCATTTACCCCTCCTTCCTAAATACACCAGTGGTCGCTTTAGCAACTTTTCTGGAAAAATATCTCATATCATTGCTTACGGAAACGAAGAGTTACTCATTTGTTTGAAAAGATGTTGTAATTGAATGTAACATATGCGAGTCATATTGAATTGATTTGTCGACAAACGTCTTCCACGTTTTTTTTTTTTTGATTTTTTAATGTTTAGACGTTTTGAGGACAATCAAATACTATTAATAATAACTAATTTGACAGATTTTTTGTCAAGTAAGTTTACAGATCCTTCCATTTTCGGCACATAGAGGTTAAACAAAGACATTTTTTAGTGTAAAATAATAAACCAATTCTTATGCCTAGAAAAGAAATGTAGGTTTTGAGTTGAGAAATTGAGAAAATGTATTATGATTTATTATATTTATTATATTATGACCATTATATTACTGATTCAGCGTATGCAACTTTACGTAAATATAGTATTGTATATAGCTTGTCTGTAAGAGATGTAATCCGTTAATAAATTGATTTTGGCTGACACAATTAAACATATTATTTCTTTTTCTACTTTTTTAGTTATAAAACAACATTGTATCTAGTATATATGTTTTTAATCAAAAAGCAGTTGTTATTTTATTATTTTTTTTTTCTCGCCAATTTATGAATACATAATTACTTGCAAAAATAGAGAACATTTTTTGTCAAAAAATATATCAATTTTCTTGTACCTATATTTAATAAAATATAAGTTTTATCTCATTTATATTCGATTTTTTCTACGTATCAAACAAGTTTTCCAATATATATATATATATATATATATATATATATATATATATATATACTAAATAAAATTTACTCCATGTCTAGTTTCGGTTTAACGAATTTAAGAGAGCTCGTGGATTTAAGAACGGATGAAGTGCTGTGTATCTAGGTGCACATCGCATCAGGTAAAAATAGCTCCGCATGCAAACATTTTTCGGGATGCCACGCCCAAAATGGCTATTTTTTTACCTTTTTATGATGTTAATTATCCATCACTTTGAAGCGTTTTTTAATACTTAGGAGAAATAATATGAATTTTTAAGGTTTTAAACACATTTTTTTGTTCTTAAAAAACAGTAATGTACCTATATCCTAAAGCTAATTTCAATTCGATTCGATCGATGCAAAACTGCTTTCGCCTTCGATGATCCGAACGCACTAATTTACATTAATTCTATAACAATCCAACAAGCGCCTGCAGCCCGCAGCAGCACTTTTATGCCGCTCCATCTCTATTTGGCTTAAGGATATTCCATTGCATCGCTATAGCAACTGCTGTAAACAAATCTAAGCGCGAAAGTTGACGTGGAGGGGGGGTAGTCTGATGCGGAATTTGTTACTGCTGATTCTAATGCCTCAACGGGTCGCTCTTATGAAAAGGTGTTCGGCGCGCTTCGTTTATAAGTTAAAATTATTTTTTAAGTATATAACGCACTAGTTTTAATAGAAGATAATGGTATGATTAAGTAAATCATGTGTATTTATATAAAACATACTACATTTTTAAAATAAAAATGTAGATTATAAAATGCTCAATATTTTAAAAATATTTTTATTTTAAAGTGCATTGATTGAACAATGAAGGTGAAGCGGCGCTTCACCCGCGTCCCCTGGCTTAGCCGCCACTGATTTAGAAAGGTGTGAATCATATAGACTAAAGAACTTTATAATATGTGCAAGCACAAATGGCTTTGCAAGTTTTTATTTAGATTTTCCGTATTTTCAAAGAGAAAGGAAGGAGTGCGTGCCATCACACAAATAATTTACTTTATAAAGACAATCAAATATTTTAGTTGTATGGGAATATAAAATTTCAGTAAATAATTTTAAACATCTGAATTTAAAAACGTTTTTTTTTGTTACTACAATAATCACGCCAATGTTATAAAACGATAGACGTGCTAAAAATACGCCTAGGAATTATTTATTGTAAGTCATAGGGGTATCACTTGACCCGTTTTCCAATTAAATATTTTTAACTGGTGTAAAAGAGTATACTTAATGCTTCTTGAATTATGCTCCACGTTTGCTCCTACATAACACTGCTACATAATACCTGTTTTTGCGATTTTTCTAGAAGACCTTGCTTTCCAATAAATTGGAATTTTCAAATGAAAATTTTGTATCATTAACCATTCTAATCGTATTGTTTGTCCAGTATTATATCAAAAAACCCAAGAAAATAATCAGTCCTTCGGGATCTGGAATTACTTATAATAATAAATGCAACTTTTATCCGTTCATACTATTACAATTTGACGCCGCCTATGTTTCATGTTTTGCAAAGAGCATCATGTAAACAAACCCGCTGTCCCGCTGAGGTTATGCTTGAATCAAAACCTTTAGTGCATTTGATATAGGCGTTATGTATCTTCCTGTGTACTTGATCTATAATTTAAGCTAAGCTTTCAAACGAATAAAAGTTTATCGGTATTACTTAAAAAATATCAAAGATAATGGATGGGGTGCAATTCTACGTAAGACACCCTGTAGATATATCGTGTTCTAACTTAAACTAATAAAGAAATAAATATCGAGTTTTGCGACGAAGACACGAACGGAAACGTGTGAATTGATGTCAATGTATGCAACAACCTTCATAATATTTAACTTTTTTCTAGGCTTCACAGTTAAAGCTTTGAAATAGCAAAAGACCTGGTATTTTTTGTTATTAAACGAGTTATTAAACATCACATACGATGGTGGATGATGATCTGGAAAACGTTCAAGTTTCACACCTGCTGCTTTACAAGTTTACGACTATCCTTGCGACGTTCTCCATGAATCAACACATACTCGACAGGAGTCAAAGAACTACACACAGAAAACAAAATATGAGCGACAAGTTTAAGTCACGTTCAAAGTAATATGAAAAGGTACTGACGTGTTGGAAAATACAAATATAACACTGAAAGAAACTGGGGCTAACAAAATAAAGTACAATATTATTATTTGAGCGGCGCGCGGCAAGATAATATTTAGGATTTTACTTGCTTACGGCTGTCCGTAGGATGATGTCGAGGGAAGGGTATGAAATAATTTTAATTTGTATAAAGTGAAGATTTTTTTTTGGTAGTCGAATTTTATTAAGATATTTGAACATGTAAAACAGATAAAGGAAGGACCTATAGATGCCGTTCACGAGGGGGGCGAATTACTATTTGCGTCTGATGCAGTGCTTTCTTTTATACATAACATTGTAACCATTAAGTATGTTCGGGGAGGGGGGGCGGTGCCCCTTTCGCCCCCTTTAAATCCGCCAGTGAGTTTATCAGCTTTGATTTCGATGTGCGGATCGTTATTCGTTATTCCCTCCTTTGATTTTCGTTTGATTTTCGATCTCCGATTTGCGAATTTACAATAAAATTTATCAGTGTTTTTGTGATTTTTACTTCCTTCGTAAAAGGGAGGTATTGTATTCGTGAAAAAATTACTCTCCAAAATTTTTGCAATCTTCACTTAGAGGCCGAAAAACATATTTTCTTAATTCCGTCTGTCTGCCTGTTTGTTCGAGGCATAGCTAAAAAATCTCACCCGATTGACTTTAAATGTTGGTCAAAAGTTAAGGGTCCATGGAGATGACTTGGTAACATTTTGGAATGATATGGCGGAAGAAAATGGGGCCTATCATTAAAAAAATGGTTACTAAAAAACTAATTACTCAATTCACTTCAAAGTTTGCACAAAAATCAAGTAGTACGTAGGAATCATCCGGTAAAATTTTAGTATGAATTCAGGATAACGAACCAAAATGGCGGCCTCATAAAATATTAAAAATATCAGCCCTCAAATTTTGCACAAAAATTAAATGTAATATAGGGATAAACTGATACGAATTCAACAAGATGGGACAAAATTCTGATCTTAAAAAAATCAGTGTAAAAAGTACTTATTCAATTTATTTGAGATTTTGCTCAAAAATCAAGTGTGGCGCAGGTAGAAACTGTTTTGTATCAATCCAATCTGGTGGAACAATAGAGATGTTTGAAAAGAGAGTATATAATAAAAGGAAAGATTTATAACGAGCAAAGTTCCGGGTAAAGAAAATTTGCCGATTTTTATGATCATGCCATGCCACCTAAATATTTTAACTGGAAGTAGACCAAAAATGAAGAACTTGCTTTAAATTCGTAATTAGTATTATATTATTTAGGGCGTATTTCCCTTATTAGTGATGAGATAGAATTGCGTTTTTACTTTTTTGTAAAATGAAAGACGCCATAAACAAACTTTTCATAGCCCTCTTCGATTCTCAAACACAGGATGAAATTGAAATTATTGCAATTTGAGACCTACCTCATTTTTCGAATAGGTTTTACCTTATCGAAAAAATAAAAGCTATATTATGTTACATAGTTTCTTACGTAGAATCCATTGTTGTAATCAGCTTTCTGCTGTGAGCCGTCATTATTTAGATATACCTAACCTAAAATTTTGTTTTTTCTTTCAATTAGACACCTTATACTGGGTGTTATTTTATTGACGACTAAAAAAGAAGGTTGTAATTTTTTGTCTTATTTTAGGACCAAAAGTTTATATAAATATATGTCTGCAAGGCCTTTGCATTTGAGAGGGTCCTATAGTTTTATACCGTCGAAATCCCGACAGATTGGAATGTGTGGAATGCGCCGCTAGCCCGACACTTTAAATACCGAATTGGCGAGCTACGCCACTGGCTAAAAATTCTTTAAATAGGCCTGCTGTGTTGTCAAGTTTTATTGATAAAAATAAATATATTGTTTGTTGTTAATTGTAAATTGACTGTTTTTTTTTTGTTTATTATGAAGCATTTGTTTATCACAGAATAATATCTAATTAACGGAATAATGGAGATTGAATATTGAAAAAAAAATTATTCTTGGATAGCCCAGGACGAGGTTATTGCTTGTTTGCATTGAGATGATTTTAAACCTTCTACCCTTGTCTATACATAAACAAGGCTTCTACTTTTAAAGTGAGTATGTTTATTTTAGAATAGTGTGAATATGGTATAAAGTTGCAACCATTTCAGTTTTTGGACTCTTACACTCAGATAATCTTATTTGTTAGTGTATAGGATTGAGTGCCCGTCTGTTATTAATGTAGATGTTGTTCCCTACCTAAAAATAAAACAAAGTTGTGTACTAAAGACCATATAAAAATCCACAAAAGCCTTCATGCTTGAACATATATCTTTTAACTAATATGTTTTGTGAGCTTTTTGAGACAGATAATTTTAACTTTTTTTTAAGTTTTTTAATTTTGTATCCTGATCCCAAGCAAATACCTATCTAAAAATCAGTTTTTATCAGACACATATTGATTAGTATTTTATAAGATTGTTAATAATTTTCCCTAAGCTTGTTATTCATGCAGGTACTTTATTAATTATAATTTGTTTCAGGACCAATGCGGTAGTGCGTATTTTCCCCTAAACTACATCGGCCCAAACAGTTAGTGGACCGAAACTTCCCTGGCCCTAACAGTCGAAATCCCGACAGATTGGAATGTGTGGAATGCGGCGCTAGCCCGACACTTTAAATAGCGAATTGGCGAGCTACGCTACTGGCTAAAAATTCTTTAAATGGGCCTCCTGTGTGTCAAGTTTTATTGATAAAAATAAATATATTGTTTGTTTATTCATTTTTAATCAAAATACACCATGAAAAAATGATGTTAGCGTATTTCCCTGTATTCTAACTTTAAAGTGAAAATATTTTTATTGTTTTTTTTGTTTATTATAAAGCATTTGTTTATCACAAGATAATTTCTATTTGATGGAATAATGAAGATTGAATATTGAAAAAAAAATGTTGGAAAGCCCAGGAAGAGGTTATTGCTTGTTTGCATCGAGATGATTTTAAACTGGGTATGTTTATTTTAGAATAGTGTGAATATGGTATAAAGTTGCAACCATTTCAGTTTTTACACTCAGATAGTCTTATTTGTTGATGTTGATGTTGTTCCCTACCTAAAGATAAAACAAAAGACCATATAAAAATCCACAAAAGCCTTTAAGCTTGAATATATATCTTTCAACTAATTTGTTTTGTGAGCTTTTTGAGACACATAATTTCTACTTTTTTTTAAAGTTTTTTTGGTGTTTCATTTTTTATCCTGATCCTAAGCAAATACCTATCTAAAAATCAGTTTTTATCAGTCACATATTGATTAGGGTTTTATAAGATTGTTAATGATTTTCCCTAAGCTTGTTATTCATGCAGGTACTTTATTAATTATAATTTGTTTTAGGACCAATGCAAGTCTTGATGTTTGATATAGGTATCGTAGACAAGGCTTAGGAAGTTAGTTCTGCTCATATGTATGTGCATTGCAGATATTAGTGACGTGTATATTATAGTCATACTTGAGTACTCTTTGTTGCCCTGTTTGCATAGGAAGAAAGAAAAGACTTTAGTTACGGGTATTGATCTGAGTGTCATATAGCCCCAGTTATAGCCCATTCCATCAATGTAATAATTGGGCCTCTTTGTTATATGGAAGCTTCAAATTCTGCACCTTTAAATTTACTAAATATGCTTGTCACATAAAGTGGATAAATTTACTAAATATGCTTGTCACATAAAGTTGCTCATTTATAATTACTGTTGCTGAGAAAGTGTGTAGTTTGAGAAATAAAAAAGATGCACCATATGATAAATGTAGTGTCAACTTTATTTTTAATTCCATGTTGAATACATTTTTTAAAGTGTATTACATATTTTGTATATTAATTAAAGATATATAGCTAAAGTGAATTAGAAATTTAAATAATTTTTCCCCATATTTTAAAAATATTAACTGTGGCCTATTTATATATTTTCTCCAGTTGGTATACACAATTCAGTAATAAGTTAATTTAGTAAGTATGCCAGATATCGCACATCACATCTTCAATTTTTTTTTTAATCTACGTATGGTTTAGGAAAAAGTTAGGTGCATGATATAATTATAAATGACAAAAGTCTTTCGAAGATACCCTCAATTAATTTCATGCTTTCAGATTCTTAAGTTTATTAACTGGTATAAAGTAGTTTAGATCTTGTAAATTATTTTATCAATTAACTTTTAAAATATAAACTTTTATAGCCTAATCTTATAGAATTTCCAAAAAATATTACATCTTATTGTTGACTTTACCATATGTTGGGAACTGGCCGCCAAACTTATAAGAATGCGTATTGTTAAAAAAAATTGTGGTATATCTTTTAGAATATTTATTCAAGTAAATGTTAAGTTTTCTAAATAAATAGTTCCAAACCTTAAGGTTGAGACAGTGTTTCAAGAGGGATAGACATTGACTAAAATAATTTTTAATTGAAAAAAATCTAGTTTAAACAATATCTTATTTAACTGACTTTGACATAATGTCATTATTTGTTAAAATAAACTCATAGTAAATGGTGCCAAGGACATATAATCAAATCCCATTGGAATTTAAGAACAAATCATATTATATAATTACACAAAAATCTTGAATACTTCAAAAGGAAGTAAGCATTTTATGATGGCATACGAATTTTGATTGATCATAAATTAAACCTTCATTTAACTTTTTTGTTGAAAGGGGTAGAAAAAAATGGCAAATGCAGAAGTTGTAGATTTTTAATCTATTAGTTTCTATGTATACTGGGTGTTTTTTGGAAAAGCATGACAATTTTTTTTTGTTTTGATGGTACACCCTGTATATGTCCATCAAATGGGTCTTTTCTTGCTAATTATAATTATATTAGGTTTGACACATTGAACACAGGAAATTGACAATATATCTATTATCAGAGATGTTAGAGAAAACATAACACAGATATGAATAACTTGCCTCTTATGTCATGGTTTTTCTCAATTGCCTTTAAAGGTAAAGATATCAAACCTAATATATTTATGATTAGCAAAAAGATGCCTATTTAATGGACAATATAACATGGGTGTCCCACAAAAAATGAGGGTTCAATTTATAATCAATATTCCTGTACATCATTAGATGATAATTGATCATTTTAGATGATAAAAATACTATTTGTTTGCCTGTCATTGTTATTATATTTTGTTGTTGGTAAAAGTATTTCTGATACAACCTATCTTTAATTTTAATTGACACGGTTTTAATATGATAATTTTAAAATAATGCACATACAGCTATAGACCATGGTATAGTGAGTATATTATATTATTATCCTTTATTTAGCATTTTGCTAGTTTACAAATGCACAATGTATTTATGTAATATATTGTTATATAAAAAGAAAACTTAATTTTACAAAAGAAATAATAAAGTACAAAACATAGAAAAATAGTTAAGTAATGAAACCTAAAATATTTAATACAGTCAGGTAATAAAACTTAGATACTGAAACTAGAAGTAAAATATAAGTTTAACTCCAAAAGAAAAAATTAAGTGCTAAAATAAATATAATATATAATAACTAGGAATAAGTTTTGTAATTTTTTAATTAAAACACATAAATTTACTGATTTATTTGTTTGTGCCCGAATGCATAAAAATCATACAATTACATTAACTATTACAATTTTAAGTACAGTAAAAAGCTTTCAATAAATAACATCAGAGTCAACAACAGAAGATTTTTTAGTTCCAAAGTTCATTTAGAGAAATTATTTATATAATTTCCCATAAGAAAATATAATGAGAAAGAACTTGGTAAATTTCAATAAAAACTTTAAAGTTACAAATGTCCACTTAGACTCTGTGACATCAAGAGAATACATTTTTCGTTTTTCACTCCAATGTTATACTTCCTTCCTCAGCAAAGCTTAACTCTCAAACGTTAGCTAAACATTTTGATGGTAAGGTCTGTTTGAGATGGAAAACTGTTACTTAAATCACAATATCCAAAGTTTTGATCTTGATCCTAAAAAACAATTGTTTTGCTTTTTCAATTTCTCCAAATGCAACAGACCATAATTATTAATTATACAAAAACAGATGTTTTAGTGATCCATATTTCTTTAATTTTTTTTGCATTGCGTAATGAAGCTACATATAATTTAGTGAGTTTTTTACCCTTACAATAAAAAAATACTGATATTTATTCTTCAATGATCATTTTTGAAGCTTAGATTGCATTGGTTTTGATTAAAATGCTACAAAACACATCACTTTTTACAATATGAATAATTTAAGTCTGACTGCAAATTTCATAAGAAATGAATTACTGCTACCCTTCTTTTTGACTAAATATGGTGGTGGTTTTTGAAGCTAGATTTAAGGTGTGAACGAACTATTTTTAATGAATTGAAGAAGTAATCAAAATAACTGGCTTCTTAAAGCTAAAGAAGCAAGCTTTCAAATTCTGAAAAGATTAACAAGATACATTGTCTTGTTTTTAAAATACAGATACCTGTATTTTTTCTGAGTCCAGTCTGGAGTAAGCCTAACCCTGGATGTAATAATAGCTATATTTTAAAAAATGATATATTTTAAATCATTTTGTGTATTTAGTCACAAATATTTGTAAAAGTTATACATCTGTGTAAGTTTCTAATTTTTGTGAGGCATTTGACACAATCCCTCATGCTATGCTACTGGACATTGTGCATAGCTATATGATGTGGAGGATCCGTGTTAAATGTTTTTAAAATGTGTCTGATTATGTTAAAGTAGGAGGAGCTTTGAGCCAGCCTATGCTGATGACTCTATTTTGATTTTCCCCAGTAATACACAGGAAGAAGTGTAGGATTTATTAATTAAGGACATGAATAAGGTTAAATGGTTTTTGGATCATTTTAAACTGACTCTTAATGTAAAGAAAACTAATTTATTCAATTACATCAATTAATCATCCAAATTTTAATTAAATTAGCATAGATTATTTGAGTGTACTATTACAGCTAGAAAATAAAGCAATAAAAAGTTTTAAGAAGTAAAAGTCTATTCATAAATAAGTCAAGACACATTGTAATGGCATAAATAAAAACCTACTTCACAAAATGGTGAATAAGTCCTTATATAGCTTGTTTTCAGAATAAATCTAAACCTAAGATTATATTAAACATAAATTTTATTTAAAACACATTACAGTAAATGTTATCTTCTTATGATGTAATCGGTTTTCTCAACTCACAAAGGGGTTGTTTTCACATGCCACGCCCCTGGCAATAATTGAATCGGTATAGTTGGTAAGAAGGCCAGATTTTAACCAATGACACAGTCCAAGATATCATTTTCTTACTTTCTAGAGCTTCCGTCTTGTTGGTGATCTTATTACATAATGGTCATCCTTGGGCATACTAAAAATAAAGAAAATATCTAATTACTTTCAAAAACATTAACACACTTATTAAAAAAAAAAGAAATGAATGAAATAGATATGGCACTACTTAGAAAAATAATCAGGTACTGGTGAACTTATGCTATTTAAATTTAAAAAAAAAAAAAACTACATATATTTAAATAATGATCCCATATAATTTCAAAAAAATGATCAAACTAAATGCTTATTTGTGGAAGTATGTTATAAATATATCAGAAGTTGTGCCATCTATGCATTTTTATATTCCGATAAAACTTTAAATTCTATGAATGTCAGTTTTTAAATATTTACAATTGGACAAAAAATGGTGGATCTACAGGCATTTCCTTTATTTTGTTTAGCTGGCCTTGTCACAAATATTAATGCAATTTTTAACAGACTTCAAAAGAGGAGGTTATCAATTTCACTCTATGCATTTTTTTATGTATGTACAACGATTACTCTGCGATGGTTTCAACAATTTGGATGAACTTTTCAGAGAATATTCCGGATATTGCCCGAGTGGTCCCACAGCTAGCATATTGTAAAAAAGTATGACGTTCACCATTTTATCAGGAATTTACATAGATATTCTATGGTTATTTATTAAATATGACTTTTAAAATAAAACTCATATAAATAGAACTAAAAAGGATGAAATAAAAGATGTATAAAAATTAAACTGACTTCAAAAAATGCACCTAAAATTGGAAAATAATATTATATTCCATCTGGAAAATTTTAGTCACCAAGCGAATAGAGATAGTAAAACAAAACACTCGTTACATTAATATATTTTGGTAATTAAGAATAAGTTTGGCTTTGACTTCACAGACACAGGGTATGGGATTCGCTTCTGGCGAGTTACTTCACAATATCTACTTCAAAAAAAACACTAAAAAGTAAAAAATAATATTTTATTCCACATTGAAAATTTGACTTTATGAAGTCATCTTCAAACTAATTCTTAATAACTTAATCATAAACAGACATTTATATAATGAGTACCTACATATATGGGAATAAAATATTACTGTTTACTTTTTGTTGTTTATTATATTGATTTAGTAATTTTTATTTCATCCTTGTTAGTTTTCTTTATACAAAGTTTCAAGTTATAAAGCCTAAACTTAGGTTAAAATTTTAGACGCCTTGAGTCCATTGCATATGAAATTTTACCAGAATCACCATATTAACATCAATACTTTTTTCCTGGCAATATAGTGAACGTGGTATAGATTGTCTTTCGCGCTCGTGTATACATGTAGAACATGTTAAATATGGCATCATTCCGCTATATTTAATATGTTTGCTATGGGACCACTCCAGTAACATCCTGAATATTCCCTATTTCATCCAAACTGGTCATACAAGACAATCACATACCATTGCTCTTTCCATTCATTTAACATCTTAATTCAGCTCAATATTTTTAATTATATAAGCAAATTTAATTCAATATCTAAATCAGATTTGTCAATAAGACAGAATTCTTAGACAATAAAAGCATTTAAGTTACATTAAAATTTCAATTATATTTGTGCCATAAATAAATTCTTATTCATCTCTCATAGAAAACCTTGTAGAGTGTAGAGGAAAATTTAAATGATTTTAGTTATCATAACACTTCCTTTTTGTTTGTGTATTTTTGTCTGTTTTTATAAAAAACAATGTTTGTTTTTTTTTTCAAATAAATAAATATATATGAACAGAAAATAGTCATTAACATTTTTAGACTTAGCAAATTACAAAATCAAAGTGCAACCTATCAAAATATAAAACAAGTAAATATATATTATATAATATATATATATATATATATATATATATATATATTATAAATATATATATATATATATATTATATATATATATATATATATATATATATATAAATATATATATATATATATATATATATATATATATATATATATATATATATATATATATATATATATATATATATATATATATATATATATATATATATATATATATATATATATAAAGGTCAAAGACATCTTAAAATAAAGCCTAATAGTTTTATTGTCCTATTCGTGATATTATCTATGTATTTGGCAAAAGTAAATTTGGAATTCAATAGCATTCCTAAGTCTTCAAAAGTATCAACTCTTTTCAAGATTCTTTCGTTTAGTGTATAAATAATGTATTTTTTAAACAATGGAAACTTAATTTCTAGAAATAGAGATATCTCCAATAATATCAACACAGGGGTAGGAACGATTTGGTTATGACACTTCACCAAATTTCTTTATTTAATAAGGGTTCTCTAGTCGGATGTATAAAATTATATATATTACCATTAAAAATAAAATGTATTCAAAAGATAAAAGTAAACCAAAAAATTCTTATTGAAAGAGAATTCTGTTCCCCAGATGATTATTTTAACTTTTATATACAGATTACGTCCTGCTTATATGTAGAGCCTAGTATGAATGAACTGTTCATTTAAATCATTGAAGAAATAGAGAACATCAAAATACCTTAGGGGTTTTCCAACATTGAAGACACAAGTGTTACATTTTGTAAACATTAACAAAATAGGTTGCCTTTTTTGAAAATACAGACGCCAAATAAATTTTGTCCCAGGCCAAAACTAGGGTAAGCATGGCTCTGTATGAGAGTAATAGTTATCTTTTTAAAAATGATAAGTATATGGATCTCTTCATGTGAAATAAATCTTCAAAGCACTTTATTTTGCTACTTATTTAACAAATTTTTCTAAAAGTTATCTTTAAATACAAAATATTTTGAAAAAAAAAAATGCCTCATTATTATTAAAATATATAATTATTTTGACATATGAATTACCTCAGCAGTTCTATATTTATTCTCAGATGGACTATGGAAGCATTCCTCACTGCTTTGTCTGTCTACTCATAATTTTATATGCAAAGCTGATTTTCATTTTTTATTGTTGCCTGAGATACATACCCCGATTTGCCAAGATGGAGCCCACTGTGGTTGATACATCCATGAATTTACTTGGTTTTCCTAAAAATGCAAACACAACTATATATCATAATCATGTTATCAACCAAATACAAATGTTTTTGTCGAGGTTTTTCTAACTAACATTTAGTGTGCACTATACATTAAAAAACCGATATATTGAAGAAAATCCGAAGAGGAATATTAAAGAAAATAGATGTATACACAAAAAAAGAATCTAGATGGCTTACCAATATGAAATTTGTATGTTACAATATACTTTCTGATGTCCTAATTTGATAGTCCATTTAAATTGCTGAATCTAACTTTCTAGTAATCTCGTTCTTGAAATTGCATTTAAATGGGCGAAAAACTGAGAATTCAGGACTTATCGGGAACACAGTAAAAGCTTGCATATTATTTCTGCACGTTTCACAACCAACTAACAATTTACAGGCATTTTTCGTCATGTTAGTAAAACTTATTTTATTGTATCTTAACACTGATACGGTAGCAGTAGAATTAATACGTAGCTATTTGCTATTTTTATAAACTAGGTAATTCTTTGAGAACGATTTAAAACTTATTATTCAGGAATATTAATAACATGTTATCAAACATAAATAAAAAAACACAATTGACAATATTACTAATATTGTCGGAAATATGTACTTCTTTAGAACAATAATGCACTTTGACAACAGTGACAGAAGTTTCTTACATCATTGGCGTGCATGTTTATGTAATTCGACGTTTAAGGCCAACGACGAATTCCATGCATTCCAATGTGTCGGGATTTCGACTGTTAGCGCCAGTGACGGTTATGTGTAATGTAGGTTCGGGCAAGTGAAGTTTAGGGCCAAATACATCGAACCACCAATGCGAGTCTTCTTGATGTTTGATATAGGTATCGTAGACAAGGATAAGGATGTTAGTTCTGCCCATATGTGCATTGCAGATAGTAGTGACGTGTATATTATAGTGATACTTGAGTACTTACAATTACTGTTGCTGAGAAAGTGTGTAGTTTGAGAACTAATAATGATGATAAAATGATAAATGTAGGGTCAACTTTATTTTTAATTTTATCTTTAATCAATGACGTCAAAAAGAAATAGACCCCGCCTTTCATTCATAAAAATGAAATAAATAGAATCAAACATCAATTTGTTGTTCTGTATAAGTGGAAAAAAGACGGACTGATCGCATAAAGAATAGTTTGCGGTGAAAATTGCAACGCTGTCAGATATCTTCGCGAGGCTTACCAGTGGCGTAGCTATTTTTGAGATAATGTATTATTTGCTATATTTTTTTGAGCCCAAATGTTAGTATGGTGGATACGACAGTTTTTTTGTTCTAAGATGAACAGGAACGACTTCACATTGCAAAAGTGAGAGTTTTAATAATAACTTGAAAACAATTAATTTAGATATTATGTCGTGGAAAAGTCTGCACTCAATGAGAAACTTTTTTATTATCAATTTCTCGAAAAACTTTCTTCTTGATAAAACGCGTGTGTTTGTCGAAAAAATAGTTTTCACAATATTCAACTTTAAGTCAGATATACAGGGCATTCAAAAAATACGAAAAAGTGTATTTCAAAAATTAAAATTTTTGTGACTACCGCGGCCGTAAAAAATCGTAAATAAAGGTTTAGTATTAGTTATGTCATATTAGTAATAGCTAAGGAAAGATTTAAATAGAAAAATGTTTTTTTGCTGTTTGACCTTAAATATCTCCATAACTATAATATAAAAAATTTTACTCAGTTTATATTTACGATTTTGAAATCGTAAATATAAACTGAAGTGAAGTTTTTTTCATATTTTGTTGCACTTGCAGGGGGACTAGCAACAAGTGAAAAAAAGCATTCTTCTTAATAATTTTTTTGTCATTGAATTGGTTTTGACAGGGTTGAATCCCTCTAGAACTGAAATCCTGGCTACGTGGCTGCAAAAGACATATTTATGTAATGGTTCATGTGGCAATATTTATTATTAGCAATAAGCTTAGTCATTAAAGAACAAGCATTTCCATGACAAAATACAACCAATAACAGGGTGAGTTCTTATTACTATTGTTACTAAAGATGAAGATAAAACTAAATTTTGTTACATGGACCCACTTTGTGTTTTGATGTCTATTCCAAGAGTATTATATCTTATTTATCGGCTTTCTTTATCGGCTTATCACTGACTTCATAGGAAATATGTTATAAAATATAATTTATCACTTTTTAATGCAACCTATTTTTTGAAGTCGGGTTTGTTTTTCAAAACATTTTGATTTCACCCCATAATGTACCTCAGGATGCTATTTATTTACTTTTTTGATTACTTATTTTTAAAAACCAAATTTTTAGGCAATAAATTAAAGCATTTCAAATTCATTAAAGAAAATCTATAGTACATGGAAAATTGAAAAGTAACGCTATTGCGCTATTTTCATTTTTTGTACATGCTTGCTATATGAGAACTCCGACAATACCCTAAATATTCCTTGAAAATTTCATCCAAAATGCAAACCATCCTGGAGTAATTAATGACAACATAAAATAGTGGGTCTTACAGCTTACTCAACTAAAATTTAGTACCTATGCTTTACCAAATAGTATATTTATGTTGTTTATTAACCCCTCAAAAAAAGTGGTTTGATAAATTTTTGAGGAATATTTGAGACTTTTCACAAATGTATAAATTAGCAAAACGCTGTACTCCGTTTATCATCAGTGTCTTCGACTTTATAGATAAGTTGAAGTTATAAAAAATTAATTTAAGCCTAACGGAAATGTGCATTACACAAACAATACTTCATTTGCAAATATAACAACGCTATTAGACAGTGATTTTACCCTTCAACTACAGCCCTGGTATGACCTAACCTTACTTACCTTCGAAAACAAACTTCTGGGTTTAAATCGTTTCTTTTTCTGCAAATAAAGCAGGTTCGCACCATTTTCTTAAAGTTTTTTAAACAGATTCTTGAAAATAGCCACACAAAACACTTGGATTTCTGAAAAACACTTATTTCACCAACTAGAACAATTACAACGCCGCGCATCAAATAGTTCGAAATCATGAATGACTACGACCGTCTTCGGCTTCTTCCGAATGATCCCGAAAAAAATCTGTAGTATACCCGAAAAAGGTAGAATTCCGACGTTGCCGATTATTCTGGGCTTTATTTCTTGACATAAGGAATAATAATTACAGAAGATTTAAATTCCATTTAAAACAGATTCGGTTTGAGTTATTTATAATAAGCTCAATCTCAAGCTTTAATTATCAGTTTTAAAATATTCTATATGGAAATTTATACTGGGAATTTCTGGAATTCCTTGTTTATTTAGGTAATAATATAAAGGATGATATCCGTTATAATCTGGCCACAGTAACGGTTTGGCAGACCAGGGTTAATGTTGGATTCCTCCAAAATGTAAACAACTGGGTCTATGTTATTTCCATGTCGTTGTCTTTAATAAATTTTTTTATTGCTGTAAAGTGTAGCACATATTTTGTACATTGATTAAAGGTATATAGCTAAAGTGGATTAGAAATTTGAAGATTTTTTCCCCATATTATAAAAATATTAACTGTGGCCTATTTATATATTTTCTTCAGTTGGTGTACACAATTAAGTAATAAGTTAACTTAGTAAGTATGCAAGATATTGCACATCTCACCTTTAATTTTTTTTTAAATAGTAAATGTTAAGTTTTCTAAATAAATAGTTCCAAACGAGTAAAAAAGGTATCCTACAATAGCTTTATACATAGATTCTGTCATATCACAATTAAATCAGCTGTACATTAAGGTATCATATTATAAGGCTAATAATACTTGAGGTTGAGACAGTGTTTCAAGAGGGATAGACATTGACTGAAAGCATTATCCCATATAATACCTGTATGTGCCTGTTTAATGTCCGACTAAGAAAAATATGTTTTAATTGAGAAAAATCTAGTTTAAACATTATATGTTAAATATTAATTAACTGACTTTAACATAATGTCATTACTTGTCAAAATAAACTAATAATAAATGGTGCCAAGGCTATATAACCAAACCACATTGGAATTTAAGAGCAAATCATATTACATAAGTAATTAAACAAAAATCTTGAATACTTCAAAATGAAGTAATCGGTCATGATTGCATACGAATTTTGATTGATCATAAATTAAACGTTCATTTAACTTTTTTGTAATAAAAAATTGGTAAATGTAGAAGTTATAGATTTTTAATCCATTATTTTCTAACTATACTGGGTGTTTTTCGAAAAGCATGACAATTTTTTTTTGTTTTGATGGTACACCCTGTATATGTCCATCAAATGGGTCTCTTCTTGCTAATTATAATTATACTGGGTTTGAAACACTTATCGTAAAACACAACTGAGGAAATTGACAATATACCTATTATAAGAGATGTTAGAGAAAACATAATACCGATATAAATAACTTGCATCTTATGGCATGGTTTTTCTCCAGTATCTTTAAAGGTAAAGGTATCAAATCTAACATATCTATGATTAGCAAAAAGATGCCTATTTAATGGGCATATAATAGACAGGGTGTCCCTTAAAAAAATTGAGGGATCTATTTATAATCAATATTCCCGTACATTATTAGATGATAATTGATCATTGTAGATGATAAAAATACTATTTGTTTGCCTGTCATTGTTAATAAATTTTATTCTTATAATTTACAATTTCACCATGTTTGTATTTACTTAATATATTATTATACAAAAAAAGCATAATTTTACAAAAGAAAATACACTTAATACTCACAAACAGAACAAAACATAGACAAATAGTTAAGTAATGAAACTTAAAATATTTAATACAGTCAGGTAATTAAACTCAGATACTAAAACTAAAGGTAAAATATAAGTTTAACCCTAAAAGAAAAAATTAAGTGCTAAAATAAATATAATATATAATAACTAGGAATAAGTTTTGTAATGTTTTAAATAAAACACATAATTTTACTGATTAATTTGTTTGTGCCCAGATGCATACTAATCATACAATTACCTTATGTATATATATATATATATATATATATATATATATATATATATATATACTTGGTAAAGCTTATGGACATCCCTAAGAAAATAAATAAGTAGCTAACCACAATCAC
Source organism: Kuschelorhynchus macadamiae (assembly GCA_030620095.1). Lineage (NCBI taxonomy): Eukaryota > Metazoa > Arthropoda > Insecta > Coleoptera > Curculionidae > Kuschelorhynchus > Kuschelorhynchus macadamiae. The sequence goes on from JAUTXW010001351.1 coordinate 1,407,084, forward strand.
CGTATTAATATTATATAAAATGTGCCATCTCTACAAATTTATAGAAAACTAGCTATATTCACTGTTAAAATTTAAAATGATCAGTAAAATTGAACTTTGTGACATTAAGAACTCAAATTATGATATTAACGGGCATATTTTTTTTCCTGATAGTACGGTGAACGTAAGACATTTTGTCTTGGGCGCAATTGGTCAAATTAGGAGTACTCGATGTACCTACATAAAAAAAATAACAGGATCGAATTGATAACCTTCTTTTTGGAAGTCGAGTAAAAATAACCTGCACAGATTAATTCAAATAAAAAAAAATATAAGGTTGGATATTTTTGTTAAGGTGATAAAATACCAATTTGTCTGGGCAGGTGAACCACTGATTTATTAAATACAATAAAATCTAATTTTCTTATTAAAATTATTCAAAAACAACTTCAAACAAATAACTTGGTTGGTGTGACAACATTATTCAGGGCCTAGCTCGGATATAGTAAACAGAGCCTATAATTATGTTTTGCTCTTTCAATTTCTCCAAATGCAACAGACCAAAATTATTAATTTTACAAAAACAGTTTTGAAGCCAGGTATAATTTTGTGAGTTTTTTAACCTTACAATAAAAAAATACTGATATTCAATTTCCAATGAACATTTTTGAAGCTTAGTTTACATCGGTTTTGATTAAAATTCTACAAATCATATCACTTTTTAACAATATAAATAATTTAAGTCTGTGATTACAAATAATTTCATAAGAAACTAATTACAGCTACCCTTACTTTTGACTAAATATGCTAGGTGAATTTTGAAGCTACATTTAAGGTGTGAACGAACTATTTTTAACAAATTGAAGAAGTTATCAAAATAACTGGCTTCTTAAGGCTAAAGAAGCAAGCTTTCAAATTCTGAAAATATTAACAAGATAGAATTGCCTTGTTTTTAAAATACAGACAACTGTGGATATGAATAAGGTTAAATAGTTTTTGGATAATTTTAAACTGACTCTTAATGTAGAGAAAACTAACTTATTCGATTGCATAAATTATTCATCCAAATTTTAATTAAATTAACATAGATTCTTTGAGTGTACTGTTACAGCTGGGTAAATAAAGCAATAAAAAATAATAAAAAGTTTAAAGAAATAAAAAGTTTTAAGAAGTAAGTCTATTCATTGTAGGTCAGACACATTGTAATGGCATAAATAAAACCTCCTTGACAAAATGGTGAATCATTCTTGATATAGCTTCTTTTCAAAATAAATCTAAACCTAAGATTATATTAAACATTAACTTTATTTAAAACACATTACAGTAAATATTTTCTTCTTATGATGTAATCAGTCTTCTCAACTCACAAAGGGGTTGTTTTCACTTGCCTCGCCCCTGGCAATAACTGAATTGGTGTAGTTGGTAAGAAGGCCAGATTTTAATCAATGACATACATACTTACTTTCTAGAACTTACATCTTGTTGGTGATCTTATTACATAGTGGTCGTCCCTGGGCATACTAAAAATAAAGAATTTTCCTAATTACTTTCAAAAAAATTAATACTCTTATTTAAAAAAAAAGAAATGAATGAAATAGATATTGCACTACTTAGAAAAATAACCAGGTACTGGTGAACTTATGCCATTTGAATTTTAAAAAGAAAACGAAAAAAAAAACTATATATTATACTTAAATAAAGAGCCCATATAATTTCAAAAAAATTGATCATACTAAATGCTTATTTGTGGAAGTATTATTCTAGCTTTATCTTAGGCATGTTATAAATATATTTGATTTAATCAGAAGTTGTACCATCTATACATTTTACATTCCGATAAAACTTTAAATTCTATGAATGTCAGTTTTTAAATGTTTGAAATCGGACAAAAAACGGCGGATCTATTTAGCTGGCCATGTCACAAATATTGCAATTTTTAATAGACTTCAAAAAACGGAGTCAATTTGACCCTATGAATTTTTTGTATGTATGTACATAGATTACTCTGCGATGGTTTCAACAATTTTGATGAAATTTTCAGGGAATATTTGGGATATTGCCCGAGTGGTCCCACAGCCAACATATTGTAAAAAGGTTAAATATGGCGGAATGACGCTATATTGAATATTTATTCGACGCAATAAAAGCCTACACCATTTTCTTAGGAATTTACATAGATATATATGGTTATTTGTTAAATATAACTTAAAATAAAACTCATATAAATTGAACTAAAAAGGATGAAATAAAAAACTGTAAAAAAAGATAAAACTTCAAAATATGCACTTAAAAATGGAAAATAATATTTTATTCCACCTGGAAAATTTTAGTCTGTGAAGTCACCACCAAATTAATAGAGATAGTAAAACATTATACTCTTGGTATTAGACATCAAAACACTCATTACATAAATATAGTTTTGTGATTAGGTAATTAAGAATAAGTTTGGTTTCGATTTCATACACACAAGGTATGGGATTTACTTCTGGGGAGTTTCTTCACAATATCTACTTCAGAAAGTGTTGTTCTCCAAACAGAAATTTCTATAAAAAAATAGAACAAACGTCAAAAGAAAAAACAAAACTAAAAAGTAAAAAATAATATTTTATTCCACATTGAAAATTTGACTTTATGAAGTCGTCTTCAAACTTATTCTTAATAACTTAAACACAGACATTTATATAATGGGTACCTACATATATGGGAATAAAATATATTAATATCTATTAATTTTTACATTCCGATAAAACTTTAAATTCTATGAATATCAGTTTTTAAATGTTTGAAATCGGACAAAAAATGGCGGATCTGTAGGCATTTTCTTTATTTTGTTTAGATGGCCATGTCACAAATATTAATGCAATTTTTAAAAGACTAAAGAAGGAGGTTATCAATTTGACCCTATGTATTTTTTTATGTATGTACATCGATTACTCTACGGTGGTTTCAACAATTTTGATGAAATTTTCGGGATATTCCCGAAGTGGTCTCACAGCAAGTTTATTGTAAAAAAGTTAAAAAATAGCGCAATGACGCTAGATTAAATATTTTAAGCTGCGCCAAGCATTCGATAATGATTATTACCTTCTTCAGGGCTGCAATATGAGAAGAAATTGAGGATTTTTAGAGAAAAAAAAAAGGTAGAAAATTGTACTCACTGCTTTGCAATTAGTATCGATAACTTCTTGCGATAAACAAACACACTTTGACCTTAACATTAAGATTAGATTTTACATACTGGCAGGAATTCCTGTTCTCCATATATTTTTATATTGAAATACGAAGCAAGTAAATTTCTTATGTAGGTTTTTTTTGACATGTAAAGAATGTTATAGTACGTTCTGTCAGGATGATTGAAACACAGATCTAGGATTTAGCTATGTAATCACATCGATATACATCCAGATACAAAGAAAAAACAGTAGCTGAGAAATATCTTAATCAAACCAGAACAAGTATGAATTAAAAGTCGAATTTATGCCTACGACAAACTCTTCGAATTGAAGAGACTGACTATAGAAAGGTATATGGATATAATACGTACAAATACTTATATTTTTTAAAAGGAAAATTCTGTGTTATTTAAACTATTATTGTTGTTCGTATAATTGTTCAGATTAAGTAAATTTGAATAAATAGAACTAAGGTCTTCGATATCAGTTCTCTTATTTAACGAATTAGGATTCAGAAATATTTCCACCATTTCCAGAAACAGTCTCTTGTTATAATTAGTTTCCTTACATAATATTTGGGTATCATTAAAGTTGAATAAGTGCCCTGATTGATTTGTGTGTTCTGAAAGTGCACAAGTATTTTTCATTAATCTACAGTCGCTTTTATGCGAAGTTATTCTGTCCTTTAGGACCCTAGAGGTTTGGCCTATGTAAATACCCTCACACTCTGAACAAGGAATACTGTATACAATGTTTGATGTTTTTTGTATTTCATCCCTATCTTTTGATTTTGTAAAAGTGTTGCCTACTATTTTATTATGTTTAAAGGCGATTTTAATTGAAGGATCATACTTGGACAACTTAGTTATTTTTGTTGAAATTTCTTTTATGTAAGGTAGCGAAAAATAGTACCTCGGTCTATTTTGAGAATCGAAGGCACTGATGTTGGGACTTATTCCATCATTTCTCTCTCCAGGGTTGATTATTGGAGCTGTGTTATGTAATAGTTTTTTTAATAACTTTTGTGGATATGAATTCTTGAGGAGAATATCATACAATTTTTTAAGTTCTTTCCAAGTAGACTAGGGTGAGAAATCCTTTCAATACGTGTTTTTAGAGCCAATACTAGACTGATCTTTATTTTTTGGGGGTGGTTGGAATGGAAATTAAGATATCTACCAGAACTGGTAGGTTTTATGTACCAGTCTAGTAAAATCTGGTTGTTGTCATTCCTAATTAGTTTGGTGTCCAAAAACGGAACACTATTGTCAGTTTCCCTTTCTACTGTAAACTGAATATATTGGTTATAGCTATTAAACACTTGTAAGACCTCTTCTACCCCTTCTACAGGTACAGAAGTGATTAAATCATCCACGTATTTTTTTAAAAACGGTAGTTGAAAAGACAGTTTAGGAATGCAGTCATCCAACAAATCATCCATTACGTATTGAGAAATGATGGGAGAAAAAGTTGCCCCCATGGGGGTGCCTAAAATTTGTTTATAATACTTTTGATTAAACATGCAATATGTACTGTCAAAAATAAATTTTAATATTTCTAAAAAGTTATTCAAGTTGAGATCTATGTATTGGCTTATAGACTCCCAATTTTTTGTTATGCTATTTTTTGCTAATGTATAGGGAATATTACTAAAGAGAGAAATGACATCTAGGCTTATTAGGACATAATTACGGGGAATTTGTTTTTCGTTTATTAATTCTGAAAATTGAAATGAATCTGAGATATAGTATTCGTTGTTTTTATTGTATGCAATAGTTAGAATATCTGTGAGAAATTGTGCTAATTTACTATTTGTAGTACCTGTAGAAGGGGTAGAAGAGGTCTTACAAGTGTTTAATAGCTATAACCAATACATTCAGTTTACAGTAGAAAGGGAAACTGACAATAGTGTTCCGTTTTTGGACACCAAACTAATTAGGAATGACAACAACCAGATTTTACTAGACTGGTACATAAAACCTACCAGTTCTGGTAGATATCTTAATTTCCATTCCAACCACCCCAAAAAAGTAAAGATCAATCTAGAATTGGCTCTAAAAACACGTATTGAAAGGATTTTTCACCCTAGTCTACTTGAAAAAAACTTAAAAAGATTGTATGATATTCTCCTCAAGAATTCATATCCACAAAAATTATTAAAAAAACTATTATATAACACAACTCCAATAATCAACCCTGGAGAGAGAAATGATGGAATAAGTCCCAACATCAGTACCTTCGATTCTCAAAATAGACCGAGGTACTATTTTTCGCTACCTTACATAAAAGAAATTTCAACAAAAATAACTAAGTTGTTCAAGTATGATCCTTCAATTAAAATCGCGTTTAAACATAATAAAATAGTAGGCAACACTTTTACAAAATTAAATGATAGGGATGAAATACAAAAAACATCAAACATTGTATACAGTATTCCTTGTTCAGAGTGTGAGGGTATTTACAAACCTCTAGGGTCCTAAAAGACAGAATAACTTCGCATAAAAGCGACTGTAGATTAATGAAAAATATTTGTGCACTTTCAGAACACACAAATCAATCAGGGCACTTATTCAACTTTAATGATACCCAAATATTATGTAAGGAAACTAATTATAACAAGAGACTGTTTCTGGAAATGGTGGAAATATTTCTGAATCCTAATTCGTTAAATAAGATAGCTGATATCGAAGATCTTAGTTCTATTTATTCAAATTTACTTAATCTGAACAATTATACGAACAACAATAATAGTTTAAATAACACAGAATTTTCCTTTTAAAAAATATAAGTATTTGTACGTATTATATCCATATACCTTTCTATAGTCAGTCTCTTCAATTCGAATAGTTTGTCGTAGGCATAAATTCGACTTTTAATTCATACTTGTTCTGGTTTGATTAAGATATTTCTCAGCTGCTGTTTTTTCTTTGTATCTGGATGTATATCGATGTGATTACATAGCTAAATCCTAGATCTGTGTTTCAATTATCCTGACAAAACGTACTATAACATTCTTTACATGTCAAAAAAAACCTACATAAGAAATTTACTTGCTTCGTATTTCAATATAAAAATATATGGAGAACAGGAATTCCTGCCAGTATGTAAAATCTAATCTTAATGTTAAGGTCAAAGTGTGTTTCTTTTTTGCAAGAAGTTATCGATACTAATTGCAAAGCAGTGAGTACAATTTTCTACCTTTTTTTTTTTCTCCAAAAATCCTCAATTTCTAATTAATGTGCATACAGAGATAAAAAACAAATTTCTTCTCATATTGCAGCCCTGAAGAAGGTACTAATCATTACCGAAAGCTTGGCGTAGCTTAAAAGCAATTTAAATCTAGCCCTAAATTAGGACCGATACCCCAATAATTAGGTTACTTGTTATATATATATATATATATATATATATATATATATATATATATATATATATATATAGTTATTTGTTAAGTGTGACTTTTGAAATAAAACTCTTATAAATGGAACTAAAAGTGATGAAATTAACTTCAAAAAATGCACTAAAAAGTGGAAAATTTTTTATTCAATTTTGAAAATTTTAGTCTGTAAAGTCAGCCCGAAACTAATAGATAGTAAAACATACTCGTGGTCTTAAAACATCAAAACACTCAATACATAAATATATATTTGTGATTCAATAATTAAGAATAAGTTTGGCTTCAACTTCACAAACTAAAATTTTAAAGAGGAAATAAAATATTATTTTTCTTCTAAGCACTTTATTTAGCTACCTATTTAAGAAATTTTTCTAAAAGTTTTCTTTGTAAGAAGAAAATATTTTGAAAAGGAGAAATGCCTCATTTCTATTAAAATATCTAATTATTTTGACATATGAATTACCTCAGCAGTTCTATATTTATTCTCAGATGGATCATGGAACCATTCCTCACTGCTATGTCTGTCTACTCATAATTTTATATGCAAAGCTGATTTTTATTTTTTATTGTTGTCTAAGATTCATACCCCGATTTACCAAGATGGAGTCTACTGTGGATGATACATCCATGAATTTACGTGGTTTTCCTAAAAATGCAAACACAACTATACATCATAATCATGTGATCAACCAAATACAAATGTTTTTGTTGAGGTTTTTCTTTTAACTAACATTTAGTGTGCACTATACACTAAAAACCCGATATATTGTAGAAAATCCGAAGAGGAACATTTAAGAAAAAATGCATACCTACACAAAAAAAGAATCTAGGTGACTTACCAAATAAAATTTGTACATTACAATATACTTTCTGATTATTCTAATGTCCTAATATTGAGAGTCCCTTTAAATTTCCGAATTTAACTTTCTAGTACTCTCATTCTTGAAATCGCATTTGAATAGGCGAAGAACTGAGAATTCAGGAAGTATCGGGAACACAGTAAAAGCTTGCATTCTTGCATATTATTTCTGCATGATTCACAACCGAACCAACTAACAATTTACATCATGTTAGTAAAACTTATTTTATTGTATCCTAACACTGATACGGATGCAGTACAATTAATACGTAGCTATTTGCTAATTTTATAAACTAAACTCTTTGAGAACGATTTAAAACTTATGATTCAGGAATATTAATAACATGTTATCAACCATAAATAAAAAAACACCATATTATTTTACTAATATTGTCGGAAATATGTACTTCATCTGAACAATAATGCACTTTGGCAACAGTGACAGAGGTTTCTTATGTTATTGGCGTACATGTTTATGTATTTCGACGTTTAAGGCCAAGGACAAATTCCATGCATTCCAATGTGTCGGGATTTCGACTGTTAGCGCCAGTGACGGTTATGTGTAATGTAGGTTCGGGCAAATGTCTTTTAGGGGTATTAACTGTATAACAATATCAATCTACCTAAAATGATTCTGGATACCAACTGGAACACTGAAGCAGCAGCCCTGAGGCACTACATGAATAGGTTACCTATGTTTAGCGGTGAGTAAGAAGATTTAAGTACAAAAAAATAATTCGACGGTACAGGTGAAAAAAAGGGTGGCGTTTTACTTTTTAAGGGTCGAAAGTCTAAATTTGAAAAAGCTTTTGAAATCTTCCAGAAACGGCATTTTTTAATAAAAATTTAAGCTTTGTTATAAAGGGGGATCTAATCAACAGCGAGCCCAGCTAAAAAAATAAGAAAATTATATAAACGTTCTAGCATACACTGGCGTCAAATCTCACATTTAAATTCATGTTCTTGTTGCCGCACAGCGCAGTTCAATGAATTCTCAAAAAAGAAATAACTACCGCCCTTTCAAAATGTATTTAGCGCCTTGAGTTAACTGTCCGTATAAAAGTTGTGATCTATGATATTATACTGCAAATTATTCGACTCAGATAATTTGAGCGATGAGAGCCAATAATGGTGCACTTAATAAACGGATTGTCTATTTCTAGTTAAATCATCACCCGTACTGTAAACAGTACCAAAACTCGTGGTATAAATACATATTTGGGGTGACTTATTTAATGGATATTTAATTAGTTCATATTTTTAATAAACATACTCTAACGGGCATACGAGTTTTTAAGCATTATATATTATTATGAAGAAGGTACTCCATCCAATACTAAGCACCTTGTGACCTCTCGTTCATACACTAAGCCGTTCACCTAACATGGCCCCTTTAGATTTTTTTTCTATTAATATTTACTTCAGTATTTTTTTGTTCTTAAACAGTTTTTATAATTGGTATTGCACATTAAAATTATTTTATTACCTGCTTTGCAACGTGTCTTAATTATTACACATTATACTATAATAGCGTTATAAGAGTTCAAAGCAACGAGACGGATTTAAGAGTAAAATTTGAAAGAGTTTTTAAAATCTTTTAAATTCCTTTAACAGCTTTTAATTCATAATTTAGGACACTTTGTATACATCATACGTTACAGTATACAGAATGACCAAATGTGGGCAAATATTTAAGAAAATTAACTGCATACGTTAAAGTCTAAATCATCAAAATATTTCAAGTATTTAATTTTTATTTATTATGATCATATTGCTTTCAAATTTATTTTTTATATTCCGTTATAACACTATTTAATGGGAAGAAAAATACAATTTTCCGCGTAAAACGCTGACACAACAGAAAATAATCAGTCTTGTTGTCTGAGCTATACGTCAAAATATAAAATTGACACGGATATCAAATAAATAAATTTATTTTAATTTAATTTATATCGTGATTTTGGTATGTGGAAAAACACAAAGATTATAATCTAGTGGTTAGGTCACGGATGTTACTTTCATTGCTTTTCAAAATAACGCGATGAGAATGCATGCCTGAGCTATTATATTTTTAATTGCAGATTCTTTATAAAAACGATTAACTTTGGATTGTTTTTAGTTAATTTAGATGCATATGTAATTAAACACAAGTAATTTTTCTGGCGATTAAACAGATAAGTTTTAGCTTAACTTTTTCCAAATTTTAATTCGTTTAGAGGTTGATTGAAATAATATACCGTTTTATTAGAAAATAACTGAAGAACCGATATAAACAACCTATAAATCATGTTAAAATTCCTTTTAGCAACGAAAATTGCTGTAATCCTAAACATTGATTTGGTAGGAGGCATATAATTTACCTAACCATTAGGTACTAATAGTGAAACGTATACTTAAAGTTTCATTTAGCTATAATGTGCCGATATACTGTAATTTTATTATATGCACAACCGTTTTGATATAGCGTTTCCTGCTTGAGTGTGTTCTAATATTATTTTTATAAATATTTTGCAGTATTGCCCGGTAAACTGCCTTTCAGATCGGTTTTATCTAATTACCCAGAAACTCCCTCTTAGTGAATCCTTGTTTGTTACGAGGAAAGCGAAAAATAATACAAGGTCTATATACAGCTTACGAATACTATTTGAGTTTAGTTGGGATTTTTAAACGTTTTTCAACAACTTATATTGTTTACATAGAGGAAGATGTTCGCGAATGATCAATATCGAACATCTTTATATTTTCAATGTTTTTATAATACAAGGAAAGACAAAAATCCGCGTTTGCTTTTCCTACTCGTCTGCCAAAACAAGTATGGGGGATACGTGTATTTAAATGGAAACCATCTTGGTTTACTTTTTTCCATCTTGGAGTGACACTGTTTATTAATTTATATGAACATAATCTTAGTGTTAGCAGATTTAAAATCCAAAAATATATTCATATATATTTTATGATACTGAAAACGCTTATACGCAATTAATGGAAAATAATATTGAGAAAAACAAAATATTTTGAAAATAATGTAAAAGAAAGCCAGGCATTTTATATTAAATCAGATAATTATCATTGCTTATTTATCTTAATTGTATGCTAATGAAGAGTATTTTGTTACAAATTGTTAAAAAAATTAATTTAATGATATAAAAGGTGAAAAGTGTCGTTAAGTAGTATTGTGTTCCCGTTAATTTTATTACCTTAATACTTAATTAGCATTGCATATATATGTTTAATTAAACTAAATGTATTATAATTGCTCACACATTTCCATACAAGACGCCAATCGATATTTTTAAGTACAATAAAACTAAGGAAGTTTGTTTAGACCTTGTCCACCCAAGATGTTAGACAGAATTTATTCTGAGTATCATAAAATTTAGTATATTTTTAGATCTTGTATAAACAGTGAAATAGAATTATTTAAAAATACCATAATTCACACATAATAAAAACTTGGTTTCAAGAAATGTTTTGGCAATCGTAAATAAATAAACTAGGCTATTAGACCCTTTGGGAACTGTTTGTTTGTCGAAATTACAGAATAACGGAGCCGACAAAGGTTCCCTCTTAGATTTAACAGTTATACCTAAGTTAGTTTATGAATTTCAAAGAAGTGGACGAACAGAATTCTACGGGTTTCTGCCCAGTACAGACACTTCTTTGCTCTTCCCCTATTTACTTAGTTTTTGTTATATTGTTGTATTTAAGTTTTCAATATAAGTGTTATTCTTTTTTTAAATTAAAGTCGTGTTTTAATAACAAAGAATCCCAGTGTCTTAACAGTACTATTACCCTCAGCCATTACAATTGGCGGCAATCGGCGAGATTAGAAATATTAAACCATTACAATTGGTGGCAGCAAAAAAAAAAGTGAATGTTACCTGAAGGAGCGTGTTGACGCAGCAGGAACATTGTGCAGGTGTTAGCAATCGGCAATCGGCAAAGTCTGTTTGAAGGGGCCCGGAGACGCAGCACACAACTTTCACCAGGAAACCTTGGAGGATTTTGAAGGAGCGCGGAGACGCAGCAATCCACCAGGAAGAAAACTGCGATAAGACTCATCGTACTTGTACCTGAGATCTAAAGGGCAACTGCGGAAATCAGTGATGAAACTGTAAGGGGTTTTTCTTTTGTTTTCTGTGTTACGCTGCATTTTCTTTAACGTTAAGTTAGATTTAAGTATTTAGGAAGATAATTGATTAAAAAATATTGCATTAGGGGGAGAGATTGCAAATAACAGAAAATACATTTAAAAAAATATTAAATAATAACAATGATTATATTTAAGACAAGTAACAATATATAAAAAAAATTGAAATATTATGAAAATAGTCAAAACAGCAGAAAAAGAAAACTTAGCTGAATTAATTTTTGCAACCAAATTAAAAGGAAAGGCACAGGAAGTTACTCAATATAAGGAATTTGGAAATTGGGATGAAATAAAAGACTTTTTATTAGAACAATTTGTAGATAAGAGACCACCATCTCATTTTTTAACAATAATAATGAATATTAGGCAAAATGGCAATGAAAGTGTAAAAGAATATGGGAATAGATTAAGAAAATGATTTAATAAATACAAAGAAACATGCTATTTAAATTACGGGGTCGATGAAGCAAGAATTTTAATAAATAATTTAGAGTCAGTTTTAGTTGACAATTTTAGAAAAGGTTTAATAAATGAAAAAATGCAAATTCGTGTTATAACAGAAAGTAGCAATGATTTAGACAGAGCTATTTCAGGCAAAATTGTAGAAATAATATAGGATTTTTAAGTAATCAGGGGAATAGAAATTTTAATGATAGGCAGTTTAATAATGAAAATTCATGTTTATATTGTAGAAAAAATAACCACTTAACGTCGCAATGTAGACTTCTTAGAAGCCATGAACAAAGGCAAATAAATAATACCACAAATTATCGAAATTTTCCACCTTATTCAAATTTTAATAATAATTTTTCAAATAATCAAAACAATTTTTCAAATTTTCCTGTTAATAATGGTAATTATAGTCAATCCAATTACAATAACAATAATTTTAATCAAAATAATAATCGCTCTCCAAATTTTAATAATCAAAATGTTAATAATACATATCGGCCAAATCACAATACACGCATAATACATCTTTTAGACTACAAACACAACCACAATATTCACAAAGATTTCCAAATTCCCAAAATACATTTCCGCCTTCACGACAGATAAGAACTATAAATTCACAACATTCACGCGATGATAATAATTTACCACCGGATGTGCAAAATCCAATTTTTAATAATAATTAATTAGGCCAACATAAAAAAACTGTACCTCAGGATGCACTGCCTAGCACATCTTATGAAAATATTTCGAAAAACGACAATTAAGCCTTAGTAGCATACAGCCGACTAAGTGCTTTTTAGATAATAAAGGCTGTTTAATTCAAGAAAATTCCTTAAAAGCTAACCAAAATTCCGTTAAATCAATTTTACTCTCTGATAATTATAAACAATTAGATATTTTAAATTTTCAGTCGCCAAATGTAAAAACTGGACAAACAAAACTTTTGTTAGATACTGGAGCGGATGTGAGCTTATTAAAACAATCTATTTTACAAAGTAATGTCGATGTAAAAATAAAATTGCGTAGTAGAATAAAAAGGCATAGGTAAAGAGCCTGTTTATACCTTAGGTATTTGTTCAATTTCGATTAATTTAAAAAATAACAAAACTTTACTTCATCCTTTTCATATTGTTCATGATAGTATTCCTATAAAAAAATGATGGTATTTTAGGGCGAGACTTTTTACAAAAATATAAGGCAAAAATAAATTACGATGAGGAAACCGTTTACTTTGAAAAAAATTATTTTAAAATTTTGCCATCTGAAACAGTAACAACAATTCCTCCTAGATGTGAAATCATACTTCCTGCTAGTGCTAATATTTCAGATACAGAAGGAATTATAAACTCAGAAAAACTTTCTGAAAACCTTTTTCTAGGTTCTACCTTAACGAAAGTTCAAAATTACAAATGTTTAATTAGTATTTTAAAAATTTCAAATGAAGCAATAACAATTCCAATTCCTAGAGTTAACATTGAACCTATTTGTTTAAATGAATCCGAGCTAGTAGAAATAAATAATATTTCACAAATTAATAGATTCAAAAAAATTAAAAACGAAATAAATTTGGAAGGCTTAAATACTGAGGAAATTAGTTCATTATTGGATATTTGTCAAGATTTTAGTGATATATTTTATTTAGAAGGCGATAAGTTGACCTTTACTAATACTCTCAAACATACTATATTAACAGATCCAACTAAAGGGCCTATTAATATAAAACCCTATAGGTTACCTTTCAAACATAGAGAAATAATTAATGAACAAACGGGTCAAATGTTAAAAGACGGAATAATATCTGCTTCAAATAGTCGGTGGAATAGTCCCTTACTCGTAGTTCCAAAGAAAAGCGATACTTCGTCGCCTAAATTTAGAATTGTAGTAGACTTTAGAAAACTAAACGATATAAGCGTAGGAAATGCCTTTCCACTTCCAAACATAACTGATATTTTAGACCAGTTAGGAAATTCTCATTATTTCACTACTTTAGATTTAGCCAGCGGGTTCCATCAGGTTAAAATGGATGAAAATGACAAACTTAAAACAGCTTTTAGTACACCTACAGGACACTATGTTTATAACAGGATGCCATTTGGATTAAAGGGAGCCCCCGCTACATTTCAAAGATTAATGAACACGGTTTTAAGCGGACTTAATGGCCTTAAATGTTTTATCTACTTAGATGATGTAGTAATATATGCAAATAAATTAAAAGAACATAATGCAAGATTAATAGAAATATTTTAAAGATTTAGGGAAAATAATTTAAAACTTCAACCTTCAAAATGTCGTAAGGAATGTTTATATTTAGGGCATATTATTACCGAACACGGTATTAAACCAGACCCAACAAAAATTGAACGCGTATCTAAATTTCCGCAACCAAAAAACGCAAAGAACATAAAATCATTTCTAGGCCTAGTTGGGTACTACAAGAAATTTATTGAAAATTTTGCAAAAATCGCTAAGCCTTTGACAAAATTATTAAAAAAAGTTTTTGAATCCTTACCTCATGTAGTAGAATTTCCAATACCACTAGATCCTAACAATGCAAATCTTCTTCTCAATGTAATAGAATTACAAGTATATTTTGAAGGTAAACTTTTAATATACATAATAAATATTCCCTTAGTAGAATCAAATCTTTTTTATATTTATAAAATATCGTCATTTCCTAAACTATTAACTGCAAATGAATTCATTTTAATTAAACCATCTTCAAAATACGTGGCAATAGACGAAAGCAAACAACAATTTATGACATTTTCAGAAATCGAATATAATGCTTGTATAAAAATTTTAAAAAATAAGATAATTTGTAAACAACAAAAACAAGTATTTTTGGCACACTTAGAAAACAGTTGTGAAATCAAACTACTTCAGGTTACAAATAAAATACCAGACAAACGGATTATACATTCGGATAGGGCAATTTTTATCCAGTTACAAACCAGTAACACGTGGTTATTTGCAGTACCTCATCCAGAGAGCCTCACAATATCTTGTAATAATAAAAATAAACCTGAAAACATAATATTAAGAACTTCCGGCAGCGTAACACTAGGGAAACAATGTAAGGGTTATAGTGCATCATCCATGCTTGTGCCTCATGATAATACTTTTTCATAAAAAGTGTTCAGTGAATTTATTCCACCATTTAATGTTACAGACAATTGTTGCGAAGAAACAAGAAAGTATAATTTAAATTTAAGTGAAGTTTTTCTAGACGAACATTATAAAATATTGTCTAAACATATACCAGAATTTAACGTTGCCAGTCATAAGTTGGAAGGCATAGGCAAAATGGCCGAGGAACTTGAAAAAAACAAAGTAACACGTAATTATACATTTTCGGCTTCTATTATAGCCTATATTTTAGCCTTGTGTATAATTATTTCCACGATTTATAAACTATATAAAAGGTGTTTCAAAAAAACTGCTTGTTGTGGTATGGTGCCAAATTTTTGTATCAGAGTTAATCAGACAATTGAACCATCCCCACAAAACAGAGGTAGACATATCGCTAGATATACTTCAGAGGAAGTGGACAGTGATCACTCTGAAGAAAATGTTAGAGTAGAACTTTCTAGGCGCGGAGCCATTGGTTATGTACCTGCTAGACGATCAGTTAAATCAAATTAAGATGTACTATATTATAATTTTTATTCTAAGATAAGGTTTCTTGTAAAAGTATTAGTATAAGTAGTAGTTAGTAACAAGTAGCTATTTCGAGTTAACATATTTTAAGAGATTTTCTTCGTTAGGACTCTATAAAATCTCTCACCAAGGGGGGAGGTGTTGTGATCCCACTAATTTTATTACCTTAATACTTAATTAGCATTGCATATATATTTTTAATTAAACTAAATGCATTATAATTGCTCACACATTTCCATACCAGACGCCAGTCGATATTTTTAAGTACAATAAAACTAAGGAAGTTTGTTTAGACCTTATCCACCCAAGATGTTAGACAGATTTTCTTCTGAGTATCATAAAATTTAGTATACATTTAGATCTTGTATAAACAGTGAAATAGAATTATTTAAAAATACCATAATTCACACATAATAAAACCTTGGTTTCAAGAAACGTTTTGGCAATCATAAATAAATAAACTAAGCTATTAGACCCTTTGGGAATTATGTTGTTTTGTCGAAATTACAGAGTATCGGAGCCGACAAAGGGCCCCTCTTAGATTTAACCATTATACCTAAGTTAGTTTATGAATTGCAAATAAGTGGACGAACAGAATTCTACGGGTTTCTGCCCAGTATTTCCCCTATTTACTTAGTTTTTGTTATATTGTTGTATGTAAGTTTTCAATATAAGTGTTATTCTTTTTTTAAATTAAAGTCGTGTTTTAATAACAAAGAATCCCAGTGTCTTAACAGTACTATTACGCTCAGCCATTACAGTAGGTAATAATTACAAACTTCATTTTTTTGTCATAATAAAAATATCTTAACAACAAGGCAGAATGCTAAAACATATACTTACTAGCTTTCATAATGAAGAGGTGCAATCAAACTATTAATTTACCAGAAAATCCATACAAAATGACAGTTATTGATAATCTATATATGTATATATATATATATATATATATATATATATATATATATATATATATATATATATATATATATATATATATATATATATATATATATATATATATATATATATATATATATATATATATATATATATATATATATATATATATATATATATATATATATATATATATATATATGTTGATTTTTACTCCTTCACGGATGGAAAAATACAATGTGTTTTCATTCCGAGTGTACATCCGTTCACTACTGTCGTTCTGAAAAGAACAGTTTTGCTGACGTTTCGTCAAAATCACATTTGGCATTTTCGAAGCTTTCTTTCTCGCGTCCGAATAGAGACTGAAGACAGTTCAACTGGATAGGAAAACTTTTGTGGAAGAAATTTTTTTCATTTTTGGACTTTTGGATAAACAAAAAATCCAAATTCAAGATATCAACTTGGGACCTTCACAGGATGAAAGCCCTTAATAAAAGAAACTTTTTCTATAATAGGACATTTTGTAAAATAATTAACAAAAAACCTGAAAATAGACTTCGGAAGGACAGCACCAGGTCCTGGTGAAAAATTTCAAAATCTAAGAAACGACTCACAGGAAAAATCTAATTTTTTACAAGCTTAAATAATAATTAAAGAACATTCGTTTGACAAACTTTCAAAGCTATACGAATTTTTTATTTTGGAAAAAATAAAAGTTATCAAAAATAAATGAAAGTTGGTCAGAATACGTATTAAGCAATACTATTCATGGGAAAAATCGAAAATCAAAAAATAAACCAAAAACAACGTTCCCACAGGACTTCAAAGTTTCTTGGCAGATGTTACCTCTGAAAAAACTTGCAGAAAAATGAACCAAAAAGTCGTCAGTTTCGTTCACGGGACTCCGCCTAGAATGAACATGATTGGTCTAGAGCGTGCAAAAAGGTGCAACCGCGACGTCGACATTCGAACAATATAAAAATGGCCAAAAACTTGAATCTTCAGCATTTTCGCAGCATTTCGTTCTCAGCATTTCGTTCTTAGCATTCGTCCATAGTACTTCGTGGTAACATTCGTGAGTGATACACAAATTTTCAATTGGCCTCCTAAGCGTCGGTAGCAGTAATATAGTGCGTGTCTTATTGACCCTCTTAGTGATACAGCCGAAGACGACTAGAGGAACCTTGCACTTTGTTCCCAACGTTGGATTGCGCCGGGTCTCTGCTCCAAAAAGTTCCATTGCACTTTGATACTTAGTAGGGCTTAGATCGTGAAGATCGTCCTCAGGACTTAAATCTGGTTCTCCTGATTTATGTCTCAGTAGGAGGTATCTGGAAGAAATAAAGTTGGCTGTCTAAATTGCGTGTAGAAAACTAGGTAAGCTGTGGCTCTGGTCTCCCTTTTTCTAAGCGTTCTCCAAGCTCAGTTTTTCTCCAGATCAAGTTTCAGTTCTAAGTTACCAAAGGCTCAATCTTTCTAGTGTTGAAAGTGTAAATTTTGTTGTACTTCTGGCATAAAAAACTATCACTAAATTGAAATTTCTTGAAACGTAAACCTGCTAACCTTTGCTTTTAAATTTTTAAAATTTGCTATAATTTTTAAACTTGATTTTTAACGAATTGCTCACTTCATAATTGTTATAAACTTTTGTGATTTTATAAATAACGGATTTTGACTGCATATTATTTATTATCTTGTGACATATTTTGACTTTGATTTTGATTTGTATTTTATGATCTACCCTTAGTTGGGCGAATCAGATTTTTTAAATACCGATTTTGACATTATCAAATTTGGATATTCTCTGATTATTATAAACATAATTGTTTAAACAAATTGTAAAAATAAATACTTGATCTTGTATGGGTAGATTAGGATTCTAGATTTAAGTACGCTTGGTGAATCCGATCTCTTTAAAATTTTTAACGATCCCTCCAGAGACATAGCGTCAGTCCCTGAAGTTCTTAATCTCTCATAAGTGTAGGGGATTGTTTATTATAAGGGACAATTAGAAACCCGTGCATTTTATTGATTTGACTGATATATATATATATATATATATATATATATATATATATATATATATATATATATTTTTGTGATTTTGTATATACATATAAATAACATATCATAAACTATAACTTTGCAAAAAATTTTAATTTTACTTTTTTATTATTAAAAATAATATTATTAATATATTATAAACATTAGCGCGTCTAATATAGCAAGCGGCGTGACTCGGGTGGATTATTAGATTAGGGAATTTGGCAAGCTTGAAAGGAATATCTTTTTGAGTTTTGATTTTGAATATTTTAATTTCTGACATCATTTTTTTTTATTTTTATTTTACCTAGCTTTGCCAGCATTCAAAATAATACTTATTATTCAAACCTAATTTTGACTATATTATTATTAATAAATAAATACTTATTTTTATTTAACATAAATAAAAAATATATTCAGTTAGTTATTTCAACTAGGTTAAGTAACTATTGTATTTTGATTTTAAAGTTGTAACCGTAAAGACTATACTGAGCAGTCACAGTGTTTAATTTCTGATTTTGTAAATAACATAACAAATACGAGAGATTTGTTATTGTGATTTTGATTTGAATATTAATAAAAGTGAGCAATAAGACAGTTAAAGTAATTGTGGTCAATTACTTGTTGTAAGGACAAAGACTGTTGAGAGAACTTTAAATTAAATCTCAACAAACAATAAACGATAAACAATAAACTTAAAGCATTAAAGTGCCTACCCGAACACTATAAGTGACAGTGCGTAGTGCTTTCTTAAACGTTTCGACTTGAGATCGAAAAGTGACATTTTTAGTTGTGTACGGACTTAGAAAAACCTACACACGGCAAGCCATAGTAACAGGTGTAAATAAGTAAATAAATCCTTAAGATTTTTGTAACCTTAATTTAGACTAAGAGCTAGGACTCCACTCGGGTTACGTTTCTTAGTTTTAAGTGACTTTCCCCGACAGACTCCCGTTGCTCCCTAATTTGTTTGTTCGGCAGGGCCGAACTGTGAATTTTTAAATTTAACCTTTTTCTCAACTGACTACCAATGGCCACCTCAACGTCTGACGTGGTTCCCGAGCCCGGTATGTCAGCTTTCCATTTGCCCAGCAACACCGTCCTCCTCATTGAGCACGAGCTCACTCTGATCTCTGGCGAGGGGAACAAACATACTAATGTTTCTCGGGTGAGTGGTGGGTGCCTGACAAGCTTGTCAAGCTTGTCACTACAGCCCCCGGACATTATCAACGACACAATGACTCCTTTAAAACTTATAAGATCGACACCTACCTACATGGAGGACCTCTCCATGGAGGTACCCCGAGAATATCAAATGGATTCTTCATTAATTAATCCTAGGGTAGGTAGGGTAATACAGGCATTCTACATCACCTCCCCTCCAAGACGTACTGCTCATGCGCGAGTATAGTAGGGGCGGTCCTGGGACACCTCGATGGCATCTTGACCACCGATCGGTCCCAGGAGCTCTTCGGCTCACCTGCCTGCAAGAAGTGTTTACCTGTCACTTTTGTGCACCTGTCTTAAGCGTGACACCTGGTTTGCACAGGTAGGTGTTATTTTTGAAAAAAACTTCCAAGAAGCGAGCTTCGCCGAGCCTCGCGTCATCACAAGAGCCTCGCCTCGCCGAATTCCGAGAATTGTTTTTCTGTTAATTAATATGTTCGACGTAAGACTAGAGGTCAGGTTCGCAGATAAGAAAAGGTCGAGTACCGAGAATTGTTTTTCTGTTAATGTTCGACGTAAGACTAGAGGTCAGGTTCGCAGATAAGAAAAGGTCGAGGATGTAGATAAGGAGATGTTTGTGTAGTATTGAGATGATCAATAATAATGTTGTTATAATAAATAATATTTGTTTCGAATAATAGCTTATACCAGGTGATAAAAAACGTATAACACTTAAAGTAATTAATATATATGTAAAATACAGAGGATTTAATAGCAGTCGATCACGAACCAGACTGGTGGTAATATATGCCTGTTCCAGTCAACAGAACGTGTCAAGAGTGTAAAGGGAACTCAATATCTCCAAACATCTGTGCATTTTGCCGCTGTGAAAAAATTCACAAAGAGGTTAACGGACAAAAGAGTATTAATAGATATACCGTTTTGTATTATTTAAAAGAAGAGTACGAAAGAAGGAGAAGGCTGCAAAATAATGAGTAAATTTGTTTTACTTTTCTATGGTATTCTTTTTAATTATTGTGTCCTAACTAATAGTCAACCAACGACGGCGACGACGACGACAAAGAAATATTATCCAGAAGAGCGCAGTTATAATTTTGTTTTAATTAATAATAGACGATATTATATTTTGAGAAATGTTGGTTTAAGAACATTTCAAGACACTGGTTATAATGTATGGTTTCACATACATTATGATTTAATAAAACCTGATGAAAATGTAAAGCCAAACGATAAAATATTTAATTTGGCTAATCAGCAAATAGGTCTAGTGCCTCACTTAAAAGACAGTGTATCAAACTTAACATATGTTCCTGTGAATATTAATGAACCTGCAGATATATATTGTAACTGGTATACTGCCAGATATTTTCGAAATAAAAATATTTATCTTGATTGTAAGCCTGTAGAACTAAAAGACATTTTTAGTGCACATTCCACTGTTTACAGCACTGGTCAGACAGAATTAGGAGACATTTTTAGTGTAAATTCTACTGTTTACAGTACATGTCAAATTATATATTTATTATAAGACCCTGTACGTTACACAAAATGGATTTTGAAAGAATACAATTTTTATGTCAAATATGTAATTGTTTAGTTGAAAAAAATATTAATAAGCACTTAAAACATAGAGTAAAGTTATTAAAATTTTGTGATACTTGTTTAGTGAATTATGTATTTGGTGCAAATAGTATTAGGTCTATGATTTTAATGTCAAAATAGAAAAGTACAAAAATATTGAAATTAAAATGTAAAAAAACTACTATGGTTTATTTTATTTGTTTTTAGTTTTATTTAGTGGGTGTGATGTAAATTCACGTGATTTTTACTCACCAATAGAACAATAATTAAAAAAAAAGTGGTAGAGTTCTATTTATAAAAGAAAGTAGATTGAACTAGGCGTCAATAGTGTCTCGTAACTCAAACTATGGCAGGAGAAAATTCAATTTTGTGTCTTGATATCCAGGGATTTAATTGTACCTCTGGATTTATTCCAAAAGAACTAGCTGTGTATGATGGAACACGTTGTTCAAATTTTCTTTTCAAACCACCATATAGCATGTTCTAAGACATGTGATGAAAAGATATCATGCCCCAAAAATATACGTCAAAGGAGATGAAAAGGTGAATTTTCTAAGAAAATTTATTAGTGCAGAAAAAATTTTTAAAATACCTCTGGAGAGTGAACCGAAGCTAAGCAAGTTTAAGAAAGTTCCCGAATGTCACTTTCACAAGGATCCATATGGCACTACTTGGCATTGTGCATTATCAAACGCCAAGTTGTTATATAATTATAAATATTGTTTTTCTGTTTGAAGATAAATAAATTATTTCTAGAAAACATGTAAATAATATATAATAAATAAAACGTACATGAAACAAAATTATTTTATTAAGTCACTCTACATTATTTTTATCTATCCAACTATTATGCTTATCACTGAAACCGAACCATTTTACAAATACTTTATTATTTTTACGTTTTAACACTTTTTCCACTAAATAAATGTCTGGATATTTAACTTTTTGCAATTGAAGTTCATAGAATCCTCCCTTGATGTCTTGTTTCTCTGCATCTTGAAGTAGGTATGTCACTGGATTTGTAAGTTGAGCTTTTTTTACGCTAAAAATTTCTGTTGACCAATTTGGTTGGTATTGTTTATCAAAAACTCCTCTAAATTTGGAAATTCTTACATGGTCACCTATCTTGAATTTTGGTTTCGATGTCATTTTAATTCGATTATAAACTGTGTTTAATAGCAGTTTTTCATGCTTTTTTGAAATTTCAGCCGGTTTTAAACCTGTGGTAGTGTGTACTCGATTATTATAGGAATAAACGATTTGTTTTAATATATCAAACCACTTGTATGATCCTTGAAGACTAAATTCTTTCCACATCATTCCTTTAAGGGTTCGATTTACACGTTCAACAATAGATGCTTTTTTCTCACTGTAAACTAAATAATGTTTGACATTATATTTTTTCATTAAAATCGTCATTTCTTTTCCAGTAAATTCACCACCGGCGTCTGTACAGAGTCTGTTCTTTGAATACATTTTCCATCGCTTTAGATACCTCTTTGGCAGTTTTTGTTTTTAACGGATAATTCCAAACGTATTTAGAAAAACAGTTAATTACGACGAGTATATATTTGTATCCTTTGTTTTCTTGTACGTATTCTTTCATATCAACCAAATCAGCTTGCATTAAGTCCAATAGAGATTTGATAATAACCTTCCTCCTTTTAAAATTTACTCTTGATGGTTTATGGAGTTCTTCAACAATATCTTTTTTTACTTTGGTTACAAATTTAGACATATTTTTATTCTATTATATTGGCTTCTCGTAATTCTTCAATAATGGCATTAATCTCGTTAACGTGATTTGTATTACCAGCAGCCTGAGACTCAACTAGGAGCTCCAATCTCTCAACCAATTCATTAGGATCATCCCAAAAAACGTAATCAATAGGATTGTTTGAAAGTTTCATAGACATTCCCTCCCCCTGTTTCAAAACATCATCATCATCATCATCGTCATCATCAGTTGGACTGGTATAATTACTCTCAGTTTTATTTATTATTGGTTCAATAAATTTTCTAAATTTCTTATTTTTACTTGATTTTACATTTTTGATAGCATTTGTTTTAAATAAATGTGAGTATAGTTTTTTGCGTCATCATTTGTATAGATGGTGGGAACATTCTGATTAAATAACAAGCCATATAATCCATTAGTGCCTTTATATTTTTTTCCTGCAATTATCAAATCAGCTTTATCGAAATCTATCGTTTTGTTACCGATAGAAAACCGTTCGATATCCTTATCAAACTTTACTTGGAATTTTCCATCAGAATTACTACTATTTGGATCCTTTACAAACTTTTTGATGTACTTTAAAGGTAAACTATGATATTGATCAGAATAATCGGAAAATGATTTTTCTCTTATAGTTTGATTTAGTGCTTTTTCATATTCCCTTTGTTTCCTAATTTCCTCTTCTTCGATTTCATCCTGCACGTTTTTTATTATTAATTTTATAAGATTATATGGTTTCCGTGACGACGACAACGACGATGATTTTGTTGTGGAAGAAAATAATTTTCTTTTCATTTTTGGTGCAGTTTAATATGCATGTGTCATTTTGTTTCCTGTAGGAGTATCCTTAAATTCTAATGGGATAGAAGTGGAGGGTATAGGTTCCGATTTCACTGACTCGTTTTCCTCTTCACTATTATGGTCCCCAAAAAGTTTCTCCTCGTCATCTTTATCATCATCATCATCATAGTTATCGTCATCAGAAAATTGTTCCCTTCTTTTAGGTTCCGATATCAAACTTTCAGGAGTGTGCTTCTTTCGATCCAATTTGTTCTCAATCACCTCCAAATGTTTTGTTATAGGCTGAAATACATTCTCGTGGGCTATTTGTCCATGTTTTAAGATATCTAGTTTATTCTTTATATCTTTTCTCTTTGAAATTATTTTTTTCTTAACTGATTGATCTTTAGTTTTTTCCTTTTTATTTTTCGTGGTACGAGCAGGAGCCATGATGATAATGATGAACTTTCAACGTTCAACTAAGTAATAATTTATAAAAGCGATACTACAGATATATATATTTATCAAAACATAACCGATATCGACCTTCATCAATTTTATTATCCTTAAATATAGATAGAAAACCAAATGGTTCTTTCCAACAGAATGAACATATGGTTTTAAAGCTGTCAAATGACATATCAGTACCAATATGATCAGAGTATACATGATGTAAATTTAAGTCATCCTGTTTAAATAATATTAAGACGTTAGCATTGTCTCTTATCAAATGTTTGGGTATTTTTGCATATGTTTGACACAAGTAAAAACAGTCTATATTATTGTGACGTCCCATACTAAAATATTCTCTGATAACATCCTGTTTATCACACGCGACGTCATCAAATATGAAAATTGAATTTGCTTTAGCGTCAGATGGAGATAATATTTGTTCACTATTATCGAATGCATAGTAACCGATTCCTTTTATTGGTTTTAATAATTTCTCTAAATACATATTTTTAGGTTGATACAGAGACTTTGAATAGACGTAGACATTTTCAAATTTCAATCCATTGGGATGTTCAAGAAGGCTAAGCATGATATTGGTTTTTCCACAGTTTGAAGGTCCCGATATGATGCATCGTACAGTAGATGGTAATAATATACTGTGTTTAATATTTTTGTTTTTTTTTCACATCATGATTATTTACTGTTAAAGATGTTCTTTGTTTCACAATTTTGATATGTTTCTTCTTTTTCTCCTCCATGTTAAATATCCGATGTAAAACTAATTATAAAGCCATAATACGCTGTTATTTATATTCAGTCTTTATTAACTTCTTTTAAAATGAGGTATTATTCGATTGATCGACAACAACAACAACGAACGATTAATGGGGAAGGTTTGTTAAACTCAATGATAAACAAATTTCCATTTGAATTACATCTTCCAGGGTATAACTATTGTGGTCCAGGAACTAAATTAGAGAAACGTTTACGACGTGGTGATAAAGGAATTAACCCGTTAGATGAAGCATGTAAAAATCATGATATTGCCTATTCACAATATCAAAATATATCAGATCGTAATGCGGCAGATAAAATTTTACTTAAACACGCTTTAAGCAGAATAAATTCATCGAATGCATCCTGGAAAGAAAAATTAGCCGCTGCAGGTATTTCAGCTGCAATGCAAACTAAAATAAAGCTAGGTATGGGTACTAGCAGTGGGGATATAAGTTTGAGTAATAACCCCAATTTAAATCAGTCATACAATAGAATTCATGGTAACAAGTATCTTAAAACAATACTGGAACACAGTGTGAAGGCTATGCGTGATTATGTGAAAAAGATGGAGATTTTGCTAAACAAACTCGAAAAAGTAAAAGGTCAAACTGGAAAGGTGTATCGAAAACAAGTCAAAAAGGGAACAAAAATTAAACAACAAAAATATGATAATTATCATGAGAAGAAAATAAAGGAAAAAATGAAATACCCTTCTAATTTTATTGAGAATGATGATGATGATAGGAAACGAAAGAACTTAGAGAACGAGATTGAATAAGATTTGCAACAACAACAACATCAAAATAGGGCACTCAAACGAAAGATAGATAACTCTGATGATAATATAATTGATAGGAAAAAGTTAAAATTTGAAATAAATTCGGCAAACTTATCCAATAAGCGGAAATTAAACGATGATGACGACGACGATAATTTTCATGAGGAATTTGCTAGTGGCCCATTGAAAAAAAAAGTTAAAAAATAGTATATATTTTCATTTATC
Source organism: Kuschelorhynchus macadamiae (assembly GCA_030620095.1). Taxonomy (NCBI): domain Eukaryota; kingdom Metazoa; phylum Arthropoda; class Insecta; order Coleoptera; family Curculionidae; genus Kuschelorhynchus; species Kuschelorhynchus macadamiae. Next base: position 1,433,218 of record JAUTXW010001351.1, read on the forward strand.
TGGCTTCAACGTTTAGTGTTTTAAAAACTTTTCCAACAGAAAGTAGTAAACATGGCAGCAATTAAAAAAAAGTAAACCTCGGAAGCAGAAAAGCAAAAAGGCAAAAAGACCAAAAGGTACGCGGGAAAAAAAGAAGCAGTACAAAATTAAAAAGTTTTCAATCAGTTATGAAAAAGATTAAAGGTACTATTTTAAATCAAAAACCATCCAATATTTACGATGCTGTTAAGATAGCTATGAAAGCAGTTAATAATACCAAAATCAGACGGCCAAGAATAATTAAAATTCCAAAAACTGGAGGTTTTCTTCCTTTGATCCCTATTTTTGCGGGACTGAGTGCATTAGGTGCGTTAAGTGGAGGAGCTGCCGGCATCGCAAAGGCCGTATCTGATGCTCGTGCTGCCAAACAACAATTGCAAGAAAGCGAACGCCACAACAAGACGATGGAATCCATTGCATTGGGAAACGGTCTCTTTTTAACACCATACAAAACAGGTTTAGGCCTTTTTTTAGGAAATCATCTCAGGAAAAAAAAATACCGATAATCTTACCTAACCGTGCCTTAAGTAACTTTGATATTGAAAAGTATACTAAACTACTCAAAATACCCTATTTTCGAGGAGTGTTTATGAAGGATCGATTACCGAAGAAAATTTACCAAAACGAATCTGGTATTATCAATTTAGACAATTTTTCTGGACCGGGAACTCATTGGACTGCTTATTGGAAACATAGAAATAATGTTTATTATTTTGATAGTTTTGGAAATTTAAAACCTCCTCTGGAAGTGTGTAAATATTTTAACTCTAATGGTATTTGTAACATATTTTATAATCATCGTTGTTACCAACCTTATGACTCGTTTATATGTGGTCACTTATGTCTGAAATTTTTGTATCATTCTGTAGATTTAGAATAAATACCAATATAACTATAGTTTTTGTTTTATTTAATGTAAATACTTTGATCCGAAAAGTAGTTAAACATGTCTTATACGTTTACCTTATCGGGAACGGAGTCTGTACTTTCAACCAAAATTTATCCACCCATTGTTTTGAATGAAAACGAAATTTATGTTTTGGGTTTAATAAATTTTGAAAGTTACAACTCAATTCCTAACATTGATAGTAGCAATAACAATTTTCATTGTGGAGATGAGCACGTTGTTATACCTGAAGGATCCTACGAAATTAGCGATATTCAAAAATATTTGACGACGTATCTGAGATTTCATTCAAAAGAAAAGGATCCAATCACACGCCGTTTGGAAGCGAACCATAACACTTTACAGTGTGAAATCAAATGTAACCGTAAAATTGATTTCAGCAAAGAAAATTCAGTTGGCAGTTTACTGGGATTCGGTAGCAAGCAACTCGAGTCCAATAAAAGACACATTTCCGATAATCCTGTAAATATATTTAAAGTGAATTCAATATGTATAGAATGTAATCTAGTGACAAATTCCTATAATAACGGAGATTTAGTTCATATTATCCATTTGTTTTATCCAACAGTGCCACCAGGTTTTAAAATAGTCGAGAAGCCATCGAATGTTATTTATCTACCAATCAGCACACGATATATCGATGAGATAATCCTTAAAATAACTTATCAGGATAAGAAATTAGTCAATTTCAGAAACGAGCTAGTAACGATAAGGTTACATTTGAAGCGAATTCTTTAAAATGGTTTTTCTGTATAATCATAATTCTCTAAATATACCAAAGGACTCGTTTGAAAATTGTCATAAAACCCAATTAGATGAACAGACGACTATTAGTTCCACCAGAACCTTTAAGGAGTTAACATCTAAAAACAAACGTGTACTACTCTCACTGGGATTCAGTTTACAGGAGGAGAAGAAAAATCAAAATTAAAAATTGGAAAATTACAAAGATTTTGGTGTAGTTTTAAATTACGGATTACTACAAGTTTGGAAAGAATTTTTATTATAATAGTTTGCAAGTGTAGATATAGGCACAAAGACAATGAGTTATAACATGTTAAAAGTGGGAGAAAATGTGCTAAATGATGACTCAATCATAAATTATCAATACCATACACATCAACCTTATTCCTCAACAACTCTAAACAATAACGATGAAATTAGAATACCAATACAAACACAAGATTTATACACGTTACCGGGTCAAAGCTTTTTATATATTGAAGGAAAGTTGCTTAAAAACGATAATACCTATAGTGATAATGTAACTTTTATCAATAACGGAATTGTTCATTTGTTTGATGAAATTCGCTATGAACTAGGAGGAGTGGTTATCGATCGGGTTCGAAATCCCGGCATAGCCACAACAATGAAAGGTTACGTATCATTTTCGAAAGCTGAATATTTTGCACTTCAGAATGCTGGATGGGATTGTGAAGACAATCCAAAAATTTTGGATGGTAACGGTAGTTTTAATGTTTGTATTCCGCTAAAAATGTTGATGGGTTTTACGGAGGATTTTCATAAGATAATCATGAATATTCGTCAAGAATTAATATTAATTAGAAGCAATTCTGATACAGAGGGAATCATGCAAAAAAATGACAAAAAGGAAACCTATAAAGTTACACTGAGTAAGATATTGTGGAAAATGCCTCATGTTACCGTTGGTGATATTCAAAAATTACGTTTACTTAAACAATTTGAAAGTAACAGGGAATTAACGATTGCTTTCAGAAGTTGGGAACTGCATGAATACCCACACATGGGCAGTGAAATCATCAAATCAATTGGAGAAGCCTCGTTTTATCATCATTGGTTTTCAAACTGGTGTGAAAAATAATATTGCGAAAAATGCGAGTCATTTTCAGCATTGCAGTTTATTAAATTTGAAGGTGTATTTGAACTCTGATATGTTTCCATATGATAATCTAAATTTGGACTTTGATAACAATAAATATGCGCTTGCGTATGAAATGTATCAACAATTTCAAAAATCCTATTATTATAAAAATCAGAGTGATCCGTGTTATGACCCAACAACATACAAGACTAAAGCAGCATTAATTGTTGTTGACTGTTCACGTCAAGGTGAAGACATCCTAAAAGGTGGAGCTGTTGATATTCGCATTGAATTCGAAACAACTAAAACAATAACAAACAATACCTCAGCATTCTGTTTGATTCTACACGATCGTTTAGTCAAATACAATCCTTTAACCAGTACAGTTAAAGTATATTAAATTTCAAAGTGTCAAAAGTAAAACGTCAGTCATCGATTGTTCGCGGTAAAAGGTGGAGTAGTCTCAGCAGCAGCAGCAGTATAGTGAACGTTTTGTAAAGAGTCATGTTTGTAATAGATATACAAGGATTTCAATATGGCAGCTCAACTTCTTTGTGCAAGGAAATTGCAATTCTTAATACCTCAAATAAAAATTATAAACATGCTTCAGTTAAACTTCCTTTTAAATTGGACTTTTGCAAAGACCAAATTAAAAATCACATGAAATGGTTAACCAACAACGTACATGGCTTGGAATGGTCAAACGATGCTTTTGAAAATTTGGAATATGAAAATCTGACTGAGTTTATAAAAGATTTTATTAATGAAGAAAATGGATATGACACTGTGGACTCTTGGAATAACGACTACACCGACAATATCATTGCAGTAAAGGGAAATCAGAAATTGGAGTGGTTGACCCGATTATTGTTCAAAACAAATTACACCGTTATTGATTTGGAAACAAGAGGATGTCCACCCTTGGCCGAATTACAAAATATATTCAAGTCATATCGTTGTCAGCAACATGATAGTAACACATTAAATTGTACCTTGGAAAACGTATTTAATTTATATCATTGGAATACATTAAACTGTAGAAATTGTAATGAAGATTGAAATAAAAAACTAAAATATTATGTAAATTGTATTTATTCAAATCGTTATCCTACTTTTAGACATGTTATTTTTTTCAGACATATCATTGCTAAGGTGTCTACATTCAATCCATTTTCAAAGCGTCTTTCTATATATTTATTACGACGATTAAGATTTCTTGGAATACAATTTTCAATTTTCTTCATTTGATTAATTTGAATTGTATGTAACGAATTATTTTGCCTAAATAAAGCAGTTTTACATATATCTAAATCAAAATTAGTTATCGTATGTATAATTAGTTCTTCAAAAGTTAAATGGTTAGAGTTTTCTTTCAAAAATATCAATTGTAATAAAAAGCCTTTTTTGACGACAACATTTCGTAAGAAAAATTTTGTTGAGTAATTATTTACAGTTGTTATACTTTGTACACTTCTATAACCATTTTCCTTAAGTTTCTCTATCAGTATATTTAAAATCAATAAACATACCGCTTCACATACAGGACTAAGTTCAATAAACATGTCAATATCTGCGTAAGTTTTGGTTCGACCTACTAAGTAACTAGGATAACCACCGGCTACAAAGGATCTGCACGGACAAGATTTTAGTAATAGGTTAATGATTTTTACCTCATCCAGAACCTCAGCAACAATCACATCATGTAATGATTTTGAAGTCCAACACTTTTTTAAGCTTAGGTAATTATAACCTTCTATCAAAGTTAGTTGATTTTTCTGTAATAAAAGAATAAATATACTATTCTAACTATATTTAAATCTGAAAAAAGAACACTAAAATTACTAAAATGAATTTACATTTGTTAGTTCTTGTTGTTGTTGTTGTTGCTCTTCATCCTCGCTGGAGGAATAGACCTCCTCCACAGTCAACTTTTGTCGTTTCGACGACGACGGCAACGACGACGACGACGATGATGTTGATGGTAGTGTTCGTCGTTGCTGCTCACTAACAGTTGTGTCCACATCCTCGTCCACAAGATTAAATTTGAACCGTTTTACCACTCTTTCGAGTATCCTAAATTCCTCATCATTATTCATTTTTGTCCGTAGATAGCGTACGGGGAGATTTCCAAATTTTCTTTTCAAGGTTTCTCTCCGGGGACTATAAGTAAGGTGTATATACACCTTATCATCCCTTTCGAGAATCCTATCAACACCATATCTGAAAGGAAAAAAAAAACTTCTCTAAATACAGGTTTTATAACACCTCATAGGAATCATTTTTATATATTCAGTATTTTTGCAAAAATAAAAAATATTGCTTCACTGAAAAGCTTTCAAAATTAAAAAAAAATGTGCTATATAAATTTATGGAATATATAAAATAAGCTACAGAACCTAGCTAAATAAATTCTTGCACAAAATGTAATAAAAGGAGCTGTTATTGTAATAAATGGTACGTTCACTAACACTTTAACAAAAAAAATTAACAAATACTTACTGAAAAAGCTGTTTCATAACAACCAAGACGTGACGCACAGGAAAGTTTATTTTATCTTCAGAAAATACAACAAGTGTACTGGGTACTGTTGCCATCTTGAATATTTTCGTTTGGCTGTTTCCAAAAAACGGATAGACATAGAACTGATACCAAACGCAAACTCTGGATGAGTATAAATACAAATTTATCATTGAAAAAATTAGCAATTTTGACGTAGACGACGATAAAAGTATTCATTAATTTCAAAGGAAATTTTCAACAAAATTTGCTCCGTTACATATTATAACACCACGTCCACAGTAAATGTTTCTCTATCTTTTATCATAATTACTAGCAAAAACAGAAATTTTCCTAATATTTTGCAACGTGAATTGTATTCGATAACGAAAAAGCAAAATGCAATGTACGTCGTGCAACGTGACTTGTATTTGATAACGGAAAATAAAAATGCAAAGGTCATGCAACGTGACCTATATTTGATAAAACATGTTTTTGGTGCAACGTGACTTATCTTCTGGAAAATTTTACATATACATGATTATACCATGCTACTTTGCGTGTGTGTGTGTGTGTTGTCAATAGAAATGACGCGAATGATTGATAAGAGTTTTGTACATAAATTATCATGCACACACCGAACTTATTCACACTGCAGTTTTGTAGTCCTTCTTGCCACTACACTAAAAGAAAACAAAAACCAAAATGTCGTCCAGCAGCAACAAAGCCCTAGACTCATTTTCAAGTGAGGCGGTCCAGAAAACTGAAATGGTAAGTAGATTACTTAAAACAAAAGAAGATTACCAAACACATATTCGTTATCTAAAAAAATCAATTGCCATTATTAAAAAATGTTTAAAAAATAGTTCATGTGTTTCTAGTTATAGTAGAGTGGAAAGTAATTTGTCAATTTTAAAACACTTTTTATTGCGTTTTAAATTGCATTTAAAAAATAACAAGGGTCTATTAAAAAGAAAATTAGTTTGGGAAGATGTTGATTCTTGTTTTAAAGGGAGAATAAAAACGGGAATTATTAACAATTTAAAGATGAAAGAACCAAGAGAGTTTTTAGATAGTGCTTTTCGTATTTTTTCAAACAGGATTAAAACTGAACTTAAAAATTCTATGATTAAAGTAAATGTTGTGTTTTCAGGTTTATTTATAAAACCTCAAAATTTAGAAAAATCCGCTAAACATTTTACAACGAAAAATTCACTAATTAAACCATCTACGAATCTGACTGAATGGTATAAGATACACATTACTGACAAGATTTTGGTTCAACTTGAAGAATTTCAAGAAAGAGACAGTGGTTGGGCCTTGTGTGAAATTTGGTACTTGAAAGTAAATATTAATTCTTTTAATCCAATAAGCGTGGGGTCTTCCACTTATGTGCAATTGCCTGAATTCATAAAAAAAACTAAAAGTGTTATCAATATTAAAAATAAAGACGTTTATTGTTTTTTGTGGGCTATCATGTGTGCTGTACGTGGACCCAGAAAAGGCAAAAACGTTTCACGCACGTCATCTTATGATCATTTCAGTCACTATTTGAAATATGATGGAATTCAATTTCCAATTGCTCTAAAAGATATTTCCAAGTTTGAAAGAATGAACAACTTAGCTATTAATGTTTTTTGTTTAAGAAAGAGAGAAATTTTACCCTTATTATTAAGCAAAATAGAATATTTTACAGATACAGTTAATTTACTTATACTACCTTGTAATAACATTGAATTAGAAAATACACAATATTTTCTCGAACCTGCAAACACAACATTTCATTTTGCATGCATAAAAAAATTAAGTGGTTTATTGAATACCCAAATGGGTAATAGAAAACATAAAAAATGGTTTTGCGAGCGTTGTCTCAATCATTTTAAAACTGAACCCATTTTGAAAAAACATTCCAAAGATTGCCAATTATTGAATAAATGTAAAATTACATTGCCAAAGGAAAATGAAAAAATTTTAACTTTTAAAAATTTCTCAAATAAATTATTGGTTCCTTTTGCAATTTACGCAGATTTAGAGAGCATGCTTGTCAAGTATGAAGACAAGCAATGCACTAAGAAATCAAAAAAATATCAAAAACATGAACAATTTAGTATTTCATATTTTCTAAAATGTTCTTATGATGATTCACTATCGGAATTTCATTCATATACTGGAGAAAAGTGTCAAGAATGGTTTGTCAGGGAACTTGGCAAAATTGCTTATAAAGTTAATTCAATATATTCAAACCCACAATCTATGATACGTCTAAGTAAACAAGAAAATGAGGCTTATTGTCAAGCAAAAACATGTCATTTTTGTAATGAACCTTTTTTAGGGGATAACTATAAGGTAAGAGACCATTGTCATTTAACGGGGTTATTCCGAGGAGCTGCACATAAATCATGTAATTTAAAATTTTCAGATAAAAAAAAAACTGTGCCTGTAATATTTCATAATCTATCAGGATACGATAGTCACTTCTTAATCAAGGCCCTTTCTACAGAAGTGAAACGTATAACTAGTTTGCTTCCACTTAATAAAGAAAAATACATATCTTTCACCAAGTACATTGAAAATTCAGATATCAGCTTTAGATTTATCGATTCATTTCGTTTTATGGCCAGTTCCTTAGAAAAACTAGCATCCTATTTAGAGGATCACCAAAAAACTGTTACAAGATACTACTATCCGGATGAATATCTAGACTCTTGGGAAAAACTGCAAGATAACAGTTTACCTCCAATACAGCTATTTTATAGTTCTATTTCTAATTCAAACATATCAACCGAAGAGTATCAACATGCTTCTACGGTGTGGGATACGTTTAAAATTAAAAGGCTTTAAGAATATGCTGAATTGTATCTTAAAACCGATGTCCTACTTTTAGTTGATGTCTTTGAAAACTTTCGCAAAGTCTGTTTGGAAACATATCAATTGGACCCTCTACTTTATTATACAGCACCAGGATTAGCATTTGATAGCATGTTAAAAATTAGTGAAGTAAAATTGGACCTCTTAACAGATGATATGGTCATGTTTATTGAAAAGGGTATAAGAGGGGGAATTTCACAATGCTCAAATAGATACGCTAAGGCTAATAATGAATATATGGGGGCAGAATATAACCCTGACAAACCATCTAGCTATCTCATGTATTTCGATGTTGTAAATTTATATGGTGCTGCTATGAGTTATCCTCTGCCTACTGGAGACTTTCAGTGGGTTGAAGATATCTATCAAGAAACAAATATTTTAGATGTAGCCTATAATAGTGAATATGGGTATATTTTTGAAGTGGACCTTTATTATCCAAAAGAGTTATTTGAAACACATAAGGATTTACCACTCTGTCCTGAACATTTAGTACCACCAACTTCAGCTACTTCACTTCCCAAACTATTAACCACTCTTTATGATAAGAAACGTTACGTTATTCATCACAAAAATTTGCAGCTAGTCACCAAATTGGGTCTTAAAATTTGAAAAATTCATAGGTGTTTAAAATTTAAACAATCTCCATGGCTACAAAAATATATAGACCTAAATACTACTCTCAGAATAAACAGTAAAAACGAGTTTGAGAAAAATTTCTTTAAATTGATGAATAACGCACCATATGGAAAAACAATTGAAAATGTACGCAAATATCGTGATATAAAATTAGTTTCGAAATGGTCAGGCAGATATGGTGCAAATTATTACATTTCACAACCTAATTTTCACAGTTGTGAAATTTTTACAGAAAATTTAGTCTTAATCGAAATGAACCGATTAAACATAAAATTTAATAAACCAATTTACATCGGTATGTCTATTTTAGATATTTCAAAAACGATAATATACGATTTTCATTACAATTTTATTATACCGAAATTCCAGTCTAATGCTAAATTAATGTACACTGACACTGACAGTCTTATTTATCTATTTTCAAATTATAATATTTATGACTGCATTAGGGAAAATAAACATATGTTTGATACGTCAGATTACCCTAAAGACAACGTATACAATATTCAACAAAAAAATAAAAATAAAAAAGTTTATGGGCTAATGAAGGATCAATGTTGTGGTCAGGTTATGACTGAATTTATCGGCTTGCCTTCTAAAATGTATTGTTTTAAAACTTTTAGTGATAAAGACAGCGCTGCAAACAAAGAAAAAATTGTTAAAAAAGCTAAGGGTATTCAATCTTCAGCATTGAAACAAATTTCTTTTCATGATTATTATCAGTGTCTTTTTAACAATACTACCATCGATGTTGCGCAAAATTTTATTAGATCCAAAAAGCATAACGTATTTACTTTTAATCAAATTAAAACTGCTTTGAGTCCTTTTGACGACAAGCGACTATTATCGACAGTTAAATACAGACACTCTACCGTGGGGATATAACAATGTTTAGTTTCATTTATTCTTCTTTTGTTACGGGTAATCTACTATATTCAAAAATTCCGTCTCATCCAGTTAAGAGGTAAATAGTTATATTTTAAATATAAATGCAATATTTAAATTGAAAATATTATTTCAGACCACGACTGATATCAAATATTTGGAGGCAAATGATCGCAAAAGATTTCACAACTTGACCCCTGTCAAATATACTCCCGCTGCTACTACAAGACAGAATAAACGGATTAAATTAGATGTCGGATTACAACGAAAACACGAACCCATTAGCTACAATTTACTGTCACCTCTGTAAGCTACATTTCTGCTTTTGTCAGGAATCAATTCGCATTCACAGAGCACAGTCATTTCTTGGAACGACGTCGGAACTTGACTTGTACTGCAAGGAATCAATACCCCAGTCATAGAATTGTTTTTTTTGTTATAGCCACATCATAGCTGTCCCATTCCCACCAAACAACAGTTTTTGGATACCAAAAGTAACCTCGTGACAAACGAAATGGACAAATGTTTTATCTGTATCAAGCACAGCCACAAGATGATTGGGGATGGCGACAGATGGATGAAGATTATTTCTATGCTAACATCAGTGACAACTGACCCGAATTAAAATGGAAACTTCGTACAATATTGCACAATTTGCTTTTTACGAAAGAAAGAAAAGAAAATTTCAAGAATAGTGTATTTATTAATATTGTTTTAATAAACATTATTTGAAAGGATTGACTTTTTTTTATATTTCTATCTGAAAATTTAAATAAATCCAAATTATTTCAAAGTTGAGTTTTATTCCATTATCTTAATAGAAAATTAGACCAGACTCGAACTCTTGTGGCTCGAACACATTAATTTTAAATAGTTGAAAACAAATCTCGTTATATTAATTATTTTAAGCGCTATACGTTTTTTATCGTTTATTATTCGAAATAAATATTTAACTTATCTATAAAACAACTTTTTATTGCTCATCTCAATACTACACAAACATCTCCTTATCTACATCCTCGACCTTTTCTTATCTGCGAACCTGACCTCTAGTCTTACGTCGAACATTAACAGAAAAACAATTCTCGGTACTCGACCTTTTCTTATCTGCGAACTTGACCTCTAGTCTTACATCCAACATTAACAGAAAAACAATTCTGGGAATTCGGCGAGGCGAGGCTCGGCTCTTATGATGACGCGAGGCTCGGCGAAGCTCGCTTCTTGGAAGTTTTTTTCAAAAATAACACCTACCTGTGCAAACCAGGTGTCACGCTTAAGACAGGTGCACAAAAGTGACAGGTAAACACTTCTTGCAGGCAGGTGAGCCGAAGAGCTCCTGGGACCGATCGGTGGTCAAGATGCCATCGAGGTGTCCCAGGACCGCCCCTGCTATACTCGCGCATGAGCAGTACGTCTTGGAGGGGAGGTGATGTAGAATGCCTGTATTACCCCTACTGCTCGATCATAACCGTCAGCGCGACACTTTGCAAACGATTTTTGTAGACAGTTCGTTAGAAATTAGAAAAAATAATAAAACAAAAAATATAGTAATTCCCTCTTTGAAATGGATTTCTCTCCTTCAAAACAAATTCAGGATGGGGAATCTAGGATCGACCTCGCTTCCATCTGCGAGGGCGATGACAATAAAAATTTTGACTTGGACCGCAGGTCCGTATTCAGAAAAAACAATTCGACTACAGGACAAAAAGGAGGTAGTTTATATACCCTTTTTAATGATGATGAATTGGAACACAGCGTCCCCGCAAGGGACAGATGGGAAAAGAAGGCTGTGTTCCCGCCCACAATTAATAATTTTTCAAGTACAAACCACCCCCACGTAGAACATGGCTTCCCTGGTGGGGAAATCCATCAGAGATCAACCGTGTTCGGAGGTAAACAAAAAATTTTTGGAAATATAAACCCCCTACGTAGAACAATATATACGTATATTACATTACATATACATACATTATCTGAAAATAATATACACCTCTTAATAGAGACCCAAGATCAACACATCCACAAAAAGGAAATAAAATTGTTTCTTAATTAAAAAATACCAACAAAGTTACTCTAGAATAGGCCTGGCAACTTACTATTTATAATCAAACTTCACTAAAATTTTTTGGGCAAAAATACACAAACCCACTGTTAAGTTCTATTTTGTGCCTTTGCTCCACACGGGGCTCGCTAATCTACGGCGCGGCGGCCAGATGAGCTCTAAAAAAAGCGAAATAGGTTTCCTCGTTTGAAAATGGAATATTACGTCTGTGGCATTGCAGGACAATAGGGATCATCCTTGTTGTGAGGTTGGTGTAATGTGAAACAAAAGTATATTATCAAAAGTAAGCTTTGATTTTCAAACTTCTGACCCAATATATTCCAATATACTTCATTAATGGTTGTAGAAAATACTTATATCACCCACCAAATCTAACTAATGAATAAAAAAATATACTGTTTGATTTTTTCTATTCAAAGCTGCCTACCGCATGAAGAAACATATTTATTTCCTTTTTTGTACATATGAATTATTTTTCGATCATCCCGGATCAAAGGGATGTAAAATATTTGTTCTGTCTCAGAAACTAAAAATGTTTTTAGAGAACTGCAAAACACTTCAGCCAATCGGAATAAAATGACATTATTTAAAAAATAACCAATAATGATGTCTTAGAGAGAAATACAATTTAAGCATTTTTTTTAATTAACTTTACAGCTTATTTCAAAAAAAAATCCGTGAACTTAAGAATCTATAAGGACATTTTACTGGCACTTACTTTTTGTTAGATTGGAAGTATATTAAATATACATTGTATCGTTTGCGGCTTATGAGCTGGGAGGACAACATGGAAAATTTACCACGCATTTTACCAACAGTTTTAAACTGCTTTTATACACTTTTATACTGCAAATGAGACTATTATATGCTCTATAGAGAAAATAATATTTTCCGGAACGAAACGGTTGACTGAAACAGGATTATTTTATGACCTAGAACTATATAATATTGTTTGAAGAAAATTAGTAAAATAAATAGTGTCAAATAGAAGGCGTTACCATGCGAAAGGTCAAGAAATCTTTAAATTTGAAACAATTGTTCTTTTTGGAATATTAATTAATTGCCGCTTCCGCCGCCATCTTGGTTAAGAGAAGCTAAAAATCACTTTCGAGATTTTGTCAATTCCGATGACAGCTACATGAAAACCAGCTATTCTCATAATAGTAAAGTATAAAATTTCAAAGAAATTTTGTGTAAAATTTTTTTGGTACAGGCAAAAAGTTCGTGAGATACAAGTAAAAAAATTGTAGTATTTATTCCAAATTGTCAAATTAGTTCTTTTGCCTTTTGAATTAGTTATTATATTTTTTGGTTTTTGCGCATTTGCACACCGTCGTGGGAGTATAGTTAATGGCGCCGTAATACAATTCATTTTATTTTTTTATATTTCGTAAAGCAATTGTTCTCTTTCGTATATTAATTGTTATTGTTATATTATGCGGTATTTTATACATATATAAAGGTCGAATACAATACAGTCATCTGATGAGCTTGACCTTGAAAGGGACCTTGATTATTTTTTCAAGTCAGACGTTTCCACTTAATCTATTTCTATTAAATTTTGTACACGTCTACATACAATGAAAAAACTAAGATGAGCCTAACCTTAACCGTGACCTTGATTAGGCAAAATTAATTTTCATCGACTTTTGCTTGACTTACTGCTTTATAATTGTGTACATATATATTATAATTCGGACGAAAATGTAATTGCTTTTAGAAGTTTTATATGTATTCAGGTCAGACGATAATTCTTAACTGGAAGTAACTGATTTGGAAAAATAATCAAGACCATAGTCTAGGTTAAGATCATCAAATAATTTGACTCATTCTACGTTTATATAAGTCTAAAATATTAAATCAATAGGCAAAGCCGCAGTCTGTCAAAATTAGCTTATAGAATTTGACCATAAAGACCCACAGACAGACAAAAAAGTAAATTAAAATGAAAAATTGTAGTTTCGCGCCACTGGCTAGACCCTCAATGTATGCAAATCTGTAAAAACAAAAAATCAAAATATCTAAAATTTTAAAGGACTTTCGTCTTTTGAGCTAATCTGTCAAATTGGAGTAAATACTCCATTTTATTTCCTTGTTTTTCGGGAAATATTTGTCTGTAGTGATGCTGACATAATTTGTACTCTCGTCTCGTCTCATCTCGACCTAATCTCGCCTCGTCTAAACCTAATCTCGGCTCACCTCGACACTATTCATTTTCGACACTCGAGACGAGATTAAAGGAGTAGAGACGAGATGTTGGTCTCTACTCTTATAGATATAAATAGAAACATATCTCCATTTCTGTCAAATGGTATAAAATTCTTCGGGGGATTTATTTTACTAAAACATTTCATTGCAGAAATTTACCAAACTTTGGCTTGTTTCTAAAACTCTAGTCTTTTTTAACAAACGAAATCTCTTTCTTATATTTTTTATTGATTTTAAATATAAATTTTGGTTTTGAGTCTTTAAATATATTTTAATTTTAGTAATAAGCATAATGATACCAATTTTTTAACTACATGTTGTACATTGGCATGATTTAATTATTAATTTTTGGCTCATTAATGTTTATGTGCCTAGGTTTTCTCAAAAAAAAAACACAAATAAAAAAAATAAATATATAAATAGAATTGTTTAAATATTTTGTGTTTATTCTTAAATTTCGTGCTGGTAAAATTTAAAAGTCTAATAATACTCCATCAAATATTAATAGAAAATAAATGAAAACACAAGTTTTACTTTCATAACTGTCACTTATTTTATTTTTGCACTAGGCGTACTACTAGTACATACTTAAACGCAATGAAGATATTTATAATCAAGTTAGATATATATATATAAAGACAAAAATTCTTAATGTTATGAACTGGGAATACCAACTGTACATTTTTTAAATAGTCAAAAAGTTTTAATAGGATGGTCTATTCTATTGCCTCTAAATAATCCAATTTCCGACTTTTTTTGCTCAGAATGTAATATATCTAACTTATTTGTGTCAGGGAATTTATGTGAAGTTTCGAAGAAATGGTTGGCGAAATGAGAGTTCTGTTTTTTTAATCTATATGAGGTGCTACGCTCTTTGAATCTAACATCGAAATTTCTCCCACTTTGCCCTATATAGCAGTTATTGCATTCGTCGCTTTTTAACCTAAAAACTCCAAACTTATTTATTTTTATTTTGACGTTAAATATCAAATTAGAGAATTTTTGTGACGATCGAAAAGAAACTCTCGTATTTTCATTTCTTTTTAAAATATTTGCAATCTTGTTAGATATTGGTCCAAAATATGTAACTGTTGTATATTTTATATGGAAATCTTTAACCCTATATATATATATATATTTTTTTTTTGAATAATTAAAAGTTTACGTTCAATTCACAAACAGATGTTGGAAATACCATTTTATTAAAAGTTTTTGAACAGTTGGTGTTCCCTAACTATAATCTTAAGAATTTTTTATAGTAAATATTCTCATTGCGTTTGAAAGTGACCTAGTAGTACGAAACTGCAGTCACGACTAGTGCAAAAATAAAATAAGCGACAGTTAACAAAGTAAAACTTTTGTTTTCATTTATTTATTAAAATGTACTGTTACAAAGTAACGGACGATCCCATTAAATCTATGGAATCTTAATAGTTTTTCACAGCCCTTTTTTGATACCCCTTCTGAACACTTAATGGGCTAAAATTCTCTTGTTAAAATCCTAGAATTCTTTGTTTTTAATTTTCTTCTCTTGAAGCATAATTCAGAAAGTAGTAGCTTCTTAAAGTGGAGTTGCATCTAAAAATTTTATTATTTAAATTCATTTTATAATTAAAAACAAAATAGGTATTTACCTATTCAAAATATTAAAGATACTTCTGAAAAAAATTTAGCACCAGTCGAAAAGATTTCAGATGTTTGACAATATTAATATGTGTTTTATTTTAATACCTAGCCCGATATTAGTATTTTATGTAACCAAGTGCACCAAGAAGTTTGGAAATTTTGAACCGCAAGAGTGAAAAGAAATAACTTAATGCATGAGTTACCTATAATATTTTGTCTACGACTTATTTTACAAGAAAAAAAACAGTAGCCTGTGATATTTTTTATCCAGGATTATAACATCGCCGCCGCCAAGTGGATTGTATAACGAAACAATGCCAATAATTCAAAAGTATAAAAAATAAGCTAGAAACTTGGTTTTCCAATAGTGTTGTCTATGAACGCATTTTTTTTGTAACAAGTTCGTAATATAAGCAGAATTTCAGATACAATTTGAAATTTATATTTTAAGTGTATATATAATTTAAAATAATTCCGCAAACTTTAATACTTATTATCATTCTATGGGTTAAAGTGTATTATTTGGTATAATAATAATTTGGTACAATCTACTAGCGGCAAACCGTAAATATTAACCCGCCAATGAACAAAATAGTATTTTTAGACAAAGCCTTGCTCTTTTCTCGTCTCCAACAAAATTTAAAGAGTAGAAAATTGTATACTCTACTAATACGTTAATTTTCATATTCATGTAGCTCTCAAAGAAATTGACATTTTCGTGAAAAAAATATTTTCAGCTCATTTACTCAAAGATGACGGCGGGAGGGACAACGGCTTAAGATCGAAAAATTACGAAAATAATTAGAATATATCGGTGGCTTTTATTCGAAATAAGTAATAATGAAATAAAACAAATTAATATTCAAAAACTTTTTCTTTAACAACAAATTAGCGGAAGTCAAATATTAACCAATTTTTGCAAGTTGGCAAAAATGGTTCACTGTGTTGTTTTTATCATCACCTTTTCTATCTAATGCAACAACATATGAGGGTAATTCGTTGTTAATATCATAAAATATTTTATTAAGAAACTGTTTAAAACTAGGGGAAATTTTGGGTTTGATCGTAACATTTAAAAAAATCGGTAAATTTCCTTTACCCAGAACTTCCCTCGTTATGAATCTTTCTCTTTATTTAGGAATAGTGATATGCGATTCAATTTAGTTCAGTACATAGTTATTTAGTAACACATATATACTATCTTTTCAAATATATTATTGGACGCCATTTTGTTCCATCATATTGGATTCCCACCAATATTTTACCATAGGTAGAAACTATGCCACATTTAATTTTTGGGCACTATTTAAAATAAATTCAATAAGTAGTTTTTACATTGACACCACCGCCATTTTGTTACGTCATGTTGAATTCGTACCTGTTTATCCCTATATCACATTTAATTTTTCTGCAAAATTTAAAGTCAATTGAATAAGATTTTTTTACGTTCATTTTTAAATATTAGCCGCCATTTTCTTCCGCCATCTTGAGTTCGTAGCACAATCTTATCAGTTTATCTCTATATCACACTTAATGCGTGTACAAAATTTAAAATTAATCTAATATGTTGTTTTTGTTAAGTCGATTTTTTAAATATTTTATTAGGGCGCCATTTTGTTTAGCTATCTTATATTCATACCAAACTATTATCAGTTCATTCCTATGTAACGCTTCTTGATTTTTGTGCAAAATTTGAGGAAACTGGCTAATTAGTTTTTTGTCATAATTTTTTTAACGTTTTACTAGGCCGCCATCTTGTTCCGGCATATTGGATTTTTACCAAAATATTACTCGGTCATCCTTATATGAGCCTTAATTTTTCATTTAAATTCAATCAATCTGATGAGTAATTTTTAAGTTATGCCGCGAACTGTCAGACAGACAGATAAACCGACAGACTAGCCGACGGAATTGATAAAACATATTTTTTGACATCTAGGAACACTAAAACCTGAAAATATGTAAAACCAGAGAGGGTGATTTTTTCACGATTACAAATATTTTATTAAGCCGCCATCTTGTTCCGCCCTCTTAGATTCGTACCAAAATTTAACTAGCTGATACCTACATAATACTTGATTTTTGTACAAAATTTCACATAAATTGGATAAGAAGTATTTTTAGTAATAATTTTTTAATACTTCACTAAACCGCCATTTTGTTTGCCGTATTTTACCAATGTTACAAAGTCGTCTCCATATGACCCTTAATTTTTGACCAAAATTTTATGTCAATCGGGTAAGTAGTTTTTTAGCTATGCCGCGAACACACAGACCAAGAGAGAAACAGACCGACGGATTTCAGAAAACATTGTTTTTCAGCATCTAGGGTCACTAAAACGTGAAAATCTAAAAAAATTCGGAGGGTCATTTTTTCGAGATTACAATACTTCCCTTTTATGAGGGAAGTAATAGCACACCAATAGTTATTTACTTCAGGTTAACAATATAATTCTGGATAAAATCCGTCGGATTTAACGGTTGCCAATATATATTTGCAGGTAAGTAGACTATGGGCGCCTAACCATAGACCTGAACTATTTAAATATCTTAATTAGAGTAAAATCAAAATCACTCTGGAGTCTGAAAATAATTTCAATGTAACTTCTTTCATTTCTTCAATATATTTAACGCAGCAAATCATCAGAGCATTGTTTAAATTTTACAGGATAATGCAGAACTTCTTATGTAGTTGCAAGTCCACCAAAACTAACGTTTCAAATATCCGTTGCAAAACCCATGCTATTACTATAAAAATTTGAAGGTGGGTTCATGTGACATATTTAGTTTTATATTTTATTTTATTAATAAGAATAGTAGAAAGAATAAACTAATCGAAATCCTTATTTTTATAATGAAAATCAAATGAACTAAACTTTAACCAATGTGATCAAAAAATATAGCCATGCAAAGGACAATTTGTCATCCCATCATCGGCTGTAGTTTGATTATGTCTAATACGTAAAAATAGCAAATCTTATGTTCTCATGACTTTTATGCTTAATATAGGAAAATTAAGGCAAGCCCAATTTTCCTACAATCAAAATAATCATTTGAGTCAAAATGTTGTTCACTCAGATATAATCTAGCAGGGCTGAATTTGCTAATAATGCAATAATAAAGGCAAACGTAGACTTTCCAACGAAATGTTCAGAAAGTTACATTTATTAGAAATTCATTCCTTGAGTACGAGGACCCAGAACTTAAGCATGAATTTAAATTTAATTAATAATAAAAAGTTGGTTTTTTCATTTGTGTTGATATTAACGTGGCATAAAACCTATGAAACATTTTTTTAAGTTCTAAAACGGCCACAATTTCGCAATTAAAACAGAATAATAAAAATACTACGTTTTAATATATGTTTTGATGTTAAAGTTGGGTTAAAACGAAAAAATCGGTAAATTTTGTTGAGCTTCTCTCGTTATGAGTCTTTCCTTTTCTTAGGAATAGTGAAGTGTGATCTAATTTAAGATCAGAACATAGTCATTTAGTAAAACCTATAGGTATACTTTCTTTTGTTGGGCGCCATTTTATTCCACCAGATTGGATTCGTATCAATATTTAACTAGTATCTACTTATGGCACTCTTGATTTTTGGACATAATTTAAAATAAATTGCAAAAGTAATTTTTACACTGATTTTTTAAGACCTCCATTTTGGTCCCTCATATCAAATTCATACCAGTTTATTCCTAAATCACATTTAATTTTTGTGAAATATTGTTATGTTTTAAATTGAGTTTTTTAAACGTTTTGTTTAGTCGCCATTTCGAATTGGTTCCAAAATTTTACTAGTTTATTTTTAAATCGCACTTAATGCTTGAATCGAAATTAATCTAATGAGTAGTTTTTTGAGACTGATTTTTTAACTAGTTAATCGCCAGTGGCGGCTCGCTTCCAATCAATTTACTTAAAAATAAAAATATTTTTAAAATATTAAGCATTTTATAATCTACATTTCTATTATAAAAATGTAGTATGTTTTATACAAATTCACATTATTTACTTAATTTATACCAATATTTGTCAAAACTAGTGCGTTATAAACTCAAAAAATAATCACGCTGAACACCTGTTCATAAGAGCGACTCGTTGAGGAATCACAATCAGCAATAACAAATTCCGTATCAGACTCCTCCCGCATGCCGGCTTTCACGCTTAGATTTGTTTACGGCCGTTGTTATGGCAACGCAATGGTGAATATCCGTAAGCCAAATAGAGATGGGAGCGGCATAACACTGCTGCTGCAGGCTGCAGGCCGTGCAGGTGCTTGTTCGCTTGTTATAGAATTAATGTAAATTAGTGCGTTCAGATCATCGGAAGCGAAAGCAGTTTTGCATCGATCGAATCGTATCGAAATTAGATTTAAGATATAGGGGCATAACTGCTTTGTAAGAACAAAAAATGTATTTAAAACCTTATAAATTTATATTATTTTCCCTAAATATAAGTAAGACGCTTCAAAACTATGGATAATTAACATCATAAAAATTTAAAAAAATAGCCATTTTGGGCGTGTAACCTCGAAAAATTTTCTTTTAGGGGATGTAAACGCTAAGTACTGTACACTTGAAGCTAAATAAAACTATGGGGGGATTTTTTTTTCAGGATTACAAAGATTTTATTTGGTTGCCATTATGTTTCTCCACCTTGAATTTGTACCATAATTATAGCAGTTCATCTCTAAATCACACTTAACACACAAAGTTTTAAATGGATCTAATACATTTTTCGGACTGATTTTTTTAATAATTTTATCAGATGATTTCTACGTAACTTGATTTTTGTGCAACATTTGAGTTAAATTGGATAACTAGTTTTTTAGTAATATTTTTTTAACATTTCATTATGCTGCCATTTTGTTCCGCCATAATGGATTCTGACCAAAATGTTATGATTCATCATCCCTTTATGAGCCCTAATTTTTGATCAAATTTTGAAGTTAAAGGATAAGTAGATCTTGAATGATGTACAGACAGACCGATGGAATTGAGAACACCTCTTTTTGGCGTGAAGATTTTATTTCGCGATTACAATACTTCCCTTTTACGCGGGAAGTAAAAAAAACGTAGTCTGGAAGGCCCTAATAAGAAACAAGCATGTATAAACGAGACGTATAGCTAGGGTTACCAACTTTCGATTATTAAAATAAAGGACATACAAGGATCGTTTTTAGTGTCACACAAAAATATCAATTTTGGGTTCTTACAGTCAATTTTAAATAGTTTTGTGAAATAACAATTAAATCGTCTTTAGTTCATTTACTAATATTTTTTTAATTCAAGAAAATAAAAATAAAATAATCTTATTATTTTAATTTTTACTAATACTTCTAAATAAAAAATACAATAACGCAAAACAAAAATCACTTATGTAGCAAAAAATAGCACAACAAAATATCACTTGTGACGCATTTTTCGCTTTAGTCTGAATTTTTTTTTGAATTTATATTTTTCTTGTTTTTTCCCATTAAAAAGCAAAACCGAATTGTTTTTTTTTCGTGTATCTGATTTTTTCATATGACTCTTTGT
The DNA here is from genome assembly GCA_030620095.1 of Kuschelorhynchus macadamiae. Lineage (NCBI taxonomy): Eukaryota > Metazoa > Arthropoda > Insecta > Coleoptera > Curculionidae > Kuschelorhynchus > Kuschelorhynchus macadamiae. The sequence goes on from JAUTXW010001351.1 coordinate 1,454,324, forward strand.
GGTTTATATCCATTAACCTCCCTGACCATGAGCCGCCACTGTGTTTGAAAGTATGTTGCGAAGATTTAGGAAAGCAGACATATTCTTATTTTTTTCCTCAATTCCACCACTGAAAAGAGGCTTATAGTTTACAGATAACACAAAATATCTTAATAATATTTTTAAACATATAATTTATTCTTAAATAAGTTTATATATTTTTGCAGCCTTTAGTGATAAAATGGAAACAAAAATTAGATCGTTGAATTTTAATAAAAAATGCTGATTTTTGCTTCAAGCAGTTGGTCGTGCAACGATTGCTATTTTGTATATGCCGCTTACAACTTGTCAGTTAAATACTGTTGAAATGTCTGATTTAATATATCTTAATACTTATAATTTTAAAATAATGGTTAGTTAATTAAACTTGCAAGAACCATATTCTACCTACGGTGACATATTAAAATAATTAAACGGTAACTCCTATTATTACAGCAATTAACTTCTGCTTCGGTGTCTTTAAAAATGCATCAGTATTATCTGCATAATGCTATTTATACTATACTGCATCCTGGCGCATAGAAGTGTAATAATTTCCTTTCATTTTTATCAAAACAAAACCTTCAAGCATGTTAAGCCCTGATCGCTCCTGAACACAATAATCCATTTCATAGGTTAAGCAGTAATGGGAAAATAAATATCTGATGCCGTTAGAAAGCATTGTAGATTTAATCTATAATATACAATTCCTCGTGGTGGATTTAATTTTGGTAACTAAGTAGGAACAAATAAAATCAAGATCAAAGAAAATCTCTTAGAAGTGTAATTGAATTCTTTTTTGTAATTTTATCTGAAAGATTGGTTAAAGTAATATAATGAACAATTTTTAGTTAGCATATTAAGAACACGGACGAACACAGAATTCGTGTCGTCATTTTTCAAGAGGCTTTAGTTACTTTTATTCGAGAAATTTAGAAGATTAAAATCAGGACGCTAGCACTTGCTTACATATTCATATTAGACATTCTATCAAGAAGAGCTTACAGGTGTTCGATTCACTGGCCGACAAGATCTTTCTAACACAGGCCAGCTCATTATTATCACAATGGAAATACCCTCCCAATTATAAAAAAAATATTCGGAAAGCCCTAATACGTACCATTTTTTAATAGCCTAATTAGAACCTTTTTTATTGCGCGCTAAAATGGGTCCAGTTTACAACGGAAAAATTACCTAGACTGGGTTGTTTACAACATTAGACATAAAATAAACGTTAAACATCACTCTTCTATTGAGTTTCGAATTGAGTGGTTCTCTGTGTATCGATAAGCACGGGTGAAGACGAAAATGTGGAGTCAAACGCGCCGAAGTTGCAAAATTTCTCCTGACAAATTTTGTTACATTTCTGGAGAATTTCTGGTGAAATCACAAGCCAGGCCATTTTCCGAAAATGTAAAAAAAGCTTACTTTAAATATTTTGGTGTTTTAATTGGGGATCAAGATAAGCGGTGGGCACCCCATGTGTGCTGTGTTAATTGTAGTGTATCATTGGTGCAGTGGATGAAGGGAAAGGGAAAAAGTATGCCTTTTGCAGTTCCAATAGTATGACGAGAACCCACCAATCATTCTGACGATTGTTAGTTTTGCCTGACAAAGACTGAAGGTTATTCCAAAAAGGGAAAGCACAATATAGAATATCCAAATTTGCAATCTGCCATAAGAACTGTGCCTCATAATGTAAATTTGCAAGTTTTAAATTGGCAAGCTATTGATTTGGGAGATAATGGAGATAACGCATCATCAGGCAGCTCAGAAAAACAGTACACCGATCTCGCTTTTACCACAAGTTCCAGTTCCGGCGAGCCACATTTGATTGTTCAAAGTGAATTAAATGATTTAGACGTGATTTGGGGTTATCCAAGCAACAGTCAGAAATTCTGGCTTCCCGTCTTAAGGAATGGAACCTATTGTCCAAAGAAACAAAAATTAGGAATTTCAGAAAAAGAAATGCTATGTTTCCTGAATTCTACGGTATGGAAAATTCGTTGTGCGCGTGTACTGATATAGACAGCTTAATGCAGGAACTTGATATTGAACATTCTCCCCGTGAGTGGAGCTTATTCATAGACACATCTAAATATGGCTTAAAAGCTGTGTTATTGCATAATGGGAATTTGAAACCCTCTATACCAGTTGCCCATTCAGTTACAATGAAAGAAAATTATGAAAATACGCGTACGATTTTGGATAAAATAAACTACAATAGGTATAAATGGCAGATATGTGGGGACTTAAAAGTTATAGCGATTTTAGTGTGACTTCAGGGGGATTTACAAAATATTGCTGTTTTCTTTGTTTATGGGACAGTCGTGCAATAAATCAGCATTATGTGACAAAAATTTGGACAGAAAGAAGCGAATTTCAACCGGGATCTCAAAATGTTAAATTTATACCTCTTGTTGATCCCAAAAATTTCCTTTTGCCTCCTCTTCACATTAAACTTGGGCTGATGAAAAACTTTGTAAAGGCTTTGAATAAAGATGGTGATGGATTTAAATACCTAAGACAAGTCTTTCCCCAGTTAAGTGATGCCAAATTAAAAAGGCATTTTTATTGGGCCACAATTCAGAAAATTACTGGACGATGTCAATTTTACGGAAAAGCCTACCAGGCAGGAATTCAGAGCACGGAATTCATTTGTTAATGTGGTAAGAGGATTTTTAGGCAACAATATGGATGAAAATTATGAACAATTAGTTAATGAACTCTTAGACGCCTATAAAATGCTTGGTGCCAGAATATCATTAAAAATTTACTTTCTCCATTCCCATATGTAATTTTTTTCCTAAAAATTTGGGAGCTGTTAGTGACGAGCAGGGTGACCGGTTTCACCAAGATATCAGAACAATGGAAATTAGGTACCAAGGACGATGGGATCCAGCCATGATGGGTGACTACTGTTGGTTTTTGAAGAGAGAAGATAGGACACCTCATAAACGGAAAAAATACAGTTTAATTAGTGTTTTAAGTTAATATTTACCCCTTCGCTTTTCTCTTAGATGTATGGTATGTTTAATAGGCGAAAACTGTAAACGTAGTCAATAAACAGGGTTAAGAATTGTTTGAAATCATTTTTTCTATAGATATTAAGTATCGTAACATTCGGTATGGTTCTACAACTCTAACAAGAAAACCCTACGTGCTACAACTTTCTATTTGTCATTTTCGTATTTGGATGAGTCCATTCTATTAGATTATGCTATTCTGATTTGTGTTACAACAAAAAAAATTTTTTTTTGTCAGTCAGTCAAAATAGGAGCGGCAAACTTAACTTTTGCAGATCTTTTTATACAAACATTCTTATATTTTTTATACAAACATTCTTATGGTTTTCCCTGAATATGAAATAAGCAAATAACAACTGGAATGCGAAAAATGAGAATCGATTTATTTTTAAATCGAACACCTTGTATAATATCATTTCATTAAATGATTATTTTCTGACTAATAATTAATATACAAGGTAGGAGACCTTTATCTTTAAAGACAACCGATAAAATTGACAAAAATCGTGCTATAAAAGGCAATGTATTGATTCCACTTTTGTGTTAAAATTTCTCCCTTCATCAAACACATTTTTAAAAATAAAGCAAACCAAAATCCATTTAATGAACGATATTATACAGGATGAGGGTGTTCAATTTAAAATAGCATTTTTTTTTACTTCTCAAATATTATTTCTTATTTTTTTAGCGAATCCTAGCAACTTAAATAAATCCATAAACGGATTGTTTATTGTTATAGTTATTCACTCAATATTAATATTTTTCAGTATTAGTCACGGAATATAGTTACTGATTTTTATTTTCGTAGATTATTATTGATGAATCAACTATCATCTCGCCAACATAAGCTATGATTTCGGATTTGTATGTATGACAGCGATTTAATGCACGAATGAAAGACATTGATTTGTTTGATTGAGTCTAATAATTCAGAAGTGGGATTAAAAACTTACTAAAAATATATTTGCGGTTTATGTATAAAAGTGGCATAATTCAAACGATACAAAAATTTAAAAAATTATATTAGTTCTGAATAGTATCATGGGAATGTGAGTTTCAAGAGAACCTCCTCGTGGGAATATATATATATGCATAGTAAATATTATATATGTATATATATTATATATGTATATATATTATATATGTATATATATATATATATATATATATATATTATATATGTATATATTATATAAATGTATATATATATATATATATATATATATATATATATATATATATATATATATATATATATATATATATATATATATATATATATATATATATATATATATATATATATATATATATATATATATATATATATATATATATATATATATATACGTATATATATATATATATATATATATATATATATATATATATATATATATATATATATATATATATATATTGTTAAAATTTGACCTAGAGAATTAACGTATATATATATATATATATATATATATATATATATATATATATATATATATATATATATATATATATATATATATATATATATATATATATATATATATATATATATATATATATATATACGTTAATTCTCTAGGTCAAATTTTAACAAGCCATTCGCAATAAACTACTTTTTATATTAAATTAAATAAAGATTCTATAAGACCAAGATATTATCTTAGGTAATTAACTTTACCTAATGCATCTGATGACCCTGACATTATCATTTGTTTAAAATGTTCCATTATTATACTAACGTATTGATCATGCTTTAAACATAATTAACATCAATTAACTTCATCCCATTTCGAATTGCAGCAAACCAATTTGGCTCATTTTTTACACTAGCCTACAATTATTGAAAATATCAGGTAGATTCGTGTCATAAATATCGCGGTGAGGCCAATAATTGAATGAAGTAAATTTCCCAATTACGGACAATTTTGCGTTGCGGCTTAGTTTGGCAAGACGCGTCACCAAACCTGAACACACAAGAGTATGGGGAACAGATTTGTGAGAACTCCGAAAAAGGTCGAACATACTTTGTAGTCAGGGTGCCAGTAGTAGATTTTGTGTGCATGGTCATGCACCATGCAAGGGAAATAGACGTTTTAACTACTTTTTGCAAAGAAAGAGTTAAATAAGTGTATCTATTAATACTTTTAACAAGTAGTATAATAAAAAAATAATAACACGAAATGAATGGACATCATTTAATTTAAAAGTAGTAAATTAATGTATGTTTATTAATAATTTTAATAAGTAATATAATAAAAATACGAAATGAATTTAAAAGTAGTAGAATAATGTGTATTTATAAATAATTTTAACAATAATAACGGGTGAGGATTTTAAAGTGTTACGAGGCGATATCGGAAAAATGGTTTGGAATTTTTTTATAAAAATCTGATAAGAGTGAGGCAGAGACACAGATTTTAACTTCGTTCATTAATAACTAGATACTGCATCATCCCCGAATTAGAGCAAAATGTGTGTCTGCAAGGTAAGAATTTGCTGCGATATTTTTACCTACTGATCAAAAGAGCGTTTTGGATAATCCATTTATTTATATTACTCCAAAATACTACACACGAATAGTCACTGTATCAAAGAGGGTCTCTAAAAATTTCACAAATAAGTGAAACAATAGGAAACACATGTAAATGTAAATATAAATACAAAAAAATAACGGCGATCGACGGAGGAAAGGAACCGGCAAATACTGCACTTTTACACTCATTGATGGTGTTGCAAAACCTCTTGAAGCAACCATAATTAACGAATATTATCAACATAATGGAATAAACCCGATTGGTAGGCGGTCCAGGCACGATCTCCGGTTAAAAATATTATTGAAAACGTAAAATGCACATTAAAACAATCAAATCAACCAAAAATCATCCCAGATCTAATACGTGCAGAGAAAATGAAAAAGTATTCCACATAAATTTATTATCTCTAGTATGTCTGGCCGCTACCAGAAATTGTTGAAAGTTCCGGGTGAACATATTAGCTTTTATTTTTCCTAGCTTGTACATTTGTAACCATCGTTTTATAAATTATTTTGAATTTTTTTACTGTTTCAATTTTCGCATAATAATATGTTTTTATTTTTGATATTTCCTGTATACATCGAGGTATACATCCTGTAAATGTTTGCCCCATGACCCCTTCTAGGAATAGCCTTTATAAATAAATAATTATAACTTTTTCTTCCAGTTTTTATTTTAACGAATATTTTTTACACAACCTGTATAAACACTCTAAAAATTTTAAGCTACGAAAATATGGCTTTTTTCTTTTCTTTGATTAAAAAAATATACTTTATTGAATTTAACTCTGTCTACCTCAAAGTATTAACGCACTGAAAACTAAAAATATCGTACCCTTTATATTAAGTTAACGGCAACTCAAAATAGAGTATATTTGTCGTACATATAGTAACAGTTATTATACAGAGTTCATTGACCTGAAAAAGATAATTTTACTCTTCAAAAGAATACATATCACCCTACCTAGACTATAATTTCCTCAACAAGCTCCGCAGTTGTTTTTTTTGTTTAACTTCCCTAAATTTTAGAAATTATAAAATAGGTTATTGGAAAATTAAATTATAATTTGAGCCCCCCCCTTAATACATAACACATGGATTCCTCCTATATTTTGATTTTTAGATTAAATCATGATGATCGTACATAGTTTAGGTTTTTTAACTCACCTCTATGGTATAAACTATGCCTTCAATTATTGTACAATGAAAAAAATATTGTGCGATCAAACCTTTTCACCTGGAAATAATGTTAATTGTACCTGTAAGTGTTTGTAACGGAAAACTGAAAGCGTTTTAGGTATAATAATAATAATACGCACTTCTAATTGGTTAATCATATCCGCCAAAACTAGTTTATAAAAGCAAATCTAATTTAATTTAGTACTTAACACAGTTCTGTGATCTAAGATCTAATTGACAACAGATTTAAAACTAAAACACTAAAATATAAGTATTATCTGTACTCTACACGGTCGAACAACCCAAGAGCGTTACATTCTTTGTCGATGCCAATCGTGTAAACTCGGTACTCTTACAAATCTGTTCCCCAGACTCTTGTCCTGAACACCGAGGATCGGGAGCTCTTTCTTCATTCGGCGGGTGGTGGTACATGGCCGTTCTTGGTTTTTGGAGCGATTTGCCTGGTTAATTCTGATAACTAGAGAAACTATAGCCTGCTAACTAAACGCATTTTGACATTCTGCAGGCCGGTAGGCTGTGAGCTCATAACTTGTGTATATTTTTTACTGTGCCTCCTAGCCTCACGAAATTGATTGAGTAATAACAGATCTGTTCATATCCTTAGTTGTTTTCGGCCGCCCGCTCTCTACGCTGAAGTATTGATATATACCTAATAAATGGACTACATTGAAAGAAAAATCGGTAAATTTCTTTCCTTCACCCGGAAATTTCCTTGTTATATATTTTTTTCCATATGTCAGAAAGAGTGAAGTGTGACCCAACTTAATTCAGTGCAAGGTCACTGTATAGATGTGTTACCTATACTGTCTTTTCAAACATTTTATTGCGCGACATTTTATTCCATCATATTGGATTCCTACCAATGTTTTACCAGGTTCTTTCTACATATGCCACACTTGACTTTAAAACTAGTTTATCCCATTTTCACATTCAATTTTTCTGCAAATTTAAAGTCAATTGAACAAGATTCATTTACGATGATTTTTTAAAAAATGTATTTGGTCGCCATTTTGTTTCGCCATATTAAATTTTTACCACAAATTTACCAGTTTACCTCTATATCACACTTATTTCATGCACAAAAATTGAAATCAATTTATTAATTAATATTAATATATAATTAATTATTAAGTATTAAGTGGTATTTTCAGGCTGATTTTTTAAATATTTTATTGGGCCGCTATTTTGTTTTGGTACCTTGGATTCATTTCAAAATGTTACAAGTTCATTCCTATGTAACATTCGATTTTTGTGCAAAATTAATAATAAAATAATTTTTTTAAGTATTACCAGGTCATATGACCTTTAATTTTTGACAAAAATTTGAATTCATTCTGGTAAGTAGTTTTTAAGCTATGCCTCGAACTGACAGACAGACCGACAGACGAGCCGACGGAATTGATAAAATATATTTTTTGGCATCTAGGGACACTATGTCAAATTTGAGAGGGTGATTTGTTTCACGGTTACAAATATTTTATTTGGCTGCCAATTTTGTTTCGTCATCTAGAATTAGTATTACAATTTAGTTGATCCCTATACCACATTTAGTTATGGGACATGATTTGAAATCAACGTATTAAGTAGTATTTTCAGGCTGAATTTTTAAATACTTTGTTAGGCCGCCATTTTGTTCCACCATCTTGGATTCAAAATTTGAGCAGTATAATTCTAACATAATTTTTTGATGTATGTGCAAAATTTGAGATAAATCGGATAAGTAGTTTTTTAATAATAATTTATTTAACATTTGACTAGGCCACCATTTTGTTTTGCCATATTGAATTTTTACCAAAATATTACCAGGTTATCCCCATATGACCCAATCAGGTAAGTCTTTAAGGCATGCCGCGAACTGGCCGACAGACAGACCGACAGAATTGATAAAACATATTTTTTGGCATCTAGCGACGCTAAAACGTGAAGATATATAAAACCTGACTGAAGTGATTTTTTCACGATTACAAACATTTTATTTGGTCGCCATTTTGCTCGGACATCTAGAATTAGTAACACTGTTACTAGTTGATCCCTATGCCACAATTAGATGGCACAGAATTTGAAATTAAGTAGTTGAATAGTAGTAGGCTGAATTTTTAAATAATAAAGCCGTCATTTTGTTGGGCCATCTTGGATTTGTTCCAAAATTTGCCAGTTGATTCCAACATAAGACTTTGATATTTGTGCAAAATTTGGATTGGTAGTAGTTTATAATAATATTTGTTGTAACATTTAACTAGGCCGCCATTTTGCTTCACCATATTGAATTTTTACCAAAATATTACCAGATCATCAACATGTAATTTATGTAAGTAATTTTTTAGCTATGCCGTGAACAGAGAGACAGACAGGCAGATAGACAGACTGACGGAATTGAGAAAACATGTTTTTCGGCATCTAGGGACCCTGACACGTGAAGAAATCTCGGAGGGTGATTTTTCAATGCTTACAATACTTCCCTTTTACCAGGGAAATAATAAATTTTTTAGTTTTTGTGTCAGGTTTTTTACATGGATGATGCAACGTAAATTATTAAAACTTTATACATTGACTTTTGATTTAATGTAAAGTAATTCCGTATCGTAGTTAGATCTCTAATATACCTTAGGTTAGGTGTAGGGTCTCTCGGGAGCATCCTGATGCCCTTAAGCATCTTCTCTCGTCTTACCCTGTTCATGCACGATCGGATTATATTTACCAGCATAATGCAGGTGAATACCACCCGATCCAATTATTACCGAGACATCACTACAAGATCGACCAAACTCCGGTGCTACCTTATGTCCCGGAGTAGGTCTAGACTATAGCAAGAAAAGATACTACTGTTGGACTGCAAGCCAACAAGCTAGACATTGCCCTATATCTCTCATTGATTTTTCTCTCTCTCTCGGCGGATACCAACATAATATACTAGTTATAGAGAGAGAAGTGAAGCGAGCTAAATACATCGATGGTAGCCAAGCTGAGAAACCATATTTAAAAATTGTAAGCAGGGAGAAAGCAAATTTTTTGACGGATGTCAAAATATTTCTTTTAAAAATTAAGCTTCTGCAAGATACGTGAAATATCCTATATACTGAAAACCCCAAATCAATACTTTGAATCTTTCAAACGACTGAGTAAAGTAAAAAAATCGGTAAATTTATTTTACCAGGAACTTCCCTCGTTAGAAAACTTTCCTTTTATTAGGAATAGTGAGGTATAGTAAGTTTATTTCCGCTGATAGTCATTTAGTATACTGTCTTTTCAAACTTTTTTATTGGGTGCTATTTTGTTCCATCATATTGTATTCGTATCAATATTTTGCCAGTTTCTACCTATAACATACTTAATTTTTGACATGATTTAACATAAATTGAATAAGTAGTTTTACACTGTTTTTATAAGACCGCCATTTTATACGGTCATGTTGAATTGGTACTTATTAATAATCCTTGTATCAAATTCAATTTTGCTTTGAAGTCAATTGAGCAGATTTTTTTATATTCTATACCATAATTAACACTATCACACAAGAATTTCAAATGAATCTGTTAAGTTTTTCAGGATGAATTTTTAAATATTGGATTCGTACCAAAATTTTACCAGTTCATTACTGCGTGATACAAAAGTTGAGGTGCGTAGTTTTTAGTATTGTTTTTTTAACATTTGACTAGACCGCCATTTTGTTTCGTCTTATTGCATTTTTACGAAAATGTTACCAGGTCATCCCCATATGACTTTTAATTTTTCAAATTTTTTGAAGTCAATCGTATAAGTAGTTTTTGGTTACGCTCTTGATTTTTGAGAATGTGAAGAGGGGTTGGGGATAATATTTGGTGATAAGGTTTTCCTTCGTATTTCCGCGGATTTTTCCAAATACTTTTCAGCAACGGTTGTCAATTTCTACATCCCCCCTTTTTTTGGTTGGTAATCCCTTCCCCACTGTCTGCCAACACGGTTGCTGGAGATCGCCGAAAACTGTGGCTTATATATAATTCGAGGTGGAAGACTCAGCAGGAGCTGCGGTTCCTGATGGATATTTTCAGAACCTGTGATGAAATGTTTTTCGTACGTCCGCTCTTAGAAAAAAAATTACAGTTTATCTCGTGAAACATTTAGCTCCAAAATTTAAATGCAGTTTTGTTTTGTTTTGTAAAAAAATCAGAAAAAAAATTATTTTTTTCTAAAAACGCTGCGTTAACTGCTAACACTTTTTGAAGATAAGGGTCCATAGGAATTTTCTCCTATCTAGGGTCTTTTAGAATATGTTTTGTTTTTGTCGAAAACTTGAACCGTATGGCCACCAGAGGGCATTCAATGAACCCTTGTTTTTTATCAAAAGATTTAAAAAAGATATATTTCCCAAAATCGATCTCAACCATTTTCAACAGGAATCAGAAGATCGTAAAAAGAAAAGTTTTCTAAAAATTTCAAATCAATATTTTAATTTTTTCGACAGTTATCATGTTTCTAAGGAAATTGTAACAAACTCGTATTTTTTTTTATTTATGGACCCAAACAGAAAAATGATATGGAAATCGGTTTGATACCGCTCCAGATCACCAAGAGTTTCCTAAAAACATACCAAACTCCAAAATTGTGTCTAAAACCGTTTCCGAGATATAGTGACAGAAAGATAAAAATGTACTAAAAGTATGTTGTGATACGACATCAGATCCGAGAGTTTATAATAATTATAGTTTGACAAAACTAGAACATCTTGCATAATCATATAGAATAAAGCGACAACTATATAATATCCTTAAAAGCACTCGGGGAATCCTGAAACCCCCCAACCGGGCGCGTCCCTAGGTGATTCATAGCGCATATGGGTGGTAGGACGGACATCAAATCCGTCCCGCGAATCAACTGGCAACAAAACAGGAGTATCTGACCTAAATTGCATGGCTGAGATTATTGCCAGTAAAGCAACGAGAAACTATCTGGTGGAATACATAGGTAAAAATTTACCACGTAATAATGAACACTCATTTCAGACTACCTTCCACAAGATTGTATCCTTGGAAGTCACTTGCCGATAATGAACGCGATATACAATAACTGAAAGTTCCAAACATCACAATAAAGTTAGAAACCGAATAATGAAAGAGTAGCCCAATGTGGGACAAAAACTACGATATATCACAAACATTAATATGAGTGGCTAACGAAAATATTTATTCTGGTTCAAGACGAAAGAATAAAAAGTGGATAACTCATGAATATAAACAAATTCACCACATTATCAAAAAAAAAAAAATGAAAAGCACCAAGAAATCCTGCTTGGAAGATCAATATAAGGAACTGGATAAAAAACACGATTTGTTTAACATGCACAAATATATAAAAAAAGCTGCCAGGCTAAACAGGCCAGGACAAACTGGTATGTTGACTGATGATAATGACCAGGTTTTGTTAGATCTAACTGATAAAATAAGAATTTGACGGCAATATATACATAAGCTTTATAACATTAGCACCTCGCAATAGAAGAGGAGACCTTAACAGGACCTCCTATAGCCCGATGGAAAGTTTCCTATGGGCCTAAAATCTCAAAAATAACAAAACCCCACGATCAGACAAAATTTTTGAAAATTCTCATTGAAGGCGAACATCTAGATGTTGCCACAGACTTATTAATGATATTAAAACTTCGGGTGACATACCTAGGGACTGGTCATTATCAAAGCTTATACCTATCCCTAAAAAGCCTACAGCCAAAAAATGCGTATTTAGACAATGCTAAGTAATTTCCTAAATGAGTTTCTGAAGAACATTCACTACAAGAGCACATATTTTGGGAGATTGACACCAGGGACACATAGTTCGAATTTAAGGCCCTGTTAAGTCTAAAAATTTTAATTTAAAGAGTCAGAGACGTAATCTGAGACATTTTCGCAAGTTATTATTCATTTTGAGATAGAGTTTGAATGAGGTAACCATGAGAAACTGATTCAGATTATTAATAAATCAGGACTCGTTGATAGAAATGTGCGTATTATATCTTAAGTGTACTGGCCTACGTGAGTGGTGGCGAGTCGTCGAAGGAATTTCCACTAAAGTAGGGCATCGGATAAGAATGTGTACTTTCGCACTATTTAGAGACAGATAACACCTCAATCAATGGAAAAAAGGTCAGTAATATAAGACGCGCTGACGACACGGTGTTGGTTCCAGACAGCTTTGAAGAACTTTAGAGGAACACCGATAAAGTAGTTGACGTGTGCCTGAAATACAATCTGCAAATGAATATAAAAACGACAAGAATTATGATAATCAGCAAAAATCTAAGTATACAATTCTTCTTCAATGGCATACAACTACAGAGGGTATAAACAATAACGCCCTTAGGAGCTACCTTATGCTATGTGCTATGTTTCCTCGGTGCTACTATATAGAGTGGAGTCATGGACATTGGCTACAGCTACCTGTAAATGAATCGATGCCTTTGAGTTGTGTCAATGAAACTATATTGAAAAACGTCAAACAACGAAAATTGTCAAGTTACGGTGAAGTCATGCGTAGCGAGGAAAAATACAAAATGCTACTTACCCATCGTATAAAGCAACATTGACAAAAATCGCAAAGTATGTGTCGTACAATAGACAAACATGGCATCGATTGAACTTTTTAGATCTGCGATCAACAAAATTAGAGGGACCAGATTGGTCGCCAACGTTTAATGAAAACAAGGCACCCTAACAAGAAAGCAGCCAATTATGTGCATTTATTTAACAACATAATATATTTTCTAAAATCACAAGTTCATATCTATTTCTCCCCCAAAAGTACGAATCCAATATGAAATTGGGTAACACTTTACTATTTCTAATAAAAGCAAGGATTTATAACCAGAGAAGTTTCGGGTAAAAGAAATATACCGGTTTTTTTCTAACTCGATTTGGAAAATGTGATTTTTTTAACTTAACAGATTTAACTGGTCTACGGACACCAAAATATTTCAGTTTGGATAATAAAACCTCATGATTTATGGTTTCAAAAACTCAGAAGGCGAACAGAAGTACTAAGGTATTTCCTAAAACTACAATGATTTTCCGGAATAATAATACAATTAAGAATTAAAAACCAATTCAATTAACTCAAAAATGTGTTGTATTCTTTGTTTTAGTTAATAGCAGCAACTATTATAACGGTTATAATACCTATTATAAGGGTAATAATACTTTTCGATGAAAGTTCTAGAGTATTTTTGCATATTGTCGTTTATCCCGGCTGCACCAGAAGCCTCTGTATATATAAGTATAGTATAATATATTCAGTAAATCTCTTCAAGATCGGTGATTTTAAAAGAAAAAAATGTACTCATTAAAAATATTACTCTTATAAAAATTAATTTAGCTAGTACAATCTAAAACTTTTTAAAGGAATTCACTAAATAAATCATTAATCCTATTTGAGTCTGACAAAATATAAATTATGCGATTGTAAGGAATTTTATGTTTTTTTTTAACAATCTTCTATACGCAGATTGTATCTACAATTGTTTTTGTACGCCGTACTGCCAAAACAATAAAATTTCTCCAACGGTTAAAATTTTCCCAATCATCAATTGTCCTGGTCCACCTCAATTCCTGCGTGTCCCAAAACCCTTTGTTTCATAAAACCTTTAAAAAGTAGAATTTATTTTACGGTTTAGTTATAAAATCTACTATATAAAAAAAGCAAATATTTTGAAAGCTGTTCCAAAAAATTGTAAACATAAAACTTAAAGCAAAGAAGAAGGCCGCAAGCCTTGATCTCTCATTTTTTTGTTCAAAACTTTTGCTGGTTCATACGACATTCCTAGTTAATCTTTATAGATAAATATCCAAATGTTTAGAGTTTAAAGACGTGGAAAAAATTTTATTTAAATCAAATACGGACACACAAATTTACTATTTACAACTTTACGCCCTAACTTCCTGGAATATCATACCAGAAAGTTAGGGGGTTTGCCTTTGTTACATGTACAAAGTAAACTTCTAGCTATTTTCTGTATTAAAATTACTGGGAAAGTCCAAAGTTTAATTGAACCATAAAATGTTAGTTAGTACTTTAACTTTAAACTCTTCTAATTAATCTAAATCCAAATTCTACCTTGCTTATTTTATTCCCTAACAGTATTGCATGGGTGCAAAACGAACCATAAACACAGAAAGTTTCCTAACTGGAAGAGGCGGTATTCTAAATTACAACATTGGATACATCAATTGAATCGTTTGTTGGATTTTGGGTTAGTTATTGCTTGATATAAGTGGTTAACCAGTAGTTGATCTCTAAACTCTCTCATTTCTCTTCTGAGGAATTAATATTGGTAGGTGTCTAGAGCCTGTATTCGTTGACAACTTTCTTTATACAAATAAAAGTTTTTTAAGCTTGAAAATCATATTCTTACTTATATTTTAAAGCTAATTTTTTTTTATAGAATTAAGTTTGGTTTCGATCTCAAAATTTGTGTTAACTTGTATACTGGTTTAAATATACATAATAATGTACTCGAAGTCTCAGTAAAGTTCGTTAATTGTAAAACGACTGGTTAAATTTTTTGAGTGTCCTATGTTACTACTTTCACGCTTAACTCCCCATTGGATTTAACCAGTACTGTTATGAATGTAAGTCACGTCGTAAGGCAAATCATTTACAAAAACAAGATATAACAGAGGGCGCAGGACTGAACTCTGTGATATCCCCAAATTAACGTCAAGTTAAAGTGAGCGCAAAAAAGTGCTACCCCAGACAGCCTCCTGACCTCAACATACTGCTTGTGTTCCTCCAATATGAAAGGAAACCAATTTAAAACCACCCCCATAATCCTCATTGACTCGAACCTGCTGGGAGCCTCGAGCGCCTCTATTACTTTCAGCAAGAAAAGACAAATTACCATATGACGTAGATGGGCCAGAACGAACCTGTGATGCCGTAATGTTATTAAATTATTTTTAAGTAAATAAGATTACAATCTGTCAAGCATTGCAAATTCAAATACTTTTGAAAAACATGAGATCAAGGCGACTGGACTATAATTTTTCCTTCTTTAAAACAGGTACAACCTTGCAGTGTTTTTAAGCACTAGGTTTCCAGGGATAAGCTGATAAGTTATGTGAGAGATTCTACGCATCATTCTGCAGTTTTTTCTAATAACAATGAAACATCATGAAACTGCAGCCGCTTTGAATAAACCTTTCAAGAAACAGGATGTGTAAAAATCGAGGGTATGGTAGTGATGCACAATCTGTAATTTAATTTTCATGAAATTTAATAATTCTAAACCTCATATTTGTTTTCATATCAATCTTGTTAAATTTAATGCTTTAGGTAAATCTGGAAAAATAAAAACTCGAACTACACCGGGCCTGATTTATAACTATCTAAATTTAGTAAAAAGTGGTGAAATTTAGCATGGTAGATTCAAATTAGATTCTGAACAACTTTTTCCTATTGACTTTTTTTTATATCTCTATAAAGTCGTAGTATGCGGATATTTTACGCTAGATTGGAATATGATATCTTAAAAGATGTATCTTGCGCAGTTCTACTACTTCACAAAAAAACAACTGAAAGTCGATGAAAAGCTAACCGGCCACCCCCTTTTTTTTAAATTCAAAAAAGTTTCAAATGTAAAAGCTTATTTCAGTGTTTATTATTACAAAATAGTTGTAAGACGAACAATTTTTGGACAAATCGACTTTGGTAAAGTCGCGTGGAAAACGGATCAAATTATGAGTTCGAGTACGAGAAAATTCAATTACATCCAAACTCGGAGGAATACAGAGATAATAGGTAAAATTAAAATCTATATTTTGTAAAGAAAGGTGGACAAAAAACACGCCTGATTCCTTTTTTTCTCGAAAATATAAAAGTGGATGTATTATTTGCGGGCTTCGTTTATAAGGCAGGATGGATAATAAAATATGTGAAAAACAAGTACCGTTTGGTGATACTGACCACCTGATAAAGTTGAATCCGCAATTAGTTTTTTTTATGCCACTTCCTTGAGAATCTGACAAAACGCAATTTTTGTTTTCCGGGGAAATTCTACATCCGGTAATTAAGAGCACACTATGTAAACTAAGAAGTATATATTAAACCTTTTTTTTTGGAGATATTTTTATAATTTGTGTCACATGTTTTCTTTTACTTTTTAAGATAAAGCTATTAAACCCGATATATTTAGAATAAAGAAAAAGAGATCTTACATTTTAAAAAATGTCCCATTTTAAAAAATGCAAGTTATATTTATATGTTTGAAAATTGGCACTTTTTTATATTTCATTAAAAATAAAAAAGTTATAACACATAAAAATGTTAGCAGTTTAAAATAAGCAAGGTGTATATATACATATTGTATTACTTTTCACTTACTAGCATGAAAAGAAAAGTTAATTATCAGGGAAGTTCCGATTAGATTTCTCCTCAAATCGTAGGTTTCCTCATAATAAATCCTTCCTGTTATCCAAAATTGTAAAAGATAATACACTATGTTATTGTCAATATTATTTAATAGCAATAGCAAACCATTTATATTTGCCCGTCAGAAAGTACCTATATATTGCATTTTCTAGGAGCTGGGTTGAACACCGAGAAGTTGCTGAATGACCAGCTCAGTCTTCCTATTTTGGCCCATCTGATTTGTTTTTTTTCGGTTACTTAAAGGGAGGACTTTTTTTACAAAATCCAATTATTTATAAGATCTATAACAAAAATACTGATATTTGCCTAGACGACTGAATCTCTTATTTGTCTTTTGAATGGTTAAAAGATTAAACATAGCTTTTCCAGTATTCAAGGTATAAGCTCATTTTAAGATATTTGGGTAAACCTGAATATAGTAAAAGCAAATGTCAATAAAAAAATATATAAAATTATTGAAATATTAGAAATTTACAAAAGGACATATTTCAATAAAAATTTAAAAAATACTAGTGGTCGCATAAAATCCAGCAAAGTCCCTTACGAATATCCTCAAAAATCCCCGCCATAAGACAAAACAGGTTTTTTCAATATTGTGACTTGAATAAAATTTTACAGAAATGACAGCGGTACAATAAAATGGTTGGTATTGCTAAAACCGCATAACGTGACTATTTTACATAAAATTATCCAGAATTTGCTAAATGTGCATCGTAACAGACTAAATAAATAGTGACCCCTCCCACCCATTCATAAGTAAAAAAATAAAACGACAGAACCAGTCATAGTGCCTAGACTTAGTCTATCAATTAAATACAAAGCAGTTTAATATTGGTTCTAACGTGGTTTTGTTTACGCATACTACACATTTACGAAGCACAAGGATATTAAACACTTGAAAAGCACTAAAACAAACTTTCAATCACTCACGAATTTCAAATATTTGCCGTTACAACCCCTTACAACACTGCGTTCCTGAGGCTAGGTCATAGTCTAATAATTTCAATCTAGGTGGTGTGTTCACATTTTGCTTGTAGACTCTCTGATACGAGTTTCAACTAGGTGACTACTTAATTTTTTAAGATATAATTACTGTAGGCAAAATATATGCGATATTATATTTTGAGGCAATATTTTTTAAATTTTCTATTTTGTTTCAATTCTTTCGTTACTGTATAATGTGCAGTAATATTGGCTCGTAAAATAATAATAATTATAGTGTATTCTTCTATCATCTTTATTTGATTTCTAGAACATCTAATCTTAAACAACAAATGTTGGTGTCTCGTTTTATTTGGACAGCAGTTTATTTTATGTGTCTGAAAATACCTCAGATTAAATATAAGCATTTGTTGTTTTGTTGAGGCCTGAATGGCAAGTAAATATATTAGTCTTTCATATTACCATTATTTTTAAATTTGTTAAACCAAACTACACTTCTTCAAATTTTACCGCAAATTCTCGAAATAGTCTGACATTTTTATAATTGAGTTGAGGCTTCAAAGGGTCTACACTGGCACTTTAGTCACTCCAAGTTATCACTTCACTTTAATTGCACTCCAGAATTTTCAGGGGAATGGATTTAGATTGTGCTCTGGATGGAGCCAATTGTATTGTATTAAAGGAAGAAGTGTACGTTAGCCAGAAAGCCAGAAATGTTTCTATACGTAATATGTACATATATATACATATATATATATATATATATATATATATATATATATATATATATATATATATATATATATATATATATATATACATATAAATATATATATATATATATATATATAATATTAATAATTACAAAATCACTTGTAGGGACTTATGTTATAAAATGTTTTTCATAAGACCCACCTCGTCGTCTTGAGGTCTCTTAGATTTCGATCTAAAGAGGTCAATGATTGATGAGGCGATAGACTCAGTCTGGAACCTCATTTATCAGGCAAGGGAAGCTCTATTCAGATTTTGCTGCTGTTATTCGATAGATTTATTTTTCTCGTACTCGCCTATTTAGTTTTTTCTTGGGGTGCTTATAATTATTACGATGGAAAATGTTTTTCAAATTTGCGTGTATGCATCATTTTTGCAATGAGATATATATTTTACTTCTCTCGTAATAGGGAAGATAATATTGTAATCGTGAAAAAATAACCCTCCCAGGTTCTCACAGATATTTCCGTTTTAGGGCCCCCCACTTTCACTATTACGTAGAAATAAAATGGTAAAAATTTGGTACAAATCCAAGATGGCGAAACAAATGGCGGTTCAATCAGATTATTGAAAAAATTGACCTGAAAATGTAATTATTATGTTGATTTCAAATTTTGTGCAAGAATTAAGTGTGATATAGAGAAGAACTGGTAAAATTGTGGTGCGAATTCAAGATGGCGAGACATAATGGCCAATTACCGTTTCATACGACACGCATGATCTCAGGTCGAGATAATCGGTTTTGGGCGAAAACCGATTGCGATGCCCGGACATCTGGCCTCACATCTCGCCGAATATTCGGTATCCGGTATTCGGTCAAACAACTCATTCAACTCATCTCTACTAAAAACGGTTCATTACTTATTGTAACGTAAATAAAAAATAAAATTTCAGTTTGCTTACAGAGATTCTTCGTAGCTGTTTCCAGATCGACGCTGTGTAATGTAATAGAACATTGTTTATTTTATTTATTTATTTCAAAATATATTTAGATTAGTAGCTGTTTACAATATTTCTCAATAGCACAATAATTTGGTTGTATATAAAATATTTGAAATTATCATATATGATTAATTGTTGCTAAAATTCCATTCTTTAAATTAAATTTAAATTTAGGTAAATATCGTATTTTTTTAAAGAATTATTTAAATTATTATATTCTAATAAACCCCTAAAAAACTGAATTTTGTGGAGATTATTTGGACATATAATAAAGTTTTAGTTTCTCCTTGTTTTATGATTACGAGTTTGATTAACCTTTGTTAATATATTAAAGAAATATGGAGCAGACATATTTAGGGTAATTGTATGTATAAAAACGATACCGTTAAATTAAAAAAAATCTATATTTATCCAATTTAATTTTCTAAGCATATACACAATTCTAGTCTATTTATCACAGGCAAATTACTCTCATTGTTCTATTTTAGAGGATTTGTAATATATTTCATTAAGCTGTTTACACATACATCATATACCAATTTCTTTGAATTTAAATTAATACAGCCTCTTAATCTACTTAAAACTTCAATTTTTTTGATTTTTATTTCCCTCGTAAAAGGGAAGTATTGTACTCGGGAAAAAAATCACTCTCCGAAATTTTTTCAGATCTTCACGTTTCTGGGTCTCTCGATAACGAAAAACGTGTTTTCCCAATTCCAGTGATCTTTGTGTCTGTCTGTCTGTCTGTCTGTCTGCCTGTCTGTCTGTCTGTCTGTCTGTCTGTTCGCGGCCTAACAAAAAACTACTTATCCATTGACTTCAAATGACGGGGATGACGTGGTATTATTTTGGTAAAAATACAATATGGCAGAACAATGTTAAAAAAAATTTGTTAGAAGTGTATTTTTTGGGGTTAAGATCCAGTACAAAAAAAACAAATCTTTTTTTACATATATAGATCCTATATCCCACAAGAAATTCATATTATCAGCCTTTACCTACTCCGTTGAAGTTTCTAGATAGTTTTCGTTAACGATCTTCTTGTTGTTAGAGTGGTGTATTATTTGGGTTAGGAAATATCTGCTGACCAATTCAACATGACGTAGCAAAATGGCATCTCAACGCATAAACTCAACATTGAACTCCCTATTGAATTTATTTTAAATTATGCCCAAAAGTTAAGTGTGGCATAAGTAGAAAGAAAATGGTAAAATATTGGTAGAAATCTAATATGATGGAACAAAATGGCTCCCAATAAAAATGAAGACAGTATATGTAACACATATATACTGTGACTATGTTCTGAACTGAAATGGGTCACACTTCCTTATTCCTAACAAATGGAAAAAAATCACAAAGAGGAAAGTTCCGGGTGAAGGAAATTTATCGATTTTTTTCCTTAATAATTGACGTGTCCATCAAATTAAAGGTTGATATCTATTATTACTTCCAAATATTTAAATGATAAACACTATCAATTTTACTGCTATTAGTTTGAAATTCTGAACCCAAATGGTTAAATTTTTGCAAAAATTGTTTAATCCTAAAATCATTTTGTTTTAAGTATATTTTTTAATTTATTAACCAACTAATTTTAAACAATATTTTTTACATAAATAAATTATTATTGTATCGTCGGCGAAAAAATGGTAATTGCAATTTTGAAAAATATTCGACAAATCATAATATACAAAATAAGCAACAAAAAACCTAAAATTAAAACACTACCTGGAGAAACACCTACTTTTTCTATTGATAAGAAATGTTTGCATTTAACAACTTGTTTTTTTACATAAATATGAACAAAAAAAAAACCGTTTCCACTTATTCCACACACCTACTTTTAATTTTGGTGATAGTTTTTTCTATCTATAGTTTCTAATGCTCTTTTAAGATCAGAAAAGTTTACACTCACAGTTTGTCCTTTATGTGTTTTCCATTCATTAATTATAAAGTGGACTGGCCCATCAGAACTATACCTTTTCCTAAAACCAGACTAAATATTTGATAAAAGACTACATTTTATAAAATTTAATAACTAATTCTAAACCGTCCTCTCTAAAATCCTCACATAACATATTTATTGGTCCTCAAACTCACATAACATATTTATTGGTCGAAAAATTTTAATAGAATTTATAACTTTTTTTACTGATAGAATAGATCTACTTTTAGTTGATAAATCCAAATGACGGAACAAAATGGCGTCTGAATAAACAGTTTGAAAATTCGATAAAATTCCATTCCCTGGAATAAAGATTTTTTTATGGAGGAAAATAACACACGAATTAATTTGCTTTTTACTTTTTTCGTAAAATGGAAGTATTGTAATTGTGAAAAAAATTGCCTGCCTTTTCAAATCTGCCTGTTCGCGGCGTACCTAAAAAACACTTACCAGACTACCCCGATCAAAAATTAAGGGTCAAATAGGGATGACCTGGTAAAATTTTGGTAAAAATCCAGTATGGCAAAACAAAATGGCAGCTTACTGAAATTAAAAAAAAAAAATATTACAAAAAACTTCTTATCCAATTTATCTAAAATTTTGCACGAACTCAAATAGGAATAATTTAATAAAATTCTGGTACGAATCCAGGATGACTGAACATAATGGTGGCTTAATAAATTATTTAAAAATTCAGCCTGAAAAATCTACTTAATGGCCTGACTTTAAATTGTGTGCCGTAACTAATATTGGTATAGAGATGAACTAGTAGTGGTACTAATTCAAAATGGCGGAACAAAATAGCGGCCAAATAAAATGTTCGCAGTCGTGAAAAAATCACTCTCTCAGGTTTTACATATCTTTACGTTTTAGCGTCCCTATATACCAAAAAATATCTTTTATCAATTCCGGTGGTCCGCCTATCGGTTTGTCTGTCTGTCAGTTGCGGGAGAGCTCATCAACTACTTGATGAGCTCTGCCGCTACTGACAGACAGACAAACCGACAGCCGACCACCATCTTATAACTACTTGTCAGATTGACTAGAAATTTTAGTCAAAAATTAAGGGTCATGGGAGACCTGCGAATATTTTGGTAAAAATCTAATATGCCGGAACAAGTGAAGCATTAAAAGAAGTATTACTAAACTAATTATTTAATTTAACATACATTTTGCACAAAAATCTAATGTTACATAGGAATGGACTTGTAACATTTTGGTATTAATATAAGAGAGCAAAACAAAATGGCGGCCTAATAAAATATTTAAAAAATACATTAAAATCAGCCTGTGGTGCAAGTATTTAAGTGTGATACAAAGATAACTTAATAAAGTTGTAATACGAATTCAATTTGTATTGTAAAAAAAATTGTTTAATTAACTTTCTTCTTTTTATAAAAGAATTAAATGTGATATAGGTGTGCCCATGTAAAAACTACTTATTAAATTTATTTTAAATTATGCCCAAAAATCAATTGTGGCACAGGTAGAAACTGGCAAAATATTGGTAGGAGTTCAATATGATGAAACAAAAGGCGTTACACTTTACTATTCTTAATAAAAGTAAATATTCATAACGAGAGAAGCTCCGGGTAAAGGAAATTTACCGATTTTTCAGACTATTATAATAACGTTATGAAAAGTTAAAAAATAATAAAATTTCAAATAATAATTTAGAAAAGAAAAACAACGTAAACAAAGTGAAATATGGTATACTGAATTATAGCCGTGGTTTTATTTGAGTTGGTGTATTATCTAAATGATGGTGTATGTAGGTTCGATCTGGATTTAAAAATGTTTACAGATAAAAAAGGTAATGAGATGAAAATTGTTTATTCGTCCCAATTTAAGTGACTGATAGATAAACTAATCAAATAGATGTATTGGCATGTATTGTTATTTGCGCATGTGCAAACCAACTATGAGAGAAGAGTGACTTTCAGCTTGACAAACAACATGCAAATGTAATATATTAAATACATACATTGCTATGTCTATCTTTTTCTCCAGAAAACGATTTTTTATAAAGTAAGTGCCGTGTACTTGAGTAAAAGATAGGTAAAACTCTTTTAACAGAACTTTCCTAGTAATTAAACTTTCCCTGTCTCAAGAAATATATTACAAGAGAAATGACTACAAATATTTTTATGCAGGAAAGTACTTACAATTTAAGAAAGGCACTAGTAGTAGTAGTAGTAGTAGTAGTAGTTAGGGGGAGGTCTAGAGACCTGACTGGTAGGCCTATAAAGCCCTTTCAGTCTACCCCAGCTCCTCCCTCAACCGCCACCAGGTGTACATCCTTGAATCTGCCTGTCCTTACTATGTAAGTCTGTATATCCTTCCATGCAAGATCCTTATCTTCGTCCCTATGCAAGACCGTAGTGCCGAAAATATCTCGTCGCAGTCTCGCTCGCGCTTCACATCTGCACAGGAAGTGAAGCGGAGTTTCCTTCTCTTCCTGACACTCCGCGCAGATAGAATCTTCCTCAATGTCTAACATAAAGAGGTGTCTCCTCAATCGATAGTGCCCCGTTATTATTCCTACGATGGAATGTAGAGCTTTCCTGTCTCGGGCTAGTAACCACTCTGTTCGGCCCTTATCAGGCTTCACAATGAAGTCTTTAGCTTGCCTCCCGACTCCGGACTGGCCCCATTCACGTTGAAGTTCATGTTGTGCCCATTCGTCGAGTGCTGTCCTTATCTGCTGCCTAGTGATGCTTAAAGCTGGTTCTGGTCCTACATACAAGAAATGCACTAAATTTTAGTTTCATTTTACGATCCAAAACTATTAATTAAATCATTATTAAATCAATAATTAAAGTTCTTGTTTAAAATATTCGCAATATTTAAGAAAATATTTAATTGTAAACCAACACAAATTTTATGCTGTTAAGCAAAAAAAATTACTTTATTTGTACCTACTTGTTCAAGCTCTGAGATTTGGGCGTAGGGGGCTGCAACAATTTATAGCTAAATACTTGACAGATAATAGAAAGATAAAATATTATTTGTATCACTATAAATGCGTGCGATAAACAGGAAACGAATTCTAGCGAACTAATTTTCTTAAATGTTTATTTTTGTCATCATGAAAAATATTACTGTACCGCGTAGTTAGTAGTAAAAAATTTGATTCGTCGTTACCATGCCAGTAGTATTCGTTATTTGTATTACTATCAATGCCTACGAGAAAGAGGAAACGTAATTCCAGATAACTAATTTTTTAAAATATTTCTGACATTCCCGTGCCGTGTAAAAAACTTGATTGCTCGTTGCCGTGTATGCAGTTTTCGTTAGTGCGTTAGTAATGAAAAATTGGAAAAATCATAAGTGTTTTTAATTAATTTGTTATCATATAGGTATTCAATATTTATAAGCATTCGTTTTCTAATTTAAAAATTATCGATATAACGACAAAAATTTAAAATCTAATACAATGATCTAATCTGACTAGCGTTTAAAATCACTATTTGTGCAGCATTCAGAGATAAAATTGCAACGGTTCCGACTCTTGAAAAATACTGTCAATTTTAAAATTTTTGTAATTCCAAAGCAAGAGTGTTGCGTCCCTGTTATATAAAACTTTTTTGCTTTGAATTATTTTTACTATTTGCAGTCATTTCCTTTTCACCATGTATATTATAAATAGCGATTTATGCCTATACAAATATCCGTTTTGTAAAGAAATTCGTTAGGAGGGAAGTACCGGGTAAAGGCCAATTTACCGATTTTTCAAAAAATGAACAGTAATTTTATCTGGAATACTTTTATTTTTAAGTCTAAAAATCAGATCCTTTAGAATAAAAAACAAAGTTATTAAACAAGAAGCCATTTATTATTTATTTATTTATTTATTCAAAAATAAGAATTCAACAGACAAAAGTCCGCTAAGTATTCACTACATACATTAAGAGTTAGTGGGAAGCTTAACTACAAGTATAGAGTCAACAAAATGAAAAAGAAAAACAAAAATCACACTGACAAAAATGTATACTAAGGTTTTCACAAATTTCTTGTAATTATTCAAAGACATCGAACACTTCCCCGCTTTGACATATAATTAAAATAGTTGCTAATTCTACAAATAGGAGAGTTTTGTATTCTATACGCTTTCAAGTCTTTGCTGATATAATGCATAAAAAGGATTCCAAACAGCTGACGCAAAGTTCAAACGGCTGTAAATAAAAGCATAATACAAACTTAATATTGTACTCGGGTTAGTAAAATTATAACTAGTTCGAATTATAAATCCTAAAAGCCAATTACAATTATTTACAACGAAGTCTACATGAGATTTAAACAACATACAAGGACCAAGATGACTGCCCTGAGGAACACCTGAGGTTACAGCAAATGGTTGGGATAAAAATCCTTCAACCGAAACCATCTGTCGCCTGTCCGTTAGATATGACCATATCCATCTCAATAAATCATTCGATACACCCACCTCAGCAAGGCGTCGTATCAATATATTATGACTTATTTCATCAAACGCCTTGCTGAAGTCGGTGTATATGACATCAACCTGTTTTCGATCATCCATAGACTGGGTTACAAATTCAGTATATTCTAAGAGAAAAAATCCGTGTTGCTCCCTAATTAGAATATTTTTAACAGTGTTAAGTATAGATTCATGAATAAGTTTTTCGAATATTTTTCCAAATACACATAACTTACTTATCGGCCTATAATTTTTTACATCATGCTTATCACCACCTTTAGACAGTGGCATTATGTAAGATAACTTCCACTTTATAGGGAAGACCCCGTTTTTTAAAGGTAAATTAAAAATATGATGCAGAGGCTTAATCAGTTGAACCCTAATGTTTTTTATAAATATATTTGGTAAATTATCGGGACCAGGTCCTTTTTTTGTGTCCAATTCAAGAATAGCCTTAGAGATTTGATTCTTAGTTAATGAAAATTTATTTTCACCAATAACAGTAAGAGGGCGGTCGGGAGGGGGATGTTGCTCGTAAACTTCTTTAAAATAATCGGCAAATAATTAACAAATTTGGACTCACTCAGTAGCCGCACGGTCGCCATAATTCAGAAATTTGGGAAATGCCAAGTCACCCTTCTTTTTATCTTTAACAAATCTCCAAAAAGCACTTAGAATCAACATTTATTTCATTTTCAATATTGGCAATATAATCATTATAGTCTCTACGCATCAACCGCTTAGAAGCCCTTCTCAGCAAAGAATATGCCCGATAGTGACCAGGGTTTTTGCATATCTTGTATAACTTGTGTGTTTTATTTTTCTCTTTAATTGTATTTATTGTATCTCGTTTAAAATGTTTAGGATAACCACTCCGAGTCTTACAATATGGAGTATATTCCGCTATAATGTTGTTTAACAGCTCATAAAATACATCAACTGACTGATCCACATTCTTATTCACAAAAACATTAGGACAGAGGATGTCTCACACTTACCTTTGAATACAAAATATTCACAATGCATTGGCAAATAAACGTATAAAATCGTTAAAATCATAACACGATTTCGAAAACCACACCGACACCGACTAGCGGGATGGCGGCCAATAAATCGGCAATGTATACTCAACTGTAGTTCCGGTTGTATTGCAGCTTTAGATTTCCGGCTCAGCACAAATCAAATGCGTATAAAAATGTGTCTATATTTTGCGTTCTAGAATACTTGATAAAAACTTGTTGCGAAAAAGCCAAAAAAATAAATTTGTTTATCATTCTGACCGCAACAAATAATCTGAACATATTTTTAAAAACATAGATGGCTGCAAACTATCCCTTTTCTTGTTTCTAGGTTACATTGACAAACTGACACATTTTAAAACTTTGAAATCAATTCTTTTCTAGTAAAAGTTTCTCTTACGGTCGGCACAGTGATGAGTGCCGACAGAATGGAAGAATAGAAATCATCCAATTTTCAGGCTGAATTTTTAAATATTTTATTAAGCCGCCATTCCAACATAATATTTTGATGTTTGTACAAAATTTGAGATAAATTGGATGAGTACCGTCATCTGGTGTGAGTTCGTATTTCAAGTTTGGACATTGAGACACTCCTACTATTTTTCGGGCATTTGAACTACTTGCTATATTTCAAGGTCTTTCGCAATATTATTTTATCATTTAGTAGGTATCTTAGTTTCTTCGATCGTGTTATGAATGTGAATGAATATATGGATTGGTCTTAAAAAAATCATTAATACCGATAAAAATAATTTTTTTTTGGTAAGTTTACTTATAACTGCTGCAGACCTTGGGAGACAATAGTAATAACAAAAATTGTGGTTAGATTTTATAGAAACATGTGTTATCAAAATATAATTAACAATTGTTTTCATATTTTCCAAATACTGTTTTTGTGATATATTTGTTATGAAAAAATAATTTTCATATTTTATGTTATATATTACTCATTCGTTATTGTCTTTAAATATTGTTGTTACAAGTTTGGGATGAGGATCTTGAATCGACCTTTTCACGATCGATTATTTTAGACGATATTATGAATATATTATATTTTATCCGAAAATCAAATTACTGGCAAATTCTTGATGCTACAGATATTTGATTCGTTCGAATTTAATTTTTAAAAATTTAAATATAAATTAAATTGGTTTTTAATCCGATTTAGTCGAAAATCAATTATTTTTAAGTGATCGTAAAATTTGTATTTATCTTTTTCTCACATTGGTTTTTCTTTAATAATAATTTTTTTTCAGAGCTGTTAGTTTGAAAGTGAAGAGATAATGGGGCGTTGTGGTCGTCAGTATAGACGCCGCCTAGTTATATATATATATATATATATATATATATATATATATATATATATATATATATTTTATTTGGCCGCCATTTTTGTCAAAATTTTACTAGTTGATCCCTATACCACAATTAGTTATGGCACACAATTTGAATTCAAACCATTAAGCAGTTTGTTCAGACTCAATTTTTAAATATTATATTAAGGCGCCATTTTGTTCAGCCATCTTGGATTCATACCAAAAAGTTACCAATTAATTCCAATATAATACTTGATGTGTGCAAAATTTGAGATAAATTGGATAAGCAGTTTTTTATTAATAATGTTTTAACATTTTACTAGGCCGTCATTTTGCTTCGCCATATTGAATTTTGCCAAAATGTTACCAGGTCATCCCCATGTGACGTTTAATTTTTGACCGAGGTTTGAAATCAGTCGGGTAAGTAGTTTTTTAGCTATGCCGCGATCAGACAGGCAGATAAACAAACAGACAGGCAAGCCGACAGGATTGAGAAAACATGTTTTTCGACATCTAGGACTCTCAAACGTGAGGATCTGAAAAAATCTCGGAGGGGGAATTTTTCGCGATTACGATACTTCCCTTTCACAAGGGAAGTAAGAATATTACGAAATTAAACCTTTGTAAATTATATAACAGATTAAAAGTATTTTGTTTTTGTTAGTATTACCAAAGGTTTAGACAGTGTACTTTTGATTTTTTCTTGAATTAAAATTTACTGTAACTCTTATTGATATAATGCTTCTACTGGCCTACTGCAATAGCATTAACACAAATTAAAGAACTTCTTTAATTTAAAAAAAAGCACATCCAAGTGACTATCTTCAATTTCAATGAGCCTGCAGATAAAACAGTGATTTTAATTCAGCCAAACTTTTAAATGTTGATTAATTACTTGATTTTGTAGAAATCTAAATAAAACAATAATTAAATTTATTTTAATTTTTCAGTGCTACCCTGTATATTTGGGAGTTATCGCATTGAAATAAAATGTAGTCTAAATAATACATCAAAATTTGAAAAAAATGCGTTGGTCGCCAAAAATCAATAAGAAGTCCTCTTACTGTGATGTAGACTGGTATGTTTCCAATAGAAACGATCGAAGAAACGCCGTTTCGTAATATCTAAGCAATGCAACGCTCACAAGAAATTGAATCATCTTTAAACTGATTATTATTAATTTATTTTAGTGAAAAACTTGGTCGCCCCGTTAAAATAAATATATGCAAATTGCAAATTACTAAAATACTATATAATTTTCCATTAAATCTTTCTTCTAGTAATGACCCAATTATTAATCGCAAAATTGGTTACAGCAGGTTTCATATCTATTTTAGTCAAAATATATTAATAATAATTTATAATTATGTATAATTAATCAATGCAGGAAAATGTTTCTATTATTTTTAAGCTCTGGTTCTAAAAATCATTGCGAGGTGAAGCAAGGACATTTAAGGATTTATCTCATGGCAAATGCAAAAACGGAAAGCTAAGTATATTCTAACGCGAACGATAGTGCAGCGATTCGCGTCGGTCTTGCATGCTTATTTTTGCCGGTTTTTCGACTTAAAGATAGTGCAGTTAAAGTTTATCCAGGACTCTTTTAATGCTGTTTCCTGGTTCATACTGACAGATTGAAAAATGGTTTATACGATATCGGATAAAGTGGAAAAATACCATGAGACGTAAGTAGACTAATTGGCATCGGAAGGAAAAATACCCGAAATATTAAACAGTGGAATGTTGCCAAATTACGACAACATTTTAGGAGACCTATCCTCATGTTGATAAAAAATTACTTTCATTACATTCATTACAAATTTCTCAGATCCGCTATTCTTTAAACTGCTAGTTTTCATCTGTTTTAAAGCCTGCGTCACGGGAAAGAACAAAAGAAAGGAAGAATATTTTTTTATATGCATATCATAATACATAAAATAAATAATTCCTTTGTAGACGCTTAGAATAAAAATATATTTTTTATATTTTGGTTAATATTTTAGTTAGCAAGTTTTCTAACTAATATTTTAAACGTTCTACTGACTGAAAGTAAAATAATGGACTTGGTCTAAAACTTAATTTAAAGGCCCCTACTATATCGAAAAAGTTATCCTTTTCTATCAAGTTTTTATTAACTTTCCCTTTTACACAATTTTAAAAGGAACCTTGTCAAAGTTTGTTTCATGCCTAAAGCTTTTTTTTACAATTTTGTTTTCTTGGTAAACTTTATTAATTGCAATAGGAGATGTTTTTATTTTATTTGGCTTGTCTAATTTCTGACATGAGATAAACAGATTATACCAAAATAGTTCCTCTTTGCGATTTTTCGGGAGATATAAAAACTTTGAATTAAAATATTGTAGAGTGTTTTTGCATTATCACTTAAGATATTAAAACTTAGATATAGACACAAGCTATATATTTTTTTGAATTAGAATACCCTACATATTATGTTTTATTCTTGAAGTCCCATTTAATAGAACGATAATATAGAGGATATATAATTAAATAAACCTCATATGTTTACCTTTAAGTGAATATTTTTAAATTATAATACTAAAATAATAGAAAAATCCCAACCTCTTGTATTCAAGGATTTCTTGTATTTCCTATAAGAGGAGTCACTCTACCGGAAATTTTCGTGAAATAGGCTCTGATCTTCTCTCGGATTTTTTTGTAGTTGGTGTAATCATTTGTGAAACAGATACGTCTAGTAGTTCTTCTAAAGTTTAAAAACTGAAATTCAATTTGAAAATTGTATGTCTGTATTGTTTGTGCAATCCGGTCAAATTAAATATTTTTAATTATCTTCAAAACGACACTAAAAAATTATTTTTTAAATAAAAAATTCTAGTTAAGTTATTAATTAAGAAAATAAAAAAAATTACAAAATATTTTTAAATAATTTATTTTAAAAATAAAATTCTATTTTTCTAAATTTAGAATTAAAAAAAAATCTTATTTAAAAAATAATTTGTTAGTTTCGTTTTGAGGAGAACAAAAAAACCTGCATTTAAAAAATCAAGCAAAAATACAGAAGATACAATTTTTAAATTGACTAGCTATTAGACAAAAACCTAAAACGCTATACTCATGTCTGTTAAAAAAAAATGTCAAAAGCCTCATTTTTCTACAGAGGTCAAAAAAAGTATAGCTTATTGTGAAATTAAAATACTCCTTTCTTTCTGATCCGACCGACATGTTTTTACAAAAAAAGAGAAAAGCAGTTCCTTTTTCACAAAAACGCCACTTTTCTACACTTAAAAATAAAGGTTAAGAGAGTTAACCATTTGTTATAGGTCAACCCTTAGAGTAAGAATAAAAATAGAGTTCATTATTTACATATTTAGCCACTGCCAAGATTACCTCACAGAATAAGGTCGATCGTACGACGATGCCAAGCCTAACCAGGAACACCAATGTTTATACCAATTTATATTAGGTGAATATGTTTAAACATGACGCAATAAAATTTTCATACAAACAATAGTAATGTGTTTCCAGTATTAGTTTCTAAGCAATATAAAGAAATTACTTTTATTGCAAAATAGTAAAACACAACCTAAAATACCCAAAGTAGCAGAGAGTAAAAAGAGTTTTAGTTAGATATGGCAAACCCGATCGACAACTCCACGTATTAGACCATCTCACTGTGGTATTAGACCATCCCACTTTCATTGACAAGGGATCCGTGTAGCAAAAAAGTATAATGTCTACAGTAAAGATTGTTACAGGGTCACGTGACCAGCGTGGCTTAAAAACCAATAGCCGGTCGTGGAACTACAATAAATTTTAGCATTAAAGAAACTAATTTGCTAAAAAATATTTTATTAAATACCAAGCTTTTCTTAGCGTCACTATACTGCATGTGTTTTAATGTATTTTTGTGTATTTGTTGATATGGTTCAAATCTTCTAATTATATGCTGCCTTACTTCAAGAAGGAGGGTTCTAAAGGTGCGTTGACATTAGAAGAACATTGATTTCATAAATATTTAATAAATAAGTTTTATTTACTTTTTCTTGGACATTGTGAAACTAGGAGGTTCAGTTGACCTAACTATGGTGCGGCAATGTGGGTTTGTAAAAAAATTGCCGTTTAAGCTTGGAATTTACTTTTAATCACTAATTAGACAGCAAGGTTTTTCTTTTCCAAGAGATATGTCTAATGGAAGATACCTTATACACTTATTTTAGGTCAGATGACGTATTGACCAATCCGGTTCAGTATAATAGAACGTTTATTTCATTGGGGGTCATGTGAGAATCTTAAGAAGCAAAATGATACAAGAAAGACTGAGGTGATATTTTTGAAGCATACAATAGTTTTTTCAGAGAATTAACATGATTATAGAATATATCTATACTATCTTAAAATAGTCAAAGGGCGTCTCACGCTCAAAAAAACGTACTGCGATTTCGAAAATCACTAGATTTTGGATGAAATCTGGGGAAATAATAAAGTTTCGGATGATTTCGCGCCTTTTTTTAATTTTCACTTGAGTTGGGCCAATTTTGTATATAAGTGTTGTCAGGTAAAGGAATTGAATGGTGATTCTTTAGGTATTAAAAGCAAAAATGTATTCGTAAACATGTTTTAAACTGGTTAGAACTTAAGATTTAGAATATTGAAAATTAAAAACAAATATCTTTTATTTTTTAAATTTTAGCTATTAACATGGAAAAACAATATGACAATTGGCTATTCTATTCTTATCTTATAGCGCTCGCTTTTTTTACTTTCCTCACAACAGGAAAATATTTGTTGCAAAAGTAAGTTGCAAAAAAACATGCTTTCTCAGTTTCGTCGATTAGTCTGTATATCTGTCTACGACAAAGCTCAAGAAATGCTTGTCTTATTTACTTCAAGTTTTGGTTAAAAATTAAAGGTCATATGATGATGACGTGGTAACATTTTGGTGAAAATACAAAATGGCGGTCTATTGAAATGTTAAAAAAAATATTACAAAAAAACTGCTTACCCATTTTATCCAAATTTTGCAGAAGAATTAGGCATTGACATGACCATCAACTGATAAGTTTTACTACAAATCCAAAATGTTATAAAAGTCAATGCAGAAAACTACTGCATCGATTATGTTCAAATTTGGCTCAAATTCAAATATTATATAGGGATGAACTGTAAAAATGTTGAGACAAATTCAAAATGGGGGAACAAAACGGTGACCTAATTATGTGTTTAAAAATATCTGAAAAAGTACTTATCGGATTTGAATATTTATTACTAAAAATGTATAAACTGCACACTTAATATCGATTTTTAATCAAATCTGTATAAATGTTAAAATTCGCTCGCAATCTAGGCATTCCTACTCTCATTTTTTAAATATTTACTAAAAATGTATGATATGTATTCCCAAATCTGTACAAATGTTAAAATCCCACCGCCATGTTGGCATTACAATCTTGAGTTTTTAAAATGTTGATAAATATTCATGATGTGCAGTCTTAAATACCCCTAAATGGCGAATTTTAATTAAACTTTTTGAAATTAGTCTGCCATGTTTGTGCCGCCATTTTTAATTCTCAAATATTGACTAAAATTTCATAACTTTCATCTTAAATACTTCTACACTATTTTGATTTTTGTTGTGCATTCTTAAATAATCCCCACAAATGTTAAAATCATTCGTCTGACCTGTTGACATTTTCATTTTGGCACCGCTATTTTGAATTTTTAAATGTTGACACTAGCCACCAATTTTCAGTTTAATCTACACAAGTAACAAAATTCGTCGGCCGTATTGGCCAATTTGGATTTCTAAACGTTGACTAAAAAAATTCGGATTTTTTTATATCCGAAAGTGTATGCATGTCAAATTTGAAAATCGGTAATGGAAGTGGTGAAAAATTCATTACAAGATTTGAACCAGACATACAAACATATAATCAGACGAGTAGGAGGCCAATAAAAGCGCGTTAAAAGCATTGATTATAATTTAAAAGTCTAACAATAGTATTCACTAAAGAGGTTTAAATTTAGACAAGGTCTAACGTGACAGTTCTAGGTTTAAGATGACATTTTTAACAACTGAACAAATAATTTTTCTAAATATCACAATTGCAAAATGACAGTGACATAAGACAAACACATATAAAAACAAAAGTTTAATAATATATACATAACTAATTTCCTTTAAAACTTATTTGCCTCATTAAGGAATAGGTAAGAATCCTTCCTTTTGTCAACGATAATGAAGCATGGCCCATTTCTTCATTTTGGTACATCAAATATTTTAACAGGTCGTCATTTTGTTTCGCCTTATTGAATTCATACCAATATTTTTTTGAATCAGACGTCATTTTTGTGGAAAATTAAATAAAATTAGAGTTAGTCAAGTAAGTTGATTTTTTAGCTATACCGGAGCAGAGCGATCGTCCGGCAGTAATGGAAAAACACGAAGATCTGTAAAAACCCGGAACGATGATTTTTTCACGATTAATGATATTTCCTTATGCGGGAAGTGAACATTCGCGCCGCCACTGGTATTCGTCAACAAATAGCCACGGCTTGAACATGGGACATCCCCACTTCTTGTTTTATCGTAAACATTGGTCGATAGAATGTGAAAAATAGGGGAACCATGTTGGCGCATACCCCTAACGTGATTTATGAATAAATTGTGATCTCTATTTTAATTCTTACTCTAAGGGTCAACCTGTACATTGCAAAATAGACAAATATATATTGAGTATATTCGGTTATATATTCAATATTAGAGGATCCAGTTAAAATGCCTTTCAAAGATATATAAACGTAGATATTGTTTATTTAGTGTCGAGACCTTACGGCCAATGTATAAATATCGTTCATCATAGGACCAATAGGTTAATCGGTCCGTAAATAGTTCGATATTAACCGCGAAAATCACTTTGAGCTATATAACCAAGAATATAATTCTATCTCAAATTTACAAAAAGAAAACTTGTAGAACTTGGAAGTCATCAAACTGATAAATGCGAATATTTTATTTAAAATAAATACTATTTGAAAAAGCTTTGACCATCAAAGATCCAAATACTGGAGGAAATCAAAAGGACCCCAAAACGGTTTTCAAAGGCAATCACGAAAAATCGAGCGAAAAATACGAGATATCGATTACGGGAGAGGACAGGGTACCCTCCTGCGATCACTATTTCTGGGCCTTCATCAGGCAGGCTTGTACCCAGGGAGATTATCAGTATGACACAATAAAAAAACGAATCTTAAATCAATGTAACTGTAGCATGGACTAAGAATAACACCTATTTGAGGCTCTGGGGGTTCCGGCTGCTAACCTAGTATAATGACAGTACATATACATTGTGCGGCTACATAAAGAAATGAATAAATACACATATTTAAAGATGATGATGTATGTAAAGATGTATTGTCGGTAAGCATGTATATAGGTGGCGCTAGGTGTTACTCTTAGTCCTGCGCCTCTTTTCTAGAGGGCGAGTGAAATAAAATGTTTTATGAAACGAATATTATATACTCTTCTGCCTACTATATATAACAAAAAGCATTCTCTTAAAACAATTATTTGCTGTTAAACCTGTTCAAATATTAGTAACAATGCATGCCAAGAGTAACAATTACATGCGCGCCATTTTTCTTTTTCAATTTTGTGACGTGACCGGTTTAAAAATCGGTGTGGTCATAATACAGTTTTGACAACTATAAGGAGGAAAAAAAGTAGTGGCGAAAAAAGAAAGCCATCACGACATTACTTTGCGCATCGAGAATATATTTTTATGAGTGCAAAGTAGAAAAAATATGTTATAGAATAATCCTGAATGTAGTTTCCTTTGTATATCAGACCACTGGAAGGGCGAGTCTCAACTAAATACGTTTGGAATTAATAACTTCAATTTAAAATCAACTTACTGTCGAGAAAAAGATAAACATGGTGGCACGGCACTCTTTTATTAAAAAAGTATTCGATTGAAAAAAGTAAATTTACGCCGAATAGGTAAAATATGGAAACAAATTGTAAAATATTTTCAATTATACATGTGTGTCAAAAAATAGGGCAAAAGTCTTTTTTATTTTAAATGGGACACCCTGCATTTGACTTGATTTTTCAATTCTTCATGAATTTGTAATGCTTTTTGTATAACATGTTATATGGCTAAAGTTGATGAATATTTGGCTTGAAAAAAAAAGCCAAATTTAATGCATATCTACTAGATTAGCGATGTAACGCCTATTTGTGCAATTAAAAATAACATATTTTGCTTCTGCACAGAACAAGCATAGATTAAAAGATTGTTTTCGTAATATTGGAGATATCACATACAGGATGTCCAAATTTAAGTACCCAATATTGAGATTTTTGAACTAATTTATTTCAGTTTTTTTAACCTACCTCTGTAGAGACTATTATTTATTCTTGTAAAAAATCTACAACTTTTACTAAACTCATTATATACCTATTCTCAATAGTTTTAAAATATTTAAAAATGTCTGTAATTTTACGTAATTGATAAAATTGTCATCTCGATCAAAGATCCATAGTAACTGTCAGCAAGACAAAAGTATTTAATACGAAAAAAAATATGTTAACAAAAATGCTACAAATGAAATAATGATAAAAGCTTAAGATTTTAAAAAGTAAAATAATAATATATTAATTTCTTAATAATAATACATTTCCATATAATGAATTTTAACACGAGGCGTTTCCCTAACACTGTCTCTTTAGCCTACTTATTTAAATTTTATAACCTAATTATCCTAAGGTACAAACGCTGGGTGTTCTAACCACCGTAAACTTTCGTAACAATATTTGGAATTTCAGAAAATATTGGGTAAAGGAGAATCGTTAAGTTCTATTTTGGTAGTTAAGTAATAATTTGTTTTGTTGTTGGTTTATTTCTAAATTTTTCAATAAATTTAATTTAGGGTCTTTATTCTCTACATGAAGGATCTTAAAATTAGCGCTAACGCATGATCCTATCTGATAATATGGCTTGCTAATAATGAGCCATGTTTATTGTGAATAAAATTGTGTTTATGCTCGTTTATCAGCTTTTTAAAAGCTCTACCCGTCTGTCCAATGTACGTTTCTGGGCATGAACCACATGCTAACTGACAAACCCCTGATTTTTCATTTCTACTGTTTTTGGGTGTTGTGTTTTTCAGAAATATTCCTAATTATTATTTTTAAAAGCTATTTTTGCATTAGCGTTTAATTTTTAAAATGGTTTTCCGCAGTATGTTATTAATTTTAATTATCTTCTCTATGCTTGGGGTATGTTTCGTTGAGAGTTTTGTGCCTTAACTTGTTATTTTTAATTTATTCTGCTATTGAAACTTATTAATTGCAATTTAATTAATTAAATTAAGCTTATCGTTAAAACTTTCTTCTGATAACGGGATGCTAATCAATATATGCATCGTTCTGTAAAATGCTGCTAATTTATATTCTAATGGATATGAAGACAGTATCAGCATGTGATGGTTTATGGCAAGTTTGAAATGGATGTTTATGCAATTGTGTGTCATCCACATACCGATACCAGTAGACACATTTATTACTCAATATATGCTGATGAATCAATTTTTCTATGTTATCCATGAAAATGTCCCCGAGCACGCGGCTTAATGGACTTCCCATAATCAGACCTTCTCTACTATTATTAGTAAACATTGAAATTAAATTAATACCAAATGTAGAACTATTTTAAGATTTGTAGACGTAGTATACACCAGGCGAAGCTACAGTTAGCGAAACGCGTCGTGTGTAGAATTCCATTATGTTACACTAAAGTTAAATATTTAATTGAACGTGCCATAATCAACTAAATTATGTTTTAGGATGAATCTACGTTTTGGAGCAAAGGAGCCGCGAACAGGCTTAATATATAGCTAGAGAGCTCGTGTGCTTTTAACGGTCTTTCTGTAATATATCAAATCAATGAAATAAACCATATTAAAATTTCAAGCTTGAAGTTCTTTTATATTTTTACACTTTCAAAAATTTAAGGGATGATGACATGCAGGGCTGATGCTTGCCAGGTGGTTGTTATCGTACTTAGAGTGCTATGACCATCACCATAAAAATGTCTATAATTACAGAAAGACTGTTACCCATAGGTTTCACGAGGTTTCCAGCTATATATTATGCCTGTTCACGGCTCCCTTGCTTGGAAATGTGGATTCATCCTAAAACACAATTTTCTCTAAAAAGTTCGAAAATGACCCTATTCGCCTTATCATTACGTTGTAAAACTTAAGACTCTGCAAAATCATCAGCGGACTACCCTCGGTTTAACATAATATGAAATGGATGACTTTTATATTTCCTTATAGATTTGTTTAAAGTAGATTATGGTGTTAAAATCATAAGTTTTTATCATTATTTCATTTGTAGCAATTTTGTTAACAAATTTTAGGTGTATTTTGTTTTATTACCTAACTTTCTTTGATTAATATTAGATGATAACCTACTGTTTTCGTATTAAATAGTTTTGTTTTACTTACAGCTACTATGGATACTTGATCGAATTCACAATTTTCTAAATTACGGAAATTTAAGATATTTCAAAAACTGTTGAGGATAGATATATAATGTGTTTAGTACAAATTGTAGATTTTTATGCTTCATAAGAATAAATGACGGTATACCGGGGGTACCATTTAAATAACTTAAATAAATTAGTTTATAGATGCGAAAGCAATATATTATTCTATTTATTCTATGCAAATCAAAATATTTAATTCTCAGTTGCACAAATAGGCGTTATATTGCTATTCATAGATGTACCAATATATTATTTTTTAAAAGCCAAATATTTAAAAAACTATCAACTTTAGCCATACGATATATTATACAAATAAGTATAACAATGTCATGTATGAACTAAAAATCAAGTCAAATACAGTCCCTCTAAAAAAATCAACTTTTAGTTGCTCTACTTTTTTGAGGCTCCCGGATAAATGAAAATATTTTTAAAATATGCGCAATTTGCCGTTTGTTTCCAAATTATACCTGTTCAACGTAAATTTACTCTTTTCAATCGTCGACTCACCCTACACAGTCACTAGGAAAAAAACTGAAAATTTAGAACAGAAGTAAGAAGCTTTAATAAAAATAAAAAATAAATGCATGTAGAGTATATGCAATAAAATTTTAGGTAAACCTAAAGTTGATTCTGATTAACTGTTAAATGAGAACCTAAAAAATATTGCAAATGAGTAAAATAAATACTTATCAGAAATTATATTTGATTAAATCGGAAAAAATGACACTTCTTTTGTTTATAGTATAGCGAACAATACCCAATCTTTGTTATTAACTCCAACAACTCCGGAGGAAATTATTGATATAATAGTAAACATAAAAATAAATATAGGACGATTTATGTATGCGAGATTATTCAACAATGAATAGTTGAAACCAAGAAAATGCTATCTTATATTCAAGGCCTTATAAGCCATGTGGCTTTAAGTATTTTAGGTCCCCAGGAGCCGCGCAAGGTTTTGCGAAACTGCCCATTATAAGTAACTGATAACTAAAAACGAAGTCCTCCGTCTTGTACTTCGCTGGTCAACTGGTATTCCCCCTCATGCATCGCTGGACCTCTGCCGTAAGTAGTCTCTACAGCAATTCAATGGCAAATCTCTGCTACTGTACTGGGCCCCCAAAGCGCCATCCTTAATCCTAGCCTGCTTATATTCTGAATAATTCCATCAAAAATTAGAATTTTTCCTGTCCAGTTGTAAATATCAGTCATTTTAAAGACTAGAAATTAAACTACCAGCCAATAAGTTTATTGCTCACTTTTGCAATAGGATTACTCATTTGTTGTATAAGTGTAATATTTTTAGCAAAACCAACATGGCTTCATGTTGGGGAGATTGACCCAAACTACCATATATAAGTGTATTCAAAATATAGTAGAGTCCTTGGAAAACGGTAAGATAGCACTAGGCTTAGTTTTAGACCTTAAAGATTATGATTGTTTAAATTCTAATCATTCATAATTAAAATTAGAGAGGTATGTTATACACCACAACTAAAAAAAAAATAGTCGAATCATATATAACAGATAGAAAAAAGAAAGTAATTATAACAAAGGAAGTGCAAAAACATCTGAGTCGGGGTACTTTGGAAAGGAATACTGGAATCCAGCAAATGAGAATAATAGGGCTAATTGCATTCTAAATCCATATAAATGTTATTAAAAGTATTTGAAAAAAATAACCATTTATGCTTACAACGCAAATTTGTTAATTAGCAATAAATCAATTGCAGAAGCTATGATTGCAGCTAGTAGTTAATACTATGTGCCAAACATTTGTTTTCAACAATGAAAATCATTGTTAAAGATGAAAAAACTAATGCAGTCGTTTCCCGGTGTATACAATCTAAACTTATTAAACCCGATGTTATTAATCTAGAAAACAGAGACATATTTAATGTAAATGATGTGTGCAAATTTTTAGAATAATTTTGGAAGAAATTTCTGGAATAGAGTAATCAGATGTATTTTGTGTGTAAAAAGTTAAATAAAATATATTGTGGTATGAGCATTATATAAAATATTTAAATTTTAAACCTTTAGATATTATGTGTTTTGCTAATTTGAGTCAGTTGCCAAATACGGTATTATTTTTGGGAAAACAGCAGTAAAACACAGACTGTTATTCAGAAACGAAGTGTAAAAGTTATAAATATACTCTATAAAGTTATATGTAGACTGAAGTGTTAGCGACTGCGATCTTTCAGAACGAGAGTAGTGAACGGATGTGTACCCGGAATGAAAATACATTGTATTTTTCCATCCGTGAAGGACTAAGAATCAACACATATATATATATATATATATATATATATATATATATATATCTATCTGAAATGGTATAACAAATCCACAACCGAAATAAAATCAATGCTTTTTAATTAATTTAAAAGAAGGGATAAGAGTTTGTTAATTAACGTAGAACCTTATTGTATAAATGACTAAGTACTCTGATATAGGTCTGTAAAAAAATACAACTGTCAAAAATTATTGTAATTGTGATTTGTTCTTTGAAATAGAGAATTTGTTATTGTTATTGATATACTATACATTTTTTAGTCTGGCTTTTATAAAGTGTTATAACAATTCTACCTCTAAAAATTAGTTTTTTACTTCATTCGTAAAAGTGAAATATTGTAAAAGTGAAAAAACCACCCTCCGAAATTTTTCATATATTTATGTTTCAGGGTCCCTAGATGCCGAAAAACATATTTTTTTCCCAATTCCGTCGGTCTGTCTGTCTGTCATTCGTCGTATGGAGATGACCTGATTTTGGTAAAAATCCAATATGGCAAAACAAAATGGCGACTTAGTGAAATGTTAAAAAAAGTAT
Organism: Kuschelorhynchus macadamiae; assembly: GCA_030620095.1. Lineage (NCBI taxonomy): Eukaryota > Metazoa > Arthropoda > Insecta > Coleoptera > Curculionidae > Kuschelorhynchus > Kuschelorhynchus macadamiae. The sequence continues at coordinate 1,496,234 of JAUTXW010001351.1, forward strand.
TACTACAAAACTACTTATCCAATTTATCTCAAATTTTGCACAAAAATCAATTATTATGCCGGAATAAAATATTTAAAAATTCAGCCTAAAAAACTACTTAATAGAGTTATTTCAAATTGTGGGTCATAATTAATTGTGGTACAGAGATGAACTAGTAAAATTGTGGTACTAATTCAAGATAGCGAAACAAAATGGCGACCAAATAAAATATTTGTAATCGTGACAAAATCACTCTCTGAGATTTTACATATTTTCGGTATTTAACGTCCCTAGATGCCAAAAAATATGTTTTATCAATTCCGTCGGTCTACCTGTCGGTTTGACTCTCTTCCAATTCCCAACATAGCTTAGAAATTACTCATAAGTCAATAATTATGGTTCATATGGGGATGACCTGGTAACATTTTGGAAAAAATCCAATATGCCGGAACAGGATGGCGGCCTAGCGAAACATTAAAAAAAAATATTAGTTAAGAAACTAATTATCCAACTTCTTTAAATTTCGCACAAACATCAAATGTTACATAGGAACGAACTGGTAACATTTTGCTATGAATATAAAATAGCAAAACAAAATGGCAGCCTATTTCAAATTTTGGTCAAAAATTAGGGGTCATGTGGGGATGACTTGGTAACATTTGGTAAAAATCCAATATGGCAAAATTGCGGCCTAGCGGAATGTTTAATAATTATTACTAAAAAACTGCTTATCCAATTTATCTCAAATATTGCACAGAAATCAAGTAGGTATTATGTAGGAATCAATTGGCAACATTTTGGTACGAATCAAAGATGGCGAAGCAAAATGGCTGCTTAATAAAACATGTAAAAATTCAGCCTGAAAATTATTTAATGGTCTGATTTCAATTTTGTGTTATAACTAATTGTGGTATAGAGATGAACTAGTAAAACTGTGGTACTAATTCAAGATGGCGGAAACATAAAATCACACTCTCAGGTCTTATATATTTTTAGGTTTTTGCGTCCCTAGATTCAAAAGAGTATTTTATCAATTCCGTCTATCCATCTCTCTCTCTGTCAGTTCCCGACATAGCTTAAAATCTACTTATCGCAGTGAGTTAAAATTTCAGGCAAACATTGAGGGTCATATGGGGATAACCTGGTATTATTTTACTAAAGTTCCAGTATACCGGAACAAGATGGCGGCTTAGTAAAACGTTAAAAAATATTGCTAAAAAACCAATTTCCTCAAATTTTGCACAGAAATCAAGTGTTACATAGGAATGGATTGGTAACATTTTGGTATGAATATAAGATAGCAAAACAAAATCCCGGCCTAAGAAAATATATAAAAAATAGGCCTGAAAAAAACTACTTGCTAATGTAATTTCAAATTTTGTGCAAGCATTAATTGTGATATAGTGAAACACTGGTAAATGATAAGAATTCAAGTTGGCGGAACAAAATGTCGACCAAATAATTTTTAAAAAATTCAACGAAAAAAAAAATCTTATTCAATTCACTTTACATTAAGCAGAAAAATTAAATATGATATAGGGTTAAACTGGTACAAATTTTACATGACGTAACAAAATGGCGATGTGGGTCAATGTAAAAACTACTTATTAAAATTATTTTAAAGCATTCCCAAAAATAAAATGTGGCATAGGTAGAAACTGATAAAAATGTTTGAAAAGATAGTATATATGTTAATAAATGACTATGTGCTGAACTAAATTGGGTCACACTTTACTATTCCTAATAAAAGAAGATATTCATAACGAGGGAAGTTCCGGGTAAAGACAATTTAGTAGTTTTATTATTACTAACATTTTTGTCATTTACCCCTGTATCTTGGTTTGGTAACGTTAGGTTAATTTTTGGGTATGTTATTTTATTGAAATACATGGAAATAATTCAAAAACAGTAAACTATTGTTGAGAAAAGGTATATTTCTTACCTGTAATACTACCCTCGTAAAAGGGATGTATTGTAATCGTGAAAAAATCCCCCTGTAACATGTTTTCATAACTTTACGTTTCAGGGTCCTTAGATGCCGAAAAAATTGTTTTCTCTATTTCATCGGTCGGTATCTGTCGGTCTGCCTGTTTGCGGCAGAGCTGAAAAACTACTAATCCAATTGACTTCTAATTTTGGTCAAAAATTGAAGGTCATATAAGAATGATCTGGCAACATTTTGGTAAAAATTCAGAATTGCGAAATATTGTGAAAAAAATATTACTAAAAAACTGCTTATGGAATTTACCTCAATTTTTGCACAAAAAAAACAAGAACTCTGTAGAAATTAATTAGGATTAGCTTAAGTAGATTTTCAAAAATTCTTCCAAAAAACTACTTAATGAATTGATTTCAAATTTTGTGTAATAATTAATTGCAGGTTTTACACATCTTCGCGTTTTGTCGTCCCTAGTTACCAAAAAATATGTTTTCATATTTCCGGCGCTTTGACTGCCTGTCTGTCGTTCGGGTCATAACTTAAAAACTTTTTGTCCCATTGACTGCAAATGTTGGTCAAAAATTATAAGTCATGTGACCTGCAATATTTTGTTAAAAATCCAATTTGGCCTAACAACATGCGGCCAAGTGTAACGTTAAAAAAATAATACTAAAAGACTGGTTATTTAATTTTCCTCAAATTTCGGCAAGAATCACGTGTTATATACTGGTAATATTTTGGTATGAATCCAAGACAGCATAACAACATGGCTGCCTAATAAAGTATTTAAAAAACAGCCTGAAAAAATTATATTATAGATTTTAGATAATTTTAAATTTTGTGCAAATATAAATATATATATTAACTGTAATATAGATATAAACTTGTAAAGTTGTGGTACTAACTCAAAATGGCGAAAGAAAATGGCAGTTAAATAAAATGTTTAAAAAATCAACGTAAATTTTTTTTATTGAATTGACTTTAAATTTTTCAGAAAAATTGGAGTGATATAGGAATAATCTGATGGCAATTCGACATGACGGATCCAAATGACGGTGTGTGTCAGTATAAAAACTTCTTATTCAATTTATTTTTAATTATCCTTAAATATGAAATTCGGCATGAGTAGAAAATTCTCCAATAAAATGTTTGGATGGGCAGTATATATGTTTTACTAAATGACTACGTAACAAACTAAATTGGGCCACACTTCACTATTTAAAATAAAAAGAATTGATTTATAAGGAGGGAAGTTCCGGGTTAAGGATATTTACCGATTTTTGTGACTTATTGGCGAAAAGATATCCGCATCTTTTTACTTGGCGGCTTAAAAAAATAAAATGGGATATTTTTAATTAAATGGATATTTTAAAAGTGTAACTATCGTTTTTCTTAAGTTTTTACTAGATTTATTTCAGCCATATTTATACAGTTTTTTTATAGCGGTCAGATTTAACGTTCCAGAGACATAAACCCCCACAGAAACTAATAAATATAACTCTGTGCCTGCCATCTTATTATAGTTAAACTAACCCTTGCTTATTACTAATAAAAATCTGGCATTAATGTTTTCGTCAAGAATATTCATTTTATTTTATCCATATAAATATGGAAAACATTACAGTTATCAAATTTTGAGACAATATGAAAGATATCAGGTTTTTGTATATAATATTTTTATAGGGGTGTATTTATAGTAACGCATGCAGTTATTTTGGCCGTTTTAATATGCTGGCATGCTGAATAATATCCATGGTACATAGCACTAAAAACTTTAAGTAAAAGTAAAAAGCATTAGACGGTTTACACTCGACTATACCATGATTATTTCAAAATAATATAAAAGTTATTGCTTCATATGACCTGTCTAAATTAATTAACCCAGTTTTGCGTGGAATATTAATAATAGTAATGATCGGGCACACGTTATAAAGTAATTAATTTATATAGTTTTAATCCGCTACACAAACACATTAAACTTTCGTCGTTAGACTAAGAATCTGGTCATTCTTTTCTTTATCTTCGCCAACATCGTGTTCACAGCGCACGCTGGTTCAGAAAGCAAGTGTGGCTAGACAAAAATATATAACGCTATAAAAGTTATTTTATTGTTATATATACATTTTAAATTTTAAAAGGACTTTTATTTTACATACACTTTGTACGCGGATAATATAGAAAGGTGTTTGAGATAAAAGTAAGATAAACTTATTACATAGAGGTGTAAATAAATAATTATTAAATCTTATATGAGCCACGTTTTTTTTTGAAGTCTGTAAAATATCGGATTTTATTTACCAGCAAATGTTGGGTTAAGAGCCACTGCTCAACAATTGATGATTTTTCTACTTGGCACACTAACTTTCTTTAGAATTTTAGGTATACGAGGCATACATACAGGAGATGACATAATTTTATCAAAATGATACATTTTACTACTGTGACTATACCTTCTTAATCTATCTTACTTTATTATTGTACCTATATTATATATATATATATATATATATATATATATATATATATATATATATATATATATATATATATATATATATATATACCGTAGAGAGAGGTTACTTTGCCACGATTTTTGTTATTTTTCATCATAATTTTTTTTTAAAGAGAATATGTCCTGTGAAAACTATATTATATTTTCAGTAATTATACAACGATTATGAGGACAAATTAAACTCTAGTTCTAATGAATGTATATATTTTTTTGACTAAAAATTGTGTAAAGTCACCTTGAAATCGGGGTGACATTACCCGATGATTTTAGTTGCATTTAGAAGCAATTCCAAAAGCTTATATGGGTGTCTTTACGCCAAAAAATGCTTTAACTTTAATTCCAATAGATAACGTATACACATAAATATATATTAGGTATAATAAAACAACTTTTTTGAAAATAATGTTTTATTTTCAAACAACAGGTTCATATTATGACAAGTTTTTACTAATTTTAACGTAATTTAAGCATAAAATACATAACTAAATGAAAAAACATTTTTGAACGTCTATTAACAGTAGTTAAGGGTGTATAACCAACAAAAATAAAATAACGCAAATAACAAATTCTCACTTAGGTTCTTTTTTGGTTAAATAACAACCGTTTTATTTTAAAATAAAGTTTTTTTAGGTCTTTAGAGCATTTAAACATAATTACTAGCAACTAATTTAAAAATTAAATTTATAACAGTTAAGATTTTCAAACTTCACTATTCCTCTTCTTTTATTAGGGTTTTTGAGAAATTCCACAACATCATCCTCATCCTGAATAGAAATGTCATCTTGAATTGGGAATACGAATTTTTCACCCTTCTTTCTAAGGAATTTTATAACTAGTCTGGTCACTTCTAGTATTTCTCCAACAAAGTGACGATTTGTTTTTTCGTTGCAATTGCCACCACTACATATTTTCCAGGTTTCGGTATTACATCTGATACCGCACCATCTTGTTCTTCCTGACTAAATTCTTCTTGAGATGTTTCGCCTTCCTTATTTACTACTACCTGATGATCCTTTTCCGAGATATTCTCATCTTCATCGATGTCTTGTTGATGGAGCTCTTGGCCAAAAGTTTCTTCATATGTGACGGACTTGCCAGGAATGACTTTTACCATTTTCTTTCGTTTCTTTTCATCAGGGCCTTGGGGATTTCTTGTTTCTTTTAAAAATTGAATCAAGGAATTGCTTACCCGATCACCTAAATGTTCGTCAGTTCTTGCATTTGGAAGCCTTTTAAGAACTTGATAGCGATCCAAGGGTATAATACCTGTAGCCTTAAAGGCAGCGGCAATATTTTTTTGTCGGTAATTTCTAGTTTCTCAACTAATTTTTTTAACAGCACAGGAAAGGTTGTCTTGTTTAGGGTTTTTTCTTTAGCGCTCTTTATCGGTTCATAATACCCAACGTCAAGGGGTTGAGTGAAATGCGTTAAGTGCGGTGGGAGAAATATAAATTTTATGTGATGTCCTCGACATTCAAAAATAATGTTAACATTTAGATGAAAGGTTGTCACCAATGACGACCTTAGGACCATCCTTAGATTGAGCCCAGGGGATTAGGATAGTTGAAAACCAATCCTCAAATGTAAACGTATCAAACCATCCTGATTTTGATCGGTTATAACGTGGACCTTTTGGTCCACCAAATATCCAATGGTCGTAAATCCTTTCGGCTTTAAATACTACGTAAGGTGGAAGAACTTCCATTCCACCAGTTATGGCAAACATGACGTTGATGCTTTACTGGTGTTGAGAATCCCTTCCGGGTATTTCGTACCATGTCGGAAAATACATCTTTTAGCGCCAGGATCGTCGGACAGATTTGTCTCGTCGTAGTTCATTATAGTTTCCTTCGGTACACCCTCCAAACTTGCAGATAAATTATTAAAATAGTCATTAATTTCTTCTTTATTCTTCTGGGATCTTACACCTTTTATGTTCTGATATGTTCTCTGCGATAGTTTATCGTTATGCCTATCAATAAAGTTTAGTGCCCATTCTTTGCCCTGTAAATTGTCAGGAAATTTATTTATAATTTTCTCCGATGCTTCTAAAAATCTTTTTACCACTATTCTCAGATCCATTGACGTGAGCGGGCTTCCAAATTCCGCCGTTGCTAATGCGACATCAACAATATGCCGTTCCTCAACTGCTGACTTTGCGGATTGACCCCGCGGGCTTCAATGTATGTTTGTTTTTTGCCTTATTCCAAATAGTTTTCTTGGGAATATTGTGCTTTTTAGCCGCTTGCGAATACGATAAGCCATTTATTGTAACATCCCGAGCAGCATCATCTAACAGCAGACTCGTGTAATTTCTATAGTTTCTTGAACCAAGCTTTCTCTTATAGATTCGGCCCATTCCGTAACCAAAAAGACATAACTAACATTTGTGTAAAGTCATCTGCCAAATGACACGATTTTTTGAATCACTCTGTATAAACATTATCTCAAATACAATCGACTTCAAAATGAGACAACCTAACCTTAACATTCAACACTTTTTGAAGATTATTTTACAGCTTACCTGTTTAATTACAGTATCTGACTGCGTATCTTAATTCTTACACCCTCATTTATTGGTTAATATTTACTAATTTGCTTTAACTTGAATCACAAGGATTCAAAACAATATACGAACGGTTGCCGGTCCTAAACTAACAAGTGTGCTCGTGTGCCGTATTTTCCCGCGCGATTTACAATTGCAGTGTTGTCATATCTAATAAGAAATTCAAAAGTATGATAAAATATATATTCCTATAAAGTCACCATTCGACGGCAAAGTAACCCCGCTCTACGGTATATATATATATATATATATATATATATATATATAATGTGTTTTCATTTCGGGTCTATATACGTTCACTACTATCGTTCTAAAAAGAACAGTTTTGCTGACGTTTCGCCAAAATCACACTTGGCATTTTCGAAGCTTTCTTTCTCGTGTCTGAATAGAGACTCAGTTCAGAACGACAGTAGTGAATGGATGTACACCCGAAATGAAAACACATCATCGTTTTCTATATATATAATATATATATACATATATATATATATATATATATATATATATATATTATATATATATATATATATGTATATATATTATATATATATATATATATATATATATATATATATATATATATTTAATTTAATATTTTTTAAAATTCCGAAATTTATTTATTAATTTTAGGATTTTAATTTTATCGAAATGATGCATTTGTTCTCTGCGTCATAATATCTCTTACAAGACCCCCGCAAGGGTTATCGCTTAGACTAAGAATTAAACTCTTACTTTAAGGGTTATCGGCTCTCACGTGCCGAAAATATTTTGGCGCCCTTTAAATATAGTATTTAAATAATATTTTTTTAAAATAAGAACTTAGTTTATACTACATTTTTTTAATTCCATTGTTCGCTTTATTTTTTTTACAGTTTAAACATTTTATTATACATCTTGTTTCAAAAAATATATCCCAACGTTTAGAGATTCTTTGTAAGAAAATAAGACGAAAAGTTTATATAAAGATGGTTATGCAGCATATGTTTTTCGGGATTCAGGGTGTTAAAAACTTTAACAAAAAAATATCATTTCTTTAGTAGTTCCGCAGTTTTTACTTTAGTCGTGGACATACGTAAGGGGAACCATCCCTGGCTTTCTTAATAAAAAATAATACGCCACTCATTTTTTTTAAACTACTAGCTTTATCGTTTAGAGCAAGTAAAAGTACACAAAAAAGACCTGTTAGTACTCTATGATATGCCAAGTCTTTTTCGAGAAAAAAAAATCTATTTTAATGCACGCCTGAGAGACCTTTGGTCTAGTTTTATTTGGAGTTAGAACTCTACAAAAGAAATTCCATGGACCATTCCAAAAAAAAGCTTTATTAAATATTTGTGTGCAAATTAAGCATCCTGTATCTCAAAAATAGAGCATTTGCGGACATATGTTTAATAAAATTTTACTATTGAAATGATCCAAAAAACCAATTTTGTACGGCCTTAGCCTTGTAAGCAGTTCTGACTTCAACTAAAACTTTATCACAGATGCCAGAGGCATGGATCAAAATAAAATTTGTTTTTTTTTTCGAAATAAACATTTTTTGTGTATTTTTACTTGCCCTAAGCGATAAAGCCGGTAGTCTTTACAAAAATAATTGGCGTACCATTTTTTTTTTAAGAAAGTCAAACGTGGTTAAAGTTAAAAGTCTGGAATACATTAAAAATGGCCCTTATATATGAGTTTGTTCCAAATCTTAATCAAATAGCTCTTATTGTTTCGGTGTAACTAAATAAAGCCATATTTATTTTTAAATTTGAAACATCTGTGGGTTACAAATGACAGCCTAGTGAAATCTTAAAAAAAATTATTACTCAAAAAATTTATTAAGCAATGTACCTACAATTTTGCACAAAAATCAAGTATTATATAGGAATGAAACGGAAAAATTTTGGTACCAATTCAAGGCGGCGAATTAAAACGGCAGCCTAGTAAATTGTTAAAAAATTATTACTTAAAAACTGCCTATCCAATTTACTTGAAACTTTGCTCAAAGATCAAGTTTTATGTAAGAATGAACTTGTAAAATTTTAGTATGAATCCAAGATTGTGAATCAAGGCGGCATAATAAATTATTTCAAAAATTACCCATTGCTTATTAGATTGATTTCAAATTTCCTGCAAGAATTAAGCGTGATATAGAAATGCTGATAAAATTGTGCTATTGGTTCAAAATGGCGGAATAAAAAGGCGGGAAAATAAAATGTTTGTGTTCCAAAAAAAAATCACAATCCTGGAATCTTCAAGTTTTACTGTTTCTCAATTCCTGTTTCTCTTTCATTCAGTTCGACATTGCTGGAAAACTTATCTGATAATGACAAATTTTCGTGGAAAGTTAGGATCATATTAGGGATGACCTGTTAGTATTTTGGTAAAAATCCAGTATGGTGGAACAAACATTTTAGTACGATTACAAGACGGCAAAATAAAATGACGCCTAATGAAATTCAAAAAAATCAGCCTGAAAAAACCACTTATGAATTTTATTTCAAATTTCCTCCAAGAATTAAGTATAATATTGAAATGAACTGTTTAAATTATATTACAAATTCAAGATGGAGGAATAAAATGGCCTAAATAAACTGTTTAAAAGATAAAGTAAAAAATCGTCTTATTCTATGAAATTTAATATTTGCACAAGAAACATATGATATTTTGATAAAATTCTAGTCTAAATTCAACATGACGAAACAAAATGGCGTCCAATCAAAATTTTGAAATGACAGTGTATGTATATGTGTCACTAAATGACTATGTACCGAACCGAATTAATTTACACTTCAATATTCCTAATAAAAGAAAAGATAACGACGGAAGCTCCCGGGTAAAGGAGTTTATCGATTTTTAATTAATTAATTGTAAATTGCTACACCAATCCTCATTGATATTAAGGATAATAATTAATGTCTTAATTGATAATATTGAATCAGTATTAGATGGATAGAATTTCGTTTAATTCAGTAGGAAATTGTTAGTGCCTTGTTTAGTGCAAATTGTTTAAAAAATAAAAATTCAAGTTTTATAAAAGTAAATGTTCTTTTTATTGTTCCCAACCCAACTTTAAACCTCTGGTTTGGTGGCCTTTTCGAGTGGCCCCCGCGTACGCTTACCGGGGACCTGATCTTTTAAATTGGTCTTACTTCATAACAGAATCCTTAATACAATTTGATGTTAAAAAGACTTAATTACAATAAAAATAATTTTATTATCTTCAGGGCATATTGAAGGGGTGTTCAATAGGTAATTTAGGAAAATTGTGTGTCTTTGTTTTTTGCTGTTTTAGAGAGACAAATAACATTATGTTTCAACGTACGTTGTTACTGATGTGGCATGAATTAGGATTGTCCAAACTAAAAGAAAATCAAGCTATCATGTATCTCAAGAAAACCAAAAAGTAAAAGTTTAAATAAAATTTTGGATGGAAATAAGATCATTTACACTATATACTGGATAATAATTTAATCGCAATAATTTTATGCTTCTTAGTTTTCAGGATAGTTTCTTAAAATTTAACAAACTTGTTACTTTTATAATAAACAATACGCTAAAATAGTTTCTTTTGCTGAAAAAAGCCATCATATCGAAAACACCCAGCAGGCAGTTCTGGCATGGTTGTTTTTAAAGGTTAAGAAAGACATATTTTGAAAAAATGAATTAGAATTAGAAAATTTTTAAATATCTCATTTGCTATTACGCAGTTAACAACATAAATACATTATGTTGCTTTACTTGCACGTACTAAAACATTTGGAAAATTTCTTTAAATAATATTAAAATACTGAAAAAAGTTAGTACCAAATATATCTGTAGCAACATGCATTCTAGAAAGAAAGTATTAGATTGGTTATTTCTTTTAATGATAATGACCCTTAATCTTGTAGATATTGTTAAATTGGATGGGATGGTGGGATCTGAATTTAATAGAACACCTTTTATACGCCGACGTAATATATATTCTTCCTCAGGGCTCTGAAACCAAGAGAAGTTCTTTTCAATTTTGAGTTTTTTTATAACAATTATTTTTAAAAACAAAATATGTATAAAAACAGAGTAAATAATAGTTATATAAGTTTTCGTCTTTCAGTGTCAGTGTTTCAGGTTTAGATAACTATTAAGTTCAATTGTTTATAACCAAAAACACAAATATATTTTAAAAATATTTATTATAAAAAAATCAAATCGGCTTATTAAAAAAGGTATTTTATTAAACTTAGATGTTACCAACCCATTAAAATCAACAAAATCTACCTAGATTGGTATATACATTTTGTTTTATTTCTCAGATGCCCAGTAGGGTTCTTTACCAAATATATAGCCGGTTGCTGCACGGGGATATGATACTAGGAAAACATATTGCTAGACCGACAATAAAAGTGTTAAAAGGGTTAAAAATAAACAGTTTGTTCGCTTGTTTTCTCCTATAGAATAGAACGGTAGTGAAATAAATCATTTTGATAAAATTAAGTTATTTCTTAGAAGTACAAGGAAGAGTCGTTTTAGCTGTAGTTCTTAGCCAAACTCTGACCATATAGCCAAATCTATGCATTAGAACATAGCTTAAATACGACCCTGACTAATTAGGGACAATGTTAAATCACAGGTATTACGAAGAGCTTTTCTTGACAAAATTATCTGAAAGCGGCTACTACAAATTTAAACAGACTTAAAAGTTACAAAAATATGGTAGTACAAGCAATAATTATAGATCAATTAAGTTATTTTCTAGAAAGAATTTAAAAAACTGCAAAATTCAAAAACTTCTAATGGGCTCCAAGAATTTTTTTTTAAATCTGTACTCCTAAGGCAAACATTGTCTAATAACCAAAGCCGATACCCTGTATAACTGACGGGTAATAAATAATCAATAAGGTTTAGAATATAAATTACACAATTTATAAAACAGCGGGATGTGAATTTGACTACTCCTAGCCCAGAAGAGGTTTCAAACTAAGTCAGATATTTTACGTGAGAGCCTGAGCATGTTGAGACCACTCAAAACTTGAGGATACTATTTCGAAGCACGGTTTACGATAAGTCATACTCGGCTTTGATTAAAGCCGACACAAGTGGTTAGAGGATAATATTAGCCCTTGTAGGTTAAAGGTATGTATGGGGTACGATTCCAAATTAGCTAAATATTAAATTATACTATTTTACTATTTCCGGCTAAGAAACAGATTAAAGGTGTTTAACAAAAATCGTCTACATAAGTCTACTTTAAAGGCATGTCTTATTTAACGGTTTTGATGGCTACGCATTCCTACAATTTATATTAGGTAATGTAGAGGTTATATATTACAACTTTCTGTTCAGCAAACACTGCCGAATGAACCAGTGTGTGCCGGTATGGCATCGGCATCCTTAATTAATATACAGTTTTTTGATGCACCTTTATATATAAAATAATTTGTAAAGAAATATCTATCTTGGCCTTCAATATAAAATGACCTTAGCATATTTAGTATGCGAGGAATCGAGAGGCAAATTTTTACCACCAGACATCACGTAAAATTAACATAAATGGGAAAATACTGGCTTTCCAAATAAATTGTTTCTATTTTATGAGGTGAAAATTTTTATGTAAAGGGATCAAAGATAATAAAAGTTGGCTAGGACGGCTGCCAATCGATATTTACATTATACGTATATTTTTTTAACAGGGATTTTATAAGAATAAGCGGTGTTCTCATGCCGAAAGGATGTGCAACATATTCTGTGGTACTTGTGTAAGAAATACAGATCTTTCCTTCAAACTGTCAACATTATGCAAAGGAAAGGAACATTTAGGTATTATTAATGCATAAGTTTTTAGATTTGACGTTTACTTTAATTAAATGCCATTATAGACAATATCTGCACCCATTTTATTTAATCGATTTACTCTGTATCTAATATGACTAATTGGAGTCAATTAAAAATTTTCACGGTATTTTCTATAAAACAAATCTATGGAAAGGATTGTCGTCCGGATTACCTTGAGAATAATGATAACGTTGCTTTTAAAATTTGAATATTTAGAGCTTTTTTGGAAAACATTTTATGTCGGCTTTATTATTAACTTTATAAGAAACAAGGGAATTTGAACAACTAGTTTAAAATGTGTGTAATTCGACAGCGCAATCAGTATCTTACAATATTTCAAATTTCTCTTCTCCTTAGTTGGAGAGAGGCCGATCACTTTCATATCATAATAATCTGTCGCCCTTCAAGGATAGTGCGTCTGAGGTGGGCTTGGTCAGTTGGATTTTTAGCCACCAAATTTAAAATGACTAATTTATTTTGGTGAGATTCTTTAACTACATCACAAAGCGAAACTTAATCTTAGGGCCAGGGTATTGAACTTTTTAATAAAAGTATTACATAAAAATTATGCCTATCAATGGCACAGTAATTACTCGAAACTTTGTCATTAATACATGAGTCTGACACCGCAAGTCTATTTCCCAAATCAAATTTAGATAATAATACTAAGTATTTGATTCTTATCTGTATTTGTATATGTATCTCTGCTTTATTTGAAGTATACAACCTATAAATTATACCGCAATATAAAATGCTATAAAATAATATATTAAAATAAAGATGTATTATTGAAATTTGTTTACATAATGCCTATGTTTATTTACCGAAATTCAAAATAGTATAAAAACGCGAGTTCATTGAATGTCTTCTTTCGTGGACTTTAGCATGAATTGCTGACCCAGTTGTATTCATATGGTCGATCATTATTATGTGCGCGCAAGTTAATCCACTAACAACATGATTAGATTCAGAACCCATCCGTGTAGCAAACATTTCTAGCACCTTGCGGGACCCAATTTTTGTTAGTGATCCTAGTCTAGTGGTTGGTAGTGGTTCACAAAATGCTGATTTAATTTCGAATTACATTTTTTTGCGAATTAAAATTTCAAAAGCACAGAATGACACCAAAAATTATAGGGGTAGGGGACTTTAAATGTTTTAATTACGAGAACTTTATATATGATCTTCTACCAATATCATGGAACGATATTCTATACCTGAACAGTATTGATGAGAAGGTGGAGTTTCTGAGTAGGAATATTCTAAATTTGTTTGATAGAGATGCACCTATCAAGATAATTCATGTAAGTAACTAAAAATGCCATGATGAAACCAAAAGATAAAGCTCTTTCAAAATTCGAATTTTCAATAAATCTGACCAGGATTGGTAACAGTATAAACAGCCAAGAAACTACACATTATCAAGCTTGCGTCATGAAAAGAAATATTATCTTAACCGATCATTTCAAATTAATGAAAAAAGTGGCTGGAAGTCTCTGAATACTCTTTGTACAAATAATAAACATACGTTTATAATTTCTAGAAATCTCGCTGGACCTAATGATATCAATAAATATTTTATACAATTTCTAGATAACATTGACATTAACTTCACAGATTAAATTAATTTTACAAACTAAATAAAAACACTTCTAATAAGTTCAGACTTGTACGTCCGGAGGAAATTGTTGCATTATTGCTTACCACATATTACAAATTTTATAATATAATTAATCTCTGTTAAGGACTCCATTATTTTCCATCTCCATGGCGAAAGGCCGTAGTTCAGCCAAAATGTACAAATCCTAAAAACTTTATAGATTTAAGACCAATAATTGTAGTACTGTTTTAACAAAGGTCCTTGAAAAAATAAATTATCCTCAAAATCTATGAAGAGAAAAATAATTCATGGCCAGAAAAGCAAAAGTCTGGTTTTAGAGAGTCTCATAACAACTACAAAATGTTACAGATGGCATTTTTCCGCATATGATAAAAAGAAAATTATAGCCTTGGTGCTTTTGGACTACTCTAAGGCCTTTGATACAATTAACCACTAGGTCCTACTATCAAAATTATAGTTTTTAGAATTCAATAATATCTCGCTTTCTTTTTTTTTTTCTTCATATCTCTCAAATAGGAGTGAATTTTTTTTAAATAACCTGTATTTAGAAAATAAATCCATATCAGCTGGTGTGCTTGTTTTCAATTTTATCTTTAATCCGAATAATGTTCAGATAGCCTTAAATAGAATTAATAACGACCTAAATAAAATTTATGAATTTTCTCTCTCTAACAATCTAAAATTAAATACCGCTAAATCTTGTTCCATGCTCTTTGGGAATCCGAATACATTAAAACCTAATTATGTGCCGGTTATCAACGGGGTAAACTCGTATTTTAGCGAATAAACCAAGAATGTGTAAACTGCCTGAATCTCTAGTTTTCGCATTTGTTAATTATGCAAATTTTATATACGGACCCTAATAGATTCTGTAACTAAAAAAGGGTACAAATCGCACAAAATAATTGTTGTAGGTTTATTTTTGGTCTTAGAAAATATGACAGTGTTTCTTCTAAGCTCCCTTTGCGAAAATTGGTGCATCGCGTTCTGAAAACCTCTCACTCTAATATCTCCGCGCCAAACTATTTTAAAAAAATGCGCAACACAATCACAATTTTAGATCTCCTTTAATTTTAAATATTCCAAGACAGATCACACCTATTTTTCAACGTTCATTTTCTTTTATAGGTGTCAAATTATATAATAGTGTCCCGGATCAATTAAAAACTTATGTTCTTAAACATTTAAACACAAAATTAAACAGCGGTATCTTATTAATTTTCTTAACAAATGATATCAGATCTTTAAATAGTATTTACTAATATCTTTTTACACATATTTACAGTCATGTATTATACAATTTTATAAATTAATTGTGTACTCATTAAGTTAGGTAAGAGTAGCTAGTTATAATGCTAAATCTTGCATATATATGTAACGGGTTTTTGAATAAAATATGATTTATTATTATTATTATTATACAATTTTGGCGGGCAGATTTTCCGATCTTACTAATTTTTATTGTGTTGATGGAACCCTTCGCTCAAAACGATCTTCTAAGCATAGATCTTGAGCAACAAAGTTATGTATTTCAGAAGTACCTCTTGCTTCTTTAAGATACGTCACAGGCCGTCTATTTATTGGTAATTTGTAGAACAAGTAGACATAAAATTATTGTTTACGTGATATTTTCTGTTCAGAAGATCAATAACTCGCTCAAGAAGGAATGCTTAATCTGAGTTTCTACTCCAAAAATAAACAAGTTAGAGACTCAATTTTCTTTCAAATACCAAGCATCTCGAGTTAAAATTTAAGCTTTGTTTATCTAACACATTTATTCTAATCGTGTTTTCTTTTATTTTTGTATCTTTGCGTTATGGTTGCATAATATTTCCTGACTAAGCGTCGTCCGTGCAGATTGGCTTATCGTCTCTAATAATTTTGTGTACCAATCTATTAGTGTTTCTTCAACCATTATTGGAATAATGACCAGTGGTAAAAAAAGCCTTTTGCCTAAATGTGGTTCTGAGATGATCCATTATTAATTTATAACCAGCTGAGTTTTTCGGCCAAACTTGGGATATTCTGATTATATTTAAATATAGTAGTATTAAGTTCGAGACAGTGTATTTTTCTTCAGAGAAATTTTCAAAATATTCGATACATGTTTCCACATAAAAGTAAGAAAATATGTGGAACACATAAATGTATGTTAGTTAGCACTGCGCTACAATAATTTACCAGTAACGCGGGGTGGAAAGCAGTCGGGATTTTTTTTAGATTAAATAGTATTGTTTTTACTCACTACCGCAATTGCCTGGTTGTTTATTTCGACAAAACCCTTCATACAAAAAGAGTCTCATATCACTTATCTTTGACATAGATAATGAGCATATACATCCTTTAAGGACTGAATATATTGAAATTATTAAACTGTGCTTAAAGTACACTTCTTGTTTCTCTTCTGCCAGAAATTTTATATTTAGTCTATTTTGATGGCACTTCCTGTTATTCTATCTACTTAAGTGCTATTTTAATGGCACTTCCTGTTATTCAATCTACTTAAGTGAAAAATCCTTTAAGCCACCTAAGACTAATTCTTTAATAGTCCCTATCAGTTGTTTTAAATGCACATTTTTAGGCGGTCTAAAATCTTTAGGATAACTTTTGATTAATTCATGTTATTTCCTCAGAAAGCCTATATATGTCTTAGTGCAGATCCACAGGAACGATTGCTCTCAAATCCTACTTATATTTGATATGAGAGTCTATTTATTTCAAAATACTCCTGAAACTGTCGTTCCACTACACTATACAGACAGACGTTCTTGTTTTATTACTTTCGTACGTGTACACATCTATTTAAATTTTCAATTTTAATAACTACTTGCACCAAGTTTACAGGCGTAGTATGTTGACAGCTTACAGAATATATAGACTGCATGATAAATTCTTATTTCATTATCTCCAGGTTGCAAAAAAGTCAAGAGTTTTTTTTTTAAATGCACCATTTTAATAACACTGCATAATTTGAATTACCCTAGTCTAAAGTTAGACGTAAAATTTTAAGAAAAGATAGCATAAACAATACATATATTTAGTGAATCAAATATCTGGACAGAAATTCGTTGCAATTATACTAAAAAGCTGAAGCCTTTACGCAAAAAGTAAAATTTAAGTATTCCCTTAACAAACCCATGTTTGGGATGTTTTAAACACATTTTAAGAATAGGATAAAAGATTTGCTCTTGCTGATAGAAACTTTTAACATTTAATATGAATTTATTTTCCAGCCCAATAATAATTCTCAAAGAGAACTTATTAATCAAAGGGTCCCCAGAAAGCATTTATTCAGGACTTTAAGTTTCGGAAAAGTAGGGCGACAGCTTGAAAATACAGGTTTAGAGAAGGAAAAATTATCAGCGTCTTTTCACCTAAAAATTTAATATTACGTCAAACAAGCATGATGCGTAATTAATTGCAAAGTTTATAATATTGCTAAGAATAAATATAAAATTATCTTAACCATGCTTGGAAAAACACAAATGGAAATATACAAAATGTGACAAAATCATAAAAAATCAGTGTTTAAAAATTTACTAACCCAACAACAGAGGTCGCGATCTATATTTTTTAGTAAATATATTTTACTGGGTGACAGCGACACTACAATAATGTCATAGTTACCACAGTACTACTCAGTTGTCTAGGAATTACAGTCATATACGAATTTATTTTGGTGAGTGCGCAACGTTAGAGGAACTTACGATGCTTTGCCTTGACACCTGCGTCATGAGAGGTTATTAGACGATACATTATCCGAAGCAGCAACAAAGTTTCGAAAACGATTCGATTGAGAATACTGGCTTCCAAAAATGTTATTTTCAAGTAGGTTTAAACTACAATGGAGTCAATGCTGATACTAGTATTTTTTTTTTAATGATTAGGTGATAGTTGCTGGAACATTATGTCCACTGAGATAAGGCAACAACTTTAAAATTGATTGCTGTGACAACTGAATGGCGATTTTAAAGTAAGCCTTACTAAATAGTTTGATTGAAATATTCTACGGCTACACAAAAACTTGATTAATAAGGTTTAGTGTATGAACTTTTTAGTAATATTATGAGGTGACAAATTGGAAGCATCTCCATATAATCTTACTTTTAAGTGGGATAAACTTTTAAAACTCGTTACTTTTAATTGTTAAATAAATTTAATTTAGTTTTTAAATTTTCCGTATAAGTTAAATTTATTTTAAAATTAAAATTAAAAATAAATTTAACTTAATTAAGGAAATTTCAAAGTAGTTTTATTCATTATTATGTTTTCAAGAAAAATTCAGCATCATTTTTTATCTTTTGGCCAACCTGGTTTTGTGAAAATATGATTTTTTGACTTTTTAATGAATGTCTTTCTTAATTAATATAAATTAATATAATTAATATTAATATAATATTAATATTAATTTATATAATTAATAAAACTATGTGAATTTATTACTTTGGTCACTATTAGGGATTATGCAAAAAGCATTGTTATTGGGATGCGTTGATAATTTTCGTCCTAAATTCTATACTTTTACAACATTTCAATCGTTTGATTTCAGACTACTGGTAGAAAAGAAAAAGCTAAAATATTCGTGTTTTAATATTATTATGCCTCTAAGTATATCATATTGATGACTAGTACAATAATTTACTAAATTTATATAGACAAGAAAACAGATATAAGTAATAATATTTAGAAGAAAAAAATATATACTGTCAAGATACTGTACAAGAATTGCCTAATTGGTGAATATCACTACACACTTTGGACTTAATAACATTATACCTGCATATCGCTGACATATTTGGTAAACTATGTTGCCGTTACTGTGTCATTGTGTAATTTTCTCTTTACGAATACGTTCTATTTTTGCAGTATGAAGGACAAAAGATTTTCTCAAGCTGTCACTTACTTGAATAAGACGCTGTGTATAACCATGAGTAGACTTATAAGACAACGAATAAATAAATATATATATATATATATATATATATATATATATATATATATATATATATATATATATATATATATATATATATATATATATATATATATATATATATATATATATATATATATATATATATATATATATATATATATATATATATATATATATATATATATATATATATATATATATATATATATATATATATATATATATATATATATATGAGTAGACTTATAAGACAACGAGCAAATGTAAAAATTTGAAGACGGATTAGAGCACTTCAGGTTTAGCAGCACACAGACTTTTTTAACAGTTACTATTCTGATATAACGATTTTGCCAAACTAAACTTCCTTTGAAGAAGAATATATTATCCAATCTTGTAAAACGTGCTAGCTGAATTGAAAATATTGCTTGCATAATGTCTCTAAATCTGAAGCTTTTCTTGAAAATGCAGTATGTTCCGACGAAACTAGTGATTAGAATATATACAGTTTTAAAAAAATTTTTCATTAAGTTGAAGAAGTTGCGAACATATCACTGGAGAGTTTGGTGCGCTGCCTGGGGGACCAGAGTGAAAGTGCCTACGCTAAAATCTGGATTAGGGGACAAATACTAATAAAAAAAATCTGAACCTAATATATTTTTATCAACTGAAATTGATAAGCGATTCTATAGCAAATTCTTATTTACCTATTTCTGAAAACTTGGCTGCAATCTAAATTCACCAGCTCGAAGAATTGGCTGAAATCACGAAATTTTCGATTATAAAAACATTCAATAACAACTTCATATATATAGAACCGTAAATAGACTTATAAGACAACGAGCAAATGCAAACATTTGAAGACAGAATAGGGTATTACTTCAGGTTTAGCAGCGTAGTAGACCAATGTTTTCAGCAGTTACTATTCTGAACGATTTGGCCAAACTAAACTTCCTTTCAAGAAGAATATATTATCCAATCTTGTAAAAGGTGCTAGCTGAAAAGAAAATATTGCGTGTCTAATGTCTTTAAATCTGAAGCTTTTCGTGAAAATGCAGTATGTTCCGACGAAACTAGTGATCAGAATATATACAAAAAAAAATAACGCAGCAATTAAAGAAATCAGTTTTTTTCATTGAGTTAAATTGCGGACATATCACTGGATAGTTCAGTGCGGGGGGACCAGAGTGAAAAGGCCTAAGGTAAAATCTGGATTAGGGGACAATTACTAATAACAAAAATCTAAACCTAATATATTTTATCAACTGGAATTGATGATCGATTCTATAGCAAATTCATATTAACTGCCTGTTCCTGATAACTTGGCTGCAATCTAAATTCAGCAGCCCGAAGAATTGGCTGAAATTAGGAAATTTTCGATTTTAAAAACGTTTAATAAATAACAACTGAAATATATATATATATATATATATATATATATATATATATATATATATATATATATATATATATATATATACCGGGTACGCGCAGTATTTTTACCAGGAAATTTAACCCTTCCAGAATTACAATTGCCAAAATATGACTGAAATATTCCATTGATAACGGTCCCGAAATAGATTTAGATGATAAATTCCAATACCAAGCTCAATCTACAGATGCAGGTTCACCAGCAAGAAGTGTAATAAATAGTTTTCCTCCATCAGGATGAATTAGAAAGTTAGCTTAAATCATTAGAATGTTTTGGGATAGCAACCGACGAATAATGCTTTTTCCACTAGTAAAATTCACTTCACTATAAGAATTATTACAAATTTGGGAACTTTATCGTATATCAAAAAAAAAATAACTTAACTAATTGTAACTAGTTCCTCCCTGTAGATTTTCGAATTTTTTGTTTAAATCAAAGTGGAATGAGAGAAAACAACTTTTCACTGGAGCATATACATAAAGTAATTTTTCATTGGATGTACAGGTTTTGGAATAGCAAAAAAATTGCAACAATATAGCTAATCTAGCGGATTGAAAGGTATTAGAGTTTTTAAAATAAAAAATAATTTTGATTAAGGATATTAATCCCAAATATTAGAGTAAATATGACATAGGTTTGCTTCTGTGGTCAAATATTTTTGGAAAATTTTTGCTATAGAAACTCACTTAAACTATTTTGGGTCGACAAGCTATAAATGTACAGAATGCATACATTTCTCCATATTTTATGGATTGTTCTATAACTGATTTGTAGAACTTAGATACATAATAGGGATCAAAGATTCAACAGAGAAAAAAAACTAGAGAAATAACTGAGTTAGGAACTTTTAAACATTTTAAAAGAAATACTGTTATTTTGATAATAGATATAAAAGGTCATGCTATAGACAAACTAGTTACTCAAAAATACGCAGACATTTTCATTGAGTTGAAGAATTGGCCATAATCGAAAAAGTTGTGGAACTAAAAGAAAGTCTGCCGAAGTCCACTATTTAGCGGACCAGGCAGTCATTAAAACGAAAAGTCTAAGTACCAAGAAACGATCATTCTTCGATGCCTCAGCCAAGGATAAAATAGTTATTGAGATTATTTATTTGAAAAAGAACCAAATTTTATCGAATTAATTCCGCCATTTATTACACTGTTTACATTAACCATACATTAATTAATACATGAGAATGATCAATTATTTTATTTGAAATCGGGTTAAATCTGTTAAATCTCTTTAAATCATGGGTGATTTAAAATCTGTGTACAGGTTTCTGCTGAGTTATCTACCCTTCTAAATGGTCAAAAAGAAACAAGATGAAGGGGAGAAAAATGTAAAGATAATTGACCAAATTATAGAAATTGAACGAAGAAGAAACAATGAGATAGCCATGAAGACAAGGATATTGGATGACACTCGTGGAGTTGACCAGCCGACTCGTTAGAGATCATGTTTAACTGTTATGAGTTGTTAAGGTATAGAAATTTATGCCACAAAGCCTTTCCCACAACACTTGAAACAAGACAATAAGAGCTTCAGTGAAATCTACTACTGGTCTGTAACACGGTACCCAAGCGCGGCTGTGCTTATCGGATTAGTGAAATTAGAGATTATAAGCATATTATCTTATAGAATTGTCTTCAATTTAGCACAGCTCAGTTTTACTAAATTGTGGGGAAAAATAACACTATTGATAGAGAAATAAAAGATCAAAAGAGATACGAAGTTCTACAACGATTATTTCGCATAACTTATTATTTCGTAGTCACTGAGAAAATATAACTGATTTTTTTTTTGACAATAGCAGTTTTATTAATGTTTACTGGATCTACGCAAGATTTGAATAAGGCAATGCAGAATGAGCTTATTCACAGGTATGTCAATATATCTTGGAATAACTTGTCTTTGAAATAAAGTCAGCTAATTATTAAAAATGCGAATGGTTTATTAGAATAAATGGAAAATTCAGAATATTTCATTTCTATAATATCCGCAAAACGGATTTAGGTATTTAATACCTATAGTTTGTGTTACACTTTTATTTAAAATCTATCATCTGATGAAGCTATAGTGTTGGCGAAACAATTGTCACGTGTTTTATTTTTTGTAAAATAAATTAAGTGGAAATCTTAAACAAGTATTTTCATTTACTTTGCTAATGGTTTGGCCATTAAGTTTGAAATTAGGGAATGCTATTTGAGATTTTAAGGATAAAGAGATCAATTGACGCCCACCTACTATTACTGAAGCAATATAAATATATTGAAAAATCTTAATGTGTCAATAGTTCTCTGGATATGGTGCACTTGGAGTAATGAGCGGTGTGTACAATGGCGTTCAAACAATAATTAACCAAGCAGCAATGATGTCAGTTTATTTACTAATCATGCAGAGGCGAGGTGCACTGATATAACAGCATTTTTCTCAACACTACAAATCAATGTACTGTATTGAACGGTGTGATCTATCTTCTTGTCTTCAATTTCAAGTAAGTCGGAAATAAATCTAGATACGCTTAACCCTACTCGTTAGCCACGTAGCATACAAGCAGTTACAGCAATAAAAATTTGTTAATTTTACGTTTTATAGGCTCTCACCGAAAATGTATTGAAACCATCGAAGAAATAGGAAATTCAAGAATCTTCTATTTTGAAAAAGAATTTTAAATTTACTTTCATTACCCGATATGTTTAAAAGTTTCAGTTAAGTAAACTTAGCTTCGAATAATCTACATAAAATTAATATCGCTTTGGTTGAAGTAGCATCATTTTGAGGTACAGTTGTGATTTTACAGAGGAAGAGGCTTATAAGAGTTTAAAATGCGTCGTAATCGATCTGGAGAAAAATGAAATAGGTATAAAGCTAGATTTTAAGTTAAAAGGCAAGAGAAAGAAGGAAAAGGGCATTTAGAAAATATAAATATAAACGAATAAACATGTTTTGGATCCAGGCTCATGGTCCGCCACTGATTGATACCTAGTTGCTTACTGGAATAATGCAGCCTTAAACAAAATATTTCAAATTTTCCTACAACCCATGAATTTGAACTACTATGTAAACAAGTCTAGTAATTTAAATTTTACACAGGCGATTTTCACGTCAAAATCGAAGATTTTGTATGGTCAGAGTAATACATTACAAAAGTATCACTTGGATATGCAATTTGCATATTAATTTTTGCCTCTGAGTTAAACAAATTCCAAGTCGAAAATGTATGCAAATTAATATACAGATATGGTAAAATATATCATCTATTTTATCCTATTTTATCCTATTTTATACCGCGTACAACTGCGTTGTTTTTTAATCTACCGAGTGGTCACTCAAAAACACTAAACATAAAACATATATAACAAGTAGTTAAAATAATATGAAACACACCTGTTAAACTTAAATAAAAGGTAAATCCATGGTATTAAATTTTGTAGGTAAATGATTTACGGTTTCCACCAACTGTTAAATAATGCCTTATTTTTATAAAATCATTAATTGAACTGCAGAACTGCATTTAGGACCGATCTTAAGCTAATTTCTCTAGTTATAATTTTAAGTCTTTTGAAATAGTTGAATTGCTGCTGTAGAGTACCGTGGACAATCTGGTTTTTAAATACATGTTTAAGCTTGAGAACTATTTACACTGAAAATGTAATATTTCTTTTCATTTGAAAACAGAATAGGTATTTTTTAAAAATTGTCATATACAGGGTGTTAATTAAATACATAACCATTTTTTTTTCAGGGTTAATTGCTGGGCACAGTATATGAAAAAAAATTTCACATAAACATAAGGCCTAAAGAGCTTCGTTCTCGGAAAACAGGGTGTTAAACTAAAAAAAAAACGTATTTTTATGAAGATTTCGAAAACCCCTTAACGTATTCTATTGAAACTTACTATATAAAATAAGCCTTTAAAATGCTACTTGTTTCAAATAAAAGAAAATAACTAAACCACAGGCGTACGCATGGGCAGCCATTCCAGTTTTATTTTAGTAAATTTATGGTACGCCACTGTCTATTTTGAAAACTTATCCAATTTTTGCATAAAACAATTAAAAGTAGTTAAAAGTTGTTCTCTGTGTTTTTTTTTGGAACAAAAGACCGTTTTCGAGAAAAATAAAAAATTCTGAGCACTTATCTTTTATACATTTTTAAAAAATAAGGATTTTTATTAATACTTCAAAACCCTTTAAGGTATTTTATTGAAATTTGGTAAGTGAAATAAGTTTTTAAAGTCCTACCATTTCCAACTAGAGGAAAACCGAGTGTAGCCACAAGCGTGCGCATGGGCAACCATTACGGTTTTTATTTTAGTAAATTTTTTATTTTAAAATCTGATTAGCAATATACTTAAAAAGCCCAACATTGTATTTTGTTTTTTTTTAGTATAATGAAACAATCTCGAAAAAATTAAAGAGTCTGAATAAATTATCCTGTTTGGGAAATCTAAAAGATGCCATGGATGTGAACAAAAATTTAGAAAAGCATATAACATACATATGTTTCGGTAAAACCAGAAAAACATTGCTTACGAAAGAATCCAGTTTTATTTTTAAAAATTTTTCATTATTAACTAGAAAATGCAAAATAGCCTAAAGTTAACACTTGCCTTATGCTTTAGAATATTTCCTTTGTTTTTATTGTTATTATCTCCAATACAATAAAGTCTTTAGTAGGCTAAATTAAAATAGAAAAGACATTTTCAGCTAACAATTTTATTTTCCTTAACAAATAACACATATAACATCTTCAAATTATATTTTTTTACTATGAACATTATTAATGAAAGAAATTAATAATAAAAAAATGCATAAAATGTCGCACTTGAACTTTAACACACGTAGTAGCTCTACGTATCATCGACTAACGCGATGAAATACGACAGGCATTAATTTTTTTTTGGAATCGTTTCATTCTAGCAAAAAATACAAAACACAACTTTTGGTTTTTATAGAATATAGAAACATTGTTTATGAAAGGTTGCAGTTTGTTTTTCAAAAAGTTTTTCATTAATAACTAGAAAACGCAAAGTTGTCTAAAGTTGACACTTGCTTTAGAATATTTCCCTTAATTTTATTATTTTTTTTTATCTACCAAACAAAGTCTTAGTAGGCTAAATTAAAATAGAAAGGAAAATTTCAAAATTTTCAGCTCATCATTTTCAAACTTTTTAAAATTTTCAAATTAGATTTTCAAAATGATGATCAGTTTTTAAAATAGGCAATGAGGTAACATAAATTTACTAAATTAAAAATTTGAATGTTTGCGCATGCGCGTACCTATGGTTCAGTCGATTTTCTTTTACAGCATTTTAAAGATTTATTTTACATACCGATTTTCAATAAATTAATACGTTAAGAGATTTTTCAAATATTAATAAAAATCATTACTTTAGCACCCTGTGATTCAAGAGCGGAGCTTTTTGGGCCTTATGTTTATATGAATATTTTTTGTTAAAATAAGAATTTTAGAAATATTTATAATCAACAGTAAAAGTTAGAGCGATAGACTAGTGATCACCCTGTATAATATCACAAGAGAAAAAATTGTGTCAGTAAAATTTTTGACTGGTATGAAAATTTGTTACTTGTGAAGTAAAAAATGAATTTAAGCAATATTTTAATTATAAGTATGTACAGGTTGTGTAAAAAATCTGAAACTATTTCCTAAATTTTTTTCAGGCCAAGAATTTTAAAATATTACTAAATTTATTCTTGAAATATACCTACTATTAATTTAAATAATTTACTTTTAATTTTATTAAAAAATGGTTAGGTCTGCAAAAAAAGGAAATAATGCCCTGTTGCGTTTTCTAGAAAAGCTAAGCATTATAGAAATAAAAAATATTTGCATTTTTAAGTGGCTATTGTATCTACCCTAAAAGGTTTTATATATAAAAAGATCTGAAGCATTTCACCGTTTGTTTTTTTTAACTAACCGCTTTAAAATACAAAGTTTATTATCGTTTTTTGGGGGCTGCTTCACATCTCTAAATCTACTCTGTATAATGAACTAAAACAATAAAAGTAGTTTTATATGTTTCACCATATGTTAAAAAATTAAATGCTTTGATTTTTTTCATTTCATTTTCATCCCTCTAGGACTACCCCGTTTGATGGAAAAAAGTGTTTATGCACAAAATTATAAAATATATTTAACCTATTTTAGAGTTTTTTAACCAAGCTAAATGCTTTTAAAGTACTTTTTTTTTCAAAATCATTGATCCCTTTGATCATCCTAGGACGCTTCTGAAGTATTTTTATATATATATATATATATATATATATATATATATATATATATATATATATATATATATATATGTATATATATATATATATATATATATATATATATATATATATATATATATATATATATATATATATATATATATATATATATATATATATATATATATATATATATATATATATATATATATATATTATATATATATATATATATATATATATATATATATATATATATATATATATATATATATATATATATATATATCCGTTGTTGTTTTCAAAACATTGAAAACTTTTTAATCTTTCCAGAGAGTTGCCTACAATATTTTAATCCTGGTCAATTTTGATTAATGTTATTTTAATTGTTTTGCTAGAGCTCTCCGATATTGATATTTCTGTTGAACTGTTGATATAGCAAGTAAATTCTTCAAACTGATTCATAAAAATGTATCCATTGGCGTGATATGTGGTCTATTGGGTGGCAAACTAATATTCAATCACTTCCCGAACCGCATGAGGTGAAGCGCTTTCCTACCTTCTGCCAAATAATATTATAGTAGGTTTGAATTGGAAACTCTTCTAAGATATCTTCGATATCATTCTGAAGGAACTGTAGTCTTTGGGCTGTTAAACAGCCCTGAAAAGACTGTAGTTCAATAAATTGATTTGCTAACGTCATACACGAAACATTAAGTGAGTCCCTCTTTTAATATTTATTGGGGTTAGCAGCTGCCCAGTAATTTGTATTTTTCCTCTTGTATGGGGTGTTGTAAATAACGTTTCATAAAATCACTGGATTTTATTGTATAAACTGTTGTGCTCGTCTTGTTCGCTCATGAGAATTGAAGCAATAAACTGAAAACGAAGTTTTGTTGTTCCACATTTAGATAATGAACGGGAAATATACGATATGGTTTCAAACTAAAAAGCGTTCTCTAAACTATTGTATAACTGACCTCTCGATGCTCTGGATCATACCTTACTTCTTGTGCCGCCTACTGAATAGAACTCGTCGGATTTATCATAAAATGATAAGCAATTACTTTGCTTCTTATACGTGGTCTCCTTATCTTTCTTCGCCTATATCTTAATGTTATATTTCATAGTTATATTCACTCAAATGGGCCTCTGATAAGTATGATTTTTGTTTGTATTTCTTGAGCATCTTCTCCACTTATGAAAAATAAATTTACAATTTGTAGTCGGTCACCTAATCAATCACCGTTTATTCATCGAAAATAAAAATCTTTATTCATAACGAGTTATATGTAAACCATAACCTAACGGCAGTGATTATAAGTTATTTATTATGAAACTGTGAAAATCGTATCGAAAAATTTAAAGCAGTACAGGAGGAATGGCGAAAAATAATTTTTTGCAGATGTCGAATTTTTTCTTAAACAAAACTACATCAAAAAAACATACCTTGAACTTCGTATGTAAAAATTTAACGCAGTTCAGAAATTATAGAAACAACAACATTTTTATTGACAGATGTCATTATTTTTATTAAAGTAAGAGTTACATTAAACTGTGAAAACCGTATTTCAAAATTTTAAGCAGTAAAAGCATTGCAGAAAAAAAAAACAAATTTTTGACAGCTGAGAAAATATTTTTTTTTAAATAAATTACGCCACTTAAATTTACTTAAAACTGTAAAAACAGTATTTAAAAATTTTAAGCAGTTCAAAAGTTAGGAGGAAACACAATTTTCTTGGCAGCTGTCGAAATACTTTCTTAAATAAATTACGCCAAGGATATATGGAATTGTGAAAATATTATTTAAAAATTTGAGTAGTTTAGAGGTTAGGAAAAACATTTTTTTTTATAGCTGTCAATCTATATGGCCCATAGAGTTTACTAGCAATATAATTAGTTAGGTTTTATTTACAAGGAGATAAAAGAAAGCGCTCTTGAAATATATGTTTTTCCTTTTAAGGCCCAGTTTCATTCTTCTAGGTGGACCATGCATAATAGAAAAAAGTTTTCATATTCAGAGGGCTACGCTATGTAGTTCAATAAAATTATATAGAAAAAATTAAACAAATTTGACGCATTTTACTGTGTTCTTAGTAAACTAAATGCCCGTGTATAGCAATTTTTTGAAATATTACGCAAATTTTTTCAAATGTATATATTAAAAAAATCAAGTATCTACGCCTATGACTTCTACAATTTTTTAATCAACATTGACCCCAATTATATCTACTTTTAATTTGATTGTTCAAAAATTCTCAAAATATGATTTTTTTACATTTTTACACCCCGGCGAGACGCTGATAAAGATTCCCTATGATCTGCACTATTTAAAAAAAAAGTAGTTGACATAATTGCTATTAAAAATATCCATAAAAACACTTTTTACCCATGTCTTTAGAAAATTAAAAACTGTATATGGAATAAAATACACTAAATAACTAAAATAATAGTCAAATTTATTAAGAGAAGGTCCTATTAAAATATTTTCTCCTATCTATGTTCTTTTAGAATATTTTTTTGTTTCTGCGGAAAACTTGCTCTGTTTGGCTACCACAGACCGTTCAATAGACCGTTGTTTTTGACCAAAAATGAGGTTTAAACATTTTAAAAAATTCTATAATACCCATTTTCAATGGGCTTAAGGAGACCGTAAAAAGGAAGGTTAACTAAAAATTTCAAATCAATGTTTTAATTTTTTCGACAGTTATCGTGGATCATGTATCAAACGACACTCTAAAAAACCCGAAAAAAAAAGCATCTATTTTTGCATTAATAGAGGGAAATTCAAAACTGATACAAAAACCCATTGGATACCGTTCGGAGCCCCAAGTCTGTTCCAAAAACCTACCAAATTTTAAAACTTTATCCGAAAGCGTTACCGAGATATAGCAACCGAAAGGTAAAAATGCACATAGAAATACAATTTGCCACCACGCCGACGATTACGAATACGGAAATTTAAAAGTAAGTAGTAAATTTAAAGTAAAGACAATATAACCCCGTCGTGTTATAACAAATTTCAGGATAAATCCATCTGATCGCGTTTATTATTATATTCAAGGGTTTTAACCTTAGAAGAAGAATAAAAATAGAGTTCATTATTTACATATTTAGTCACTGCCAAGATTACCTCACAGTATAAGGTCGATCGTAAGACGTTGCCAAGCCTAGCCGGGTACACCAATGTTTATACCAATTTATATTACGGTGAATATGTTTAAACATGACGCAATAAAAGTAATGTATTTCCAGTACTAGTTTCTAAGGAGTATAAAGAAATTACTTTTATTGCAAAATAGTAAAATAGAAACTAAAATATCCAAAGTCTCAGTCACCAGTAACAAGTGTTTTAGTTAGCTATGGCAAACCCGATCGACAACTCCACGTATTAGACCATCCCACTGTGGTGTTAGACCATCCCACTTTCATTGACAAGGGATCCTTATAGTAAAAAAGTATAATAGTCTACAGTAAACATTGTTACAGGGTCACGTGACCGGCGTGGCTTAAAAACCAATAGCGGGTCGTGGAAATAAATAAATTTAGACATTAAAGACATTAATTTGCTAAAAAATATTTTATTAGATACCAAGCTTTTCTTAGCGTCTCTATTGCATGTGTTTTAATGTATTATTGTGTATTTGTTGGTATGGCTCAAATCTTCTAATTATATGTTGCCTTACTTCAAGAAACAGCGTTTTAAAGGTGCGGTAACATTAGAAAAACATTAGTTTTTTAAATATTTAATAAATAAGTTTTATTTACTTTATCTTGGACATTGCGAAACTAGGAGCTTGACCTAACTATGGTGCGGCAATGTGAGTTTGTAAAAAAATGGCCGTTTAAGTTTGGAATTTAACCAAGTAAACAGCAGGATTTCCTTTTTTCCTGGAGACATGTCTAATGGAAGATACCTTATTCACTTATTTTGGGTTACATGACGTATTGACCAATCCGATTCAGTATAATAGAACGTTTATTTCGTCAGGGGTCATGTGAGAATCTTCAGAAGCAAAATAATACAAAAAAGACTCTGAGGTGATTTTTTTGCCGATTACAATAGTTTTTCCTATCAGAGAATTATAATAATTATAGAATATACCTATACTATATTAAAATAGCCGAAGGGCATTTCACGCTCAAAAACGTACAGCGATTTCGAAAATCACTAGATTTTGGATGAAATCTGGGAAAATAATAAAAGTTTCGGATGATTTCGCGCCTTTTTTTAATTTTCACTTGAGTTGGGTCAATTTTTTATATAAGTGTTGTCAGGTAAAGGAATTTAAATGGTGATTCTTTGGGTATTAAGAGTAAAAATGTGTTCGTAAACATGTTCTAAACTTGTTAGAATTTAAGATTTAGGATATTGAAAATTAAAAAAAAAACTTTTGTTTTTCAAATTTTAGCTATTAATATCGCAAAACATTTTGACAATTGGCTATTCTATTCGTATCTAATAGCGCTCGCTTTCCTCTTGAGAGGAAAGTATTCTAGTTACAAAAAAACATGTTTTCTCAGTTCCGTCGGTTAGTCTGTATGTCTGTCCGAGACAAATCTCAAGAACTGCTTGTCCTATTTACTTCAAGTTTTGGTTAAAAATTAAAGGTCATATGATGATGACGTGGTAATATTTTGGTAAAAATTTTGCTCAAAAATCAAATATTATATAGGGAAGAACTGGTAAAAATGACAAATTCAAAATGGGGGAACAAAACGGTGGCCTAATTAAATGTTTAAAAATATCTGAAAAAAATACTTATGGGATTGATTGATTGATTGATGACATTCCAATTTTAAATATTTATTACTAAAAATGTATGTAATACACTTAATATCGATTTTTAATCAAATCTGTGTAAATATTAAAATTCGCTGGCATTCTAGGCGTTCCTACTCTCATTTTTGAAATATTTACTAAAAATGTATGATATGTAGGGTAAAGTTGGGTATATCGTACCGTCGGCTAAATCGTACCACCTCGATATTTTAAAACTGGCGGGAAATTTGTGACATTTAACATTTAGAAACGGTCAAGCTATGTCCTAAACTCATCACTTCCGATTGTTAGTAGTCTCTGCTTATTGAAAACAGTCTAATATCAGTTTTTCGTTTCGGACCTAGGTAATAGTAGTTTTAAGGCCCATAATCTAAGGCATTTCTGCAGTCTGAGGTAATTATTACATTTTTTGAACCTAACTATCAAAAAATATAGCTTGTTTATGTATATTTTGCATGTTTACATTCATTCTAAAGTTAGATCAAACATTTTTAGGTTAAAATATTTTACCACTGTGACTGTTGGGTATATCGTACCCCTTGCATGTCTGGTAAATCGTACTGGTACGATTTACCCGACTGTGTTGAATTTTTATTTTACTATGGTAGTGATAATTTTACAGCTGTAACTGGTGTTTTTTTTAGAATGAGTTTAAAAAGAAAATATGGATTATGGACATCAGAAGACATGGAAAAGGCCCTTGCTGCTTATAGAAGTGGCCAATGCGGCTTTAACGAAGCGTCCAGAAATTTAGAAATTTTAAGAGACACTTGGACTCTAAAAACGTCAAAGCAAATAATTCCATTAAATCCGCTGGACGCCTTACTGTCTTGCCAAAGCAAATTGAAGATCAGTTGGTTACTCACATATTAAAATTAGAAGAGTGTCTTTTTGGAATAAACATAACCGATGTACGAAAGTGAGCGTTTCAAATAGCTACAAAAAATGGTATTAAAAACCAGTTTAATCAACAAAAACAGATGGCCGGCAAAGATTGGTACTATGCGTTTTTAAAGCGACACCCTCAACTTAGTTTACGGCAACCAGAGTCCACATCAATGGCTCGAGCCAAAGGATTTAACAAAGAACGTGTTTACGAGTTTTTTGACATCCTAGAAAAAATTTGCGATGAACACAAATTGGAAGCTACACAAATTTTTAATGTAGATGAATCTGGTTACTCTACTGTACAAAAGAAAAATAGAAAAATATTGGCCCAAAAAGGGAAAAACCAAATAGGAATTCTGGCTAGTGGAGAACGGGGTACTAACACAACAGCAGTCTGTTGTGTTAGCGCTGCTGGAGTCTATGTACCGCCTATGATAATTTTTAAACGAAAAAGGCATTGCGATGAATTAAAAGTTGGGGCTCCACCTGGTAGTATTATTGAAATTTCTGATACTGGATATATCAATTCTGAGATATTTGTTAAATGGCTAAAATTTTTTATTGAGTTTGTTAGACCCAGTACAAAAAAAAAAGTTTTGCTTTTATTGGATGGGCATACCACCCACTCCCGAAATTTGGAAGCCCTGGAACTTGCGAGAACCCATGGCGTTATACTTCTTCAGTTGCCCGGCCATACAACACATAGACTTCAGCCCTTAGATGTGGCGTTTTTTAAGCCTTTGCAGGCCTACTA
Organism: Kuschelorhynchus macadamiae; assembly: GCA_030620095.1. Taxonomy (NCBI): domain Eukaryota; kingdom Metazoa; phylum Arthropoda; class Insecta; order Coleoptera; family Curculionidae; genus Kuschelorhynchus; species Kuschelorhynchus macadamiae. The sequence continues at coordinate 1,529,679 of JAUTXW010001351.1, forward strand.
TGACCAAGCAGTAGTAAAGTGGCTTCGCACAAATCCAGGGTTAGTAGTAACTCAATTTCAAATATCCCAGATAATAGCTGAAGCTTATGGAAGAGCAGCTACTATAGAAAATGCTATTGGAGGATTTCGGGGAAGTGGAATTTGGCCTATTGATCGCCATGTTTTTAAAGAACATCAATTTGCCGCAGCAGAAATTTTGAACAATAACATAGACGAATTAGAAACGTCATCTGTATCTGAAAACTTAAATAGAGAGGAAGTGCAACATGATCCTAACGTTGAAACTTTAAATGATATGCCCCAAGAAGAGTCCCTTAGCGATAACCTAATTTGCACCACTCAAAATGAGACTCAAATGGAAGTTTCTATTGAAGATCTCTGTCCTATACCCAAAATGACTCCCCAAATAGTTAAACGAAAGAAGAGGGGTTCCCAGCCGGCTGTAGTTTTAACAAGTACACCGCATAAAGAGTATTTAGAAGCTGTGAAAGACAAACATACACCAAAGGTCCAAAAAGTAAAAGCTGTAAAACGCCAAGTGTTCTCTAAAACATCTGCTTCAAAGAAAAAATTAAAGTCCGATCTCGTTTCTATTCCAAGCACATCAGCATTATCATCTTCACAACCTGTGTACTCTAAATCTACTACATTAAAGAAAAAAATCACAGTCCGATCTTGATTCTATCCCGAGCACATCCGCATCATCTTCTTCACAGCCTGTGATTCAAATAGAAGTTAACGAACAAGAGTGGTATTGTGAAATTTGTGAAGAATTTTCAGTGGAAAATATGATTCAGTGTTTGCTTTGTAAAAAGTGGTTTCATGAAAAATGCGTCTCAATAAAATCAAAATTAAATTATTATTGTGTTTTTTGCTCTTGTTAATTTTAATTTGTAATAAAATTTTGTAACAAAGTTGTTGTTTTGCCTTATTTTTCCCAAATTTGTTAATGGTCCAATTTAGCCGACATTTACTTTTATGTCTGGTACGATATACCTACCAAGAGGTACGATATTGACGACCAGTTGAGTAAATCGTACCGATTCCGCATTTTTTTTTGCAATTAACTGAGAAATATATCAAACCCATACATTTTTGCGGCCGTTTATTGATAGATAAATGCCTAAAGTATCAAAAAATATTGTTATTTTGATAAATATCTTATTATCAAGTATTTTATGTTGGTTTTAATAAACCCGGTACGATATACCCGACTTTACCCTATTTTCAAATACCCCCAGATTCCTACTTTCTTTCAGCGAAATCTACACAAATGTTAAAATTCCGCCGCCATGTTATTATATTCTTGAATTTTTAAAATCTTGACAAAAATTCATTATGTGCAGTCTTAGATACCCCTAAATGCCGAATTTCAATCAAATCAGCAAAAATTTTAAAATAAGTCAGCTATGGTGGTGCCGCCATTTTTAATTCTCGAATATTGACTAAAATTTCATAACTTAACTTATTAACTTAAATACTTCTAGATACTGATATTTCAGCCGAATCTGTACAAATGACAAAATGCGTTCGCTATACTGGCGCCACCATTTTGATTTTTGTTGTGCATTCTTGAATAATCCCCACAAATGTTAAAATCATCCGTCCGACCTGTTGACATTATCATTTTGACACCGCTGTTTTGAATTTTTAAATGCTGACACTTTTAAATTTGCCTATGCACTGATTTTCAGTTTTAGCTACACAAGTAACAAAATTCGTCGGCAGTATTGGCGCCACCAAAAAATTCGGATTTTTTATATCCGAAAGTGTATGCATGTCAAATTTGAAAATAATCGGTAATGGAAGTGCTGAAAAATCCATTACAAGATTTGAACCAGACATACAAACATACAATCAGACGAATATGAAGCCAATAAAAGCGCGTTAAAAGCATTGATTTTAGTTTAAAACTCTAACACCCGTATTCACTAAAGAGGTTTAACTTTAGACAAGGTCTAACTTGACAGTCACAGGTTTAAGATGACATTTTCAACAACTGAACAAATAATTTTTCTAAATGTCACAATTACAAATTGATAGTGACATAAGGCAAACATAACTAAAAACTAAAGTTTAATAATATATAAATAACTAATTTCCTTTTAAACTTACCTAACTTAATGGTTTGATTTTAGATAGTGAAGTAGTGAACGATTATTTCTTTGAAATTTGTAAAAATACCTATTTGCCTCATTAAGGAATAGTTAAGAATCCTTTTTGTCAACGATAATGAAGCATGGCCCATTTCTTGATTTTCGTACATCAAATATTTTAACAGGTCGTCATTTTGTTTCGCCATATTGAATTCATATCAATATTTTACCAGTTTTTTTTTATATCAGACCTAATTTTTGTGGAAAATTAAATAAAATTAAAGTTAATCGAGTAAGTGGATTTTTTAGCTATACCGAAACAGACCTACCGACCGACAGTAATGGAAAAACATGAGAATCTGTTAAAACCCGGAACGATAATTTTTTTTACGATTAATGATATTTTCTTATGCGGGAAATGAAAACTCACGCCGTCACTGGCATTGGTCAAATGGCCACGGCTTGGGCATGAGCCATCCCCACTTCTTGTTTTATTGTAAACATTGGTCGATAGAATGCGAAAAATAGGGGAACCATGTTGACCTATACCCCTAACGTGATTTATGAAGGAGTTGTGATCTCTACTTTAATTCTTACTTTAAGGTTTTAACGTGTCTTTTACATTCGAAATATCAATTAAACTGCAAAATATATTATGCGGACCTGTCGATTTTAATTTCAGACATTCAAAAAATAGAAACGTAGACCTTTCTCGTGTTTTTTAATATGCGTATGTTTAAAGAAAGGAAATCCTACGTTTGCTTATGGTGACTTTTTTCAAAAAACCATAAAACCGATTCGAGGTAAACCTGGCAAAGTAATAAGTGTTTCATAGTTTTGTATTGATAGAAAAATAAATCGAAGTCTCAGAAAGTGAAAATTTTAAAGTACCACATGCACAATGACAGTTGGCATATCCTTAAAACTGTGCTGAATATGATTCAAAATAAATAAATTGTAAGAGATTTTTGAAAGTGTACTTATAAGAAGTAAAAAACAACTAATCGTTTTCATAAGGAACCGCTAGACCTATAAAAGCATACTACCTTTTTAATAAGCCATACAAATTATTAATTTGTCTTATTCAAAAAAAAATTAATCACATTTGTAAAACCTCCACTAGAAAAAAATCGTAATTTCTTAAACATCCTGTACATACCAACTTTATGAGTGTTGAATAAATACAAAAATATTTCGTTTTCTGTAAGAAGTAGTCCATATAAAACAAAATATTGCACTCCGGTAGCTTTTTTATTGAAAATGTATGATAACCGAATATATATATAAAACACTGGTTAATGTAAACAAAGACATTTTATTAATTTTATCTTCCCATGATATAGGACAATAGAAATCTACTTATATCTTAAAATTCAATAAGTAAAAATTTATTCTTGCAGATTTAGAATAAATCTATTGATAATTCTAAAAAAAGATAATGTAATTGAAAGAAATTGTATGTTTTAGATTGTGTAAATACGCGTCCTAAAATATAGTTAGGTTAGTAATAAATTCCAAATTGTGCGGCCATACTGAAACATAATTTCTAGGTTTTAATATTATAGATTGTGTAAATTCAAATAAAAGAAATAGCTACATATATTGTTAGAGGAACAAGAACACTGACAAAAATAGTTTAGAACGTAAATAAATAAAAAAAATTTTAGAGCTCCATGTATAGTAAATAAATTGGCGGAATAAAAAATTGAATTAATATTTATGCACAACGGTTGATAAAAAAACAAAACAGGATTCATATTTAAAAACAAATTTTAAAAATTTTGAACACATTTCAAAAAGTAAATAGGATTAATAAAAGTAGAGATAATGTACCTTTGACAAGTCGTCTTAGCTTTTAAATATAATAGCATTCCGAAGGAATTGGAATTCTTTAAATTTGTAAGCGGAAAATGACTAAGCATTAAAATGCGCGACTTTGTTCCAATTTAGCTAACTTTGTATCCATTTCAATTCGACTTTGTAATGCCCAATAGTGTAAATCTTTTACACCTCGCTTTGAGATCCAATGAAATATATATAAATTAATTCTCATTTGATTAATCCTAATTATAAAGTAAACGAATAATTAATTTGTTATGGTGAGTTGAGCAGAAATCAATCAAAGGATACCATTATTGTTGCAACTGCATTATTTGATTTTGCACACAATCTAACAAATGTATTTAACTGCACTAAGCAAACATATTTAACTTATAAAGTCTACATAAATTGAGATCACTTCGTGTACTATGAGTTTTTTGTTCCATTAAAATGCATCTTTTTACTACTTGTTTCTGAAATTGTTGATTGAACATTGTTGCAACTGCGACAAGGGATGTAATTTTTAACGTAATAATGTCCACAATGTAACTGAATTAAAGAAGTTTTACAGCTTTTTTAAACAATTTATTGAAACATACGAATCAAATGCCTATGTTTCGATACTGAACAAATTATAACATTAGTCAGAAAAATATTTCTCAACGTATATTTAAAAGTACAAGAGAAAAGTAATGTGTTCACAAATTAAAATCATAAACAAAATACATGTACAAAAAATGATCACAATCGATATCTAAACTTATATACAAAAACTGGAATGGGTAAAATATATAGAAGCATAATTGCAAACCATATGTACAGCTACAGATATTTTAAAAATTTACAAGAACAGTTACGAATTAAAGCGAAAAAAATTTGTATATATTTTATCCTTTTATATACAATTTTTTTTCGCTTTATTTTTATAATCATCTAATCGTTTCGTAGTTGTTCTTGTTGTACATTTTTGAAACATTTGTAGCTTTAGTGCATGTGCAATTATGTTTTTATATATTTGATAAATTCTAGTTTTTATATAAGTTTAGATATCGGTTGTGATAAGTTTTTGTAGATGTATGTATTTTGCTCGTGATTTTAATTTGTAAATACGTATACTTGTTTACTATACTTTTAAATATGCCTTGAAAAATATTTTTCTGAAGCTTTGATTTGTTTTTTTGTAGCCCTGAAGATAACACTAATCAGTGACGAAACATAGGCATTTGATTCGTATGTTTCAATAAACTGCCCAAAAAAAGTTGTAAAATTTTTTTAAAGGGATGTAGTGTCAGCTGCAATTATTTTCATTCGTTTTTTTTTCATTGATGAAAAATCATATAACTAACTAAAAATGAACATAACTAACGATTCACATAAGTGCTCATTACTTTACTTCCTACTACCAAACCGACCTTTTGTGTGCACCATCGTATTACAACTTAAACAGAATGATTAAAACAATGTATATCCCAACTAAGTATATTCCTCTGATAAAAATAAATGGAGAATGTCTGTACCTGGAAGTGCAAATGATTTTTAGGAAAGAATGCATTAACATTACTTAACTAAGATGGTGTTATGGTATGTCATATTCTAGGCCAACCTTTTCAAGGTGTTGAGCTACTTTGATAATTTAGAAATAAACCGTGAGCTACCTACCTGTAACCAACGTTTAACCCAGCCTAAAGGAAATAATGCACAGTAGTATTTGACATAAGTACATGTTTTTATGTAATTAATAAGTACTTAACTAATACTTATACATATTCAAAAAAATAAACAAAATTTTCATATATCCATAATAGCATGTGTCACATATGACTTAATAAAAGTAAACAAAACATTATAATTACAATTTTAAACAAGAAAACGTGATAAAAAATGCGTGCATTCAATGGGAGGGTTAACACTTGAACTCATCGATAATTTTTTTGATATTTGCAGTGTAATTTGATACTGCTATTCGAACACAATTATCCAGATATGTTCATATGTAAGGCGAGTGCGGTATTTATTCTTAATAAACTTCATATTGGAAAAAGAAGATTTGCGCAAATAGGTGGAAGTAAATAACTCTTTCACTTTTAGAACTGTATATTTGTCTTTATTTACTATGGGCCATATACATTTTGTACTTGAAACTAACGATTCCAATGCGAAATTAATTTGAAATGGAACCACTTCCATTTCAGTTGCAGAGATGTCTTCGGCCAAAGTTCTGCATAAGACAAGTTGCAAACTGTTGGATATCAATTTCCATGAAGTGTGAAGATACCCGTACTGACAATCAATTTCATCGGCTAAGATTTTAAATAATATTCTTTGTAATTCGAGAACTCTAATCTTGTTTACAATGTTTACTACCAATTTCATGACATTGTTTAGCTTTAAAACATTTCCACATAACGCTTGGTGATGAATAATACAATGGTAACACATAAATTGTGAAAAGCGTTCATCTTTACGACAAACTGCTACCAGACACTTATCACAACCCTCCATAGCTGGAGCCCCATCAGTTGTCAAGCTTACCAATTTTGTAATTGGAATTTCTTAAAAGATATAAATTTGTTTAAATGAGAAATCAATTCCTGTCCAGTGGTATATCCTTTTAGTGGAATAAACTTCAAAAGATTTTCATTATACATAAAAATCACTAAAAACAATCCTGACGAACACGGCCATCTGTTGATTCATCCAGTTGAAGAGAGAAATAAACACAGTTATCTAAGTCAGTTTTAACTGTGAAAAAATATCCTGGCTCATTACTTCCACTCGTCTCATCACTGTATTAGCACAAAGTTGCATAGATTTTATTGCTGAAATTATCTCGTCTTTATTTTTAAAGTTGGAAAATGAGGAATCTGCAGCTTCTAAAAACGCCTGTTTTATCAATTGACTGTTGTCCAATTAACTGGTTCTTTAATTGTTTTAATTTTTCTTTTCTGCTGGCAGCATGTAACGGGAAATATTTTTCAAAATTCGAATGTACACTTTTATGATGCCTCTCAATATTTCCTTTTTTAGCAACCGAAACACTTGCATTACAAAACAAATATACATTTTTACCTTTAACTTTTGTGAAAAAATACTGTTCTTCCCAGTCCGAATGAATATTATATGTCTTTACTTTCTTACTACTGCTTTCCATTATCATTTTTATTGCTCACTCTGTGTCTGTGTCTGTGATCGTTTTTGTGTTCTCAAACATTTAGGCGATGCTGTCGCTCTGGTCAATTTTAGCAGCTGTCCAGAGCACTCAACGCTGTGTTGCCGCTGCTTGTTTTCATATTGTGATTTTTTTTTCAACATTTATGGACGCTTCTATGATTTTTACAAGATATGTCGTGAGCTACCAGAAATGTCTTCGCGAGCTACCTGTGAAAACAGATAAGGGATCTGTTAACTAAAATCAGAAACAGAGGACTTTGCACAAGATAAACGTAATTTGGGTTCCGTCAAACTTCCTTTGATATTTTAGTGTGTTCTTACCATTCATATAAGGAATATTTTTTACTGTTGCACCATATCTCGCAAACTACAAGGTGAGTCAGAAATCAAATACCAATTGCATATTTCCAATCTGCCAATTTTTGTATAGACAAATTTTGGTCTTTTGTTGTTCATAAACCTTGTATATTCCAATTACTTTCCTCGTAAAAGGGAAGTACGTCCCTAGTTGATAGCATCCTAGATTGAAATACAATAAATAAAAAATTAGTCGATGTGTCAAAAATTGACAAAATGGGTTTATACACACTATACATAGAATGCCATTTTCTATCCAATTAAGCACAAATATATAGGGTATCCCATTTAAAAATCAAAAGTTGAGGTCATTTCCAGTTAAATCGCAAGTGGTTTGAAACAAACGAATATGTCAAAAAAGTCAAATTTGTGCTTCTTTCACAGCCGGTAGAGATAAAGTGATAAAATTAATTAACTCAAGATGGGTGAACAAAATGGTGGCCAAATAAAATATTGCATTGGTGAAAAAAAAATCCTTATCCAAAATTTTACACAGCTTTAAATTTTAGCGGTTTTATGTGCCCTAAAAACATTTGCTCAATTCCCTCGGTCTGTCAGTCAGTTCAGCATAGCTCAAAAAAACTCCCTATTGGAGTGACTTCAAATTTTGAATGGTAACATTTTGACAAATATCCAATAAGTCGGAATAAAATGGCGACCTTGAGAAATGTTAAACATATTATCACTAAAATACGAATTCTCCAAATTGCCTCAAATTTTGAACAAAAATCAAGTCTTACATAGAAAAGAACTGGTAACATTTTCGCATGAATCTAAGATGGCGGCCTAATAAAATCAGCCTGAAAGAACTACTTATTAGATCAATTTCAAATTTTGTCCAAGCATTAAGTGTCATATAGAGATAAACTAGTAAAATTGTGGCACGAATTCAAAATAGAGGAACAAAATGGTGGCCAAATAAAACGTTTAAAAAACCATCGTAAAAATATTTTCTTATTCAATTGACTTCATGCTTTTCACAAAAATTAAATACGATAAGGGAAACAATTGGTACAAATCCAACATTACGAAACAGGTGGTCTTAAAAAAATTAGTCTAAAAACTTTTTCAATTCATTTTAAATTATGCCCAGAAATCAAGCGTGAATTAATAAAATATTAGTTCGAGTTCAATATAGTGGAAGAAAATGACACCCAATAAAAATATTTGAATAGACAATATATATATATATATATATATATATATATATATATATATATATATATATATATACACTTCACTATTTCTAATAAAAAAAAATCATAGTGAGGGAAGTTCCGTGTAAAGGAAGTTTACCGATTTTTTTGTCTAGAGATACTTTCTGGCCTTGCAAGTTTTTTTGTAAGTCTATTTAATTATAAAATATTAAATTATAAAACCTGAATTAATCCACTTTTATAAATTTTTTTATTAATTGAACACTTTCTCGGAATAATTCTAGTAATGCCTGATATATTGTGAAAGACATAACGTAGTTTTACAATAAGGGCTTTGCTTTTATATTTTGATGCTCTCGCCTAAATCTAAGCAGATATTTAAATAAAACATAATACATATTTTAGGCAAATTAACTAGAAAATAAAATAACATGAATCATATTCATATTCGATTGGGTAAGGCCGGTCGTGAGACCCAATTATTCGTAACTTTAAAAATAATAAACTAGTATTTATTTTAATACTTGCAGAAGTTATGAAGGGTATTATCGACTTTTCACATACATTTGTGGCCATCATTTGGTTCCTTTACCTTGGATTGGTACCCATTCTTACTATATAGTTTATCTCTGCCTTATTTACATTTTCAACCTATAATTAAAATTTGGTAAGATATTTTTAATATTTGCGGAGTATATAAAAACAGATAAACAGACCGAAAGATATGGGAAGATAGGTTTCTCTATAATATGCATATGTCCTGATCTTTAAAGAACACAATTTTACTTTTTGATTTGCTAAATTTCATTCTACGGAAATATTTTCGGAAAAGAATTAATTTACAATATTTTGGTTTTTAAAAGATAACGTAATTTTCTTACAATCACACAATTTAGAAGACATTTAGTTTCAATATTTCCAAATAGCATGATGTCTCTGTGTTCTTTTAAAAGACAAGATATTGCCTTTGTTAGGTTTTAAAGTTGTATGAGTAGAATATTACATTTTGCCAGCTAGCTTAACTAACCTCAGTTTCTTAGCTATGAAAAACAAAATATTACAAACTAAAGCCTAGAAATAAATAAGCAATACATTCAATTATTTTTTTCATTTTTTATAGTCAACTCCCATAGTATTTTCCTGATATCGTAATGATATGGCCTTAAATTACAATAAATCACATAAAATAATTATTTTTCGGTTGTGACACATGTTGTAGTATCTATTATTATTGATAAGATATTAGATAATATGATGATTTTCAAACATGTTCGAGAAACTTTCTAATACGCACATTTCAGTAAACACGACAGACTATCGTTTTTAATACATCTCATTTGCAGAGGCGTAAATCCGCCTAAAGCCCGTCATATTTTTCTCTTGCCCTTTTACATAAGATTTTATATGCATGAGTTTCTAAATAATTAGACACCCGAAGATGCCAGGCAATGTCTAACATATTTATTTAAAAATATAACACAGGCCAACACACATTTTGGTGCCTGCGATTTTTTAACTGTTCCTGGGTAATTTTTGGATGCAGAATGTAAAAAAGTTCTCAGATTTTATCTATCAGATCTAGTTTTTTTTTTTTTTTAAATTGTGTAAAAATGTAAATGGAGTTTACTAGGGCAGTCTAGCTGAAGGCTCCAGCAGTAGTCCGTCGTCATGTGGCTATCCCATTGTCCTTGATAACGATCTTCCATGGTTTTAATATCCTGATGGAATCTTTCCCCCTGTTCTTCACTACAATCACCTAAGTTTTCTGGAAAACGATCTAGGTGGCTGTGAAGGTAGTGAACTTTTATACTCATGTTACAGCCGAGAATATTAAAATTTGAAAGCATAGTTTCCACCAATTCTACGTAATTCTCTGCTTTATGATTGCCAAGAAAATTTTGTATTACTTAAACAAATGAACACCAAGCGTTAGATTCAGTCTCGTTCATTGATGTAGTGAATTGTGGATCTTTAACAAGTTGCCTTATTTGAGGACCATCAAATATACCAGTTTTTAGTTTTTCCGTGCTAATGCCAGGAAATTTACGTGACAAATACTCAATACAATTTCCATCTCGATTTCATAAATTGCTTCATTAGGCCTAGCTTGAAACCAAAGGTTGATCACGTTTTGTTTTCCTTGAATCATGACATCTCTTGAAGGCCAATTTTTGTTAACCCAGTGCTCATTTTTAGTTCTGCTGTCCCAGGCAAAAAAAACAAGGATATTTTGTATAACTACTCTGCTGTCCAAGGAGGAAGTTAACCATTTTTAAATCAACACAAATTGCCCACTGATGTTCTTCGTATTTAATTTTTTTCTAAACTAATGCAATTGTTTCATATTCTTCCTTCATGGTAGTAGAACGACCAATAGGAATTGAGCCATATTTGTTACCATTTGTCAATAAAAAGGCGCCAATCATCTGGAGTGTATTCAGGCAAACCCATTTTTTCTAAGAGCCCTTTTATATTGTTACAGAATACCAAGTCATTTTCCTGAGCGAGAAAAGGCAGCAGATCCTTATCTCTTTTATGATAAAATGTAATATTAGTACCTGGACAAAGTAGATTTTTTTCTTTTAATCTGGATGCAAGTAATTCAGCGGATTACTTCGAGGTTCTCTCCAAACCATTGGTACACCAAACTTTAGGCACTTCCTCTTTCCAGTTGTCCACTGTCGCAGATGTTCAACACATGTTTTACATATGAAATGTGGGGCCCAAGATTTATCTTGATCTCCTAAATGAACGCCAAAATAGGCAAGATAAGCTTTTTTCACAAAGTCAGAAATCGTTTTTCTGCTTTCTTTCAAAGTGTATTCACCACACACAACAAAAAACATCGAGATGATTTACACAGGTACGTATGCTTGTGGATACCATTGTTTCAGTTTAGTGTCTTGATACTACAAAACGACCAAAATTTACACAAAATGATAGCACAACTTTAGTTGGGAAAACTCAGTAATATACTAAATCGAGTACAGCCAAGCAGGTATAGAAGGATCGGGTCATAGGCAATTACAGATATAAAAGTAATTAAGAACAGTGTATTGAGTAGTTCCTAGTATAGGAACATTGGGTCAGGGACAATTCCAGGTATCCATTTGGTTAATTAGATTCTGGGAAATTTCTATTTTGACGATTAAGTTTTTTTTATCTCTTTATTTGTTGTCCTTTATCGGAAAAAAATATCAATTAACCTGTAACCTGTATCTCAAAAACTAGAGCTGATAGAAAAAATCTGGTGGCATTTTTGGAATCAGCGCATTAAAAACATCTAAAAAATCTAAAATCTAAAAAATAAGATGTTAGATTTCCGGCACCAAATTTTTGTTTTCATTTTGTTACCCTGTGTAATAGATAAATGCTAAACCAGTATAAGAAATATGAACCCAGTTTGCTAGAAACTCTCCCAAGCGTACAAGAATGACCAAAAAAATAAATATTTGCCGGTAAACAGAGCAAACAGAAATGGCCCGAGAAGAAAATATTGTGTTTACGTTTAACATGCTAAAAGCAAAACACTCTTGACAATTTAAAAACATATTTGAAGGGTCTCGGAAGAACCATGAATGTCACAGAAGCTAGAAAAATTAGTTTTAAGTTTTGTTATATAAATTTAGAAGGATTAGGTTTAAAAGTATGAAACAAGTACAGGGCGTCCCATTTTGGGTACTTTTGCGGATCTCCATAGCCATTTTAGTTTTTGAGTTACAAAGCTAAATTGAAAATGTTGCATTTTCAGGCACCCCTCGTATCTCAACTATCAGATAACTTCTGTTTCTTATATAACTCTTCCCGTAGAACTCAATTCCGCCTTCGGAATTAGTATAGAGGGTCAGTTCAAAAAGTTTTCGGATCCTATTTAATTTTTTTATATTTATAAACATATTTAAAGGGTGTCGGAAGAACTATGAATGTCACAGTGAAACAAGTACACATTATATTAGAAATTTTCAATATGAAGTTCCAGTGTATACACATGTGTAACATAGTTTTTATTTAAATATAGAAAGCAGTTTAAGTCGCATTTTTAAAGAACAAAACCATGGATGTACATCCGCTCGTTATACACTTCTTTGTAGTCCCGCCGATACCAATCTTTTTTCCACCTAGAAAGTATTTTTGAATTATTGTCAAACTTTCAATATTAACAATGTTTTATTATAATTACCTGATTTCTAGTAGATGGATTTTCCCTGGATAAACCTGTTATTGCTGGATCTTTAATTTGCTCTTTCGAAAAATTTTCGATGTATTGTCCTAAAAATTGTTATTTCAAAATATCGTAAAATATTAATAAAGCATAATATCATTTATCTGCATTTATTTGGTTTACAGTAATATTTATCTTGATTATAGTTCGTTGAAGTTCGTCAAGATTGTCGTTGCTTGTAGCTCTTTCGTTTTTCGTATGCATCTTTGGATTCGCAAAATTTCGACAAAAGTGCTATTCATTCATTCATTCTCAACATACTTATGTTTTTATCCCAATACTTTCATCGCAATCAGTATATGTTCCCATTTTGTTTTTTAAATTATTTATAACTATATTTTTGTCGCACTTAAGGTACAAATGAACTCTAACTGGATATGTTATTGTAGTGGATTGAATTAACTACCGTTACCATATAGTGAATAAGTCTTATAACGGCATAGTTTTTTTGTCCTCCTGCTCCGTCAGCGGACTGGAGCGGTATGTAATACACTTCCCTGGAATCCTTTTAGAATTAACCTCTGGATAAGTATCAAAATATAAGTCAGATTTTGATAAAACATGGATGTTAAAAGGGTATATTAAGAGTTGCTTGCGATAATAGACAGCAGTCCTAGTAATATTCGGTAGCGAAACATTCTTTTGGCAATCCATTCTTGTAAGTTAAAAAACATATTCTATTCTTGCCTTTCTTTTAAACGCTTTTTTTATCATTGAAATTTTAGAGCTTTACGAAAAAGGACTCGTTTAAGACATTTCAGTTCTGTAACTTCGCTGCTTTTATTTCCGTCATCGTTTTCTATTGCTTTCATTTTTACATTAAATTCGTTACAATGGCTGCATGTACCAGACCGCGGATAACCAGAGCTAAGATCAAGGTCCATTTTAAAACTCTCCTTATATGTTTAATAAAAGTTTTTAACTTTCGAATACTTATCTTTAAACATCAAACATTTTCGATATATTTGTATATATTTTTATATATTTATCTTTAAACATTAAACTTTTTAAATGTTCTATATATTTCAAGTTTCAGGTAAACATGTTCTGGTACTATTGTCGTGTAAGCTGCAATGGTTGTTTAGAAATTTAAAAGATTGGATATGGCAGTGCACAGTATCCAGAATATATTCGCTTTAATTTGCTATAGTCTTAATTTTTTCTGTAAATGCTGTAGTTTACTCCCTGTAAAACAATGAACTGCTAGAAAGAACTTAGCCTAGACCTATATAATTTGCTTCCCCATCTTCTCCCACATTCGGCGTGATTGTCACCCTGTTCATATAAACTGAAACCTATATTATTATTAAGGAACACAAGTATGCATTTTGTTCATTGTAAGGTATTAATGAATTCAAATGACCTAAAATTCGCTTTTTATTATTTTCATTTACTTTATCAGTGCACCTTCGACGATTGAATTTGCTACAAGTTACCAAACTCATATAAACTGCACATTTTTTTCTTCATTGCTTTTGCTTTCTACCATAATTCAACTAAATGAAAACAATTTGAAAGAGAACTACTCAAGTAAAATACGACTTCTTGTATCAACCGTAATAAAGAGACCCGACTACGTGCACCACTCAAAAATGACGGTGAAAAGACACAGAAAAAATAAGAATGATGAGAACAGTAGAAGGAAGCATTCATATGAATCCTATTTTCATATCGCTAATCAGGACATCCAAGTTTGTAAAACCTTTTATTTAAGCACAATGGCAATAAGTCAGACACCAATATGCACTGCCCATTTAAAAAAAGACGATGTTTCAAACATTCCGGAAGCTTTTATCCATGGGAAACATACAAAATATAAAATTCCAATAGAAGATGTTAATTTTGTAAAGAGCTGAATAGAATCGTTTGCAACAGTCGAATCTCATTATTGTAGGGAAAACACAGAACGGCTTTACTTGGAACAGACTTTGAACATTAATAAAATGTATGAGCTTTTCACTGAACTTTGGGAAAGCTTAAATAAACGACCCGTGAAGCAGCCTTTTTATGGTAATATATTTTGTAACGATTAGAACTTCTATTTCCATATTCCTAAAAAAGATAGACGCGATTTGTGCGAAGAAATGAAAATAAAACGCCTGGAAGGTGACTTAGAAAATGAGAAACAATATGAGTTTGAAAAACTTGTCAAAGAAAAAGTTGCAGCTCGAGAAGTAAAAAAAGAAAGATAGAGAAAGTACTACTCCCTACTTAGCATTTGACCTTCAAAATGTTTTATCGTGTCTTCACGGGGAAGTCAAGAGTAAATTAAATGTTTATAACCTTACGGCTATATTTTCCCAAACAAAACAAGTATATTGCGCCGTTTGGACAGAAGCTGTAATGGGACGAAGTGGAAATGACATAGCAAGTGCCTTACTAACAATATTAGAAGCAGTTTTGATAGACAATCCTCAGTTAACATCATTGTTCCTGTGGAGTGACAGCTGCGTGCCACAAAACCGAAACTCAATACTGTCGTTAGCAATAGCTCTCTTCATTCAAAACAATCCGAAATTGAGTCCATCATCATTTCTACTCCTGGGCATTCATGCAATCAGGAGATCGACATAGTCTACATTGAGAGAGTGTTAAAATTTGCAGAATATTATTTTTCTGTATCCCTTCTACGAATGCTTCTAAAGGTTAGCCCCAAAAAACCTTACAAATAATGCAGCTAAAGGAGAATGACTTTAGGGAGTACAAATCTTGCGCTGCACAGTTTAATTACAAATTTCTATTTGAGACTATCGTCCTACAAGATTCGACTCTCAAAATATTGGAAACATTATTTTAGTTTGAACGTTAGCGTCGAAATTACTACCTCGAAATAAATTAGAAGCAATAAAGAGCGTAATATAGAACGGAAGATTTTGCGGTTTTGATCAATCAAGAAATCACGCTTGTTGAGATTAGATGTCAAATTGGAATTACTATCCGACGTTTCGCCTTCGATTACCCGAGGCATGTTCAAGGATCTTGACTCCACGAGATCTGAACACTGAATAAAGTCATTAATAAAAATAAAATTATTCAGTGTTCAGATCTTGTGGAGTAAAGATCCCCGAAGATGCCTCGTGCAATCGAAGGCGAAACGTCGGATACCAATTCCGATTTGACACGGTCTAATCCCAAGAACCATGATTTCTTAATAAAGAGCCATGTTCAAATGAATGCCCGAATTGGACCGTACGTTTTATTTGGCCATATTTTGCAAAAACGGCATAGCTCATTTTACCTGAAAACAGTGCTATTTATGTTTATTATTATTTTTGTTTGTTTAAAAGTTGCAAGTTTTGAATACAAATAAATTCGTTGATGTAACATAGTTGTATGTTTTTTTTGGAAAGGCTAAAATAATGAAAAGAAAAATTTAAATGTCGATTCAAAAATATTGGTTCTTTGTACAAGTAGCAACCATTGCGAAAGCGGCATAAATCTACATTTATGTATCTTGAAACCATTTTTTTTTAACTTTTTGGTTTTTCGCCAAACTGAATGTACTGCAATTACAATAGGATAACTCTGAAGTGACGATATGAATTTATGTATATATGTATATACGCAAATATGTATACGAGTATGTGTATATGTATGTTACATCTGAATGATATGGAGATGAATTATAAATATTAGTTTCTATTCGAACGATTGTCAGATATATAAATAAAACAGATTTTCATAAATTTGATTTATTCATTAAGAATTCACGATTCAAGAAAACTGTGACTTTGGGCTATGCAAACACAGTATAAAAAGTAGCAAATATAGTAGAAAATATAGAGAAAATATACTCAAAATGAATACGAAGAAAAATAAAATTAAAAAAATTAGAAAACTGTAAGAACATACCCTATAACGATTTCCATCATACAGAGATAAGACAATTTGTATATAAGTATATTTATTTGACAATAATTTTATAGTATCGTATAAATTGTATTTGTAATTTCCCATAAGGTAGGTTCTGGGCACTTGGGAACAAAAGTAGGTAAATCCCTTTTAAAAGAACTTTCCTCGTACTAAAGAAAACTGACAAAGACTGATATTTATATAATCTGTTAATTTATTACCAAGTAACTAAATGGATATATAAACTGTGTTATATGTGTAAAGGTAAATTTAGGGATTTTTTTTAAAAGAATATGTATTACAAATTGATGATTTTAATCTGGTAAAAACAATAATAGAAACGAATAAACATTCGCTTTATTAACGAAGAACTTTCAACATTTTAGTAGCTGCAAGATGTATTCTTGTTAAACTCAATACCTTGAACTAAAACCACTTGTCCATTAAATAACATCTAATTTTAAAGAAACATTTGCGCAAGCAGCAATTTAAACGTTTATTTTCTATTGAAGTTGGTTTATTGCTATCAGATTACGTTGAGCACAAATCTTTTTTATGTTCATTATTAGTATAGCAGATTTGTAGATGTTTCTTTTGCAGAGATGCGGCTAGATGTGACTAGAGGAAATAGCGTAAACAAGGCAATAAAAGGCACGTCCAAACAAGGAAACAAAGCTTCTAAAATGGTTATTTTGCCAGTGTTATGAATAAATTCATTTTATCTTATTTAATAGGCTGTTTCTAGACAAAACAAGTGACTAAAAATCGGTAATCATCGCACCGATGGAAGAACAAAGGACTAAAAACAAACGACATCTATAAGTAAACATCAAATATAAAAAATCCGGTTTAACGAATTATAAAAATACACATCTTAGCTGGCTAAAGGTGGTGTCTCCAGTATACCATTCCCTGATAACACCACGGACAGGAGAACAAAATAATTAAATAATGATTTTTTCATTAATTTTTCGAAAGGAATTACATTGCAAAATTTAGTTTTTTTTTAATTACAAATTCAGAATAATATCGAAAGCAAAGTAGCTGTATTTTCTATAAAGACAAAACTATTGGTTAAACTACTGAGTTTTTTAGAATGAGGCCCATCAGGAATATTTAGCATCTAACTTCATACCTAAAATTCTCAAAAACTGCAAAAGATATTTGAATGCGATTTTTGGCATACTTAATAGCTGATATTTTGGGTAACAATGGAAACACTTTCTTATCTTTTATTGCTAGAAGTTAATTAGTGTGTTTTTACACGTTTTAAAGAATTTTATAAATAGTACTCTTTAAATATTTAAACGAATTGTTTTTTTAACTTCTTAATTAAAAATGTTGGTGTTATGGTTAGAACTTCTTAAAGTGTGCATTAAATTAAATCTTGGAATTTTATTAGAGAAATCAAAAAATAGGCACACTAATTTAGGTGTAGATTTATTACATGCGAAGGTAAGTTCTTAAATAAAATCCTAATACCCACTATGATAGATATCAAAAAAAACCTTAAACCTGTCTTACTAAATCCACTGTATCATTCTATTAAAAAAATCGATAAATTCCTTTTACCCGGAACTTCCCTCTCTATGAATATTTCCTTTTATCAGGGAGAGTGAAGTGTGACTTAGTTTCTTTCCGCACATATTCATTTATTAAGACATATAAATATCCTGTCTTTTCAAACATTTTTATTGGGCGTCATTTTGTTCCTCCATATTGGATCCGTATCAATATTTTACCAGTTTCTAAGTACGTACGCCACACTTCATTTTTGGACAAAATTTAAAATACATTAAAATGAGTAATTTTCCACTGATTTTTTCAAAATCGCTATTTTGTTCCGTTCCATCATGTTGAATTAATACCATATTATTCCTATATTACATTTAATGCGAAAATTATGAAGTCAACTCAATAAGACATTTTTTAACAATTTAATTGGTACGCCATTTTGAATTCGTACCCCAATTTCACTAGTTTACCTCTATATCACACTTAATGCTTGGACAACATTTGGAAAGAATCTAATAATTAGTTTTTTTGGCTTATTTTTTAACAATTTAATTATGCAAGAATCCATACCAAAATATTACCAATTCATACCTATGTAGCAGTTGATTTTTGTGCCTCATTTGAGTTAACTTGAATAATTACTTTTCTAGTGATAATTTTTTCAAGAAAATTGAGATAACATGTTGTTGGGCATCTGAAAATGCTGATACTTGAAGCTATGTAAAATGTTAGAGAAGGATTTTATTCACGATTAGAAACATTTTACTTGATTGATATTTTGTTCCGCCATTTTGAATACCTAAATTTTACCGTTTATTACAGTTTATTTCTATATATCATTCTTAATTGTTGCACAAAATTTCAAATCAATCCAATAGTAATTTTTGAATATTTTATTTTGTTTCGCCCTCTTCGATTCATACGAATTTTTTACCAGATAATTTCTACGTAATACTTGATTTTTATGCAAAATTTTAGGTAATTACTACTTATAGTTTTTTAGTAATCATTTTTTAACATTTCACTAGGCCGCTATTTTGTTCCCCTATATTGGATTTTTACCAAAATGTAACCATTTCATCCCCTATGACACTTGATTTTTGACCAAAATTTGAAGTCAATCGGGTAAATAGTTTTTTAGCTATACCGGCGGCAGACCGACAGACCAACGGATTTAAGAAAACATGTTTTTTGGCATCTAGGGACCTTAAAACGTGAAGAGCGCTAAAATCCTGGGAGGGTGATTTTTTCACGATTACAGTACTTCCCTTTTACGAGGGAAGTAAAAAATCGGTTAATTGGCCTTTACCTTGAACTTCCCTCGTAACGACTTGCTCCACACTAACAACGGTACCGCAGTTTGTATATGCATGTAGATATTTAGTAATTACTTTAAGCAGAATATACAGGGTGAAAGGGAAATAACGGTGAATTTTTTAAAAGGTAAAAGTCAACACTCAACACTCAAGGGCTGCTCTGACGTTACACGCATTTAAAAATTTGCTGTTTTTTTAAACAAAGCAGCGTAATTATACTTTCAAAATTCTGCACAAAGGACCCTTTTGAATGCTAGTTAGAGTAGATCATTATATTAAGATTTAAATTTTTTTCTGTCTAATTATTCCAAACAACTCAAAGGATAATTATTATTGTATTATCTAGTATTTTTTAAATAAAAAAATTAATGTCTTTGAATAAACAAAAGTTAATAAAACACCTAGAATTTTTTAATTGTGTACTACTCATTAATGAAAAATACAATGGCAATGAAGAATTAGGTTTTATACAAAACAGGATGGCAAAAAGAAAAATCGGTATATTTCCTTTACCCGGTACTTCCCTCCTTATAAATATATTCTTTTATTAGCAATAGTGGAAAGTGACCCAGTTTAGTTCCGCACGCACATAGTCGTTTCGTAACATATATACATATACCGTCTTTCAAACCATATTGGATTCTTATCAATATTTTACCAGTTTCTACCGGTGTCACATTGGGTTTTAAGCAAAATTTAAAAGAAACTGAAGAAATAGTTTAACCCTGGTTTTTTTAAGACCGCCTTTTTTTCGTCATGTTAAATTCGCACCAGGTTATTCCCATATCACATATAATATTTGTGCACGATTTGAAGTCAATTGAATAAAAATATTTATTTCCGTTTATTTTTAAACAATTTATTTGGCCGTTACTTTGTTCCACCATTTGGAATTAGTACCACAATTTTACTAGTCCATCTCTATTTTATATTTAATGCTTGTTCATTTATTTAAAACATTTGATTTTTGTGGTTAATTCGTTTTTTAGTAATATTTTTTTAACGTTTCACCAAATTTCAGTGTTCGAGTAAGTAGGTACAAATATAAATTAAATGTAAAAAACGTATGAGGAAATGTCCTACTCGTAAGAACAAAATTTAATTTATCTTCCACCAGAAAATACGCGTGTTTCCTCGAACAGCCAGGCAAAGAGATACCATTATAAGCAGAAAATGTTGTTTGGCAATTCACAGGTCCTGCAACGATTATAATATGTTTTTTTAGTAATATTTATATGCCGTAAAAATATTTTTCATCGATAGAAACTGAAAGTGAAACAGGACTAAAACATTGTTAACGCATCTCAGAGTAAGAAATGGTTCGTTGCAGATGAAGCCTGGTCGTAAAGAGAAAGACAACATTGAAAACCTGCGGATTAGTACATACAGCTCGTGCATAGAATTGTGGAGATCTTGTAGCCAGAAGAAATAGTAACAAATATGATTTACTGATGAAAAAATATTTATTTTACGACAGTAGCTAGGGAACATTTTAATTCCCAGGTAATATTTTTTTGCATCTGCAAATTAAAGAAATTGCTAATAAATATATGTTTTAACAGGATGGTACGGCTGCGTATACATCAATGAGCACAAACAATTATTGACGTGACAATTGCGCTGATTGTATTGAACCTCACAACTGGTCAACTAAAAGCCCAGACCTAAACCCAATCGACTATATTATTTTGCTTTTGTCAGAAAATATGGTTAATTTAAATACCACTTTTACTATGGTCAAAGAGCACAAGGTCAGGATCACAGAATGTTGGGAAAAGTTTTCCCATAACACTATTATATTCGTGCATATAAGAATGACGTAGGAGACCAAACTTGGTAAATAATAAAAGAAGTTATATTCATAAGATTTTTCGTAAATTTGTTAATTTAATAAATGGTTTAATTTTTATATCTGAATCGGCTAATATTATTTAGGCAAACGTTGAGTGGCAAAAAATAAAACTACCTAATTTGACGAGAATGTCAAAAACTGAGGAGTAATCGAGTTGTCTGCCAACGGTCATTTAATATTTAGGGTTCGAAATATATCATGAGAAAATTGTCTCGGAAGGTAGGGGCAAATATAGCTATATACTGAGGTTTTGGAGACAGTTTAACAGTCTTGCCCAAAGAGTTTGAAATATACGAGGATTCAAAAAATATAAAATATACATTTCAAAAAATAGAATTTATTAAACGCAGAGTATAACAATTTTAAAATTAACACAAATGTGTATAATTTTTATTGTTTGACGCTAGTACAACTGACAACGTAATTAATAAAACATAAAAACATACTTGAAGCTATTTTTTTATTAATTTTAAATTTATATGACACTATTTTTACAAATTGAAACATACATACATACTTCTTCCTCTGTAACTTTCTTCTACTATAAATATTTTTTGCAAGCTACAAATTCTCTTTCAATATATGAGTCTATATCAAAATTTAATAAAACATCTATAAATGTAATAATATTTGGATGAGGTGAGTAAAAATAAAATATTTAATTATGTTTGAAAAGATCCACATGCGTTTGTGGTTCTTTAAATCGAAGACGAGTTTACTGCCCAAAAATGTGGCGGAAATAATAAATCGTCATCAATGTACATAGAAACTAGGTAGTCTGCAAATTTTGTCAGAGCATTTGACGTTGGTTGAATAGAGGCCAATTGAACTTCAAAACAATTACCGTAAAATCGGGTGACTTTGACTTACTTTCAAAATTCAAATTGATTTATAAATTTTAAAAAACCATCAAATAACTCGTATTTTAAACCGTTATTTCAGTTATGAGCTAGTCTTTTACTATACCTATGCAAAATAATACATATTTCCATAGAAAAAAAATTGTGTGTACAAAGTCACCCGCACACCGCGGGTGACTTTGTCTTACACCTTATTTCTCATATTTTTACTTGCAAAATTGCTAATAGGTCAAAGTAACTTGTCAGATTTATTCAGAAAAACACATTTTTATCGTAAAAAATATTTATTGTCATTTTCACATTTAAAAAATAGTACAAATACACAAAAAATAACAAAACATTTATTTTAGCCTAATAAATAAAGAACACTGTTAGTTAGAAGTGATAAATTAACTTACAAATACTTAGAGGTTTGCTACAAGGTTTTAAATAAGTATTGATTGTCACTTAGTTTAATCGGGTCCCCGATTGGATCAATGTCAACTAAGTGGTATGAATCTCGGTGAACTTTTTCAGGCCATTTCCATGAATTTGATCACCTTTGATCATTGCTAATACGAAACCAAAGCCATCAAATTTTGCTGGGAAACATTCTACACCACCTGAAACAATAACATAATCACCAACACAAAGAAATTCTTCGGGATCGGACTCATCCATATAAGAAATGCTAGAATCGGAATTAGAACTGTCTGAGAGGTCAGAATGTTTGCTTTTAATGGCTCTTGTTTTCTTGGTGTTTTCCTTGTGTAATCCACTGCCACTAGCGACAATATCCTTTTTATCCACCATTTTATTTTCTTCGCTGTTTTTTTTTTGCTCAAACTTTTATGGCTCTTTTGATTTAGTTCTAAGTTTAAATTTTTGCACTGATCTTCTCTCTCTAAATATTTAATTTCACTGTCATCATTTACTTTTAGCTTTTCTTTATTATTTGTAATTTCAGCTTCTTTAGTCTGTAGGACGTCCTGCTTTTTATGGTGAATTTTCCTTGTTTTCTTTTTGTATTCAGTGTCATTAAATTTAATTTGATTTTGATGTTCAATTGCCTTTTTTATACGTGTTTTGTCTGTGTTACTACTTGATTTTTTCGTTGTGGTTTTTTGTGCCTTTTGAAGGTTTTCAGTACTTACGCTTTTTCCTGCAGCCACTTCAATTTTTTTTCTGCGTTTTACGGTTGGTTCGGTGGATCTCACTCATCTTTTTTCTGCTAGAAAATTTAGCACAGCATCACTCACTTTTGCAGCTACATTAGCAGGATTCTCAAAATGGGTTGTGTAATTGGGTATTTTTTGTAGGGCCTGCTCTTTATCGAATGGGACAATTCCACATTTTGTATGTCGATTGCCTCTACTAATTTTTCCAGAAGTGTGGGAAATATACTTTTGGATATCAAGCTGCTCTTAATATTTTGTGTTTTATAGTCTGCTAAAATTTTTCTCCAAGCCACTTTCATAGGGTGAAAGTAGGCCACGTCGAGTGGTTGAGTCAAATGTGTAGAATTGGAGGGTAGACACAGAAATGTAATATTTGCAGCTTTATATATCTGCACCACTTTCAACGAAATATGTGAGGACAAGTTGTCGTCACATATTGCTCTCAGGATATTTAGTTCCTCGTTTTATCAATTTTTTTTTCTTTCCTGGGTCATCGCTTAAGTTTGTTTCGTCATAATTCCAAATACAATTTGGCAGAAGGTTTTCAATTTCTTTTTTTAGATGATCGAAATAGGTTGTTATGGTCTCTTCATTTACTTCAGCTCTCGAGCGTTTTGTTACTCGCAAACCAATGAGTCGACGTTGGATTTCGTTCAGGAAACAACTTCATCCAGTCCTGTCCTGCAAGTTTTCCGAAAATTGCTTTATAGTTCGATCCTCACGGTCTAAATAACTTTTTACTAAACTTCTTAGGTCTGTTTGATCAAGTGGAAATCCACACAAAGACAGGGTGCAAATATGAGTGGTGAAAGCCTCCTCTTCCTCTTTTGTAAATATAGGTTGTCTTCTATGTGATTTTCTGTGCCTGTTTTTCAGCTTATTCTTGATAGTTCCAACTGGCACCGCATATTGTTCAACAGATTTTCTTTGTGACAATTCGCCCTTTCTTACTGCTTCTACGGCTCGGGCCAAGGTTTCTGGTGTATAATTAAGGTAGTTTCTACCGCCAAGCACGCGTTTGTATCTTGGAGGCATGATTTATCTGCAAAATAAAATTTAATGTTAAAACAAACACACTTTGACCTATCCTGATCAAATATACCCTTGCTTCAACAATAAAATAGGCTAGGTAATGTTTGCAATAATTAAATTCCAGTAAAACATCAACAAACTTACCTCTATTGTTACTAAACTCCTATGAAAACTCGTTTTTAAAGTGAGAAAAAGTCACCCGACATTAAATGCAAACAGCACCACATGTGAATATTGACTGTAATTTGTCACTAACTTAATACTAATGCTTTATGTGTGCCACGTGGTGCAAACAACCTTATTAAGAAACAAATGTTCGAATATGCAACTAAAAATACGTTGGTTGTATTGCTGGTTGCAGACAAATTTTATCATCTGTGAATTTAGTCGCATGGCAAGCTTGTATAATAATTTTCACTAAACAAACGCTAAAGCAGATATAGTCAACAATTCGATATTCGTTTCTCAGGCAAACATAACAGTATTACTAATTTTGTAATTTCTTATTAGAAAAACTTTATTTTTATTAGGTTTTATTTGCCGTTCTTCTAAATATGAATTAACTTCTCCAATGTTTTCTGGTCATAGTGGCATCAGTGATCGTCGAACATTGTATTGTATGACTTTAAGAAGGCTCAAATATTAGTAAACATTGAAGAAGGATGTTCATTTCTTGATTTAGTACTAGTGATGCTGCGAGACGACTTTGGCTAATCTCGTTTCGTCTAATCTCGAAATTTTGATCGAGACGAGACAAGACAAGACACTTGTCGTCTCGAAAAATCGCGTCTCGACTTTAAGTATATTAATCTATCCGGTCAATAAAGATGATGATTATTATATTTACAATGTATCAGTGAACCGCACGATTCCAAATTGATACTCTATCGCACATACCTAGATGTTAATACCTTGAAAATGCCTTCTAACCTTTTGTTTGATAAATTTAACTGGCCGCAAATATGAAATTTATAAAATAATCCTAATTTTTTATAAGCACATTCTAACAATACTGACTGTAGACTTTATGTTTGTGTTATTATTAAAAAAATGCTAATTTACAAAATGTCGGCTTTGATAAAACACTATTTTAACATTTATTTTTGCTACAAGTTTAAACTGTTCCGGCGCTACCTGTTCTAATACTGTGATGTCTTCTATACAATTATTAACTGCATTTTTATGCTAAATAATAATTTCAATATTAGAAACAATTTTTATAAATTGACTCTGATTTTTCTCCCGGGGTATAGGTATTCTTAACCGAAATAGGCTGAAACCAAAGGGTAAGATATGGAACGATACCACAAATATAATTTATCTATTTTTGTGTTGATGCCTTTAATTGCGTGACACATGCAATAAAGCAATAAATGACCTTTTTGCAGCGAAGACCATAAACGATTATTACTTGATTTTTCTTACATTTTGTTAGGTTGTTAAAAGAATGCATAGTTAGTCGAATATAGATTTTTATTTTTAAAAGGTTCTTCATTTAAATTATGATTGTCCTCCTCCCTAAGTTGTTTGAAAAATGAAGCAAAAATAAATTATTTTTTCTACAACTGATATATAAGGTGTACAAGATTTCATTCATTTCCATGCATAAAATACCTTGTATGAAGTATGAGAAAACTAAAATCATTAAATAAAATGTTATAAGTGGGTCACAATGAACTAAAAATGCTATTTAGTTCATTGGCGAGTCATTATTTACGGTTTGTCGCTACTAAAAGGTAGGCTTTGGATTTGTATCTAGGTGTTTTTGCGTTCCTTTTGTGATTTTTCAAAAGTATTTTTATTATTCTAAATGAGTAAGTACCTACGTTTCTTAAAATTATTTGAGATACATGTTTCTAAATTTTTAATAGAAAATTTTATATAGCACAAAAGGGTTATGGTAATTTCTAAATGGAACTCAATTTTTAAGGGTCTACTACTTTCTGCCTCAATAGAAGAAATTTAAAAATAAATAATTTAGAGATTTAACAAAATAATATTAGATTAATAAATATACAGAACATGTATCAAAAAGAGGCTGCAATAAATTATAAATATTTGGAAGTATATTATTTGACTGTTGAATTTCACTAGCTCTAAATTTAAGAATAATACAGACATCAATAATATTCAAGCAATTCTATTTATATACTTGTTTTTGTTCTTTATGTTTTTTTTTAGACATCCCCCGTACGCTTCTACATCATGTAATTAAAAAATTGGTAGTATTATGCTTACTATCATTATTATCAAAATTGACAACCAATTTTTCAACATATATTGGGTTCCAAGCCCATCTCAGATGCATGCATCAAAAGGAGTGAGCTGGTTTCTGTTGTGTTGTTCTGTAAGAATTTTCTCACTATATGGCAAGTACTGAGCAGGACTGCCTTCTGGATGTCTAGGAAGGTGTTAGTATGCAGTCCTATGATTCTCAGGGTATGTTCTAGTGTTTTGGGAACTAGTCCAGTTAATGATAAGATGATCGGTATCACATAAACTTTATTCAATCGCCACATCTGCTTATCTCGGTGGCCAGTTACGTATATTTAGCCTTTTTCTCTTGATATTTATCCAACACGTTATTGTTGTGCACAAAGACATCTACCAAATAAGCTTTTTTTGTTTCCTTATTTTACAGTACCAAATCAGGCCGATTACTCGTCACCCGTCTGTCGGTGATAATTATCCGGTGGTATAGTTTGAAGGCATTATAGGGCACAAAAGTGTTCAGGAGCCCGTATGTATTAGCAAGTTTCTGGTGTATGATGGTACATGATATAAATGATCTTTCCTTTTTTGGATTGAAAGGTGATATCGGGTCTGTTTGCGGGGATTGTTTTATTTGTGCGGATGTCAATGTCCCAGTAGAACTTGTGGTCTTCGTTTTCAAGTATGGATGTTGGTGTATAATGGTAATAAGGGTCTGTGTTCTCCATTAGTTTGTATGTTGTGGGTAATGCTTGATGAACGACCTTCGCTGCTGAGTTGTGTCTCGCGGTGTATTTAGTTCCGGCCATTATTCTACATCCGCTCGTTATGTGATCGATCGTTTCTATCTGGTGATATCTCCTGCACCTGTCGTCTTCAATGGTTGTGTCCTTGAAGATGTGCTTTTGATAGTTTCTGGTTGTTATAACTTTGTCCTGGATGGCAAGCAGGAAGCCTTCTCTTTCAGGGAACAGCTGCCCTTCTTGTAACCGCGTATATAAAAGCTTTATAGGTATGTGGTCTTGCTTTATGTAGTATCTGTGTCTTCCGTGGAGTGCCAGGTGTTCATATTTTCTAGTCGTGTTTAGATGTGACTGTGTGCGTCTGCTGCGTGGCTCGTTTGACACAGGTCTTCTCTATTGCCTTGTGGAGGTTAGTTTGTTTGTTGTGGAAGAATTTTCTGAGTTCGTAAATTTGGTTTTTATTTAACGATTGTATATCCATAATTCCCCTCCCTCCTTCTTTTCTCTCGGTGGTGAGTCTTTCCTTGCATGCATTGGGATGTAACTTCCTGCGTTGATTGAATTCAGAGCGTATGAGAATTTGAATGTCTTCTATGTATGTGTGCAACCATTTAATGATACCAAACGAATACGTAAGAATAGGTATGGCGAAGGTGTTAACAGTTTTCGATAGATTTCTGGAGTTCAGTTTTGTTTTTAATAGTTTTGTGAGTCTGGTTTTAAATTCCGTCTTTATTATTATTATTATTATTATTATTATTATTATTATTACTATTATTATTATTATTATTATTATAATTACTAAAATATGTGAAGGCACCGAAAACCGAAATCTAAATTTAAAATCATAAAATTAATTAAAAGATATTAATATAAAATATAAGAAAGACATTTCCTTTTCTAAAAAACACTCATATATTAGAAACAATCTAAAATTTCTTCAATTTTTCCAATGCAAGGTTTTAGTAAAACAAATCCGAAGAATTTTATTGATGTAGTATTATTCTTTGACCGATATAGAAAGACTCTCTTTTACTAAATTCCAGACGAGACGAGTTAAGTCGAAACGAGACGAGACGACAGTACACATTTTGTCTCGTTTCGCGACATTATTATTTAGTACAGCAATTATAGTAAAATTAATAGCATTATCCTTAAAATTAAAAGAAAGTTTTGTTCAGGTCCACTGAACAGGATGGTGCGCTCCATATTCGTTAAAGTAATTATTTAGTTTTTACACCATTGCTAATTTTGATGATTTTTGCATATAGATGAATTTTGGCGTCTTGATCACAAATGCGAAGTCAAATCAAAATCGTTTTGAGTAATGTATCCTCAAAGTTATTAAACATCCCAAACACAATTTACATTTTTCTTTCTACTTTTTAATGAAAATTCGCTCGTTCTGTATGAAACTACCATAAACAATTATAAAAAGGCGTAATATAAACTGCCTTTTTGTTTTGCTTGCCTTTTTTATCTAAAAATTGGAGAATATTAACAAACAACATACTTCATATTTTGACATCATTACTTTTCCTTTATATTAGCATCTTGATATCGTGGACAACCATCGAGATACAAGTTTAAAGAGAAACATTTTTTACTTACTGTACTTCGCTGTTGTTCGCCTTTAACGATGATGCCTACGGCGCCTAACCTGGAGCTAAACCGGTACCAATCCACCTAGTGCCTTTCACTACC
Source organism: Kuschelorhynchus macadamiae (assembly GCA_030620095.1). Taxonomy (NCBI): domain Eukaryota; kingdom Metazoa; phylum Arthropoda; class Insecta; order Coleoptera; family Curculionidae; genus Kuschelorhynchus; species Kuschelorhynchus macadamiae. Next base: position 1,558,745 of record JAUTXW010001351.1, read on the forward strand.
AATTTACTTCAGTGCCTCCTTGCTCCTGCTGGCACCGATCCACCTTATGCATGTAACAAAATATTTGTAATTAATTTGCGTTACAGTGTCTAGTTAGCTATTGTGATGTGTTACAATTAATATATTTTTTCTTTAAAGTTGTAGCTTGATGGTTTGTCATGATGTCAATATGGAAACATGAAGGAAAAGTTACTTGTCCAATACGTATGAAGCATAGTCGTTTTTGAGTGTTCCCAATGTCTTTTTAGATAAATTAAGGCAAGAAAATCAAGGAGAGAGTTTTATTACGTTTTTTATTTTTGTAGAAACATACAGAACTAGTCAATTTTTATAAAAAAGGAGAAAGAAAGGGGAGAAATTGGAGTTAGAATGTCTTTGAATTTTGAGAATGAATAACTCAAAAACCAAACGTGACCAAAAGATTTTGACTTGGGTTTCGAGAGCAGGACTCCAAAACTCACCTATTTACAAAAAATTATCAAAATCGGCAGTGGTGTAAAAAAGTAAATAATTGCCCGCAATTTTCTAGATCTCAGCCTACAATAAGTAAATGAGTAAGAAAATCAGAACAGACAACCGTATAGCTGCTAAAAAAAATGCTGCGTTTTTCTCTATTTGTGGTAGGTATTTCGATCAACAAGTAGTGGTCAAATTTGTGGGTATCGACCTAACAACTGGATTTATGAGGTGAGCGTATGGGGTTGAGTAAGTGTTCATGAAACTAGTGCATGTGGACCACTTAATGGACGATTTAGTGCTGAACATTATAATAATAATTATATACATATTGTACCTCCATTGGTTGAGCAAAACTTTCCCAACAACGAGTATCTCGATGAACAGGATTATTGTCCAATGTTCAGTCCACCCGGCACATTCTGTAAATCAATGGTTTCGAAATAATAATGTGGAATTTGAACTTTAGTTGTAAAAAATATATAAGCGAAATTTTGAGAAGAGCTTGATTCTAACGTAAGTAACTATAAATATAATTTATGATTTTGCTTGTGTTATTAAATCAAATATTAGTTCTTTTAAGTTGTCTGTTTCCTTGTTATGTTTTAATTTTGCTTACCTCGGTCCCAAATAATGTTTAGATTTTTCTTATATTATAATAAAGTATTTGTTCCTTTCTAAATGATTTTGTTAGATATTATCTTAATTTTGTTTATAACACAAAATAAAAATATAACAATTTCACTTGAAAAAGGAATGACTTAACCAGAACTAAATCATCGTTTTTGATTAAGTGTAATCGTAAGAACAGAAATAATATTTGATAGGTATGTATTTTACTTCCTTTCTTTTTCTTTAAACAACCTCTATAGTTTTTTGCTATATTTTTGATATTTAAGATGTAACATTTAACGTTTAATAAGCTCAAATGATGCCTTAACAAAAACCAGTTTAAAGCAAATTCGACAATCCACAAAAAAACTTCGATTAAATACACGGAAAGATACCTAAATAATGAACCATTTAAATTAAAAATTTTAGTAGTCTCAAAAAATACGGAATATTTATAGACAGGTCATTTAAATAAATTAAAATAAAAATTAAATCAATTGACAATATGAACAACCAATGAAGTTACGAACAAAATAAATCATATTATATTAAACAGTTCATTGGTTAACATAATTTTATTACAAAACAAATAAGTTTAAAAAAAAACATTTAAATCATGTTACATATTCTATCTTACAATCAATAAAATTGTAGAAAGCATTTCTGTCTATTATGAGTGAGCAGTATTCGGTCAAGCTGTATAAAGGATTTTCACGCAAAATTGCCTTTAACCTTGTTCTAAATAGTCTAAAATTTATATTTCTAAATTCTACAGGCAGAGCCTTCCAGAACTTTATTCCCTCATTCTTATTTCTAAGTAATCTACTTTAAGGCAGTATAACATTATTTTTCTTTCTAGTATTATATGAATGCATGTTAGCCGCCACGACATACTCAGATATATCCATCTTAACAAAAATCAGACGATTGTGAGTTATTAAACGATCCCTTATCATAATTTTCAGTTCCTTAAACATAGGTCTACAAGAAATATCAGATTTAGCATTCGATCATTATTTACTTAATTGCGTGTTTCTGTACTATGAAAACCTTGTTAAGATGTGTATTAGCGACTCTACTCCAAGCCAACAGCCTATAACGCATTACAGATTTAAACATAGTATGTTGCAACAGCTGCCGTCTGACTAATTGTGTTTTTGATTTTCCTTATAGAATAAACGGTTTGACTTAGTCTGCTACAAATAGCTCAGCCCTACCATTTAAAAACACCCTATTAAACAGTCAATACTACCAAAGTTTTAGGTGTCATATTTGACTTTAAACTAGTTTTCGACTTGCAAGTCGAATCGGTCGCTAGTTCTGCCGCAAAAATGTTAAGCTACGTCATACGAAAATGTAGACTCTTCAATAACGTTAAATCCATCATGTGTGTGTTTAACTCCTTTGTGTTGAGCAAATTGTGCTTTGATAGCATTATTTGGAGTCCACAGCAAATTACCTTCAGTAACAGGTTGGAGAATATTCAAAATAGTTTTATAAAATATTTGTCTAATAAACAAAAATTTGTTATACCCAATAACGATATTTCTCTGGCACGTAATCACTTTCACTTGATCTCACTAGAGAGTAGGCAGAAGAATTTTGATGTACTTTTTTTAGTTAAAATTATGAACAATTTTATAGATTGTTCCAATATTCTGGAACAAATTAATATTAATGTCCCCCAAAGGTCCCTAAGGACAATTCACTTGCCTTTTAGGCTCACATACTCAGCTCAGAACTCGCCTCTCTGTCGAATAGTAAGACATAGTAATGTGCATTGTGTTAACATTGACTTTTTCTTTTATGACTCTTAGAATGGTGAAAAATATTTTAAAAACAATGTAAGATCTGCGCATCTAACTTTTGTAATATTGTGAGAATAACTTTTGGTTTCTTCACGGAAATTGTAGCTGGTGTATAATTCTTAACTTTCATGTTGTTTTCTAATTGTAATTTTTTCATCGTAAATAGGTCATTACCTTATAATTAGTATAAGAATTCTAAACTTTTAATGATATTTTTTTTATAGTAATATGTGGATACTCCAGTAGATGCAGTATGTATCTGGCCCTTTTGTCCAAAAGTAAATAAATAAATAAATAAATAAACAAGTTATTTATGTGATCAATCCATAACATGTTACAGTCAATAATAGCACCAAGACATTTTATAGTTGATTCTTTATTTTGCTTAATACATTTTGTATGAAACACCAGAGAACTTGTTTTATTTACATCCTCCACTCTGCCCACATTAGCACCCAAAGTTGCGTCATCTGCATACACGATGTTGGTTAGGTTTTTATCAATAAAAGCCTGGGGTAAATCATTAATGTTAATTAGAAAGAGGGGCGGGACCAGCCCATGACTGTAGGATCAGTTCCTCTCCAACCACCTCAAACCCCGAAATTACTCTTCTTTTATTGGTACCCTAAACGAGATGTTACTGTTTGGTTTACAAAGATGATGTCCACCAAATGATGTCATTGAATGTCACTTAAGTCAGTCATATTTAGTGTGTTTTTTTTTAGTGTTTAGAGGTTTTGGGGACAAATAAGTACTATTTACGGTCTAATTATGAACAAAACAGTTTACGGTTTGTGGGCAGAATCGAAAAACCGGAGCTTGTTTATCTTTTCGCAGGTAAAAACCCTTCCATTGTCAGTACATAGCGGTTAAAAATCTAATTCTTATATTTAGAACAGAAATGTGGGTTTTTAATTGAGATAATTTATCTTTTGACCATTACTTTACTAATTCGGCTTGTAGAACTCTCGACAAACGTAGTATTAGATGTTAGTTGATTATAAAAGTGGTGTAATTCGTTCAAAAATACATTTCGGCTTATTCACACAACTAAACAGATTATTTCGTGTTGTACAATTTTTAGTTTTAGAATAACATTGCATTTAATATACATATATAGTTTTAATCAAAAAGAACATCTTTCCAAAATATAAAAACTTTTATGTCATAATCAGCTCAAGTCAATGGTATCAAATTATTGTATTTTCTTCAGATGCATACGTTTGCAAACTTTCAAATCGATACGAGAAAATTAATATTTCTCCATACAGTCTTTGCCATCCGAGTTCACCCCCCTTGGAAGATGAATTTACAAAAATAATGAAATTGGTCTTTTTTAAGACTAAAAAAATGTTTTTATCTTATAAACTTTACCACCCCTTTACGGATAGCATTTTGTAAAATCCCTCCTTAGTACTCATTTAGGGTACTCGAGGAATTAAATTTTTTTTTCGGCAAATTGGTATGTACAAATTCATTTTATAAATACGTCCTGGGTACTAGCAAAGACTGATTACAGTCCGAATGAACCGTTTACATGCAACAAGATTTGCAGGCGAAAAATCTTTCTATAGATTCAAAGTCAACTATTTAAAAGCTTGTTCATAAAATGTTTCAACTGATCAACTATAGATAAATAAACGGGAGGACCATAATATGTTTATCATAGTCAAATAACTTATATAGAACTACTTAGTAACAAATGTGGTTCTAAGCATAGTAGCAGTAGAGTTTTATTTTTATAGAAGTGAAAAAAAGTGAACAGAAATATAAAATAAAGTGATGCATATCAAAATCAAGCAGTTTCCTTATGTACAAACAAGCTAAAAACAAGGACGGTAGGATTTGAAAAATAGAATTACTTTGTTTTTAATTTGATATCCGATCACGTGTTGTCTTTTGAGAGTTAATTTGCCTCCGTAATCAAGATAAAATGGCGAACACAAAATACTAACATTAAACAAGTAGAAGAACCAATTTTATATAGATTTTAACATTGGCTTTGAATAGTATGCATAATTCATGGCAGTACTACCGATTCAAACAATGGTACTCCATACAATATACTATTTTGCATTCGCCATTTTGTCTATAAAAAATATATAGATGTTGCAACGAGACTGTAAATGCATTCGTATTGCAGTTGAAATTGTTTTGTGACTAAACAAGCTTTAGCGATATATTCAACCGAAATATGTCAATAGGTACTTACTTCTTTACTTACTTACTTTCTTAATAGCCATGTTTTTCGCATGTATGTTTACTTCCCTCGTAAAACGGAAGTATTGAAATCGTGAAAAAATCACCCTGTGAGATTTTTTTAGATCTTTACGTTTCAGGGTCCCAAGATGCCAAAAAACATTTTTCTCAATTCCGTCTGTCTGTCTGTCGGTCTGTCTATTCGCGGCATAGCTAAAAAACTGCTCATCCATGCTTTAAAATTTCTCGTGTTCATATTTCGAACTTAAACCTCAAACGCCACTCTGTAGATGACTCATAAATGTCGGAATCCGATTATTTTTTAATTTTTTCCAAAATAAGCCGTATAAATAAATTAACACGTTCAATATTTAAGGTTATACCATATTTATGTACAAATATTACATAATATCTATCAAATACTATGCAAATAGGTAGTTTCACTTTTAACGGAAAAATTCAAATATTTCAGAAAACGCTTAACAGTGACGCAACATTGTCGTATCCCCTCCATCCCAAGCAAATAACTATTTTATATTCCTTTGATAGAAAATTCAAAATATTGCACATGGCATGTATTTCTTGCCTCGTTGATATATCTATCTTTGTTGCGAAATTAAATAAAACGAGAGAGTGCTGTTAAAGAATACCTCTTTTACACACTATAATACTTATGAACTCCCCTGTTGACTGTTTTTTTATCAGCTAGCCGAAGTAATAACTGCATGGCCTTTCGACATTCGGCACATTTCGGTGTTTGCCGATAAAAACAAGTTTTTTAATATCTAAATACCGGGAATATTGGTTTCCTTATATTTTTATGAACATGATTTTATGATAGCTTGAGTCTCGGGTTGAAAATTTCTTGTTTGTTTATTATAGGTGATGACTAATACTTGTGTTTTTAAAACGTCGACGTTTAGTTTAGAACTTCTCACTCTTGTGACTGTGTCTAAGCTTTCTAGATATTTGTTTATGAATTCCTGTGTTACCTGTGTAATTAGGATATGTGTAATGAGTGCTAAAGGGCGTAAAAATACGAGAGCAGCAAGACCTCGGAGCCGAACTGCAAAAAATTTTGCAATGAGAATCCTGGGAAAATGCAAAATAAGGTAAGTTCAAATAAAATAACTATAGGTGCTCGATTTTGAGACCCTTCATGAATTTGAAGAATTAGAAATGGACAATTGTAAAATATTGATCACTTTGATTTTCAAAGAAATTACCTACGCTAGTTACATACATATTACTGATTACAGTAGATACATATTAAAAATGTTAACATATTTTTTACGTTTGGGACTACTTATATATACTTTTATCTGTATGTCCATGCTATTGTAATTTTTTAGAAGGTACAAGGTGGATGTATTTCTGAAGTACACATCTTTTGTTTGAAAGTTAAAATAGCCCAACTTTGAAGGAGGAAGACTATTTTTTTTTCAAACAATGATGAAAATAAATAAAACTAATAAATGTGTTTTTTATAGGTACCTAGGCAACACGATTCTTTTAGAATTTTCTGGATCATTTTTATTTCATATTGATATTCTTATACATGAGGTGAATTCTCTGTGAAATTCACATAAATACCTATGGTTTTATATTTGTAAAATGTAAATATGTTTTGTTGGAATAATTTTTATATTTTAACTTTTAACAGAGATAGTGTACCTTCAGGGGTATAGTAATTCGGTAGGTATAAAAACTTATTTCCAGTTATAGTGGTAGAAATTAGAAGCTTATAAAATTAGACACTTTTTATGCAACCCTAATACTTTCGTAGTACTTTCACCGGATCCATGACAATCTGTGCAAAAATAAAGCTTTTAGTTATCAGTATTATATTGATCATTTTTATGTGACTTCCAATTAGAAAGTTTTGCTGTTGCAGACAGTAGCAGGCTTTAATAGCGTATACCCCCACAGTTATCATATTACAAAGAGAAAATTATTGGGAAGCAACTGTTTATCGGTACCTAATTTACTAAGGCATTGCTTTCTAGTGAGAAAATAATTCTTACGCATGGCTATGCATATGTAGCATATCAAATATCTTAGTCTTGGATCTACAAACAAATACAAATTGACTTTTATATATTCTCAATCTTGACCAAAAATGTACAGATTCCTGAATCACTGGAAAAGTAAGAAAAAATTGGGGATATTAGTTTTCAGTTCTCAAGTAATTTAGTGTACTAATGTATGTTACTGTATTTATGTATGTACAGTGTGATCAATGTATTTTGATAGCATTTTAAATATTAATAACTTTTTTACTTTTTACCTTATCAGAGTGAACAAAAAACCAATTGTAGGGTTACTTAAAACTTTTTTTCTGGTTACTAGAAAAACAAAAGACTATTAATTTTACAAGATATCATCATAAGTTGTATTGTTTAAATCGGACACACCTCGGCGCACACTCTATGCTAAATTTCCCTCAAATGAAACTCTTCTTGTAGATTATAAATATAATATCTGGTTTGATAACTTTATCTTCAACGACACTCGATCAATTTAAGAAAAACCATATGAGGCAGTGTGTTAGAGAGAGACGGACAACACTATTACATAGTGGAATGGATGAATAAAAAGGTATCAAACTAGATATAATTATAATCTGCAAGAAGAGACCCATTTGAGGGACATATAATAGTCAGGATGTCCCATTTGAAAAAATATAATTTATAGTAATATCTTGTAAAATTGACAGTCTTTTTTTTCGTTTTTTACAAGCTTGGTAATTTATGTAATTTTTTTAACGAGCATTTGTCTTCCCAAACTAATAATATAACAGACTTAATATTTGGACAGCACATATTTAAGATTTTCCCATAAAAGACAATGTTTTAGAGAGAGAGGGATAACCTAGATTTCCTCAAATTTTAAATACTTTTAATGTATGAGTGCATTACATCATTGGATTTTGGAATGCAAAGGTTTGTTACAAAACAAATTAAAAAATCCAGGTGTGTATTTAAAAGTTGATGATGGCCCCTCGTTTGCGAAACATCAGATTCAAAATATGACAGTACCATAAAATGTTAGACAAAAAAATGCTTTGGCAATATGTTTACAACTTTAAAAAAATTTTAGGATTAAAAAAGTTACTGCATAATTTTAAAAATGCAATATTTTTTCGTTTCTAAATATCTCAAGAACATAATGGCTAGAATTCGCCTGCGGGTGCTATTAGGCTTGTAACGAAATTGTCTAAAACTTTCCATATTTAACCATTTCTCTATCTCTTGCAATAAGCGAGATCGGTTTTGTGATGTTACATCCTCTCCAAATATGAAAGTACAAATTTTCAGAAGTCAAAATCTCAAAAACAAGTAAAGATACTACCTACATACAAATAGCTAGAATCTGGGACAAAATTCAAAACCCAAAAGAAATTGGTGTTTTATTTAAAAATATTTCTAAAATGTAGCAAAAATAAGTGAAGTAAATAAGCATCCAAATGTGTATTCCTCTTTTTTTTAACTGGCATGTTTTTTAATACAGAATGTTTCTAGTTCATAATTCCAGGTATTATTAGTATTAATCTGTATTGTCGTATTTTTTATCAACTTGAACGAAATTGTGCCATCCAGAACTGGTATTTTATTTGTTAAGGCATTGTGCAAGTCAACAAATATCACAGGAATAAATACATGTTTATTATTAAATCCATTTTTCAAAAAAAAAGTATACATGGTAAGAAATCTGGCCTACAACACAACTGCCTAAAAAATATATAGAATCACTAAGTTTTACACAAATTCAATGAATATTGAATAGTCATTTTAGACAGAAATACGAGCAGAAATGTTAAAATATGTAATATTATTTATTGCTTCTATTTAACACTATCACTATACAAGGTTCAGCTGCTAACATCGATGGTAATTTTCTTTAAATATAATACCTTTTTTTATTACATGCCTAGTTTTTTAAGGTCTTTCCGAAGGTCTTGCTTACAGCATTAGCTCTTAGTCTAAATAGAAGAAACAGTTTTTCTGATAAAAAAAAATCGATAAATTCACCTTTACCAACAAGTTTCTTCGTACAGAATTCTCTTACGAGACCACACGGACGACCATACAAAACTGAGGTAGGAGTGCATAATTCCTGGTCTAAGTAGAATTATTTAGATTTTACAGCCTTTCTAAATATCAAATTGTCATTTGTCAAATGTCAGTATCTCAAAAACAATTGAACTTAGCGCAATGTAATAAATAACTTAACATGTTTTAATATTTTTTCAGACATAATTATTCAAATTTGTGAAAGGCTTTAAAGACGCATGATTTAAGTGTGCGCTTGAAACTGCAAACAAGAAAAAATATCCTACAACTTGTATCACCGAGATATCAACTAATCAATTTATTGTTCCAAAAAATGTATAAGTCTTATTGATTTGATTACTTTTACTACTTTATAGATATTACTTACATATTTGTTTAAAGTTATTCTAAGTAAAATAAATATATTTTTATAATAAAATATATTTTTTGGAATCTTAGTCTTATTATTTCAATTTTTTCACTTCAAATGTATGTCTTAAAATCCACCTGACATTTTTTTCTTTAACTACCGTCTCTATTTTTGAAGCCTCACTTGGTTCCCTTAAAAACAAAAGTGTATGGCCCTGAGCATTACCATATAAGTGCCATAGGTATACCAGTCAGTTTACCATGTTGTTAAGATATAATAGCACGTTGGACATCCCAAAGATATTTATAAAGAAAAAAAAAATAGTTCCCTAATATTTCAGCTACTACTATAACAGTTTCAACTACATGTATGCATCTTTTATTGTAGGGATGAATTAACAAAGGCCATACATATTCAACCAGTTTTGCAAAGAAGCGTGGTAATGCTGTTGAGAGTTTAAAGTTCCAAGATGAGTCTCCAGCGAGGTCTCCAGGGATATCTTTGTGAGTATAAATTAAGAGATCTTTGATTAATTCTAACATACCATTTCAGTAAAATAATTGAAAGTCACATATTTGTAAAAGTATTCCTGATACAATGTGCCAAAATGAATTATGAAAAAATCTTTTAAAGGTTTCAAGTAGATACTAAAACCCTGACAAAATGGGATGTTACAATAAAAAAAAAAGATTATGCATGCACAAGTGGTGTTTGCCCGGACAAGTTTTGTAAGGGCAAACTATGCAAGGTGGCAAAATGTAAGGTGTTGGCTGTAGAGACATTATTCCATAATTTTGGGCACTTTGTTTTACAACCACATTTAAAAAGTAAAAATTTGTCTTGGTATAGTCCGTTAAAATATATGGGGTAGGGAAGAGGTTCACATGAAGAGAATTATAGTTTGATGATGTGAAAAAAAATTCTAGCAACATATAAGAAGAAGACTGACACTTATATAATTCACCACACCACTTTTTATTTGTTCTTGATTATTACTGGATTTACTAATATTATTAGTAAATCCAGTTTATAATAATGTAATAATGAATACAATGAATCAGTTAATCATAGCAAAAATACTTTGGAAATATATATATATATATATATATATATATATATATATATATATATATATATGTCCTATAATCTATGTTTTGTTTTGTCTTTGAGATACAGGCTAATCTTAGGGTCTTAATAAAAAGAAATAATTTTTTATGGATATTTTAAATATATTTCACGACGATTTTGGTCAAGCATTGCAAGTTTGATTGGATGACAAGGGGCTGAAAGTATTAGGATTACAATTATCCATTTCAGTGGCGTCTGAGGAAGGTCAACATAATTCATATTAAAGAAAAAGTAAAGTATGCCACTGGTTTATAAAAGTTTTTAATTTTGTTTAGGTCAAGAGATTAAAACTATAGTTTTTTGAAACTCGCCTTTTTTGTTCTCTCTCTTTACTCTATATTTAATAGATCTCAATAATATTAGGTTTTTCATTTTGTAACTTCCATCCAGTGTTAAGCTTGTTTTTGGTATGCATTGGAGTGACTCGCGCAAGGCAGAAATTAAAGAAAAAAAATTAAGTAAAATTATTAATTAATTAAGTGAAATAGTATTTAACACATTGATTGCATTAGCTCAAGTTGGTTTTTAAACAACGATGCCAGAATTATACTGCATTTCATATAGGATTTACTTCAGACGTTGCCTCCTTAAGAATAACATTGACCATCATTAATTTTAGGCTGAAGGGCAGCAATATATGTATTGATTTAGAAAAAATCATCTTCTTGTGTGACTATATTTTTGTATAGCCTGCATTTTCTGTAGGCTTGGTTCATTTTTACTTATACTGGTTGTAATAATAGTGGGAGGTACAACACAAAAGTCTATAGTTTTTACTATTTTTAGAAATATATTATATAGAGTATTAAGATTCTGGGGCAACTTAATATAGTAAGACAATTGAATGGCATTTATGTATTGAGTAGGCACATCTCTCTTTGCGAGTATGTTTTTGCATAGTGTTCATTTTCTCCTAGGCTTTGTTCATTTATATTTCTATATAATACTCTGGTGTATTACATGCTCCCTAATATTTTTAAATATATAAACATTTTTCTAGGCTACTTCAGAGGACATTATGTCTATAGAAAGAAATACAGTTGGGCAGTGAGATAATCCATTTTATAGAGAAATTAGAAAATACATATTAACAGCTTCAGTATTTGGCACATGTAAAAGGCGACATAACACTTCCTGCAATAACCTGGTCAGTTCCATTATAAATCTAAGGCATTTTAAAACCAGTTACACACTTTATGGAAAGCAAAAAGAGAGTGTTGCAAGGCAGAAATTTTCACAGTCAAGATCAAATGCAAAAATCAAGGAACCGGCCAATTTTATTCATGAAGAATTTAACCACTTAGCTGTTACACCTGATGGTAAAACATTTTTTATTATAACTATTAAATTCCCAAAATTGTAATTGTTTTCATTCTTTTCAGTTTATATAAATAATATTTAATTATTCTGGCTTTATTATTACATCGAGCCCATCTCGCTAATGAAGCTAGTTTTTGCGTCTTATATTCCTACTAATTAGCATTAAAGAAAATTTGTTCTATATCATTACTGTTAATAATAGGTCAAAAAATATATGTAAGGTATTTTGCCTATTACTAATATGTAGAAGTAAAATGCAACAAACCCTTCTTAAAAATTTGCCTTTTTTGCTTACTACCTAGTATTAAATTAAAACTTCCAAATCTTTTACAATTAAACATTAATTTATACCTATTTTACTTGGACCTCTTTTGTGTAGTACTGATAAAACATTTAATTTTGACACAGAATTTAATTTTTTTATTTTGTTAGGTATGTATTAAGGTTATTTGTAAAGAGTAAACACTATATTTTCACATAAACAAGGAAAAAAATAATTCTAGTTATTTTTTCTGTAGGTACAAAGAAAACTCCATATCACAAGAAAACTGTTTATTGCTACGAATTGTACAAGCCAATAGACCATGAAAATTTGAATCTCACCATCGATGAAGAAAGCAGAAAAGGAAAATATATTTTAATTTATAGATTTAGAAGTTTGTAATCGTTAGTAGAACAGTTTATGCTTTTGCAGTAAATCCCCATGACTAGTTAATGCATCTTATGAGTATGAGTAGGCGTGTTTGTTGTGAGCAGAATTTAGTAGTAAGATCTCTTTATGTACAGATATATTTGAATTATATTTAATGCAAAAAGTTTCTACTTTGAAATGGAGATAAAGGTGACCCCCATAGCTATCCCAATTTTGTTGCTGATAGTCATGTTATATTGAGAGTTTGTTGTTTTGTATACACTGTAAGTGGTTGAGTATTAATGCATTGTTTCACTACTACTTATTTGTGTTGTTTGCCAATTCATACCATGTGGTATGTGTAGCAAGCATTCTGGAGTGTACATTTCATAAGGACCATTTATCCGATGCTTGCATCAGCCATGTCTTTATATTAATAATTTGTTTGTACACCTATACTGATATGATTTTCAAGTTTATTTGTTACATTATAGTATATTATATATATATATATATATATATATATATATATATATAAACGAGGCAAAACGAACTTAAGGTAATATCTAGTGCCTTAAAGAAAAATGGCTACACAAATCGCACCATAGAGAAAGCTATTAATGAACAGGTTTCCCGAACAACGAACAACAAAAAATATGAACCGGGAAAGCAACGAGTAGTCTTACCATATGTAAAAGGCACAACAGGCAGAATCGGAAGACTTCTGAGGAAACACAACATACAAACAATACACAAACCACAGACAACAGAGTGTACAGTATTCCGTGCCAGGACTGTGAAAAGTTGTACGTAGGGCAAACTAACAGGCGAATATCAGCAAGAGTGGAAGAGCATAAACTCAGCATCAGAAATAAACAAACAACCTCAGCTTTATTCCTACATCATCAGGAAACCGGCCATAAAATAAATTTCTATGGGTGTAGGGAGATTGCCAATATAGAACATTATAAGACCAGAATAATCCGAGAATATAAATTAAATATAAAAGCCATAGAAATTGAAAAACAAGGTGATTTGAATAAAAGGGACGAATCATTAAAACTACCAACAGTATGGAAGACAATAATCGACAAATCTAAAATCGCAAAAACTCAAGCGCAATTAGCGCAACAACAACAGCACCATCCGGAAAACATAAATAACGACCAACGCCTGCGCAGATATAACCTTCGACCCCGAGTGGGGGTATAAAAGGAAGCGTCGCAGTCACCAACACTTCAGTCTCTATTCGGACGCGAGAAAGAAAGCTTCGAAAATGCCAAATGTGATTTTGTCGAAACGTCAGCAAAACTGTTCTTTTCAGAACGACAGTAGTGAACGGATATACACCCGGAATGAAAACACATTGTATTTTTCCATCCGTGAAGGAGTATATATATATATATATATATATATATATATATATATATATATATATATATATATATATATATATATGTATATAAATATTAACTATTAACTGGCTCTTTCTAAGAGTTTGGCTGTTTTTGTGTTGGGTTATGGAGGTTGTACCTTAAATCCATTCAGAAAAGGCTAAATGTTATCTCTACACTGCACTACACACAAGAAAGTCAAACTATTCTCAGAATTATATAATTTAATATGCCTACTATACATTTGTAGTGTATATGTTATTTATTTAAATGCTGTATGCAAAAAAAAAGATAATTACTGATTTGTAAGTTAAGAATATTTAGTTTAGTAATTTGAGGATACCAATAAAAAATATGTTCATTTCTACATTTAGTTATATATGTAATTCAAAAATAAAAACAAAATTATTTTATATTTTAAACAACTCGAGCACATAATTTGAATTATTGTTTTTTTTTCATCTAATCAATGTTTAAATATATTAATTAGACTACAAATATAGTTAGTTCGTTCTGTTAGCAACTAAGCAGCTACATTTTATATAAAATAAAAGATCTATTGGTTTCCGCAATAAATCATTATTGCTGTAGATAGATACTATTTTCCTAATCTTAAAAATGTATATGATGATATTGTAATATATAAATACCATTTATGTTAATGCTATTATTTCCTAATAAATTACTAACCCGCAAACAGAGTTTTTTATATTTTCTCATCCATCTTCAATATTTATAAAAGAAAAAACTTTATATTCAAACTTTTTCTCTTGCTATCTTTTAGACCTATCAGAAGATAGAAAAATTCCATCAGAAACTTGCAAAACAATTTTTTATTTTTGTAAAAGCAGAACAATTTTCATTTTACTGTTACTAAATATGTTTAGAATCTTGGGGATATTTTTTTAAATTTTGTATTTGAAGTTTATTTTTTTCTGACCTTTATAACAAATTGTAGAAGTTGGAATCAAAATAAAGAAAAAAACACTCTTCTACCCAGATATACCTGAAAACATTTCATGACTAATAAATTTCAGTGCTTAAATTATGCTAAAATAATTTGTCATAGTTCATAAAAAGCTGTTTGTAATTTTGCAAAAAAAAAGAGTAGAAACAACGTGCTTATTCATGTTTTGTGCTATGGCAGAATTATAGCACATTTAGGTACTTACTTTACTTTTAAATTCTATACAACTGTTCCTATTTTCTTAACAGTTTGAGGAAGAAGGGTTTTCGCCCGCTCAAGGCATGTTTTGTTTTTATACAATGGACTATTTTGCATACCCGATATAAAAATGATAAACTACATTTGAGGACGTTTAAAGGCATGCAGGAAATTTTATAAACTTGTTTATTTTGAAATTAAATGTCCAGTTAGGTATACTTTACTAAACACCTATATGAATCATCAATTCGTTTTCTTTGCGTAGGCTCAAATAAATCTATATATTTCCGTTTTTTACAATAGAACAATTTTGAGATAAGAAATCCTTTCCAAAATTTAGTATTTGGCATAATTTTTTGCCACTAAGAATAGTTTGATTGATTTTTTTTATGTTACATGAAAAAAAAACAACCAATAACGGTGTTAATTCTTATTAACTAAAGAAAAAGACAAAAATTAAAATTTGTTACACGAACCCACCGTAACAAACTAATACATTCCTCTTCCTTAATATCCCACATAGTTCAAGGAGAGACCGATTTTCTCCCTTAAAATACAAATATTGTTTAAAAAATTATGTTTTTCCATTTGCCCAAATCTACTGATTACTTAGTTTTTCCAACATGATATGTATTAAAATATTCTAAATGTTATTTAAAAGAAAAACCATAGACATAGAGATAAAAAATAAACGAAAGACCATGCGAGAGATAAATGTTCATTTATCTGACGTCATTGACAACACGCGATCGGAATTCCATTTTCTTTGACGTCATTGCGCTCTCCCTTCCATTAGAAAATATTGAAAAATTTGGGCCGACCTCTTGCGGTAGGGGTTCAAACTTTACCTGCTACCAACTGCAATTGCCAGCCTAACGTATTCTCCGAAAAATGTTCCAAGATTTTAGTAATTATCTTTGGTGATAGTTTGGAAAAAAACTACTATGTTTTTCGGATCAATTTTTTTTTCAGAAATGTACCTATATGTATGCTCTCCAATTTGAGTATTTTGGAATTTGACGAAATTACTTCTGAGCATAGAAAAGCTCAAGGTTAGTACCGCTATTGTTTTCGAAAAATTACTAGATATATAAACAGATTTTTTTTTACTTTTAAAGGCTAAAATGAAAAATTCAACATACTAAATTTAATTTAGAAGTGTTTTAGAAGATATGTGTTAAACTCTGATCGTCAAATTCCTTTTTATAACTTCGCAGACTATCACAGAAAACAACCTATTTTTGGTCATTTTACGCGATATTTTCTCAATGCTAACTGACTGCAACTGCCCCCTTAAGGGTTATATGGGGATGACCTGGTAACATTTTGGTGAAAATCCAATATGGCAAATGAAAATGGCGGACTAGCGAAATGTTGAAAAATTATTAAAACTACTCATCTCAAATTTTCCACAAAAATCAAGTTTTATATAGGAATCAACTGGCAAGACACGAATCCAAGATGACGGATCAAAATGGCGGCTTAATAAAATATTTAAAAATTCAGCATGAAAAATCTACCAAATGGGCTGTTTTCAAATTTTGTGCGATAACAGATTGTAGTACACAGGGCCGGTCCTGGAGGGTATGCAGCGAATGCGGCGCACGCAGCCGGCAAAAGTTAGAGCCGCCAAATTCGTTACACAAGAAAACTACCGCGATGCGTACAACGATTATCCATGGAGTATTTTTGTGCAAATATGTCTGGTAAACATATAGGCCTTCAAGCTGAAATACGAAATTTTAACTGTAGAGCATTATTTGTACCTTGTTCAGCCTACACCTTGAATTTAACTGTGAATAACGCAGCCAAAATTACATATGATAATGTTGGTTTTTTCAATCATTCAAGAGTTTTTTAATTTCTTTTCCGCCTCACCCTACAGGTGGAATATTTTAAAACAAAATTTACCAAATTTAACGTTAAAATCAGTAAGCGAAGCAAAGTGGGAAAGCAGAATTAAAGCTATTTGTCCTTTAAGATAGTAGTTAGCTGAGATTTGTAAAAGTTTAGATTATGTGATAAATGATGACACAAGAGATATAACTACTAAGAACGCCGCACAGTCATTATAAAAAAAATGAAAACTTTTAAATTAATTTGTTCTATTTTAACTGGGCATGGTTTCTTATTAAAAATCAATATAGTTAGCAAGGTGCTTCAAGACCAAAATGTGAATTTAATCGAATGTCATAAAGGAATAAAAAAATCTTATTAATTATTTTACTCAAAAGTGATCCAATGAGGAATTTGAATCATTCATGGATGAAGATACGTCAGAAGCCGAAAAAAATGAAGTAGAGCAAACATTTCCCATAACGTGTCAAAAAAAAACCAAGCATCAATTTTGCTATATAAGCACTGACGAAACTGTTTTGACTCCTAAGCAACAATTTAAAATAAATTTCTGTTTTCAAATCCTGGACACAACCATTCAATCTTTACAAAGACGATTTGAGGGTATAAATAAATGTTTTACGATTTATTTGGATTTTTATGCAACTTTCATACCTTAGACTCAGAAGTAATAAGGCAATCATGTATAGATTTGAATACAGCTTTGTGAAATTATGATAATACAAGCAAAGATATTGAAGGAATTGATTCATATAACGAAAACCTCTAGACATTTTGATTATCATTACAAAGAATAACCAAAGTGCTTTTTTTCCAAACCTATTTATTGCCCTTCGATTATTTCTAACCTTATCTGTATCAGTAGCTTCAGAGGAAGGAAGTTTTTCGAAGCTAAAAATTATAAAAAAATATCTAACAACATCCATGAGCCAAGAACGGTTGTGAGATTTAGCCATAATATCGATTGAAAATCAAGTTTGTGAAGCCACCAATCACAAGAAAATAATTAGCGAGTTTGCTTCTCTAAAAGCGAGTCGTGCGTTTTGGCAGCTTTTCTGTGGTTTTTTCGTAATGTTGCTTTTTATTTTTATACGTGTAACATTTCATATGTATATGTATGTACATATTATATATGTTTAAATAGGAGTTTTCATTATTCGCACATACATTTTGCTTTAAAACTAAACCCTTAACAAAGATAGATAGAAAGTGTGAAAATGTAACAATTTTATTTTAGCTAAATGTGATATCTGGAACCTAATACCTCACAATTCTTGAAAATATTAGGCTATCCAGAATGCTGTCAAATTCCACGTCTAATATTGTTTTTGATGTGCTATGGGTGCGAGAGAAAACATATATCCTCCTCTGCGTCGCTGGTCCCAAAAATGGCAACCCTATTGGCTTTAACTATAGACTGAACCAGCGGCGGTTTGTTTTTCTTTAATTTAATATATGTTTACAGTAAGCAATTTAATGTGTTTTTGCTAATTTTAAGTATCTGTCAGACGTGTAGTCAGAAATTCCATCTGGGAGGTTGTTTAAAATCAGAAAGGCGGTGATATATATATATATATATATATATATATATATATATATATATATATATATATATATATATATATATATATATATATATATATATATATATATATATATATATATATATATATATATATATATATTTTGCGGATCCTTATCACTTTCCTTGTAAGAGGAAAGTATTCTAATCGTATAGAAATCACCCTCCCAGATTTTTGCAGATTTTCACGTTTCAGGGATGTTGAAATTCTCAAATCCTTCGGTCTGTCTGCCTAATTGCGGCATAGCTAAAAACCTACTCCGATTGATTTGAATTGATTGAATTTTGGTCAAAAATTAAGAGTCCTGAGGATGACATATTAATGTTTTCGTAAAACTCCAATATAACTAAACACAATGGCGGACTAATAATATGTTAAAAAACTACTAATCTAATTTACTTCAAATTTTGCCCAAAAATCAAGTGCGACCTAGAAATAATCTGGTAAAATTTTGGCGAGGAGCCCTAATTGCTAAACAAAATAGCGATTTAATGTTAAAAAACTATTTATCCAAATAAATTGAAATCTTACACAAAAATCAAATTGTGAAAAAGGGGATGAACCTGTAATATACTGTTGGTATATGGCGAAACAAAATGTCGGCATAATTTTATGTATAAAAAGTCAGTAAAATTCCATTTCCTAAAAAAAAACTTTTTTTATGGAGGAAAATATTAAATATCATAATTCATTTTATTATAGATAAGTAATTACAAAATAATATCGATGTAATTAAAATTTAAAAAACAGTTGGAAATATATGAGACAATTGAAATAAATATTAGCCCAACCGACATATATTTATATATATATATATATATATATATATATATATATATATATATATATATATATATATATATATATATATATATATATATATATATATATATATATATATATATATATTTTTTTTTTTTTTTTTGCGGCCTTCGGCAGTTCCAAATCAAGTAGGGGAAAGGATCTTATTTATGATTATTAGACATTAAGATCTATGTATATTGCGATTTGAACATGCAAGAATCCTAAGCAGATCTCTAAATAATAATATCAAGCCAGACTAGTCTTTAATTTGTTGTTGCTTTTTGTCTGTTTTTTTTTATTGGCATTTCAGACAAAATTTTTTAAAATTGAAAAAGTTAACTCGTCTTCGCTGGGGCTCAACCCAGGACCTGTTGTTGTTTCTTATGTGTATTTTTTATTTTCAGAGGACTGTTTCATCTTGCTAAGACTAGCCTGTATGGTTAACAATAATATATTTATACACAAAAAAAACAGAAATTTGACATGTTTCACCGTTTTTTGAATACATTCTTATTTGGTTATCATACGTGTCTCATACTTTTTGGGCTATGTACGTTTTTAAAAAGACATTTTACTTTAAAACTAAACCCTTAACAAAGATAAACACAAAGTGTGAAAATGTAGCGATTCTATTTTAGCTGATTTTGATATCTGGAACCTAATTCCTCATAATTCTTACAAATATTTGGCTCTCCAGAATGCTGTCAAAATTCACATCTAAAATGGCAGCCTATGGGGACATAACGAATTTACGCATTGCTATGAATAAATCTGGCTTCGTATATAATGACAAAAACTTGATAGAACTATGCGATAGAGAAATTTCAGGAAATTCATGATTTTTATTTTTGTAACTTACAAAATTAGGTTTGTTTGGAAGAGCGTAATATATATATATATATATATATATATATATATATATATATATATATATATATATATATATATATATATATATATATATATATATAAACCAAATTCTGGATTTTTAACTCTTAAGAGGACGAAAAGGGGAAAATTGTATTTAGCTTTTATTGCAATCTCTCCGCAACTGAATGAGTGGTTAAAACAATTCGTTCTTCAATCGCTTTCAAAATTAATTATTTAAAATCCTACACCTACGTTTTTCGATACTCCAAACGAAAAAAGCTGAAATATGTTTTTCCTTTTTTTACAATACTTCTAATTAAACAAGTGTTTAAAATGTGTTTTTCCTTGATATTAATTTTTATACTTTTTTAACAATATTTTTTGAACTAAATGAGTCTTTCGAATAAATCTTTCGTCAATGGTTTTCAGAAATATACGCAAAAAGCTGAAATGTATTTGCAATATCTCTTTAACTTTGAGACACTGGGAGGATTATTTTGCTAACAGCTTTTTAAAAATCAGTTTCTTGATTTTTCGACATTCCTCTCTTAAGGGGGAAAAAAGGGGACCTTTTAACTCGATTTTGTGTTAAAAACTTTGAAATTGGTATTTAAAACCCCATTTTAAAAGCATTTATATTTTAGCCGTCAAAATTTGAACGGAAATTAAGGGCCTTTGAGTATAAAAAAAAACGACTTCTATCAGAAATTCAAAGTTGAGCTTTTAGAGTGGTTGACTTTATCTTGCCTCTTCCAGAGTTACCGAAATAAATATTTAACTTATGTATTTAGGCACCAATAGTTTATAAAAAAGCATTCCTGTAAATATAAGTTTCGCGTATCTCTATTCATTTTTAGATATGTTATTATTATATATACATTTTTCATCTATTTAATTTGATTTGTACGTATAATGACGTGTACGGGTTCAGCTAGTAGGTAATATTTTTATTTATCAAAGGAACCAAATAGGCTAGGTTAAATTTAAATCGAGAATTAGGAGTACCAGTTGTTTATTGACAGCTTTTAATAAATGTATGTTCCAATAACATTCCCCTAAAAGATATGTATAGATATATACATTAACCAAAGGGCGCACAAATCTCCCAATATGGGGTACACCTTCCTCTTAAATACCTTTAAACACTATTAAATACTTATTGATTCTTTTATATATGCTTCATTTAATTTAAATATCTTTCAATATATCTGTAATACCTTTCAATACATTTTAATACATTTCAATATATTTTTTTGAGTTCCTTTAAATATCCATGAGTATCCATTTTTGTTTTTTCGGAACTTGATGCAGAACGCATTTGTTTCTGTAGGAGATCAAAGAGTACTCTAAACTCAGAAAAATACCGTTTGGCATAGAGAGGGAAATTGTTTCCTTTACAGGATATAACTCTAAAGTAATAGATTATTATAATCGTTTTTTTTTTGTCAATTGAAGACAATAATTAAAAACCAAAAATAGATAATAAGTTTACAAATCCTGCTGCCTTTTATATTAAACGTTGATACCATAAAAAAACTAAAGATTATAACAATTTTTTTAAGACAAAAGACCCACTTGTTTGGAAAGCTCGTGCACCCGTTTCCATAGGTATATTACCAAAATTGAATACTTATTAGTTAGTTTAAAAGTTTATTAGCAAAAATCTGCTGCAAATTTTACGTTACAATATTATTTAAAATAGATATTACACAACTTTATGTAACTATTATACAGTTATTATTAACCTATACAAATATAACAATAATAATAATAATATTAATAAAACTTTTAACATATCAAAATTATATAAACTGTTTTTTACATAAGTATTTTTTTAAGTACTTTTTGAATTTCATACGTGATGGTTCATTTTTTATATCTTTTTTTAGTTTGTTAAATTCTTTTAATCCTTTTTAAAATATCTATTTATATAACAAATTGTTGTCTTTTTGCCTTGTATTATATTGATGAAACCTAAAATTTTGACTTATAAATTCCTTTAAATGATTTGGAAGTAAACTATTTTCAATTTTATAAATGAACACACAAATATAAAAAAATTTAAAATTTTTAACATCTAGACATTTTAAAATTTGTAACATATCACTAATTTTCGTATATTTATCATTATTTAAAATTACTCTCATTCCCTTGTTTTTGGAAAATATCTTCATTTGACATATGTAATATGTAGGTAATATGATTGTATTATAAATTGCTTTCTTAGCAAATAAATGTCACAAACACATAAGAGTATAAGGAAGCTTAATTAAACTATAAAACTATAGGTAAAATTAAATAACAATTAATTAGCATTTTCTGATTTAGATCTCTCTTAAAACAAGAGGTGTTGGGTTAATATATATTATTTGCTTTCTCTTTAAAACTGCATTTAATTAAAATTAAATAAATACATACAAAAAAATCTTTATATTTTTTTATATATTTTCTCAAAAAGAATTATTATAAGTAATAAAACAAATAACTTTCGGAAAAAAAGGGAAATCTATATGTATATTATGCCGGGAAGATATTATTGAGGTGTAATGGGCGTAGATTTTTAATAATTTTTAGTGGATTAAAATATTCTAAAAGAGATTTTAGGAGCCCTTAAGCCAAAATGTCAATTAAATTTAAAAAAAACATACGTAGATATTTTGACGCCATAAAATTTTGAAATTATTAGCGTAGACATTATGGGAAGTATTATATTTTTTTATTAATTTTTTGAAGGCACCTAAACCAGTTTCAATCAAATCTATACATATTACAAAACATATTAATCGACTATTGTATATGTGAGAGTGCCAAAGATAAAACGAAAACTTGTCATGTCATTTTGGAACGTGAGTGCAAGAGAAGAGAATTATTTTTACAATCCCTCTAAGGAGGGTGAAAATCGGCGAAATATTTTCAACTAAATGAGATTTTAAAACTATTCTTTCTTCAAAGGCTTTCAGAAATAAATATCTTAAAATCAATTTATCAGTCGTTGCAAATTTTATCTTTAAGTTGACGAAAAAAGTATGATATTTACTTATACTTATTTATTACTAAATGATGTTTAAAATTGTTTCTTTTGTGCATGCCTTGCAAAAATAATAATCTAGAAATACAGTTTTACATGTTTTTTGTATGTCTTCAATTAAATGAGATTTTAGAACATTTGTTAACCATTCTCTCAAATAATTATTTATGATTCGATATCTGAATTTTTCCAAATTCCACTCTTAGGGGTGTGCAAAAGGATAAAATAGGTACCATAAATATAAAATGATCAAATTTGCCTTGGACCTTCTTTTTGCTATGTAGGTGCTCAATAAAAACAAATTTAAACCCGCCCCTTAAAAAGGTTTCAAACGTGTTTTTATTTTTTTCTAATATACCTGCAGCTAAATGAGATTTTAAAACTGTCATTTCTACAAACAGATTTCTAGATTTTTTAAAATTCCTCCCTTAAGGGGTAAAAAGGGAAGAAACTGGAAAACTTTTTTACAGTGGCTTTTGAAAATAATTATCTATAGTCAATTTCTAGATTTTTCGAAATACCACCCCTGAGGGAGTAAAATGTGTTTTTACTTTATTTCTTTTTACGATACCCCTATAACTAAACGAGATTTTTTTGACGAATCTTTCATCTATATCTTTTAAAAATCTTTTTCCGGGGTTTTAGAAACGTCTCTTATAAGAGGGTGAACTGTGAGTATATATCTGTAACCTAATGAGATTTTAAGAGAATTCCTTCGTCAATGGCTTTCTAAAAAAAATGATCTAAGAATTGTTTCTGAATTTTTCGGAACATGTTTTCAGTTTTTGGTAAACTCTTGAATTAAATGTGATTTTAAGAAGATTTGTTTTTCCCTCGCTTACAAAAATAATAGTCTAAAAAAATTTCTGGATCGTTTTTTTTCTTTGGCGCAAATAACATTTAATTCGATTTGAATGTTAAAAACTTTTTCGGTAGTTACTGAAAAAGACATTTCAGAATGATTTGAAATCGTATCTACTAATTTTGAATTTCTGTGTTGAAAATTAACAGTTATCGCGTGTCAAGACGACTTGGGCAAGTTGAGAATAAATATAAAAATATTTTTGTGAAAATAGACAAAAGTTATATAATTAAGTTCAGTGCATATTCTAAAATTATAAGTTAGTAGGTATACTGGTTTTTCTAAAAAATAAAAACCCATAAGGCCCATTTTCATGTTTTAACTCAAAACACCAAGTTAGTTACCATCTTGGTTAATATAAAAACTATTATTTAACAGGTTATTTCCGATTAATAACACAATGTGAAAATCATTGTTAAAACTATAACCAAATATAAAAGAAAAGTATCTTTTCTATTTCTAATATCCTTTTCAACTCAAATTTAATACTTTTGATAAGTTTTAAATACTTTCAATTCTCTTTAAATATTTTTACATACTGTTATGTACCTTCAAATACTTTAAATAAACTTTTCAATATTTTAAATCCTATTTAGTACTTAAATAATTAAGAATGGTGTACAAGGTTTTGGCATCTGCGTACCCCTCGATATTAACACTTAGTCTTATACATAAAATATGTATCTAATATTTCTCGTCGTAGTTGGGCTTAATTAAAAAAAGGAAATTTACACGCGTCGTACGACAATAATAATATTTACCCGTCAAACGAAATATTTTTTACCTCGAAAGGTATTAGCTTATATGGCTTCTGGGCTATTTGGACACAACAGATCTATTTGCCTTCGTCAATCACAAATGGAACAAATCCATGGGGAAGCTCAGATTATTGCACTTGAAATGTCCCAGTTCTGGCATGAAACATTTCTTGAAACTAGCAGTCAATTTTTTTTTGACTTTTGGCTTTCACAAAATCAACGCAAACGGTTCACAGACTTCAGTATTGGCGCCTTCGTATTCTAGAGATGAAAACCGGAAAATTCTCGAAAAATTACTCGGTATCGATAATATAGATAATTTTCTTCAAAACTATTGATACTATCGATAGTACTATGAACTAAGTTTGAATTGTTCAGTCACAACCATTAATATTTTAAACATGGGTATCCCGGCGTTCGTATTTCTGAGGTTATCGTTTAATCCTTATTTGATAAAATTTCTTTAAACGACGATGTAACTGTTATGGTTTATTCCAATTAATTTAAATTTTAATTTCCTTTTGCTTGGACGAGGATGTATGGAAGGAAACGTGATTTTGGAACCAAAACGCAGTTTTTACATTTATCGTCGTAATTTATTTTGAAAAGACAGCGAAACAGAGCTGTATTAGGCAGTTTTTAGGTATGTATACGTTATATTTTTAAACTTAAAAGGTTAATGATATTGCAACAACTGCCACACACATTTATATTTATTAATTATCACTGTATAGTGATAATTTGTGATTTTTTCGACCAACACTTATCAGAGACTAAAGAATAAACTAGTGAGATTAAAGCAACAACAGAGAGACTATGTAAGGCTAAACAACGCTAATGAGTATGGGGGGGGGGGCAAATAGGTAATCCAACTTTTAATTTCCATAAGAGATTATTGAATTTGACTGACGTGTCGTTCAGTCCAGGGGAGGAACAAATATTGAGCTGTAAAATTTTTCAAATAATATTTCTATTAAGGACAAAGAAACTTTGGGCGTAGAGGCTGAACATATAATCCAATCTACCGACATTAATAACAAAAACATTCTAAGGGCAAAAATAATAACTTTCTTAGACTCTAATAGTGAGGTTAACAATAAAAACCAAAATTTTAATAAAACGAACCTTAACAGTTTGAAGGCAAAAATAAAAGATAATGATCTTTTAATTACTAAGGCTGATATAGGCTCCTGTGTTGTTATAATGAAAAGGTCTGATTAAATTGAAAAAGTATTAGAGTTCTTAAATACCGACGAGTTTCAACCTTTGTCAAGGGATCCCACTAATTCCTTTTTTACTAAAGTGAAACAAGTTCTGGATAAGACTCTTGTCACGCTTGAATATTTTAACGTAACAAAAGAAAAGTTTTATCCAATGAACTTCACAACACCACTATTATATGGTTTGCTAAAAATTCACAAAGAGGGTACTACAATTAGACCAGTAGTTTCTTTCTTAAAATCGCCCTATTATCAACTTTCTCCTTGGCTAAATATTATTCTAAGTTTGAGAGTGAATATTCCACCAAAAATTCCACAGATTTCGCCAACTATTTAAAAAACATATCCTTACCACTAAATGCTAGACTTGTCTTTTTAGATGTTAAAAACCTTTTTCCTAGCATTCCACCAACTGAATGCATTGATTTAACTGAAAAACTATTAAGAAACAAAAACTTACCGGCTGTCTTAATATCTGATCTCATTCTGTTGCTAAAAACTGTGCTAGAATCAAACTTTTTTAAATCTAATAATAGATATAACGCGATATGGCGATAACGCTCTGGCTTGGCAATGGGTTCTTGTCTTTCACCATTCTTGAGTGAAGTTTTTATGAACCACTTAAAAAAGAAAATAATGTACAGCTCGTTTTCAGAATATTTGAAATATGATACTTTACGAAATTTAGTCAAGTTCGTTTTGACCTATCGCCTCTCATCAAATATTGTTTCGTATTTTATTGTTTCTTTGTTTGGTTAGGTTTGTTTTACGTACTTTGTAAAATGTGTTTTATTTATGGTAAAGTTATATATTATTTAATTGTATTTTCCGTTGTAATGTATATTCATTTTAGGTCTGATGATGCTCGTTAGGGCGAAACATGTAACCTGTTCTTAATTTTTAAATTTATTTTTGACTAAGACCTAGACTTTGTGTATATTTTTTTAACTTGATCACTGTATAGTGCTTAATTTGGAGGATTAATTCCGTTTTCTTTAGAGATAATCAGAAAATTGACAATAAACCTGCCATAAGAGGCATTGTATTCCTTTGTAATGTTTCTTCTTATGGGTATGTTTTCTTTCTTTCTAACACATTGTTCCTTGTGACAGGGTTTTTGTCAAATTTCTTGGTTGTCTTTAAAGATAAACGTTTTAAACCTGGTATTTTTACAATCAAAAAGAAAATACCCGTTTATTGACATAATATTAAACAGGATGTTTGACTTAGAATAATAACGTCGATTTTTGCGTTTATTTATTTTCCTAGTAAATCTTGACAGTTTAGAGTAAACCATAAAACATTTGTATACAATATCTTTTGCCCTAACACTGGAACCTGTGGTGGAAGATAGATCAAAATACAAGATTTCTAACCACACTACACCACAACTAGTTACGTTCTGGACGCGAGTTTCGATAACCAAGTTAGAATCATCAGCAGATGATATAAACAGTTTATATTATCTGCTGATGATGCTAACTTGGTTAGCGAAACACGCGTCCAGAACGTAATAAGTTGTGGTATAAGGTGGTTAGAACTTTTGTATTTTGATCTACAATATTTTTTGATATCTCTAAAAGCTAAGTTTGTAGACCTCGTTTAAAACTTAACATGTGAAATTTGTATTAGTTATTCTAAATCTCATTTCAAAATTTTTAAATTTTAACTTAATTCTTAAAAATAAAAACTATTGATAGCTTCGCTAGTCTGAAACCACCATTGTTTTCCATCTGTACTCAATTCCTTCTTCACATCAGTTAGCTCTTTTCTTCTACTGTAAATCATAATTACAGTTCTGTTATACTGACGATATTATGTTTTCACTGTTTCTTCGCTGAAAAAAATTAAAAATAGAATCTATTTATTCTGTAAGAAATAAAACGCACCTCAATGTTCTCATCATATTCAAACTAAAGCATTTTTCTCTCTTTTTATGTATTCCACATTATCTCGCATTCCTATTCATTTTCGATAGGAAGCGACCTTTTCCTTTAGAGAAGTTATAACTTGTCTGCCGCAGATACCCCTGCTTTTAGCTCCATAAACACATCTGCAAAAAATAAAGTAATAACCGTTTTTATGTATACTAATAAAACATTTTATACACAATCTCAGTTGTATTATTTGAAATAGTAAGCATTTTATATTCAGGTGTGAAACATTTACTTTAGAATAAGAAGATTTTTATTTTATACATTTAAAATTTTATGAACGACCTTAATTCGGTTTTTGTGAAAATTGCTGTGTAGGTAAAAGACAGTTTTATAAAAGTGTCTTAGTGAGTTTTATAAAAGCAAACCGTGTGCAAAATAGAGATAGAGATTTTCTTAATAACAACAAGGAATAGTCAAATCAACGTCCTTCATAACTTTTCGGTCAATTAAATATGGTAATCTCTCTCTACAAGAATTTTAATTTTAATTTATTAACACGCTTGTACCAGCTTCACTGGTATGTAACTAATTAAGTATGTACATAAACTAGGAAGTCGATTTTAATCTACTTCAAATTGTCGTATGGATTTGAAATTTTACAAATACCTGGGCAAATATAATAATTTGGTACTATCAAGCTGATCAGATCAGTATCAAATGGTACCGGTCGATGTTAACTCACTTCTAATTATCGTGACAATTTGAAATTTTGCAAGTGTATGTAATTCGACTGTACTATTTTATTATAGCGTTTTATACCGGCAATAAAATCTGTATTCACGATGTTCGTACTAAACTGGTAGGTACTTGACAAAACCATCATGATGGTATTATCACAACAATTTTTGACATAGCCATAAACCTTTATTATGTTTCTTTTCATTATCTACTCTTGTGAAATAATCATGCCGAACACCACTCAAGAAAAAAAACTGTAGGCTATGGAACGCCGTTTTACTTTTTAGTCTTCTATATGCCCGGTATTAATTTAAATTGAATGGGACTTCATTATGGCAATTTATTTTATAATATTATAATAAAAATGTAATTTTAACTGAATCCTTGGAACAATCAATTAATTTGATTTAGCTATTAAAATGTATGTCAGGATATTTGGATGGGTCTTTACAAAATTAATTCAATTTTCATTATATTATTATAATTAAAATGCACTTTTTTTATTATAATATAATTTTATTACTTACAAATTTGTTGATATCAATATTTATCCAATATTTAACGAGTACCTTTGTAGTATTTTGTGGGAAACAATATTTATTATTTTATATTATCAATTTGTATGAATGGTATTTTCATTTACAGCAATTTCTATGATTATCTATTTTCATTGAAACCAATTTCCATTGATATCAATTTCGATTGAATACAAGCACCTCTAATGCATTTTTATTATCGGAAGTTCGCCATCTATAGCCTCCCAAAAGAAATATAATGTGTTTGCGTGAGTGAGTTCGATAACTCAAATTAATTTGCGAATGTGTCGTCATACGAAAGAGAAGTCTTCGCGCTCAAAAAGGTTTGTAAAATTCTGGAGCTTCTCTGGTCTGGTATTCTGTGTTCTGAAGTATGAGTCGACTTCTTTGGTTTGCGTATTACGCTAACATTTGATTGCATTCTAATAATCTTGCTTGCTGATTTTTTAATATCATTTGTGCAATAAACGACGATGATACGGAGCGAATTTAAACTCGTCTTTCTCGCGCAAGTACGTCACATCTATGTACAGCGTTTGGGAGTCAAATAGGCCGTAATGCATTGTCATTTGAAAACGTTTGTAGAATTTACGATTCACTAAAATGTTTTTAAAATTATTAAACTAATTATTTTGAATCTAAAGATTTTATTTTCAATACAGTTTATTACGTCCTACCTGTGCAGTTGCAGGTAGTAGAAATCGAGATTGAAATTATAATCGATAAACAAAAGTGACAGGTATAAGATATTTCAAATTTACACACACAATACATTTTCAAAAATGTGGATTGTTGCTTACCGTCAAGCTGTTAAGATAAATTTAAAAAATGGTAATTTAGGATATATTTACTATAATAATAGAACAATATGGTTTTAGCTACCTGTATAGGGCACTTTTGAACCTGGTTTGTATTTTTCAATTGCAAGTAAAAACTAAAAATGTCAATAGACGGCACTAGTGCAGCAACTCAAGTAACAAATGTTATAAAATATGAATGGAAGTTTCCCCTGCAATTATTTTACTTGCAGCATTCTTAACTTTTATTTTAAATTAATTAATTATTTTAATCAAAATAAATTTCACAAATCCTCACGATGAGCACTGTAGATAATCTGATATTTGTAAACTTCAATTTTATTTGGGCATACCGTTGTAAGTGTATCGTGGTGTTAATCATAATTTTATAAATAATGAGTATTAAAAGGCGACTCGCATGTTGCGTTATAGAGGCTGCTTTTCTAGAAGCAACAAGGCCGAATTAACTACTTACGATGGTTGGGGCTCATCTGGGCGAGGCGAAGTTTTGCGTTGACAAAAAAACGGTCAATGGGTTTTACGTATTTGGGGGCCCTTCGGCCGCAACTCAAAATTTACATGATGACAAAAAAAAGAAAAGATCCTCAGTTTTGTATTTCGCTCGCTGATGTCTCTCGGGGCTCCCAGCACATATTTGAGCCTTACGCGTTGTGGCCTTTGCATTTCAATCATTAAATTCCCGCAAAAACAAGACGCGCAAGCTCTGTGCTGGGGCCACTGCCGACGCGACGGCGCGGCGGGGGCCTGAGTCAGTGGCGGGCCATTAGTATATGAGGTGGGAAGGCGAAGGTAAAATAGTATTCGCATGACGTGCGACGCCGACGGTTCCGCAAGCTACTTTCAACACTTCGAGATTTTAGTTTTAAATAAATTTGTACAAGCTATATTATCACAGATTACAAAACAATGTGAAGTAACATTTATTTTCTCGATTAGTGATAGTGTCTGATTCTGTTGTTAATGAAAGGTTTATAATTTGAATCGGCCATTGAATTCGGATTTATTTTTTAATTTATCAAATTAAATATATATATAAATATATATATATATATATATATATATATATATATATATATATATATATATATATATATATATATATATATATATATATATATATATATATGTATACAACCATTATTGTTAAGCCCCCGTTTATACAATGATATAACAATTTCAATCAAACAACACAACCTTTATTTTATTGGTAGGTGTAAAATAAAGCAATGAATGTTCTTCCAGTAAAAGCTGAATCTTTGAATTTTTTATCCAAAAAGCTATTTTTATGTTTAGAAATCTGAAAAGCGTGTTTATACGTTCTATCTGTAGCACCTCCACTTTGGGTTTTTATCTATTGTTTTATGATATATCTTACTGTAACAGTGTTGCCGTATCTTCTTTTAGTTCCGAATTTCTGCTATTAACTTTTGTTTTTTAAATGGGACGCCCTATATTTGTTTGTTATTTTGATTTACTATGATATTGTAACTTCAACCATGACGTGTCAAACCAGAACCTTCGTATATCAGGGTGACTAGAAATTGCTTAGGCTTAAATGCATATTATGCCTTTATTTGCCGATATTTTAAAATACTGCATATTGTTGTGGGGGGTATCATTATATATTACTCGCAAAGACTAACCCGAAGAGCGACATTAAAAAAAAATGATTTTTTAGAAAAAATCGTTTAATATTTAAATGGGCGTAAAAGATGTTTAGTGAATAGACAGATAATTTTATTTTTCTCAGGGTTCTTGGAGGTAAGTTAATAGTTTTTGCCAAATCACAGCACTCTAGATTGAGAAATAAAAATTAGTTAAAAAATAGCATTCAATGTGGGAATTACATATGGTTGTACTTGGAATATCTCAACCATTGAGGTAGTATACCGGAATGGTCCCAACGAATGAAAACACGCAAACATATACAAGGTGTTACAAATTCGATACAATGTCGGTTAAAATAGAGCAAAGTTGCGCAATTTAACATCGAATAATAAGTAGTTGATAAAGTTAGACAATTATGACAACCTCCGAGGATATAGGTACGTAAAATACCGAAAAATCAGCTATACATATTTTATTTTTTTCAGGCTGCATTTGAAGAGATATCACAAAAATCTTTATAGCTACTTTCCATTATCAACAAGATGGTGCACATAGATTTGAAATCCGACGTTTCTTCTTCGCGGTCAGATCAACTAATTTTTTTTTTAGATAGACCTGCGTTTTTTAAAAGCCCTTGATTTCATAATATGTGCGTGAGTACCAGAATGTAAAAACTAAAAATAGAAAAAAAATCAGCTTTGTAGATTACACTTGGGTATTGAGCAAAGAGACCTTGTCAACAAAATTACCAAGATAATAGGGCATGAATGCTATGTTTTTGTTTTGGGGTATTCTTCAATATAACATGTTCTGCATTCCAACATACGACAGTTTCGGTTTGAGTACGTGCAGGAGACTAATGCACCCTGCAGCCCCCTTCCCCCCCCCCCCCGAGCTAATAACCCATGCAAAAATTACATTATATAAAGCATTTCGGGACTTTTACCTCACAAACATTGAGAACTTGGTTTTTTTTAGACTTCATGCTTATGTTGTTCCAACAAGAACCTAGAACTTTTTTTTTAGTTATCAAATGTTTGCCTCCCCCTCTAAGACGGCATTCTAAATACACCACTGATGTGTTCATTTTTGTAAATCCGTATCTTGATCGACACGCAGCTTTGAAAGTGAAGTGCACATACCTATAAATTATAATAATTACTCACATATTAAACAAGGGAGACAAACATGAAAATAGTGTCCTAATTATCAAATAAATATTGTAAATAAAGATATAGTGATATACCTATACAACCTTACTACAGTTTGCTTTAAATAGGGTGACCACATATACTCTTTTTAAGAGGAATGTTCTCTTTTTCGGGTCCATGTACTCTGGTACTCTTACTATTTCCATAAATACGACAAATATCCTCTATTATGAGAAATCTGGGACAAATGATCTCTATTTTGCGAAATCTGGTGCCATTTTCTAATTATTTTTGTTATTTTTAGTCCATATTATTATGTGTATTATAATTATTATTGAAAGTCATTGAATTCTGCGAAAGTGATAAGACTTTACTTAATTATTATACGCTGGTACCTATTTTTACATTTCGTCAAAATATACTCTTTTCATTTTAAAAAAATCTGGACAGCCTACTTTAAATCACGTTTAAGAAGCCAAAAAAAACTGTAGTAGAGCATGTCGCCAGCGCACAGCTTCCAGGAGAAATTGCAATTTACCATTACAAATTACATTGTGTGGTAATCTGTGAATTATAGCTGGGAAATTCAAAACCTTGTTTTCTTTATTCTGGTATAAATATATAGAATAGCTTGTTTTGGAATAGGATGTTGGGAGCTAGATACGTTCGTTTTAACTTTTTTTCATTATGATCTGTAATTTTGTACATGGTCGCATTCTAAATATAGGGGTGTATGTCGTATTCCGCAATGATTTAATAACTAAGTATTCCCAATCGAACAATAATTAAACACGTTTTAACTGTCATTGATTACCTACGAATATATTTTTCATTATTCGCATCCGACTCGTCATAACGTCATGCACAACACAGTCTTAATTTTAAATGCACTTTTAAATCTTCGAACGCATGCCTAGCCAGAAACTCGGGTATTAAAAAATTACAGATTTCTGCTCTTGTTGTTCTTAGTTTGCACTAGATCGCTCCACGTCCGATAATTAAAATTGAAACAAGGTGGTTGCATTCAATGAAAATTGATATTCACGAGAATCGACATTAATAAAAATTCGAAATCAAAACAATGCATATTAAATAACACCAGTTACCTTATACTCTATAATCATTTAAATTCCACAACTCTTATACAATTAAATCTCGTATCAACTTTTATTTATTTATTCAAATCTATATTTCAAGTATTTTAATTTCCATGGTAAAGGGTCCGTGTTATAACTTTTTGATGTAGTATAAATTACAGATAAACGACTATCAACTTTTTTACATTTTTAGGGTGTTAATGGAATTGATATTTACAAAAAATGATATCGTAAAAGATGCTTTAATTTTTTTTGATATGCGATAAAAATAAATTAATTTTTTTCATTACATGACTTCTTAAATCAGATTTGCCTTCATACGGTTGAAATAAATTAATCTCCACAAAGTCGTTAATGCATTCTAATGTTTTCTGTATTAATATTCATTTAATGCGATCCAGTTTGAAACAATTACATTTTAATAAGAATCAATATATTAAATATTTAAACAGATTTTTGTATATGGCATTTATTTCATACCAATTTTTATTAACATCGATTTGATGAAATGCAATAACTATGGAAAGACGCATGTATATAGAAATTTTAAGTAGGTTAAAAAAGGATAAACAACTACTTTTTTGTCGTATCAATCGAAATGGTCTGCAAAGAAATTGCTTATCATAAAAATGTCATTCGGTAAAATCGGTATCTGCAGTATACCAGTCGAAAATATATTATTCTCTTGTATACGACCTTATACTAATTTGGGACTCTATGGTACCAAATGGCACCGGTCGATTTTAACCCACTTCTAATCTGTGTCGTATCAACTTAAAATTTTGCAAAAGTATGTAATTCGGCCGAAAATACAATAATTTAATATCATCGAGTTGATCAGCTACTAGATGGTAGCGAAGGTACCAGCAAGTATACACCTCCTTAGGTTTGTTTTCAAGAGTTCAGTACATAATATGGTACCAACGAGTTGACCTAATCAGATCGATGGTACCAAATGGTACCGATGGTACCAGCTAGTATATCCCTCGAGTTTGGGCTCATTTATATACCTTATTCACTTACTTTGGGTCACATGACGTATTGACCAATCCGGTTCAGTATAATAGAACGTTTATTTCGTCGGAGGTCATGTGAGTATCCTCAGAAGCCAAATGATACAAGAAAGACTCTGAGGTGATTTTTTTGATGATTATAATAGTTTTTCCTATCAGAGAAATGAAATAATTATAGAATATATCTATACTATATTAAAATAGTCAAAGGACGTCACATGCTCGAAAAAACGCACTGCGATTTCGAAAATTGAAATCTGGGGAAATAATAAAATTTCGGATGATTTCGCGCCTTTTTTAATTTCCATTTAAGTTGGGCCAATTTTGTATATAACTGTTGTCAGGTAAAGGAATTTAAAGGGTGATTCTTTGGGTATTAAAACATGTTCTAAACTGGTTAGAATTTAAGATTTAGGATATTGAAAATTAAAAAAAAAACCTTTAATTTTTTAAATTTTAGTTATTAACATGGAAAAACAATATGGCAATTGGCTATTCTATTCGTAATTTATAGCACCCGCTTTTTTTACTTTCCTCTCAAGAGGAAAGTATTCTAGTTGCAAAAAAACATGTTTTCTCAGTTCCGTCGGTTAGTCTGTATGTCTGTCCGCGACGAAGCTCAAGAACTGGTTGTCCCATTTACTTCAAGTTTTGGTTAAAAATTAAAGGTCATATGATGATGACGTAGTAACATTTTGGTAAAAATCCAATATGGCTAAACAAAATGGCGGTCTATTGAAATGTTAAAAAAATATTACTAAAAAACTACTTATCCATTTTATCCAAATTTGCAGAAAAATTAGGTGTGACATGACCATCAACTGATAAGTTTTACTACAAATCCAAAATGGCGACCTAATAAAATGTTATAAAAGTCAATGGACAAAACTAGGTTATCGATTATGTTCAAATTTTGCTCAAAAATCAAATATTATATAGATATGAACTGGTAAAAATGTTAAGAACAATTCAAAATGGGGGAACAAAACGGTGGCCTAATTAAATGTTTAAAAATATCTGAAAAAAATACTTATCGGATTGATTGATTGATGACATCCCCGTTTTGAATATTTATTACTAAAAATGTGTAAATTGCACACTTAATATGGATTTTTAATCAAATCTACATAAATGTTAAAATTCGCTCGCAGTCTAAGCATTCCTACTCTCATGTTTTAAATATTTACTAAAAATTTATGATATGTATTCTCAAATCTGTACAAATGTTAAAATTCCGCCGCCATTACAATCTTGAATTTTCAAAATGTTGACAACAATTCAAGATGTGCAGTCTTAAATACCCCTAAATGCCGATTTTTAATCAAATCTGCAAACATTTTGAAATTAGTCTGCTATGTTGGTGCCGCCATTTTTAGTTCTCAAATTTTGACTAAAATTTCATAACTTTCATTCTTAAATACTTCTAGATACTGACATTTCAGCCGAATCTGTACAAATGACAAAATTCGTTCGCTATATTAGCGCCACCATTTTGATTTTTGTTGTGCATTCTTAAATAATCCCCACAAATGTTAAAATCATCCGTCCGACCTGTTGACGTTGTCATTTTGGCACCGCTATTTTGAATTTTTAAATGCTGACACTTTTAAATTTTCCTAGGCACCAATTCTCAGTTTAATCTACACAAGTAAGAAAATTCGTCAGCAGTATTGGCGCTACCACTTTGGATTTCTAAACTTTGACTAAAAAAATTCGGATTTTTTTTATCCGAAAGTGTATGCATGTCAAATTTGAAAATAATCGGTAATGGAAGTGGTGAAAAATCCATTACAATATTTGAACCAGACATACAAACATACAATCAGACGAGTAGGAAGCCAATAAAAGCGCGTTAAAAGCATTGATTAGAGTTTAAAACTCTAGCAATAGTATTCACTAAAGAGGTTTAAATTTAGATAAGGTCTAACCTGACAGTTACAGGTTTAAGATGACATTTTTAACAACTGAACAAATAATTTTTCTAAATGACACAATTACAAAATGACAGTGACCTAAGGCAAATATAACTAAAAGCTAAAGTTTAATAATATATAAATAACTAATTTCCTTTTAAACTTACCTAACTTATTGATTTGCCTCATTAAGGAATTCCTTTAGTCAACGATAATGAAGGCCCATTTCTTCGTTTTCGTACATCAAATATTTTAACAGGTCGTTATTTTGTTTCGCCATATTGAATTCAAACCAATATTTTTGTGGAAAATCAAAATAAAAATGAAAATAAAATTAAAGTTAATCGTGTAAGTGGATTTTTTATCTATACCGGAACGGACCGACAGACCGACAGTATTGGAAAATAATGAAGATCTGTAAAAATCCGGAATGATGATTTTTTCACTGTTAATGATATTTCCTTATGCGGGAAGTGAAACTTCGTGCCGCCAGTGGCATTCGTCAACAAATGACTACGGCTTGAACATATGCCATCCCAACTTCTTGTTTTATCGTAAATATTGGTCGATAGAATGTGAAAAATAGGGGAACCATGTTGGCGCATACCCCTAACGTGATTTATGAATGAATTGTGATCTCTATTTTAATTCTTACTCTAAGATTTTTTATAAAACATATATTACGTTTCTTGATATTAATTTTTTCGCGTGTGTAGAAAAACATTCTTTGTTCATACAAAATAAAAAAGTCTTCAAAGGGCTGATTACGTTTCAGAGGAAATGATTGCTAGATTATCATAGAATTATAGAAAATTGAGATGTTTCCAATGACGTAAAAACCAATGGACTGCCCGCTGAACAGAAAAACGTAATAATAACTTAATATAGGATCAACAATAAGCAAATTTAAGTTTTACTTTTGGATGATTGATTTAAATAGTTTAAAATATTTTGATTTGCGCGGATATTTAATAAAAGATCTTAGTATAATGAAGGATATATATATATATATATATATATATATATATATATATATATATATATATATATATATATAGTACTGAAATATGATTCCGAGATACCGGGATCACTGATATCATCTTCAGTACTTACTATCAAAGGTAGAATTTCTTGTCGATCAAATACAGACTCCCTATTATATCACTTCGTTATTTTATTTTCTGTAAAACTGATTCATTTAAATTTTAGTCTCTATTAAATATTTTTAATAATATATACAACTTACTTCTCTAACATCCGTTAAGGGTAGCAGTGAAACATTATTTTTTCGCTCTTGTTCAAAATAGCATCAAGGATGCTACCAGCTCTTGGTAGCGGCTGTTTAACTGCTTTGACACACTATGATTGTTCTAAAAAAAAACAGTTTTTGATCGCAAAGTTCAAAGTTGACAAAAGCTAAAAGAAAACCATAAAACACAAAATGTGTCATATAAAAATTGTAAAGAAATGTCGGAATTTCAGAGAAATTAAACGCGTCAACATGATATTTTCTGCCAACCTTATAACTGTGTCTATGACTGTCTTTCTCATTGCCGCCAAAAGGTTCTTAAAATTATAAGTCTCGAAGTAAAGTTAATTTAAAACAGCTGTTAAAGAGAAGATATGTTTGCGAGTGCAAGAAACAATGCCGTGAGATAATACTATATTCTGTAACAAGTCTGGAATTCGCTACTCCAAACGTGTTTTAGACTATAATTTTTCTACGACTCTAAAAAAAAATATAGTGATTGACAATAGATGTCGCTACTAGTACATATTCCAACACTTGTTATGGTTTGATTTATACCTTAACAATTGGTAGAATGGGGATGAACGATATCGGAATATTAATATTTCATAATAATCGTAAAAAAACAAATAACCATAACTCGTTAACAAATAGTCACAGCACCGAACTTCTGGACACATATTTATATCACGTAGACTATATTTTTAAAGTTTAAATTTATAATTTGCACATTGAAATGGTTTTTGGCAAAGAAGTTAATATGTAACGGTTTTTTGCGATTTTATCGAAAAATAATCAATGTTTTTTTTTAACCGAATGTATCTTAAAAAATAGGGTTTGGAAGTATCTAAAAGTTTTTAGGAAAAATATCAATATTTAGATGGAACAACCTGCCCAGTCAGGTTACCTAAAATAAAATAGTAGTAGTAAA
This sequence comes from Kuschelorhynchus macadamiae, assembly GCA_030620095.1. Classification (NCBI taxonomy): domain Eukaryota; kingdom Metazoa; phylum Arthropoda; class Insecta; order Coleoptera; family Curculionidae; genus Kuschelorhynchus; species Kuschelorhynchus macadamiae. The sequence goes on from JAUTXW010001351.1 coordinate 1,597,793, forward strand.
AAAAGGGTAATGCTATTTGGTTTCAATATTTTTAAATATTTTACGCAAGCCACTAATAAAATATTCTAATTGGCCTATATTATATTAATATAATTAATAAACGCCTTTTTGAAAGTTCTCAATAAATTAAAAAACAATATGAAAATAGTAGACTCTAAAAAATTTTTCTTAAACCTCTGAAAAGGCAAAAACAGAAATGGTTTTTTTAAGTTTTTACTGTTTGGTTTTATTTAAATTTCGATATATTTAGTACATTATCATTTTCATTTTAAATTGACATTTAAACCAATACAAGCAACTGCTTTCATATATTCCTCAATAAGTATTCTACACCATAACATACAAAATACTCCTGTTTAAATACAATTACTGATGTTTTTTGTGAAACTATATATTCAAATCGTTTTTACCCTGTATTTACTAGTTATTGTGATAAATATTTCTTTGATATCAAAGTCCCATCTTTGATATCAAATATTGATAAAATCTGGCTAGTTCTTATCTATGTTTAAAAATTTACAATTACTCATTATTTAAAATTTCAAGAAATGGTGATATTTATTATTGTAGTTTCTGTTGTAAAGTAGCTTAAACGTATTAATGAAAATAAAATATTGGCAGCAGGATTATTTTAACTGCTATAAAGCCACTATTCGTTTCCGAAAATGTTTTTGAGGAGATTTGCTAAAACTTATGAAATACTGTTATACACTTTGCTAATTGGAAAGCTGCACAACGCTCGAGTGTATTTTATAGTATCATAAAGACAGATCGGTCAAAAATCTTAAAGATTTAGATGCAAATATTTTACTACAAAACCCCAGTAAAAAAAAGTTATTAACAGAAAGTAAAAACCCGAAAAGTCTGCTAATTTTTTTGACCTATAAATCATGTTAATAATAGGATATACTTTAATAGATCCAACCATCAAGTTAGCCATTTTTTACCAATTTAATGGATATGTGTATGTAAATTGGGTATATTTTACGAAAACGAATTTTCTTCGGTGCTGTTTTTTAAGCACAATTTTTGGGTTTTATCGTAAAATTCCGCGATTCTTAATAAATAAATGAAAACATTTTTTGGTGTTATTGTACTTAAGATTCATAGAGATACTTGCAAGTATCTCTATGAATGTAGAAAACAGATCATAACCAGCATTTCCAGGAATTTAAGACTCCATTTTGACCCTGACCATTTTGGTCTAAAAAAATCTTAATTCTTAGATTATTTTGCCTAAAATTTTCACATTTTTCACAATTAAATTAAACTTGTTCGTGTTTTTTCATACTTTCACTAGTTAACTACTTTGTAATGAGTTTAGTACATAAAAATAAACATTTAAGGGGTTTTAGAATTAGTTTTGATCATTCGGTTCCAAGTATTGGTCATATTTATGATACATTTTCTTAGGTTTCTGTGCTACTATAAGTTACAAATATCCATCTAATTTAAAAAATAGTACACAATACACATTTTAAGAGATATAAGAAGCCATCTTTAACATTTGGGTTTGTGAAGTCTACATTTTAAACTCCTTGTTTGCGTTTTTACGTAAAATTTCACGTTATTTTATATATAAATATTTTTAAGTGCTTTCGTATTTCAATTTATAAATAATTTTCTTGAAGTAACGAATAGTTTTTATAAACATTTTTAGAGATTTAAGAAGCTATTCCCCTAACTTGGGCCTGAAAAATAGTAATTTTTAGCTCAATACGTATTTTTCATAAATAGATGTGTTTTTTTTATAAAATAATATAATGTAAATTACAAATTTTATATAAACTTTTATATTGCAATAATGTGTACACTACTATACGTTTAAAATATTAGCGTGCTTGGAGAGTGTGAGGACACACTTTGAGGAGTTTCTTGTACAATTTCTTTTTTCCACAGTGCACAATTACATACTAAGTGAGGTCATAAATATAGAAGTTTTATATAATATGCAATATTTAATAAAACAGGTTTATTACGTTACAAAAATATACTAAAAACAAAAAGCAGACATTTTTGAACTATAATAATTAAATACACCTAGTAATAACAAATTGCAGTTTCAATTTTCTCTCAAAACTAATATGGATATGGACCCTTCTTTTTTTAAAGGATTAGCACATCATTTGTGAAATGTGTACCACTATATTTGCCTTTTAATGCAAAAATATTTTTTTGTTACTGGTACACTCTACAGGGTATTCGAATAAATTGTTACCATTAAATTATCGATTAATCAAATATACTGCAGACTATGCTACATGTTAAATTTTGTGGTTACAGTTTGATTATATCTTTAATTGTAGTTATTTTCCTGGAAGATACAGGGTAGCATATACTAGCAAAATTACTATTATTCAGACCCAAGTTAGGAACACGACTTTTTAAAATCTAAAAATATTTTTAAAAAACTGTTCTCTACTAATAAATATTTATAAATTAAAATTCGATATCACTCAAAGAAATATTATTGTATGACAAATATCAAGGAATTTTACGTAAAATCACAAAAATGGAACTTAAAATGACTCTCGGGTCCAAATCTTAAAAATGTGTCCTTAAATTCCTTAAAATATTTATTATGAACCGTTTTATAAATATAAATAAGAATTTGTAACTTATTTTACCACAGAAATCTAAAGAAAATTTATTAATTTAGCAATACACGCAATATTTTAATAAAAGAAGAACCGAAATTCAACTAAAAGTGGTGAATCTTTGAGACCAAATGGTCAACATTTATACTAAAACCCTTTAAAATATTTGTTTTTAAGTACTAAATGCATTACATCTATATAAGATTATTTCCTTCTTATTAATTTTGCCCAATTACTGACAAGAATTCGTACATCATATTTAATTTTCAAGTGGAAAAACTGCCTTTCATATCATAACTGTCAGCAGTTTTTCTGGAAAAAAAGTCCGAAAAATATCATTCAAGTGTGACAAGGTAAAATGAGTATGATGTAATTATATTAAGTTTTTAGTTTAATAATTTTTGTTTTTACTGTTGTTTAAAAAAAAATATAAAAAGTGGAAAAATCCTCGTCTGCGACTCGGATTCTTAAAACCACTAACTCTTATGCTATTTGTTAGACAAATTACCTAACTCGTTTTCCGAATTTTTCTGGAAAAATTAGATACACTAGGGATATTGCCTCCAAAAACTACCAATATTTTCAGTTTGTAACTTGGTCCTTTGAATTAAAATGCCATTGTCAGTGAATTAAAATGCCACTGTCAATGAATTAAAACTATGTAATGTCTTCACGTTTTTGCCGTGCCACCTTGGGTGTACGATATACTGTCGCGCCACCTTGGGTGTACGATATAATTAAACAGAAAGGCAAAATGTCAATAAAACCCATTTGAAAATTGAATTATTGGATGGTAATTACCGTGAGCAGTAATTGCTGCAAAATGCGGAATTATTGACAATTTTTTTCGTTGGTTATTTGCATGTTCATCACATACGTGTAGCGATGATATATAATGAAGGCTGCTAGAGCGGAACATAAATAAATATGTTAGGTGTAATACTTAATATTTAAACTTTTTTTTATATCAGTTATCGCCAATTAAAGATGAACTGACCAATTGAAATATAGCACCGTTCTTGAAATAAAAATCTGAAAAGTCAGGTTTCTTGAAACATAGTTAATAAAACATGAGATACCAATTTAAATAACGTATTTCCAGTGTAATCCAGTGACTTAAAATGTTTGTCAGAAATTAAGGGTCATATTTTTTTACTTAGGCTTCTTTCTAATAAATCTTTTTCAATTTTTTCAAAAGGGGGACGTGATTTTAAAAAATTGTTTATTCTTTTTGTTTTAGCATAAAACGTGATTTTTTGCTCAATTTTTAATTTTTTTTTATACGAGTTGGGGGAGATATTTGCTGTCAAAAAATTCAGCTTTTAATGTTGCGGACCTTTAAAAAATGAGTTTTATGTTACTCTGTCAGACTCTTTACGTTATGAATGAATACAGTGAAATATATAGTATATAGGACATTCTTTTAAGTATCGATAATATTTCAAACGGAGATTGATGGATGAATAGTTCTCCAAAAGGTCTTTTTAGTTTTATGTCAGTTTGTCAGGCGTTTTACATTATGCCTGAAAGCGAAGAGAAGTAACTACATAAGACCAGGTAATAATAAGATATGCTTTTATGAACAGAAAAAAAAATCAAAAATAACACTTGGGAAAATAAAAGTTAATTGAGAAGCTAAGCAAAAACAAATAGCCACTAGAATTTTTAGAACGAAATAGAATTATTAATAAAAGAAGTAAGAAACCACAACTCGTAAAAAATAGTGGTGGTTACAGAAAACAGCAAAAATAAGAGAGCAAAAAAAAATTAAAAAACAACACACGGGAAATAAAACATGAAAATCATATCGAATTGGTTTAGGGAGAGGATAAATGTCAGCTTAGAAGAGATATCGGATATTAGAACAACAGGAAATGATGGCATTAGGATGGTAAAATTTTGGAGGTCTGTAACAATCGAGGCGATGAGAATACTATTACAAGTTCCTTGACAATAACAAGATACTGTCAAAATTCACAAAGAGGGGCAAATTAAAACTAAACAACTACGATCTATACAGGGCTGTAGCTAGACTTTGGGGTTGGAGGGGGTGTTGAAATTATTATATATATTTTTTATGTATTTTTCGTTGTTTAATCTTGTACAGGGTTTCGGTTTATATTTTGAATGAGGTCTAGAATGTTTACTTTTGGAAACGGAAAATTACTAAAGAGTTAAGATTCTACCAGAACTGCACAAAAAAGATAATTGGAAAGTAAAAAAAATGTATCTATCAAGTATAACTAAATATGTCCCTTTTTGTTGATTACAAATACCAGGTTTGATATATTTTTGTTTAAGGGCAGCCGAGAAAATTTACGAAAACCTTGCTATAAGAAAGAAGCAATGTGTTAGAAAGATGCGACAAAATATTCTAACACATAAATGTGGAGTAAATGGCAATATACTGCTACTTATCGCAGGCTTTTTGATAACTTTCTTGGTAGTGTTTAAAGATAAAGGTATCAAACCTGGTATATTCATAATCACCAAGAAAAGATTGATTTAATAAAATCATATCAACCATTTTTTTACACAATTCTGGTTTAGAGACCTTAAAACTATTGTATTTAATATTTTTTTCTATCTTTTAAAATAAAGCTTGTAGGCCAATTTCAAAATATAAACAGAAACATATATATATATATATATATATATATATATATATATATATATATATATATGCAATGATGTGATAATTCGTAATGATAGAGTTAATTCATTCTTGAAAGGTCAAATTTCATGGTTGTGATTACAGATAAATATATCAAACCTGGTATATTTATAACCAACAATGTATGTCATTTCCATGGGATTGGCAGAGCATGTCTACTTGATTAATTACTGGCATTTGGTTTCTCAGGCATTTGCCTACGTCGAGATCAAAAAAGAGAAACAGTAAAGACCGGTCATTTTTCCGGACTTATTTTGTCATTCAGGGTAAAAAATCGCAGATTTTCCAATTTAAAATAAGATTCAAAAAGTTTCTATTCTATTCATATAATATCTAGTCATCCAGGAAAATATCACTTTTGTGGCGTAAATAATTATTGCCGCCGGTCGACGAAAAATATTTTTAAAGTTTATTTGTTTTTAATTTTTAGTTCTATGTAATTTAAACATTTATTTTCGCGTCGACCTTTATTTACTAATACGTCTCAGGACGATATATTCTAATGACAAGGACGCGATTAATGCAGTTATTCTAGAGTTAATTTTTTAGAAAGCACCGTAAGGGTGTGATCGACATAGGAGAATTAATTATATAAAAGCATCGAAATGTCATGGAGAAGTTACTATTTTTTCTTTTTTATGCACATTGCTAACCTTTTATTCGGGAAGTGCTAAATAGTAAATTGTTATGCAGTCCACTGAATATTTTAAAATAGTATTTACGATATTTGTATTTTTGATGCAAATAAAGTTTTTTTACTAATGTAAGAGATGCAAATCAATAAAAAAAGTCTTATATATTACGAAGAAAAGCTTAATCAATTTACCTACATATTAATATAGAACTAGACAAGGAAGCGAATACCATTTGTCTTTTAAACTGTTTAATAGAGATAATAAAGGTATTTACAAAAGTTGTTAGATTGATGTTGATTGAAAGATTTTTGTTCAGGGAGGAAGGGTGCAAAACGAATAAAACTTTCTTTAGTACCTCTATTTTAATAAAACATATCTTTGCGCTTTCCAGAGGGGCAAAATTCTAAAAATATTTGATGTTGTGTTACCTCATTTCAGCTGTTTTCAAAATAACATTTTTATACACGGTTAGTCAGAAAAGCAAGAAAATCTTTTATCTCTCAAACATTTTAATGAGTTATATTTCGCCAATGTCGTCTATTATACAAAAAGGCCCAAACATCGAAGAGGTGAATCAAGTGTAGTTTTTGAATAGTTTATTTAATAATTTAAATTTATTTATTTGTATTATTTTTTAATTTTACATCCTGTATAATAAGATGTCCCTATATAATAAGATACCTTACTCCTGTATATTCCTGGTTTCCAATAATACAGAAAAATACAATAACGGTTATTCAACTGGTTCTGGGAATGGATGAGCATACTCGTAATTATTTTAAGTTTTAATGACGTGTTTGCAATAAAAATTTTAATTTTTAGAGGAAAAAATCTCTTCTCTCGTAAAAAGATACATTGTTTTCTCATCAGCAACAATGTTGGGCCCCCAGGAGGCTGCATCAGTCTTGCTTTTGGACACAAAAGTCCTTGCCTGTATGAGAACCTTTCCAGAGGGTATCAAGATTAGCATATCTATATATGCTTCTACGCTCAAGTGGCGATTAAGGTTCTATCTTCCAGCAGGATCAATTCGTTTTTTACATTAGAATGCAGAAGAGCTCAGCGGGGTGCTAACAGGGCTTGACACAAATGAAAGAGCGGATCAGCTGACTCGGGATGGTATGGACGCTGCTTTTACTGAACCGGAATTTGCTGCCAGAATTGGTGATTGAACTGACAAATCCAGGCTTAATATTTGCACTGTTGAACAACTCTGTGTGGAATGGTACGAACCAGCAGCACTCAGATAGTCTCGGGGCTTCATGTCAGACCCTCCTAGTCCTTTTGAGACAGGCATCTTAAATTAAACAGAGACCAACTTAGAACCATTACGAGGATCCTAACTGGACGCTGGCTGGTGAAATATAATCTACGTGGGATTGCACTCGGCAATGATTCTGATTCTGCAGGTATTGTACCGAGATAGATAAAACTACCGATAATTTGGTCTGCTGAAATAACGCTTTAATCAACATCAGAGTGCTTTGCTCGGAGGACACTAATGTGGAGTTCAAACTTACAAACTCTGTTCGGTCGGAAATAATCCAGCGAACCTAAGTACTGCCATTGCCGCGCTCTCCATTAATGTTTAATAGTAATGTCTATACCTCCAAAACTTTTTTCCAGAGAAGCCACTGTTCCTTATACATGCATATTATGTTGTCTACAAAACTTCTCATATATTTGCATGCCTAAGTGTAAAATTATTTTATTATTATCTACAGATCATCTACAACATCCTTAGTTCGCTGGACTTAATTTAAATGTTTTCTCTCCAGTTTTGAAACAATAGTCATTTTTGCAGGACATTTTATATTTGATTCCTTTATGTATGTTTAGTTTTGCCATTCTCTTCACTTTTTGTAGACAGTTTCTAAAAAAAACTACCAAAAACCTCTTTAATTGATAAAGTAAGTATTTTGTTGGTTTCCAAAAATGGAGGTTAAGAATATTTTCAAGTTCTTATTAAGAAATTGCTGTTAACTTTTATAAAATTGACATATCAGCGTTTGCCGTTTCTTATAATATTGTCGACATAAAAAAACGATGTAAGTTTAACTGCATTTTTATGTGATTCAATTTAATTATATTGGTTTTCTTATTTTCATGATGCACGCATGCCTAATGTTCACCTTTCTTCGCTGGTATTTTATATAGTTGCTAGTTCTTCTCTTTTTAAAATATTATTTAATAAGTGACGTTTTTTGTCTTGTTAGTTAGCAAACAGTTTTAGGTTTTAGCCTAAGTCTTTGTGTTTATAATTATAATTTTCGCCGATATTTCATATAGTTGCCAGTTCTTCTCTTTTTAAAATGTTATTTAATAAGTGGCATTTTGTCTTGTTAGATAGCAAACAGTTTTAGGTTTTAGGCTAAGTCCTTGTGTTTATGGTTGTAATTTACTTAGAAATACAGGGTTATTCACAGACAGTGGCATATTAGAAGTAAGAGAATCATTGAATAGATTACTTTGAAAATTTGGTTCTGGACATGAGCTCTCTTTTTAAAATATCTTAAACTGTGCGGTGTTGCCGCTTCTGCCTTAAACCGTTGGCAACATCCGTTTTCTTAACGAAATGATGTGTATATTATTGCATTTTTGTATTGTCCTGAAAATTCTAAATACTTTTTGTGTTATGTTTTCTATACTTAAAATCAACTGTTTTTAAGAAAATGGGACCTGAAAATTGACATTTTTGACCCTTTGAAGCTCCGTAACACCCAAACGACTTAATTTGCAACGAATAGGATTGCTCTTTCCTATCTTTGTTTAGTTATCTTTTAATACCAATATCTACTTTGTCGGGAAACGTCAATTTTGACACCTCCTGTCAAACCATAAATTGGTGTGGGGAAATAGATAATTAAAACCTAAGATAGGAAAGTGAAATACAATTCGTTGCAAGTTAGGCCGTTTGGGGGTTACAGAGTTTTAGAGGGTCAAAATTACAATTTTGAAGCGCCATTTTCTTGAAAACAATTGAATTTATGTATAGGAAACATAACACAAAAAGTGTTTAGAATATTCAGGACAATACGCATTTTTGTATGTGATAATATACAGATCATTCCATTCAGAAAACGGATGTTGCCATCAGTTTAAAGTAGAAGCGGCAACACCGCAAAATTTAAGATATTTCAAAAAAAGAGAGTTGTCCAGAACCAAATTTTCAAAGTAATCTATTCATTAGTTCTCCAGATGCTTCTAATAGGCTATTGAGCATGAATAACCCTGTATATTCCTGTAGGTGTCATTTCACATTTCTGATGCTTTTCTATAAATTCGCTTCCTTCCAAATCCTACCTACCTCATTGTACGACCTTCCCACTAGATTGTAAAGACGATGAAAATGACCACATACTTGTATATCAGATATCAGAGTTGTTTATGTATTATTTTAATTTTGTTTATAGATATTAAATAGCAAAAATCTTGTTACTATGTGCAACAATATTGGAAAGACGTAAATTCGTCGTCAATGTTTCAAAGGTGACCAATTACAGTCAATTAAAACGATATTATTATTTTTAAATAATGATGGTATTGTAAATTGTAATTGTTTTAAGTCTTTTTTATTTAATGTATTTAATGAAGTCTCATTATCATATCAGAGGTAGCTTATTTAGAGACTAAAATTTTATAAATAATATGGGACGCTCCATTTTTTAATAACAAATAAGTTACAAAGTAGTGTAAAGTTTTATTATCGCGGGTTTTAAAATTCGATTTGACATTATTTTGATACAAAAATTTTGTTTTGATTTTTAAATTTAGACTTTAATGACGCTGTTTATAATCGGCCTTTAATGGTAAACTATATGCGACCGGCAAAATGGGTATGACCTCATTTTCATCATCTTTAAATGATAATTAACCGGCACAAGAGTAAGGTTATATTACTCAATATTATAGTAATATATTGATTTCCTACTAAAACAAAACAAATTTAATCAAGTAGATATATTAAAAATGGGAAACATTTATAAGTGCTTTGAACTTATATATATATTAAACAGTCTAGTAAATACCTTATAAGCATTATTTCCACTTCCAAGTGTACGTATCTTGCTAGTGTAAAATGCTAAGAAGATGCACGAGCAACCATGGAGATTTGTCAAAGTTAAATCAAGCTATCTCCAGAATAAATAGTACTTGAATGGATGCTGATTAGAAAGCAAAACGTATTAATTTTAGTATTGCAATTAGGATCGGGTTGATACTACAATGTGGTCTAACACCGCAAAATAGAATAAAATACCTAACTCTACTTAATGAAATAGCTGTGGCATAGGTTTTTCACATTTTAATTGTTGTTTAGATGCCACGAGTTTTACTTTTTACCGCGTTGTACCATCATCACCAAAAGAAACTGGAACAAATATTACCCATTTTACTCTCCTGAACTACTATTCCAAGTTAACCTAGACTGGCAATTTAACCTAGAATGGAAACGCTAATGTTAAACTAGGATTAAAATGTCAAAGTAATTTTTTTTTATTTTGACACTGTCTTTTGCTTTTGATTTGAAAGCAATATTTATCTTTGTTTGAAAGCAGATACCTAATTTCTCTACATTTTATACATCATGCCGAAGCTAACGGAGGAACAAAAGTTAATAATTTTTACTCGACTTCGGGATGGAAAAAAAATTAGAGAAATTGCAAAGTGCATGTAACCAAAAACAGTGTTTTGTTAATCAAGTAAAAAATTGCAGAATATGGTGGTATCATTGAGAGACCAAAGGCGGGACGTCCAAAAGTTTCAACACCGAATCAAGAACATGAACTGTTGCAGTTCCTTAGAAACAATCCTTTTTAAACAGCAGTAAAGCCTAAAGCAGAAATCAATTTCCCAGGTTCTGCAAATACTGTAAGAACAAGGATACGGTTATCAAACTTAGGGAATCGTGCTGCTTTTAATAAAATATTCCTTACAGAATTTAATAAGCAAAGGAGGTTGGAATTTACAAAGGAATATAAAAATCAAGATAATTTCTGGAAGAATGTGGTATTTTCTGACGAGAAAACTTTTCAATCATGCCATAATGAGTGGTCTGTAAACGTTTAGGGTTGGATAAGTATCAGGGGTCCAGGAGTGTGTGCAGTGATTGAAGAAAAACTTAATTTAGATGTTTACCGCAATATACTAGAAAACATTATGCTACTTTCTGTGAACTCAGTTTTTGCGGACAATTTTGTATTTCAACATGATAATTGCCCTATATATAGAGCTAGAGTAGTGCAAAATATATTGCGAAATCATAATGTCGAAACTTTGCCCTGGATTTCAAGAAGCCTTGATTTGAATCCAATTGAAAACGTCTGGGGGCAAATGACCAAACAAATTTATAAGGAAGGATTTCGGCCTCGTAATCAAGATGATCTTCGACAATCAATCGTTCGAGCTTGGAACGAAATAGCCCCTGAAAATACAAGAGACCTAGTCTTAAGCATGCCTCAAAGATTGCACAGCGTTATCGAACATAATAGTTCCATGACAAAATATTAAGTTATTTATTTAAGTTTTAGTTTATGGTTATTAGTTAAAAATTAAAAAGAACTAGGTCTAATGTTTTATGAAAGTTTATGGTTAGGTTATGTCTGTGAAATATATTTCTTAATTTTACGGCAAGAATATTGGTAATCATGAGTTTTATTTCAATTTTAATTTCAACCATTTTGTTGGTCGAAAAGCATAAAAATTTGTAATTTGATTACTTTTCATGAGTAATACTAAAAGTGGGTTTATATAGCAGGTAAAATAAAATAAAAATTAAATTAAATTGAGGATTCGGAGGTTGTTTTTTAGAGAAAATAAAAATTAAATAAGAAATAAGAACAACAGCTGGTGCCAAACATACTTTTTGCCAGCTATTCAATTTAATACTGCATGAACTCGTTGTCTTTAACCTAAAATTCGTAATTTGATAAATATTTGAAAGGAAAAATCATATAACAGTTCAAGAGCTAATATGATGCTGTCCCAGTTACATTGAGTGACGATGGTACATGCTTAAGCTAAAATCCATATTATTTTTTTCCGTCTAAATCGTCAGTATTTTCCCGCCCAATGGAGAAAAGCTGATGTGAATCTCTTTTACTATAGAATACACAAGCGAAAAATTCAACAAGTATCAACCAGTGGGTCAGAACAAAAGAACGGGCAGTATATCAATACTGTTTTAACCACAACCACATGTCAACTTAAACGAAATGCACGCTACATATCAAGGACCGTTTATTTTCATTTCTCGAAGGCATTTGTCATCAGCATATCTAACACGCATTATGTTCCTTAATTATCAAGAGAGAACTTCAAAGAAAAGTAGTCAATTGACACAACTTCGAGGATGGACATACCTTCTGCCTGGGAGATATGATCTTAAACCTGTTACCATGAGTGATGCGATTCGTTAGACCAATTCGACAACTCATATGCATCAACTATTTGGCTCATATATAATCTACATAGTGCGTTAATTTTATTGTAATTGCTCTGCATGAGTGTGCCAAACCATTGGTTTAAATCTCACAATTAATTGCGAAGAAGACACCTACCCTTAAATTAAATAACGATGTCTTTTTTATACAAAAGAAATGATTCCTTATAAGTGACCTTCAGGATAATTATCTATAAAAGTGAAAGGAAACACAATTATATATGTATTACTAAATGACTATATGCAGAACTAAATACGGTCAACCTTCACTATTCCTAAACCGGAAAGTAACTATTCATAACGAGGGAAGTTTCGGGTAAAGGAAATTTATGACTTATTCTAAAAATTGTATTTCGAATCAGTATAATCATTTTGTATGGAATCCTGAGTCGAGGGAAATATGACCGTTACTGCCCGAACATCAAAGCCGAAATCTGGATTTGGCCTTTGATATTTTGATCGCTTTGGATTTAGAACCACTTTATAAACATGATGGACACTACTAGAATGATAAGCCCACCAGTAGACCCTCTAGTGATAACATAGTATGCTCCACTAGAGTTTCGACTTTCCTTAGCTTTGTCCTTGTAAAAGAACACTTGTGTAGATGTTTTCGTTGTAAATGCCTTCAAATCGCTTATATTCGAAAGAGTGTTCTAATACTAATAATAAAAGCGTAATAATACATTCAGAATTTGCAAGTACAAAATTCAATAACTTATTACTCTACGCAATAGCACCGAACACATTCGCGCCAGTGCCTCCAAACAATATCAGTTATCCGGACAGGTGTAGCAATGACTCGTCCTGATAAATAGTCTCATGTAGAGTGGACAAGGACGCCTAGAACAAGAAACTATTAAGAACCAATCATCAGCAACTACATCCCGTAGGACTGTAGGATCGCACGCCCAGACGCACCGACTACCCAGTAAACTCCTCCATAGTAGAAGGAATGAAAGTAATAAAAACAAAAAATGTAAAAAAAATACCTGTTTATTTTATTACATTGACAAGTCGTGTAAAATAGTATTTTTTTATTTTTCATTGAGTTTTTGAAGTCGTTTTATTTTTTAAATTCTTTTTTTTTTTGTTTTTTTTTTTATTTTGATTAAGTAAATTAATCAAAGTAAGTTATTTTTTATTTTATTTTTTAGCTAACTTTTATTTTCTTTTTATTTATAATATCAGCGGTGCCTAAACATGTTCAGATTTTACACACAATTTGTGCGCATGCAATTTATAACTTAACGACCTGATTTGGGTACAAAAACCGTCTTGGAGTAAAGCTTTATAGTATGGTGAAAACCCTATTCAAAGCCGTTCAGTGGTAGCAGAAAAAATCGCGGACATATAGGTCGAAAACAAAACCTCCTGATTTGAATTCGCTTAAAAAGTCAAAGGATAAATTAGAATATTAGCACGTTCAGGACCGTATGAATCCAAAATATAAATAACCTTTTTAATCTTCTAACCTTCGTTTTGCTAAAACATAAAAATGTTTTAGCAAGACGTCACATATAAGTGACGATAGTGCTTGATAATTTCAATAAAAAAATAAAAGAAAAATAACTTTAAAACAGAAATTAAAATAAAACTTAAAAGAAACAAAAAGAACTCATAAAATGACCTAAAAAAATTGAATTATGAAGTTAGTATAAAACTACTCTTTGAATACTTTCCTTTAAAAATCATGCTTCTTAGAAGACGTAATAGTGCATAATACTTCAAAAAATATCTATTTATTTTTGTTTATTAATTTAACGCCGACTTCATAAGTCAAAATTTCAAGGTAATGTAATATGTTATTTTCTACTTTTCAGTGCTTTTTTGAGGTCGGTATTATTTTTTCAAAAATGTTTTATTATTTATTGTTTTTTTTTAATTTTTACATTATTTTTGTTAGTTTTCTATCTTTATTTTTAATTTTCATTCATTCTGCACTCTTTCCTAATTATATCAACGACCCTTAAAATGTTTAAATTTAATGACTTTGGTAATGCATTAGTTAATTTCAATTTCAAATTGTATTGATTACATTATGTTGTGCTCCCCAACCCAACTTATTATTTATTACCATTAAGATCACTTTCCATACTACTAATTAAATGAGTTTGTCAGGCATTCGCCAAACCACTGTTGCTTTACAACGCGGTGAATACCCTATTTAAATCCGGTCAGTAGTTACAGAGAAAATCGCGATTATACACACATATACATTTGCATACATACATGTCAAAACCAGAACGTCCTTTTTTGAAGTCGGTTAGTAAACCACAATAAACAATATGTAACATTGAAAAAAACAGAAAAAAATATCTTGTTTGTTTCATAAACACTGAACATCATGAAATTCTTACAGTTATAAATATGTAAAAAATCGTTTAGCATTTTATTTTGGATTTTAAAATACCACCTTGGAATGTTGCTTTACTACATGGTGGAAAACCCATTTACATTCATTCAGCATTTACAGAGAAAATCGCGGACATATATACATATACCTACATAAACAAACATACAGGTCGAATACAGAACCTCCTTTTTTGAAGTCGGTTAATAAACTGCAATGTACAATATGTAACGTGGAATAAAATAGAATTTTATTTACTTTCACCTTTTTTTAGCTGAAATGTGATATATTCGATAATATTTTTTTTTAATTAAAAAATATCTTTGCGGAAACTCTCAATTTTTATTGGATTTTATTGGTCAGAAACATTACTATTATTTTCTTTTACAAAGTTTTAAATATAAACAAGTAATTAAATAAAATTATATAAAAACACACCTGGTAAGAAAACCAAACATCGAAAAGAAAAAGTACAAGTACGCCTTACTTTGCTGAGCAGATTGAAAACAAACTTTCTGAAGGAGAGGAGTAAAGAGATCAATAAAAATGTTGTGTTCTAAAGACACCTTGGCAGAGAAAAATGATTCTATTTACAAAAAATTGATGATAAAATACCCCAGACAAGAAGAAAATAGAAGTTTTTCAGACGTACCAGAAGTTTCTAATTTTGATGTTTCTTTTTATGAAGTTAAGAAAACTATTCTTTCATTTAAACCTGGTTGATCGGGTGGTCTTGACTCACTAAGGCCCCAACATCTCAAATATTTAGCCACGGAGGAGCTTGGTAACTACTTTTCGAATTTACTTTCTTCTTTGATGTCTTTTACAAATAATATATTTATAGGTTTATCATTTTTTACGAGGCTAACCTATGCGCTTTTAACAAAAAAAATTTGGTTTTAAATCGATTTTCTGAAAATGTAAAATATCTTAATAGTCACATCGGATGTTATTTATTTAAACATTCATTTGCAATACCACGTATAACTTTCTAAGATGTCTTCCTTTCCGACTATGATTCTGTTTTAAAAAATACTTTTCAAAATACAACAAATTGCAATTTTTGACAATAATTCTTTTAAACTTTAAAAACTCTGTTAAATTTGGTGGTCTTGGTATTCGAGATTCATTCGCACTTTGTTTTTCCGCGTGTTTTAGGTTCGGTTAAAAATGTAACAAATTGACTTGAAATAATTTTACCTAAAAATTTTTTAAATTGTTCTGACGTTGATTCAAATTTTACTTTAAGTTCTTGACTTTCACTTTTGCGATCTAGAAACTATACCTGTCTTGTCAGGTTCTCCTCAGTAACCTTATATCGAATAGTCAGTATATCAAAGACAGGGCACATCTTCTTTCTCTTCAAATGCCTCAAAGTAACGCCTGGTTAAACTTCTGCATCTTTGGAATGATTCATCTTTTCGTATTTCCATTACTTTGAGAGTTGGTTTGTCTGCGTGTAAACAATATAGCTGCACTTGTGGCGAGACAGTAGATATTTATGGGCTACATGAGCTAAGATGCAAAGATGCAAAAAAGTGCGGGACGTATGTCCAGACACAGGCTGATCAACGGCGTAATCAAAAAGTCTCTGATAACTGCGGAATTTCCCGCCTGCAGTTTGTCGAAGCGATGGAAAGCGAGTGGATGGTATGCATTGGTTCCCTTGAAAGCAGGTACGAGATTGTTATGGGACGCTACGTGCAGGCATACGCTTGCTGATTCTTATATCAAACAAACATCTGAAAGAGCAGGTAATGTTGCACGTAGTAGATCGTTTTTAATTTGTACCTTTCTCAGTTGAAACGTTTGATCCTTGGGGTAACGAGGCCAAAAAGCTTCTTAATGAAATAAGCACAAAAATATCCTGGAACAAAGTAAAAATCTTCATTACCCAACGTATCAGCCTCGCTATTCAAAGAGGTAATATAGCTTCTGTGTTACGGACTATCGAGAATGGAACAGGTTTGGATGAAGTTTTTTATATGTTTGATTTTTTTAATTTTATTTTATTTTTAGTATATATTTTGTATAAATAAATAACTCCTTAAGCAAATTAATAAATAACGCTGTTATATAAAGAAAATCAAATATTTTGCATTATTCAAACAATGTTGAAACATTTATTACAGAGTCATTATCGAAATCAGGCACTTTGTTTAAAACTAAAAATTTCTGCAGAAACTTATATCAATTTCCATATACAGAAGGCTTTGTAGTTAAGGAAAAGTTAAAAAATAAGTAGATAACCAAAAAATAAAAATTGGAAGTTTTCGCAGAAACGATTTTTAATTACCGCATTCAAGAGGCCATATAGAAGCAAAACAATATTTTGTGAATATATCACATTTAAGCTAAAAAAGGAGTTGAAAAGCAATTAAACAAATGACATAAAAAATAAGAGTTTCCACAGGAATTTTTTTTAAGTTCTACATTCAGAAGGCTTTATAAAAAACAAAATATTTCAGATAAGAGAAAAGTCCAAAAAACAAAGAAATAAATAAAAATAAAAATTGGGATGTTTTAATTAATGCATTCTGAATGCATTCTAGGAGCAAAAAAATATATTTGGTGAATATATCACATTTCAGCAGAAAAAAAGTTGGAAAGTAAATATATAAAATAAAAAATAAGTGTATTCGCGGGAAGTTCCACATTCAGAAAGCTTTAATAATAAATATGTTCTGGATATGTCACATTCCAGTCCAGTAAAAGATACAACAAATAAATAAATAAATAGAAAAAAAATTGGCAGTTTCCGCAGAGAAATTACTTGAATTAGCGCATTCAGGAGGCTTTATAGATGGCAAAAAAAAACATAATTTGTGAATATATCACATTTCAGCTAAAAGAAGTTGAGCCCAGAAAAAACATTTTATTTGTTCCATGAACGCTTATGCCAATTCCTTTAACAGGATTTGATATTAAATGTATAGTTAGAAACTATTTAGGACAGAAAGGGGTGTATGTGTGGTCGAGGCTAGATTCAAAAATAACTTGGCCTGTCGAGATTCGATACAGCCTTTTCTACAAAGTTATGAGGGCGTCTTATCAACTGGGCTGTATGAAAAAGGAAAACTGTCTAGAGCTGAAGTAGATAAAAACAGTTTAATAGAATAGTTTAAAAATTTTGAAAAATGAATTGACGGAATAACGAGACTAATCTCACGCACTACCCAGGTCGTCTCAGGCCATAATATGGAAAGGACACAAGCAAAAGTAGCACTCCACTTCAGTGATGTTTGCTGGAACTGCTTCAGGTATCTTCTTACCTTGCTATGATGTTTATAAAGCTGAGAATCTGCCAACTCAATCATAATTTAGCCGACTATTTAATACATTGGAAACACAACTGCACGTAAATCACATGATATTTGCGGTGTTACAGATTGACATGGGCTTCTGAGAGAAACTTCATTAGCCTAGCAAATGAGATAAAGCATTAGCAAAGTACATGATATGGCAGTTGACCTTAAAAATGCATCGAAGTTTTAGAGTCCTATTTTTCGACAAAGAAAAAATAACGAACAGCAAAAATATGTTGTTTTTTCGTGAAGATTATTGGAAGGTCTACAGAATTTCAGTAAAAAACACAGACTTTTTTGAAACCGAATAAAAATAAAAAACGTTTGTTAGTTTTGCTTTCCTCCCTTCACACTTTATATAGGTTCATATGACCTTAACAAACCTGTTTTGAATAACCTCATTAAGTCTCAAAATCAAGCGCTTGCTAAGGATAATAATAAATACCCAGACACAGTTTATCAACTGTAATAATATAATAAAGCCGTACCATAGAAATACTAGGGGAGAACTAACTTACGAAAGCTTATGTTTGTGAAGTATATCTACCACAGCTACATTAAAGTAACCGACAAATCAACGCAGACAAATCCAGAGCAGAAAATAATAATGACCAGACAAATAACACAAGAAAAAAAATATCAACCCCAATGAAGCCACATACTTCACAACAATTAAATTATTCTATACCAAACTTCAACAATAAAAGAAACTCCACAGACAATTTTTTATTCCCTCTTCAGCTGGATCCAAACATACAAATCTAGGACAAGGTACCCCAAACTGTTCACAACCCATAAAACTGATACAGACGCTACTATATAACAAGGAAATTTTACATCAGGATACCAGTCAACAAAATTCACCAACCCTAATTTACCATTTGAATGTTCAAAATCTAGGGAATAAACTGATCCAAATCGAATTACTTACCAAAGAACATACTCTGCAAGTTTTTTGCATAACTGAGACATGAGGCAACAATTAAGGAATGGAATGCATGATAATACCGAATTATAATCTAGTAACACTTCTGCAAAAATCACATATACATGGTGGAGTTGCGATATACGCAGTATGCACAGGCAGGTATAAAACTGAAAGCTTGGGAAGGAGTGACACATTTTAGCATCGAACTGCAGATTAAGTGCTGCGTTATTCAAATAAAACTCTGTCAGATGAATTTGGGAAAAATTACAATATATAAGCCACTGTCTGGTAATATTCAAACTTTTATCCAACAAACAGCTGATCTTCTATATGTGACAGGAGTATATTCTAATATTTTATTGGGTGGAGATGGATAGTATTAAGGAACAGGATCAAGACTACAAATTACTAAAGGACCTTTTTGGTTTCTACAATTTAATAGAGCACTGTCGTGACATCCCAAGGATTTTCACAACCATAGTCGGTACATCAATATCATCAGTAGATTGTATGGTTACAGATATTAGCAAAACGACCATTGAATGTCAGAACACAGAAGAACATATATCTGACCATCTTCTTCAAAAACTAGCCATAGGGGTGATTACACCAGGACAAACTAATGAAATCAGACCACGTATAACCAGAATGCTGTCTAGTAACAATTTAAACAACCTAAAAGTCGTGCTACAAAGGGAACCATGGTTAGATATAAGAGGCTCAGATGTTAATCTATGATTTAAGAACTTATCAGCAAACTTTTTATGGCACTGTAACAAAACCTATAACGAAACGAAACAAGTAATCAATGAGGAAATGTGGCAGCTATATCGGTATATGAAAAAATCTTGTAATGCAATTAATTTCATTCATATAAATCTCCGATAACCAATCCGAAGAAATATGGAACATAGTAAATAAAGAGCTGAACAGAATTAAAAGAAACAAAATAATTGAACTAAAGAATAATGATCATCACTTAACTGGAGATAAAGTAATCGCAGAAACTTTTGGTAATTATTTTGCTAGTATTGCGCAGGAAAAAATAGGAGAACACTTCAAAGACCACATCTCTACGAATCCAGCAGTTGTGGACTGCGAAACAAACACAATGTTCTTAAATCCTGTAACAGAAGAAGAAATTAGAAGTATTATAGGTAACTTAAAGAATTAAAAATCAACTGGTTTCGTTGGTATCCCTACCAAAATAATCAAAAGGGTCTGCAAGGAGATAGAAAAGCCACTCATAATATTAATAAACTCTGCCTTTGATAGTAGAATTTTCCCATCATCGCTAAAACTAGCCACCACAATACCAATATCGAAAAAGACTAACCACTTCGATATAGAAAACTACAGACCAGTGTCAATGCTCAGCATATTTTCGAAGATAATTGAGCGTGATCTGTATGATAGGTTGGTAAACTTCTTGGACCGTTACAAACTCATTAAAGATAATCAACAGGGTTTTCAGCATTCCATACAGTTTATAGCTAAGGAGTTGGAACAAAACCGGATCATTATTGGCATGTTTTTAGGCCTATCCAGAACATTTGACACATTGAATTTTTAGTTTGTAGTGGCAAAGATTTACAATATTGGTATAAGAAGCAATGTTTTCTCCTTGATAAAGTACTTCTTATCTGAAAGAAAACTCGCAGTCAAAATAATATATAATATAACTGCTATTCATCAGAGCACAGCATTGGGATTGGAGCAGCTCAGCTACTTGCGCCTATCGTTTTTATACGGTTTGTAAACGATCTCGCTTTGCAGGATGACCATAAAGTTTGCCAACGAGGCTACTGTTGCCATATCTGCGACTGATGAATGAACCTGAAGCCCTGGGTACATGACGTCTGCAGAAGTCTGTTTTGCAAATCAACTTATCCTGAATAAAGAAAAATAATACATGTTTATTTTTACAAAACTTATCCCAAGGCGCATCTTGCTCACACAGAGCCAACAACAAAATTCTTAGGAACATTCTTGGATTCATGGGTACCCTCCTGGATTGTGTCTGTGCAAGACTTGGTCAAGCCTACTTTGCTTTACTCAAGTTAAAGCAAACAGGACCACAATTCACCGTAATCCTACACATCCTACTACGCATTGGCGTATCCCAATTAAACTTATAATATAATCCTGTGGGGTCAAGCAATCAATGTCAATAAGGTCTTTGTGGCACAGAAGAGGTTGATAAGACATTGAAACCAATGGAAACCTGCATAAAGTTCTCATCACTACATCTATCTATATCTTAATAGAATGTGCAACATGGGTTTTTAAATACAGAAGCGAATTCTAGGACAGCCGCGATAATCACAACTACTCTACACGATAGTCTGGTACCAACGTAATCTTTCCTAGACTTACCAGAACACTGTATGAAAAATAACCAAACTATGCTTGTATCCGAATCTATAATAATAAGTTATTCGAGGAAATCTATCAAATCCTAACCATCGGCATATTTGGAAAGAAACTACAAGCCAGCAACTTGAAAAAAAAAGCTGCAATAAAGCTTTCCGTTGAAAATCTAGGAACCTAAATGTATGTATTATTAAACAACTAATATAGGTAATTAAAGTCTACATCTGACTATTGCATTTAATTAGTTTAATATTTAACACGAAAACGAAAAACTGCAATAATGCTTTCCCTTGAAAATCTAAGACCCTCCTTAAATTTGGGTATTAATAAACAACTTATATAGGTAATTAAAATCGTCAATTTGATTATTGCATTTATATAGTTTGGGTTTTTCTGGCGACATTTTGTGCCTGAGTTAATTCTGCAACTAACAATTCTTTACATCGAAATATTGCATAATTTCTGAAATAAATAAGATAAGGATGTTCAAAATTGAGGTTGCTTTTTGAATGTTCTGCCACTGATATTGAACATATTTTTATGTGGGGTGGCAGTTGACATTTGCGTAACAAAATTTTGCAATATTTAGTTATAGACCAATATACGGTTGAATAACACGTCTTTTTAGAAAAAGCCTGTTAGAAATATGGGAAAGTGCACGTTAAAAATACGACTCTGCGTAACATTTTAACAAAGATCTTTATTCAAAGGCCTACAAAATACAGCCAACACGAGAATTAAAGCCAATTTTATAATAACTGGGCCTTGCAAAAATAGGAAAGTGATTTTTTTTAGCAAAATTATCCTCAGTGATGATGTGCATTTTCATCTCGGAAGATATGTTAAAAAGAGAACTACAGAATATGGGTTGAGGGTAATACGCGAATGATACTGGAGAAGCCATTGTGTCCTAGGACAATTACGGTTTGGTACGGTTTTTGGGCTAGAGAAGCCATTGATCCATATTTTTTGAAAATACAGCCGTCAATACGAAGTGTAATAGTAGATGGAATAGACATCTCAGGGTACGTGGTTTCAACAAGACGGTGCTGCATGCAGCCAATGAAAACCTTGATCTTTGAAGAAAACGATTTCAAGACTGAATAATTTCACGTAGAGGAAACGTTATCTGACCCCCTAGGTCGATTTATTGCGCTTAGAATTTTTACTATGAGGTTTCTTAAAGGAAAAGGTTCACGCTGATAACCCTAAGGACATACAGTACCTTAGAGATAACATTATTACTGCTATTGGAAAAAATCGATGCAGTTATGCCAAAAAGTTGTATAGTATTTTGCCAAAAGAATTATATCCTACCAAAGATCTAGAGGAAGTCACTTGCTCGATACCGTTTTCTATTATTAACCGCCATATTTATACTTTAATTTAAAATACAAATTTAGTAGGAGGTAAGAAGTTTGAGCCTTTTATTACAAATTCAAAAAGAAGCCTTAAATCTGAACACCCTTATATCGCTTTATTTTATACTAAAAGCTCTAGGTACCTACTATAAATATGTTTATTTGGTTTCGGATGCAAAAGTGACCTTAATAAAAGAGGTATCAGGAAAAATCAGGTTTTAGGTAGGTAGATTTATTGGATACAGTTTATTTTATTGAATATTTTGAATACTATTCTGCCTGTATTCTATAAAGAAGTGAGGGATGGCACTTTAATATGTCCTAATCTAAATAACTGTTTGTTGAATAGTAAATAAAATTATTCATAAAATTATATGTGCCTTATTTTAAAATAGATTATAGGCAGGCAGATGACACTAGCAGAGCTTATATTAATTTGGATAGTTTAATTATTTCTTTAATTTTTGGAGTAACTACTTAACGTCTAGTGCAATTCCTTTTTTATTTTGCATATTAATTCTTTCTATTTCTATAGCTTCGAAGCTATATTTATTTTTTTTTTCTCTAAATAGGCATCGTCAAGTTGCCCCACCGTGCAAAATATAGTTCCAAATAAAGTAAAATTGGTACAAAATTTTATCTTAAAATTTTTGGGGAGTGGGTACTAACTTAACCTTAAAGGCAAGTTTTACTTCTCTACAGAAATATTTTCGCCAAAATCTACTAAAAATATTTTCCAAGCGACTACGCATGGACTACGCACCAATTATTACAGACTGATATACAAAATTAAATTTAAATCAAATTTTTACTACATCAGCATCGTTCTGCGTCGCCAGTCGCCCACTTTCTAAGCAAATCCTCAATGACGTATTGAGTAATAACAATTTTTGTAACAAACGTAATATTTATTAAACAAATCCAACCTTGGGATGGTCGTTATTTTATCCTCGCTGGATTAACACATTTGCAAAATAGACAAATTGTCGAAGAGTTTTCGCAACAAGCATTAAGTTCAAGTGGGCTAGTCTATTAAGGATATATTTAACGATATAAAATGGTAATTAGGGTACACTATAGTATATGATGGGTCAGCTAAGATTTTCGTATAACAAAAATGGCGACCAAATGAAAACGTAAAATATAATGGATTCTCTTGTGTTTTTGTAAATTAAATAAGTTTTATTTTTATTTAAGCAACGGCACGAACTGAAGAGATAGAAATATTTTTTAGAATCTGGGGGCACTAAAACACGAAATATATAAAAACTTGGGAGTGTGTTATTTTTCATGTTTACAAATTTTATCCCATTTCGCCATTTTGTTCCATCATTTTAATTTCTCACCACAATTTTACAAGTTGATCTCTAATCATACTTAATTCTTATACAAGATTTAAAATCAATCTAAGAAGTAGTTTTTTCAGGCGGATTTTTTAAATATATTGTTGAGCTGCCATTTTGTTTCGTCATGTTGAATTCGTACCAAAATTTTTATTTTGGTACGAATGTTTGTGACAAATTTAAGGAAAATTAGATAAGTAGTTTTACTAATATTTTTTCTATCATTTCATTAGACCGCCATATTGGATTTTTTCAAAATGTTACTAGGTCATCCCCATACGACCCTTAATTTTTGATCAGCATTTGGAAGTCAATTGGGTACGTACTTTTTCAGCTATGCCGTGCACAGACAGACAGACCGACCCAATTGAGAAAACATGTTTTTTTTGGCATGTAGGGATCCTAAAACGTGAAGAACTTTAAAAATCTAGGAGGACGACTTTTTCATGACTACAATACTTCCCTATTAGAAGGGAAGTAAAACATTTTTTAATCCCATCTCTTAAAACATTTTATAACCCAGATAATAATAAATAGTTAAACAATAGAAACAATAGGCCATAATATACGTAGTTAATATGGTATTATACATCTAAATCAAAGTTCAGTAACTAGCGAAGGTTTTTATTTAAGCTGCCACTTTAAAATGTTAATTATTTATTAATGTATTTGGCATTGCCTCTATTAACTGTCGTATAAAGGAAATTCCGTTCCCTCAATTTGTCAAGAGTCTTGGCTCTCTAAATATAATTGTGTAGTCGCCCTACCCCGATTTAGGGTCTCTAGATGCTAAAAAAAACATATTTTCTCTCGATCTGTCGGTCTGTCTGTCTTTTTGCAACGTAGCTAAGAAACTATTTACCCTATTGAACTCAAATTTTAAGGGTCATATGAGGATGACCTGGTAACATTTTGGTAAAAACCCAATATAACGGAACAAAATAGCATCCTAGTAAAATGTTAAAAAAGTTGGTACTAAAAAAGTACTTATACAATTTACCTCAAATTTTGCAGCACAAACATCAAGGATTATGTAGGAATAAACTGGTAAAATTTTGAGACGTGTCCAAGATGGCGAAACAAAATGGCGGCTCAATAAAATATAAAAAATCAGCCTGCAAAAATTATTTATTAGATTGATTTCAAATTTTGCGCAAGAATTACAATTCAAAATAGCGGAACAAAATGTAAGTCAAATAAAATATCTTCAAGTTTTAGTTGCATGAAAACATGTTTTCTCAATTCCCTGGATCTATCTGTCTGTCTACAGTTCGCGGCATAGTTAGTTTTTACCCGATTTACTTAAAATGTTTCGGTAAAAATCCAATAGGATGCAATAAAAGGGCGGCTTAGCGAATTGTTAAGAAAATTACTACAAAAAGACTGATTATCCAATTTACCTTAAATTTTGCGCAAAAATCAAGATTTACATAGGAATCAACCAGTAACATTTTGATACGAAGATAAGATGTCAAACAAAATGGCCGCCTCATAAAATATTTAAAAAATGAGCCTGAAAAACTACTGATTAGATTGATTTCAAATTTTGTGTAAAGTGAAATATAGATATAGATAGAAAAATGTTGGTACGAATTCAAGATGACGAAACAAAATGGCGGACAAATAAAATGTTGAAAAATCAGCATTAAAAAGTCTTCTTATTCATTTGACTGATTAAATGTGATAAGGATAAAAAGAAAAAAAATACGTGGTAGCTTTTGTTAAAAGAAAACAACTTTCAAATTGAGCCTGTCTATTTAGAGATGCGTATTCGCCACCAATTTGATTACTACTTAGAGATGTCATTCAAGACTTTTGGACATCTCTATACACCGTTATCTAACTATGGGATGAATGAAAAGCAATATCCCAAAAATACCGATTACTTAAATTTGACTATTAAGACCCTTGCTACACTGTTTGGAATATACTTATTGCATTTTACCTTTGTAATCGCAAATTCGTCAATTACTCAAAACCAACCCTGTGACTGAGAACAAATAGTTATGTTTACGACTTTTATTAAGCCGATAGATTATATTACAAATCAACAATTCGCAGTGTTGCCAAATTTTACATATAGTTAATTCTCATTTAGTGAAAGGCTCTATATATCAATACGGATCTGGTTATATTGTTGAATTTGACCTTTTCTTACGATAAGGGGCTGTGACTTCTCATGCTTTCCTTTATGTCAAAAAGTTAACAACATCCCAGATTAAAACTGGTAGCAGGTTAAATAAGGTAGTTTAAGTACAATTAAAAATATCATTCATTGCAAATATATGGGGGCAGCAATTTCAGTATTATTTAAATAAAAATGCTTTTTTATGTTGCTTAAATATTATTTAAACGCTAAATAGTATTATGCTATGACTATCCAAAATAGTTGCAATGCCACGCCGATTATAATTACGTTCTTTCGACATAGACAAACACTTTTTTCGGTCTAAGTGTACCAGTAACCTATATTATAAATTTTTGCATATTTTCATTTATAGCCCACAGCGGATGTATTGTATGCGTTAAAACAATAATAAATATTTTGAATTCCTACCTTTTCCTATATATATAGACCTCGTTTCAAAAATATTTTATTAGAAGGTTAATAAAGTGAATCTGACATTCATCATAAACCGGGTATTTAGTTTACACAAATACTAGCTCTGGCCCGCGTCATAACGTATGTGAAGGTTGTAATTTAGTAATGTAAACATATCCAAAATTAGTATTACTGCTATGACTTCTGCGTAATATTCCTTAATTCATTTTAATTATGGTAGATTTACATTTTTTAAATATACGTTTACACGGTTAATGTAGAACTTATTTTTCGCAGTTTTTTTCCTTCATGTTCTTTCAGAAAAAAAACTAAAAGTTAGTCAAAAAATCAGTAAATTTCCTTTATGCGGAACTTCCCTCGTTATAAAGCTTTCCTTTTATTAGAAATAGTGAAGTGTGGCCGAATTTAGCACATAGTCATTTAATAACACTTGTAAAAATACTGTCTTTTAAAATATTTTTATTGGGCGCCATTTTGTTCTATCATATTGGATTCCTATCAATATTTTACCAGGTTCTACCTATGCCACAGTTTATTTTTGGACATAATTTATTTCTATATCACATTTACTTTTTCTGCAAAATGTAAAGTCAATTTGATTAGGAACTTTTTTACGTTGATTTTTTATAATCTTTACTCGGTCGCCATTTTGTATCGCCATCTTGAATTCGTACCACAATTTCACCAGTTTATATCTATATCACACTTAATGCTTGCACAAAATTTGCAGTTAATCTAATCAGTAGTTTTTTGAGGCTGATTGTTTAAATATTTTATTAGTTTCCTTTTGCTGATTCGTACCAAAATGTTACCAGTTTATTCCTATGTAACACTTTATTTTTGTGCAAAATTTGAGGTAAATTGGTAATTCGTTTTTTTTAGCAATAATTTTTTAACGTTTCACTGGGCTGTCATTTTGTTCCGGCATATTGGATTTTTACCAAAATATTACCAGGTCATCACCATATGAAGACCAAAATTTGAAGTCAATCGGATTAGTAGTTTTTAAGCTATGCCGTGAACCGACAGACAGACAGACCATCAGACGGACCAACTTAATTGATGGCGTAAAGAGTGAAGATATGAACAAATCAGAGAGGGTATTTTTTTCACGATTAACAACATTTTATTTGGCCGCCGTTTTGTTCCGCCATCTTGAATTTGTATCACAATTTTACTAGTTCATCTCTATATCAAAATTAGCTAGGGCACACAATTCGAAATGAATCTAATAAGTAGTTTTTTTCATAATTTATTTATTTAAATGTTGTGAAAAAATGCTTTAAATCTCGGAATTAAATCTGACGACACGAAGATTTTCGCCAATGTAAAAAAAATTGGTACTTAATTGTCTCTTAGTTCAAAATTACTTAGAAGCCAAAATTCTGATATCTTTATTGTGTCATTGGAATCTTTGAAAAAAGAAAAATTAGTTCATATTGATGCATTCTTAATTAGTATAAGTTAAGTTTTTTTCTCTGTACACCAACCTGCAAATTGTAGGTGCTACCTATGGGCCCTAGGCCTGGCATTCTATTTGTGACTAAATAAATAAAAAAATTAATATTTTTTGGCATCTAGGAACTCTAAAGCATGAAGATATGAAAAACCAGAGACGGTGATTTTTTCACGATTAAAAACATTTTATTTGACCGCCATTTTGTTTCGCCATTTTGAATTTGTACCACAATTTTACTAGTTCATCTCTATACCACAATTAGCTATGGCATACAATTTGAAATCAGTTTAAGTAGTTTTTCAGGGTGAATTTTTAAATATTTTATAAAGCCGACATTTAGTTCCGTCGTCTTTGATTCGTACGAAATTTTTACCAGTTGATTCCTGCATAATACTCGATTTTTGTGCAAAATTTTAGATAAATTGGATAAGTAGTTTTATTATGTGAGTTAATTTTTGACTAAAATTTGAAGTCAATCGGGTAAGTAGCTTGTTAGCTACGCCGCGAATAGACCGACCGACTGGCATCTCGATGGAATTGAGAAAACATGTTTTTCGGCATCTAGGGACCCCGAAACGTAAAGATCTGAAAAAGTTTCGGAGGGTGATTTTTTCATGATTACAATAATACTTCCGTTAACCCATAACGATCAAACATTTTTCGGCAAATTATTTTACTTTGAAATAATTATCCTAATAAATATACCGTACTTAAAAACCACAAAACAAATCAATGTTACAAAAAAAATTAAAAGCAAACTGTGAAATATGTAGAATAGAAGTTTACCATTATATACATTTGCTAACACGTTTTTCACAATATTGAAAGATGCTTTTCATATTTTGTCACATAAAAACCAATCATTATAAAAAATAAAAATGTAAAATACATCGCAATCACGTAAATGGCAATAGAGTAGTTTTTTCATTTTTAATCATAGTCCATACGGTTAGCTCACAACTGTAATAAATGTACCAAATCAAGCCGATGTCTATATTTGAATGAGTTGTGTACCAGTTTCGTAACTGGATGATTCTTTACACCCATGCTACTATTTCACTTTCAATTCAGTGTATTTTCCACGCTGCAAGTAAGAACTGACTTGATACTTCTCCACGTGTTTCAAAGCATTTAGGTTTTTGTACAACGTTGCATGTCAAAAAAATCAGTAAATAGCTTTACCCGGAACTTGCCACATAATGAATCATTTCATTTATTAAGGGAATAAAAAATAAGATATTTCATAAATGTAATATTAATATACATATTAATCACAGAAAATAGAGCCAAACGCACCTATATTTTTTTGTATATTAATAAGTAACTACGGGCTGAACTAAATTCCTTGTCATGCTTCACTTTTCTTGATAAAAGTAGAAGTTCCGGGTAAAGCTAATTTACCGATTTTTTATTTGTTTTAAATTTATTTATATTCTACTCTTTTTATTTTTTATAACTGTATTTACTATTTTATGAATTTGGTCGTTTATTAAAATAATAAACGACCAAATTCATTTTTTAAAAATAATAAAAATAAAATAAAAAGAAAGTTTTGTTTCAGGAAATGGAGTTTTACCGCATTTTTCTAGGACACCATTTTGTTTTCTCACATAGAAGAATTTGTTTTCTCAAATAAGAAGTAAATCGGATAAGCATTTTTTGAGCTACGCCGCGTACAGACAGAACGACGGAAATGGGAGAAGATATTTTACGGGATCTAGGAGCCATAAACGACAAAGATCTTTAAAAATCTCAGATATTGATTTTTTAACAGGCAGTTAAATGTAATATTTTCTGAGATGCTTATACCTTCTCACTTCATTGCTCAATAAATTAATATGCGTCAATTGTTAGGAGGTAGATGTCCCCTGAACTTGTGTTTACTATTCGAGGGCAGGTGTATTGTTCGTATAGCCCTAGGTTTTGAATCTCTAGGCTTTTTTGGATTTTCATAATACTCCATATTGTCTTATACCATGTGCACGGCTGGACCACCTTGTATCTATGAAGTAGTATCTAAGAGAGGTACTAGAGGCCCGGTTTGCCAGTGTAGATATATTTATGACTTAATGTTATTTCACGAGATCTATAGACTGTAGAGCTTCTGGCATCAAAGGCTTTGTATAAAGTAGGTGTCCTTGCTTTATAATCTCAGAATAGTGCTAGTGCGGCGGCTTTGACTGGCAGTGCTTTTGGCC
Source organism: Kuschelorhynchus macadamiae (assembly GCA_030620095.1). NCBI lineage: Eukaryota > Metazoa > Arthropoda > Insecta > Coleoptera > Curculionidae > Kuschelorhynchus > Kuschelorhynchus macadamiae. The sequence goes on from JAUTXW010001351.1 coordinate 1,628,021, forward strand.
ATTGGCTTTAAATAATAAAGTCAATGTTTTGGCCTTTAAAGAACCCAAAGTTGAATGCCGTCCATTCCGATTTAGGCGGTAATATCCTTTAACGTATGTGTCGAATTCTCACATTTTAGGCTAAATATATCATCTGATAGATCCCATAAAGTCAAGATAGAAAAGTGAAAGTTGTTTCGCTCTAAGCTTAATAATCTCCATTTTCCCAGATAGAGTTCAATGAGGGTATAGGACACATAATATAAAATGTGTTTAGAATATTGCGCTGATGTAAAAAAATATATGACATCATAATTTTCACACGTATGACAACCAATCAATTCGGTATTATTAACATAAGATCTGAAGTATAAATTAATTTAACGAGAAAAACAGTTTTTGCAAGTTATAAATAGTTTTTAAATTACGTATAGGATTTATTCCATTAATGGTCCACCATGTATACGTAAAAATACGTCATATATTTTTAATTATTTGCCTTGAAATATATTCGGTATGTTGATAGAAACAGAGAAACGCTTATCTATATTGTTGTTGGAATAAGGAATAAAATTAAATGTAATATTTACCTAAAATTTCCACGAGATAAAGTCGGTTAAGTACCAGCCACAAAAATATTGATTATTAAATGTGCATTTTTCTTTTCAGGCAAAATAATTATTTGCAATATATATCTAGTTGGCATAAAATTTAAAGACATATTGAACACTTACAGATACGAATATAATAATTGAAAAGTGGTATTTCGAAAGGGTCTAAAGGTACCATACTTTAATTTGCTGGGAATATGGTTCATGTAAAATAACATATAAAGCAGTCAATGTACCAGTCTAGAATCTGTAGTTTATTATATGTACTGCAAATAGGCATGGCGTCTACTAAGATCTTATCGAGTAAAAGCGGCTACGTGACATACATTTTACATTATGTGTATAAAAATGGCCGATAACGCGGTAGTTCATCGCAAAGATGAGTAAATTAAAAGGAGGCAAAAAATTCTAAAAATGTAATAAAAATTAAAAACTTATAACGCTAGAAAAAAGGAAAGACAAAGCGAAACCGTTTGGAACTTAAACTACCTTCTCTTGATTGCACAAACCTACTTTCCTACGAAAATCTGAAACATCAAGAAGGTGGTACGCTAAATTATATAACTCTAGACTTTTTGGTTATTTAAAATCCAAAAGCAGGAAGAAATCACCTAGTCTTCTTATTCTAACCTCGAATATTAAATTCGACTAAAATTTCTTGGATGTAGTTTAATTTGACACCTAGACTGTTTCTTGGTTTGTTAATTTGCTTACCTACTTAATTACTTTTTAACGAAATGTTTTTCTTTTTTATGGTTTAACCGAGGGTTTAACTTAATTCATACATGTAACACTACTAAATAAAAACCGTAAGCTTATAAGGGGAGGGAGGTTTGGGGTTAAGCCCACCTCTCAGAGCCAGTTTTACTTAAATTAATATGAAGTAAGTAGTATAAAGTAGTAAAGACCTTTTCTTCGTCATCCATTTACGGTTTAAAGGACCACAGAAAATATAGCAGCTATATTTTCTGTATTACGATCAATTATGTGGAGAACAGAAAACGAGGACTTCTTTATCATCCCCTTGTTCCTAATTGAATCTCTGATTTACACTTTAATGTACATCTAATAATTTCATGTGCATTTTTCAAGGGAAACTTTAGAACCTTCTCACAGAACCAATGTACGCCACTGGAACGAAATATGAAAAAAGTAAATAAATATATTATGGATTTGACAGACAGGAGGGCATAAAATACAAGCCGGTTTTGCATCAAACATATAGTCTCGAGTAAGTATTATTTTGTTTCCAGAAATACACAAGTTCATTACATATTACTGTAACAAATCAGAATTTCTATCTGGGCTTGAACTCAGACTACGATTCAGTCCGAGAGTTGTTTTAGTTTCATATCATTTCAGGCACAAAGTCTATCATATTAAAAAAATATTTGTAATTAAAATACCGAATAAGTCAACATTATTTCTTACGTTATTTTCTCTCATTTTGCATTGGGGCGGATTCTTGATTCCTTATAGAAAGGAAACAGATACGGTGTGAGGTGAGGATTTTAAAATGTTGCAATCGGATATTTGAAAAACCATTATGAATATTTTACTAAAATTTGGTAATGTGATAAGAAAAAGACCCTACTATTGCAGAAATAATTAATGTTATTAGTACCTTTTTTTAACTAAGCTGTTAATCTTGATTTTTATAGAATTATAGAAATATATATTATAAGTACACAAGTTACAAGGATCGTCAAGGCTTAACAAAATTAACTAAATAGTAATCCACATTGGTGGGAAAGAATAATAAGGATAGTTAAAGAACTTTTAGTAAGAAATTTGAGGAGAGCGTAGCTACATTGTATGGAGCTTTATACGGTTTTATGAGGCATTGAGGCCGTTATTAATCAGCATCATTTAACATATGTTTCTGATGTAGATGACTCGGTCCCTTTGAGTCCTTCTAAGTTTATTATTTTACATCAAATTCGGTAGATTCAAAAGAAGTGGCTGAAGATATAATAGTAATTTCTTTAAAAGGATTTTTAAATATCTCATGAGCTTAAAGAAAGGCCACGATTCGTTCGCGTTTTTGAAACGAATATCTGGCATAGGTTTTCACATAGGTCAAAACCGATCGGGGTCTTTGAAGGCTGGTGATGTGGTATTGGTTGGAAATGACGCTGTCAAGCGAGTTTTATGACCTATTGGAAGAATCGATTAAACATATAAGGGAAAAGATGGAATCATCATCAACTTTGGCTGCCAAAGTTAAAATAGAAAAATGTTACTTAATTTGATCGCTACAGAGATTATACATGTTAAAAGGCGAAAAATAAAATTTTGTTTATCTTGAGTTATGTGTAGATTCCAAACTAAGTACTACACACGAACAAGTCAGCTTTCTCAAGAAAAAATAGAAGTTGTGGGAAGATCTAAGTATGGAAGACTCTTGAAGACCAGAATTTTAATATTTTGGGACCGGAGAATGTTGAAAATATAATCAATGTCATTGTTTCCTTTTTCTACCGTTAATTTTAATGTCGATAGAATTGTCGGAAAAAAGTATTATACACAAGTTACAAGAATCGTCTTTAAATTAAAATAAAAAATAACTTCTCACGCTTATCAAAATATTAACTAAATAGTAATTTACACCTACTTTTCATGCAGAACCTGCAAATCACAACACAGCTTGTTCAATTTTGTTTTGTTCGTCGTTTATTTCCGCGGAATATAAACAATTTTTTTGGAATGTTCAGTGTGAGCTTCCTGGTTCAGTGGTAGGATTCTGGGGTTTGGATGCAACACATGTGTGTTCGAATCGTCATTCAGGCAGATGACTTTTTTTTTAGTTTTTCTTTTATCGAAACTTATAATAAATTTAATCAAAATGCAGATAAGGGAGGTTAAGATTGGTCAGGTTTGCTATAAAAAAAGCGCACCAAAAAAATTCCGGGTCTATATTAAAACAAGGATTTTTCTAACGAAACTTATACTATTAGGTGGATCTGTTCCGTTAGCGTTAGGTTAGGTTGGCCCAGGTTCATCGATAAAATCATGCAGTGGCGGTATAAAAATACGTGAGGGTCGGAGCAGTCTTTCATAAAAAAGCCCGTGCGGAAACGTGACGACCAAAAAAGAGATCTGTTACATAGAAAAACTAATATTTTGTTTATTCCAACCCTAGGCTAGGGGAAGCCGACCGCCCCTTCGTTAGACCGCCAATTATAAACTATCATTAAAGCCATAAAATAACTCCTTAAATCATCGTTTGGCGAAGAAAAAAATTGAGGAATATAATCAAATATGTAGGAATCTGGAAAATAAAACATTATCAAATTATTTAAAGCCAGAGAAGAAACTAATATTCCTGATTCTGCAAACACTGCAAAAAGTAGAGTACGGAATTCAGACATCAGGAATCGATCATGTCAAGAAAATATTTTTTACTGATGAAAATAAGCAAAGAAGGGTAGCATATGCTCACGAATTCGCAAATCAACAAAATTTGGGGCAGGCTGTCATGCTTTACACACGGCATGCATAGTGCAAAAATTTCTACTCGATCGCCATATTCGACCTTTACCTTGGCCTTCTAAAAACCTAGATGGAAAATGTTTGGGAAGGAATGGAAACATTTATTTCCAAACAAAATTTCCGACCAAGACCAACTGCGTCAAAGAATAAACGAGGCATAGGACCATATAACTTCTGGATATACAAGAAACTTTTTGATTTAGTGGGTGGACAAACCACCACCGAGAAATTGAAACGTCCAGGCAAGTAACACAGCGACTTGGTATACTGCATAAATTGTAATTTCTACTTACATTGTTTTTAAATTCGAAGTGTTTGTAAGACAATAATATTACAAGGTATTATGTTGGGATATAGTTGTTTGAAATTGCCTCCAAAGTATTATTAAAATATTCCTTTAAGTTTATTTATTAGTTCGGGTACATAACACATTAGCGCTACAAAATGAGTATTTTTTTGTGGATATAACGATATTAGGATAGTTTTAGAGACTTAACAAAAAAGGGAGGATTGTGGCAAAAAAAATCATAAAACGTAATGTCAAATGTGTGCAAATCAAATGCTCTTCCTCCCTTTTCAGTTAGTTGGCTTAATGCAAAAAGTACTACCTATTCCAGCGGTAGAGGGTTATATAATAAATGATTACCTGGATAAATGGAACCTTTCTATCCCTACCTAGTACCTGGTCGACACATATATATATATATATATATATATATATATATATATATATATATATATACACTTGGAACAAGTACGAAGATTCTCGGAATCATAAGTTATTTCGTTAAGGTTAAACAGATGTTGTAACCTGAAATCAATAAATAAATATATTAAATTAAATTAAATCACTTAACATTTATTCTAGCTAATAAAAGGATTGTGTTTTTGATTATTATCTGCCCTCTCCAATTTATTCAAATTCCCCAACAAAGTCTGTTTTAAAAATGAAAATACGTTACTAACTTTTTGTATACGGCGGAATGAAAAAAAGCTGAAAAGTAATAACTTTTATCCCCGGCCATCAGATTCCGCCGTCGAAAAGACAAAAGGGCAAAAAACGTAACTCCGCTTAAATTCAAACAAACTCTCCCCCATACCCCCGCGGCAACCCCACAATGCCACCCTTTCTTGCCCGCCACCGAACGGGCGGCAGATTTACAATTCATGAAGCACCACTGTTTGTATCGACGAGTTTCGGAAGGTGGAGTGTTAGGTTCGGGGATTTTCCTGGAATATTGGACAAAAGCTAGGAAATTTTCCCAGTCAATTCAGGGAAAGAAATTGATGACTTTCTAAGAAAAATATAATTTTTTTCCTTGAACATATTTTTACTTTCTTCGTAAAATGGAGGTATTGTAATCGTGAAAAAATCACCCTCCGAGTTTCTTTCAGATCTTCATGTTTCAGGGTCCCTAGATGCCGAAAAACATGTTTTCTCAATTCCGTCGGTCTATATGTCTCTAAAAACTACTTACCCGATTGACTTCAAATTCACTTAGTAACACACACACAAAAAATAAGTATTATGTTGGAATCAAAATGGCGGCTTAATAAAATATTTAAAAATTTATTGTTTTTATTTATTTAATTGTGAGCCTACAACTTATTCTTTTATAGGGATCAACTAGTACAATTGTGGCACTAATTCAAGATGGCGGAACAAAATGGCGGCCAAATAAAATGTTTGTAATCGTAACATGTTTTATCAATACCGTCGGTCCGTCTGTCGGTCTGTCAGTTGGCGGCATTGACGAATTTGCAAAAAATGATCGAAGAATCGATTTACATTACAAATAGTTTCTAAAAATTGCTTCCCTGTCTTAAAATTTCACCGCACGTTCCTGCTTTAATTATAATTAATAAAAAAATGATCAAGTAGAACATAATAAACCATCATAATAAATAAATACCGTATTAAATTCTACGAGTAGGAAAATAACATACGGCATTAAATTTAGTAAAAAACATTACAGACGTATAATTAATGAACGATGATAGAAAAAAATAATAATATATTAAAATAACTACAAAGGGGGAAACTATTATATTTCAGATCAATTGCCTCTCTTATTAGCTACTTTGCCAAGTGCTTCTTCAAGTTCCTATTATATATTTTGTTTTTCAGATCTTGAGACATTAAGTTATACATTTTTCGGCCAATATATTTAAAATGCTGTTTTCCTAGTTCCTTGTATGAGTTTGGTAGTGTCAGATTAAGTCCCTGCATAAATCTAGTACTAAGTATTCCATTATTGATTTTCACATATAACTACGCCAATATATTTTGTATTTTTTTGGTTCTTAAACAGTAAGTTTATACTAATTTACATCGACTTTGTTATATTTATGGTAAGTAGATTAGAATTGAATCCACTTGCACCCATGTTTCGCCTCCTATAAAAAAATGGTGTATCACAGGCGAATGATATATTACTGGTTGGATGTAAGGAGCTCGTTTAAATATACCAAAAATAATACTGGACCCAAAACTGTTACTTGTGAGATACCATAATGAATAATCTTTGGTTTGTTGATATTATGATCTACTTCTACGACTTGATTGCATTAAGATATTCATTAAAGTGATCATGTGCAGGTCCACGTATACCAATGTTATAAAGTTTAGATAACAATTTGTGATGGCTTACAGTGTGAAACGCCTTTGCTAAATGAACATAATACTGCAGTACATGGTTTACTTCTATCCAAACTTTTTGATTTATTTTGCTAGTTAATAGTGTTATTGTAACATTTGTTGATGTATTATTTTGTAATCCAAATTGATGGGACGATAATCTTATTTTAAGAGCCTTTTCAATAATCTGAGCAAGTTTTGATACCAGGCTTATTTTCTGTAATTTTCCATTTGATTTGTCGCACCTTTTTTATAAATCGGTTTAATTTTTGCTTTTTTGTAAATATTGAGTTTAATAAATAAGCTATTGTAGCTTTACTAATTGTAACTACTTACTTTTGTTGCTATTTCATCAATTCCTCGGGTGGAATCGTTTTTCAGGACTCAATAATTTTATTCACTTCGTCCTCTGTAGCCTCATACAAATATATTAAATTTTTATAGGTTAAATTTTCTTTTTCTGTTATTACTCTTATAATGCCCTGAGCTATCCCTTCTACTACAGAAGCATAATAGCCATTAAAACATTCAACGATAATTTGAGAGTATGTGTATTGTACCGATTTGTGTTTATCGAAAACAGCTTGAATTTTTATTATATTTTTTGTGTGGTTAGAATTATTGTAACTGTTTATTGTCAGCCATATCTTTGTATTATTTTTTATATTCTTATTAATTACTTTTTTAAAGTTATTTTGTTTTGTTATCTCAGTCAGTTTATTGATTTTATTTCTGTAGGTTTTGTATTCAATTTATAATGGCTGGCTCTTGCTTCTTTTATATTTTTTATACATTTTGTCCCTTATTCGTATTGATTTTAAACTTTCATTCCTAATCCAAGATGTTCTTTTGACTCCTGGTTAATATGTTATTTTTAACACTTCTTCATTATATCCAACAACGTATTTGTAATGTCGTCAAAATTTCTATTCTCAAGGTAAATACTGTTGTAGTTTTGTTTTTCTAATAAGTTTTTTAATTTTCTAAAATTAATATATTTTTTTCTCTAATAAGTATAGTATATTTATTTATAAGAGACTTGGTAACTGGCTGCATATGGCAAATTTAGGTAGTCCTGGGATTCTATAGTGTTACTTAAATGTTAATGTTTAAATCTCCTATCAATGGTTCGGTTTCATTTATTGCAATATTTTTTAAGCAAACTTGCAAATCAGCAATGAACAAATTTAATTTTGTATCACCAAGATTTGTTCTATATATAGCTGTTATAAATCTAGTTATTTTCTAAACTCTATATTGGCAATTTTAACTATTTTATATTTAAACGAGAACATCATCATTCTCATTTATTTTACAATTTTTATATACACAAACCCAATACTTTAAACCAAATGTATTAGCGCCCTTAATTTGAAGAGTCTCTGTTAATATGATGAAACTTGCAAATCAGCAATGAACAAATTTAATTTATATTGCTAAGATTTCTTATATATTTATATAACTGTTATAGATCTACTTTTTATCTCAACTCTTAGAAAATGTATATTGGCAATTTTAACTATTTTATATTTAAACAAGAATATCATCATTCTCATTTATTTTACAATTTTTATATACACAGGTATTAATATCAAAACAATCGAAATTTCTTACATCCCCATCCATAACAAACTTTCATAAAAAATTTTAAAATTTTATTTAAAATTATGAACATTTTGCTTAGCAAATAAGAAATTGTATGCTGTTGCAAGAGAAAGAAAAAAAAACAGATGCTACGCTCTGTATCTAACTATTTACTAACTTACACAGAACACGTATGTCTTTATACTAAAATTAAAAAAAAAAGAAATACAAGAATTGACTAACTAACCCGTGTTTTTTTATAGTTTTTGGTGCACTGGTTTTGACTGTTGCTGTTTAGTCCAGTGGTTAGCCTTCATATCTTGGTGATTGGTTGATTTGCTATTTTAAGCCTTCTTTTTTGTAAATCTCCTACTTTTTTAGGTTCAGATATATCCTTTTCTCCTTCGTTTTCCTCATATTGGGTTTTCAAAATAAATTAGCCTTGTAGTTGGAGTGGCTGCGTATTTGGAGATGTTTCACTTTCAGGACTCCTGATTTCGGTTTCTATATCTGAAACTTCTAGCAGTTCTACACAGCTGTGTAGAGGTCTCCACTAATAAAAAGTTTATTGATTTTTAGAAAATCATTCAGATTTTTAGAGCGCGCTTTTTTTAATCCTTCTCTTAATCTTTTATTTTCTTTTTGCTTGTGTTTCTTTAGCTTTTTAATACTTTGTAGGATCATTTCAATCCCATTCCAGACCTACTACCAACAGATTTGCCAGCCAGGCTTCAGTTTCATCACTTTCTGCTTCATCATCACAATCAGGATCCAACGTTTATCAATAGAATCTTTTTTACGAACGAGGCGATCTTCGCTAGATGAGGTGTATTTAATTGGCGTAATATCCATATGTGGGAACTGGAAAATCCACACTTAACCAAAGATCGGCATTTTCAGCAGGAATTTTCTATCAATATTTGGTGTGGCATAATTGGGGTTTTTTTATTGGACCTTTTATGTTGCCCGTAAGGTTAAATGGTAACCAGTACTTGCAAAATGATTTGCCGAATCTACTCGATGATGTTCCTTCAAATTTAAGATAAAACATGTGGTATATGCACGATGGTGCTCCACCGTATTATCCAGTTGCGGTTCGCAAATTTTTAGATTAATGGTTGCCTCACAGATAGTTTGGTCATGGCAGTGAATTTCCATGGCCTCTGCGTAACCCGGATCTTGTAATGTTATCAGGAATAAACAAAGAATTTTACTCCAAGTAAAACGTTATTTAGTAAAGGGATTAAGAAAATGCGTAGAAATAAATTGTGGACATTTTGCCCAGTTGTTAAAGTGACGTTTTTCGTTATTTGTTCATGATAAATTCATTATTCGTTTAACTATTTTCTGACTTTCAGTAAAATATTAAAATGCAAATATTTCGAAAACGCTTTGTTTAATCGAATTAAATATAGTATAGCTTTTTTTCATAAAAATCATAACCTTATCACAATTTTCAATAAAAAATAATGAAATGGTACGAACAAGAAAGTTATGACATGAAATAGCGAGAGTATAGGGTGTAACAAACGCCCTCTACATATTACATCAAAAATAGAACTTGGTCGTATTCGCCATCTTCGAAAACTCCCAATTACCAGTTTTTATGTTGATGTCTCAAAAACAGCTTTTCTATAGAAAAATAACAATTTTGCCATTTAATGAGCGACATTTTACTAAGGCATGTTTGGCTCAATATCATTATATTGACGAGTTTAATCTAGGATTGCGTTTTGGTGCTTTTTATATCTGATATCATTCTTTGGTAACAATTAACAGACGGAGGAACAGAGAGACAAACGAGAATTTGTCTTTAATTAGGCAAATATGAAATTTATTCTAGTTTGGGTTTTTAGGCTTTCAAGATCACTATTCAGGACAATCTTTATTTGAATATGTTTGAGGCACAGAAATAACAGCGGATTAATAAACAAATTTGAAAATTTTTAGATATCTGTGAGTAAAATAAAGTATTGAAGTTTACTAGATTACAGGATTTTGCAATCTAAAACGTAAAACTGTTTTTGGGTTAAATATATTTCGGCAATTTTATTTTCGAATAAATGAGAAAAATGGCTTATTTTATCCATTCACCAGTGTGATGTTTTTTACTGTAACTTTACTCTTGCCACTGTTAACTCCACTAAAATATCCGAGTCCCCCCTAAAGAACAGATTACAACCGAAACCAGATACAATCAATAGCTCAGAAATGCATTCCAGGTATAAAGAAGTTTAAAATTAAAATCGTGATATTTTACAAGAATATTGAAACAGAAACCCAATGCTCTAGAACGTCCCAGTAAACCCAAGTAACTTCATGTTCAGGGTTAATCTGATAAAATTAGTGTGAACTAATCACAATGCATAACCAAAATTAGCGTTGCCTAATCGAAGGTTGTAAAATAAAACGCATATATTATATGAAAGAGGGCTTATACTCCGAATAGACGACCAATTTAATGTTAAATAAAATATCCTCTAAAGGGATTCCAATTTTCTATTGCGTTCCGTATAGTTGCGATGCATCGAAAACCTTCCGCGTAGCTCAGTGCTCAGCGTTGCCACTCCGTGACGCACAGTATCCGATTGGCTGATTTAATTCGCTTATACGTAGACTAGTTTTATGCTATCACCCGGCAATCACTCTTTGAAGCATACTTTTTTATGATATTGTCACGCTGGTCGCTTCTTCTTAAGCCTCCGGAGGGCGCTTTGGTACACGCAGCTCAACTCTTTATAAAACAATACTAGAGCCGTATATTGGCTTGGCTTTGTTTATACCTAGTTATAGAAATTAGGCGTGCATCGTCTCCCTACTTTGGGTTTTTTTTTTAGATAAACAACCTGAATAGGGCTTTAAACGACTTGAGAATCGAGAGTTGCTTCCTCTCTATAAGGTAATGGCGGAAGCACTGGAGGAAACGTTGCATAATCGGGTAAGGGTAATTATCCGAAATGCTTTCTCTTTAGATAGGTAACGCAATAATCAAGCATTAATGCGTGCGTGCTAATAATTCGACTAAACGGCGGTACGAGCTATTGATATGGCAAAATATATATTTGGAGTATAATCTGTTTTTGATTATAATAAAGAACTCTAAGAATAAACAACGCGAAGGAATACATGTAATGAATCTACAAAAAAAAATTGAATCATAAAATGCATTTAAAATCGGAAAAGTAAAGTATTCCTTAATTTAATAATATATAAAGTTAATTAAGATTAAATTGAAAAAAAAAAAACAAATGGAATACGTTTGTATAGGCATCAAATTGTTTCGTTATTGAACGTTGAAAATAAATGATTTTTTTGTATTTCCTTCTTTCCCAAATGGAAAACCTTTTTAAAATGATATTTGATGTAAACTCTATTTTTACCACAACCATAGCTATAGATAATGGCTTCTCAAAGTTTGAAGTTTGTAAAGAAAATATGAGACGTGACTATTTGTTATTTTCCTCATAAGAGGGAAGTACTGCAATCATATAAAATCACCAATCGAATGTTTTAAAAAAACAATGTTAAAAAAACTACTGGTCCGATTAACTTAAAATTTTGCAAATGGCGGCCTAATAAAATGTAAAAAAATTCGTTATAAATTATAAAAACTTTTTTTATTAAGGAAAATAATAATTAACAATAATTTATTTTTTATAAACTGTAAAAAGGATTATGCACGATAAAAAAGTAGTAATATACAAATAAGTTAAAAATAAATAAAAAGATAGTATATTGGACTGTCCAAGCAATGATTACATTTGAGTCAGAAGCAGCGAGGGTTGATTTTGGGGGTTAACCCTTCTCCCCAGACTGCTCAAATAAATCATTATTTCAATTCAAATTAACTTGTTAAGCAAAACAAAAACTGAAAACGGCTTTTTTCCATTTCTCGAGCGACTGTAGAGATTTTCAAACAAAAATCTTATTACATACCTCAACATGTCTTGACCAGATGTAATTTTTCTGGTCCGAATAATAAAACACATAAATAGTTTTATTTGTAATATTAGGTACTATGCTACCTATTACGCATGGGCACCAGACGCAGGAGCCAAGGAGAAGAAAGTTGAGTTGCGTAATCTCACAAAGAATAACATGAAATAGATGTGTAGAATTAAGGGAAAAGATACATTTGTTTCAAGTAGGTAATCCTTCGCTAGAAAGTTGAATTGTATTACAAGAATAATAGGAAATAGTTTGCAGTTGAGTTGCATAACAAGAATAAGGGAAAATAAAATGTTTAACTAAGAAAAAAAAACTTTATCTTTAAAATGATTCCTTTTTTTTAGTCGGTGACTAGCCCCCCTTCCTCCTATAAACACACCTTCCTGCCTCCGTGCTAATATGTCAGAATTTTACGAATTAGATGATTTGAAAGCTAAGAGAAAACATCCCATATGAGCCCAGTTTGTAAAAAAAATTAAAGCTGAAAAGTAAGAAATGAAGCAGCGTTTTCATTAATGCACAAGCTCTTAAATATTTTGGCAACTATAATAGTCACTATATGCATCTGAGAGCTGCAGCTGCATAAGAACTTTTTCTACAGTAACTTTCTTGAAACATTATTGAAGAAAGAGAGAATAAATGATTTAGCCTTATTATTTTTTCAACCAGATATTTCCATCTTGGAAAAAGAAGAGTGCTTGATGGGTACTTCGTACAATACATATTTCATTGTATATATATATATATATATATATATATATATATATATATATATATATATATATATATATATATATATATATATATATATATATATATATATATATATATATATATATATATATATATATATATATATATATATATATATATATATATATATATATTTTTTTCTTCGTGCTTTTTACGACTATACAATATATATTTTTTAAACGATTGTATTTACGTTTTCTGATTACCCTCCTCCCAAAACTGAATTGCGTTTGAGCTACAGATTTGAGTAGGTATGGTAAGTAAATGAATATGAGTATGTATGGATGTATGTATGTATGCTAAAACTTGACGAATAAGAGTTATGGAAATGAAATATGTAAATGTATAAAAAATAGAGATGCTCGTCTCGACCCTATTTAACCTCGACTCGACACCATTCAATCTCGGCACTCGAGACGAGAAGAGAATAAAGGTGTCGAGACGAGACGAGACTTTTAGGAAAAGAAGCCATCAGCTTAAAAATATAGTTACCTACCTCATTCCATTTCAAATGATAGTCTTACATCAACAAAATCCTTCCGATTTGCTTTATTAAAATGTTGCAATGCAAAAATTGACATTAGGTTTGTTTCCAATATCTCATGTTTTTTAATATTTCTTATATTTCTTGATCTTAAATTTAGTTATTGGTTTTGCTCCCCTAAATGATTTTTAATATTAATAATAAATATGATAATACCAATTTCTTTAACTACATGAGATACAGAATTTTTGTTTATACTTTAAATGTGCTCTACAAGTTTTATTTTAAAACGTAGAAAAAATGTTAAATACAGAAATTTTATAGTTTTATTACAACAAGATCTGCTAGAAAAAATAACAAACAAATGATTTTCTGAAAGTACAAAAATGGGCATATACTTTTTTATTTTTACTGTAATAACGTGTATGTTATTATTTCGTTAAATGAGTCTTTTTCGGGTAATCACAAATTTACCAGGTTTGATAGCTTTATCTTTGAATTTAAACGTAAAAATTGACGAAACCCTTACCACAAGAGCTAGAAATTTCGCTAGAAATTTGCGTGTTAGAACTTGGAATATTTTGTCTACTTCTGACATATTGCCCCTTATGGAACGGTTTTTGTAACAAAGTCGATGGTCATTTTTTTATTCTCCAATTGCCATTTTTTCCTGGTGTCTCAGATAAAAACTTAAAATTTCTGTTTTCTCTATCTTTTAAGATACAAACAGAAACCCTGTATAGGCGGCTTAATTATAATTATCACTTAATTTTTAGCTTATTAATTTTTCTGTAGGCAGGGTGGTCTTAAAAGAGGATAAAAAATAAATATTTTTGAATGGAACTGCTCGAATATTATTGATTTTTGAATTATCTTCGAATTTTTATGAACATTTTAAATTGGAAAATTTAAAAGTCAAATAGTACTCCAACAAATAATAATAAATTTTGAAATCCCCTTTATTATACAATTAATAATCTAGAGTTTCCTTGATAACATAATTTATGTAACAACTCACGCTTAAGTAAGTTTGGGTTATTTGCCTAACAACCATGTTGGTTATTTTTTAACCGGAGAGGAATTGTTTTGTTTAACATGTGTAGTAATAATGCACTAAATTATTTTTAAAAATGTTACATTTATTAAAACAATCTAAAAATTAAAAAACAAATTCCGGGTTATCTGTTAACCTGGGACACTACCTTATCTCAGAAACTATAAAAGATAAAAAGAAATGTTAAAGAAAAAAGATCCGAGACAGAAAAGAAATTTATATTTTGTTATTTTTATATCTACAGAGTGATTCGTTTTTCTGAGCCGAGCACTATATTTTGTTTTTAAAATCTTCTAGCAATTTCTAATATTTTCCTGTATAATTTGATAAATATCAAAAAGCATTTGTTTTTGTGTTATTGACAGTTAAAAAGTGTTACTTTTGGTGCCATGAGACCCTGTAGAAACTAAAACGGCCTCACTTAGAACAACTATCTTAGTTTTAAAAGATCTATCACTTGATATTAACTAACAGTTTGAGAGGAAGTTCCCATTTCGACACTCCTGGTTAGACGAAACGATGTCAGGTTATAGATCGATCTTTTATAAATGAGGTAAGAAAGTGTTTTTTGCTCTATACTATAAGTAAAGCCGTCTTACAGAGTCTTAAAGTAGTCAATTTTCAACTGCCAATAACTCAAGGACAAATAAATTTTTACATATATTAAAATATACAAAAAAATTGTAAATTGTTAGTAGAGTATAAATTTTAAATAATATATAGGGTGCTTCAATTCAAATAAGAAAGTTGGTGCTTACCCCAAAAAAACCGATCACCCAATAGATATAAAAATACAATTAAATGATAATGATCCTTAATCGTGTGGATTTTGTTGATTTTGATGGGTTGCTAGGATCTAAGTTTAATAAAACACCTTTTTTAATAAGTTGTCGTTTCGAATAATATATATTCTTCCTCAAGGCTAATTAGGATAGGTTTTATATGTTACAAACACGTTCATTTTTAATACAATAAAGATCACAAGCACATCTATATACAAATGTATCGGTCGGAATATCGAACACTTTATAGTTATGATATAGTAGTGTCCCAAATAAAACGTTTTAACATTGTCATAAAAAAATCTTGATTATTTAATAAAAGTTGAAATTTTATGGAAATTATTAGTTATGTATTCTAAATTATCAAATAAATGGCTAGAACGCATTTTCAAGAAACTAGCATCTAGTTAGGTGCGATAAATGTATCTATTTGTGTTTGTGAACACGCGCAGTATGCGATTATTTATGGCTAAAATTTTATCTTCAATGTACATATTTATTTAACTTTCAACCAAGTTAATGAACAGGGTGTCACATTTTGGTTGCAATTGCGGGATATCTCGCTTATTTTTAAAGATAGAACCTTACGGTTTTCGTGAATCTGAGCTACTTTTTTTGTGAAAAGAAAAATACCGCAAATGCCGAGCTACAGGGCGATTTTGAAAATATTGCATTTTCGGGTACCTCTTGTATCTCAGTTGTCTGACAACTTATCAAAAAGACAAAACAAATCCTTTTAGTAATTTTATACATAGAATCCAGTGAGGTAGTCAGTTTTTTCTAACTGTAACAGGGGCCAACAATGAGAGTAATTTTTCTCCAGAATATTTGAAACGTCCTGTGGATCGTTTCAGCCGTAACAGCGGGTATACGCTTGATGCAAATTATAGCCCCATGTTTTCTTAACAATTTGGTTTTTGTTTCATGTCAATATCTCTATTTTTAAATGAAATACAGAGCAAAAGATTAAATTATTAAAAAATAGGGTAGGCCATGAAATGAACAAATTTGAGAAACTGTCATGTTTGTTTATTATGTGTCAATTTTATCTCCGAAAAGTGTTAAAATTTTGGCTATGGAGCGTCAAACAAGGAATTTGTCTCGTGACGAATGCGTAGCAGCAACTACATTGGCCGAGGAAGGATTAAGCTACCGTGCTATAGCTGGGAGACTGGGAGTTTCTCATTCATCAATATCGCGCGTTGTCCACCGTTTTGAGCAAACTATGACTGACGATATGGGCAAGGAAGGCACCGAGGAACAACAGTGAACCAGGATCATTTCATTCGGTTACGTGCTTTGAGGGAACGTTTTGTAACAGCAAGAAATCTTCAGGTACAACTTAACGTCCAAATAAGTGTATCCACTGTAAGAAGACGAGTTGCAGAACAGAATTTAAGATTCCGAATTCCAGCAAGAGGGCCGAGGTTAATCGCAAACCATCGTAGAGTGAGACTGCAATTGGCCAGACAGCACGTAAAGTGGAATCTTGAGGATTGGGAGGTTTTGGTGTACAGTTCCGACCGATGCGTACGAGTACTACGCAGGCCAAATGAGCGTTATTCACAGTGTAACATTCGTCAAACCACGCTATTTAAAGGAGGTGCTGTAATGGTTTGGGGAGGAATTTCTTTGATTGCCCGAACAGAACTTATTTCTTTACATGGTGGTCCATTGAACAGTGAACGGTAGATTACTGACTTCTTATCTGAACATATTGTTCCTTTTGCTCCTTAGATAGGCCAACATTTCTTGTTAATGCACAACAATGCAAGACCCCACGTCGCTCGTATAGTGCAAGAGTATTTACATGATGTGGATATTGAGACATCATAGACAGACAACTTGGAAACCATCAGCCCTTACAAGCCTCTCTTGACGACATTCAAAATTTTGTCACACATTTATGGAACGACATTGATCAAGAGCAGATTAGACGCCTTGTGTCTAGTATGAGTCGTCGATGTGAAGCCGTTATTCAGAGTAGAGGCGGAAACACGCGATATTGATATTCTCAATTTTTTTCGAATTTTGTCCTTGCCACCAATATTGTTATTATTGTTATTTTTAAGTTGTTAAATTGTTAAAATAAACTACTGCGCTTTAATCTTTTACTCTGTATTTCATTTAAAAATAGAGATATTGACATAAAACGAAAACCAAATTGTTAAGAAAACATGGAGCTATAATTTGCATCAAACGTATACTCGCTGTTACTGCTGAAACGATCCACAGGGTGTTTCAAATATTCTGGAGAAAAATTATTCTCATTGTTGGCCCCTATCTATGCTCAAAACCAACTTTTAATAAAAACTCACATCGCGGCGTTTTTAGCGATAAACAAATCTACATTTAAAAAAAAATCATCAAAATCCGTTCAGCGGTTTGCAAGAAAATCCACATTGAAATGCTGTGCAAGTGTAGTGTATTTGTCAAGAATTTAATTTGTCTTTTTAGGACCTTCTTATAAATATATATAACATTTTATTTTTTTTAATAAACAACCACAAAAATCCTAATTTTCATAATTCACATTGAAAATTTTGCAGGAGGCCATGCAAAAGAATGCTGCTTTATATTTAAAGTCATTAACACTATTAACAGTATCCATATGCCAACAATAAATTAAAAAAATTATTTAAAAATAGCTATTTATCAATATATCTATTGATTTCACAAAAAAAAGAGCTAACTACCTAGATTTATGTAACAAAAGGAAAAAACATTAATAAATAATTATTATCCGATAAGCCTATCAACAAAAATTTTGAAAGTCGTAACATAAGCACTACAGTAATCAAATTAATCAAAAGAACTGTTTAAACTGATTTCCATTTTGTTGTATGCACGCTTCGCATAATTTTTCTATTCGTTTTAAGAAATTAAGCAAAAAAACGGATTATTTTGTAAGTAACGAGATCTTACTCTTATTGCGCTTCCTAAATCTTGTATATTATAATAACGAACTTTGTAAATTTTATTTTCCAGATATACCCAAAGAAAGAAACCCAATATCGACAAGCTGCGGACCTAGGGGCTATCTAATGGGTGCATTGGTTCCGATCCATTGATTGGTAAAATTATTCTCCAGAAATAACCTCGCTATTTTAAAATTGTATGCAGGAGCCCCGTCCTGTTGAACATAAATTTCGTCTACATGCGCTAAACCAACATCATCAAGCAAATCAGGAAGAGCTGTCTCTAATTTCTACGTAGCGATTGGCTGTTAGATTTCTCTCTCTCTATAAAACTTTATCGGTGCTCCTAATATGAACCAAGACATGCTACCTTCTGGGACATATTTGGGGTTGGTTTTTCTGGGACCATCTAAATCTGTTATTGTGCCTATTAAGCCATACCAGAATTATTAAAATGTGCTTCATCTGACCATATAAGCTTCATTTCACTTCTATACTAATTGCGGAATACTGAAGACGTTGTAATTTGTAGTGGTATTTGTGTTTTTTTAGAATTTTTTGAACTTTTTGGAATCCCTACGCTCTTTTCACTGGCTCTACAAGAGTTAGTAGGGTGAACTTCTGCATTAGCCAAAACTATGATTTCGCCAACGTTTCGATTTTCCGTATTATATGTTTTTGAACGAGGTTTGTTAAATGATCCGTGATCAAGTAAATTCGGGGGAAATTGTTTATTCGGTAAGAAGTGGATATATTAGGTTGCCTCCTTTCTGGATATCTAAATAAAAATTAAAGAAAATTATTTAAACATACCTAAAACCCAACTGTATATCTGCTAAAATACAACCCCGATGCTGCTTCAACATTTCCATTACTTAATATAAGCAGGCTAACATACCGTATTTCTCAAAATATTCGAAAGTTTGGTTTTCTGCCATAATCACAAATATACTTCTACACAATAAATGAAGACAAAAAACTAGCAAAATTTAAAAATAAAACACAACATTTATCTAAATTAGTCAAGTGTTGACACAGCAGAAAACAAAATTTGAGAATTGTCACTTGCTTCCAAGTAAACAATAAAAAGCAGCATTGTTTTGCATAGCCTTTTGCAAAATTTTGAATGCAAATTATTATAATTAGGATTTTTGTTGTTGTTTATCAAAATAGACCCACACTGTTATATATTTTTGAGAAACTTGTAGAACAATATACAGTGTGTCCCATTAAAAAAAAACTAAGCATTGGTCAATATTTCAAAAACAGTAATATTTAGAAAAAAACTGACTACGCCACTGGATTCTACTTAACAAGTTCTAAACGGATTCGTTTTTATCTTTTTCGCAAATTGTCAGACAACTGATTTACAATGGGTACCTGAAAATGCAATATTTTCGATATCTCCCTGTAGCTCCGAAACTAAGAGGGCTGTGACAATTTTGTTTGCCGCATCTTTCGTTTCATAAAAAAGTACCTCGGTTGGCTGAAACCGCAAGGTTCTGTCTTTAAAAATAAGCGAGATACCCCGCAATGGCAAGCAAATTGGGACATCCTGTACTCTGGAGAGAAAGACAGATTATTGTACTCTAAATTGAGACGAGATTACCCGGAACTCCCCTCGCAGCGAATTGCACTTCAGTACCACACACTAAATAAGTATTGCTATGCATACACAAACTATATTTGATACCTGTATGTAGTGTAATTTAGTGTAATTTACCGATTTTTTTTTCGATGTTAGCTTGAGAAACAAAAACTATTAAAAATATATAAAAAAGAACGTTTATTAATTTTTACTGAACTTGTTATTGAGTAAAGTTTGGTCGTCAAACATTATGAACACGGGGATGAGATATGTTTTATGAAACGAAAGGTTTTTACTAAGCACTAGACATATTTAAATCTAATATATCAAATTTCCATCAATATTCTTTAGACCAGTTAGCAATATTGACCAAAACACGCATAAGAATTATGTTTTAATTCAAACCTGCAATTAAATAACTTATATAACGAAAATCACGGTAGGATTTTCCTGACACACTGATTCACATTCTTTTCGCAGCCGACCGGTCTCCAGGGATTCAATCTTGTTGGTTCTTCTCTGAAATCGCATCATCATTTATGCATAGCTGAAAATACGGCAACTGTGGAGAGAGTAAGGCATCTTGAGCGCGCAACCGCGCCAGTTTCTCCGGTATAACACCGGATCTAAATAATTTATTGCATGTGTGTGTCTGTCGATGTCCACCGGTTAACACTACTAAGGTCAAAATATGAAACTCGTTTTGTCGCCGTAAAAAATGAATACTATTAATAATTAGTTGTCGACTTTTGCAAACCTGATTTCTATGATACTTTGTAGTTGCTTGGTCTTATGCATGATTTTGAATTGTTAATTAAAATACTTGGTACATTTTTGTATCATATCTGAGACGAAGGTGTTAATTTTTAATCCCAATGTTTACATACTTGGTACACTGGGCCGCGGAGAGTTAAAATGGACCTTGGGCCGTCAAGAGAAAATCCGGGCCCCAGGCATGCTGCCAAAAATTCAGTTCGGGGGGAGGGGGTTCCAAACGGTTATACCTTAAGAAAATTAGTAAGAAGCATGCCTATACCAAAATAATTTCAAAGTTTCCGCGTGATCCCCAGGAAAACTTTTTCGCTTATTGTAAACTTGACGACCCTTGAACGGGCTCTGGTACTGGTAAATATCTAGCAGGCTGTAAATATTTTTATAGTAAAGGAAAGCAGCAGATACAGCTCGTTTTTGTTATTGATATAAAAATGTGAATAAATAAATTCATGAAACCAAAAAAATATATTATGACTTAATTTCTATATTTTTTGTGCCATAAGGATTTAAGATAAAAGAAAATGAAATTTAAAAAAATCAAAAAAACAGAAGACGCATTACCTCTTTGAACGATATTTTGTGCTTATTTCATTAAAAGGGTTTTTAGATTTATTATCCCAATCGCCAAAGGTATCAACTGCAAAAGGTACAAATTCAAAACCTTACAGCTCCTTATATTTGTGATGTTTTTGTAATTAGGCCGTTCCAAATCACCGGAAAATCCCGCAGTAATCAGAGGTCTCTTGATCAAGTCGTTGCTAAGCCTGTGTACGGACATAGTTCTCTGATTTTTTTTGCAGTTTAGCTCATGAAACCCATACATATCTGCGGTTTATCCATAAGTGCAGATATGTGGTTCACACTCAGGCAATCCAACTCTCAAAGCAATGGAAATACGAAATGATAAATCATCCAAAAAATTTCCCATTAAAAGGCAAGAAGACGTGCCCTATCTTTAATATCCTGACTTTTGGATATAGCGTTACTGAGAAGAAACTGACAAAACTTCAAATCTAAATTTTTCCGCCTACGTCGTAGTTCATCTCGTATCTCTCCTAGATTGCAAAATCAAAGCCCAGAATTTAGAGCAAAATTGTGAGTCAACAATTTAAGATATTTTTAGATAAAATCATTTCAAGCAAATCTGTTACATCGTTAACCGAACTTAAAAAAAGGCGGAAAAACAAATAATGGACAAATCTGAGAAATTTTGCTTTGTTCTATTTTGAAGAGTATTTTTTAAAAGAACATAGTCGGAAAGAGAGGTTGGTGTATTCCAATAAGGAGGATATCTTAATAAGAAAATTATACGGATTATTTCAAATGAATGTTTAAGTAAATAAAATCCCATGTGACTATTAAGATATTTTATATTTTCAGAAAATCGACTTAAAATATCATTTTTCTTGTTCCCTCATTTTTTCATTTGAGAAAGGGCGTTCTAATAAACTGAACTGATCAAGTGGCAGTGTTGTCACAAGTAACTGAAATTTCGGGTTTTTCAAATTTATGTTTAACCCATTAACCCGAACTTAAATAAATTATTTTTTAATGTCAGCTAAAAGTGTAAAAATATTTCCAGCAATTGTTCCATTGTTAATTTCAGAGTGAATAGCTTTTACTGGCGAATGATTTGTTAAACAAAGTAAACCTCTTTGTGACTAGATAGTGATTATCAAAAGATAGAAGTTAAAGTTTTTTAGAGCACTGAGAAATACTATTTAAAAGAATTGGAAAATATTCTTTAATTCTAGAAAGAATTATGTCCATACTTACAATATTAAAAGCACTAAAATAATCGATTTTTAGGATTACTTTATCAGCATTATGAGGATATTTAAGGTAACTGCGAATTGCACGCGTTGTTGCTTCTGCTATACATGTGGTGCCAAAACTAAATTGATTTGAGCGAAAAGTGTTACCTAAAAAACTTGTAGATGATGGAATAAATCTTTTTCGCAACAAAACGGCGAAGACTCAAACCAACAGCGATTGGCCGAATTCCACCATCTTTTTTTTAGGCTTATACGTTGGCTCCGCAAAAAATGGGACATATTTGTTTTAGAACCAAACCTTTAAATAAATGATATGCAAGATACCAAAGAAGAAAGTAAATTTGAAGAGAAGATACTAAGCTTCTCCGTGACTAAATCTTCTTAACTTCACATATAGAAACATCAAATTAGAACCTTCTTCGTCTATTATTGCAGCTTGATGTATTCCCAAATATTTATATCGGGGGGCAACGGTGAAAATTCCGAATAATCGAGCAGAGTTAAGTTGGTCGTTTCCTGGATTCTCCCGTCCTTTAAGGTTACATCGATGCAGTTCTCTAACCGAAATTCCATGTAGATAGCTCTGCTGAAGCTTTTGACCAGTTCAAGTTGGCCTTGAACTTGTTGTTTATTAGCAGCATACAGCTTGAAATCATTCACATACAACAGGTGGCTGATTTTTTGCGTTGGGTTTCGGGACAATATATACCCATATCTACTGGTCTTCAGCATGCCACTAGGAGGATACAGTGCCAGGCAGAACCACAGTGGGCTGAGGTTGTCTCCCTGGAATATTCCTCTGGCCACCCTTAATGGGGCACTAGTGTATTCCAAATCGGTAGTCTTCATACGCAGGCTAGTGTTCCACCGCTCCATCAGAGATGTAAGACACATTATAATTTGGGGGCCTATCTTATAGATTTCAAGGATCTTTAGAACCCAAGAGTGCGGCACGGAATCGAAAGCCTTACGTTAATCAATCCAAGCACCCGGAAAGTGTTTCCACCAGTACGCCTGGACTCTATCAAGTTCTGCCGCCTTCCAGTTCCTTGGTGAACCTACTGCATCTCTTACATCTTCTCGCTGATTCTCACTTCTGGCATCTCCTCGATGTTTTGACGTCGTTGTATTTTATCTTGTATCCAGTAGGCGTTCCCATCGTCAATCTTGGGATTACTCCAAATCTCTGACCTGTATGCATGTGTTTGTTCCTGGGTGGCAGGTTGCCCATCTGGGAATATATTTGAAGTATTAGCTAGGTTACGGTAGAAGAGTTGTTGATTTTCTTGAAATTGATACCTTCTAACTCTTTCGCTGTACCTTCTCTTACGATTTGCTAACAATGCAAGTTTTTGTTTCAGGTCTTCTAGATTTCCTTTCAATTTCTGGAATTTCAGAAGCTCGTATCCTAGCCTTCTTGCACAAAGTACTAACATTCCGTTTTACTTTATTAGATAGTCTGGGAGTATTCAAGTAAGTATGGATGTAAGATATATTTGTTCTTATAATATTGATTCTTGACTGCAACCGTTGTTTCCAGGGTGGTTCTTGATTACGCTGATGTTCGTGCCGTGTTGAATCATTAAACGGAAGGCCTAAGAGGTGCGGCCGCACAGTAGACAATATGATAGATATCCAACAAACTGGCGCTATCAGTTGCCTTTTCTCTGATAAGAGTTCACCTCCCCAACTGTTCGTTTTGCTACAGCCGAATACCTGGTTCTTGGAATAGAGGATCTAACTTTCGGGGGAATTCCCAAAAACTGTAAATTCAACTCTTCATACCTGTCTTTGATTTCCTGGTTAGCTTCCTCTTCGCGCAGCTCAAATATTGTTATTCTTCGCCTGGGGGGGCGTGGCGACAGTTCGCTCATTCAAATTATGTTAGTTACAAGAACTGATAAGCATCTTTCATGTGGGGGCGTTAATCCCACATAAGGCAGTGCTGGGGATTCGCAGGGTTGCAAAACCCGTGGTCTTGAACCTCCCCATGCGATAGCTATTTGCGGAATCCAGGCAAGCCAAATCCCGGGCGGTGTGGTCGCCACATCTCTACGTCGTTATTATTATTATTATTATTATTATCATTATTATTATATTATCAAGAACTCATCACTAAAAAACACGAAATCAATGTGCTTCCTGTAATGTCCGGCAACATCGATCAGGTACTTTATTCTCTTATCCAGCAGCACGTTTATTCGTCAGCTCTCAAAAAGACGCTGTCCAATACCAGAGTAAGCTGGTATTTGTAATATGGTACGTCGCCCATAGTTGTTGGCTAACTTTTGATGTACGATGTTGCATACTTGGTTTTTACGAATATTGCTCTTATGTTATGTGCTGTATAGTTTCTGACATATAATGGCAGTTCTTACATTGGATGTTAGTATCCTTAATTATTAGCTTCTTATAGTTTTTAGTATTTATAACCTAACACTAAATGAAAACTATGAATCCTTGAGTTTCCGGGAAGAGTAACCAGTTACTTAGCCACTTGTTTGATGTTGCTTTGTCTATGTGAGTTTGGTTTAAATCACTGCAGTGACGTTATGCAAAGCTTTCTATGCCCATTGTTCTCCTTTATCAGTTCAGATATTGTCGTTATTTCCATGTGGTCGTTTGTGAGGTTGAGCAGCGTGTACGATTTGTCGGTTAATTTTGCCATCCTATGCAAAACAAAAGTTTCAGCTTTTCTGAAAAAGAATTGTCTCAATTTACTTGTAGTGTTGTTATGTGTACAAAAGAGCTCTTCCTGCGTCATTTCTGAGCAGGATAGTCCTAAACATGCCTTGGGATGATGCACCCTGTATTTGATCATCATGGTTCGGATGGTTCGTTAGATCTCTAGCAGATCGATTTGAGTCAACTTCAGGACTACAAATAAGTAAGAAACTACAGGTACCTCGTAGGTGTTTATTCCAGTAATAAGACTTCTCGCATTTATCTCGGTCTTTGGTAGCGTTCTGACTCTCTTAAAGTACTGACCTTTTGTTCTTGTATTTGTCTGCCTTTCCTCTAATAAGCATATGTGTTGGAATCCAATGTTTTTGTAGGCTTCACCATCCTCCATTTCTCGGAGGTTTGATAGGGTAATATCGCCTACGATCGTTTTCTCTTTAAGATATTTAGGGTTTTACACTGGTCTAATCCAAACTCCATGTGAACATCCCTAGAAAATGTGTGTGTAAATTTCGTTTGGTTCTCCATTTGTTTTTGATTTCCGCCGTATATTTTGATATTGTCCATATGAAGGAGATTATGACTGACATAGTGCAGCTAGTACTTGCAGATGTATTGGTGTTTTTCAAATAACGTTTTGTGCTTCATTGTTATCTAGAACATTAAAAGGCTCTATGTCAGGTTGTGACGTTTTCTCTACCTTTTTATGTTGTTTTTTTGTTTATATTTTATGCAGACCATAGCGGTACGGCTATGATTGGATGAGATGAACTTTATATGGTTTTTACATATTTTAGATTATAGATTATCGCCGTATGGGTAAAATCCGCGAAAAGTTGCTACGGTGGTGGAGTCATCCAGAAGTTGCGTTACCTCAAAAAACATACCTTGAATTATGAAACGCGTATTTAAAAATTTAGGGCAGTTTGAAAATTATGGGGGAGAAATTTTTTTTATAAATAAATTACGGCAATAAAAGTTACATTGATCTTTTAAAACCGTATTTATACATTTCAAACCATCCATAATATACTGCAAAATAACGATTTTTTTTAAAGACGTCAAATTATTTGATTGTAAATTACGGCGTTGTAAAAACCGTATTTAAAAATTAATCAGTTTGTAAGTTACCGAAAATTAAAAATTACGTGAAACTGTGAAAACCGTATTTAAAAATTTTAAGCTTTTCAAAAGTGACGGGAAAAAATCTATTTTTTTGCCAAATGTCAAAATACTTCATTCGAATAAATTATATTTAATATAAAATAAATAAATTACACAATAATTCCCATATATGCATATATAATGTATTCATAATTTATTATATGGAAAAGCAAATATTTAATAAAACTTTTCCGAACCGAAATACTTTTATAGCGCCTATAATAAATATATTGGAACAGGTAAACAACCCGGATAATTAAAACACCTTTATAGCGCAAAACATATACGCATGCACGTAACTTCAAAACGGTAATATATCAGCCTCAACAGCAGCCGCAAACTCATGTTTATAAAGCCAACCTTACCTGTTTTTATTATTTCTATTGTAATAACGTTCATTTGGTAGACGAAATAGAGTGTGAAACATATATTTGAAACTTATGAAATCTTAGTCGGACATGCGAAATTTATTTTACTTCATGATTGATATCTATTTTTACTGCCCCTCGAACCAATTGGGGAGATATTTGCTAATTTTAGGATCCATGTCTTGTTAAAAAGTTCGTCTTGTACAAAATACAATATTGTAACGTGGCAGTAAAATCCACCCAGAGACAAATCTCTTAAAAATTAAAAATTGTGCATTTTGGTTTTCAAGTTAGATTTTTCTGGTATTTCGGTACATTTTTGAATCAAATGGTAAATCGCAAAGTTGTAGAAATAAAATGAGGTTTTTAAATCGTTTTTAGTTTTGTAGAAATACTAAATAACCTGCTGTATGTCCACTTTCAAAATAAGAATATCATAAGTGGTCCGATAGTGTCCGTTTTTGGCAGGACCTCGAGCTTTTTAGGAAAAAAAATATCCCAGAATTTCAAGAGGTACGGCTGAACTAAAAAAAATGGTATTTTTGAAAAAAAATCATATGTTTAGCGAACGAC
Source organism: Kuschelorhynchus macadamiae (assembly GCA_030620095.1). Lineage (NCBI taxonomy): Eukaryota > Metazoa > Arthropoda > Insecta > Coleoptera > Curculionidae > Kuschelorhynchus > Kuschelorhynchus macadamiae. The sequence continues at coordinate 1,655,188 of JAUTXW010001351.1, forward strand.
AGAGAAAAAATTTAAAAAAAATGTTTTTTTTTAAACACGATGATAATCATAATGTGCTTCCACTTTTTTGAAGAGAAGTACCTATAAGAATTTTTTATCTATGCTCTTTTTATGTTTACGTCGAAATATTGAACCAAAGAACGTTCAATAGATCCTTGTTTTTCCTAAAAAAATTTAGAAATAAAAAAACTTCCCAAACTCCCCGACCTCACAAAGGAACGTTTCATCAAAATTTCAGATTAATATTTCAATTGTTTCGACAGTTATAATTTATCAAACGACACTCTAAAGCACTCGAAAAAAAAATTGCGTTTTAGAAGAATAGTTTTAGAATAGACGAAAAACAAAAAATGATAGGTTTGATACCGGTCGAGAGTTCCAAATAAAAATGTACCAAATTTCAAAAGTTTATCTGAAAGCGTCTCCGAGATATATCGACCGAAATTTAAAATCGTGCGTAATAAACACTCATCGATCAAGTATTTATAACAATATTACGGTGTATTTTGTATATTCGCAGCACTTGCATATTTCAAGAGTGGCACACTGTCAAACGCCTTGCGGTAGTTCACAATCGTAAGCAATAGTTATTATTATTATTAATATTATTATTAATACCTATTAAAACAAGATAAAGAGCCGTTCATTAATTGCGTAATTCTCTTCTTACATAAGATTTTACCTGCTGTTTCCTTAAGCCCTCTCTTTCATATATGAATGACTATAGACTCGTAGTACCATATTACGTAAGAATATCTTAATTAATGGACGTCCCCTAAGTTATTTTTAACGGTTAAGAAAGAGACGCGTCTCAATAATAATTATAGACCATTTTCTCCTTCCGAGCATTCACCCTGTCCGTGACCTAAACTAATTGTCTCTTAAACCCACAAGTAATTTCGATAAAACGATATGCACTATCAGTTCTCTATATATTGTCGTATATTAATATATTCATTTATAAACACCGTTATTTACTGCAGTCTAGAAAAAAAATTAAGCCCACTCTGTGCATATATACCTACTATCTCATTTCCGTAACCGACTTAATCAGTTTAAGTGCGTGGGCATCGATCACGTCCTCACAAATCATACATACTGTACAATCGGGCAACGCAGCTCTGCGACGGTGTCGCATGGTCCTTGAATCACGTCGACCGTATTCCCCTACATTAGACCCCACTCTACGACGATTATTATCACCGTCTCTCTCAAACACTTCCATCGTTTTCTCGTCCACGCGCGTCGCATTACGATTTCATTGTGAAATTATGTGTTACTTATTGCTCTCAGGGCAGGCAGACAGGAGCGTAGAGTGCGGAGTGCACTCAAGAGGTGCACGGAATTAATTTACGAAGAAATGCGCGGTGCGCCCAGCGCGGAGCACGTGACAAACACGTTAAGCGGATTTTGATTGTTTAAAACTTTATGTTGAATTAATTATTCGGAATTGCTTTAATTTCTTGTTGTTTTTGCATTTAACTGGGGTACACTTAATGAATGTGATAATAATGTACATATTGATGACTTTTTTTAAATATGTATTAGTCTAGCGAGTTAAATGTATTTTAAGCCTTTACAACGATAAATAATGTGTATATTTGCTTTAGAAAATTTGGAAAAGTATGATATAATCCATTTGAATGTAAAATGTGAAATAAATCGTTAGGAATTAAAGAAATCCTTTTTTTGGAAAAAAAACGTGTTATTAATTTTTGTTACCTATGATACTAAACCTATTTTTATGTTATTTAGGACACTAACTTTTATTCATTGCAATTTAATAAAGAAATAGAATAGAAAAAACAAATATATAAATTTAAATTACCTATGATCGTATAAGTATACAGAAAATTAAGTCAAAATGAAGTTTGTAAATTACTCAGTCAACATGCCAAATTTAAAAGAAAACTATTTATTGGGTTATATAAGTGATAATTACACAAAAGGCCGACCTGCGATTAATGCAAAAGTTCGGGTAATATTATTATTATTTTTATTATTATGTTTTTCACTGAAAATAAGCTCTAGCAATTTGCTAAAATACTGTTAGTTAATAATTAAGAAACAACATTATTTCAAGACCTTAAGAAGGACCACTATGATTTGTGAACTACAAGACTATGATGCACACATGCAATAATTATTCTCAGATTTTGAGAAAGGTGGCTTTCTCAGAAAAAAAGAACGTTGTGATTGAAGTAAGTGTCGATAAGCAGAATTGCCGGTATCGGTCTGTAGGAAATTCTCTCTGGATAATAAAATAACAAACCCGGTTCTAAAAAAAAAATATTTGGAGGAGGATAGTTGCAAATAAAGTTCTCGGTCCGAACTTTTTCAATCAGAAGTTTGGAGAAATATTTAAACCTTGAAGATGCAGATGTGGTATTTCCGTAAGTGCATACTTGAAGAGAGTGTTTCTGAAAGGTTAGACTGGCAGACGGAGTCGGAGAGAATGGCCACCTAGGTCACCTGAGGTAGCGCCGTTAGATTATTTTTTGTGAAGCTACCTTAATTCTAGAATACATGTAAATAGGCTAAAAAATTATTATTTGTCATTATTAAAATAAAGAACTAAACATTAATTGGATTAACGCAGCTTGAGGAAAGTCAGGAAGTTTTAAGTTCATAGTGGCACTTGTTGATAATTGTTAGTAAGTTTTATTATTTCATTGTATAAAATATTTGCTTTTAAGTTATAATTATTATTTTCTCGCAAACTGTTGAATTTTGGCATTTGATATGTAACCTAAAATATGCTTAGAAATTTCATAGTTTATGATGCAGTCTGTATATAAATTTTAATGAAAAAGAAAAATGCGCAATAAAAATTATAAATTTACGTGTTCGGTCAATTTTTCAAAAATTTATATGCCGAGTTTTTACTTAATCTGCGAACTCAACTATATATTAAAATAATACATTGATTATTCTGGCACTATGGTTATAACAACTGGCAAAGTACGGAATAAGGTGACCGTAGCAGCAGGTAGCTACGATCACTTAATGTTGTACCTTCCAGAAACTTGTAAATACCAGAAATAAGAAGTGTATTTAATTCTCGTTGCATCATTGTTATTATGAATGCCAAATAGATAACAACATTTTTTTAAGTTCTCAGAAATAACTTTAAGAGTTTATTTAGTCAGAAGATTTAATCAAATCAAATAATTGGTCTTGAACTTGTTTTTTATGGTCTAGGGACATTGAACGTGAGCATCGAAAAAAAGTCATATGGCGGCTTTTTCTTCTGTGATTGCAAAATTAAAACTTTGACTTTAACAGAACTCTTTGGAGGATTCTGCTGTGATGTTCAATTTAGAAGCATTAATATAAAGCTACATTTTAAGAACGTGCAAGATCAACCTTGTTTTTTGATATCGACGTTTGTACTTTGAACTAAAGTTAATGTTGCAATTAATAAAAAAAATGGTAAATTCTCCTTTACCCACAACTTCCTTCATATAGAATTTCACTACGTACATATAAGACGGTCTATTTAGGCATATAATAATTGGTAATAACTTTAGACTAATCTTATATACTGTAATGCATGCCATTTTTTAAATTTTTAATGTATTTGTTATTGTTATTATTATTATTGTTATTTGTTATTTTTCACAACTTTATTTATATTGTCTGTCAAAAATAAAGTATGTCCTTTATTATTCCAAGGAAAAGAATTTTAGCGAATATTTCAACATTTCATTAGGCCGCCATTTTGTTTTGCCATATTGGATTCGCACTAAAATTTTACACAAAAAATTTTTTGATACTGAAATTTTAAATATTTCATAAGCCGCCATTTTAATCCGCCATTATGGCTTTACACAAAAAATTTACCAGTTTATACCTATAGCACACTTTATTTTTGGGCAAGTTTTGAAGTCCATCCGATAAGTAGTTTCTTAATAATTATATTTTGTGACGCCGTCATTTTGTTCCGCCATATTGTTTTTTTACCAAAGTGTAACCATTTCGTTTCCTAATGACCCTTGATTTTCTTGAAAAGTGAAGAAAGTGTTCATATTATCTCAATGAGACCTAGTAATGAACAAATTAAAAAATATACGCAAAGTCTAGGTCTCAGTCAAAAATAAGTTTATAAATTAAGAATAGGTTAGATGTTTCGCCCTAACGGGCATCATCAGACCTAAAATGAATATACATTACAAACGAAAAAACAATTGAAATATATATAACTTTACCATAAACAAAGCACATTTTACAAAGTACAAGACACAAACATAACCAAACCAAGAAACAATGAAATACGAAACAAGACTACGTGACCAATCAGAGACGTCGATGTAAATTTTTTGATAACCTTTGACCGATTTCAACAAAAAATGTACATCGACGTCTCTGATTGGTCACTCGAGCTTAGCCTTGTTTCGTATTTCATTGTTTCTTTGTTTGGTTATGTTTGTTTTATGTACTTTGTAAAATGTGTTTTGTTTTTGGTAAAGTTATATATTATTCAATTGTTTTTTCCGTTGTAATGCATATTCATTTTAGGTCTGATGATCGTTAGGGCGAAACGTGTAACCCAATCTTAATTTATAAACTTATTTTTGACTGAGAACTACACTTTGTGTATATTTTTAATTTGTTCCTTGATTTTTTTGCCAAAACTTGAAGACAATCGGATAAGTAGTTTTTGAGCTATGCCGCGTACAGGCAGAATGACCGAGAGACTGACGGAATTAGGAGAATATGTTTTTAGAGATCCAAGGACCATAGAACTCGAAGATCTGCAAAAATCTCGGATGGTGATTTTTTCACCATTACAATCCCACACTAGAAATATTGAAATCACAATAGTCTAACAATCTATAAGTATTTTTTGCGAATATATAGAAAGAGGAATTGTTAGACTTTTTTTTGCAACTCAAGCAAAAATTACGAATCTCGGCACGTAGACTAATCTACTGTCTGACTGTCTATAATTTAGTTTTCATTTTGCTGAAAATGCATGTTTATAGTACGTATGAAAACCTAGCGTAAACAGATTAGTCTAGAGGCTGAGATACATTATTTTGTTAAATATTTTTCAGTCTTAATTATTTTTTGTTGAGGTGAAAAAGATAAGCTTAAAAATTAAAATATTTTTTTTTAATAAAGTAAAAGATAACAGGAAAGAAAACATTTGTAGCCGGACATTTTATGAGCAATTTGAATTTTAAACTACATAAATTTATTATTATTAATTTGAGCGGTTACGATAGTGAATGAAAGGCTACCGTAAACAGACTAGTCTACAAGCTGGTATATCCTATTTGCTTGAAAATTTCTTAGTCAATACATAGTTTGCTATTCTTTGTTGAGTTGTGAAAAGGCTAAACATTTTTTTTATAGTTTTATGCACAGCAAATAAACTATTTTTTTTAAGTAAAGGATAACACGAAAAGAAAAATTTGGTGCTGAATATTCTATATGAAATATAAATTATAAGCTGCTTAAATGTATTATTATTATTTACACATTTATTAAGAAAATATGCTGTAGATTTCGATATAAATGATTGTACGCAACAATTCGTTGTGGATATCTTATATAAGTGAAAAGTTACGACGATGTAAAATCAGCTTAGCCCAAACATCAAGAAGAATATGAGTCTCGGCGCAGCAGTTATCTAAATTCTTGTTAACTTTTTATCGACCTAGATATCCTTAGAATTAACTGAATACGACAATAGTGCAACAGGAATATAGCCTTACTCATTGCCTTATTATGACAAGTAAGGTCTTGAAAAGTAAATTAATATTGGTGGGCGGGCTATATCCGTCACTTGTTAAATAATTGGTCATTAACTCACCAGTATTTAGAGCCCTCTTGATTTCTAATCAATATACATCGGAAACAGAAGGAGTATCACACGAAGAATCACAAAGAGTTGTCATAAAAGCGAAGATCGGAGTCAATAAGGGTCACAAGCGATTTTGACACATTGTTTATTACTGGACGTGTATTGTTTATTTCTACAGAGAGACTGGCACATCATTAAAATCTTTGTGGTTCCCCACCCCTTAGTAAGAGACTATTTTTACTGTATTTTTAAGATCTGTATTTGTTAGCCTATTATCCATTTCCAAATCACTGGACTAAAAAGGGCAATAAAGATGTGTATCGTCAGCATACAACTGGTACTTAAAAGAAATTAGGCACTGGTTAAATTGACTTGTATAAACAATAAATAATACAGGTATCAAAATGTTTCTCTGTGGCATGCCCACCATCCCCTGTTCAACATTGGAAATTAAATTTCCTACAACCACCTGCTTTCTATCATTACGGAAAGAGATATAGAAAAACTATATTCTTATTTGGAAAGCCGACGTAGTGTAATATTGACAAACGTAAATCGTTATTTAAAAGGTCAAATGCGTTTGTATAGGCTAAAAGAATTAGAACACTTAATTTATTGTCATCTCAAGCTGGTAATAAATCATCAAAAACATCTGACATAGATGTCGCACAACTATGGTCTGTTCGAAAGCTCTATTGTTTAAGTGGAAGAATATTATATATGTTAACAAACTGGCGAGTTTGTATTTCGGTAATTTTGGAAAAAGTAGGTTAAACGGTAATGGAGTGCAAATCTTTTAAATCTTTAGGTTGCAAGACTGTTGGCTCAAGAACGAAAAAGTATATGTTCCAATGCATCTTAAAAATATAATTTTCTCTCGTAAAAGCGAAGTATTGTATTCGTGAAAAAATTACCCTCCGAGATTTTTTCAGATCTTTACTTTTCATGTTCCCTAGATGCCGAAAAACATGTTTTCTTAATTCGGTCGGTCTGTTTGTCTGTCTGCTCGCCGCCTAGCTAAAGACTACTTACCCGATTGAGTTCAAATCTTGGTGAAACATTAAGGGTCATATGGGGATGACCTGGTATCATTTTGGTAAAAATCCAATGTGGCAAAACAAAATGTCGGGCTAGTGAAATGTAAAAAAATTATTACTAAAAAACTATTTACTCAATTTACCTCAAATTTTGCATACAAATCAAGTATTATTTAGCAATCAACTAGAATTAGTTTAAATATTATTCTTATAGTATTAGTTTTCGAAATTAAAACGATTCCCGACTTTTGAATTGAATTCTGGTTGCAACTGAATTAAAATTTATACCGTACTTATTTAGAATAAGTTTTTTCATTTGATCAGTCCTGCACAACGAAATTGTATAAAAATGCAAATAAAAGATTAGGTTAACCTTACCAATATACAAAATATTGATCCTCTAACACCACTGCAAACACCGTACTGTAATAATAATAATCATAATCATAATAATAACAACGTAGTCCGTACTGTCAGCGGCGTCCATCTGTCCGTAATACCCAGTATCCCTGCCCTTCCCACACCCTAGCCTCCCTAAACTCCTCTTAACCTTTGAAACCGCAAGGAGCAACTAACCTCGGTTAAGTTGCTTTGGGAGTGACGCCTCCACGGACACGAGTTACCTGGACCACCAGTGTCAAATGGTGGCACACCCATGAAAATGGAGAAAGGAGAAAGAGCCGCTGCCTGGGGATCTCCAGAGCACCTTTGGAGCCATTGCTGAAGATCAACGGTGTCAAACGAAAAAATTGAACCTAGGAATTTCATTCAGACATTGTTGGAGACGGAAGTTGTCTGTTCCGATGAGTCAGCTTGCCATCATACCCACGACAAAACTGGTCGGAACTTCAGATATTTTCGTTATTTCCCGACGACAACATGAAGGACTTCGACAACTATTATAAGTTCATGAGCAAAATCACTAAATACGGAACGAGCCTAGAAATATTTGCTCTCTCGGAAACCCAGAAGCACATCTTCCATATTTTCTCAAAACCAAGAACAACAAGAACAAAACAGATGTGCAGACAACAATAATAGGCAAACAAACACACAATAAAATGATCTATCTTCTATGCAATGTCCAGCTTCTAACACCACAAAACATCAATCTAAACAACAAAGCATCGGTCTAGCAGCGTAACGGTCGAGGACGCTGCGGGAAAGGACAGCTCGACCGAAACGATCACGACCAGGCAAAGGAAAATAGACCCACCGAAAGTGTTTTGATAAGCTCCATACGGGAAAGGCACACAGGACAAATGAATCATACTGCCCAAAGATACACACCATACACACAGCTACAACAGCGGATATATCGCAACGACTACCTGCGACTACCAAGGCAGGTAAACCACAAACTGCATACAATTTTCATAGCACAATATCCAGAATACAAATCACTTATCACAGAAAAGAGATTATTAGATAAGAATCACTAAGACCTGTAAGCTCATCACATTGAAAAACATCTGCTGAACTAAACATTCATCAACCAAACATTGAGGACAGTGGGGCAGATGCCGAACCGATCCCACATACAAACCAGCCCAACTTTGTGCAAGAGGATCTGCAACCTCACTCAATGCTCAGTAGGGGCGAAGCACCCAGCAACAACCCACGACAGATGATAAGCTCCATACAGCACACAGGACAAATGAATCATACGCCCAAAGCACCATACACACCTCGTGTAATCTTCAAACGGGACATGTATAAAATCCTAAAGACCATCAACGAACACATAATTCGCGAGTACATAACGAATGCGAGCACAATTGAGGACATTCATACAGTGATCTACGCAGCAGATATAATCACGATAACACAGAACAATCAGAAACTCCCGCCACGACACAGAAACACCAACAACATAAAACCAAAATTCAAATGGCAGATAACAAAATTAACAAAATTAGAAAAGAATTGGGACATCTTACCCAATCCATGAACGGCAACAAGTCAAAACGTATCAGACAAAGTGTAGAGAAAATCAAATCTGCAGCTCCTGATTACACGCTTACAGAAATCCTTCACACTCTGAAGCAAAAATTATCTGTGTATACTGCTAGACTCGGAAGATACAAAGAATCAATTGAAAGAAAGGACGCTAACAACCTGTTTCGCAGAAGCGAAAAACAGTTCTACCAAAAAATCATGAGCAATGAGGAGGCACGAGTAATAGAACCACCGACCAAACAAGAGATCACGGAATACTGGAAAAGTATTTGGTCAAAACCGAAACTACACAATAATAACGCTTCATGGATTAAAGCGGAAGAAGACAGACACAAGTGCTTAGAGGAACAAGAGGACTTTACAATGACAACACAAGAAATTGCAGAAACAATCAAATGCACGCATAACTGGAGATGTCCTGGAATAGATAACATTCATAACTTCTGGTACAAACAGTTTACCTCCACACATGAAGCTCTCACTCGCCAAATTAATGAAATTATTTTAAAACCTAGCACACTCCCCAGTTTTCTCACCCAAAGAATAACATACCTTAAGCTCAAAAATTCAGACAATAAGGACCCGTCAAATTACCGACCTATTACGTGCCTTTCAACCCTATATAAGATCATCACAGCCACAATTACCAGGAGAATAGAACAACATCTAGCACACAAAAACATTCTAACGGAAGAACAAAAAGGGTGTAGGAAAAACATCCGAGGATGCAAGGAGCAGCTAAATATAGACAGCGTCATCATGGAACAAACCAGGAAAAATTTTAGAAACCTTCATACTGGTTACATAGATTATAAAAAAGCCTTTGATTAGATACCCTACAGTTGGCTAACCAAAGTGCTAGTATTATATAAAGTCAATAAAAACATCAGGCAATTTCTTACGCAAATCATGATTACGTGGAAAACTAAAATCAACCTGAGAACACAAAAAGAGCACATTGAAATAGAAGAGATCTACATCATTCGAGGTATATTCCAGGGAGATTCACTCTGCGCTTTGGTCGTTCTGCCTCTGTCTCAGTCCACTCTCAAACACACTGAATAACACAAACTTAGGATTCCAAAAAATTAAACACAAAAAAAATAACCTACACAAAATAAACCATCTCTTGTATATAGATGACATAAAATTATATGCAAGCACAAAGGCACAGCTAAAGGAACTCCTTAAAATCACAGAAACGTTTACCCTGGACATCAACATGGAATTTGGTATAAGTAAATGCAGGCTACTTTATATCAACAAAAGACAGTGGAAAGACCACCCTACGAGGGAAACAATCAACAATGTCACTATAGATAACATGCTCAAAGAAGAAACATACCTAGAAATATACCTAGGCTTCCATCAAGGCACCAAAATTAACCACACTCGTAACTCAGAGCTCAAGTCGGAATTTAAAACCAGACTCATAAAGCTACTAAAAACAAAACTGAATTCCAGAAATCTAACGAAAGCTATTAACACCTTCGCCATACCTATTCTTACTTATTCGTTTGATATCATTAAATGGTCACACACAGATATAGAAAACATTCACATTCTCATACGCTGTGAATTCACTAAACACAAAAGTCTCAAACGAGCCACGCAGCAGACGCACACAGTCACATCCAATCACGACTAGAAAAGTGGAACACCTAGTCTCAAAAAACACTTCACGGAAGATACAGATACCACATACATCAAGACCATATACATAAAAAGCTTTTATATACGTGGTTACAAGAAGGGCAGTTGTTCCCCGAAACAGAAGGCTTCCTGCTTGCCATCCAGGAGATGTCACCAGCAGAGAGAAACGATCGATCGAGATAACGAGTGGATGTAGAATAATGGCCGGAACTGAATACACCGCGAGACATAACTCAGCAGCGAAGATCGTTCATCAAGCATTAACCACAACATACAAACTAACGGAGAACACAGACCCTTACTACCATTATACACCAACATCCATACCTAAAAACGAAGACTACAAGCTCTATTGGGTCATTGACATCCACACAGATAAAACAATCCCCGCAAACAGACCCGATATCACCTTTCAATCCAAAAAAGAGAAAATCACTTATTTAATTGACATGGCTGTCAATTAATGACGAGAACATCCAAGCGAAATATGGTGAGAAGATCGCCAAATACACTGACTTGGCAATGGAAGTAAAAAGGCTGTGGAAACAGGAAAGAGTCATCATTGTTCCTCTCGTCATATCAGTAACAGGTCTCACCTCAACAACGTTTCACCGCATTTGGCTCAATTAGGACTTAATACAGACATTCACAAGAACATCCAAAAATCGGTCATTTTGAAAACATGTAGCATCGTTAGATCATTTCTTAATACACAATAGTTGTTTTTTTTTCATTTCCTTTCTTTATTTGTATTTTTAGTACTGACTTGATATAATCCCGTCAGTATAAAATACAATCACAGGCATATTGTGAGACAACAAGTCGAGATGACATTAATATTAATAATACCTCAGGGGTATATAGAGAAATGCTTTTGTATCTCTTTGTGTACGGGCATGTGACCCCGAGGCACCCTAGCCAGCTCTATACTGTCCTTTACTCTCTTATTTCCTCACCGTCCCCAAAAACCCATCTTCTCATTTATCTCATATTTCCTATCACTCCCCGAGGAGCAAACCTCGCTCGCAGAGTACAAAAATTTCTGGCAGTATGTAAAATGCAACCCTTTTATGAAAATGTACAATTTGCGGAATAAACGGGTGAACTGACATTATACCACTTTAATCTCTTGTTGCGCTTAGGATGTATGTAGGGGATCCTGTATGTTAAATGAGTTATAGTCCCTCTCAACTAGCGACGGAAGCAGCGTGAGGTCGAGTATGACTACTGCAACCACCTCACCACCCATTGTTGTACCCACCAATAATGCTACACGCCCAGTTCTCGATGTGTCTGAGCAGACACATGTCATCAATCCTCAGACCACGAAGGCTGGGAAGCCAAGGAAACATATGAAATGGACACCAGAAATGAATTGTTTCATAATGCGCTCCTATTATAAGATCACCAGATTTGAGACCGACTTAACCACCTACCGGACCGGCCTTCATAGTGCTTTCCTTCAGAAATACCCGGATTTTCAGAACATCACCGAGCAACGCATTGCTGACCAACGGCGAGTAGTTGCCCGGAATAAACTTTTGGCTGAACCAATCCTGGAACAACTTAAAGAAGAGGTGCAGCTTGAACTTGAGAATGAACGCGTTGAGCCCATAGCTCCGCCTACAACAGAAGAACCCGAGGAGGAAGTACGAAATGGAGAAAACATATGCGAGGAAGAATCTACAGGACAAGACATCATTGACAGAGCTAACAACACCCAGAACAATGCAAAAATATCAGTATACAATAAACTACAAAAAGCTGTTGCTGAGTTTAACGGCTTAGATCCAACGCAAAGACCTAAGCTCCCGAAATTTGGTACTAGTCGGCAGACTCACAGCATAGTCAAGATTTTCAACACGATACTAGCAAAGTTTAGTTTGGAGTATGACACCCTTAAGAAGCTCCACACACTCATCTACTGCTTTGCCGTCGCCGTCCTTAGATGACATAAACAGTAAGTGCATTTTCAGAAGAAAACAGGCAAAGCTACACACCAACAAAAACCCATATAGCAGAAAAGACTTGAGAAGACAATTGATGATTTGAGACAGGTACTAGGAAGACTCGAAGAATTTCAGAAGAATGAACACATCTCCAGCAGACATAAAACGCGCATTAAGAAGATAGGTACAAAGCCCACCAATCTCAACAAAAGGATACACTAAAGCAAAAACTAAAAGCTAAAGCGAAACGTCTGCAGAGATACAACCAATGCTTAAAGAGAAAACGGAACTGGCTTTTCAACACCAACCAAAGACAGTTCTATCGGGATATCAATAACACCAAAGATCAAACCAATACTGAGAAGATCCTGCCGAGCAAAGAGCATTTGACCAAGTATTGCTTGAACATATGGGAAAAACCTAAGGAGCATAACCAAAATGCTACATGGATTCAATCTCAACGTGATCAAATTCAAACACCACAAATGGAATTTGTACTCTATCAACAAGGAGGAAGTTAGCAGCTTTATTAAGGGAACGAGCAACTGGAAGTCATCAGGAGTTGACCACATTCACAATTTTTGGTATAAGAAATTTGAGGTTTATGAAGCAATGGCCCGTAATCTTATCAAAAGGCAGGCATATAAAAAACAACGCAACATACATACTGCTTTTATAGACTATAAAAGGGCGTTTGACAGTGTATCACATTCTTGGCTCATAGAAGTATAAGAAATATACAAAATTCACCCTATGATCATCAATTTCCTGGCAATTATCAAGTATCAGTAGAGAACGAATCTGAGGATCTATAATGGCGATCAATCTCTTAGCACCCATGAGATACACATCAATAGGGGAATTTACCAAGGAGGCTCGTTAAGTCCACTTTTGTTCTGCTTAGCGATGAACCCCCTATCGACGTTGCTCAATACAATACAGGACATGGCTTCAAAATCAAAGCCCATAGAAAAAAATTCCCGAATCATATAGCACCTTCTGTATATGGATGATATTAAGCTTTATGGTGGAAACCATACCCAACTAAAAAAGCTTATTGACGTTACAGACACCTTCTCGGAAGACATCCATATGGAATTTGGAATAGAAAAATGTAAATCCTTACCCAATGGAGAAATAGTTCTAGCGATGAACCAAGGGGAGACCTACAAATATCTAGGATTCCAACAAGCTAGAATGACATTACCACGAAGAGCATATGGAGGATCTTTTGTTGATTTGACCAATTCACACTCCCGAAAAGTGCAAAAATTGAGAGATTTCGTCACCAACAGGGCAGAGAAATCAAGCCTCCACCGCATAGTGACAACTCGTACTCTCCATTCACTCTCGAAAGTGACAACATCATCCTCAAGTCATTTTCAGGCCCCGACAAACAAGAACAGTGGACTCAAATGGCACTGCACGGCCCACATCACAATGACTTAAATCAGCCACATATAGATAAGGAAGTATCCAACAGAAGTATTCCCAGAGACAGAAGGATTTGGATGGCAATACAGAACCAAGTTATTAATACACGAAATTACACGAAATTCATCATCAAAGACCGACTCGTTGAATCCCATAAGTGTCGAAAATGTAGCGAGAGATCAGAAACTATACAGCATATAACATCTGGCTGCACTTACCTAGCAAACACGGATTACCTCTAGCCACATAACCAGGTGTGTAACATCATACACCAGAAGCTTGCCATTAAATACGGGCTCCTGAACACCTTTGTGTCCTATTATAAATACCAACTACGTTCAGTGCTTGAAAATAATGCCTTCAAACTGTACTACGACCAGGCAATTATCACCGACACACGGGTGACAAATAATCGGCCTGATGTGGTAATGTTAAATAAGAAAACAAAGACAGATTATTTGGTAGATGTCACTGTGCCCAACAATAACAACGTGTTGGATAAATATTAAGAGAAAAATTTCAAATATGCTGAACTGGTCATCGAGATACAGCAGATATGGCTACTGAATAAGGTTCATGTGATACCGATCATCGTATCATCAACTGGACTAGTTATTAAATTATAAAGAAAATTCGAAAATCCTTTTTTCATGTAATTTTTGTTATTTGGCAGTTATTAGTGTAGTCATGTGACTCTTGACTTTTTGTAGTTTATGTATTGGACACAGAGATCTGAAACCAGCACAGTTTACTTGAAAATTTGAAAACCAAGACATTTTTTTTCCGATTGGACCACTAGAAGCTACGTTTATGCCTTTGTTTAAAAAGAAACTGTCAAAAACTAAAAAATTAAATAAATATATTCCAGTCGGTTTGCAATGAAAAAACTCAGGATTTTCTTCTTTTGTGATCCTTCGAAACGAAAATTTCCGGTAGACTGACTCCACTAATAAATCAACTCTCATAGACCAATGAACTGGTTAGACATGGGCAGGAATGCAATATGACAGAAGAAAATGCCTGCCTATTTTATGCCTAAGAATCAAATGCAAAATACGAACGAACTTGTTAAGTTTTGCTATGAATCCAATATGACGGAATAAAGTGACAGCCAAATAAGATGTTAACAAAATCAGAGTAAATGTTCAATCAACATGGCGGAACAAATTGTCGGCTTATTTGATTGATTTTAAATTGTGTCCAAAAGTCAAGCAGGCGTAGAGAAAAACTGCTAAAAATAATATAAAAAAATTTGTTAAAACTGACCTTTCCCGAAACTTCCTTCGTTATGAATCCTTTCTTTTATCAAGGAAAGTGAAGCATAACACAGTTTAGTTCAGTAATTAGTTATTTAGTAATATGTACAGTACATATACAAATTATGTTATCTTTAATTCCCTTAATAGATGTAAAGATTTATTACCGGGGAACTTCCACTTAAAGTGCTTTACGGATGTGTTTTTCCTAGTTATCCGGAATTTCCGTCATAGAAAATCCTTAAATTTATTAGGGAAATGAAAGATAACATAATTTGTATGTGTACTAAACAAGTAGCGGAAACTCCACGCCCCTGACTTATTATGCGAAAACTATAAATATAATTTGATAATGGACTGGGTTTTACGACACTTCGTTGACTCCAACGCCGAGCGAGAGAGATGGAACGAATTAAGGCAGACATTTATCTCTCTCGCAACTAATGGGATGCCTGCCCTAATTATTTCTCTCTCTCGCATTGCGTTGGAGTCAATGAAGCGTCGCTAATTAAGGCAGACATTTATCTCTCTCGCAACTAATAGGATTTCCGCCCTAATTAGCTCCATCTCTCTGACGCTTTATCGTCAATGTAAAACATTACGCCTATGTGACGGGGTCAGCCCATATAACCTATCATGTCAATTGGAAAACGGGAAGTGAAAATCAAAATATGGATAGACGGTATTAAATGAATGCCACTAACATATATTTTTAATGTAAAATGTTTTTTCTTGACTTTTAAAAATGAAAGTTTGACGTCATTCATATGCTTTTTTCATAAACATACCTATTTTTCTGTACTCTTGAACAGTTAGCCCTAATCTTTTTTTGAGGAGCTAAAATCTAGTAAATCAAAGAGTCCATGGAAACCAGGGAAACGAAGTGACATTGTGACAGGTAATGAAACTGAATTTATGTTAGAAACTTTTATATTCTTCGTTTGGATATTTGCAAGTTTGATTACGCATGACTAACAAACAATTACCAATTTAGAGCCCAATAATAGTTGTGAACTAAGTAAGAAAAACAATAACTAACCTAATTCTTAATATTTACGACTTCCTCATCCGACTTCCACACACTTTCTGAACATAATTCTGGTGAAACTGTGACATGCATTCGGAATTTTTTGTTTCATATGTTTTATAACTGTAGATAGAATTTTATAAACTAAATTCTTCCTCATAATAATATCAATTCGACCTTTAATTCCTATTCATCCTTATCTAAGTATTCCTTTACGCCCTTGCTTTATAAGGGGGCGTCATCATGTTGAAATCGCATTGCTATTCATAATTGCAATGGATCGTCTTCAATCAGTTTTGGCATATATTCAAGCAAAAATTGCAGATATTTTGTTCCATCTAGCACATCTTCATAAAATACTGACCGATTATAGCACACCAAACATATATATACCAAAATGCCAAACATTTTGAATTTCGTTAACGAAATATAGCTTTTCTGGATTCCAATAATATTCATTTTTACAATTTGCAACAAAAATACTTTTTAGCTCCATATGTCTCTACATCAGATATGCTAAATTATGCAGTTTGTAATCGTGAAAACCGTTTGCCCTTAAAATTCGTTGCGCAGGGTCCCTTTTTAAAATTAAAACAAGATAGGCGGGCGGACTAGAATCTCCAGGATGACCTACAAAATACTGTTAAACTGCAGCTACTGCTTGATCATTACAAACCCTTTGTCTTATTTTTTTTTTCGAGAAGATAACGCGAGTTGGTTTAGTCGCAAGGTTCTTTTCGGCCTTGCAAATATATTTATATCAGGAACGTGACGCTCTGGATATCTTTTATGATATAACAAAACTGCTCTAGAAAGATTTTTTTTGACACTCGCCATAGATTAACAACAAATCCACTTTTTCTGTATTAGTAATCATTATAAAAAATTACAAATTTAACAGTGAGTATCCAAACGAAAAGCCATAAAGCCTGGGTTATAGATTGAAAAAGTTTGTGCGGCTTGCGTCTTTCCTTTGAGCTAAATGTCTACGCTGGTTCTTAGCACGAGTTATAGATTGAAAACGTTTGCGCTTTGCGTGGGCTGTGTACCTAACCTTATTTTGATGATTATATTTCTCGCCTTTTTTTGTGTAATGCAATTTTGTCTTGCTTGTTTTTTAGTTTATGTGCGTTTTTTAATTTGCTGAGCGTGGATAATCAAAACTATAGTAATGATGCCTAGTAAAGACTAAGCATTGTGGATATATATGTGGTGGAAATACTCATAACTCCTACCAGTATTTTCTTAAAATTAAAGACAATGACCCCAAGCAGTTTTTTAAATGGGAGAAGATGTTATATGTATATATTAATGTCCATGGTTTCCATGGACTACTCGATTTTTGGTTAATGAAAATTTCTTATATAGGTTCGTATATTTCTGAAAATTTTGTCTTCTGACTTATGACTTATGAAATAGAGTTGGAAAAATTTCAAAATAAAAGTTAGTTAAAAAAAATAAGTCTTCCGTTGTGCAGAAAAATAGGTATGCTTCTGGAAAAAATGAATGAAGTCAGAATCGCCATTTTAAAAACTGTAAAAAGTTTTTTTTTACAATAAAAATATACCTTAGTGACACTCATGTAATACCCTTTATCCATATATTGATTTACACTTCCCGTTTTCCCATAATAAGCCAGAGGCGTCGAGTTTGGGATACTCTGTACATAATATTACTAAATAACTAGGTGCCGAAGTAAACTGGTTCATATTTGACTTTCTTTATAAAAAACAATGTTTCATAAGTAGGCCATTTTTGGGTAAAGCCAATTTGCCGATTTCTTTTAGTAGGGGAGAAACACGAACAGTAATTTGTATATTATTACCGCCGGCTTTTTTATTTTTTGGAATTATTAGAATTATTTGGATTTAGAATACCAATTTTAAAAACTTTTCTACGCGCCGCCTAGCTATCTGTTACTGGTTTAAAGGCAGCTCAGAAACGTTCACTTAGAATTCTACAAATGTTTTCCTATTATGATTCTAAAATAAAAATAAACTTTTTGAAAACTCGCTCATCAGGTATGTTTTTTGGACACTCCAGATACGATTACCTTTCAGAACTAAACTATTCCTGAAAACAATAAATATATGAATAATACATTTTAAGATAAATCCTCCACTTTACATAAACACGAGATCAAATAGCGATTAGCTTCAAAATATGTTTTATAGTATTAATAAAATATAAAGATGTTATTTTGCTTATTACGTGGGTTTAATATAAAATATGTATTGCCAAAAATTAGAATGATCTAAAATATAGACCAGTGATCTTATAGTCTAGTTCACAATCTAAAAATGGTTTTAATTATTGCTACTACTAGTAAAAATATAAGTGAGTGGTCATTGGATTCTTAAAGTCGTCCAGAAAAATATGCAAAAGTTTCAAACTCACACAATTTAAAAAGTTATTAACAAATTAATATAAAATAAGAGTTTAGTCTTCTGCAAATAACTGGGAAAATTTTAACATTCAAGAAATTTTAAAAAAGAATTCTTGAAGAGTAAAAAATAATAAAAGAGGCCCGACTCCCGGAACTCTGTCTCTATAATTTATATTTTTAGTTTAATTTTGAAAAAAAAATGTTAATTTAGAAATTTAGAAAAAATATAGTATTATCTAGGGACACTTGAAGGAACAATAGCCAACTAAAAAAAAAAAATTTCGCTGATTTTTCATAAAATGAGTATATTGTTAATTAAAACATTTTTTTTAGAGTTTTATATTTTAAGTCGGAAAAATGTTAAACAAAAGCCTCCAAAATTATAAATTATTTCGCTTCGTGGAGACTTTTGCAAAACTATATTATATGAGATTATGATACTGCGATGTTTTTAATTGTTATTTATTTTATTGTTAATGTATTAGTTATTAATTATTGAAACTAACAAAAAAAACTAAAAATTTTCAGTTTTTTGTGTCTTCGAATATAAATGAAAACTCTAAAAAAACTGTTAATTAACGATAGACTCACTTTTTGAAAATCAGTGAAAACTTTTTTTTATATAATACATTTTTAAATTAATATTTAATATTTTAAACTAAATGTTTTGTAGTTTAGAGCTAGACTCCGTGAGAGGGAACTTTTTTATCGAAAATTTCTTCCTCTTTAGAATATTTTTTAATTTCTTAAACTTAAGTAAACTTCTTTTTTTCAACGTGAAAGGGTAAGTAATGTGTAAGTGAAAAAAACAGCCGCCGAGATTTTTTCAGATTCTTACGTTTCAGAATCCTTAGATGCCGAAAAACATGTTTTCTCAATTCTGTCGGTCTGTCTTTTCACGGCATAGCTAAAAAACAACTTACCCGATTGAAATTTTGGCAAATTCATACGAGGATGACCTGATAACATTTTGGTAAAAATCCAATATGGCAAAAAAATTGCGACCCAGTGAAATTAAAAAAAAAATATTGCTAAAAAACTACTTATCCAGTGTATCTCAAATTCTGCGCAAAAATCTAGTTTTATCTAGGAATCAATTGGTAAAATTTTGGTACGAATCCAAGATAGCGGAACAAAATGGCGGTTTAATAAATTATTTAAAAATTCAGTCTGAAAAACTACTTAATGGACTGATTTCAAATTGTGTGTCTTAATTATGGTACTAATTCAAGGTGGCCGAACAAAATGGCAGCCAAATAAAATGTTTGTAATCGTAAAAAATCATCCTCAGGTTTTAATTATATTCACGTTTTAGCGTGCCTAGATGCCAAAAAATATGTTTTATCAATTCTGTCTGTCCGTCTATCGGTCTGTCTGTCAGTTCGCGCCATAGCTTAAAAATTAATTACCCGACTGACTTCAAACGTTGATACAAAATTAAGGGTCATATGGGAATGATCTGGTAATATTTTAGTAATGATCCAATATGGTGAAACAAAATAGCGGCCTAGTGAAATGTCAAAAAAATTATTATTAATAAGCTACTTATCCAATTTATCCTAAATTTTGTACAAATATCAAGTATGATGTTGGAAACAACTGGTAAACTTTCGGTACGATTCCAAGATAGCGGAGTAGTAAAATATCTAAAAACTGAGCCTCAAAAAACTTCTTAATGAATTGATTTCAAATTGTGTGCCATAACTAACTGTGGTATAGGGAACAACTAGTAAAGCTGTGTTACTAATTCAAGATAGCGGAACAAAATGGCGGCCAAATAAAATGTTTGTAATCGTGAAAAAAATCACCTTCTCAGGCTTTATACATCTTCATGTTTTAGCGTCTCTATATGCCAAAAAATATGTTTGATACATTCCGTCGGTCTGTCTGTCTGTGTGTCAGTTCGCGGCATAGCTTTAGAACTACTTACCAGATTGACTTCAAATTTTAGTCAAATATTAAAGGTCATATGAAGATGTCTTGGTAATATTTTTGTAAAAATACAATATGGTGGAAGAATGTTAAAAAGCTTATTACTGAAAAACTAACTATCTAAGTTACCTCAGTTTTTGCACAAAAATCAAGTGTTATATAAGAATGAACTAGTAACATTTTGATGTGAATCTATGATAGCAAAACAAAACAGCGGCTTAATAAAATATTTAAAAAATCAGCCTGAAAATACTACTTATTAAATTAATTTCAATTTTTGAGCAAGAATTAAGTGTGATATGAAGATAAACTAGTAAAGTTGTGGTCCGAATTTAAGATGGCGAAACAAAATGGCGCCCAAATAAATGTTTTTAAAAAATTAACGTAAAAAGATCTTGTTCAATTGATTTTAAATTTGGCAGAAAAATTAAATGTGAAAATAAGACAAACTGTTACGTATTCAACATGATGTAACAAAATGGTCGTATATGTCAATGTAAAAATTAATTATTGAATTTATTTTAAATTATGCCTAAAAGTCAAATGTGGCATAGGTACAAAGAAACTAGTAAAATATTGGTAGGAAAGAAAATGGCGCCCAATAAAAATTTTCGAAAAGATAGTATACGGAACACGTATTTACAGTGACCATGTACTAAACGTAATTGTTTCACACTTCACTATTCCTAAGAAATGGAAAATAAATCATAACGAGGGAAGTTCCGGGTAAAGGAAATTTACCCGTTTTTTACATAAAATAGTTGTCAACTAAATATTTCAAAATATGAGTTAAACATGGTAAAATATAATAGTAAAACAAATAAATTGTACCAAATATTTAACTTCCTTAACATATTGTAAATGGCTCGGTCATATAAAGGCGATTCTGTGAATCCGTTCCGCGAAACCCTAAAACTAATAGCTACCACCTAACCTTTAATTAATTTAAAGATCGTCTGCTCTGTTTCAGAATTAACATAAGAAAGAATTTTGGCCCAGAGAAAAATCGTCTCGTTCTGGCCAGTGCAATTTGATGAAATATGTACAGAGTGATGTCTCACGATGTTATCAAATGGTTTTATTGTGTTTTTTTGCGATAGTCATCGAATTTTGTAAAATAAATAAAACGAGACAAGGAAGGCATCATCCTGATCATAAATTCGAACATATTTGCTTATTAGGCTAGAGAAATAAATTAAACCCTTTTATAAATCCAATTTCTTTAAAAAAATTATTATCTAGAATTTTTACCCTAATAATAGATATTTACTTACAAGATATTTTCTGCTGAAACTGCATTGTCGGCTTTCAGTAAAAAAAGTATTGTGCCGGTCTTAAAAGGGTTTTATATTTAGGATCTTTTGGAAGTCAGAATTTAAAACACCAGGATAGAACGGAAGCTTTCACGGCTTTTATCAATTCAATGTTCAGATCTTGTATAGTAAAAATCCTTGAAGATGCCTCGTGCAATCGAGGCGAAACGTCGACTATTAATTTCAGTTTGACACGGTCTAATCCCAAGAACCATGATTTCTTAATTGATCAAAGCCGTGAAAATTTCCGTTCTGTATGATTTTAACTATCTAAATTTGTATCGTTTTTTTTTATTTGAATTCTTTGAAGACATTTTTCATTAGGTTTTTTACGTAATTTTCTTCAACCATTTAAATTTATTGAAAATAAGAAAAATTAAAAAGTAACTTTAGCTTTTAGTTAGCTAGCTTCTATAGAGAGGAAACCAAGAAGGATGCCAAAACTTCTGGTGATCTCCAAAACAGTAAGATGAAGTTACTCTGCCTGTTGGCCTATCTCCTTAAATGCCGGGATGAAGATCTAGTATCTAAATCACTACAGGTGAACCAGCACTTTACTTCTAGAACCGTTCAGAATATTTATAAGCGTGTCAGCAATGCATTAGTTGGATAAAGGATTAAGGCAATACGTCGTGATTTAGACACAAATGACCGTAAACTAATAGAACTTCACTCTTTACACTTGAAGTAATCATTATTATAACTTTGGATAACATCACCAATGCACAGGCAGAAAAAATACATCAAGAAGTTACACTTAAGCAACAAAGGCACTCGTGATCAGAAAAATTCCAGTGACACTTTTCCGAATACAGTTATCAACTTGTCGTCGAAGCCGTTAACCGAAGCAGAATATTGTCAAGCACAGAATTATATGCATAAAATATTACTTTCAAATATCAAGTACAAGAATAATATCTCTTATATCTCAAATAAAATAAATGCTAAAAGACGATCAATATACCATACATAAAAACAAGTAATTCTAAGATATTTTGCAATGGCCTAAATTACACATCTATTGTTTTAAAGTCAATACTCTGCAAACCGCAACTCGCCCAGAATTGTTTATAATATTGGCCGTTTTAATAACGATTAATAAAACAATTAACTAATTGCTCTACATAAGAGATAAACACGAAAATCGCTGACCAGCTGAGGTTTACTATAAAAAGATTTTAGAATCCTCGAGAGGGGGATTATTAAAAATGAGAATCAATTAGCGAGTCAGTGAAATCGGTCAACGAGAATCAAAAAGTGAACTAGTGATTTGGTCAGAATGTTTTTATTGAAAGTGCTGTTCCCCTGGTCAATGGGCCAATTAATGTAAGTTATATATTTTTCTCTTAAAGTGAAAATTGTAGAAATCATACTTTTAAAAACGACCATCTGTAAATATGTAAATAAAAAGTTAGGTGTTTTTTAAATATATATTTTATTTAGTTAGATCCCTACGTCCCTAGTCATACCCTATATCGGGACCATGACAATATTTCATCCTTAAAGACCAAAATTTCATAATAGCACCTAGAAGCATTCCTGTACAAGACGTAGTTTCTTCCCTTGAAGCCGTAGTCAGAAGATTACCAGTGAAGCAAGCCGATGAAGTCAGATACGAAACAGCGATGATGACAAAAAATTCAAAACAATCGTAGTCGAATCTCTCTGCAGCCGAAGAAGTAACGATGAAGACCTTAAATGAAAACACAGCCGTCCTGGTCCTTCCAGCAGATAAAGGCAAGGCCAAAGTCGTCATGGACAAAACGGAATACGTGAAAAAGGTAACTTAACATTTGGACAACAACCCCTATACAGTAATGCAAGCAGATCCTACAAGTAGAATAGAAAAACGCATCACCAATCCAATTAAGACATCCGACTGGAACCAGCGGAGAAAAAAATCATTAAAGGCAAGCAGCTTCAAGATCCCAAGTTCCACGGTCTTCCCAAGATATTCAAGAATAATGTACCACTTCGACCGATCGTTAGTGCACTAGACTCGCCCACATGCAAATTAAGGAAATAGCTTTCAAATTTTCTTAATCCATTTACTGGAAAAACATTTGTTTATAAAAAAACTCTGCACATTTCGTGGAAAAACTTAAGGCAATTCAGTTGGATCCAGAAGACCTTTTGGTTAGTTTCTTCTGTAGAATCACTATACCCAAATGTTCCTGTTAACGACTCAATTTCCATTAAATCAGACATATTCAAACATAATTATCTCAATAATAACTTAATAGACCAGCTGGAAGCTTGTCTTACATCTATTTATTTCTTTTTGCAAGGAACTGCAAGGTGCTGTTTTTAATTTTGCTATTTAATATGAGCATGAAAGTTATAATGATTATACCAATCATTTAAAAACGCTGATTAAGAATTGTCAATGCGATGCTTTAGAAGGCGAATTATTGTTGGATTAATTACACTATTTGCTCTATGAAAGCTGTCAAGTTACGAGAGGCTTTGTGGCAAAAATATCTCTTTGCAATTCGCCATAGAAAAATGTAAAGCTAAATTATCTTCAGAGCACCCTGAGAAACATAATAACTATGAAGGAACATGACGTCTGCAAGATGAAACACATTTCATGTGGAAATAGCAAACACTAGGATAACGTAAACAGTACAAATACTATGCATTAATTCATCACGCCGATTTTCAGTACTGTCCTGCTCGTGATGTGTTTTGTAAAATTTTTAAAAAGAAAGAACATTTACTTAGAGTTTGTATGAGGAAATCATTCTAGTAATCAATTTTCAAATTTTTAAGGTCCGAGGATAAACTTTTTAATTCTTGAAAATGTCTCCATTAACAAAGAAATTACTGCTCACAGTTAAAGAAACTTTTAAAAGAATGACCATTGAAAGAATGGCATTATAAAGAAAAAATAGCAGCAGTCAAAAACATAGACATTCCTAAAAATAAATCAGAAATAATGATGTTTTTGGGAACGGTGACGTATCTAAGTACAATATAAGTATATAATATGAATTGAAACTGAAATTTTGTCGGACAGGATCCATCATAAAGTTTTTGAAGAAATTAAAGAGCTGTTCAGTGAAAAAACAATATTAAGACATTTTGACTACAGGAAGCCCTTCGTCATTCAAATTGACAGTTCTTCTGCTATTGTACATTAATGCAAGAACAATAACCAATTGCTTTTGCATCCAAAGTGCTAAATTCTTCACAGAAAAAATACGGCCATTAGGTGATACTTCGAAAAGGTTACATAGTATGAATGTATAGTTATAAAGATACAATTAAGGGTGAAATACACTATTGTGCCATTGAAGTGTAATTTTTTAAAATTTAACCAAAATTTAAATGGTGATAACTTGTAAACAAAATAGTATGTTTAGAAACGGTTTTTTTACATTTTGTAGGCTTATGTTTTGTTAACATTTTTGTGGTATGCTTGTTTTAAGAGTTGCTTTGGTCTGGTATATACGAGGGATAAGACAAAAGTAGTTTTTTTTACATGAACTTTGTCAAGAGCGAAAATTTGCAAATTATTGTTTGCTGGTTGATTTTATATGTAGGTACTTAACAAATGGGTTCTTAGCAAAAAACTAGTTTCTCAAAATTTTGATATGTGATTTGTGTCTTCTTTAATTAATTTTTTTCTTATAATACGTATTTTTTTCAACATTTTTCTCTCCAAATTAAAAAGAATATTTTTTAATTGCTATGGCTTCTCCAAGGATGTTTTGAAAAAAAGTAAATACCATTTTGTCTTTCCGAATGTTAATTTTACTTCAGGGGCGTACTAATTAACTTTTTCAGACCGTTATAAATCTTTCTTATTTTCTTATTATTTTTGATAAAAGTTACTTGAAATCTCGGGACGGTCTCTTAATTTCATAGAATTATTACCCTTTTTAAATAAAGTTATGTCTAATTGAGTATATTTTCTTCTTTATTAGTAGGTTTATGTATACCGAGTGTCCAAATTTATAATTATACAGGGTAGAACACAACTTACACGTCCGTCTCTAACTACTGAACGATACTTTCTTTTTAAATGAACCTTAATTAATGTCTGAAATTGCACTTTTACCCTGAATTTTGCAAATTTCATTTTTACTATTCTTTGTATATTGAAAACAGTGGGGAATAACTTTTCTTTTTTCTTTCTTATTTTCTTATTTTTTTTGATAAAAGTGACTTCAAATCTCGGGACGGTCTCTTAATTTCACAGAATTATTACCCTTTTTAAATAAAGTTATGCCTAATTGAGTATATTTTCTTCTTTATTAGTAGGTTTATGTATACCGAGTGTCCAAATTTATAATTATAAAGGGTAGACCACAACTTACACGTCCGTCTCTAACTACTGAACGATACTTTCTTTTTAAATGAACCTTAATTAATGTCTGAAATTGCACTTTTACCCTAAATTTTGCAAATTCCATTTTTACTATTCTTTGTATATTGAAAAACAGTGGGTAATAACTTTTTAAATGTCATGCAAATATTAACTATAGGCAGAATAATTTTTCAATATTTTGTTAAACTCAGTTATGTTAATGCATACATTTTTTTTAAATTAAAATTTTAGGGATTTTTTTAATTATGTATGATATTTATCACTAGTTTTTCGATACCGGTTGTATAAGAAATATATAAATAACATAAACTTTATCCAGGTTGTTTCAAACTGGATGTTCATGCCATCTTACTTTTTTAAGACTGTCGAAGACAAAAAACTGAAATATTTTAATTGATTTTAATTTTTTACTCACTACATTTATGGCATTGCATAATTAACATTTTCATTGCAAATTTTGTCCGTTACAAAATGGCATTTTTTAACTTTCTATTCCGACGGTTTGGTCCCAATCATTAATCACATGAATTTAAACATGATACTGTATGTACGCAATAATAAATTGCGAAACGTAGACTTTTTTGAATATTTGACTTTTCTTTTTGGATCCCTACCCCAAATTAAAAAACACAGCGAAGATATATCAAATTGGATCGTTAAAACAAGACATAGAATGATACTGTATGTTCTATGGTATTTTCTAAACGAATAATTTATTCGATGTTAATAAATGGCACTGAACTAAAAACTGAAGATACCTATGCATTAACTACTGTATTACGTAAAAATGTGTTCAAAACTTTAGACCCCACATAAAATGTAATAAAATATAAGCTTACAAAATGTAAAAAAGAGTTTGCAAGCAAACCATTTAAATTAGAGATGCATTTTAAGAAATTACACTTTTAATTGCGTTCAATTGGGGTTCTGTAGTTATATCCAAATCCAATAGTTTTTTAATAATTTCCGTATTTTTTATTAAGTGTAGTTAAGCCGTCATTAATTTTTGATTAATTAAAATTTAACCTTGCTCTTATTGGGGAATTCAAATATACAATAAAATACAATGTAATCCATTTAAAAAAATGTAATTTTATTATGCCACGTATTTTTGACGCACCCTATATACCTCAGAATAACCTAGAATGTAGTTCTATCTGTTCT
This sequence comes from Kuschelorhynchus macadamiae, assembly GCA_030620095.1. Lineage (NCBI taxonomy): Eukaryota > Metazoa > Arthropoda > Insecta > Coleoptera > Curculionidae > Kuschelorhynchus > Kuschelorhynchus macadamiae. The sequence continues at coordinate 1,682,440 of JAUTXW010001351.1, forward strand.
GCACATCCTGGAAGGTTCATGTAAAAAGAAAGTACCGTTCAGTAGTAAGAGATGGACGGGTAAGTTGTGCCCCACCCTGTATAAAGGTTTCTTGGACACTCGGTATACGAAAACTTACTAATACAGAAGGAAACATACTCAGTTAGGTACAAGTTTGATTAAAAAGTGCCTAGAATTGGTAATTTACAAAAAAGTTGTTTTCATGTTAAAAAAAATTAAGTTTAAAGAATAATCAAAATTACCCAGGTTACGGGTAATAATTCTATGAAATTAAATAACCGCTTCGAAGTTTGAAGTCAATTTTATCGAAAATATTAAGAAAAAGTAAGAATACCCTTTACAGAATTCAGGAGACAAAGTCTAATTTAAGAAAATAAGAAGCATATATATTGGTCTGAAAAAATTAATTAGTACGCTTCTGAAGTAAAATTAACATTTGGAAAGGCAAAATTTTATTTGCGTTTTTTGAAAACGTCCTTGTAGAAGCGGATCAAAAGAATAATCTTTTTAATTTAGAGAGAAAAATGTTGAAAAAAATGCGTATTATAAGAAAAAAAATAATAAAAAAGAAACCATTTACTGAGTACATACATATAATATCAAAATTAATTCAGATTTGTAAATTCTCGCTTTTGACAAAGTTGATGTAAAAAGCTACTTTTGTCTTATCCCTCGTATATACCAGACCAAAGCAACCCTTAAAACACATATACCACAAAAATATTAACACAACATAGCCATACAAAATGTAGAAAACCGTTTGTAAACAAAATCATTTTGTTTACAGGTTATATCCATTTAAATTTAGGTTAAATTTTCAAAAAAATGCACTTCTATTGTACAATAGTGTATAAGAAAGGCACGAAAATGTAAATAGCATTTTTACTATCTAGATTACCTAAGAGAATACAATTTTATTGAAAAATGTTGACATTTTCACAATTCAGGAACAGAAGTTGAAAATACAATTTCTTTAGATTATATTAAACTTATAGACAAAACTATGGATGAGGTAATAAAAAAATGTCAGATGACCAATCAATGTAATAATTGTACGAATAGTTTGGAATGGTTGACCTGAATCCATTCAGCAAGTTCCACCTATAGTACCCCCTAATTGGAAATTTAAGGAAGATCTCCATTCGCGAAATAAACTACTATTTAAAAAAGACGGGAATTATCATACAACCTAAACTAAAAGATGTTAGGCAAATTGTACTACACCCATAAAGGAATAGAATTAGTAGTAGACACATTTAGATTTCTTCAGATTTGAAGAACTAAGGGACATACCTTCTAAAACTCCAATAGCTGTGAGCAAAAATGTTATTAGTAAAGACAGAATTCGGAAGAAAGTTATAGTGAGATTAACGATAACGGATACATTTTGTTAGTAGTCTAAATCATTGACAAGGAAATAGTAAAGCAGAACAAATTATGTATAAAATACATGAGTTAGCGTAAGGTGACGATTTTTATATAATACTACACACAGAAAGAAATATACCAAATAAGAGTGGGTGTAGTCCTACTCAAAAATTATCTTCAAGACATACTAGATGCAGTATAAGTAATATAAAACTTAAACTAAAAGTTGTCGAAGGTGTCCACGAAGAAATAGAAAGGAGAAAAACAAAAACAAAAATATATTATACCAAAAGATCAACAGTTTTGAGTTACCCTAAAAAAATTTTTTTAGATTTTATTTAAAACGGAGAAGACCCGTTATAATTTCTAGTTCCATCCGAAGCTGGAGGAGAGTAAAGAAAAAATATTATTAACATTAAGAGAATTCTAAAACACGATATATATTACGAAGGTAGCCATGAAAATATTCCAGGCTATATCAACACTAGGGCAGAACCTGAAATGAGACAATTAAATTTAGAAAAATCGCAAAAGTGAACTTACCTCGTACAGAATTCTACTACTTCTATAATAGTCTATATACTCATTTAATTATTTTGCGAAGGAATTAAATTAAACAGTTTTTACAGTAACACTAGTTTATCTCTATACCACATTGAATTCTTGCAAAAAAATTTGAAATTAATCTAATAAGTACTTTTTTCAGGCTGATTTTTTAAATATTTTATTAAGCCGCCATTTTGTTTTCCTATCTTGGATTCATACCAAAATGTTTATTCTTGTATAATTCTTAATTTTCATGCAACATTTGAGATAAATTGGGTAACTAGTTTTTTTCAGTAATAATTTTTTAAAGTTTCACTATGCCGCCATCTTGTAGCGCTATATTGGATTTGTACCAAAATATTACCAGGTCATTCTCCTATGACCACTAATTTTAAACCAAAATTTGAACTCAATCGTGTAAGTAGTTTTTAAGCTATGCCGCGAACCGACAGACAGACAAATGAAACGATAGAATTAATAAAACATAATATTAGGCATTTAGGAACGCTAAAACACGAAGATATGTAAAATAGTGATTTTTTCACTATTACACACATTTTATTTGGTCGATATTTTGTTCCGCCATCTTGAACTTGTATCACAATTATACCAGTTCGTCTCTATACCACAATTAATTATTGCACAAAATTTTATATTAATACATTAAGTAGTTTTTTAGGCGTGTTTTTAAATATCTGATTGATTTTGATTCGCCATCTTGGATTCGTATTTTACCAGTTAATTCCTACATCACTCTCGATTTTTGTGCAAAATTGGAATAAGTTTTTTAACACTTCATTAGGTCACCATTTTGTTCTGCCATGATGAATTTTTACTAAAATATTACCAGGTCATCCCAATATGATCCTTAATTGCTGACGAGAATTTGAAGTCAATCGGGCAAGTAGTTTTTTAGTTATGCCGTGAAAAGAAAAACCGATAGACAGACGGACCGGCGGAACTGAGAAAACATTTTCGTTTTTCGTCCTCGAATTGACAACCTTCTACTTTTTTCGTCGGTTATAAAAAAGATGTTTAATTCAATTCCTGTGGGACTGAGGGCTAGTCCCAACGCGATATTTAATCTGGAATACATATTTTCGTTAGGGTTTTATAATTTACTAAATCGTCTAGTAAAAATTATCTCGTTCACCTTAAACTGAAACAGGGCAGCAAAGGTGCTCGGCTTTGGAGTTATATTTTAATTTGAGGACTCACAATTACCTTTTATTTCATTTCGCATACATGGTTGTTCTTAAAATGGCCCCTACTTTAAAGTCCTCATCAAACGTCTGGATTGTATTGATGTATTATCACATGTGGGAGCTACCAATAGTTAGATAGAATAGATGTTTTTAATTACCTGGATTTTTATTATTGTTATAATACAAGCCATCATTTAAAAATAAATTCGTTCATGTAATTGAGGTACACCCCTTTTATATATAAAACATTTGTTTTTAGCATTTTGACTCAGTTATCCCACTAAGAAACTCGATTTCTCTGCTCCTGCCAATGTGATTTGAGTAAAAAAAATACATTAGAAGTTGCACAATTACCTTTTATTTCATGCCGCAGACATTATACGTTCTAAAAGCATCTGGATATCTGTATTGTTAAATGCAGGCTGCATCGAAAAGTAATTTTTTCTGAAATATCGTAAAAGTAGAGCTCTTTTCTGGGCTTTAATTATATGTGTCTCTGATGACCTCTCTTTTATATATAAACAATTTTTTTAGACTTGTAACTCAGTTATCTCACTAAGAATCACAATTTCTCATTCAAATCGCATACATTATATGTTCTTGAAATGGTGGTATTTGGACGTTTTTTTAAAAAAGCTCTTTTCATTATAGACATTTTGTTTGTCTACCTAAAAAGCAACTTTTCATACCTATTTTGTCCGTGTACGTTATGATCCCTGTCCAACTATCACCGTCGCTGGGACTAATTCTCTCGGCGGAATGTTATATAGCTCTAAGAAGGAGATTATCTGGGTTGCACACATCCGAGGTACCATAAAATGATTGCCACAAGGACACAAATACTTAATATCCTGGCTCCTACCTTACAGGTGTTTTTGTGTCATCCTCATCCTGTGTCATCCAATTGCAGTTTGTCTCGATATACAGCGTGTAACAAATGTAAGCAGACTGCGAAATATCTCACGTACAGCTTACCTGAATTTAATGAAAATATCTACACTGAGGTATGAAACTATGCCAGATCCAATTGCGAGTTCGGCATTGCTGACAAGTTTACCGTTTTTCTTTAATAAAAGGATTTTTTTTTAACGGAACACCCTATTACTTTTTTTAGAAAATCTGCGTAAAATTCTCAATACTTTTTATTAAGATCGCTTTTTATGAAAGTCAACAGTTTTTGCGGAAATAAGGGTCTAATATCCATAAATAAATGTATTAACTTTTGTTGATTTACAAAAATGGATCGTTTAACTAAACCTAGAGAATTGAAATTTGAATTATACTGGGTTATGGGGATAGAATGCGAAACCTGCAAGATGTTTGTAACATGTTTACTGACAAATATCCTAACAAAAATCCAATAACTAAGTCTACCGCAAGTAAAATTAGCAAAAAATTTCTTAAAACCGGAAAGGTAACAGGTGCTGTACTTTCTGGCAGACCGGAAAGCACAATAATTCCTCATCTTGCTACCAAAATACTAGCAAGAGAAAACAGCGTCTCAACTTTAAAAGTAGGTTGTAAAAAACAAAAGAAACAATACAATACAAAAAAGAAATACCTAATTCAACAAACAATAAATTAATAAAACTAATTAAGGTGTTTACGTTTTTGTCCATTTACTTCTTGACAGTAGGCCAAATACTGTAGGAAAACATTTAATACAATAAAAAGAATGCCAGCCAGAAAAGTAGTCGAAGGGCGTCAAGTGCGGAGACCGAGATGGCCACTCTATTGTACTCCTACGTCCAATCCATATTAAAAAAAAACATTGTCTAAATATTCCCAAACATTCCGAACAAAATGCAGTGGAGCACCATCCTGCTGAAACCATATCTCATCATTTGGTGCACTATTATTTAAAAAAATCAAGTTTAAATACTTAATACAGCAGGTAAACTAAGGAACTTACGGTTATTCGGAAATAGTTCTGCAAAAGCTGGGGCAATTTCGGTCCTAAAAAGATTCAAATATCTTTTCCCATTTAATGTGTCTTCTATGAAGAAGGGACCGATTATTTTTGCACCCTTTATACCACACCAAAACATTAACTTTTTGGGGAAATTGGGTATGATTTTCACGTATCCAATGTGGATTTTCCCTCGCGCAATGTCGACAATTATGCTTGTTAACTTTTCCATTAAAAAAAAAGTTGCTTTGTTAGAAAAAATAATTTGATTCGACAAAATTTAGATTGGTATTGCAACGTTCCAATCTGATTTCACAATATTCGAAGCACCTATCTTGATCATCTTCAGAGAGTTCTTGAACCAAAATTATTTTGTATGGATGATACTTTTCGGTTTTTAGAAGTCTGTCTACGGACATGTGTGAGGCGTCATTTTCTCTTCTTAATATTCTGGTGGCAAAGGGGCAGATTTTCTTTTAAACCAAATAAAACTTTCAGAGTCTTATCACCATCTGTTGCGCTTTTAGGTCTGCCAGAACGTACCAGTTTTGTTAGGATATTTGTCATTAAAAATGTTACAAACATCTTGCAAAGTTTCGCATTCTATCCCCATAACACAGTATAATTAAAATTTCAATTCTCTGGGTCTCAGTTAAACAATCCATTTTTGTAAATGAGCAAAACTGACATTGTCCAACATATCAGGTAACCTTTTGTGTACATGTATTTTAATAAAAGGTTATACATTAAATTATGGATATTATACACAGAACTTTTTCGAAAAATTTCGAAATATTTTCGCAAAAAATGTTGACTTTCATACAAAGTGCTCTTTAAAAAAGTATTGAGAATTTTATGCAGATTTTAAAAAAGTAATATAATATAGGGTGTTCCATTAAAAAAAATTCCTTTTATAACAGAAAAATGGTCAACTTGGCAGCAATGCGCTATTGAATCCGACATAATTTCATACCTAAGTGAACATATTTTTATTAAATTCAGGTAAGCATTACCTGAGATATTTCGCCGTTTTCTTACTTTTGTTACACGTTGTATATAAATTTATATTTTGGTTAAATCGAGAGACTATTCGTGCCCGAAATGGATGACCTAAATCGACTTGGTAAATATCAAACGTTTCTGTTTTAAGATATGGCCAATGAAAATCAACAATTAATTCATTAGCAGCCACTATTTTTTATGGGATGAAAATTGTTATGGCTGAATCCGAATATTTGAACTTTGGATCGCAAGGTTTTATTGAATTGACTCCAAACGATCCACATAAGGCTTGTTCAAATAGTTGAACTATCATAGATGCAAGGGATCTTAAAGAATAATGTCAAAAGTGTCATTAAATATCTCGTGTCATAGCTTCGGTTAATTTTCACAGCATTGCAGTAGTCAAAGAGATTCCTAAGCTGAACTTTTGTCAGAACGAAGTACGACTCAGAAAGAAATTCCTCGTCATCGTAAATATTTTTCTCGGCCATTAGAATTTTTTTAAAATCACCAATCAATATCCACGTTACTTATTGTAACATTCATTGGAAATAAGCTAGCTAATTGCACTAATCCCGAAAAAGTTCATCACACCAACTTATTTCAGCAGGTAGAAATAATTATGTCAGATTTAACATAAAAATCGACCGAGTATCCTACGATAATCTTTTTCGTGAATTTGTATTACAAAAGTATTACTTTGAGTTAAAATCACTTTCATTGGGAGGGCGGATTTTTTATAATCCCTATTTTGCCCGACCTTTAAGACACAGTTTTTGGAATTTGATATAGAGCCTTATTCGGGTCGATTGCCAGTTCAATCAATTTAAATATGTCACAATGAAGAATCATTAAACCATTACGATACTAGTTAATATTTATAGGTATCTGCTCCAGAACTAGCTATAATATAAGCGTTTTTAGAGGTATCACATCACATACAACAAACTAGATTTATAAACGATGTTCGCAGTTGGGAGCTCAGAAAAGAGCATTTATACACGCAGTTCGCTGCTTGAATTTTATTGGTCCAATCAAGATGACGCCGATGACAGATAAACATCACCAGTGAATATTGTTGAAGGTTTTTGTTTTTACGATTTTTTTTTTAATTTTTGAACTACGTGCGTGGCTCAAAAATGGATGCAGAATATAAAAAACTATATCGCCTTTTTGTGGCCACAGTTCTTATATATGTAGCTCATAAAGTAAACCAGAAGCGGCGTAAAAAACAAGGGCCATCACTAGAGAAAGGACTATCACGGGGGGCCTGGGATATTATAAAAAGATGAAGAAATGGGACTTGCCACAATTTTTTAAATATACCAATGTTTGCAAAGATTCTAGAAAAAGTTAGGCCAAGAATCAAAAAGTTAAAAAGGAACGAAGGACTAACTGCAGAAGACAGACTGGTTATTACCTTAAAGTGGGTACCTTTTCATAAAAACACATTGATTTACTATTCACTAGACGTGAATGGCTAAAAATTGCAGAAGGGTCTGACTACATGTGGAACTCGGGGCGTTGGATGGAAAGCATGTAAATATTTAAGCGCCAAGCCACAGCGGATCATTGTTTTTTAACTATAAGAAGAGGTTCAGCATAGTGCATGTAATACCAATTTACTTGCGTTGACATTGGTGCATATGGGTCGCAAAGTGACGGGGGAGTACTGAAAAATAGTATTTTTGGTGAGAGATTGGCAAATGGAAATTTATATATTCCGCTTGACGAGGAGCTACATGGAAGTAACATAAAAATGCCTTATTTCCTAGAGGCTGATGAAGCCTTCCCACTGAAGGATTATATAATAAGGCCATATGGAGGAAACAATCTAACATACAATCAAAGAATTTTCAATTACCGTTTATCCAGAGCACGACAAACAATTGAAAATAGCTTTGGTACTTTAGTGGTAAAATGGCGCCTTCTTAAGACCACAACCAACTCCAAACATGAAAACATTGACAATATTATCAAGGCTATAGTTATTTTACATCATTTCTGTATGATTGAAATGTGGAATGAAAACATTATTACCCTCCTGGATATGTGGATTCAGATGGGAGCGTGATGGAGATTGGCGAAAAGAAGAGAATTCTTTGAGATCTGTTGGAAGATTAGGAGCTAATTATTCTCCTACTCAGCTGTAAAATTTACGTGACAGATTTGCAGAGTATTTGTTATCTGATGCAGGAAAAGTTTCATGGCAGCAAGATATGAGCAATAGAGGGCGCGCATTTCTTTAGTTAACACGATCACAGAAAAATTAACTAACGCTAACACGATACACTAATAGTTTTTTAGGTGTTAGTGTTTGTTAACAGTTTATTTTTAACCATTTTTATTTTTATATGTAGTTTAAGATTTTCTCTTAAGGGGGAACTGCACGCAGTATTATGGATCATTTGCAAGCCTTCCGCCGCTGCAATATTATGTTAAAACTATAAGAGATATGTAATAGCTTAAATGTGATTTTAATAGGGAAATATGTATAGTTGTGCGCTAAATGAGAATTTTTATGAAAAAATCAAATCTAGAATTATAAAATAGAAGTAGATTTGTCCATTTTCGACCATTTTTTGACCACTTTTTGACGCAAATGCCGTAGCATATAATTCTTTTTCCACAAAATGGCTCTTTACCGCCTTGCATTGATCCTTTGTCTACGTAACTGCAAAATTTGAAATGGTAAATCGTACTAATGTCTTTGTATTTCTGCAGCGCGTGAACCACTTTAAACCCCCTCCAACCCAACAAAATGTAATTTAAATTGCCTATACATAACCCATTTTTTGAGGTCGGACGTGCAGGAGGTTTTCTCTAATACGTAGGTACCTTTTCACCTTACTTTGAACTTGACTAGACCTTGCCGCTGGTTTTTCACTTTTTGCGTGCAGTTCTCACTTAATAAAAATCCATATTTAACCAACACTTTTTATTTACATTCTTAAAAAAAAAAAAGTAACTCTAAAATAATGAATTTATTGTACAGAGTGATTCATTATTTAGACACCTATCTACAGCCGTAATTACTGGTTTTAGAAAAAAACCTCAAAAACGAAATATAATAGACGAGAAACCCTACAACTTCTGTATTTGAAGTTATTTTCAAAAACCTGTAATTATGGCTCTAGGCGAGTGTCAAAATATAATCAATCACCCTGTACAAAACACAAACAATACTAAAAAAATCTGAAATAATCATTTTATGTGCATTTCAATCAGAATCCTCATTCATAAAAATTTGGAGTAATCTGTGGCGGTGGCATTTTGCCTCTTCTAGTGTCATCTCCTCTAGACATGAGTAAATATATTCAACACATCCGATTAGGGTTAGGGGTTGGAGGAATATTTTTTTGGAAACCTTGAAATTTGTTTTGTCACTGTTAGTAAATTTTCTTCAATGGCCAACCCCTTTTTGGATGAAACTTTTTTTGAAGCTAAAAGTAAAAAATAGTAGACTCATCAATCACAATTCCTATTTGGCTCAATTATATAAAAATAACATATAAAATTAATTAGTAATTAGACAGAGACTGCAAAGAGATTGCACGAAAAGGCTGCCTCTCATTTTTACAGTTGATGTTATCAATCAATAAAAGAACTAACAAAGCAAAATATTAAGATGTGCGGAATTTAATTGGGTCACACTTCCTAATAAAAGGAAAAATTCATAACGAGGGAAGCTCCGGGTAAAAGAAATTTACCTATTTTTTTCTACTAATACCTACTCATATTAAGTCTATGAATTTAACTGTACTTACACTGTGTGTTGCAACAATATCTATACATAATAAATAGAGTTCATAAAATACTATTCTAATCTATTCATAATAGATAGTTTTCCATATGGTAGAAAGTATAAAATATGTGCTTAAATAAAAATTAAATTGTTGGCTGCATGTCCCATGCAAGGTATGGTACAATAGTAAAAAGCTTCAATTATTCACGTATAACAATATATTAACATATCAAAGAAGTTTTAACTGGATACTTTTTACCAAGCTTTTATTTTCATCTTTCTGCATATAAAATATTTTTTTGCCTTTATTTAGGGTGCCTCTACAGAGAAAACAAAAATTAAATTGTAAGTTTTTTAACACAACTTTGATTATATTAGTCTTCTTTGGGTTTTTTTCACCTATGTGCTCTGCACAGATACAATTTTAAAATATTAAAAACAATTCTTCATTAATATAGACGTTTCAGGTTTGCGATCAAAAATATTGTCCTGGCTTGTTTCCGGTTATAAAAGAGGCGGTACTGGAGTTAAATTACTTTTAAAATAAGGGGCATAGAAATTGTTCCAAAACCCACTTATAGAAATATAATATTTGAGTTTCTCAGTAGCTGGAATTCTGGAATATATTTTACATAAATATGTGAGATTTCGTGGTAAAATATCTATCTCTCATTTTTTTTTAAATTTAATTTTGAATTTTATACTATTCCTTTCTATATATGATTTTATTCTTTTTTTATCTGGATGTTTGAATTACTATTTCAGACGGATTATTTAAAAATCTAAATATCCAGTAGATATATAGGCTTTTCGCATTTGCGTTCTATTCAGGTAGAGAAAAACTATTAATAGAAAATCTACTGACATGCACGAAATTAAGAGCCTATTTAGGAAGTTTTTTAATTTCCTTTTGTTAAATATTCGATTTAGAATATAATCTTCTGGTTTTAGAAACATGTTGCGCATAATTCCACGGTTATAACCCTAGTTTCTACGTACTGATTCATTTGATGTTCTCAAGATTTAATTATAGCCGATTCACAAATAACATTTTTACCAGAGATGATAGTTATTTTGATTTGATATATTTTTTAACTTTTCTGTTATTTTAATAACTAATCAACTTAACTATATATCGAACAAATATAACGAATTTCCTGTTTTCCCCCCAACACGCAGCATAGAAGAAATTCCTTTAGGCGTTTCAATGTTAAATTGAACTGATGATTGCAGATCCAGTTTCTATATTAGGAGTTGAGAAAAACACAACTATAAAAAAAGCACACAAGTTATTCACATTTCGTAGTAATTCGTACCCAATCTGATATCTATTGTTCTACTAAACATTTACATTGATTTTTCATTTAGGAAGTGTACATTATGTTTTTAAAAAATCAATAAATAAAGGGTAAAAAAGAATACCAGTAAAATATATATAACGAACTTCAAGATTTCTTTTCTAAATGATGTCTTCAGTTATTAAACAATTTTAATACTTTGCATACGATTGTAACAGGTTATTTGAAATATTTTTATCGCCAGTTCTTACTTTAAGTACTTTTTTTCTACAACTTTCAGGAAAAATCTTTATAATCCGTATAGATAAAATTCTGGCTTGTTTACCGTCTATAACTTAAACTTTATCACCTTTAATTATGGGATCGTCCTTTCAATCTATTTATTTATCCGTATTATTTTTGGTACTAATCTCTATGGAGACCTTACGTCTATTTTCTTTAACAAACCACATAATAAATAATCTTCAGTTTATTCAAAAAATGCAGTATTAACACTGAATTTGGATACACTAGACCTGACATCTGGATAACATAAATAAAAATGTATTGTACCTCAATAAATTACCTAATCTTCCGCACAGTAAAAATTAGTGAGGTTGTCAGATTATAAATCAGTAATATGCAGGAGTCAGTACCTAACGAAACAGCTATTTTAAAGTGGACGTTACGAGGAGAAAATTACCTAAAATTTCCTCGAACTCGTTATGTCGGGTTTTTATTGTCTTTATTTCTGCAATTTTAATTGCTCTGAAATTAATGTTCCTTTTTGGCATGAAAGTTGTGCCTATGTTTGATAATTAAGTCATGACTGAGGTAATAGGTTCCCAGGGAGAATATATTGAGAGCCCATGAGGCGCAGTTGCTGCGTTTCTATCAAGTCACCCCTCCACCATTATAGAATAAAATGTTTGTATGTAGAAAATAAGTCATTTGAAATTCTTAAATTTTAAATGCTGGTATATTTGTTATTGGGACATAGCGAGCTATTTTGATTCATTTCTCACGTTTTGATAAAAGAACTAATGCAAAAACTGAAAGTGTTTTGACATTAATCATTTTCTGAATAATTTTGACTCGCATTTCATAATGTGCTACTTTAAAACCAAGGTTAGTACCTACTTTTGTTTTGATAGATTGTCATAAAAAATCTCTGTTTAAAAAATATGTAAGTGGTATCGGCTATTCACAATATGAATAAGTTATGACAAGCCTGTTATAAGATTTTTTCTCTCTATTGATTTCTTTGATATGATTCTGAATCCAAGAAATCAAAAAAGTAACTCTATGATATTAAAAATAACTCTTATTATTAACAAACTAATGAAGATAGTCAAATCATATAGTGATGTGTCATAGTACCGGGAGAAAATCATACCGAGTAAGATCTACAGAGAGGATGAACTGGTTCCTACGAATTGTCGAAAATTCCTTCCAAAAAATATGAAATTTCAGCATCTTTTAATTCACCCACTATATTTACTTGGCAAATCGATTCAAAAACGTATTTTACTCGACAACTCAAATTCCGAATTATTTGGAAAAGTGATTGCTTCTAGCGCGCTAAATCAAAATTCTTTTCCTAAAAAAAGAAAAATATCTTAGAAATTTTATATTTTTAAGAATTAAAGTTTTTTTGGGACGTTTAATGCAGTCACTTTCTCGTCCAGCCATATCCTTAGGCTTTGGTCTACTATTTTTTTTAATTGATATAAAACAGCGATCCTTGGTAGTACCTTTACATGCTTGTCTTTTAGAAATGGTGCATTTACAGTCCTATTATTATGAAAATGTTTCTTCTAATTTTTACGAGAGGACTAAGATTATTTAAGTTTTGATATTTAATTCTGAATCACACTATGTATCAATATTTTCCCTTTATTAATTTTTTCAACCATTTCCAATATCAACGATAAGAAATAACTTACTACTACAATATTGCTAATGCTAGTGCTAATGGCATTCTTAACTTATATCTATTGTGGACAGCCGGCACAATGTATAGAATTTTTCTAAACAAAAAATGTTTAAATGTTCGAGAACAAGCCGGTATTGCTGGGACTGTTACGGGGTTATTCACGAGTAGTTTAGGAGATGCCAGAGTGGTGCTTCGTTAACTCATTGAAACTGAATACTGATAAAACTAGTTTAATAATGTTTCCTAAAGAAATCGTCAATCATTACTTATTAAGCACTGTAAGTACTTAATAATCGGTTAAGTTTTGTTGCAGAATCAACAAAATTGCTAGGAGTCATTCTGGACTCCTTACTAGATTGGAAAAATTATATTTACACGATAGGCTAAAAACTAAATAGTGCGTTCGCTATTATCCCTAAATTATAATACACTATTTCCTATCACTCTATTCGAAGTTACTATTTTGCCATGTACAGACTAATCTATGTTATGAAATCTATTTCTGGGGCTTCCTAACTACGCTACGAGAGTCTTAGATGTACAGAAGAGAATTATACAATCCATTCTGTGTTTACTTCGTCAAACGTCATGTAGAGAGTATTTTAAATAGCTAGACACCATGACCATACCCTTTCTTTACTTCTTGTTTTTCGTTATATGCTGGTTGAAAAATATCCTGAACTGAACACAAGAAATCATGAATTCTATGCCATTGACATGGGGATGGTGACCAGGGGCACATTTACCTGAGGGTACCTACCTGTCCACATGGCAATTCGTGTCTACCGCTAATTACCAAAAAAACTTCAACATATAATTGGTATTACATTTAGGAAAGGTGTAATAACCCATGCTAAATCCAGATGTTCCTTTTTATTCGCATTCCTAATTTTTTTCTACTTTGCATAAGATAAAACTGTCATTTTAAGTACTCATTTAAGCATGCAATGTATTGTCTTTTATTTATTTTAATAGTAATATTATTAATATTATTATTTACCAAAACATTTGCAGTTTTAAAATATGTCTGGAGATATAAACCTAAACTTCAAAACTAGCATATTACACAAATGCGAGAACGAATAAATAATAAATTGAGAAAAAGAGAAATATCAAAACATTTGCAGTATTTGTATCACTTCTATTGTTTTAAGGAGTGAAAGTACGAGTTTTCCATTTTTTAAAAGCTCACAAAATCAGTTGACCTGCTCTCAAAACAAAGAGCATATAAACTAGCTGCTAAAATTTCCCTCTAATTATCATTTTGACAAGTAGTTTATTTAGCTACATTTTCTTTGGTAGTAATCCAGAACTTATTTCACCAGTCTGATAATTGTGGTAGCTCTTCAACGCTGTGAGTTGTGAGATTCTTTTGTTTTGGGAAAAAAATATTTATATGATTTCATTATTTTCGGCCTACAGTAGGAATTTCTAAGAGCATTTGGTTGCATTTTTCAGTCTAAAATATTTTATAGGAACGAATTCTGGTGTACGTCTTGGTCTGAGGTTGAATTATAAATGTGATATAAATACTTTCTCATCCAGTAGGAGTTTTCTATCTTGAAATTCACAATGAAGCTATTATTGCCCTTCAGAAAAAAACTGCTGAAATTTTGCCCTATTCTCATATTTTCAGGACTTAACGTTTTGTTTTTCTGACAGTTATTTAAACTATATTTAGATCTTTTGTCATATTTAGTTGCATTTTTATCTAACCAACCTCAGTCTTCTGCCTGAAAATTCATAGCTATATAAAACGGAATTTCCTTCTGTAAGTAAGCAGGCAACATTTTGAGGTATACTTCTATATTTGAAGTTTCGAGCAAATGTTAACATTATTAGGTAATAAGTCGTTAGTGAAATTGTCTTTTGTAAGCAAAATATTTTCCTGTATGATTTTGTGCATTATGAAAAAAAATATATCAAATAGTTTTTAGTGATAAAAAGAAGTTTATATATGATTGTCCTTTAGTAATTTGTTTTTTTTCCATTTGGGCAATAGTTTTTATATATTTACTTTATCTAATTTAGATATTTTCATAAATTGACAACAATAATATCATACAAGGTCTTGTACCTTATAGCTTTTTTTATGACTGATACAGCATTCAATATAAATAAAGGCAATATTTGAGGCTGGTATCAGAGAGCCTAAAATAAAATACACTTTTTATTCTGTACTATATGCAAAGTGTCATACAAAAAACGAAAAATATGTGAACAAGTCCGATTTAAAGCTATCCAAACACCAATACCAACTTTGGACAAATAACGCCAAAGAAAATAGTTCAAATTTTTATCCAACTTACAACAAAATACGAGAAGCCAAGCAGTTGTGTTACCCCTCAGATATCATTGCTACTGAACATTATAAACGCATTAAATTACAATCTCTGCTTGACCACACAATATCCAGATTAACATTAATTCCGGAGTTTCACTTCAGTATATTTTCAAGGCATACATTTACTCCTGTCACTAAGCGAGGGTGCGACGCCGATGCACGACAGCTCAGGTCAAAAGGAATAGTTTTTGAATGTGAGTTTACTGACAGTAACTTTTAACATGCTTGAACCATTAAAGTTATTCAATGAAAATAATAAAACTGAAAAAATCCTTGTTTGGCAAAATCCATGTCCTGCCTTTCTATTATAGGCCTATAAAAATGCAGTTTTTAAAGGAAACGAGTGAAAGAAATATTACCGAAATTAATTCAATTGAGAATATTTTAAAAAGGGGTATCAAAAGAAAATATCTGATTTTTGGTATCACTCCACGCATGGATCAGATGTTTGGAGTGTTTACTTAAAATTAGCTATTGTTTGTCCGTACAAAAATGCGAAGCCCGAAGCGGGGATAATTTAATCGCAAAACAACAAAAATTAAATATTCAAAATAATTTTAAATCTTGTTAGGACATAATTGTTGATGAGCCAAAACAGGGAGCAGGCACTAGTAACGATGGTAACACGGCTCGAAGATTTTTAAAAATTTCACTATTTCTGCTGTAATAACTGAAATTTAAAGATTTTTAATTTATCGTTTGTATGTTATTGTTCAAGTAATTGCTGGTATGTATAATACAAATTCAAGTAAATTCAAATCATAGAACAACTCATTTATTTGTAACACTTTATCCATGAAATACGATGCGAGTTATTGTACACAAAATTCTTCTCCATGGTAGAAATTATCGAAAAGAGTCCTATAACTATAATAATGAAATGAATATAGAGAAAATAATTCTAGAAAGATGAACTCAAATTAACAATCATGTTTTTAATAATTTAAAATAAAATTAAAATTTCTGATAGAAAAAAAGTAGTTTTAGAAGCTTCGATTCTGTTAGAGTCATTGCAGCTAAATTCGTTTTTCAACTGAAAACAGTAGCAATGATTCCGAATAAAATAAATACAAATATGTATGCTTAAGGTTTTTTTTCCCTAGAATATTAATTACGTAATATAATTGTAAAATTTTTAAACTAACCTTTTTATTTCATTGAAATAATTTAACTATTGGAATTTGTTCAGTTATGGTAATTACATTTGAAATAACATAGTTTTTGATTCACCCTGTTAGTATGTTACAGAATACTAGAAAATCTAAATAACATTTTCTTATTATTTTTAGAATTTTTATTAACTAATGGTTTTGCCACCTTGGTTGAAAATATGTGCTTTTGAAATAAAATAAATAAATCGTGAGTTGTAAGCTTTGTTCATAAATAATAAATTTTATTTTAAAATTTTGGACATAATTTCAAAACTACTAATTTAAAGTTAATAGTGTTTTACATTATTAAAAACATGTCTATAAGGCAGACAATTTTTTAGATTAGTGTATTTTTATTGTCGCCTGTTCGTAAGAAAAACTTGACGATTAAGGTTGTAATTGATTTTTGTCACATATTAACAAGTTAAAAGATAGGAAAGATATAGACATCTACAATAAGGAGAAGAAGCAGGAGGTTATTAAGCTACCTAAAAGACAGTATGTTAATAAACTAATTAAAAGGGTGTAGGTGTTTTGCTTTGTCATATAAAAAAATTGTTGAGTCGCTTTATTCTAAAATTCTTGCGAAATATAAATAAGAGCATTTCGATTTCACCACAGCACAATTAAGATAAAATTATATTGAGCAAACTTTTTTTAAATAGTTCTTGGTAATATGTAAACTTTCTGAATTAAAAGTCCTGAAATTTTTTTTCGAGCTCCTCCTTTCTTCGTGCTTATATTTCCATTTTCTTTTCTTTATTTTTATTACCTTTAATAACAAATATTTATACCTAATAATTTATTATTTATGTAACCAACATTTAATAACATTGATTCCATTTCCAAATTATTATGATAATGGAATTCCAATGCATATAAACTACTTCAATTTATATTGGCTACTTAACTGGCTCATTTTCAGTTAAATTGGTTTTTTCCTTTGCAATGTTTTTTTCTTTTACCTTTGCATATTTGAGCGGTTTCTGACTTCATTTCTAATATGTTTAAAATAGTAAAGGATTCAGTATAGGAACCAAATTTCCTTAATGATTTTTTTAAATTATAATCAGTTTGTTTTTTAATTATTATTTATACATAAATTCCCAAATACTTCCTCGCAAATTTTCATTTTTAACTGTGTTAAAGTGTTTTTGTAAAGAATTTATGTATGTCAATTTATTTTAAAGAGACAGGGAAAAATTACGACAGTTGTGTCCAAAAATTAATTTAAAACAACAAAAAATTGAAGGATTTAAGTATGTTTTAAATTGATATGCTTCTCTTATACTTGGCAGGTTTCACTGTTAATTACAAAGTAAGAACGCAAAGGAAAATTCCATCGAGTACCAGCAAGTTATGGAAATATACAATATTTACATACGTTACATACAAGTGTATTTAAAATGTTGATTATTTTTGTCAAAGAAAAGCCACAAGACCTAAAATTCGGTAGTATAATTGTCAGAACTCGTTTATGGCCCTGTGTAAAAAGGCGTAAGGTCTAAGATTTATTTTACGTTATATTTTGTTTAAGTAATTAGATATGAGTGTCACCCCGTTATACATTTGGGTTACAAATGTTGTCTTAAATTCGTACTTATCCCACTCAAGTGTCAAAAAACCAAAAATCTTTTAGATTTGTAGTCTTTTACATAACTGAATACTAGCGAAACATATTCTAATTAGTGCTATGGATCTTTAGTAACAAAAGTGTTAATATAAAGGATTAATTTATGCTAATTACGGTTAAGTAAAACTCAAAATTAAGTCTTTCTTTATATCACAAAGAAACAATCCCTGATTGTTAAGATACATTAAATTTTTATAATAGGCGATACATTAGAAGTTTTCCAACTTCAGAAATATTTGGAGGGCTCTCAGGATCAGGTCCGTAGCCAGAAATTCCCAAACTGAATTTCCAAGGTCCAAACCAGAAATTCATTTCGTAGGGGGGTCCAGACGGGCAAAGCTCAAGGAAATTAGTAAGAAGCTTTCCTATACCAACATGTTTTTTAAGTTTCAGGGGGGGAGGGTGTTCCAAACCCCCAGGACCCCCCTGGCTATGTGTTTGCCCAGGATATTAAGCAATCCAGAAGCGCTGTTCTAAAGAACTATATAGGCAGTAAACCGTTTAGTCTAAAATACTAATATTTAGAATTTAAGAATTTTGCCGTACAAGATAAACTCTTAATTTTAATGAATTTTAAATGTATAAATTGTTGTTGATGGAACGGAGAAGGGAGGTGGAATATATGGCAAATTATTTTATGGGTTTTATTTATATTCATTGAAATAATACAATACTCAAAATACTTGATTTCAACCAAGTACAAGAGCAGGGAAGGCAAACATGTGGGACGCGAGAAGTATTAGCCGGGGTGCTCACAATTAATTCTAAATGTTTAAAACCGTTTTCCTGCTTCACCACTTCTATCTACAAATTCTGTTTTCGTGGTACTTGAAAGCGAATGTAACAAAATTCTTCATAGTTTTACGTTACCTTAACAAATGCGAATAACTACCTTTAGATATCCATCATAAAATCATAATATATTATCTTTGTAAATTACAAATGCTCAAATTATGTCCAACCTCTTCAAGTCATTTCCCTGCCAAAAAATGGTCACAGACTTAGAATTTTATCAACAGACATATTTGAACTTGCAAAAAAGTTTTCAACAGTTATATAGCGAGAAATCAATGTGTTTTACAAAAAAACTCTGCAGTAGTTTGCAGTATCTTCACAATATGTTTTAAATCGAGGTAGAACCACTGTAGAAATCAAAAGCCTTTAATTGTTTGGGAAATGCATTAGACACATTTTTGGTCTAGGTCAGTATGGAGGTAAAAGTACCTCGATTTGAAATAAAAAAGCTCGGACATTTAACAGAAATATAGGAAAGAACGAAGAACGTAAACTGGGTCTGCCATTCTCAAAAATTTTAAATATTTAAGAGTAATCGCCAACGTTATGCAAACCAATTTTTTTTTACTAAATATTCTCGCAAAGTGTTGGCTTAGTTTCCGCAGGATATTGTACGGTCTTATCAAACTGTTAATTGATTTAGTTTAGTTTAATTAGGGGACCTGCCTATAAAAATGACATAACAATATCGTACAATATACTTTAAATATAGCACATACATGGATATACTTAGAATGAACATAATTACAAAATAACTTAATTAATTAATTAATAAAATATAGTATGCAAAACATGCACAAACTTCCAAATTCTGCGTTCTTCAAGTTCAAACATATTAGATTGTCAATGACCTTGGTAGTACTATAAAGTTTAGGCTTGCTGAAATTTCAGGACACTAAAGATGTTAGTTAGCCTAATAATAAAGATTAAAGGAGACTTTGCTGTTGTATTGCTGAGCTTCTCAGTTCCCAGCAATGAACGAATATTTATGCACGATCAGATTTGAGAATGTACGGAACAGATTTGTAAAAATGTATCAAATTTTACCAACTTTAGAATACATATATTTAAGATTTGTTTTTAAACTTGTTTTCTTCTAAAAATAGCAAAAAGGGGCGCTCCTAGATTTGTATTTAAGGGGGCTCGGAGAGCCGCGGGGATTTACAGCCGATGACATTCTCAAGATGAGTAATGTGTAGTATTCTATACTATAATATAATAGCCTCGTTGGATATTAGATGGTAAAAACATATGAGTAAAATTTAATTGATTTCAAATTTAGTGATATAAAGATTTCAAAACAAATATAAAGCTAGCGCCTTTAATGTACGTATCAAATTTTACTTAATTAGGTCCAATATGTACTTATATAAAAGCAGAATACCAAATTAGGTACAAATGTTTACCGACGCGGCAACAGTTTTTTGCAGTTAGTACATTTATTCTACATCTAGTACTTTTTGTTTTAATCTAGTAATTTAGTACGTACTGAATACAATCTAGTACTTTTTTTTATTAAAGAAATAATAAAAATCATATAGAAAAAAAAAATGTAAAAAGAAAAATAAAATATAAATACGCTGCTCAGAAGAATGCAGTTCGGTATCGTGGCCCGTTCATAATTCAAACCAATGGTTTATCTTTTTTAACATTGCAGATGCGCGCATAGCTCTGCACCGTTTATCACCACATGCGTGTGTCAATAGATAAATGGAATACAAGACGTGCTTTGATAATTAAGTAATATTATATATATATATATATATATATATATATATATATATATATATATATATATATATATATATATATATATATATATATATATATATATATATATATATATATATATATATATATATATATATATATATATATATATATATATATATATATATACTGTCGGAGGTCACATTAGTCCTTCTTTTAACACCTCAACCGCGTATTCTAGATCTAGAATTCCGCCGTTTTAAAAACAACTTTACTTTTTCTCATTTTTGCACACCCTGTACTACCGATACCACGAAATCTATTTTTACTTAAATATTGTATAATATTTATGGGGCAACTTTTTGCAAAGTATTTTAAAGATTAAATTATACAATATTATTAGAAAAATCTTTTTTCTTTTATATACAATATAAACATGTTACAACCATTATGTATATTTATAACCTGTTTTTGATATCTAATTGAAAATAGCTATTTTTGCACTTATGTGCACCATAATATGAAATGTATTTTAATTTAAAAAAAGTGAGTTCAAATGTTCTAAAAAGCAGTTTTTAGTACTTGTAGTACTTTTTTCCACCATGGTTTAGTACATTTTTTGAAACTGAAACAACAACACCTGCAACAGCAATGTTGCTATCTACAAAGAAAACAGATAAATATACGTAATTTATTCATCTTATCCCCCTTGAAAGGCTCAAAATTCGTTTTCGAAAAAAAAGAAGCTCATAGAAATGCTCACTGGCACATTTAGAACTATTTTTTTTTTCGAACTTCCGGCAGGCGGACTCAAAACTCATTTTTACCACTTATTTCTAATAATAACTGTGCACAAAATCTACTTTAATACACTTGTTTAATAATTAATATATGTTTCTGTTCAGTTAGCAGCATGGGCCACCCCGTACGTAACCACAATTTGGACGACGACCGGGCAGATGAGGTCGTTCCGCTGGCCCTTTTCTCCGAATCGGCAGTCGATTGATTCGGGTCTTCTTCTCGCTTTGTCCGTCCGTCAGCCGGCGTGGCCGCGGGGCAGCCCCGATTCGGCCTCATTTAAGGCCGTTTTGTCCCCCGCTTCGCCGCCGCCACCGTCGCCGTCGTCACATTCCGGCGGCGGCGTTGCCGGTAACAAACAGTTTACGCATTCATTAGTGATCCGCACTGCTTCGCCACGCCACCGATCCGATCCGGAGCAGCTTTTGTTAAAAACGAATAGATTGAATGCTCAGTGCGCCAGCGGTTCGTTTTAGTTTGCATTCCGAGGATTAATCTTTTACCGCTGGATATACGGATATCGTTTAATGACTTAGAGCATTGGCGTCCATGTTCTACAGGATTTTTAGTAGTTAGTTGAAATAAACACTTATTAGTTAGTAACTTTTACAAAACAACGCTATAATGTTCAGCAAGGTATAAGAAAATATTCTTAGGTAGTGATGGAAAATTCTGGAGAATTTATTTTCCGTGAATGTTTTCCAAAACCACTGAGAACTTGCCGGGAATTTAAGGAAGTTTATTATTAAAATCGCTTTTCTAATGAATTTAACTCAAAATTTTAGTACTGCACCATCTCCACGCCACCGATACGATACGGCGGAGCATTTCTCAAAAACGAATAGATCGAATGTTCAGTGCGCCAGCGGTTTGTTTTAATTTCCATTTCGAGGATTATTTCTTTTACCGCTAAGCGAGGAATTCTTTTAAATAAAATTGAGATCATTCAAAACGTACTGGGAATTTAATATAATTTATGGTAATTTACCGTAAAATACGCTCTTCTGATACATTTTTCTCAAAATTCTCACATATATCATTATTGCAATCAAGGGCGAGGAGATTCAATTGACACATATTTTAACTTTAATAATTTCCTATAGAATCAATTAAACTACGACTCAGGGCCCTAGCTAGAAGTGACAGGGCTCAGTGGCTTTAAGCCAGGGCTGATATTTCATATTTTTTCCCAATATATACATATTTTAATTATTAAGAAAACTTTATACCAGGGTTCAAATCATTTCCCGGTTCAGTCCCCTTAACTGAAGTCCTGCTACTGCTTAGTTTATTTGCTATGTAAACAAATAGAAAATATAGTTACAAACTAGAGGAACACAACTGAACATAAACAAACATAATAAGTTGGCTACAGCAAAACATTGGACTGATGACCAATTGAGCTCAAATTCAATTTATTATTCTTCATGATTACATTTACTTAGCTTGGAATTCCTAGCTTTGCTTGATCAAGCGTAATGTTACAAAATAGTAAAAACAAAAAATAATTTGACAAATTGCTAGAATATACTTAAAATATTTTAAACATTTAATAAAACTAAAAATTAATATTAAAAACTTATATATCACTTATTAAAATTTAAAAATCAAAATACATACATAGCCATCTCGGCCTGATTATCTAAACTCACTGGAGTCAACAGACTTTTCGATATTAAAATTCGGATCTACAGAAGTTATGCGCACAAGCACACCCTTTACTCTACATTCTCCCAGAAGAACTGGCTGGTGACAGAACATATTGTACTATTTTCCTTAAATAGTCCAGTCGTAGACAGAAGTATATTTTTGACAGGGCTTACTAGTTTTATGCCAGGGCTAATATTTCATATTTTTTTCCCAATATATACATATTTTAATTTTTATGAAAACTTTTTACCAAGGTTCAATTTTTTTTACTAGGGCTCAGTCCCGGTCAGCACCTTTGACTGTTGTCCTGCTACTGCTTAGTTTATTTGCTATGTAAACAAATAGAAAATATAGTTACAAACTAGATGAACACAACTGAACATAAACAAACATAATAAGTTGGCTACAGCAAAACATTGGACTGATGATCCCAAATTGAGCTCAAATTCAATTTAAAATTCCTCAGAATCACATTTACTTAGCTTGGAATGATTCATAGCTTTGCTTGATCAAGCCTAATGTTACAAAATACTAAAAACAAAAAATAATTTGGCAATTTGCAAGAACATACTTTCAATATTTTATGAAAACCAAAAAAATATTTTAAACATTAAATGAAACCAAAAATTAATATTAAAAACTTATATATTACTTATTAAAATTTAAAAATCAAATTAATTATTGTACCCTCCAGTTTCTCTTACTCAGCCATCTCGTCGCTATTATCTAAACTCACTGGAGTCAACAGACTTCTCGATATTAAAATTCGGATCTACAGAAGTTATCCGCACAAGCACAGCCTTAACTATACATTCCCTACAATCAGTTATTTGTATAGAGTCGACAGAAAAACTGTGTGGTGAATGTAATATCTCTATGGCTAAGCAAGCTCACCACTTTGGATAGTTAACACATTGTACTATTTTCCTCAAATAGTCCCTTGCAAAAAAAGCAGGTCTTCTATAGTGACCTCAGTCAGTGTTTCTTTACGTTCCAGCTCATTCATTCCCAAGTTGTTCTTTAAAACAAAGTTCACAGTAAACTAATATATTTAAAAATTGGGTTTAGTATCTCAATAGTTTTCTACCCTTGGTTAACATATGTCAGGATCAGTACTTTCCAATTGTTGTTTAACCTCATTACGAACGGCCAATTGTTGAAGAATAAACTTGACCAAACAAACTATTAAATCAATATAATGTTGCGCCACACAATAGTTGTTTGTTACTAAGTGTAGAGTAAAATATTTTTTACCTACATTAGAAAACAAAGTTGCATGACCGACACAAATTTAAACAAAAGTATGAATATAAAAAAAAGAATCTCAAAATGTTCTATTAATGTTTGTAAGTTCTTTTAAATTAAACATTTTCGGGAATATTCTCTAGGAGAATATTTACCGAAGACTTAAAATTAATTACCGAGAATTCAATGGTTGATGATATCCACATTATTATTATTATTATCATCTAATACCACTAAGATAACGCATATTATCTTATTATATTTATTGAGAAAATTTGTGAGAATGCCTAAAGCTTTCGTGGACCCTCTTGATTTTTAAATGCAGGATAATGTGCTTGTCCGTTGTCGTACGATTATCATATATATTTTTAGACTGCAGAAATAGGCCACGCAAAGTATCATAAGACTGTAGGCCCCATTTTGTAAATTTACAGATCCTGACCTCTTTTACCATTACATATCATACCAGTTACTTGAAATTCACAAGAATAAATAACCTGCATAATTCGGATTTTCATCATTATGGTACAAGATCCGCACAACTAATTCCTGGAACTAAGTTCAGACTTAATGAATCATTTCAAAACTCATTAAATGTTGAATTTTTTAATATAAGGACAAATTTTTAACTTTAAATTTTTAAACTTACGTATTTGTTTATCACTATCTTTATTATTTGTTGTGCTTATTATATTTTACTTTTAATTTTTTATGTATGTAGGGGCATAATCCAGAATATTGTGTCTGTGGATGATAACTTTATGACGACGGTTACAACTATTTTATACGTACATTTAAATTTTATTTAAAACTTTATTTTGAGATTCATGACTTAAAATGTTAGCTATAAAAGAGTCTGTACTGAGTCGCATATCCAATAGATTAGTGGGACAAGATGCAAGAAACAAATTCATAATAAACTATATCAAATTCTTACTATGTAACAAAAAATAAATATGTCTTAAAATTGTATTTTTAGATGTAAATGTAAGACTAGGAAAAAAAAACAAAATATGGGCAATCACACTCCGCTACGACGACTTCCACCTGCAAGTAAAGAATGTCTTTTTGCATTCCGACATTTTAGGATAACCAACCAAGCTACTGCTAGATGGCGCGGATGTAAATTAAATAAATTCTGTGTCTATCTATGATTATAGATGGGTTTCTTATGAGAGGGGAAGGTATCTTTAAGGCCATAATGATGATTATACTATTAGTAGTAATTTCAAAATTATAAAACTATGTCAAGGGGATTCATGTAGGGGGCTCTAAAAATTGTGTAAAAACAGCTCCAAAGACAAGATTTCTTTTAACCCGAAGTAGCCGAAATACTATCTTTTACCCATAAGAGGTACCCTTTCTTTGGAAAGCATTTTAAATCGGTGATATACCTAAAAATCATCATAGATTCCCAACTAAACTAGAAATAGGACAAAACACCACAGTATAGACAAACACTGGAGTTCTGGATATCGAGGGTCTGGAATGAGCTGATCATGAAGTTAAAAGAGAGGTCAGATTTCGATCTTAGTAACCTTTAAGAGGTTTCGTGTTATAGTTCCTGATAGCGAGCAATGGCCGAAATAAATAAGGTGTCTTTTCCTCTTTCCTTAAATCGACGACGGAGGGTATTGTGTGGTTCACTGAGGGACTCTCAGATGGACAAGAGATTAGAGGCTAGCGTCTGTTGGATTAGTTAGAGAATTAATCACTCGCCCCTGGAGTGCATTTTGCAACAAAAAAATTATTAGAATAAACATTGTGTCATGGTATTTGATACAATTTGCATCAGGAGTCCCAAATTTTGTGCCTGATGTTTAAAAATTAACAGATTATTAACATAGTACGAAAGCTTTCATGGCTGGAGTCAATTAAGAAATCATGGTTCTTGTGTTTAGACTAGTCAAATTAGAATTGGTTTTTGACGTTTCGCCTGCGATTGCACGAAGAATCTTCAGGGATCTTCACTGCACAAGAGCAAAACACAGTATTTTGATAATTACTCGTAAAGTGAATTAGAAAGATAGTTTTGGAGTACAAGCATCCATAAGGTCGCCCATGACGTATTGAGCTGCCAACTATATAATATATTGTTAACGGCGTCGTATGAAACCTTTCATGGCTGGAGTCAATTAAGAAATCATGGTTCTTGGCTTTAGACCGTGCCAGATTTTCATGTACCTTTTATCAAAAGACTTGTTGATGATCGTGTTTGTTCTGTTCTTTGTGATAAGGAAAATGAGATTCTCAACATATATATATATATATATATATATATATATATATATATATATATATATATATATATATAGTGTGTCCGAAATTGGTTATGACAGTATTGGGATCTCGGAAACCGTGATAGTTACAAAAACGTTTAAATGGAGAAAGTTTTAGACAATTATGTTTGTAATTTAACGCCGTTTTGCTCGCGATTCTATCTTTCTTAGTTTTTGAGATATTTTGAAAAAACCAAAAAACTGCATTTTCGAAAAAGTTCTATAATTTATTTATTTATGACAATTTTCAAAATCTGTAAGAACATTATTAAGGCAACTTTTTACGTAGAGTGCACCTATTAAGCCAGATTTTACATACAACGTTTCGATTTTCTAGAACCATCATCAATTTTGTTTTTTCTTATGGCCGCTGTGTTCGATTTTAACAGTTTTGAAGATATATATATATATATATATATATATATATATATATATATACATTTATATTTATTATATAACACATACATAAAATCTAGCAGTCGTATCACACACAAAAAAATTAAAATAAATTTGGTTTTGGCTTTAAAAATTACTCATTTAGGAAAAGAACCTTAACAAACTATGTAATATTGTAAAAGAAAATTCCTATCCTAACATTATAAGACACCCCTATACTAATATTAAAAATAAAAACCACTTTTAAAAAACTATTAAAAGATTGCATCACTTCACACAGAAGTGATTGTAGAAATAGCAAAAATACTTGTGCTCGGTATAATATTGAAAGAAACCATTTATTTAATTTCCTAGAACCAAAGTTTTAGTTTCAGAACAGAATACACACAAACGTCTCTTTTTAGACATGATACATCTGAGATACATTTTAGTGAATCAGCCTTAAATAAAAAGAAATATATAGAAGATCTAAGCACTATATATCCATATATATTAACTTTAGATAAAAAATAACATATTTAAATCTCCTAGCAACAGACATCGCATCTCTTTTTCTCCACCACTGGTGCTAATGGATTACCCCATTCAAATTAAACAAGTTGGGAGTTATACATATATCGGCTGAATATAGAGAGAGCTGTGCGAGGCAGAAGAGGCTAGGGAGAACGAGAGAGAAAGATGAGAAGCAGCGCTTGTCGTCAGCGTCAGAGATATGATTCGTTACCGGTTACGGCAATAGAGAGCTGCGAGGCGCCAACAATGCAACAATGCAAATCGCGTCAATATGGCAACAATCAGCTGAACGGTGCATATTGCAACACCTTCCTCCTTTGTTGCGAAAAGCGATGACATGTTTGGCGTACAGAGATAACGATGTTTATATGAAATATCTCGTTGCGGTAAATGAACGGTTTTTTAGTTATTCGAGTTTATACCGTTAAATGTTTTATTAGTTGACTAAGGGTAACAAAGGTTTTCCTAAACAGCGAACCAAGTAGGTTATACCTCGTGACATGCTCTCCTCTCAATATGGCAGGGTTAAAGTGGAAGCAAAAAAATATGTTTTTCTATTTGGAGTTTATAATCAAGCCGCTAGGAAACATGAAATGGAGTTCAAAAAGTGTCAAAATGAAACGTATTTTTTTTATGTAATACTAGCTGTACTTGTGCAGTACCGTGCACGTAAAAATCAAAGAGAGGCAATTAAGAGTAGGCACATATATAAAAAAAACTAACAATTTAATTAAACATGGTAACACAGAAAAAAGTGAAAAAAATATTTCTTTCAGTAACATAAAATTGACCATTCGACCACCAACTTGATTAACTTCACTGATTTTGTTGTTGGATATCTTTGAGCGTCAGAATGTTATTAACAACAATGTTTGAAAAAAAATTAAGGAAATACGAGACTCATGGACTCGAATATGATTTTTAATTCTCAACTTGAGAAAGTTATTGATGAATGTAATCGTATGCTAGGTTTTGTCAAAGTTTACTGAATATATTTTTATTCAGTAAACTTTGGTTTTGTTTTAAGAAGTAGTAGAAATTTTAATACATCAAAAATTTTACTAACACTATGCATTTGTCTACAGCCACATTAATTTCGCCTCTGTAGTTTGGAATGCCCAGTATGGTACTTACGAAAGAAGATTTAGAAGATATACAAAATAAATGTTTAAAATATCTGGCGTATAATCGATAAAAACAATATTCTAATTTTAAGATACTTCTTACTCGTTAACAGAATAGCATTATCAGATTTAATTATGTTTTTTTTAATAATAAGGAATACATTGGATTGTGATGACATATTAACAGATACTTATACTTAACACCATTTCGTAACACTAACTCTGGTAAAAATTCAGCAACATCACAAGAACGTTTAAGAATTATTGTGATAACAGTGGTATTTTCGAAATGTCACCAAAAATGTTTTTTGTAATTATTATTTTTTATCAAACTTATTAGCTTTTACAACTTTGTAATAAATAATCATTTATCCAAGTGATTTTTTTTGACTACTTAAAGCGTGGATACTATTTTAAATCGTGTATCGGCTTGTAAACCCTATGTTTTGTAAATAAAACTAAAAGAAATAATTTCTACAAGGGCCTTTGATCATGTAATTTCAATTTTTTTCATACATACTGACACCATTGAACAGATTTATGCCACATAAACACCAGTCAACTTTAAATCTTTTGAAACATACCAACACTCTGTTTTATGTGGATAAATAGTATACTCCGTTGCGGCTTTGCCTCCTTAAAATATTTCGTTGAGGTTTGTATTTGACAAAGAAATTGTAACTATTCAAAACTTCTTAGTACAAACATCGAGATAATGTTTTTTAAATAATTATGTTTGAAAGCAATTGACGAAAGAATCGCCTTAAATTCAAATTTATATGAGATATATATATATATATATATATATATATATATATATATATATATTAAAGTCAATAAATATAACGTTTAAGCCAAAAAACATCTATTAGCAAAACAAGCAAAAGAAACAGGTCAACTTAGGAATAATGCACAATACTCTTAATAGTCTCTGTCACTCTAGCCTCGCGCTCTCGAAGTGAAGTCTCTCACCGCCTTGTATCGCAGCTTTCCCATTTTTGCAAGCTCCGCAGTTTGGAATGCTTTTACCGGGGCTCTTAGGAAACTGCTCTCATTTTGGGTATCGACTACAGTCGGCCATCCTGACAGGTCGTATTGTCCTCAATACGATCACCATCCTATATCAAAAGAAACAATCTCCATTACTGGAGGCTTACCATTTAATATACTAATATATGTATCGAGCATTTTATATGTGTTATCGACATATCTCGAATGCTTTACATACCAATAAATTAACAAAATATATGTATCGAGCACTTTATATGTGTTATCCACATATCTCGAATGCTTTACATACCAATAAATTAACAAAATATATGTATCGAGCATTTTATATGTGTTATCCACATATCTCGAATGCTTTACATACCAATAAATTAACAAAATATATGTATCGAGCATTTTATATGTGTTATCCACATATCTCGAATGCTTTACATACCAATAAATTAACAAAATATATGTATCGAGCATTTTATATGTGTTATCCACATATCTCGAATGCTTTACATACATAAAAATTATTAAAACTTAAGGTCTCTCGCAGAGTTACCCAGGGCTTTAGTCTGTCTACACAGGCTACAGTAGGACACTTGCGATGCGTTTCTGTCACGCTAACGACCACGTACCTGTCGTTAGGAAGGACAGCAGATATTTTGTAAGGTCCCTTGTACTTAGGTAACAGTTTTTTACTTTGACCTGTTGCAGAGAAATCTGTTTTTGTCACCATTACCAGATCACCTTCTTTGTAGACTTTTGAGACAGCTCGCTTTAAATTAAATCGATGCTTCTGTTTTTCCTGGTCTACGCCTACCCGTGCCTGTATATTCTTGCGTAACTTAGCGATGTCCGTCCTCTCTAATTCATCTTGCAGTTCAGTTAGCAGAATGGCTTCGGAAACACTTCTTGGTTTACTACCAAACAAAGCTTCTGCAGGCGTCACCTGAAGTACTCTGTGCACTGTGCTGTTGATACCTCTCTGAACTGTCTTCACATGATTGTACCACATGTCGTCCTCCATTCCGCCATTGAGAGCTGCCAATGAGCTTAATATTGTGCGATTAAAACGTTCGCACTGTCCATTAGCTCTAGGGGTGGCTACAGCATTTTGGATGTGCTTGATCCCATATTCTGCACAAAACTTCTCAAAAAGTTTTGATGTAAATGCACTTCCTCGATCAGAGATAATGCGTACAGGAACTCCAAAAATATCTATAACGTTCTGGATTATACGAGCTACATATTTGGCTTTTGTGTTTCGTACTGGCTCAATTAAACAAAACCTCGAAAATCCATCAACAATAACCAGTAATTGGGCATTATTTTTTTTCGACTTAATGAAAGGCCCTAAGTGATCAACATGTATTGTATGAAAAGGGACCGTCACCTTATCGATGGGA
Organism: Kuschelorhynchus macadamiae; assembly: GCA_030620095.1. Classification (NCBI taxonomy): domain Eukaryota; kingdom Metazoa; phylum Arthropoda; class Insecta; order Coleoptera; family Curculionidae; genus Kuschelorhynchus; species Kuschelorhynchus macadamiae. Next base: position 1,713,468 of record JAUTXW010001351.1, read on the forward strand.
TGAAGTTGACCAGGCTTCTTGCCCGAGGGGCACTTATAATATAAGCAATTTAAACATGCATTAACATATTTTGAAATAAACCGACGCATTCCAGTAAACCAATAATTCTCCTGTACCTTCGCAAGAGTCTTTTCAGCACCAAAATGCCCGAGATCATCATGGCATAACTTACAGATCTGCCAACGGTTCGCTTTTGGAACCACCCACCTAAATACCTTATCAGAGATTTTTCTATTTACTTTTCCATCTTTAAGAATATAATTTTCAAAGAATAATTTATTATATGACTTTTTATCTTTTGACAATAAAATATCGCGAATTTTAACTATTTCCTCGTCTTGCAATTGTGCGGCCAATAACCAGTCGGCTTCTGTAAGATTTACTATATTACAAACATTTAAACACTCACCTCCTTGAGGATTTCTACTTAAACAATCAACATGTGCCATCTTAGCGCCAGGTCTATATTCTGCGTCAAAATCATAGTCCTGTAATTCCATCCACCCCGTCCTATGCGGGGAATTATATCTCTTTTAACTGCCGTACTTCTGATAGCACTGCAGTGAGTGACCACTTTAAATTTAATACCTAACACATAAACACGAAAATAGCGTAAGGCGGTAACAACAGCTAACGTCTCTAATTCATATGAATGATATTTTTGTTCTAAAACCGTAGTTTGCCGACTATAATAGGCTATTACATGTTTCTTATTTTGCTCATCAATTTGTATTAATATTCCAGCAACACCTATTTTACTTGCATCCGTGTGCACTTCCGTTGTTAATTCTGGGTTAAATATTGCTAAAATCGGTCGACTCATTAACATGTCTTTAATCTGAGTAACTGCGTTGTCCTGTGCTTTGCCCCATGACCACGGACGATCGTGTTTTAACAACTGCGTAAGCGGTTCCGTAATTGATGCAAAATTATTGATAAATCTACGAAAATAAGAAGCTAAGCCTAAGAATTGTCTAACCTGCTTTACGCAACGCGGAGTAGGCATTTCTTGTATAGCGGAAATTTTATTACTACCAGGTCTAACGCCTGCCTCCGAAATCTCTCGCCCAAGGTATTCAATCTTGGTTTGAAAAAAAGAACACTTTGACAATTTCAATGTAAGGTTGTGTACCCTTAGTTTCTGAAGGACAATTTTTAATTTTTGTAAGCCCTCCTCGATTGTTTTTGACCCAATAATAACGTCGTCGATGTAAACAAGCGCACTATCCCCAATTACTAAATTCATTAATTTTTGAAAAACGGCGGGTGCATTTGTTAGACCAAAGGGGACCCTTTGGAACTCGTATTGCCCGTCTGGAGTCACAAAGGCTGTTTTTGCAATTGATTCTGAACAAATAGGCACCTGGTAAAATCCCGACATGAGATCAAGAGTAATAAAATATGTATAACCTCCTAATTGTCAATATGATCTTCTATCAAAGGCAATGGTTTCTTTATTTTTAAACTGAGTCTGTTGAGGGCTCTAAAATCTACGCACATGCGCAGTGAGCCATCTTTTTTTGGAACTAAAAGTATGGGGCTGGCATATGGCGACATAGATTCTCTAATTATATTATTCTCCAATAAATCTTTTACAATACTTTTTACGATTTGTCTCTGTGAAACTGACATACGATAAGGCCTATACACAATCGGTTTATCCGTAATTAAATCAATTTTCATTTCAACTGTACTTGTCTTCCCTAGCTGACTTAAGTTAAAACAAAACCTATCTTTATATTCAGTCAAAAGATGATGTTATTTAATTTTATCAGCATCAAGAATATTTCCGCAGCGAATGGAATCTAAACTCGTTTCAAATTTATCGTTGTTTATTTCGATACTGTTTATAAAGAGTCGTTTATTTATTAAAGAGTCTAATAACAAATCTTTCGGTAAAGGTAGTTGATACAATTGCAAGCTATGCTGTGTTTTTATAATTATAAGAGACAAGATTAACTCACAATCTTTTACGAAATATAAATGGGTCTTTAATGTAATTCCGTCAACAGTTATGTTTACATTCGACTCGTATTTCGGCATTACGTACGTGTTGCCGCTAAACGAATAGAGTTTAATTGTTTCAGCAATAATTTTTTTATCTAACTTGATTTTGTCAGCAACAGACTCACTAATTAAAGTAGAGTCACTGCCTAAATCAACAAATGATTTAATTAAGTGTTTATTTATTCTTGCCGATTTAATATAGACGCTTTTATTTGTCGTCTTGCTGATAAAGTTTACGGATTTTCTTGCTCTACAAACATTTTCGAGGTGACCTAATTTATTGCAAACTTTGCATTTAAGTTTATCTCCCAGTATCCCTTTATTATTATTATACTGGGGACACTGAAAACGTTTATGACCCGCTTCGCCACAAGAAAAACATTTATCATTACTATTTTTATGAAATTTAAATCTTTTATTCGGTAGGTTACGATTGTCTGTATTAACCTCAGATTGGCGTTTTGAATTCACTAAACTAGAATATTGATGCGATCCGGACTCTCTTGCAAATGACATAGAATTAGTGGTACTAGGAAAATTTGTAACGAACTCAGTTAGTTCTACAAAGGATTTGCAGTTTGCAGCTTTCACTGATAACTGGATTTGTTCATTAGAAATCCCTGCCACAATGCAATCAACAATTTGAATTTCAGTAAAATTTAATTTTAGTTTATTAAGTTTGCTAAGTTTTAAAAAACAATAAGTACTTAAATCTTGCCCTGGCCCACTTTTATAGACAGCTGCTTCGTAAAACATTTTTGAAAATTTCACTTTGGCAGGAAATGTTGCCTTTAACATTTCTTGCCATTGCGGCCAACTATATTGGTTACTTTTTAAACTGTCATACCAGACTCGTGCTAAACCTTGCAATTTTCCTAAAGCTAAATAAATTGTAGTTACTTCATCCCAATGATAAAGGTGAGCACACTGATTAATTTTGTATAGCCAATCATCAATATTTAAGTCTCCCTGAGGATCAAAATTTGACAAAAGACGGTCATCTTTAAAAAATCCCCAATTTGGCCTTACCCCCAGAAATTCTACACTATTAATTGAGCCTGCACTTACCGAAGCCCTTAGCTCTTGCAGCTCTCTTGCCATTGTAGCCACTACTGTCTGAGACAACGGCGGTGTCTCTGATCGTGTCTCTGATCCTGCCGCAAGCGTGTCTATGCGTTCACACTCGGATCCCGATTTCATTTTTGTTCAGTGCACGAACACAAAATATAGTCACTTAGTTCAGTTCACTAGTACTAGGTCGTACTGTCAGATAGCGAGGGTATATCCCACTTCTGAGATAAAGTCAATAAATATAACTTTTAAGCCAAAAAACATCTATTAGCAAAACAAGCAAAAGAAACAGGTCAACTTAGGAATAATGCACAATACTCTTAATAGTCTCTGTCACTCTAGCCTCGCGCTCTCGAAGTGAAGTCTCTCACCGCCTTGTATCGCAGCTTTCCCATTTTTGCAAGCTCCGCAGTTTGGAATGCTTTTACCGGGGCTCTTAGGAAACTGCTCTTATGTTGGGTATCGACTACAATATATATATATATATATAAACAGGAGAAATACGTTTTTACCTATATATATATGTATATATATATATATATATATATATATATATATATATATATAGAGTCCGGATTTTAAGGCAATATGCTTTTTGTAAATATTACAGGCAAACATTAGATGGCTTTTAATATTGACGAATTAGACAAAAACATTGCCGAAAGGGCACTGTTTTTAATGTTTATTTTGCTTTTTTTCAACTTTTATGCTTATTTTATGGTTTGTGCTTTTTTAAAGCTTTTTTTTAGATTTCTTGTAGTAAGTACTGCAAATATAGGTAAAATAATATTATTGCACACGCACACTTTTATCAACGCGAATTAAAATAAACAAACTTCTGTCTCGCTTGCAGTTTCTTCTTTTTAAATCGATAATACGCGTGAAACCCCAGTCCAAAAATAGATTTTATGGTATTAGTTGCGTCTTGCATCAGCTGTTTTTTCTACGTATCGAAAGAGAAAAAGAATGAAATGTTTTCATTTTGCATCGTCGGTATTTGGCGTAACGTTGTGATTTTCTTTAATGTTTTAAAATGCTGAAAGTAAAACCTTCTATAAATGAGCTAATTAAAGACTATAAACGGTAAGTTTTTTTATCTAAAAATTTTTCACAGTACTTTACTTATGCATACTTTTACTGAAACAATTTTGACTGCTTGTCCAAAAACTTAAAAATACTCAAATGTTTAAGAGTATTAATTAATTTATTTTTTACCCCACTGGACAAAAAAATCATCAGTTTATTTCTTGGCGTGGCTTCTAAATGATACATTTTTGAGAAAATTAATTTAATTTAAAAAATGGTTTGAGGATCTAGCTAGTTTCTTACGTTTTTTTTTTTTTATTATAGATACAATGCGATAAAAAATACAATATAATTCAACACATTAAGAAACAGTTACATCAAGAATGTCTGAAAAAATTTGCGAATAGACCGAAACAATCGACAATGGCTGAATCGTTAGAATCAACTTCAGGACAGAGCGATCAAAGGAAATTTAATCTTGATTTATGCAGAGCTATGGTACAATCCAATATACCTTTGAATAAATTACAAAATGATGGATTAAGGTCATTTTTGGAAAAATATTGTAAGATGCGTATACCAGACGAAAGTACCCTTAGAAAAAATTATGTCACCGCTATATACAATGAAACAATTCAAAAAATAAAGGAACTAATTGGAAGTCACTATATTTGGTTTACAGTGGATGAAACCACGGATGCTTGTGGAAGATATGTTGCGAATTTAATTATCGGGGTCCTTGATAAAGAAATATCACCCACAGGATATTTAATATGTTCCAAGGAACTAGAAGCCACAAACAGCAACACAGTGGCAAGATTTGTAAATGAGGCACTAACAAGCTTTTACTTGCCAGAAGCAGTTCCCTGTAGCAAAGTGTTACTCATGCTTTCTGATGCGGCAGCGTATATGGTTAAAACGGCTACAAATTTAAAAGTGTTTTATCCAAATTTATACCATTGTACCTGCTTAGCTCACGGCTTAAATAGAGTTGCTGAAACTATAAGGCAACAATTTCCTCTTCTCAACGAACTTATAAAAAATGGAAAAAAGGTTTTTGTCAAAGCGCCTTTGCGGGTACAACTTTTTAAAGAAAGACTTCCCAGTATTCCATTACCACCTGAACCAGTTTTAACAAGATGGGGTACTTGGTTAGATGCCGCATTATATTATGCAGATAATTTTGAAAATTTTAAAAAAGTTATATTTGAGCTACCGGATACAGCCAGCAAAGCAATTAAAGATTGTCAAACGGTCCTAAATGAAAATGAATTAATAAACAATTTATCCTATTTAAAAACTAATTTTAGTTTTGTCAGTTCCACCATAAAGTCCCTCGAGAAACAAGGAATGACATTTAATACTTTACCATTAAAATAATTAATAATTTTGAAACAGCCATTGACAATGTTCCTGGAGCAACTGGCCAAATAGTACAAAAAAAGTTGAAAGACACACTGTCTAAAAATGAAGGTTTTCAGAAATTAAAAAAAATTGCTTTGGTATTGGCAGGGAGTACTGACCCAGACTTACAGATGAACCCAGATGTGGTTGCAAAATTTAAATATGCACCCATAACGAGTGTTGACGTAGAAAGAAGTTTTTCCAACTATAAAAACATTTTAAGTGATAGAAGACAGAACTTTACTATGGAACATTTAAAGCAGCATTTAATTATTTCTTGTTTCTACAAAAACTAATTTTTTTATTTTGTTTTGTTGTTTATTAGAGGCTCTGTTTATTTTAATGTTTATCCATTATATTTTATATTACGTTTTTTTTAGATAAACAATAAATTTGTATTTAATTTTTTTGCCTTTTTTATGCATATTTCATGCTTTTTTGTAAAAAATTACATGCTTTTTAAGCGCTTATTTTAACTTTTTTTATGCTTTTTAATCCGGACTGTATATATATATATATATATATATATATATATATATATATATATATATAGGTAAAAACGTATTTCTCCTGTTTAAGAAATTTATTGTTAGGTAACTATTTTTAAAGGCTCTGACGAAACAAAAAGTAAGTAGAATCCGAAAAATCCCTACAACGCTTCTCCGATCGTTCTTTTTAAAAGCCATTGTATGAGATACTGCAAAAAAGGAAAAACACATGCGACCACGATAGGGGTGGTATTTTTAAAACAATATGTTGTTATATTATTTTAGTCATTGATAAACGAATTGTCTTAAAATTTTATTTACTCTTTTTCTCTTCTGGGTGTAATTTCGAAAAATTCAGCTGTTTCAGCATATTTTTGAAAGCCATTGATAAAAGAATTGTCTTAAAATCCCATTTAGTTGTAAAGCTATTTTTAAAAAGAAAGAACATATACCGTAAACAAACCGTCTACTTTAACATAGTTTAGATAGTTTTATTACTATAACTTTTTTGCTAGTTATCCGGAAAAAATAAAACACATTTGTGTTTGTCTCAAGCAATTGATACCTTGACAACAACAATCGTTTAAGGTGTTTTCGCCTTGTCTGCTTACTAGTCCGCTTGGCGAATGAATTTGAAATCCAATTTATAAGGGGAACGTCTTCGTCTGAAGGGCATAGTGGACTTGTAGGGCGATTCTTTGAAATTCTAGCGAAATACGACTGCCTGGCTTTGTGGTCAATTTCTTGCCTCTTTTACGACGTATTCTATTTTCACCAAACCCCGTAGCTTCTCTTCTTACCCGATTGACTTCAAATTTTGGTCAAAAATTAAAAGTCATAAGGGGATAACTAGCATAGCTAAAAAACTTCTACCCGATTGACTTCAAATTTTGGTCAAAAATTAAAAGTCATAAGTACCAAATTGGTAACATTTTAATAAAATTCCAGTACTAAAGAAACTACTTTTTCTACCAATTTACCAAATTTTGCATAAAAATCAAGTATTACATAATAATGAACTGTTAAACTTTAGTACAAATTCAAGTTGGTGGAAAAAATGGCTATACTGTACTATATATGGTACTTATAGATTGATTTTAAATTTTGTGTAAGTATTAATAATTGTGGCATAGAGATGAACTCGTAAAACTGTGGTACGAATTCAAAATGGCGGGCAAATGAAATGTTCGGTTCGGCTGGTTTACATATCTTTACATTTTAGCGTGTCTCGTTAGATGCGTAAAACTGTGTTTTCTCAATTCCAGTGGTCTATCTGTCTGGCCTGCCTGTTTTTTTTGTCAGTTCGCAGCATAGCTAAAAACTACTAACCCGAATAACTCACCGACTTTTGGTCAAAAATTAAGGGTTATGTGGGGATAACCTTGTAATATTTTGGTAAAAATCCAATATGGCGAAACAAAATGGCGGCTTAGTGAAATGCTAAACTGATTATTACTGAGAACAAATTATCCAATTTACCCTAAAGTTTACATTAAGTGTGATATAGAGATAAACTGGTAAAATTGTGGTACGAATTCACGATGGCGATACAAACTGCAGGCCAAATAAAATGTCCGAACCAACGTAAAACAATCTTGAGTGTGATACAGGGATTAACTGGTATGAATTTAGCATGACGGTACAAAATGGCGGTCTTAAAAAATCAGTGTAAAGACTACTCATTCAATTTATTTTAAATCATGTCCAGAAATTAAATGTGAAATAGGTAGAATATTGGTACGATTCCAATATGGTGAAATAAAATGGCGGCCAATAAAAGTGTAAAATATGCGGAACTAAATTCGGTTACACTTTCCTTTTCCTAATGAAAGGAAATATTCATAACGAGAGAATTTCTGGGGAAATTTGCCGATGTTTTTGTATTATATTTGTAAATAAGTATACGCTTCTCGTAACACAGAGCCACATATTATTGCAGGCGAATAGATGATGTGATTAATTTATTTGTATCGTTTGAATATCGTAGGAACCTTGAAAATAGTTGATCTTAAAAATTTTCGGATTTTCGCAATCGGCTCATTTTTGTATTTACACATGTTGTCCGTCCTTCCTTATTTGTATACAAGTTTCCAGTGATATATTGTTACTTTTCGTAATTTTACTACTTTAATCACATATGATACTCGACGTAAAAATAATGCAACTACCCTTTAAAAATGTAGTCTAAAAAAATGTAATAGTATTTGGATATTACACGTTTTATAGCTGGTCAGAAAACTACTGCTGTATAATTTAATATATTTATTATCAGTTTAGCAATCTTATTTGCATAAATTAAATAATGAGTGTTAATAACGACATAATGCTAGAAACTGTTTATTAATTGCCTTCTTACGTAGAAAGTATTAACGTCAGACAAAAAAAAGTTAAACTTAAACATTGAGTCAAGAAAAGAGGAACCGGTAAAGCTAAAGACTGTTTCCTGGTTAGACTATTGAGGAATATAATGAAGTTTTATAAAAACTTTCTTTTTCCAGGAGCACCGATTTTGAGTCCTAAAGAAGATGGTACATTTATTGCGAAAAAACAAAATTTGATTAGGAGCAAAAAAGCAAAAATGTGATATTTTCATAAGTTTAATAGAAAGGTCAATATTTAATTTAAAAAGGGAAATAATTAACAAATCTAAAAGTATACATCTTTATATTAAGAGAAATAATCTATTTATACAGCAAACCTCTACGGCATAGTTTTCGACAAAGAAAATGTTTTTTTTTAATACCCATATCTCTTAATTTAAACTTAATTTGACCTAATGGATGTTTAGATATTATATTTTGCGAGTCATTGTATTTTCCATCTATAACTTAATTAATTGCTTGAAGAAAAAATGATGCTGCACCACTGATTTTTTTCTCTTTATCAAAAGTGTTCACTTGTGTTTTTTTAATTAGATCTGTTGATAACTTCGATATTCCATAATAATGTCATTTATGAATCGAATTTTTGCAAAAGTAGAAGTAGAAGAACATCAGAAATACCCCGGTAAAACCCTTATCAGAAGTCCTATTTGGTTTTGCGTGCCTGGTTTTAATGTATTCTCTTACATTAATTAGTAATAAACTACAGATAGAAAGCGTTTAGTGTACTTTTCCGCCCTTTAAAGTACAAAACGGAAATGCGTTGCTTCTGGAAAACTAGTAGTTAAATATCTTATAAGCAACAAGAATAATTGTTCAAAACTACGATAATAAAAATACTATACTAAAATATTAACCACGTGACCGAAGTCTAAAACGATGTTACTAAATGCATTCACGACATGCATGCTGCTTCGACAATTTGTGTACCAGAGAAATGAAAAAGATATTATATTAAATGTTCAGTAAAAGTACACCACAGATAATAGCAAAGCGGAAGAACATATAATTTGATATTACAAAAATGTGTTGCCAATACAACCAGTGAAACAAACCAGAGGGTAGTATTTTATACAACTTAGCACTCGTGTAAGTTAAAATTAAAACTTAGACACATACAAATATTATTTATATGTATGTATTAAGATAGTGTAGAATAAGCTGAATTTTTGCTATGCTATTTATGGAGGTCGGAAAGATAAAAGGCAAAGTTGGCGTATTTTCTTTTGTTGTCGGAATCGCCGCCATCTTTGAAAAACTATGTCGTCAATTTATATCATTTGCTGCCCGCCAGAGAGAAAAAAGGACAAAAACAATTTTTGTCTTTGGTCGAACTCTCTGTATATAAAATTCACAAAAAATTAGAGGTCCTTAAATTTTCCCGAAAGGTTTTTCGTATTTGGACCTTCAACAATTTCTTTAATTTTCCTTCATACAACTTGTAGAGCTCGAAGTAATCTACTAAAAACTTATATATTGTTTATAAGTTTTGGAAAACAGTCTACGAATTGCAGCGAATGAAAGTTAAGAAACAAAAAATTAGGTGAAATTTCTGAAGTTATCACAAGTCTCAGAAATAGTGAAAAGCGGTACCTATGTATCGAAAATCTACAATCGTGAAGCCATTGCCGCACTAGTGCTGTAAAGATATCTGCTTATATTAAAATTAAAACAGAATTAAAGAAAATACGTTTATTTTCGTTTCAAATACAGCATTACAAACTATTTACTGTAAATATTACTTACACAACTATTGCAATTATTTAAATTAATACCAGATGTACTTGATGAACTTGACTTAACCTTCGATGAACTTGCATTAAATATGTTCAGTTTTTGGATACTAATATCTTCATTTTCCTTATTTTCAGGTATACTCAAAGCAGTCTTCTTTTTGTTTTCTTCCGAAGCCTCAATGTATCCTTCTGCAACTGTACTGTTGACCGCCATCCCCCGTACTTCTTTACGGCCAAATATCTGTTGTTAGCTAAAAGTGATGTAGAAAACCTTCTAAAGTAGTGGCCGGTATATTGCTCTAGATTGGATAATTTTTAAAACAAACCAATATTCTTAGGCATACCTCCAAGTGTTTATTGACACTGGCTGTACATTTACCATTTTTATAGCACACGAAGAAACGACCATGATCAACGTGTTTAAGGCGTAACTTGATGTAATTTCGGACAATTTCCACCGTATCTAAACCTCCAATGTCTCTTGATGTTCTCCCGAGCTATTTTTGTCTTAGTGAATAGTATTACAAATCGAAAACACGCACCTTCACCTTTCACATTTTCCAAGAGTCAGTCTATCAGCCCTTCTCTTCTACATGCTCTTGCTAGTCCAACAATAAGTGCTACTTTCGCCATAAAAAACTTGTTATCATCAGCTTCCTGCAGAAAAACAACAATATCGTTTTTCGTTAATATCTCCGACTTTCTTTTTAAAAATACAATTAAATTCTAGTATTTATTAATATTCACATTTTTTCTAATAGAGGTCTTACTCCGCAACATTAAATAGTATGCCCCAAGAAAGGATGGTTTTTGAATTTTGGATAGATCATTAAAATGAGCTAACAATGCATTCTCACCGGAGAAAGTTTTTATGTTCTTTTCGTCACACCATTTCTGATACCGGGAGTAGGCCAACTCATATTTTGCCCGTGATTTTTCGGTTAGAAGACTGGAAATTACGCCGGTAGCCACTTTTTCGATGTCGGATGGATCTGATCTGAATCGCTCCTGTTAAAAATGTATGAAACTTGTTGCGACCTTTGTGACAAATTACAAATTGAGCATTATTTTCTAATGTTTTCTAACAAAAACTTAGTTACTTGGTGGCTATGGTATAGTAAGTACAGGTAACAGAGGTATATTATAACTCGGATAAGATTTTAAATGATCGTAAATAAAATTTTGTACGATACACGTGTGGCAATTTCCACACGTGTGTGTTAATAACGCTTTTATCCCACTTGTATTATAAATATCTAATAGTTTACACAATGCTGGTTAAAAAAACACATAATGTGGAATGAGTATTTCTCTTGGGAATTTTATACTGAAAAAATTTCTTAGCAACATTTTGCTTTCAACTGGAAAAAAGGAAAATATTTTTTTCCGCGTGAAATGCTCTTGTCCATTTTTCCAATTTTTTTCACTCGTGTCAGTGTCATTTATAGCACTTTTCATTTATTTGAAATTACCTACTTTAAATAACACTTAGCATATATATTGAGCTACTCAACAATTTTTTCCGGAAAAAATGTGTGCAATTGTTATATTTCTTATGAGAAAAAAATTACTTTCCGGGCTTAAATTGTCTTTATTGTTAGTTTATTCACAACTAGCGGAGTATCCTATACCCTTTCAACCTCAATCTCTCATAATGTGCATTAAATTTCGGAAACGGTGTATTTAATTTCGGAAAAAGTAGATTCAATTTCCGAAAAATTAATTTTAATTTCAAAATAAGTAAATTCAATTTGGGAATAAGTAATTTAGTTTTTGGGATAAACTAGATAAAAAAAATACGGCGATATAATAATATTAATTACGTACTTTATTTCAACCCATGTATACTTCTGTACACTGTAGCAGCTATCATAGTGCGTCAGTATCATCTTAATTATTTTCGAAAATAAAATGACCCCGCCAGAAGTGGAAGAGACTTTTGAATAAAATAATAATAATAGGAGGGTTCCGGCTCCATGTAGACAAGCGCGTCGAGGAAAGTACAAGATTTCTAAAGAATGTAGATTACGTATTTTAAGAGAAGCTTAGACAGGGGGAGATTGGAAAACTGTTGCTAAAGCGAATGGAATTAATACAAAAGAGCGCATGATTGCCTAAGAAAAGGAAGAATTGTAGATGAACTTATTGGTTAGTTGGAAGAAAATTCGACAATTAACTCTTCAACGTAAACGTGAACGTCTTGCGGCGGAAAGAAATATTAATGTCTCACAATAGACAATTTGGATGGTCGCCATATAACTTCTAAACAAAAGCATCACCTGCTCCAAGGGGTTAATCTGGAAGAAAATAAACTTTTACGTAGGGCGTACGTGGAATCCATACTACAACATGTTGGAGTACAGAAACATGTTTTGTTCATTGATGAAACTAATTTTAATTTTCACTGTAGGCGTAATACAGGACGAGCTAAACTTGGGCTACGAGCTTCAGTGAAATTGACAAATAGTAAGGGGCTCAATTTACCTACAGCGTGTAACAAAAGTAAGGAACGGCGAAAAATCTCAGGTATCGTTTACCTGAGTTTATTAATAATATGTACCCGTAGGTATGAAATTATGCCAGATCCAATGGCGAGTTCTGCATTGCTGCCAAGTTTAGCGTTTTTCTGTTATAAAAGGAATTTGTAACATCCTATATTATATTACTTTTTTAAAATCTGCGTAAAATTCTCAATACTTTTTATTAAGAGCACCTTTAATGAAAGTCAACAGTTTTTGCGAAAATAATGATCTGATATCCATATTTTAATCCATTACCTTATATTAAAATATCTGCACACAAAATGTTATCTGATATGTTTGACAATGTCAGTTTTGTTGATTTACAAAAATAGATCTTTTAACTGGAACCCAAAGATTTGAAATTTTAATTATTCTGAGTTATGGAAATAGAACGCGAAACCTGCAAGATGTTTGTAACATATTAAATGACAAATATCCTAACAGAAATCCAACAACTATATATTTACCGTATGTAAAATTAACAAAAAAATTCGTGAAACTGGAAATGTAAAAGATGTTGTACGTTCTATCAGACTTAAAAGCGCATTTGGATAATGTCATATGGAAATGTACATATTTTCATTAAATTCAGGCGGTACCTGAGATATTTCGCCGTTTTCTTACTTTTGTTACACGCTGTATATATCATCGGCTGCATATCATCAAAACAGGTTAGAATTCTGGAAAACTTTTAGAAGGGACGATTTTCAGGATTAGAGGCACAGTATCCTTTGGCCTCTAGGGGTAATCGGCAAAAACTACAATACTTCTTCAACTAGCATCTTATAGTCTAATGCTTAATTCAAACGAAATATTTGGAGTGCTGTAAAAGCAAGCATCAAAACACAAATGCGAGACGTTCTGTACCATTGCTGATATGATCAAACTGAATTTTAACACAATTTGAATCTACACAGCTATCGAAAGTTGCGGTGATAGCAATCAGAAATGCTAACGCAGGAATGTGCGTTCACACTATAATCATGTTTAACAATTATGCATCAGTTCTTCGCCTAGAAGATAATCCTGGAATGAGAAAGCTTTCTTATTCTTTTTTTTTAAATTCATTTTGATGTAATATTTAATTAAGGAGTTTGTTGTGTTGTGTTGTACTCTCTATTTATATTTATAAAATAATAAAAAAAAACACATTTGTTCAGTCTTTAGTTTTCTGCAAACTACGTTATTTATTTCGAAATTGAATTTATTGTTCTGAAATTCAATCTACTTTTTGGAAATGAAAATTTTTTGAAATATTGCTGCGCTGTGCTCTATTGTAAATTGGAGGCAGATAGAGTTTCAAAATATAAATGTGAAACTAAAGATTATCATGATGATGCTACATAAATTATATATATATATATATATATATATATATATATATATATATATATATATATATATATATATATATATATATATATATATATATATATGTATATATATATATATATATATATATATGTATATATATATATATATATATATATTTATATATATATGTATATATATATATATATATATATATATATATATATATATGCAAATTGCCAATATACTTGCAACTTAATTGCAAATGGAGTAAATACTATACTACTATATATATATATATATATATATATATATATATATATATATATATATATATATATATATATATATATATATATATATATATGCAAATTGCCCATATACTTGCAACTCAATTGCAAATGGAGTAAATACTCCATATTTGCGTTATATAGCAATATATTTTTAACGCTCTAGCTCATTCAATAGAGCATTTGTAAAGCGACAACAGCAAATCGTAAATCGTTTCCGTGAATCTGCAAAGTTTTATCCAATAAGCAATACATCGTTTCCATAGCTGCTTGCATTATTTTCATGAACCAAGGTTCGTGCACCAACAGCCAAGTTTTAGCTATTAAGAAAAAAATGTTGTTATTTTCTGTTTGATAAGTCATATAAACAATATTTAAGTTTTGAATAGATTCTTTTGAGACTTACAAGTTCCATGAAAAATGTTTTGATTTAAAGTGAGAGATCTAAATACGAAAAAGATTGATTTTTTTTGGAAACTCTGACGCCTTCTATATTTTTCGGAACAAACTATAGAATTGAATATAAGAAAGAATTTGTACAAACTTAAAACTTTACCAGTTATTTCTTTACACTTTTTTCTTCCAGACAATAGAAAATAAAAAAAACATTCAATTTTTTTTGAGATAGCGGCAATTTGGAAACATGTGGATACGCTAATATTGGATTTCACCATTTCGACCTGTATAAATGACTGTTAAAGATTCACCCTATCAGATTTTTTTGATCTCAAACGACATATTCATTGTACTATAAGCGAAAATGAAGTGAAACAACCGTTGTCAACGAATAAAATTTAATTAAATCAGTCATCTTTATATGGATATGCCAGGAGTGTCCATGTATTCCCTTCTATATTTAAATTTCCTACGTTGTCAGAAGACTACCATCAGTTTCATGCTTCAACGAACATCATCACAGAGTAGAAAACCAGTATCGGCGGTTCACGATTAGAATGTTTTCTAGTCCGTTAAAATTTATAAGAAGTTAAAAAATAATTTTCAATTTGAGTTCATCAAGTTCAAATCAGAGAAAAAACTATATACCACAATAGCTTTTATACGCAACATAATAACATTGCGAAATATAATATTGGAATTTCATGTATTAGCAATTTTTTCATGCAGAATAAATTATAATCTAGGGATTAGACCTCGTATATATATATAACAAAAATAATTATATTATCGAACAAATCCAGCCAATTCTATTTTCTTTCCTTTTTCGTGCTTTCCAATTTCTAATCGGGAAAGAAAAAGTCAAAGAGTTATCGTGGGTATCTAAGACTTGGTGTGAGGTCCATCGTGGAATCTTTGTTTTATCAAGAAGGCGCATAATTGTAATAGCAATATCACGTCGGATAGGATGGTGTTATTGGCCTCGCCGCTAAAGAATCCCGAGAAAAACGATTTATACCAAGAGCTAAGTGTATAACGAAACAGGTTTTAAGACTTTTGAGAGATATAGATATGGTGCGACGATGTGATGTTTACATGATTGGGCGGTGTTATGAATACGAGTTGTGAAATTAATTTTAGTAGATATCTTTTGAGTCATATGTATATCAAACAACAAATATTACAAAAAGGTAAAAAAATATGGAGTATTATCAGTGGCGTAACGATCATCTCGGAATCCCGGACGCACTTTTTGTTTTATTAGTGCCTTAAGAATCCTGTTTTATATTTTTGGTAAGATTAAAACGTACTTAGTGATTTGTCCACTTTTAATAAAAGTATTCGAACAAGGAAGAAACAAAATTTACACCTTCTTTTTTACACTTCTTAGTCATTTTCCAATGCCGTATGACAAGCTCTCTAGAGTTACTCGGGCTCACAGATAAGATTAATCGAAAATTCGCAAATTGTAATTTTGTTATGCAGAACAAAACGAAATAAAAACTTTGTATGAACATATACAATCAAAAATCTACATAAAACCATTAAGTTTAAATCTGAAAATAATAAGTTAACAGTTATCTTTTCTTCCAGGTTACGTATTATTACTTATAAAGAGTAACTTTCCAAGATGTTGTACTTTTGCAACTAAACATTTGTTAACTCTTTTATAGACATGTTTTCATTAACATATCTCTCACGACCGAAATCACTAACACAATTGTATGAAAAGTGTGCTAACTACGTCGATATGTCCTGCTACAACTCTCCACAACATCACTCTCTGACATAAAAAATTGGCTGCCAAATACAAATAAATTTTTTGTTATTTTATGAAATCTCTGAAATCGATTTTCGACTTGCTAACAAACTATCAATATTGTCAATGCTCAAAGAAAACTCATTTAAATTTATACTGTCTAGTAAATCTACTTATCCTGTAGGTAGTTATATGCGGCCGGTAAATCGAACACTTCAGTATCTGATACCGTAAAGCGTTGACTAGCAGCACTACCATGTTATTGTTATTAGGAACCAATTATTTGCAGGTTTAACTTTGAAATTTTGTCACGTAAAAATATAAGAAATAAAATATTTGCTTTTATTTATTTGACAATGGCAAGCAAAAGACAATAGTTATTAGCTGTGGAAAACAATAGCTATAACATCGCTAAGTGATACGATTGTTAGATTGCCAACTAATATTTCTTACATTTTAATAAATATAACTTTGTATTCAGTGTAAAAAAGATTATAAAGATAGTATGAAAAAATCGGTAAATTTCTTAACATGGAACTTCCCTCGTTATGATTTTTTTCCATTTGTTAGGAATAGTTCAGTACATAGTCACAGTATATATGTCTTTTCATTTTTGTTTATTCCATCATATTGGATTCCTATCATTATTTTACCATTTTCTTTCTACCTGGCCTGAGAATGCAACAATAAAGTCGCGAAACGTCGACAATTTAAAAAAGACTTTTGTTTATATTACTGGATCCTAACCCAAAATAATACACCACTCTAACATAAAACCAAGAAGATCGCTTACGAAAACGTTTTGGAAACTTAATATGTGGAAAATATCTGCGGATCAACGTAGTAGGTAAAAATTGATAATATGTGTTTCATGCAGAATATAGAATCTATATATGTGTCCTGAGGATGCAACAATAAAGTTGCGAAACGTCAACAATTAAAAAAAGCCTTTTGTTTCTTTATTGGACCCTAACTCCAAATAATACACCACTCTAACATAACCAGAAGAGGATCGTTAACGAAAACCATGGAAACATAATATCTGGGAAATATCTGCGGACGAACGGAGTAAGTAAAGACTGATAATATGGAGTGCATCCAAGATATAGAAACTATATGTGTCCTGATGATGCAACAATAAAGTTGCAAAACGTCGACTACTTAAAAATAGACATTAGTTTTTTTACTGGACCCTAATTCTAAATAATACACCTCTTTAACATAACAACAAGAGGTTTGTTAACGTAAACCATTTAGAAACTTAATATCTAGGAAATATATGCGGACCTACGGAGTAGGTAAAGACTAATAATATGGGTTTCCTGCAGGATAAAGGATCTTTAATTCTTAAACTTTTCCCACTAAGAACAGTCAGTGTCCCTAACTCACCTGTTAAATGGTTTAATAACGAACTTAAGGTTAAGAGACAGAATCTCTCCACGGTTAAGTTTATTAGTGATGGGTCATCTAATCCTTTATATAAACGCCTTTATAAGGTTTTACATACCCAATACAAAAAGTCTATTGTCTGTCTGTCTAAAAGAGAGGCATATGACAGTTACATTGAAAAATCTGAAAATAAAAGTAAATGTTTCTGGAAAATAATTAATCACGAAAAAAACCAACAAAAATTTAATCAAAGCAGTAGTAATTTGTCAGCAGATGATTTCAATATTTTTTTTGTATCTGTTGCATCTGAAATCATTAGAAATCTTTCTATTAATCCTGACTCTCAGGAAACGTTAATAAATAATATTCCTGTGACGCCTGGTTCTTTTGTACTTCTCCCGGTACTGGAAAGTGAGGTCAGCAATGCCATCATACATCTAAAAAAATCAAATTGTCTTGATATATATAATTTAAGTAATAACATTCTTAAGGAAATCAGCTCAATTTTGGTTGGCCCGCTAACACATCTCTTCAATATGTGTATATGTCAAGGTAAATTTCCAAATTGCCTGAAGAAGTCAAGAGTTGTCCCATTATTTAAAAAAGGCGATGTTAACTCTCCTGAGAATTATCGCCCCATTTTTATTGTTCCGCTAGTTGGAAAAGTCTTTGAAATTATTATAAAACAAAGATTAAATAAATACTTTGAACACCATAAAATGTTGAATGATTCTCAATTTGGATTTCGAGAGGGGCACTCTACTCTTCAGGCAGTCGCTAAGGTTGTTGAAGGTATAGTCGAGGGTCTTGAAAGGGGGCAGCATATGGGCCTTACCCTGTGTGATCTTAGCAATGCCTTCGACTGTGTTTCACATCAACTCTTGCTTTTGAAGCTATCTAGGTATGGCATTAGGGGATTGCCACTTGATTTATTGAGCTCTTATTTGACAGATAGAACCCAATGTGTATCTGTTGGCGAGGACATGTCTAGTTTGCGTGGTGTGGGTAGTGGGGTGCCTCAGGGCTCTGTCCTGGAGCCCCTACTATTTATAGTATACATTAATGATTTATTTTTGCATTTGTTACCTGACATGTGTGTATGCTATGCGGACGACACCTCTCTGATGTCTGTTGCCGACACAAGGGAGCGTTTGGATGCAAAGATGCTTGAAATTAAGGACAGGGTCGATGTTTGGTTCACCCAGAATAATTTAAAGCTTAACATGAATAAAACCCAGGAAATAACTTTCTCAACTAAAACAAATGATGCACCTAGTACAAGTGTTAAAGTGTTGGGCCAAGCTTGCTTCTTCTGTGTTTGTGGTGAGGAGACTGAGAGATTTGGTGAGCCGGTCTTCACTTTTAACTGTGTATTACTCTTTGTTTCACTCTCATATTTCATATGGAGTTCACCTATGGGGAAATTCCTCAAACGCCTTGTCTATATTTAGGTTACAGAAGAAGGTTGTCCGAATAATTGCAAAGGCCGGCTACCGGGATCACTGCAAATCACACTTTATAAATTTTGAAATTATGACTGTACCATCACTGTATATTTATTATCAGCTATTGGAAATTCATAAAAATAAAGATAATTTTCAATTTAATTCTTCATATGATAATTACAAAACTCGTACCGCCAATTTAATTAGACCTCCTAGATATAGACTAGATAAAACCTACAAAAACTCTTTAAACATTTCTCTATATAATATTTTACCACGTTCTATTACGGATTCTATTTTAGGTAGGTTTAAATCAATTTTGAAAAAATTTCTTATAAAAAATGCGTTTTTCTCGGTGAGTGATTACATGCACACCCTCTCCAGTGATTGTGCTTCAATAGAGACGTTAGTTTCTTAAATGTTTTAAGTTTGTTCGTTTAACCTACATGTTTTTATTTTTACTGTTATGTAATTTACCATTTATTTTTTATTGAACAAATGACGTGCTACAATTGTAAATTTTTTGTATCAAAATGTAGTCAAATAAAATTTATCTTATCTTATCTTATCTTATCTTATCTATGTGTCCTGAGGATGGACACTTTAAGTTCTGAAACGTCGATAATTAAAAAAAAAGACTTGTTTTTTTTTTTTGGATCTTAACCCCAAATAATACATCACTCTAATAATTTTTTTTTAACATTGTTCAGCCATATTGGATTTTAACCAAAATATTACCAGGTCATCCTCATTTGGCCCTTAAATTTTGGTCAAAATTTGAAGTCAATCGGGTAAGTAGTATTTAAGCTATGTCGCGAACGGACAGGCAAACCGACAGTGGACCGACGGATTAGATAAAACATGTTTTTTGGCATTAGGGACGTTAAAACGTGAATATATATAAAATTTAGAGTGTGAAATTTTCACGATTACAAAATTTTTATTCGGACGCAATTTTGTTCTGCTATCTTGAATTAGTAACTAGTTTTACTAGTTAAGCACTATACCACAATTAATTATGGCACACAATTTGCAGTCATTAAGTAGTTTTTAGTTTTTTATTTTGTGCCTCCATCTTGGATTTGTACCTAAATTTTTCTATGATTCCAACATAATACTTGATGTTTATCTAAAATTGAAAATAAATTCGACAAATAGCTTTTTCATAATATTTTTTCTTAACATTTCACTAGGTTGACATTTTGTTTTTGCCATACTCGATTTTTACCAAAATATTACCAGATCATCCCCATATGACTCTTAATTTTGTATCAAAATTTGAAGTCAATTGGGTTAGTTCAATTCCGCCATTTTGTTTCGCCATATTGAATTTTTACCAAAATACCAAGTCAATTGGGTTAGTTCAATGCCGCGAGTTGGCAGACAGACAGACCAACAGGCGGGCCGACGGAATTGATTGAATTGAACATATTTATTGGCATCTAAGGACGCTAAAACGTAAAGATATATATATATATATATATATATATATATATATATATATATATATGTATATATATAAAACCTGTAAGAGTGGGTAATTTTTTCACGATTACAAACATTTTATTTGGCCGCCATTTTGATCAGCCATCTTAAATTAGTACAAAAATTAGTTATGAAACACAATTTGAAATCAAACCATTAAGCAGTTTTTCAGGCTGAATTTTTAAATATTTTATTAAGCGGCCATTTTGTTCCGCCATCTTGGATTCGTCCCAAAATGTTATCAGTTGATTCCAACGTAATACTTGATGTTTTTGCAAAATTTGAGATAAATTGGATGAGGAGTTTTTTAATAATAATTTTTTTAACATTTCACTAAGCCGCCATTTTGTTTTGCCATATTGAATTTTTACCAAAATGTTATCAATTCATCCGCATATAACCCTTAATTTTTGATCAAAATCAGTCAATCGAATAAGTAGTTTTTTTAGTTCCACCGCGGACAGACAGACAGACAGACAGACCGACGGAATTGAGAAAACATGTTTTTCGTCATCTAGGAACCCCGAAACGTGAAGGTCTGAAAAACTCTCGGAGAGTGATTTTTTCACGTTTACAATACTTCCCTTTGACGAGGGAAGTAATAAAATATTATACAATGTACGTCAGTTAGGTGTTATTAAAATGCATGTTTATATTCAATACTCATACCAGACTTATAACGCCAATTAATATAACTCTAAACGCTTCTGTGATGTATTAAAATAGTGATAAAACAATATTTCATCAAAAAGGGGGTATGGGCTTTCGTGGCCTTGGGTCCGTATGCATGTGAAACCACTGAGTAAAATAATTCAAGCATTAACTGATCGTTTAATAAGCCAGATTATCTAATTCTACTAACTGCAAAGTTAGGTAAATTAACTACAAAAATTTTTAAAATGTATCTGCCAGTAAATGTATGTGCTCAAGTTGAGGTTCGAAAAAATGTGATTAACTTAAAGTAACCCTCTATAAAGTAGAAAACTGCTTTGATAAGCAAAAAAGAAAATCGTTTTGCAGTATTAAACTGTTGTTTAAGAAAGCTAAAACTTACGGATTTAACAAATATCCGTAAAGAAATCATGGTCCTTGGGATAAGAATATAAAAGATAATTTTAAATGAATATCTAATAACTTACTAGCGTTTATATCCAAATTATGACGAGTGGCTTTTATCTGTTCTCTTACTAATGCTATTCTCGCTCGTTTGTAGCTATTCCTTGCACTTCTTGATGAAAGGCTGGTTTCTCGCGAAGTAAAGATTCCTAAAGATGCCCCGTGAAATTAAACGCGAAACGTCCGAAAGTGATTCCATTTTGACACTGTCTAATCCTTAGAACCATGATTTCTTGATCGACCAGAGCCGTTAAAGCTTTTGTTCTATGCTAAAAATATCAGTACTTATAAGGGTTTCTTTTGTCCCCTTGGGCTACCCGGTAGCATATTCAGTAACAGCAGACGCGCTAGACGATCGGCTCGGATTTTCTACACTACCTAGGCGTCCAGTAACGGCAGACGTTCTAGAGCTAGCATGTCTGCTATTACTGCATTACACGTTACTCTTAAATACTATTAAACAACTAATATTTAGTCTTTTTAATATGCTTTTTTTTTATTCATACAATTTGGGTATGCCTATACCGATTTATTTAAAATTAAGAGCACTGTTGGGTTTAGTTTTAGGTGTAATACTTTTTAGGGGTTTTTAGTTCATTTTTAGGCGAGTTTTTGAACGTGATTACACAAGGCCAGTCAGAAAGAAATGGGTCTGCAGGTCTACTACCTGGAATATATTTTTTACAGTGATAATTATTTTTGCTGAGCTATTTATATATCGTGTATTTTTTCTTTGCTTTTGCAACATTAGTTCTTATTTTTCTGTATCATTTATACATTCTAGTACCACATTTAACTATTTCTAGAATAGAAATAGTTAAATGTGGTAAGAAAGCACTAAATAAACACAGAGGGCCTATTCCCTATAGTCTCCTCTATTGCTTAGTTGACAACGGTGCAGTCGGGTGCAACCAAGTGTAACCACATTTACCTATAAATAGTCTCCGTTAAGATAAGTTACTTTAGTTTATATCATCTGCTGATGATGCTAATTTGGTTAGCGAAACGCGGGTCCAGAACGTAACAAGTTGTGGTGTAGTGGTGGATTGATTTTGTTTAGATTAATCGATTATTATAATTTAAACATCTCCAGCTTTGCAAAGTTGCCCGTGGAATTTGGATAGGCACTGAGTGCCACTGAGCACTGATTTATATTCTTACTTTCCATTGCTCCTAGTTTGGCAAAACTCTAAATTATCTTATTCTTATTTAATACTAAAACGTACTTACTCTCTATAAAAGTATTGCATCCAAATCACAGTATACGTTTAACATAGTAACATAACCACAAAGGCATACATAAATAGCCTGCCTGCCATGCCAACTGTATCCTTAGTTGCTTGACTCTAGAGGGTGTGTACCATATACGTAAAGTTTTTTACGTATATGGTGTGTACCTACTGTTTAAAATCCGAGCGCAGCCGAAGCGATGTTGAGTTTTCTAGCACGTCTGCTGTTACTGAATATGCTACCCTTTATGGCGAAAAAAAAATGTTTTATATACGAAGACCTATTTCACCGTTTTCTTTTAAACCAACCGCTTTAAAATAGAAGAAAAAAAAATGTTTTCGTTTTTTTTAGGATGCTTCGTAGCGCTGGGGCTACTCTGCTCGACTGTCTCCATTCTCTTCTTAACTGAAATTCCTGGATTGCAATTGTATTTATCAGCATGTTAATTTTTTTGCAAAATTCAGTTGAATAGGATTTTTTTTACTTTATTTTTTTTTATTTTGAATTTGTACCACAACTTTACTATTTTATCTCAATATTACACTTAATGCTTGCACAAAATTTGAAATTATTCTGATAAGTAGTTTTTTTTCAGGCTGATTTTTTAAGTATTTTATTAGGCCGCCATTTAGTTTTCCTATCTTATATTCATAATAAAATGTTACCAGTTCATTCCTATGTAACACTTGATTTTTATGCAAAATTGAAGGCAAATTGGACAATTAGTTTTTTAGTAATACTTTTTAATACGTTTCACTAAACGGTTATCTTGTTCTGGCATACTGGATTTTCACCAAAATATTACTGGGTACATCTCCATATGACCCTTAATTTTTGACTAAAATTTGAAGTCAATTTGATAAGTAGTTTTTAGGCTATGCTGGCAGACAGACAAACAAACCGACAGACGAAATAAATTAAACATATTTTTTGTATCTATGGACTTCAAAACGTAAAGATATTTAAGAAAGGGTATTTTTTTTCACGATTAAAACATTTTATTTGGCCGCTATTTTGTTCCGCTATCTTGAAAAGTACCACAGTTTTACTAGTTCATCTCTATACTACAATTAGTTATGGTACACAATTTGAAATCAGTTCATTAAATAGTTTTTCATGCTGAATTTTTATTTATTTTATTAATCCGCTCTTTTTTTCCACCATCTTGGATTCATGCCAAAATTTTACAAATTGATTCCTACGTAATACTTGATTTTTGTACAAAATTTGGGATAAATTGGATAATTAGTTTTTTGGCTATATATTTTTTGACATTACACTAGGCCGCCCTTTTGTTTTGCCATATTGAACTTTTACCAAAATGTTTCCAGGTCATCCCCATATGCCTCTTAATTTTTTACCAATTTTAGCTATGCCGCGAACAGACAACCCGACAGACCGACGGAATTGAGAAAATATGTTTTTCTGCATCTAGGGATCCTGAAACGTGAAGATCTGAAAAAATGTCAGAAGGTGATTTTTTCACGATTACAATACTTCTCTTTTACGAGGGAAGTAATACATACACCTTCAGCGAGGCTGAATATGTGGTAAACTTTTATAGAAACAGTACCTGATTTAACCCTTTGTATCTCAGTCACTGATGTTAAAATTAATATAAATAAGGATGTTAAGAAAGAATAGACCAGAATTTAATCTTAAATGTGTGTAATATTTGTTACTATTACTGTTATCTATTATACAGCTAATTCTTTTAACAATATATGTTTCTTAAATTCTCAAAGAATAAACCTACAAATTAAAAAAAGGGTTTACTAGGTATTAATTATTGTAGTCGTGTAAAAATCACCTTTTCATTTTCACGTTTCATAAAAGTTTCAAAATAAAAATAAATTAATAACACATAAAATCAAAATGTATGTATGTTTGTTAGATCTGAACGAAAAAGGCGTGGAAATGAAAAATGTATATTTGTGTCAATCTGAATGTTTGTTAAATATGTAAATAAATAAAACAGATGTAGTGTTATAAATTCTTATTTGCGCATGCACCATATAAGTATTCAAGAGAACGGAAACTTTCGGCCTGACAAGCACAATATACAAATGTAGCAGAAAAATATTATATAGTAAATTGTTAATTGGCCTTTACCAGGAGCATCTCTCGTAACGTATTCCACCACACACAGATAACACTGTTTATATATACATACATTTGACAATAACTATAGATGTAGTATAAATAAAGGAACAAATGTAATGTTATTTACGTGTAATTTTCAGGAAAGACCGTTTTTAAAAACATTTATTACTATTTAAAATGAATTTATTCGATCGAATTCCAAAATTACAACTTTCTTAAATATTACGAATATAAGTTTACACGACGAAGTACAGACTTAGACTGGCGACTAATTAGAAATGGCGGTATTTATATGTGCATTCTAATCTAAACATACGACGTCATTAATTACTAGAAAGTGTGTATAGTTTCTAAATAATGGATATATAATTCCTCCCTCCTCAAGTTTCAGAAAACAAGGGTTCATCACTTTTTTCTGAATCTTTTACAATATGGAGTTCAATATCTTCAGTAACAATTTTCTTTGGATTATACTTATAATATAAAAATAATAAAATGAACAATATTATTATTAGAATTAAGATTATTGTTATAAATGTCCAAACATGATTCGGTTGAGATATTATTTTTAAATTTTCCAATTTATGATTTTTTATTTGGTCAACTAAGTGTTGAGCTTGCTTTATAGCCAGGTGATCTACTTCTTTTAAAATAAGTGTTTTCTTAGAAGTAGAATTTAGGTTAAACTTGAGTACAGGTAATTTTAACTGAAAATCAACAATTTCATTTACATCTCTTTTAAATGAGAAATTATTAATTTCTATTTTACATTCATCGAGAGATATCAAAGAAGGGGAGTTTATCAACTCTTGTTTGGTTGAAAACTGACACTGACTTTTCAATAAAATAGGTTTTTCAGGAATAACCAGTACAGTATTGTCTTGTATTTTCCTAATAGTACTAGAGGTGTATGTAATTTCTAGAGTGGGGCACTCACTTCTGGCTTTTGTTAGAGTGTTGTACAGGCAAGGTTCATCTTTGGTCAAATCGTCTAGTTTGCAAAGATGACTGTTCTCGATCCGTGGACACTCGTATGGGCTATTGTAGAAGTCTTCTCTTGTAAGTAATATATAAGGGTGTTGGATACTAATAGTATGGTTAAGGATAGGAATAGGATATATTTTATACAATATATAAAGGGTTGGATATACCATTGGTGTATGTATTGAAAATATTATTAAATCATTTTGTATTAACACTTGGGTTGACATTATCTCATAGTAATTAACTAAGTTATTAAATTTTATAATTCTTTCGTTAGGAATGTGTTCAATGATTTCTTTTAAATCGGACGGCTTTAATATGGAATGATGCATAACACCAACTTTCGCGAAACTAATTGCGATTTCTAAATTCTGTAAAAGCTCATTAACTCTTTGTATTTGCAAATTAGTGTTGTCGATTATCACAGATATATCGAAAGTGTTTGCGAAGCCTGCTTCCTGGCTTTCTAACGAGTCTAAACGATTTTTAATTTGTTTTTGGTTATTTTCTAACGTCTCGATTTGAGTTGTGAAAGTATTCGTAATAGCTTTTAGTGCGTCTTTATTTTGTTTTAAATCGTCGCTAAGGGTTTTTTGATTGTTATTAAGAATGTGTATGTAATTATCGTATTTTAATTCGTCATCGGCATCTAAAGTTCCAAATAACCATTTTTGTGCATTCCCTACAATATTAATAAGACCACGTTTTTGTCTCTTTTCTTTGAATAAAGAGATGGTTCGATTTAATTGGTCATACAAATATAAGCTTTGATTTACTTTACTTTGAATCATGAATGATAACGCGTCATGTTTAAGGTCTTGTGAAATGACCTTTTGAATTTGTATTAAAAGATGAGTGATTGTCTGTTGTTATTTTTCCTGGGATACCGTAGTGTTTAATATAGTCAATTAGTCTACCGGCTATCTCGGGGCTTGTTTCTGAAGAGATGTGATAAGCTTGTGCTAATTTCGAAAAGCTGTCAATTATTGTTAAAAATTTATGTTTGTCAAATTGGTAAACGTCAATATACAAGTGGTCAAAAGGTTCGTTACCGATCGGGGTTGGTTTTAATTTAATTTTATGTGGCTGTCTTTCATATTTGGATTTTTGGCAAATCTCACATGTGTTAACGTATTGTTGTACGTCCTTTTCCATATTCGGCCAATAACAAGTTCTTTTTAGTGACGTAATGTTTTCAGTAATTCCTCGGTGAGATGTTTTTGTTTCATGATATATTTGTATCTTGTGAGTTTGTTCGTCTTTGTCGGTGATGTCTTCGACAAGGGTGTTGCTTATTTTTAGCTGGAACGAATTAGCATTAAAGAATTTCCGAAATGTTCTTAGTATAATGGGGTTGGGAGTTTTATCTTTGAAATGCATACAGTAGTTACCTGGAGGCATATTTTCTTTAATTAATTTCAAAATTATATTTTCACAAGGATCATTTTGTAGAAAGAATATTATTCTTTTCTTTCCTTCAAATGGGTACTGTGTTTCTTTTCTGTTAGAATTATTATTTGAATAACGAAAGATTATTTGGTTTTTGAAGGTATTAAGGTGTTTTATTGTATAGGGTGCTCCTAAGATGGGATTTTCCTCAGATGTATGTACAGTTTGGTTATCATCTTGATCTGGAGGAAGTTTATTTCTAGGGTTATTTGCAGATTTTTCAGAAGAATGTCGACTAGTGGTACTTGAACTTGCGTCTGAAAATTCTGGTATTTCTAAATTGTCAGGTTGTTTTAGAACTTTAACAGGGGCTTTTATACAAGGGGGTTTTAAATGTTGTACTGGGTGTCTATACCCAAACGGTGTTGGTGGAAGGTTAGGTAAATTGTCTTGTATAAGTTCTTCGAAAGTTTCTTCAAAGTCACTTATGTCGGCTAAAGTTAAGTTATCTTCCGGTATGTGTATTTCCGGAAAGTCATTAGGGTATTTATTTGTACAGGGGGCCTAGATAATGCATCTGCATTCATGTTTTGAGAGCCTTTTTTATATTGGATCTCGTAGTCAAATTCTGCTAATTTTAATCTCCATCGTACGAGTTTAGAGTTTGGCTCTTTAATCGGCATTAGCCACTGTAATGGTTTGTGATCAGAGAGGATTTTAAATTTTACTCCAAATAAATAGGGTCGAAAATATTTGGTTGCCCACACTATAGCTAATAATTCTTTTTCGATCGTTGAATAATTGCATTCAGCGGGGTTGAGGGTACGAGAGGCATAAGCAATAGGTAGATCTTGACCTACTGGACCTTGGGATAAGACTGCTCCAATGGCGTAATTAGAAGCATCAGTGGTTAGCAGAAATGGTTTTGAAAAATCGGGGTGTTGGAGTATTGGGTCATTCATAAGAAGTTCTTTGCATATCTGAAAACTTTTGACAAATTCGGGCGTATGAACTACTTTTCTATCCTTTTTTAAACAATTTGTCATTGGTTTAGTGAGTTTTGCAAAACCTTTTATGAATTTCCTATAATATCCAATAAGACCTAAGAAAGATTTTATTTCTTCTGGGTTTTTAGGAATTGGAAATTTTTTTATAGCCTCTATTTTTCGGGGATTTGGTTTTATTCCCTCTGGCGTAATGACATGACCAAGGAATTCAACGGATTTTTGAAGAAACTCTGATTTATCTAACTGAATTTTCATGTTATTCTCTACTAACCTTTCGAATACTAATTTTAGGTTTTTAACATGTTCTTGAAGGGATGTTGCAAAAATAATTATGTCGTCCATATAGACGAGGCAAATTTTACCTTGAAGGCCTTGGAGGACGTTGTCCATGACACACTGGAAAGTGGCTGGGGCGTTTTTTAGACCAAATGGCATACGAGTATATTCGTAATGACCATTTTCTACATTAAAAGCTGTTTTTTGAATAGAATTCGGATGCATTTCAATCTGGTGGAATCCTGATGCGAGATCTAGCGTAGTAAAATATTGAGCTCCGCCTAATTTATCAAGGATATCAGAGATATTAGGCAAAGGATACCTATTATCAATGGTCTTTTCATTGACCTTGCGGTAATCGATGACCATACGCCATTTTTGTTTGCCAGATGCGTCCATTTTTTTTGGAACAATCCAAACAGGAGAGGACCAGGGGCTTTGGGAAGGTCTAATAATATTGTCTTCTAGCAACTGAGATATTTGTCTTTTAACTTCTTGTTGGTGGACATAGGGATACCGATATGTTTTAGTATGTATAGGAATTTCATCTGTTGTTTTTATCTCATGCTTAACACGGTTGGTAAATGTAAGTTTATCGCCTGGTTTATGTAAGACATTAGGAAATTGATTAATTAATTTTTCTAATGCACTCTTTTCTTCGGAATTGAGATGGTCTGAACGTATTAATGAAAAGGGGTTATTAAGTTTTATATAGTCGTCAGTTTGATATACCTCGTTTCGGACTTGTTCTAAATTAAATAATTCAAATTGTTCGGAGTGAAACGGTGAACTAATTTCTCTTATATGATATGGCAAAAACTCAAGAATTACACTTTTATCAGTAAAGTTTTTTAACTCGAGAAGAATTTGGTTATTATTTACCATTGTTATGCAAGGAGATACTTCAACTTGATTAGTTTTTATATAAGGAATGGTTATTTCCGTGTTTTCAGGCAAATCAGTATTAATTTTTGCTAATAAACTATTATTAGGTGGAATTTCTATTTTTTGAACTTCAAAATTTGTACGAAAATAAAAAGTTATGGTATATTTGTTATTATATAGCGATTGGTTCATTAAGTCTATATTCAGTTGTAGTTTTTTCAAATCTCTAATGCGTATTATGCCATCGAAATAATCATGAAAGTTGTAGAGTATATATTCAAGTGGTTGGGAAATACCAAAGTCTGATAAAATATTTATTTCAGCTTTACTTTGTGTTGTTTGCTTTCCCATACATGTAACTAGGGTGTGTTTGAAATTTCGTATTTTATTTGCAAAATATTTTTCTGCAATAGCTGGTCTAATTAGGGAGGTGTGACTACCTGTATCTATTAGAAGTTTACAAGGGGGGTTTTTTATTTCGATATATGGATGGGCATTAATTTGAAAGCTATTTAAAGTTAAACTGGATGGTCTATTCCAGAGGCCTCCGATGGAAAATTTTCATTTTCCTCTAAGGTCTTCTTCGCAATTTTCATGGTCATTAGAAAACTGGCTGTAATTATATTCTATATCATCTGGGTTATCAGGATTGTAAAGATCTGAATTGTCAAAATATTCGGATTCTGGTTCGGGATAACCATTCATATAAGTGATTTCCTGAAATCGTAAGGGGTTAGCATAGGGATTTTTCTGCCAAAAGTTTTGTGAAGCGGAGTTTGTTGGTCTTTGGAAATTATTGTTAGGCACTTGAGAAAATTGGTTTTGTTGTGGACCTGAATTATTCGGCCTAAAATGTTTTTGTTGGACACTAACTCCGGACATTGGTGTAGGTTGGCTTGAGTTTTTATTTGAATTTTGATGTGCAAAAACATTTTTTTGGTTTTCCAAAAACTTGCGAATTAGTCGGGAATCTTTGTTGCGGGAATGGCCTGCGAGGTTGAACATTTATAGGTTGGCTAGGGAATTGCGTTTGCTGAGGGAGAAAATTGCTATTTGGGGAAGGAAAATTATTTGGCATTTGTTGAAATAGATTTGACTTAAAGAAGTTAGGCGTTTTTTGTATCTGTCTTTGTGGAATATTATTATTATTATTATTTGGGTTAGGCCTAAAGTTAATTTGATTTTCTAACATTGTAAAATTCATAACATGGCTAGTAGCTAAACTTAAATTTGCAGGGTTATGAATTAACAAAATGGTTTTTAGTTCAGAGGGCACATTTGCCATAAGGACTTGAACTGCCGTTTGTTCCGCTTGTTCAATAAAGGCATTTTTTACTACCTGTGACAAGTGTTCTGAGTGTAATTTAGAGGTTATTCTATGTACTAAAATTTTAAGTCTATCAATAAATTCTAAGAGAGATTCGTTTTTGTATTTTGCACAAAAGGTTAATTGGTTTGTTAAGTTCTGTCTAGAAATGGGGTCGCCGAATTTTTGTCTTAAAGCATTTTTAATATCTGTCCATGTTGTTAAATCGGGTCGACTCATAAGAAAGTTTCCGGCTTGATCGATTAATTTGGATTTTATGGAAAGTAAAACAAATTCTTTCTGTGATTCATCACCAGTATAATAACGTGTATAAAATTCGTCTATTGCGTGTATAAAATATTCTAAATGATCGGGGTTACCATTAAAAGATTTTAAGAGTTGGACAGTTTCAGCCATTTTATTGTCTGTCAAACTAAGATTTCTGAGATTCTGGAGATCTTCTAAGATTGAGTCAAGATTCATAAAATTAAAGTTTTGTATGAAATATTAAAATAAGGTTAATAGAATTTAGAAATTTCTATTTATGAAACTTTAACACTCGCAAAAAGAACTTTTTGGTATGAGGATTTCTAAAAATCTAAAGCTTGAAAATTTTTCGTATGAAAATTTTCCAAAAGAACGTAAATAAACTTGAAAATTTTACGGGTGAAAATTTACAAAAGGACTTAATAGTTTAAAGAACACCAATTCACAAAATTATAATAGCACTTTAGGAAAGAAAGGTAACTTACAAAAATGCTTCTTGGAGACTTATGATGTTCTTGTATCCTCAATTGACAGTTGAAACTGAAGATCTGGACCTCCACTCGTAGAAATTCTTGTTGCAGCGAAAGCAAGACTTCTGGATAGTGAAAATCTGTAACTTTGAGGATCCTACAACGACTGCGCCATTTACGTGTAATTTTCAGGAAAGACCGTTTTTAAAAACATTTATTACTATTTAAAATGAATTTATTCGATCGAATTCCAAAATTACAACTTTCTTAAATGTTACGAATATAAGTTTACACGACGAAGTACAGAGTTAGACTGACGACTAATTAGAAATGGCGGTATTTATATGTGCATTCTAATCTAAACATACGACGTCATTAATTACTAGAAAGTGTGTATAGTTTCTAAATAATGGATATATAATTTGTTAGGTGCGATAATAATGTTACGCATTATAGATATGTAATAATCAGTTTGATTGAAGCCGGAATTCAGAGCAAATTTATATATATATATATATATATATATATATATATATATATATATATATATATATATATATATATATATATATATATATAGGTATATATATATACATATATATATATATATATAGGTATATATATATACATATATATATATATATATATATTCTTAGAGTGAGTTTCTGGACCATTTAAAATATATTCGTAGGAAGATTTTCTTTGGTTTTTTTGGCCTCAAGTTATTTTTTTGGAAAAATAAAACAAATTCATTTTTCGGCACTAATTTTCATTTTGTTTATTGCAAACGTTTCGGCTAAATGCCTTCATCAGTGCTGTTTGACTGAAACTAAAAACAGTACTATTTTATATTATGCGAAGTCAACATTTTTTTTTTTTTAAATGTAGAGACAAAATGTTACATACATATACTTATAGACACATAATTAAAAATAACTTTTTTTTTTTTTTTTATATAATAATAATTCGTTACGCTAACTAAAATTCCTAGTAATTTATACTTTCAAACTCACCCAAGAAGGTAACTTCCTGCATTCAGCAAACCAAAAATGAATAAAATTTTTGTCACGTCACATTTAGTATACAGTATTAGACGCCAACAAACATGTAAAATTTTTATTTATAAAACTACGGTGGCATGTTAGTCTACCGATATATTTTGACTGGAATTGCACCTCGTTTTGAAGCAGTTGCTTGTCTTTCTGATTGTTTTTACTGAAGCAAAAAATTGTATATTGTGTTGTTGTTGTTTTGGTGTATAGCATGAGGGCCTTTAATTATACTATTTGTTATTATAATCAATTGGTAATTACTGTATTTTTTTTCCGTTTCACTTAACTAAGTAAAAAAAATTTTTTTTTTTTTTTCTTATTTATTAATCAAGGAGAAAATTTCGGAACATGATAATTATTTTATTACGTTGTGATATATTTGGTTTAAATTTTTAATTTCAGTTCTATCATTTATTGAATTTTTATTTTGCTTAATATAGAGCATTTCTAAGAATTCCCTTTTTCTTTGGTTGGTTTCCGTTTTTAATATTTTTGTGTCTTCATATTTGAATTTATGGGATGTTTCATTTTCGTGCTTAGTTAATGAAGTTTTATTTTTTTTGTCATATTTATGTCCATTTAGGCGGTTTTTAAGGTATTGAGTAGTTTGTCCGATGTATACTCCTGGGCAATCATTACATGGTATTTGATATATAGTGTGTGTTTTTTGACTGGTTGGGGTTGGTGTTTTAAGACAAGTAAAAAATTTCTTTTGAAAAGTGTTGTAGCTTTTGTGGCATACGGTTATGTTTTGGTGTTTGAAAATAGTTTGGATACTTTCTGAAAGACCCTGGATGTAAGGAATAGAGAGGAATTTTTTATCTTTAGTTTTTTCGTTTGGTACGTTTTGATTGGGATTGTTCATTTGCTGTAATCTGGAGTTAAATATTGAATTTATTAATTTTTTTGGGTAACTATTTTGAATTAAGATGTTTTTTGCCTTTTGTATTGCCTGGGATTGATAAGTTAAATTACTCAATTTTATTGCTCTATCGGCAAGACTGATTATTACCGACTTTTTTTGGTTCATTGGGTGTTGCGAAAAGTAATTTATGTATCTGCCAGACCACGTTTTTTTTGTGTTGTGTTTTTATTATATAATGTCATATCTAGGAAATTTATTTTTGAGTTGTTTTCAGTCTCGATGGTGAATTTAAGTTTTTCATGGAAGTTGTTAAAGGCATTTAGGATATATTTACATTTATCTTTTGGAATTAGAGTTATGCAATCATCAACGTACC
Source organism: Kuschelorhynchus macadamiae (assembly GCA_030620095.1). NCBI lineage: Eukaryota > Metazoa > Arthropoda > Insecta > Coleoptera > Curculionidae > Kuschelorhynchus > Kuschelorhynchus macadamiae. The sequence goes on from JAUTXW010001351.1 coordinate 1,747,504, forward strand.
TGTAGAAAAATGGAAGTGATATGTCTAGTTGTCCGATTACATTGCTCTCTAGTTCCTCCATTACTAGTTGTGCAACTACACTTGATATTGGGGAACCCATTGCGCAACCTTCTATTTGTTTATAAAAATTATTGTTGTATGCAAAAAATGTGGATTTTAAAGTTAGTTCAATGGCTATTAGAAATTCATCCAGAGGTATATCCGTGAATTTTTTTATTTCGTTTCATTTATTTTTTATAAGTAGGAGGGCTAAATCAATTGGTACATTTGTGTATAGAGAGATGACATCCAGTGAGATTAAAATATGGTTTTGAGGTACTTGAAAATTATTTATTTTTTCTTTGAAATCCCATGAATCTTTAATGTAAGTGGTACTTTTGTTGACTATATTTTCTAGAATTTGTTTTAAAAATTTAGAAAGGTTATTTAATGGTGATTGTATACACGAAATAATTGGGCGCATTGGAATTCCATCTTTATGTAATTTTGGCAAACCGTAAATTTTTGGTGTTTGGGCATTATACATTTTTAGGTTCTTAGCACAATTAGGTGATATATAGTTTTTCTTTTCCCACCGTGTAACAAGTTCATTGTTTCTTTTTTGAAAAATATTTGTTGGATCTGTATTTATTTTTTTGTATGTATCTGTGTCGTTCAGAAGTAATTGCATTTTATTATCATATTCTTTTGTATCCATGATAACCGTTTTATTTGATTTGTCTGGGCGTACGATTTTTAGATTTGGATGATTTTTCAGAAAAGTGTTTGTTTTTTTAATTTTTTTAATTAATTCTTGGTCTATATTATTATGTTTTGTTTTATATTGTTTAGATTTTATTTTATTTTGATATGTTTTGAGAGTGTTACAACAATTTGCCCTTATTGTATCTTTTTCATCATTAATAAGGTTACTGATTGATGTTTCGACAGATGATATTATGTCAGGAACAGGGAGTTCATTGGAATTTGTAATTGGATACGCAAAATTAGAACCTAAACTTAGAATTTCTACTGCATATTCCGGAATTTCCGTCTCAGTCAGATTTTCTAGCCACTCTTTTTGTATATTAATTTTTTTTGGGTTTGTTTTATTTTTTTTTGTTTTTAACAAGTAAATTTTGTTTATGTTTCTTAATTTAATTTTTTCGAATAAAGCTTCATATTTTTTATTTTCGATATTTAAGAGTTCATTAAATTTATTTGCGGTGGTTGTTTCCTGTAATTGGTTTTTGATTTGAGATATTTTAGTTTCGATGTTTTTTATATTAATGATGGTGTCGCTAATTAGTAATTTTAACGTATTGAGTTTAAAATTATTTACAATATTTTCATGAAATTTCCTTCTTAGGTTAGTTGATGAGAATTCTATGTGGTTAATTTTAATGTTTAAAAATGCTGGAAATATGTTTTCAGTTTTACATCTTAGTAAAAATTGTCTTCTATTCTTTAGGCTAGCTAGTTTACAATAGTTCTTAGAGAGGGTTTTAATATTGTCGTTGCTTAGAGTTATGTTAGTTTCATATTGTTCAGTCGGTGGCAGTATTTCATCCATTCTGCTTATATATTCTTAGAGTGAGTTTCTGGACCATTTAAAATATATTCGTAGGAAGATTTTCTTTGGTTTTTTTGGCCTCAAGTTATTTTTTTGGAAAAATAAAACAAATTTATTTTTCGGCACTAATTTTCATTTTGTTTATTGCAAACGTTTCGGCTAAATGCCTTCATCAGTGCTGTTTGACTGAAACTAAAAACAGTACTATTTTATATTATGCAAGAAGTCAACATTTTTTTTTTTAAATGTAGAGACAAAATGTTACATACATATACTTATAGACACATAATTAAAAATAACCTTTTTTTTTTTTTTTAGTTACGCTAACTAAAATTCCTAGTAATTTATACTTTCAAACTCACCCAAGAAGGTAACTTCCTGCATTCAGCAAACCAAAAAAGAATAAAATTTTTGTCACGTCACATTTAGTATACAGTATTAGACGCCAACAAACATGTAAAATTTTTATTTATAAAACTACGGTGGCATGTTAGTCTACCGATATATTTTGCACCTCGTTTTGAAGCAGTGCAATTCCAGTCAAAATATTTTAACATGCCACCGTAGTTTTATAAATAAAAATTTTACATGTTTGTTGGCGTCTAATACTGTATACTAAATGTGACGTGACAAAAATTTTATTCTTTTTTGGTTTGCTGAATGCAGGAAGTTACCTTCTTGGGTGAGTTTGAAAGTATAAATTACTAGGAATTTTAGTTAGCGTAACGAATTATTATTATATAAAAAAAAAAAAAAAGGTTATTTTTAATTATGTGTCTATAAGTATATGTATGTAACATTTTGTCTCTACATTTAAAAAAAAAAAAATGTTGACTTCGCATAATATAAAATAGTACTGTTTTTAGTTTCAGTCAAACAGCACTGATGAAGGCATTTAGCCGAAACGTTTGCAATAAACAAAATGAAAATTAGTGCCGAAAAATAAATTTGTTTTATTTTTCCAAAAAAATAACTTGAGGCCAAAAAAACCAAAGAAAATCTTCCTACGAATATATTTTAAATGGTCCAGAAACTCACTCTAAGAATATATAAGCAGAATGGATGAAATACTGCCACCGACTGAACAATATGAAACTAACATAACTCTAAGCAACGACAATATTAAAACCCTCTCTAAGAACTATTGTAAACTAGCTAGCCTAAAGAATAGAAGACAATTTTTACTAAGATGTAAAACTGAAAACATATTTCCAGCATTTTTAAACATTAAAATTAACCACATAGAATTCTCATCAACTAACCTAAGAAGGAAATTTCATGAAAATATTGTAAATAATTTTAAACTCAATACGTTAAAATTACTAATTAGCGACACCATCATTAATATAAAAAACATCGAAACTAAAATATCTCAAATCAAAAACCAATTACAGGAAACAACCACCGCAAATAAATTTAATGAACTCTTAAATATCGAAAATAAAAAATATGAAGCTTTATTCGAAAAAATTAAATTAAGAAACATAAACAAAATTTACTTGTTAAAAACAAAAAAAAATAAAACAAACCCAAAAAAAATTAATATACAAAAAGAGTGGCTAGAAAATCTGACTGAGACGGAAATTCCGGAATATGCAGTAGAAATTCTAAGTTTAGGTTCTAATTTTGCGTATCCAATTACAAATTCCAATGAACTCCCTGTTCCTGACATAATATCATCTGTCGAAACATCAATCAGTAACCTTATTAATGATGAAAAAGATACAATAAGGGCAAATTGTTGTAACACTCTCAAAACATATCAAAATAAAATAAAATCTAAACAATATAAAACAAAACATAATAATATAGACCAAGAATTAATTAAAAAAATTAAAAAAACAAACACTTTTCTGAAAAATCATCCAAATCTAAAAATCGTACGCCCAGACAAATCAAATAAAACGGTTATCATGGATACAAAAGAATATGATAATAAAATGCAATTACTTCTGAACGACACAGATACATACAAAAAAATAAATACAGATCCAACAAATATTTTTCAAAAAAGAAACAACGAACTTGTTACACGGTGGGAAAAGAAAAACTATATATCACCTAATTGTGCTAAGAACCTAAAAATGTATAATGCCCAAACACCAAAAATTTACGGTTTGCCAAAATTACATAAAGATGGAATTCCAATGCGCCCAATTATTTCGTGTATACAATCACCATTAAATAACCTTTCTAAATTTTTAAAACAAATTCTAGAAAATATAGTCAACAAAAGTACCACTTACATTAAAGATTCATGGGATTTCAAAGAAAAAATAAATAATTTTCAAGTACCTCAAAACCATATTTTAATCTCACTGGATGTCATCTCTCTATACACAAATGTACCAATTGATTTAGCCCTCCTACTTATAAAAAATAAATGGAACGAAATAAAAAAATTCACGGATATACCTCTGGATGAATTTCTAATAGCCATTGAACTAACTTTAAAATCCACATTTTTTGCATACAACAATAATTTTTATAAACAAATAGAAGGTTGCGCAATGGGTTCCCCAATATCAAGTGTAGTTGCACAACTAGTAATGGAGGAACTAGAGAGCAATGTAATCGGACAACTAGACATATCACTTCCATTTTTCTACAGGTACGTTGATGATTGCATAACTCTAATTCCAAAAGATAAATGTAAATATATCCTAAATGCCTTTAACAACTTCCATGAAAAACTTAAATTCACCATCGAGACTGAAAACAACTCAAAAATAAATTTCCTAGATATGACATTATATAATAAAAACAATATTATTGAAACACAATGGTACACAAAAAAAACGTGGTCTGGCAGATACATAAATTACTTTTCGCAACACCCAATGAACCAAAAAAAGTCGGTAATAATCAGTCTTGCCGATAGAGCAATAAAATTGAGTAATTTAACTTATCAATCCCAGGCAATACAAAAGGCAAAAAACATCTTAATTCAAAATAGTTACCCAAAAAAATTAATAAATTCAATATTTAACTCCAGATTACAGCAAATGAACAATCCCAATCAAAACGTACCAAACGAAAAAACTAAAGATAAAAAATTCCTCTCTATTCCTTACATCCAGGGTCTTTCAGAAAGTATCCAAACTATTTTCAAACACCAAAACATAACCGTATGCCACAAAAGCTACAACACTTTTCAAAAGAAATTTTTTACTTGTCTTAAAACACCAACCCCAACCAGTCAAAAAACACACACTATATATCAAATACCATGTAATGATTGCCCAGGAGTATACATCGGACAAACTACTCAATACCTTAAAAACCGCCTAAATGGACATAAATATGACAAAAAAAATAAAACTTCATTAACTAAGCACGAAAATGAAACATCCCATAAATTCAAATATGAAGACACAAAAATATTAAAAACGGAAACCAACCAAAGAAAAAGGGAATTCTTAGAAATGCTCTATATTAAGCAAAATAAAAATTCAATAAATGATAGAACTGAAATTAAAAATTTAAACCAAATATATCACAACGTAATAAAATAATTATCATGTTCCGAAATTTTCTCCTTGATTAATAAATAAGAAAAAAAAAAAAATTTTTTTTTACTTAGTTAAGTGAAACGGAAAAAAAATACAGTAATTACCAATTGATTATAATAACAAATAGTATAATTAAAGGCCCTCATGCTATACACCAAAACAACAACAACACAATATACAATTTTTTGCTTCAGTAAAAACAATCAGAAAGACAAGCAACTGCTTCAAAACGAGGTGCAATTCCAGTCAAAATATATCGGTAGACTAACATGCCACCGTAGTTTTATAAATAAAAATTTTACATGTTTGTTGGCGTCTAATACTGTATACTAAATGTGACGTGACAAAAATTTTATTCTTTTTTGGTTTGCTGAATGCAGGAAGTTACCTTCTTGGGTGAGTTTGAAAGTATAAATTACTAGGAATTTTAGTTAGCGTAACGAATTATTATTATATAAAAAAAAAAAAAAGGTTATTTTTAATTATGTGTCTATAAGTATATGTATGTAACATTTTGTCTCTACATTTAAAAAAAAAAAAATGTTGACTTCGCATAATATAAAATAGTACTGTTTTTAGTTTCAGTCAAACAGCACTGATGAAGGCATTTAGCCGAAACGTTTGCAATAAACAAAATGAAAATTAGTGCCGAAAAATAAATTTGTTTTATTTTTCCAAAAAAATAACTTGAGGCCAAAAAAACCAAAGAAAATCTTCCTACGTATATATTATATATATATATATATATATATATATATATATATATATATATATATATATATATATATATATATATATATATATATATATATATATATATATATATATATATATATATATATATATATATATATATATATATATATATATATATATATATATATATATATATATATATATATATATATATATATATATATATATATATATATATAGATATTTATTGGTTTTATCTCTGTTTAACCGGGTTTTCGAGAAAATACAGTTACCAAGGCAGAAAACAAATACCACTCTTAAACTCGTTTTCTGCAACATTTTATCAATAGACAAAAACAGCGCTACAGTGTACATTTCTTTTATTAATTATTTCTTTGAAGTTGAAAAAATTCATAATGCTTTTTTTTCATAAAATTCATAACATATATAGTAGCAAAAGTCTCACATTTTGTGTCTTCTGTTAAAACAGAATTCATTGTATTGACCCCAAGTGGCTGCGCGTGAAGAGCTATGTCGAGAGTGCCAAAGAGGTATGAAGAGGAACACACTAAATAAACACATGTTTTACCTCCCCTAGTAAAAGGGAATAAAGTTGACATGAAGGAAACATACGAAAGAACGTTACTTATTCAAAATGCAATAGGCTATGATACATATAAGTGGCAGATATGTGGTGACGTAAAAGTCATAGGACTGTTACTAGAGCTTCAGGGTGGATTTATCAAGTATTGGCGTTTCCTTTATCTTTGGAAGAGTAGAGCAAGACAGAGCCATTGCGAAATAAAAGAATGGCTTCAGAGAGACCAATTTATTCCAGGTTAAGCTAACGTAAAAAATATACCTCTTGTTGATCCTAAAAAAATTCTATTACCTCCATTACAAATTAAACTGAGATTGATGAAAAATTTCGTAAAATCGTTAAATAAAGGAGGTGCGTTTAAATACCCTAAACAAATGTTTTCTACTCTAAGTGAAGCTAAGCTTAAAGAAGGTATATATGTTGAACTACAATTAAAAAAATACTAAGAGATGATAAGTTTGATCAAAAATTAAGTGATGTTAAATTAGCAAAGTAGCAAACTATGAAAATCTTGTAGAACTATCGCATGTCTCTTAAAATACAGTTCGTGCACTCTCGAAAATCTGGGTGCGGTTAGTGACGAGCAGTACTTACCAAGACACATGGGATCCAGCAATGATGGGGGATTATTGCTGTTTTTTTTTATGAGAAAAAGCGCTCAGGAATATAAACGAAAGTCAACGTTTCTAAAAAAGTTATCTACAAAAGACTTACTATAAATGAATTTCATATGTATTTTTGCATTGAACTTATATATAAAAATATATAAAAATTATATACAGATTTTGAAATAAAATAAAAATAACTGATATATTCTATAATTTAAAATCTATACGTGATGGACAATTTTGGATTTTGAATTCGTAGTCAAGATGCTTTGAACTCCCTCGTACATTCATTATAACATCAGTCGTATTTTTTTTCGAATTTGTTATTATCCGCAGTCTGCTTATCATTATCAAACGAGACAATGTATTTAAGATACGCAACAAGTATTAAAGAAAACTAATGTCGCCGACTGGATGGCGCTGGTGGAAAGTTTGCAAGCAGCATGTGAAGAAACTGAGTACGGTCGAAAATTAGTGAACTTACTAGATCATTTACTCTGACTGAATATATTTAGGTTTTCCATCGCTCAGCCATTTTTTGCATTTTTGATTAAATAATAATTTTTTAGGATTGTTTTATTTACCCATCACTGCGTTACAAGGTTTGCACTTTTATCCTCAACACAAGGATATCGTATGAAAAGCATACAATTTGGTTTAATTAATATTGCTTAAGATTTTACTACTTTAAGTAAAATTAAACATTGTTATATTAATTTTCAGAAATACTGCGACCTAAGGTATTTGAAATCTCTAAGTTATGAACAATCGTGCTTATCTGCATACTATTCCCCTTCTTACTCCTACTACATAGTGAGCACCAAGAAAATTTTAACTAAAGCCTAAAAGCTGCATGGTGAAAACTGAATCTCGTAATTTAAAGTCCTTTTCTAGTTCTAGTTCATTCTTTGTTCTTTTTTGCAAATAAGTTAACGATTGTTTATTGAAATTTTCTATATAATTAATTTTCTTCTGCTACTCAGTCCTATCACTCTATTATAACTTACAAAAGCACTTTATCAGCAAGAAGGATGCGCAACGTATCATGACATATGGTTAAATTGACCAATGAGTTTGTAACGATGTTATATAATGGACCGTGCCAAAATATTCCGACGTCCGAAAGCTGACTACTTTTGTTTTACAAATTGAGAAATAAACGTAATGCCAAAGGCGGTTATGCAACTAGCAAAACTTTAGATCCCTTACAGGGAGATTTTTTATGACTATTTATATTTAAACTTTTGTATTATGTTATTCGTTCCTAGATTTATGAACATATGTAAATACAAATTTTTGTTGTGTTTTATTTAAATTTTTATTTACTTATGACAATGTGTATTTAAATACTGATATGAAACATTTATCATAAGTAGGGTGGCTAAAATTTGTATTTATTTTAGATCTTAATAAGTTTTGAATGAATTCTTAGATTCTGTTATTATTTTTGCAATTTACGTTTTCACAATGATATTATGATAACAGTTTAAACTAGCGTAACGGCTTATAGAAGGATCTGGCTGAATATCAATATCGTTTACTTGCTTCTTGAGAAATATTTTGTTTTTTGAATAACGAGTTGAGTTGAGTTTTCGTTTTCGTGTAATTTCCTTTAAATTTAATAAAAATGTAATTTTAAAAGAATGGCGTGCTTTTGAATTTAAAAGGTCAACGTTTGAAAAGTCTCTCTATCAGTTAAGAAGTGCTGTTTTCTTTAATGATACTACAAATTAATCCAGTGCAAGTTGTCCAGATTATGGCTTAGTGAATGATTGAAGGAGCGTTGCCCACGCCGCGCGTATAGTGGGTGTTCGATAAACCACGGCTAGAAGGGCAAGCAACAGATTTCCCGAAACTGGACAGTTTAAGAGATTAATAGGTTCGGGTCGTCCAAGTGTTACATGAAACTTAGATGACACATTTAGTCAAGAGCACCAGCAAATGGTTCAAGATTGCTATGAGATCAACGTATGTGTCAACTTAATTTTGCTCGTAAAAGAACTCGGCGGAGCGTACAACAGTGGATCCGAGTATTATTTTCCCACGAATCACGGTTCATCTTATATACGTCAGCGAGTTTGGAGGAAGGAAGGCCAATGGTACCCAGAGGGTATGTTTGTGAAAAAAAAAACCATTTGGAGGCGATTCTGTGATGCTATGGACAGAGATTTCCCTCACAGGGCGCATAGAACTTCGCATATTACCAAAAAATTCCTTCAAAGCCGAGCATTATATTGAAGTACTGGCTGAATATGTTATACCTTTTACGGAAGAGATGATTTTTTTATGCAATATAATGGCAGACACCATACTTCTCCTATTGTGATCAGTATTTGGACGAAGTGGGTATAAATCTTTTACCATGACCAGCTGGATCTTGAATTTAAATCCAATTGAACATTAATTGGATCAGCTTGGTAAGGGTATACGCAGTCGTGCACTGTACAAGCATTAGTGGAACTTGGAGAGGCTCTAGTTCAAGAATCGTATAACTTTTCCCAAAATTCAATTGCAGGACTGGCATGCCAGGGCGTTCACAAGTGGTTACAAAGGCCAGAGGGCCAAACACACTTTATTTATTTTAGTTCTTGCTTATAAAATTTAAATTAAATCTTTGATTAATGCTTAGAATAAATGTTGTTTATATGCGTCAGTCTTTTTACTTCCCTTGTAAATGGAAAGTATGTAATCGTGAAAATATTACCCTTCGAGATTTTTTCAGATCTTTATGTTTCAGGGTCCTCAGATGCCGAAAAATATGTTTTTTCAATACCGTCGGTCTGTATGTTTGCCTGTCTGTCGGTCTGGCTCTTCGCGGCATAACTAAAAAACTACTAATCCGATTGACTTGAAATTTTGGTCAAAAATTGAGGGTCATATGGGGATGATCTGGTTACATTTTGGTAGAAATAAAATATAACGAGACACAAAGCTAGACTAGTGAAATGTTAAAAAAATTATTACTAAAAAAATACTTATCAAATTAACCTCAAATATGGCATAAAAATCGAGCATTATGAGAAAATTAACTGATAAAATTCTGGTTGGAATCTAAAATGGCGGCTTAATAAAATATTTAAAAATTCAGCCTGAAAAAACTACTTTATGGATTGTTTTCAAATTTTGTGCGATAATTACTAATGGTATAAAAATGTACTGGTAAAATTGTGGTACGATTTTAAGATGGTGGGACAAAATGGATCGTGAAAAAATCACTAGGTTTTACATGATGGTACGCTTTTGCATCCCTAAATGCCAAAAATTATGTTTTATCAATTCCGTCGGTTTGTCTGTCGGTCTGTCATTTCGCGGCATAGCTTCAAATATACAAAACGTTAAGAGTCATATGGGGGTAATATTTTAATAAAAATCTAGTATGGCGGAACAATATGGCGGATGAAGTGTAAAATATTACTAAAAAACTAGCTATCCAATTTACCTCAAATTTTGCACAAAATTAAGTGTTACTTAATAATAAACTGGTAAAATTTTGGAATGAATGCAATATAGCAAAACTCAAAGCTACGCTGATGATCTTGCCATTATAGTAATAGGCAAGTTCCCAAACACCATTATAAGGCTCATGCAGAGGGCTTTGGCCATGGTGGAAAAGTGGTGCCAAAAACACGGTCTGTCTGTTAATCCGGATAAGACCGAAATGGTACCATTTACCCATAAGAGAAAAGTGGACCTTGAGAGGCTCACCCTCTTTGGGAAAGAGTTGAGACCTTCCGGGTCGGTAAAATATCTGGGCGTCTTAATAGACTCCCGACTGACCTGGAGGGATCATATTGAAAGGATCACAAAAAGGACCACAGCGTGTCTATGGGCGTGCAGACGGTCCTTCGGATCAACTTGGGGTTTAAAACCTCGTATTGTGCATTGGCTTTACACGTCAGTGATAAGGCCAATGATCACTTACGGCGCTCTTGTGTGGTGGCCCGCCACTCGCAAGACCACATACAGAAGGATGCTTGACAGGCTCCAGAGACTGGCGTGTCTGGGCATAACTGGAGCCATAAGAACCACACTGACCCGAGCTTTGAAGGCTATTCTGGGACTAAGTCCTCTGCACTTCAGTGGCGGCTCGTGAGTATATTGAAGGGTGAGGCTACATGAGGTTAATTTTGTTTAAATGTGAATAAATTTCCACGTCACCCATGAGGTATTATTCTACGACGCGTTGACTTTTTTTAATGGAGGTCATCGCCAATAGCCCTACTAAACCATTAAAAACTAAAAAAATAAACTCTAAAAAAAGTAAATAAAAAGTAAACAAAACAAGTAAAATATGTACACCTATCACTAAAATATAGCGGTGATTGCGATAATAAAAACATAATTTAGTTTATTAAAACTTAAAATAAACAGTTGTATGAAATAAGATAAAAAAACTACTTTTTGTACATTAAATCTATACGTCTGTCTTTTAAGGTTGCAAATTTATCTATAATTTGGTGGTAAAAGTTTTGGTCTTCACTAAGTTCTGACAGTAATTCCTGCTCTATTGACATCATTGCTAAACCCGAAAGCCGTTCTTGTGTCATTGTGTTTCTTAGGTAGGTTTTGATCCGTTTAAGACATGAAAAATTTCGTTCGGCCGATACACTTGTTGCGGGAATAGTTAAAACTAAATTAAAAAGCTTATATGCTTCCGCAAAAATTGCTTTAAAATCTTTAAATAACAAAGCTAGACTTTTTTCGACATCTAAATTTGAAAATTGTTCATCCCTATACAATACAGAAAGCTCATTCTTTAATCTATCTCTGTCAAAAATGTTTGGATAATTTTTTAATAAATTATTTAATAAGTCGTCTGGAAAGCATTTAACATATTCCGAATATTTTGTGCAATCGACTAAAGCAAAGAAATTTAAATTATTTAAATTTTCAAACCGCGTCCCTAATTGAAGAATTATACAATCTATTATTTCGAAATATAATATTTTATATTTAGTAAAAATATCAAAGTCGCTAGAACATTGCCCTCGACGTGTGTTAGTTGGCAGAATAGTGGCTTTTTTAGCAATATTGAAAAGTTCTTTGACATGGTCCTCGTTTCTAAATTCAATAATTCGTTGCTTGGCAAGGTTTATTTGCGAAATGCAGTAATTTATATCTAAATGCTTTAACTGTAATATTTGAAACAGTACATCAGTGCAACTAAAAATTTGTTTATAAATATGCGTTAAAAGGCAAAATTCGCAATCATTAAAATGCTTTAGAAATCCTTTTGCACCATTAATAGATTCTGTTCCAGAACTTAAGTCATTAATAATAGTTTCAAATACTATAATTAAATTGTCCCATTCATTAGCCACTAAGTTTAAAATTTTAGACCGTGTATACCATCGCGTTTCTACAGCTCGCGGAATTCTTTTACCTACTATCTGATTAAGCACAAAAGACCGTTTTGGTGATTGGTGGAAATAATTTGGTATTCCTAATAAAGTGGCAAAAAATATACGACTTTGGGTAATCAGTTTGGTCCCTGTTGTAAAACTAGATTTAATCTGTGGGCGCAACAATGAGTAAACATAGCTAAAGGAGCAATAGATCTAACTTTTGTTTGAAGCCCATTTATTTCACCTGCCATAACACTAGCCCCATCGTAACACTGCGCGACCAATTTATTTTTAAAGTCATAAGGCTTTAAGCTGTTTTGTATTAAATGAAAAAGGCTCTCTGCTGTTCTATTATCGCTAACGTCAAAAAATCCTAAAAATCTTTCTTTTAAAGATCCGTTGGTCACATACCTAACTGTTATCGAACACTGTGATTTTTCTGTTATATCAGTACTATCATCCGCAATTACGCCAAAAAAACAACAATCGGTGTCATTGATTTCTTTTTTTATATATTCTTGAATATAGTCATGTATGCAACCAATTAGTTCATTTTGTATAGTCTTAGATTGTCCCGTAAAAATATTACTAAATTTAGCACAATGTTCAGTAAGTTCGGCATTTCTTTTTATTAAGCATGCAAATATTTCCTTAAAATTGCCACGGTTAAAAGAATCTGTTGTTTCATTATGACCTCGAAATGCCAAGTCCTGTTTACCCAAAGTAATAGTAACATCAATTAAATAATTTAATAATAAACGGTTTTTTCGAACATTTTCATTATAAACAATTTTATTAAGACTTGCATTTTCTTGTAGTGCATCCGCAATAGTTGCCCTATTTTGCTCCAGTCTTGTAAGTGCTACCGAATTTTTAATATGCTCTCTTGAACTTTCATGCGATTTTACTGCTCGTGAAAAATTTTTTAAATCCGAATATCCGCCCCCTGAACTCCAATTATTTTTGACGCAACCAAATAAAATACAAGGCCAACAATATAAGCTTTCTTTATAAATACTTCCGCATATACCTATAAGTTTCGTACCAAGATATTTGAAAAGTTCTTGAATATTTTTTACCTAGCCTCTTATCGTTAAATATTGCTAAAATTTTCGGCGTCGGATGGCTACCTAATATCTGTTTCTTTTCAGTTTCGCTTCTTCTTAAAAAAGGCATTTCAATTAATGAAGCAATAATGTCGTGAATAGGATTAATTTCAAAAGCAAATACAAAAAATGGAACGGTCCAACTTACCAAATCAGAACAAAACAAAAACTTACTCACGCGTATTTATTCACCTTAAAACACAGAACGCCCTCAATCAGCGATTATCGCAATCTATTTCCTATTTCTTTCTCAGCCGCACGCACCACGTAAAAAGAAGCCGTTGGAATATTTCGCTAGTCATGTGATTTAAATAACCAATAAAAGCATATCCAAGCTACAGATTTATCGCCTCAAGAATGCAATAGAAAACGCGTGCATCGGCAATCGCCATCCCGCTCTGTCGTAATCAGGTGACTCGCCGGCATCGGCACCGGCCGTTGATAAATAGGTCAGAAGTCGAAACTTTCCAAGCTAAAATTATTTCGCCTCATTCGAGAGCACTTTCTTTAGGAATGGGTTTGCACGGATTGCACGGTCGGTTTTTTGATGTGGTCAGAATTTATTTTCTAAAATATTTATTATGGGATTATATTTTGTTTTTTTTTTAATGTTATTATGTTGTAAAACTGTTAAAAAGTATATTTCTAATTGGTAATAGATAAAAAGTTATATAAAAAAATTCTCTTTTCCTTTATTTTGGGGGTGAGGCGCGGCCTCAGAGGCCTACCCTGACGAGCCGCCAATGCTGCACTTGCTTGTAGAGGAGGAGGCTCGGAAAGCTTCTGTTCGTTTAAACGACTGGGGTCGTTGGATACACAGAGACTGGAATTTTGGGCATACGCGAGTTTGGACTGAACTGATCAGATCAGACCCTCTCCTAGCAAGGAGAGATGCCATTATTCCGGTCTCAATTGCCTCTAAAAGGTTTTGTGTAATTGTTCCCGAGAGAGAACAATGGAGGGATTCCTCTCCATCCTTCCTCAAACCGGAGGGCCTTGTCTGGTTTACAGATGGCTCTCTAATGAAGGAGGCATCTGGGGCGGGAATTTATGGGGAGAGAATTAGTCTTGCTCTTGGACGGTATGCGACTGTATATCAGGCTGAGATTACAGCAATCTTGGACTGCGTACAGGAAAACCTTTCCAGAGGATACCACGACAAGCGTATTTATATATGTTGTGATAGTCAAGCCGCGATTAAAGCTCTGTCCTCGAACAGAGTCAATTCGCTGCTAACGCTTGAATGCAGGAGAGCCCTAGAGAGGCTTTGTGAGTCCAATAGGGTTAGCCTCGTTTGGGTGCCTGGCCATCAGGGCATTGGGGGTAATGAAGTGGCGGATCAGCTGGCTCGGAAAGGTAGCAACACTGCTTTCACTGGGCCGGAACCTGCTCTTGGAATTGCTCCTTCAGCTGTCAAGGCTAGGATTAAAAATCGCACTGTCGAGGAATTCCGTGCTGAATGGCACGAGCTAGCAGGACTCAGACAGTCTAAGGTCTTCGTATCAGGCCCTTATAGCCGTTCTGAGTCTAATAGACTTCTAAACCTAAACAGAAGTCAACTTAGAACTATTACCGGGGTCCTAACTGGACACTGGCTAGTGAAATATTACCTGCATAAGATTGGACTCGACAACGATCCATACTGCAGGTTTTGTGCTGAGGTAGATGAAACTACCGAGCATCTAGTCTGTCGATGTGACGCTTTAGTCAACGCCAGACTGCTGTACTTGGGTGACACCTATGTGGAACCCGAGTTTGTGGGACGTGCGCCACCTGAAAGGGTCCTTTTCTTTCTAAAAAAGAGTGGGCTCTTGGCCTGACACGCCTACTTGGGGGGATAGCACAATGGGCCCCAGTGAGCCTAAGTGCTGCCCTTGTCGGGCTCCCCATCTATGTCTAACATAGCAAAACAAAATGGTGGCCTAATAAATTAATTAAAAAACCAGCCCCCAAAAAACTATTTGTTAGATTAATTTCAAATTTTGTCCAAGTAGTAAGTGTGTAATTTAGAGATAAACTCATGAAGTTGTGAGACGAATTCAAGATGGGGAAACAATCCTTATTCCTTATTCAATTGACTAAATTTTGCAGAAAAATGAAATGTAATTTAGGGATAAACTGGTACGAATTCAACGTGACGTAACAAAATTGCGGTATGTGTCAATTTAAAAACTACTTATTCAATTTATTTTAAGTTTTATCCAAAAATCAATTGTCGCATAGGTGGAAACTGGTAAAATATTGGTAGGAATTCAATATGGTTGAACAAAACGGTTCCCAATATAAATGTTTGGAAAGACAGTATATATTTGTTACTAAATGACTATGTACCGAACTAAATTGGGTTACACTTCACTATTCCTAATAAATTTAAATATTCGAAAACGAGAGAAGTTCCTAGTAGAGAAAGTTTATAGATTTTTATTTTTTATTACAATAAAAACACCATTTTACTTATAGGACTGTATTTTTTCTAACATATCACGATCATTGAAAAATAAAATGTTTCTTAAGAAACAGGCAATAAAATCACTTGTAGACCATATTGATATTTAATATCAATTTCAATCAATCAAAAGTTATTAAGGTCTAAAATAGGTGAATATTTAAGCCTCACTACTTTTTTTGTGGGCCAGTTTATTTTACACAATAGTTAACTTTTAGATTTAAAATATGACACTTAATTCATTACGTATTGATAGTGCCTTTGTTGGATAAGCATACCAACACCTATACTGACGTTGATACTCAAAAACTAGTACTAATTGTACATTATTATAATGGCTCCAACAGTCCGAAAAGAAATGCATCTTTAACTCTTACTCTATTTGCCCACCACACGTTCCGCGGCAGAAGTGTGAAGTGAAAAGCGAAACAGAACTTTTCAAAAATATTTAAAATTTCTACTGAAAGAAATGGCAAAGAAAATTATGCCATATTGAAATTCGTTGCATGTTGATTAAGCATTGATGCTGTAGAATCTCTTCCTATTACATATATTGCCATGTTCAGTTTTTTAATTGGGATGTGGATGCAATCAATAGCACCTTGTCCAAAGGAAAATCGTATTTCTCTTGTCAGTTTTCTGTCTCACTCCCGAGTGCTTTGATAGAGGAGGGTAATTTAATCCTATGCTTTTATTTATAATATTTCATCATCATCAATTTTGAAGCTACTATTGATATTGTCGACTGGTGAGCACCCATCTTTTCTCCCGCTTCGCTTTGAAAACCTAGTTCTAAGATCTCATTATTTTTTTTTGACCACTCCATTCGACGTTTGCCTTATCAAATCTGTGTAAAACGCAATAATCAATTTTATAATTATCTTTTCGGACCTTATGAAACTTTTGCACATAATCAACACACATAAATCCAATTATGTATGAACATGTTTAATCTCTTTAGTATATGCTCACTTTTATTCATATCTTATGGCTCAGCGCTTACCAGATACTCTTAGAAAGATGACTTGCTTCTCAAATGATTATCCACTCTGGGTTTTTATTCATACCAAAATAAGCTTCAAAAACTTAAGTAAGAATCACATACTCACTTTTATTAGTTTCGCCCAAGACACATTTTGGCATGTAATATTAAGTACTTTTAGCCTTACTGGCGACATTATTTGGGAGTTATGATACTGTCATTGAACATTGTCCTAACAATCTAAAATGTTTCACTACAAGAGCAGACTCAACGGAAATTTAAATTCATGACTTATAGAAAGAAATGTTACCAATTATACTGTAAAAACTGCAATTTTAGTACGGTACAATTATTCGTGTTAATAAAATGTATCAAAAAAAGTTAACAACTAAGAGGGAAAAAACTGAATTTGTTACGTAGTTTTGTAACCTCTGAGGCATCGGATTTTTTATCTAGCTAATAAACTTTCAAGAACAGTTTACTTTGGCGTACTACCGACAGTGTTGCAAATACTATATCATAATAGAGACGTTCTTTAATGGTGGATGGAATGTATATTTGAATCAAAAAAGTATTATAAATTAAATTACTAGCAAAAGTGTTCAAAATACCTAATTTTAAATTAAAGTTCAAAATATGCTTTATTGTCAAACATTAGTATCTTGTTGACAAAAAGAGTTGTAAAATGACAATGTGTATATTATTATGAAAAATTGAAAAAGGGAATGAAACAAACAACATACAAGCAGTCAAGTTGGTTAATAGAAGTTCAAATAATATGTCAAATATACAAATTCAACGAAAACTTTGCGCTCTATGTATAAAAATCGCATTAAATATCACAGAGAAAAAGCTCCAATAGTTTACATAAAAGTAATAAAAATTCAAAAAATGTATATCTATATTATAAAAAAAACGAAAAAAAAAAGAGTAAACTCGTAATATACTTTCCCAGTCAAAAGTTTTTAATTTCAGTTCCTGAAGGATTTCATAGTTGTACAGTCCCTTATGACAGCAAGAAGGTGCTTTCATAAATAAAATATATTTTGTGCTGAACGGAGACGGAATCAGCAAGCAGATATTATGGGACTGACAGGTGTCATGGGAATAGCCTGGAACAGGCATTCTGTCTTTATGTTTATAAATCAAGGTTAAACACTTTTTTCATTTAAATGGTAGCTTACATGGTTCTCTACCAGGTATCCCACTGCCACCTTTTATAGAAAAAAGTTTAGCAGATAGTTACTAGAATAACCCCAAAAGGCAATGCCATAGCGTAGATGCGACTACTCCAGTGAATGGTAAACGGTTTTGGCTGCTATCACACCAATCTCTTACTGAAGTTGATAATGAGTCCCTCAAACCGTAACTGATCATCAATAGTAAGTCCCAAAAACTTTACTTCTCTTTAAAGGAGACTTCTCGACAACATATTCCAATAAAACACACAACTGGTCGTGCCAACAATTTAAAGAGAAAAAATTAGAGTCAAACCAGTCTTTGATTTTAGTAAAGTCTGGAGTTATTCTTTCTCTGATTATAAAAGCCTCAGATTCATGTTAAAGAATCGAGGTAACGTCCGCAAAGACAGTGAAATCAACATCGATAAGCCAGATCATTAATAGACAACAAAAAGAGAACTGGTTCCGGGACTGAGCCCTGTGGAAGAACCCATTTCATTTAACAAGACTTAAACCACCAACACCTTAACCCTAAAACTACAAACAGAGAACTTATGAGCAGTATTTCACGACTCACGCAGTCAAAAGTCTTTGACAAGTTACAAAAGGCTGCAACCGCTTTACATCATTAAGGTCCAAGAAGACCTGCTCCAAGAAATGAAACATGGCATCATCTGTACTTTTCCCGGATTTAAGGGCACTATCAGGCAGTGAAAGAAATATTTTGCCATACTCGCCAGAAGATTTTTTTTATCCGAGTGAAGGTCTGCTCAAGCTCAGACGCGCTTTGCAACAGAGCAGTAATATTTATTAAGGTCATCCGGCGACAACCCCTGAACAATTATCCCACATTGGCCCTTCGTTTCTCGAAATTCATTTATAACTGATCAGCTCTCTTTTTGTAAATTATTTGATGCACCTAGGCGATCCCTATAATACTTATCCATAACTAATTTAATTAACTTTAGGTAAAGGATTCTGTACTTTTAAAAATAACTTAAGAAATGTATCATCTGTAAATGTTCTAAGGTCATATAGGCATTCCATGTTTGCTGCAGATACACAAATACCCTCAGTTATTCATGTCTTCTTGTTTTTTTGTCTATTGTCATTTGTCCTGAATAGAAAATGCCCCACTCAAGCATTTCAGAACAAGCAAGTAAAAACGCTCAAGTAGCTAAATGGACTAAATATTGGCATGCCAATTAACCTTTGAACATTCTTGATTAAAATTGTTGAAATTTGTCGTGGCTGAAAAGCTTACCTGTTTATATTTTTAGCTTTTCTGTTATTTCGGTCAGGTAAAACATTATCGGGCTTTAAAGATGACCAAAAGTAATTAATAATTATTGACCAGTGTTGAGAATTTCGAGTTGGGGAATTTAAATGCATAATTTAATTAAAAACATTTAATACAATACTTAAATTAATAGAATTGATTCAATATTTAAATGCAAAAGTAAATGAGAATGTTGAGAATCTTTAGAATTTATCTTACAATGACATTGGGCTCGCTTTTGAATTTTTAAATTGTTGCTAGTGATGTCATGTGGTGCTTCTTTCCTACTTTTATTTCCCTTGTAGAAGAAGTTCGTCAATTAGTTTATCTACAATAATTCATTTGGACACTTGTGAGTTGTTTATATTATTTTTTAAGAAAAATATATGGTTGCACTTTGAAATTAAGTGTTTGAAATAGAACTTAAATTCAATTATCTTGTTCTCAATAAAGTCACGAAATCTTCTAAATGAAACCGATATAATTGCACTGTTTGTATTTTTGTATTTGTTAATCTGACTCAAAATGATTTCAGCTAGTGACTTTTTTTCATTGTTTAATTTTTCATTCCCCAACAACAAAAACCAGATCGCTGGATCCAAACATCTTGGTCTTAGTTCATAATCAGCATTATAACTTTACTTACTCCACTATCGTACCACTACACATCATACTCCCCACACCTACTAAGACAAGAAATGTTTTGTGATCAGAATAGATTCATTTAATATTATTAGCGTTCTCTAATGTCAGCTTAGTATCAACATGTTGCCACCTCTATTATTTGTGTTTTACAGATTATTAAATTATAACCATAGCACTAAACAATGATTGAATATTCGTTCATCATTCTTGTTTCAATTTCAGTGAATTTAAAAAGCTTGTAACTAACTTTATATGTACCAGCTACATAAAATCTCTAATAATAGTTCAATTCCAAACAAGTTCTGGTTTTTCTAAATAACAAAAAAGAGTATCTTTTAGCAGGCATGTCGAGATTATGCACTTGTAGCTCGAAAACGTTCCACTTAGTTAATTTGCGACCCGACCACATAGAAGGACTGCGAGAAAGAAGGCAAATTGCTTTTAAAGCTTGCCATACACTGTTACTTTGAATTGTGTAACGGGTAAAATCGTTATCTGTTTAATCTGAATTCTAGAACCTATGCAAAAAAACTGTATCTTTAATATCATCTACGGAGAGACTTTTCCGAGAGTATTTCGCCGGAATTAAGTTTTTTCGTTTATTTTAACCACCTCTGACAAAGTCAGCGTAACTGGCGGTATTGTGTTACTTAGGGATCTTTTTTTGGGACCATTGCTACACATTTTGTATTCAAATGAATTCTGTGACATAATCGGAGAATATAGGATTCTGTGTCAATAGCACCACGTTGATCATTAATGCGGATGATTCTAACGTGATACTGGATAGGAAAGAGGTAGCATGTGACATTCTCAACAGGTTCTTTTTTGGCCCAGGACCTTTTCCTAAACTTGTCAAAAACACAATGGCTTTTCTTATAAAAACTTTGAATTCCAAACTTCGAAATATATTTTCTTTCTTGGTATTACAACTAATAAACTGGATTGGAGGGATCATGTCGGGATGATTACAATTGAATTACAAAAAAAATCACTATTCGGTTATTAACCCCAAAGTAAAGCTAAACATAGTGTTTAGTTTGCTGAAGACGGGTATAGATTTTTATCGAAACGTCCAAAAAAGTAGGTATTTTTCAGGTTCCTTCAAAGTGGACCATATATTAAAATTTGTGGCGTAAAATCCAATAATACTGCTCGCGCCACTACAATTTCGAAAATATTTAGGCAAATTTTATATTTTTACTTTAATTTAGGTACGGGGCATCGCGCAATGGAACCCATAGCTGAAGCTACTATTACTGTCTAAATAAAGACCTATTTTTGGTTTAGGTTTAGATACTTCTTGTGTCCTAATGAAACCATTGAGGGAGAGTATTACCTAGTATTAGGTAACTTTTAATATATTGAAACAGGTAATTCAAAAGTCATTTGTTCTAAAAATAGAGTTCGCAACTAAACGCACTTTGTATTCCGTAATAAAGTTTGGTTTATTAGACCCATACTAGGCATCATTACAGTGGTGTAACTACAAACTTTTGGCCCCCCGCAGCTTTTGAGACAGGGCCCCCTATACGCACGATATTCTCGTATATAATCCATTTCAAAGCCAAAAAATTCTCAATTTTGTCGGAACAAACCTGCTTCAAAAATATGTCTACACAAGTACTAATATAAAAACAGCGCAATAGACATATAAAAACCAATAAACCTAACAAATAAAAATAATTAAAACTTTTTTTTCTAGCTTGTCTTTCCGCAAAATCGGTAATGGCCTAATTTATATTGAGTTCTCTTGCCAAATCATTTTCTGTCGCTAAGAGAGACAGAGAGTCTAATCTGTCTTGAGAAATACTATTTCTAAGATAGGTTTTAATGATTTTTAATTTTGAAAATGACCTTTTATTACTAGCTCCGCTTACAGGAAAAGTTAGATATAAGATTAACGCTTTGATTGCCTTAGGAAAGCTAGATGCACATGTTGAATTTTCTATTAACAATTTTTCCGTAGGGGAATTTTCTTTATTATAAATGTTTCGTATAAGTGCGATACATCATTGTATTTGGGAGGTAATGAGGTTAAAAAAAATTAAATAGAAAAACCAGGTACGTTTTAAAAATAATAAAGTTAATGGGTGTGGGGAAAAAGCAAATATCGGAGGTGAGATTTTAAGGTACCATATTATAGAGCGAAAAAAAAAATGAACCTTTCAAATTTAAACTGTGTCCCAAAATTCAACAGTTTTTGAGATATTCATTGAAATACGTTTAGGTCTTTTTCACAAATCGCCTGGTATTTCATAAAATAACATACATTTTTCCAGAAAACAAAAGGGTCTTGTGAATGATTTGCAAGAAAGGCATTTTTTTATAATTTAACCGACCTCATAGAACTTACCGTCTTAAATATACTAATGATGAGCATCGAAATTGTCACCACCCTGCATAATTCTTCAACTGAATTTTGTGATGTGGATGTCAAAATTGATAATTTTACAGTGATTTTTTTAAAGCGATGTTCATGGGGTCTTGTAAACTTAAATTTTTACTTTTTTTTCACCGGGCCCTTGGCATCTGCGGGCCCCCCCGCGGTGCATGGGCTAGCGGGGGTGTAGTTACACCACTGCATCAGTATATTCACATAATAAATATCATACAGCATCCTTTCCTGTTTAGACCTTCTACAAAGGAAGGTGTGGAAAGCAAGTTTTATATTATAAATAGGTTCACATTGTTGATAATATACATACACACATTGTTAAAAATCACCTACATGACCATAAACACTTGATAAGGAATCTTATTAAAGATGTCCCCTGTATAAACCTGGGAATGCTATCAAAACCAGAAAAACCGATGGCTCACGCTAAATCCACACAAGATCGACCGTACAGCCGATTTAACAAGACAAAAAAGGACGACACGCGAATAACTCAACGGGCTAAAGGAGGACGCGGCATGGACTTATTAACAAGAGAAACAAGGAAATAGAAACAAAAGCGTAGCGGTGGACGCACGAGACAAGTAAGCCGGCGATCGAACGAAGAGCGAGAAAAGAATAAAAGGACGTTAACACTCTGTCGCTCCGTCTCTTTCTGCTTATGCAGTTGTATGGCCATGTAGCGTATCGTTTACGTTAAGTACGATATCCATAAAGGTCGCCATAAACGAGAGGTGATAAAGGCATTCAATGCAAATGCGTACTAGGCCAAATCATAATAATTGAATTAGTTACAATAAAATGGTAATATCTGAGGGATGAAAAACTATATCAGAAGTGGAATAAATCAAAATTTAAATGTTATTTCAGAGTGAAAGCCAAACTGAGCCTACATTGTTATCACGACCGATTCAAAAAAACTGTGTATTTGTTATATATACTTATTTTTTTATAATAGCTCGAAGTAAGCTTTACCTACTTAAGTCCGTGTTCGACAAATTATGAATAATTTAATTTATAAAATTCTATATCACAGTATCAACTGAAATAAAGGATAAATACTATGTCTGACCTCCTGTCATGTGTGATAACATTTATGACGTTGTGATAATAATTATAATATTAAATCGGTTTTTATATGTGACCTAGAGATACACAGTATAATAAAAAAAGAACAATGCAAAACCCGAACCAAAGCGAGATTTAGGTTACTTATATATTACTTACTTAATATATTCAACAATAGTAAACTAATATTTTAAAGATACACATTTACACATTTATATGTAAAACACATAAGTTACAATTGTTTAAGGGGGAACTGCACGCAGTATTATGGATCATTTGCAAGCCTTCCGCCGCTGCAATATTATGTTAAAACCATAAGAGATATGTATTAGCTTCATGTGATTTCAATAGGGAAATATGTATAGTTGGGCGCTAAATGCGATTTTTATGAAAAAATCTAATCTAGAATTATAAACTAGAAGTAGATTTGTCCATTTTTGACCATTTTTCGACCACTTTTTGAAGCAAATGCCGTCCCATATAATTTTTTTTCCACAAAATGGCTCTTTACCACCTTGCATTGATCCTTTGTCTACGTAACTGCAAAATTTGAAATGGTAAATCGTACTCATGTCTTTATATTTCTGCAGCGCGTGAACCCTTTTGAACCCATTTTTAAACGAAATGTAATTTAAATTGTCTATAATTAACACGTTGTTTTGAGGTCGGACGTGCAGGAAGTTTTTTCTAATACGTAGGTACCTTTTCATCTTACTTTGAACTTGACTAGACCTTGTCGCTAGTTTTTCACTTTTTGCGTGCAGTTCTTTTTTAAGAGAGAGAGAGAAAACATACGAAATTAACCGATTGATATTGCGTTTCCAGCAATTGGCTTTTAAACACGGTTTCTTATACACATGATAGTTGAATCACCTCTTCAACAAGCTGTCGAGTGTTTGAGGATAACAAATGGACATCTGATATTAAGAAAGGAAGGATTTTTTGATGTCGTATAATCGAATTTCTGAAATAAGTTTCAATAACCAAAGGACTCTCCAACATTCCCAAAATAGCCCTTGCAAATATGTTGTTTTTCCAAAGGTAAACTTGGGCATTCCCCACCGCCCGCTAAGTTAACGTGCCAATGACCCAATCAGCTCTCAATAAACTCTGGCACTTACCCCACAACTTCCCAACATTCCTTGCAAATACGTTTTTTTTTTCAAGAGAGCGTTACTATTTATAATTGAATACAGTCCATTTTTAAATATCCACATCTGATTCCCTATTATTTATAGTTAATATAGTTTTAGTGATGTTACATCAAAAACAATATATATTCTTTAATTATAGAAGATAAAATTAATTAGCCCAAGGATTTAAATTTACGAATAAAAATAAAAATATGATGCCATCTTAGCTTATTAATATAGAAACTGAGTTAAAAATGTATTGCAGTCAGTTCATAATTTATTTTTGTTTATTGGCCAAACATTTTCTCTTATAGTGTAGCTATATTATTTCAATTATTAGCTAAAACGAGCCATTTTGCGCGTTTTAAAACTAAACAGGGCTATTTTTTTTTTCAAAATATACTACATACTTTAAGACATTTAAAATTGTTTTTGAAAACTTCCGAATTAAGGAACGCAGGAAAGAGCTTTGCAGATTGACGGTTTTATAATTTGGCCCTTTGAAATATAAAGAAATTATGGAAGTAGATCCCATTTGGTATCTTTAGTCTTAAAATCAGGGTACAAACCATCGCCATTTATTACCTTAGATAATTGAAATGTATATCTTAATCAAAATAATATCTTTAAAGCCTGCAAAAGTATTGCGCTCGCTCTATCGGTATTGTATTCGTATATAAGCTACCATTTTTTTCTATAGACTTTAAAATCGATAAGTAACGTTAGTTTAAAAACGCAATTTTTAGCAAAGAGGTTTTTACTTTCAACTGAACCCACGCGCCAAGTTGTAATATTTTAAATATGATTGAATATATCTCGTAAACAGGTTCGTCCCAAATGCTAATTGTGATAACTAGTCTCGACAATTTGGTGAACTAGTTGGGCGATGACACAGTTTGAATAAAATCTGTATTATTATTTGAATAGATGACAAACAAAGATTTTATAAATTGTAAAAATGATTTTTATTACTATTCTTTTTCAAAACTAAATAAAAAATAGTAGGAAGTCAGAAGCCTTATGCTAAATTATCCCAAGTGACAACATTAGATACCGAAAACTGGGATAGCTAGTTTAAGCCGTATGCAGTCAAAGCGTAAGTCCGAAAATTGTTTTGATGCTTAATACTGTCAACCTACAAAACCACAAGCATGGCATGTTATAACAGAAATAAATCCCCGGTGGAAATGACACGCTAAACTAACAAAATTGAAATGGAAGTGCAAGGAGTTAAAGCAGGCTAGGCAATAAATCACTATACTAAAAAATTACTTACACTTGCCTTAATGGTATTTATATCAGTATGTGCATAAGCAGTTTGTTTAAATCTAATTTAAAGTATATGAAAACAGCAGCTTTTGAAAAAATTGATTTATAAGTAATTTTATTTATTTATAAATCGGATTAACCCGGCGATCTTTTTTTAACACGCAGAGAAATTGATTGTTCGCTTTATGTCCTGTAAAATATCACTTTCTAGTTTTACTGAAAAACGACTTTGATTTTGATTTGTTTATATATTCCATTCTGCACAGCACTCACTGCCGCCTCTCAGTGCATTCACTTTAAGTTTCTCCAATGATCATCAAAATCCAGTTCTGTTCAAAATCCCGAAAACGAATATCAATAAATGTCATTCGAAAGGATCACCAAATAATAGATCTACGCCCTGTATTCTGAAAAATGTTTCTTATTTCAAAGTCAAACCCTTGTTCAGTTCATTGGGTTATATTATATTAAATACTCATATTTGTATCTTGATTTATATTAACAAATACCACTAAGATGTTATTTATAGAGCTTACTTTTTTTTCTCTTGTAACTTCAATCAATTCGGCGTTGGTAGAGATTTTTTGGTTCCGGGCAATATGCTACGATACGCTCTTTTCCTTTTATTTCAGGCGTACTATTTTTTTTAAATCTTTGTCGCACTCGTACAAAGGGACTGCTTTTCTCGTGGAATCTCTTTAAGTGGCTGGGCATTTGGTTTTAATTTTTGATAATCTAAATATGAATTTTAAACAGAATGTGTATATATATTTATATATATTATAAAGCAAATTTTGCGCTTATCCAACTCTTTTTAACTGCGTTTTTGCGTGTGTTGTATACACGCCACTACTGTAAGTACGCAGTGCATACTGTACAATATCCAGAAAACAGAGAAAGTTCTTTTTATATCAAAGGTGGTAGATAAACTGCAATACTTAGATAAGTAGTTGGGACGGTTTCTATTAATCTGTGTTTATTAAACAAGGTATCACAATTTTGATTTAAAGGAGAGTGGTTCATTAAATCTACAGCTTCTAAGCTTGATTGGGTTTACTGTGTCCTTGAAACAATCTTAACTATGAACTAGCTATAAAAACTGTGTTAGCTGCGAATTGATGTGATGTGGTGTGAGTTTCGAATAGGGGTTTGCCGACCTGTGTTGGAAGTGCATATTTAGGGACGTATAGCTTTCTCAAGCAGTGACAGTGAAAAATAAACAATAATAATGCAACTAAAGTTGTCGATATATAGAAAAAAAATCGTCGCTCTACAGCCACGTGACTATCCTGTGAAGAAGATGTGAACAGGAATATAAAAAACATTTTTACATATGCTTGTGATCGTTTCATTAATTATTATTTCATCATCATTGCCTGCCGAGCGGAATTACCTCTAAGAGAATGCTGTTTGAGCGGTGTTCCCAGAAATGGCTCTCGCTTGTTGTATATAACATTAGAAATTCGTATAGGATTCTTTGCCGAATATGAACAAAAATCTACAACCTCTATTTTGGCATCAAATGTCATTTATTTCAAAAATGAAACAAATCTAACAAAATATTTCGTGGGAACACAATTAAAACTAAATACAAAGTAAGCCTATTTCATTAGTTTACGATTTCTTATTTTCTTCAGGATTGAGCGTGGACGCATCGACTTTATAGTCGACCTCGACATTGCGTCGACTTTTATAGTCGACTATACAAAAAACGTCAAAAATGTCGCTTTTTTATAGTTCATCTCACTTATATTATGATTATCTGTATTTTTGTCAAAGTGGTCACGGTTCACAGAGAGTTCTTATTGTAATTAGTTAGTGAATAATAAAATATGAGTGGTAGAAAGTGTAATGAGAACTTTCAAGTCCTAATAATTATTAATCAGAATGTGCTGCTTTTCTCCTTGTTTTCCTGTTGATTATACATAACAATTTTTAGTTATCCCTTTAATTTAATGTTTTAATTATCTGTAGTGATTCCGATTTTAAAATCAGAACCCCTACTGTTTAGGTAGGTGCTATAACTACTAAGCTTTGAAAGCCCCTATCTCAACTAATCAGCTTCCGCAATTTAAATCACTAAATTTTATGTTTGTTGTTGAATTCGAATCAATATGTTGATACTATTAATCGAAGTGGCTATATATCGACGACTTATTTGGATGATAGACACATCTGTCTTAGTAATCAATATTTACAAATGTGTTGTCTTTCTTCTGTGTTCCTTCCCCAGTGAACAGCAGTCAAAACCTGAGTTACCTTAAAATATGTAGTTGTTTGTATCTTAACGATTAAAGGGTCTGTCCAGATGTGCGGTGGTGACTTGTATTGGTCCGACTTCTGACGATAATCAAAGTAAAGCATCGCCGCGCGCGGCTAGTACTTGGATGGGTGACTACCTAGGGAAGATTGTACTCCGTCTAGTTGTTGTAGATACTATAATGATAGTGGCAGTACTACCGCGTTCTCTATAAAAAAAAAGTTACCGTGAAGTGCAAATACATGTATAGGTATTTCGAGAACGTCGACGGAAACTTCGACTCCACGCCCTGTGGTGCAGGGCATGGGTGACCAAAAAACGCAAACATGGTTTAATGTAAGGGGGACATTATTCTTAGGCCTTCGTGTTATGTCCAAACATAAAAAAATAGATGTCTACATAGTGGGAGCTTGGCTTCAAATTTTAAACACCATTTTTGTTATTTTTCAAGTTTTTAATATAGGTATTTTTTTGAAATGCTATTATATTTTACATTTTTATATATCTGACTTCATATGCTTATTGATTAAATCCAATAATCGCATTTAAATAATAATAATGTTTTTTAGGTATCGCAAAAAGCCTTTTTACCTTCCTGTTTTATAATAACTTGGTTCAGGTTATCGCTGTGAGTTTCAGAAATGCTATACGTGCCTGAACCCAGTTTTTATTTAATTTTATTTATTTGTTTATTTATTCATTTATTAACTTACAATTTCTCAATACAACTAATTTAAAATTTAAAATATAAATCTAACTATTCTTACATACTAAGTTTAAAAAAAAAAACAGTCAAACATAAAATATAAACATTATTTAGATACTAAACGAAGAAAATATTTTAAAACATACAGAAAACATTTAGTGCAAAATGACTTTTATTATAAACATATATATTAGGTTAGAGTAGTAAGCATATGCACATTTTTCTGATCATAAAATATTCTGTAATATTCAGGTCTAAACGCATTTACAACTTTTAGGCTACTGTTCAATACACTTGTGCTTATGTATAGTAACAACAGATTTAATTGAACAATATGATTTGACAGTAACTCAAATACTAGCAAGTGATCTATGTGTTTGCGACAAACGCTAGGGATTGAAGCATCAAGCGTGTTGAATTTGAAAATAGTCTATGGACTCCGAAGGGATTATCATTTACATCGAATATTTTCCTTTTTTTAACACGTTCTCTAGTATTAATATGAACTTCAAAGTGTAGGAACCAGATTTTGGTATCGCTTTCCAAATGCGATCTTAATATCGATAATCGAGATGTAAAAATCTTCAGAGCCCATACACTTCAGAATCTTTGGCTTGATTACAAGTCTCTTATATGGATATATTACCAGTACATGATTATTAACACGTTGACTGCCGCAATGGAATGAAAAATTTGGGTCTCTCTGCCAACTTTTTTATTTAAATTTACGTAGTTAATAGTATTTTTCTTCGGTTCATGCTACAAGAAGACATATTATACTGTGTCCAGGAAATGACGATTTTTCTTGTTAGCCGTTCTTAGCATGTCGTTTTTTCATATTATCACTTTTATCTTGTATTATTATAATCTAGTATTATAAGAGTTATTTTAGCAGAGAAAATATATTCAGGATTTATCTGGGAATAGTCAATGACAGCCAACAAACAAAATTTTTTTTCTAGTGTTTATTTTTTCTGGATGTGCGGCGCCGCTGGTGGTCGATTTCCATACAAATACGACACAAATTCTGTGCCAAGCGATTTTAATGAACACGCTGGCTGAACGCAAATAGGGTGAGCCTAGGAATACGACTGGCAAAAACGCCTAGGCACACGGTATGTGCCTTACGCCATGTTAATTACATATTTATTTAAATTAAGAATTTGTTTATCATAGCTCGAAAGCTTTCACGGCTTTGGTCAGTTAAGAAATCATAGTTCTTGGGATTAGCTTTTCGATTGAAGGAGGCACCTTCAGGGATCTTTCCTCCATGAGTAAAGATCTGAATACTAAATGAGATTCGAGAGATTCACGCGGGCTTTTATATCGAACTTATGCTCGCCGAACCGTGACCCTTTGATAACCACCAGTGGAGAAGAAATCATCCAAGCAACTCCAAGATCCCCAAGTTCTATGGACTTTCCAAGATACACAAGAACAATGTACCACTTCGATCGATCGTCAATGCAACAGACTTACCCACATACAAATCAGTTAAATATTTTTCAAATTTTCTTAATCTATTCAGCACATTTCGTGAAAAAATTTTAGACAATCCAGTTGGATCCCGAAGATATTTTGGTTAGTTTCGATGAAGAACCACTCAAATGTTTCTTCTGACTCAATTTACATTAAATCGGACAAATTGGAACGTAATAATCTTGATAATAACTTAATAGACCTAGTGGAACCTTGTCTTACATCTACTTATTTAAACTTTCAAGGAACTTTTCATGAATAAACCTCAGGGTTTGTAAAACCAAAACACTGGTTCAGATATGTAGATGATACTTTTGATCGTTGGCCTCATGGACAGGAAAATCTCCTCATATTTCCGGACTACCTTAATGAACAACATCACAATATTAAATTCGCAATGAAAATTGAATCTAACGAAACGATTCCCTTTCTAAATGTATTTGTTCAAAGGAATAAAAATGGTATGTTCGGATATTCTGTGTATAGAAAAAGTACGCATACAAATACATACTTAAATGCAAATTCTCACCACCATATAGCACAAAAGAAATCGCTTATTAAATCACTAGTATTTAGAGCCATTTCGATTTCTGATCAAAATTCTCTAACCTTGTACCTTTTCAAACAGAAAGAGTATATACAATTTCTTACTTTTGTGGAGAAGTGTATGTGGGAGAAACAGGACGCTCAATATCT
Source organism: Kuschelorhynchus macadamiae (assembly GCA_030620095.1). Classification (NCBI taxonomy): domain Eukaryota; kingdom Metazoa; phylum Arthropoda; class Insecta; order Coleoptera; family Curculionidae; genus Kuschelorhynchus; species Kuschelorhynchus macadamiae. The sequence goes on from JAUTXW010001351.1 coordinate 1,778,466, forward strand.
ACTAGACTAGGAACATGAACGATGTATTGAAAAGAAACAAATTGTTCAATGTGCTGTAGTTGAACCACAGCATACCACTGGCCATATTATAAATGTAGAAGAAACCAAAGTTCTAGCGTCGGTTTTAAGATTTTATAAACAAGAAATTAGAGAATCTATTGAATTTTTTAAATATAAAAAACTTCAATAGAGATAGAGGTTACGGTCTACATCATAGATTACCAAAAAATTTTTAGATTGGCGACTTCAAGCCTTCTGTCAAAACACATTTGCAGCGCCGCTCGTGACTCGAGCTCGCAACTTTTTTTAAGGCGCTCTATTTAAAATAAACTTAAAAGTGAATTAAAATCAATATTTTATCAAATAATTTAATTTTTGAGCATTTAAACATACGTTTTTATTGAATTTAGTTTCAAATGCTAAAACCAAATTAATTAACCAAACATTGATTTCTAAGTTTGTACATCCAGGGAATACTTTGTCATTGAAGCCCAAATCAAAATATTTGGGAATGATTTGAATAAATGCAATATTAACTTATTTTTTTATATTTAAATCATCCAAAAAAATCTTGATTTTGGGCTTATATGACAAAGTATGCCTTTGATGTAAAAACTTAGATATCAATGTTAATTGATATCTAAGTGTTGAATGTGTTAATTAAGTTAGCATTTAAAACTTAATTCAATAAACATTAAAGTTTAAATACTGAAAAATTAAATTATTTGAGAAAACATTGATTTCTAAATATATTTGTATGGAACTCCATACTGAAAGTTTAAAAAGATGGTTTATTTCGTCGTTTAGTTAGTCGAAACCTTGCTGTGAACTTAATGTACCTTGCCTCTGAGGTACTCAAGTGCATTTGCACATTAATAACCACCATAACTAAATCTTATAGACTACAGAAATAAAAAACAGTTTATAATAACAACATTTATTATGCTAATTGCTTTAGATTTTCAATTTTTCTTTTTTTATTTTTCAGGGATAAATGCCTCTGCCACGCCATTTTCTTTAATACATCCTTATCCTTTATATTATGCTCTACTTGCCCTTTCAATACTGAATTTATGTTTTTAAAATAAGTAAAAATAAAAAAAATTAAAAACTTTTCAATGTATAAATTAAAAAGGTCATGCTTTTGACAGAGAAACATATTGTGTGGCTGGGAGGGTCCTAAAGGAAGCACTGCATGCAACCATTTACTTGCATGTATTACATTGGCTTTTACCCTACAGAGGTACAGGTACTAGAGTACCAAAGACATTTTTGAAAAATTTAAAATAAAAGTTAGAAACTACCTAACAGCAAGAAACTACCTAACAGCAAGGTTTAACATTTTTTTCATTTATGACAACACTATAATTGCTAGTACTGTATGGACTATTTTAACAATCTATCTATCATCTTGTTTATTTAAATTCCTGTATAATGTTAAAATTTATAAAATGTATTTCAAAAATATTTAATCGATCTTAAAATAATTGAATAAAATATGAAAATAAATATATAATGAATCATACCATGTTTGACTGTCCACCTCAAGGTGGAAGACACTCGATGTGAGAAGACTTGGGCTACATGCTTAACCTTCATCTTCTTCAGTTTTTCTTTGTAGACGTGAGCATCGGTCAATTTATAGCACATCCTTGTATTGAAATCACCAACATCTAATTCATATAGTTTGATGATGTGATCCCAACTAGCTCTCATCCTAATATTATTCATAATAAAAAGAAGATCATTTCCAATCAAGTTATTCCTCACACCTTTCAGCACATGAGGGACATCATATATAGCCACAATGTCCTGTCCTCCAACAGTAAATATATCTATGTCAGAAGGCCAAATTGATGAAGCCTCTTCTTTTAATTTTTGTATGGCATTGATGTTGGTAGCATACTGATCACAGACTGTATAAGCTATAATTAGACCAGCCTCTTGCAGTGCCAAAATTGTATCCCTCAAAAGAACCCTTCAACTGATCAGAATTCATGCCTCCTTGACTAAAATGAAATGAAATAGGCTGTTTTCATTTTTTTCGTAATCCCTGTACCATAAAAACTAAAGCGTGGTCAGCAAATTTTAATGTTTTGTCACCATCTATATTTTGAAAACCAATAACTTCATCCTATTTCTTATCATACGTCAAAGATGGTTCCAGGGAAATTTCATCTAACATCAAAACAGCATGCCTGTCCAACAAATCCATTTTCTCAATAGAACACTTTAGGGCATCCATAACTTTAGGAATAACACCTGTTGTAAAATGAATCTTGTTCAAAATATTCATAAGAGTTTTCCTCGATGGTAAAGCGAAGGTTGACTGTAAAAGTCTATATGCTCTGGGACTTTGTTTTAAAATAGACAAGGCGAACACCTTATCTTCAAAGGTGAAACGTCTACCTCTAGGATTCTTCTTAAGCATTTCAATTTGGCAATTTATAAAGTTCAATGTCCTCGTATTAACTTTAGCCTTCAAAAAATCTGTGGATTCAGCATAGCGTAAAGCTTCAGAAAGTCTTTGCTTGTTTGAGGCATTTTCTAAATCCAGTCGACGTTTCACATTTTTTAAATTTTTGGCCACTTCATAAAGATTTCTTGCTTTAGGCGTCAAATTTGATGCTCTAGTGACACCAACACTTTTAAGCAGTCTTGAAGCACCTGAAAAGAAAAATAAAAATCAATATTGTAAATAAACAAGATGTGATATGAAAAAGAATTTTGATCAAATACCAAGCATATTATGCTCATGACTTTAGATTTTATCTTTACAAGTAGGGTTGGGCCAGCAAAATACAAGATGTATTAGATATGTAGGAAACTATGTATATTAGATTGGACCATTATGGTCAAACACTTACAGTTATTTATGTTTTCAATGTTTGTTAAGAATAATGTATGACAAATGAAGAAACAAGTAATCCATAATTCATCGCCCATAACCATTTCCATGTGTTCTATTTAAAAAAATACAAGTTTGTGTTTTTTGATAGCTTTGGTATACTCATTTGTTTGATTAGAAACTAAATTCTGGCAGTTCAGAAAAAAAACCCTATGGCTTTTACGTTTAAAGTTTTTTCTATTTTCAAAAATAAACCCTGTAGGTGAGGTGCAAAATATGGGGAAACACCCAGAGCAAAGTATACAAATAATGTAAATATTATATGCTCCCTCCCCATTAAGTAGCTATAATTTTACCTTTAACAGCTCGCCTAGGTGTTTCCATTGCAGATATTCCTGGGGATGTAAGTAAACCTATTCATAACAGCTGTATCGGTCTTAACTTTAAATAAAAAATGTAATGATTAAAATAGATTAAAAAATATCCTACTTTATATAAATATTCACCAAACATAAAAATCAAAATTAATACCTTTAGTAGCACATGTAGGAGTTCCCATTGTAGATGTCCCTGGGACTGCAAAAATATTACTTGTGGAAGCAGCATTTATACTGCCTCTCTCAATGTTATCTACAAATAAAAAATATATGATTAAAATAAATTCAAGAATATGTTAGTATCATCTGCAGTCACTAAAGAGGTTTAAATTTAGATAAGGTCAAACCTGACAATTATAAATTTAAGATGACATGAAAAGAATATACAAATAATTTTTGTAAATGTCACAAGCATTTTCCTGACCAGTACTCTTTACAGAATATACAACATTTTAAATATGAATTTAAATAGAATTTATAGTTAGAACAAATTTTAGCGCTATCATATTTTTCACCAAAAAATAAGTTTTAAAGTAAACTTTGTTCAGTGACTGCTGACCCTTACATCATAATCTTAATATTTTAGGAATGTCATAAATTATTCAAGCTCAAATCCTATGGGAAAGTCTAAATCAAAACTGACAACATTTATTTTAACTGGTGAAATGACATGACATTCCTTTATCTCAAAAATCTCCTGTCTCGTCTGCTTCACGCCTGCTAGAAAGACAATTACTAGTCTTAAAGTAATGCTCAGTGGCCATTGAACAAAGTATATTTTTATTTCCTTATATGACCTAAGATTTTTTCATGTATGCTTACTGGTTTTAATCTGAACTACTTACTACCTATACCCTATGCAAAATACTATTTTTTGTGTAATGAGCACCAAATAAACTATTGTCAAAATCTTTTTAGTGACTATGGGAGTATAAGTATTTGATAAACACAAAAATCTAAATTTATACCTACACCGGCATATGAAGTAGGTTCCACTGCAGATGTGCCTTGGGCTGTAACTGTATCACTTTCATGAGCTAACATTGAACTGGTTGTATCAGGGCAAACTGTAAATAAAATAATTCTAAAAAATTGTCAAACAACTACACATTTAAAAAGTTTAATGACCTTTTATACATACCTTTAAGAAGTAAAGTTGGTACAGCATTGAATTTTAAGTTTGTTCGATTCTTTTCTGTGGGAAATGTAGCATCTTCTGCAAAATGGTTCTCGCAAACTCTAAAGGTATGTCGTGTTTTCCTATCAGATAAAATCTCCAGATCACTCCTACCAATAGCTTGGCATCACAAATGTCTAATCTGTAAAAGAAAATATATATTTATTCATTTTTTCGAAGTACACAGTTACAAATGGTAAGTATATAAAATTACAGACATAAATCAATTACTCTGAAATAAAAATATGAATAATGGAGACATACAGAAACACTTTTATACTTTTCACAAAGCGCATAGATGTATAAAACAAATTGTGGAAGTATTCGAAAGAATGTTTAAAGATAGACTTCCTTTTTTACATAAAACAATCATATTTCTTGATTTCTTGTTCTTTAAATATCAACCTGCATAGCTATTAGACGAAAAAGCAAATTGAGTTGGATATAACAAAACATAAAGTACAATTAGTAAAAAAAAAGTGATGCTTACATTTATCTTTACACTAATTATTGTTGGAACAACTAACAACAGATAAAGTTGTAAATTAAATCAAATTGTATTGATTTATATAAAACTTACCTTCTCATCTTTTGGTAAACAGTGCATTTTTGCAGTATTATTGGTACTGTTGCACCCAGGTATCGAACACTTAAACACAATTGTCAATAATATATGATGCACACCGTTTCAAAACAAATTTAATAAAATCACAAGCACTTATAAACAGAGAAACTCGCAATTTATAAAAATAAAAGTTTAACGATATAAAAGCATTCAACGTAAACTAAATTTTAATTTGACTGACAAGTGACAGGAAACTTCAAAATTATCGAAATTAGCGACGCTCGTGACGCGAGTATAAAGTAAAATTATAAAATACAGTTCTGTCAAATGATGAGAGTGCGCAGGGCATGGTCTACATCACACGTGGAAACCGGTTTTAACACAGGGTCATGGTTTGACGAATAATTTGACACGATCCAGTCCCAAGAACCATAATTTCTTAAGAATTTTTTTCTCGAGAATTTAGTATATTACCCTTTTCCAAATGTATCGTCATTGCATTCTGGGTACACTAACTCCCAAATTTCATCCTGGTCATTTTGTATCCCTTCCACTTCATCTTCAATGTTGCATTTAAATTTTTTTAAGTCACCTGCATAAAGGAAGATTTGGGCACTATTGGCAGCAATTTATTATGTTATTGACAAGGAGGCTGAAGAGAAGAGGTACAAGATGACCTTCCTGGGTAACTCCAGAAATATCCTTTGTTGACGCCCCTTACAATAGAGAAATAAAATTAAAACTATTAAAATTTTGAAGGAGTTAAAAATTGCAATATTGTTTGAATATAATAAATAATTGAAACCGAGTTTAAAACGTTCTAATTCTATTTCTGAATAAATAAAAAACTGAAAAAGGATTTTGAATGATTACAAAACTTAACAAGCGGTATTAAAAAAAAGAACATCCGTAAACTGTTATTTAAGAAATGATCAAACTTAATGAGAACTGATAGGGTAGGTATGTAGAAAATTTTAATTTAAATTTTTGTCAGGTCTAGTTGACAGATGTGTCACTTATCTAGATAGGTATTATACATCAAATTGTACTTTTAGCTACTAGTGTGCAAAAATGTAACTTTTCCGCGCTAGTGCTAAAATTAAAACCGGAAAAATTACCAATTTTCGAAATGGTAGTACAAAAACTAAATTTTTACAAAAATCACGCTACCCGCCTTTATAAACTCTTTTCAGCCTAAATTTCTTAAAACTTTGTCTGGATCTTTAAAACCTGTTACTGTACGGAAAATAGAAGACATTGTGCTTTACTCATTAATTTAAAGTAGCAAAATTCAACAAGGTTATCGAATTGGCTAATTAAAGTAAGCACCAATAAAACTCGTTATCCTAATGTAAGTAAAAAATCGACCATAAAATACATTACTTTTGTTGACCAGATAATCGGGCGTGACAACCCCGCACATATTGTCTCCGCATCACCAGGAGTCAGCGACCTGTGTGAGAACGATCCTGCCAAGAGCGATCCTGCGGCGGCTAAAAGCTTGCTGCCTGCTGAATACTCGGACAACTGAAAGATTTCGACGCTAATCCAGTGATTTTAGAACATAATCTGGTAATAATTAAATTTTATTGTTGACAAATACTTACGTGTAAGATGTTTTATAGGGACAAAGATTTTAGGGTTTATTAAGTACAAAAGTAGAAATAATTTTGTCTTGGACATTTTTTTTTGGATACGAGAAACAAAGTGCAATTTTGATATTTTCGAGAACCAATAATCAAAATTAGAAACACTTTAAAATATATTAAAGTAACTCAAAATGTGTTGTAAAACAATATTTTATCCAGCAGTATAAGTGCTCTGACTCTAAATTAAGAAAATGGGATTTTTTAAAACTGTATTTCATTACACCTAGTTAGTCACAAAAAATATTTTTTGTCTAATCTAGTGAGCCACACATTTTTCATTAAAAAAATCAGCAATTCAAAAATATCTTTAAGCGATATTTAAATGAATATAGAAGAAGTTTAATAAATAAAAAAATACAAACTTGAGTCACCTATTTGCAATACCCGGTATAGAAAGTACTAACAGCAAATTAGCTAACTTTTGTGATTATGTTGATAAAGCAAAGCATTTTTGTGAATTCAGTATTTATCTTTTTTAGTAGTGGAGAACTGACTTTTATTTCAATGAGTTTTAAAACGGGCTCCGCGGTTTTACATTGGTACCAATAAACACGACCAAAAGAAGTCCAGACTTTTATATTACAGTAATTCATTTTGGTGGTTCTGCTTATTCATAAATGTATCTTGTAATTTGCCAACTCTGCCGCATTGGGGGTGTCATGTCTCCCTACCCTCCTATAGCGACACCCCTGAGTACAAGGTATCCAAATATCAAAACTTTCACGGGTCTCGCTTATTACTGAAGATAGAGAGATACGGTTTTCGCGAGACTATGCTACTTTTCTGTGAAACCAAAGAAGTCGCATACAGTTTTTTCATAGCCTCTTCGTTTTTGAGATACACAGTAAAATTGAAGATCTTGCATTTTTAGGCACCCCTCGTATCTCGATGATCTGGCAACTTATTGAAAAGGTGCAAGCTAATGTCGACAGAGTTTTTTTGCGTAGCATCCAGCTGCGTAGTCAGTTTTTAGTTAAATAGTATCAGTTTTTGATGTATAGAATAAAGTTGACTTTTTTTAAATGGGGTTCCCTGTATATCTCATTTTTAGCTTCTCAAATATGTATAACACTTGATATATATTTCAACCCGTTGGCGATAATTATGACAGTTTAAAGAAACTTTAATCTACTGTTCTAGTAGGCAGTGCAAATTGTGTGTTAATTTTTTAAATCTGAATTATCTGTGTCAAAATCTCTTATAATATTATTATTTTTACTCGAAACAATAAATCTGTTCCCAAAGATACCCAAGATTTATTTTTTCCCGTAGAAAAACACACAAATACCTAAGAAATCTAATAAAACATATATATTGAACTAAAAATGTATACATAATATAATACACAATGATAATTTAAATATTTTTCTAATTTAGAATATTTTATTGCGTAAAATACGTCAATATTATTGACGAAATAGGAATAGAATATTGTATGAAGGACGTTGGAAGAAAAGATAAGAAAAAAGCCTATAGAAATTACAGATGCTGTTCGAACTGTTCTCCATTATACCTCATACATATAACACACGTCCTCATTGTACCTTATACACACAACAAAAGTCTGTCTTATTCTTTTTAGTGCGTTAGGTATAATCATTTTGTAGATCTTCAGTAGTAGATATCCCCACAGAAAAAAGTCTAGGACCGTCAAATCTGGCGACCAAGGTACAAATCCACCGGCCTGGAAATTTTCAATTTTGCTACAGAAAAATATTTTATAATTGTACCAAAGGAACATCATCAATAAGTAAGGAAGGTTTATAGTGGGACTACCGTTGTAAATGACATATCTTATTTTTGTGCCAAGGATAAAAGAGGGCGCGCTAAATCCGAATCTGCCTTGTCGTTCACGTGGAAATATATATTTCATTTTCTTCGGATGAGTAGCTGTTGAATTGAATAAGTTTTTTTTAGGCTAATTTCTTAAACACTTTGTTTGGTAGCTATTTTGTTTCGCTATTAGTAGTTTTTACAAACTATTTTCTTGAACAGAAAACCGCCATCTTGAATTTGTTTCGAAACTTTACCAATTCATCTCAATAGCACATTTGACTTTTGTGCGAGATTTGAGCTCTTCTTTAAATTAATTAGGAACATATTTAACTAAATCTATATCATTGTTATTTCAATTACCCTTCGCATCTTTAATCAAGGGTGGCTAAGAAACAAACCCCTACCGATAGAATTATTGCTTTCCCATCACAATGATATATATATAAAGGGTGTCCAATTTTGACATTCCGATTTAATTTAGGAATAAAATACACGAAATACTTTAAATGTTATTATATTATTATATTATTTTGAAGTACAACTATTGCGGTTAATAATGAAAAATGACATCCAGCAAGTGACCCCCTCTACTTCTTTGGCATGCTAATATTCTTTTCTCAAAATTTGCGATAACATTTTCGCAGACATTCTGTCCAGTTTGTCCAATTGCTTGAGTAATGTTAACTTTAAGCTGTTCAGTTGTTCGAGGATTGTTAACGTAAACTCTTTCCTTCAAAAAGCCCCATAGGAAATAATCTAATGGTGTGAGGTCGCACGACCGAGGCGGCCAGTTAACGTCAGCTCTTCGAGAAATTATTCTATCGCCAAATCTCTGCCTTAAAACATTCAGTGTTTCATCTGCGGTATGGCAAGTGGCACCGTCCTGTTGAAACCATATGTTCTGGACATCCATACCTTCCAATTCATCCCACAAGTAATCTGTCAGCATTGTCCTGTATCGGGCTCCGTTCACAGTAACTGCATCACCGGCTTCATTCTGGAAGAAATAAGGCCCAATCACACCTCCCGCCCAAAAACCACACCACACAGTTACTTTTTCTGGATGCAGTCGTTTCTCCAGTATTTCTCTTGGATTTTCGTCACCTCATATTCTGCAATTTTGCTTATTTACGTATCCGCCAATTTCGAAGTGAGCTTCGTCGCTAAAAATTTTTTGAAAGAAATCGTTCCGTTCTTGCTTTCTTTCTAAGGCCCAATTAGCAAACGTACGACGTGACACATGATCGTTTGGTTTTATTTCTTGAGTCAACTGTATTTTATATGCTTTCAAATGCAGATCTTTCTTTAAAATGTTATGCAGACTCGATTTTTTAATGTTGACTTGCTGTGACCGTTTACGAACTGACATTTTCGGGCTTTCATCAACACTAGCCCTCACCGCAGCAATTTTTACTTCTGATCGGACACCACGATTGTGAACATGTTGTCCACCCAGTCTGTTCAAATTTCTTCATAAAATTTTCAATTACCTTAACAGATGGTGCTGCATTTCTTCCGAAATGCGTACGGCATCTTCTTGCAGTTTCAGCAAAACATTCCCCATTTTGGTAATGACATTTCACAATAAATACTCGTTCTTCGATGGATAATCGCTCCATGTCGACCAAGACACAACTAATCGCAAAGTTTTCTCTTTACATCTGTCACTATAAGAAAACTGTCAACTAAGATTTTTAGAAATGGCGGCCAGTTTAAATCGGAATGTCAAAATTGGACACCCATTATATATATATATATATATATATATATATATATATATATATATATATATATATATATAATAATAATTGAGCGAAACATTGACTTGATATGAAAAATTGTGTTTTGCTATTAATCTAGACCCAAGAAAATAAGGTTTCCAGATCGGTATCGGTCTTTAGGAGAGCTGGCTTTTTAGCTAACCAAGCTTGTGAAAATATTTGTTTTCTTCTTCAGGGCTAAAAATGGAACATTTGTGTTAAACAAATAAATATATTAAAAAAATATATTTGACTTACTTTATATATTTATTTGTTTTTGGGTGTACTTAAGTTTTTCTATGCATAAAATTTAACTTTGGAACATGCCATAAATGTACCTGCTATTTCTAACTTGCTAACGAAAAAAACGGGCAATGTCATTTTAAATTTTTATTTTCGGCAAATCTTTTTGTTATACATAATATGTTTGTTACATTTTTAGTATTTATACACCTCTAAAACAATTTTTGAGAAAAGTTTTCTTTTATTATTTGTACCTAGCAGTAAGTTAAATATTGTTTATTGATATATTTATTTTGTTTAACACAAAGGTTCCATTTTTAGCCCTGAAGAAGAAATGTTTGGTTAGCTAAAGAAGCAGTTTTCCTTTTCCAGCCTTCCTAAAGATCGATACCCCAATTTTTATTTCTTTACTATATATATATATATATATATATATATATATATATATATATATATATATATATATATATATATATATATAGCTTATTTTTACCTTGCTATATTTATTTAGAGCATTAGAGTCATTTCTTCTTAAAAGGAAATCGGATATTTTATTTTATTCAAAAGAGTGTATCTTATTATTTATTGAAAAACTGTAGACTTTTCGATATTCTGTTTTATAATTTAAATAAATTGTATTTAGACTTTTTTAAAAAATACTTGCCCCACTGCAGATATTGAGTAGCATAACGAGAGGAAGAGTAGTGAGGGGGCATGATCAAGAGTAAAGGGGGGAGCACGACCAAATTAATTGACTTTCTAAAAAACTTTTATTTTAACCATAATAAATACATTTTTTTATGTATTTCAATATGGTTATAATACAAAGACATAAAAAAACATGATACACAAACGCAAAAAAATCTCTCTTAACAAATTGTTTGAATATACGTCTTTGAAAATAGGTAGACGAGCAAAAAATGGAGACAAACATATTCTATTATTGGGTTCAGTATATTTATATTGTGCATGTAATTATTATATAAGTGTTATGTTTAAAACTATTATTTACGAGATTATTTGTGCAACACCTTGGCTGGTCAAGGAGAGGGGCCACGTAACTCCAAATACCCCACCTTGTTTACGCTATTGCAGATATGTGATTTATGTGCAGCAGCAGAATCGATAATTTAAATTCGCACCGATATCCTCTTAATTCTGTAAAACAAGGTAATACATCTATTTTGTTCCCTTGTCCTTCCAGTGTTGGCTTATATAACCGGCTTATATTAGTAAAATGAGACATGCTTTACCTTAATTACTTTGTTACTGCTAATTCACATTTTACGTAGCTTCTACTAAAAGAGACAGAATCGTATACGATTACAAAAGTCAACTAATTCGTTGCTTCGAAATCAGACAAATCGTGGAAAAGGAAAAACTAAGTCTCTCTCTCAGTCAAATGGAGTAATAAAGTATAAGAGTAACGATTACATCTGCTCGCCAAACAAAAAACCATCATCTGATCTTAAAATAATAATTATATAATGTAAAAACAGAAAACTGGCATAATTAGACAAATAGTCTTGCTTACTTATGTAGTTGTACGTGACAGTTTTCTGTACTTTTACATTTTATAATAACCGTTTTAAGATCTGATGATGCCTTTTTGTTTGGTGAAACATGTGTAGTCGTTACTCTTTTACTTGACTACACTCTTTTACTGAGACCGAGACAATATTTCCTTTTCATGCAGTTTATAAACCAGGTCTCTTATAGATGGTATTCAGTATCAACGACTTGCTTCCTAAGATGAACGATTTGACATCTTATTCAAACCATCAACTCCCAATAGCCCTTATTCAGCATACATACATCCTTGTAGCTCTAAAGCAACTGGACTAAACGGCGGCTACCATTGTCCATTTCGCAGGAATCGCAAGGATTCTTTGATTTATTTTTCATCAAGGCAACCTTTTTAAGTAGCTTTGATGACATTTTTTGCTTAAATCATACATTTTGATGAAACGCAGTATAATTTAAACAATATTTTAAAAGTGTTAAGCCAAACGTTATCAAATAAAAATAAATAGAAGTAAGACTCAATACGATATTATATATAAGTAGCGATAGCTTAGTGCTACATCTGACGTTATTTTCTGTTGATCAGAAGTACAAAGATTTCAAAAATATTAGCCAGCATACCTTAAATTATTTAGGGCAATTTTCAGTCTATTTGGAAAAACGTTGCAGACAAAAGGTTTATTTTTTTTTTATCAAGAAAGCGAAAGATAATAAAATTAGAAGAAAAGATATAAATGCTTCAATTATAAGATGAAAATGCCGTAAAAACATAATTTTTCTCACAAAACATATCGTATAATACAATATGTCGTATTCTAGGGAAGTGGCTATATCTCAAATTTTTCAAAAAAAAATAAATAATTTGAAATATTTCTAGAGAAAGTTTTTAAATATATTTTTAGATAAAATGTATTGCATATTTACATTAGAAGCAATCGTTTTTGAAATATTTCAAGATTTAAATATTGAGCAAACCCGATGTTTTTTACAATTAGAAAAAGACGGTCAAGCTGTTGGAAGCAAATGTCTTGCCTCAAAAGAAGAAAAATGTCGCGCGTAAATAAGAACATTGAAATTCAATTTTTGCTAAAAATGAACTAAAACTACAGTATTCTGCAATTGAAGAGCAATTTTTTTTAATTTTGCCTAAATTTAAATGGCTATAACTGGTAAACAAAATGGTTTGTTTACAAAAGTTTTGTTTTTGCATTTTGCAGGCTTATACTTTGTTAACATTTTTGTGGTGTGTGCTTTAAGGGTTGCTTTGGTCTGGTATATACAAGGGATAAGACGAAAATAGTTTTTTTACATGGAAATTTGTCAAGAGCGAAAGTTTGCAAATCTGAAATTATTTTGATTTTATAGATATGTACTTAATAAACGGGTTCTTAGGAAAAAAACCAGTTTCTCAAAATTTTGATATCTGATTTGTTTTTATTTTAATTAATTTTTATCTTATAATACGCATTTTTTTAACATTTTTCTCTCAAAATTAAACACCCTTATTAAAAAGACTATTATTTTAATCGTTTTGGCTTCGCCAAGGACGTTTTGAAAAAAAGTAAATACAATTTTGCCCTTCTGATTGCTAATTTTACTTCAGGGGCGTACTAATTAATTTTTTCAGACGGTTATATATCTTTCTTCTGTTCTTAAATTAGACTGTGTCTCCTGAATTCTATAAAGGGTATTTTTCCTTGAAAATTATTTTTGACAATAGTGACTTCAAAACTCGCGACAGTTATTTAATTTCTTAGAATTATTACCCGTAGACTCAGTAATTTTGATTATTTTTTAAACTTATTTTTTTTAACATAAAAACTACGTTCTCTTAATTTCCAACTCTAGGTACTTTTTACCGAGTGTCCAAAAATATATAATAAATTGAAACCTTTATACAGGGTGGGGCACAACTTACCCGTCCGTCTCTAACTACTGAACGATACTCTCTTCTTAAATGAACCTTGCAGGATATATGCAGATCAAATAGAGCTACAATTCTAAGTTATTCAAAGGTATACAGGGTGCGTCAACAATACGTGGCATTTTAAAGTTGCATTTTTTATTGGATTACACTGTTTTTTTATTGTATATTCGAATTCCACAATAAAAATAAGATTAAATTTTAATTAATTAAGCATGTACCTAATGACGGCATAACTACACTAACTAAAAAATACGAAAACTATAAAAAAAACTATCGGATTTAGATATAACCACAGAGCCCTAAATTACAATTGAAAGTGTAATTTCTTAAAATTCATCTTTAATTTAAATGGTTTGCTTGCAAACGCTTTTTCATATTTTGTAGGCTTATGTTTTATTACATTTTTTGTGGGATCTACTGTTTTGAACAAATGTTTACGTAATGCAGTACTTAATGCATTGTATCTTCAGTCATTAGCTCAGTGTCCATTTATTTAAATCAAATGAATTATTGGTTTGGAAAATCAAAAGCTTTAGAAAATACTATAGAACATACAGTATCATGTTTAAATTCATGTGATTGGTAATTGGGGCTGAACCGTCGGATTAGAAATTTAAAAATGCCATTTTGTAATGGACAAAGTTTGCAATGAAAATGTCAGTTATGCAACGCCTCAAAGATAGAGGGTAAACAATTAAAATATTTCAGTTTTTTGTTTTCGATAGTCTTAAAAGAGTTAGTTTTACAATGCGTAACTTTGTCGCTATTAAAACTTTTCTTTACCTCTTTTTTATGCGAGATCCCAGTGAGCATTAGCGTCAAGTTCGCAACAACTTGTATAAAGTTTATGTTATTTATATGCTTTTTATACAACCGGTATCGAAAAACTAGTGATAATTAAACCATACATAATTAAAAAATTCTCTATAATGTTGAATTTAAAAAAATGTATGCATTAACATAACTGAGGATAGGGTTCTCTATATCTAAATGCAATAATTTTTTAATAATTTCCGTATTTTTCGGTAGGTGTGATTATGTCGTCATTAGGTATATGCAAACCTGGATTAATTTCATGAAATAAAAGAAAATTTAGCCTACCTTTTATTGAAGAATTCAAATATACAATAAAATAGAGTGTAATCCATTAAAAAAAGTAACTTTAATATGCTACGTAATTTTGACGCATCGTATATACCATAATTGTAGCTCTATCTGATCTGCATATATCCTGCAAGGTTCATTTAAAAAGAAAGTATCGTTCAGTAGTTAGTGACGGACGTGTAACTTGTGCCCCACCGTGTATAATGGTTTAAGTAATTATATATTTTTTGGACACTCGGTTTACGAAAACTTACTAATAAAAAAGAAAACATACTCAATTAAACATAACTTTAATTAAGAAGTGCCTAGAATTGGTAATTTAAAAGAAAGTAGTTTTTATGTTAAACAAAATTAAGTTTAAAAAATAATCAAAATTACTCAGTCTGCGGGAAATTAAAAACCGTCCCGAGGTTTCAAGTCACTTAAAAAAATAGGAAAAAGTAAAAATACTTTTTTCGGAATTCAGGAGACAAAGTATAATTTAAGAAAATAAGAAGAAAATATAACGGTCTGAAAAAATTAATTAGTACTCCCTTGGAGTAAAATTAAGATTTGGAAAAGAAAAATTGTATTTACTTTTTTCAAAACGTCCTTGGACAAATCAAAACGATTAAAAGAATAGTCTTTTTAATAACAGTATTAAATTTAGAGAGAAAAATGTTTAAAAAATGCATATTATAAGAAAAAAATTAATTAAAAAAGAAACAAATAAGTTATCAAACATTTGAAAAATTAGTGTCTTCTTAAAAACCTATTTATTAAGTACATAGATATAAAATCAAAATAATTTCAGATTTGCAAATTTTCGCTCTTGACAAAGTTTATGTAAATAAACTACTTTTGTCTTATCTCTCGTATATAACAGACCAAACTAACCCTTAAAACACATCTACCACACAAATGTTAACAAAACATAAGACTATAAAATGTAAAAAATAAGTTACAGCCATTTAAATTTAGATTAAATTTTAAAAAATTGCACTTCAATTGCACAATAGTGTATATTTATTTGTAAAGATAAAGTTAAATTATATATTTTAAAAGCGACTACTTTTTCGAAAAAGTTAAAATTAGCGACTTGGTTATCTAAATTAATTTAATTCAAAAAATACTTTGTTGTCTTAAGAAAATTATTCTGTCGACAAAGCAGATTAAAGTAAAATGATGAAATCAGTAAAACACACAAAAACAGAGGGTAAAATAATATTTAGATTTACATAAATACAGTCAAACAAAACAAACAAAAAGCTGATTGAATGATTAAAGAAAATTTGTAAATAAATACTTAAAGAAGAAAAAATATGTGATGGTTCATACAAGTGTATTCGCACAAGACCACTCAGATCATAATAAACTAAGCCTTAGAAATTAAGAACTTTTTTAAACACCATCAAAACATTTTTGAGAGAGTTAGCCGTTTTAACATGATTCGGTAGAAGATTGGGTTATTTCTTCCCTTAATGTGTGAGTGAATGTTTAGCAAAAAATGTGGTTGGAATTGGCAAGGGCAAACCTAGAGTTTTATTCTTGAAGATCAATGAAGAAGTCTCAGGAACAAACGAGGAAGTAGTGTGGGTTGCCAACACATATGAAATGAAGATACAATGTTACTATTTACTAAGATATTGTCGCAAGCTACGCTCTTCGTAGATATACTATTAGTTTCGATGTTACTATTTATTAGTTAGGCTTGTCATTTTTGTTTTTAAAACGGCAAAGGATTTGCGGAATATACACTGGCATGCAAAAAAAGTGACGAGCTAAATATTTAGATTTAATTTAAAGGGCTATATCTTTTGAACGCCTTATCGCATTTTGTTGCGTTTCACATCAGTCGAAAGGAAATTTCATAGACAGTAATAGTGCATTTCTGTCAATTTGTTTCATTATTTTTATATACAGGGTGTAATATGAAACAATGTTTTTTTTTGCAAATTTTTGAAATGCCCTGTAGAATAACTTCAGAAAAGTAGCAAATCGTAGTTTATAATTTAGACCTTTTAGGATTATTTTAGCTCGTTGCTTTATCTCTATTTTTAAAGGAGATACAATGTTTAACGTAAAACATTGTATTCTTACCATATTATCCATACAGACTCACAAGTCTTCAAAAAGATCTAGAAGCTTTGGAGATTAAACTGTCAGAACGTCATTTGTTATTTGTTAGCTTGTTGTCAAATGTCAAACAAAGGTCAGATACTGAGTTCAATAAAATCTAGGTCTCTTAAATGAAACAATGTTTTTTACAAAAATGTAACGTTTTATTTAAGAGTAAATAAATAAAGGTTAAATACAAATTCCAGCTTAGGAATAAGAAATAAATTACTAGTATCTGTTATTTTCACTTCTAGCTCTAATTACTGATTCTACACGCTTTGGCATACTTCTTAATAATCGTTCAATAGCCTCTTGTGGAATATTGTTCCACTCTTCTACAAGCGCCATGCCAAGTTCTTCTAAATTCTGTGGTACACGAGGTCTTTTTCTTAAGCATTGCCCGAGTTGGTCCCATAAATGTTCTATTGGGTTTAAGTCATGGTAAACGGTCTATACCATTATTCTCCAATTACTCAGTTACAATACGTGCAACGTGGGGTCGCGCTTACAAATGCATACAAATAAATGCATACAAATAAAGTCTAGGCCTATAGGGTGGGCCAACGAAATAACAAACTGCTCTAGTACGTCAATATATCCTTGGGCATTTAAAGAATTTCTTGATAGCATATAAAGTTCCATGCAATTATCTATAGAAATCCTTCCTCATACCATCACTGAACTACCCCAATTTTTTCTTTTTCTATAAACATTTCTTTTTCGTATCTTTCCCCAGGCCGTCTCCAAACTTTCTATCTTTTATCAAATAATGTTAAACAGAAGCGTGGCTCTTCAGAGAATAAAACCTTGCATCACTGCTCCTCATTACTTGCCTCAAGAAATTAAAACGTTGTATCTTTAGATAAGATTTTATTTCCCAAACATATGGTTCTTTTAATATAATTTTCTAAAACTCTTGCAGACTACATTTTTAATACTAAAGGATGTCAAATTAATATAACACCCTGGACAAATTACGCATTTTAACTGCGTAATACTGCGTTTTTACTAATAAATACACATAAAACCTTTAAACGCGTTTCCTGAAAATACATTATTATTGCGCGATAATGATATACGACTATTTTTCTTCGTTCGTAAAGCATTTAGTGATAAATGAAAAAAAATAGGAGATTGTTTCTGAAATAAAGCTCTTGCGAACTCATGTATATATTTTTTTCTTACAGGGAATCGTTGAAATGCCTTAAGAAACTTTTTTGTACTCAGTATATAAAGAACCAAGTAAAAATTTTATTGGGAAACGGTTTGGCGCTAAATTTTTAAACATTTAATTAGGCAGTCATTTTGTTCCGCTATAATATCACACTTGATAGTTGTGAAAAATTTGAGGTCTATATGACGAAGGCGTAAAGTGCCAAAAAAATATTTTTGTTAAATTCCCACGGAACTGGTTAAATTCTGACTTCTATTTCAGAATTTATTAAATTCCGACTTCCAACTCGAAATTGAATTCATCCTAGTCCTTAGACTATGAAAACAAGAGAGACCCAGCTATTTACATTTAACACGAGATCATAGATCGAATTTCTTCCCTCTCCACTACATCGATATATGTCTGTTGTTGCCACGTTTTAAAAATTGTCAAATATTCTAAGCCAAGCTTTATTGAATTTCTCCAATATGTTTATATATTTTCATAACACAGTTATATGTATATAAAAAAACTACACACAATAATTAATCTTAGACTATAAAACATTGTTTTATTTCTATGTAATTAACTAAGGTATTTAAAAAATTACAAAAATGTAATAATAAAAATTTTACCAAATAGAACTGGTAACGACTCTACGCCAAATTTACGTCCCTTACGTGTAGTTTTACAACTATTCATTCATAGCAATCATCATAGCACTCTTGTTTTTACTCGAATTACAAAACAGATGCTGCATTGTTGTCATTATTGTAACCGCGTTCGATGGTTGTTGTTTATATATTTTTAGTTTTTTAATGATTTTGTTAGTTCTGTATGTTGTAGTACTTAAATAAATGAAAAACTGTGGTGAGGGAGTGTGTTGTTTGTGGAAATATAGACTACTCAAGTCCGGAAGTATCATATCACAAGTAAGTCTTGACGTAATTAAGGTTAGATATCGGTGATGTCCGAATCGTAAGGCCTTAGCATTTGCAAACATTAATATGATATTTACGCCATTCGAGTATGTTAATTTCCATGGAAAACAAGAAAAAAATGGATACTAATTGAACAAAAACAAATATTTTTTGTCAATTTTGGGTTGGGTTTTACATAACGTAAACATTAAAGTACATACTAGCTCTCCAAATAATTAAATACGTTATTTACAATACAAATATACTATTTTGGATGTGAATAACTTCTATATTTCTATGGCTAAATACTTTTATTTAGAAACAAACGTATTTTTGCGGATTTTTAAAATGCCTCTTGGTTATAAAATGTTTTGTTTAAATCATATTGGGATTTTAATCTTCAGATACCTACGAGGAAATAGCTCACGTTATTCCTCTACATACCAAATTTCAAACTTCATAGTTCCTCGGGTTATATCTAATATATATATATATATAGTCCTATTAATATTCAAAAGTTAAACGTATTTCTGATATATTTTTTGTTTTATAATTTCTATATATAGACAATATTATATATATAAGTAGATCAGCAAATATGTATATATATATATATATATATATATATATATATATATATATATATAGTAATATATATATATATATATATATATATATATATATATATATATATATATATATAATCAGGTGTTTGGAAATAACCGAGGCGAGAACACAAGCAAATATATTAAATTTTTATTGAACCTTCTAGTAGATCTACAATAAATGCCTAATATATTCAAATTAAATTTAGTAAGATAGTTATAGAGATATGTAGGGCAGATGAGAAGTTTTTTTTTAAGTTGTTTCATAAAACTAATAGTATTTTTAATAAAAACACCAAAGATTTAGTTACTTTTTTCCAACAAGGAGTATCAATACAAAAACCCTATTACAAAAAGTAATTATATTATATATATATATATATATATTATATATTTATATATAAACATTATATATATATATATATATATATATATATAAAAAAAATATATATGTATAATATATATATATATATATATATATATATATATATATATATATATATACATACATATATATATATACCCATTATACAGGGTGGTCTGAAAAGTTCGTGGTGAACCAAACTTGTGTTTTTTTAAATGGGATACCCGTTATATTATTGTTTTAGTTGATTCTCCTATTCGTTGCGATCATTTTGATATAAGGTTAGTTAGGTTTAAAATTTATACCAAGGGAATGGGACGAGGTTAAAGTGGAAAAAAGGGTTATACTCCCGCCATTTTTTGAAAACAATTGAAGCAGGTATGGAAAAACCAAATATTCTATAAAATGTATTATATCTAGGACTACAATAATCGCTTGTAAGTCGTTCAAAATTATTCACTGTTATACAGGGTGGTCAAGTTTTGCAAATTTACCTTGGATTGAATTTTTTTAAATGGAAAACCCTGTATATTTTACTTTCATGTTAAAGATAACATTACTAGCTTTCAGAAAATACCATATTTGATACCTTTCTGACCAACAGTTTTTCAGTAAATTAGCTGTGAAATCAAAATTTCTTCATTTTAATACGAATTACTCTGAATACACGTTGTTAAAATTGACAATTTAATATTAGGAGGCCATGATATCATCATAAATTGAACAAAAGATTGACAGTCCTGTCAAAACAGCAAAGTGTCAGAATATTGTCATCAGTAAATAAATAAATATTGTTCTTTGATGATGCGATGCCGAAATAAAAACAAGATAGAAGCTTTTGCAAGTTTATCATAGAGATTTCAAGAAACAGGAAATGTTGCTTTCAAAAAAACGTAAAGTAATTAATAAACCAGTTACCAATGAAGATAATGCTTTGACAGTATTAATAACAGATCTTTTTTTACAAAAAAAATAAATTTAATATAAATCAACAAAAACAATGTAATTAAAACTTATAAAAGATGTTCAACTAAACCGCCGTTTTGCTGAAGGCACATTTCGAGTCTATCCATAAATAAAAGTTTCACTTTTCTCAAAGTCAGGTCTGAAATGTTGCGAAAACTGCTTATTATTCTCAACTTCATATCTTCCACTGTGGTTGGAACCTCTTTATAAACTTCTTCTTTAACATGTCCCCATAAAAAGAAATCTAGTGGCGTTAAATCGGGTGACCTCGCAGGCCACTTAACTGGTCCACCTCGCCCAATCCAATGCTCTCCTTTCCAATTATTGAGAAAATGTCTTGCATGCCTATGGTAATACGGGGGTGCTCCATCATGTTGAAACCATAAGGAATTTCTTAACATTAAAGGTAAGTCTTCGAGTAATACCGGCAACTCATTTCTCAAAAACTTTAAATAGACTTCTACGGTTAAATGCTCTTCATAGAAATATGGTCCTATAACATGAGAGCCAATTATACCTCCCCAAACATTAATTGACCATTTATTTTGATGGTCCACCTGACGAATCCAATGTGGATTTTCGGTTAAATAATAGTGCATATTATGTTTGTTAACCAAGCGGTTGCTTTTAAAAGTTGCTTCATCTGAAAACAGCACCCTATCTACAAAACCTGGATTATCCCAAATTGTATTTAAAAACCAAATTGAAAACTCTTGTCGTTGGACGTAATCGCGATCATACAGTTCTTGGTGTAATTCGTAATTCGTAATAGTGCGTTCAATATCAGTAGCTCTCTCAATTTCCCTGGTACTTGTGTGTGGATTTTCTTGTACTGTTAATAACACTGTCAAAGCATTATCTTCATTGGTAACTGGTTTATTAATTACTTTACGTTTCTTAAAAGCAACATTGCCGGTTTCTTGAAACCTCTCTAATAAACTTGCAAAAGGGTCAGGTCTTGGATCGGGATATCGTACCGCATAAACCCTGCTTGCTAGTAAAGGGTTTTTTTGACACTCGCCCAACATAAAATTCATGTTTATCAACTCTGGAGTACTCAAACTCATTGTTTCTTAACAATTTCTCGGCTTATCGTCAAAAAACAATGGTAATTGATGCCAATTCTCTGACACTTTGCGGTTTTGACAAGAATGTCAATCTTTCTTTTCATTTATGATTATATCATGGCCTCCTTATATTATAGGTAGTCAATTTAAGCAACGTAAATAATACCGTTTCTGTTAGAATGAGTAAATTTTGGTTTCACGGTTAATTTACTAAAAAACTGTTGATTAGAAAGATATCAAATAGGGTATTTTCTGAAAGCTGGCGATGTTATCTTTAATATGGCAGTAAAATATATGGGGTGTTCCATTTAAAAAAATTCAATCCAAGGTAAATTTGCAAAACTTGACCACCCTGTATAACAGTGAATAATTTTGAACGACTTACAAGCGATTATTGTAATCCTAGATACAATACATTTTATAGAATATTTGGTTTTTCCATACCTGCTTCAATTGTTTTCAAAAAATGGCCGGAGTATAACCCTTTTTTCCACTTTAACCTCGTCCCATTCCCTTGGTATAAATTTTAGACCGAACAAACCTCATATCAAAATGATCGTAATGAATAGGAGAATCAATATCTACATTTATATATATATATATATATATATATATATATATATATCTATATATGTATGTATATATGTATATATATATATATATATATATATATATATATATATATATAATGTGTTTTCATTCCAGGTCTACATCCGTTCAATACTGTCGTTCTGAAAAGAACAGTTTTGCTGACGCTCCACCAAGATCACATTTGGCATTTTCGAAGCTTTCTTTCTCGCGCCCGAATAGAGACTCTCGAAATCGGTAAATTTCCTTTTACCCGGAACTTTCCTCGTAACGGATTCCACAACACACACATATAAGATAGTTTATACATCCATATAGTTATTTTGTAATAAATTATACATTATTAGATGTCAATATGTGTCAATTTTTTTTTATTACGAGGAAGGTTCTCTTAAAAGGACTTATTTTTGAACCCAAGTCATACTTTATAAGAAATTACAAATACAATGTTTGTTTTTTAATTTGTTATGAGGGATGTTCCGGGCAAAGAACAATGCACTGATTTTTTCAAAATTTATTTTTCTAACATACATACATACTTACGAACATACAAATGTACATACTATTTTTAATTTTTTTATTTATTTATCAGTATTATTTTATATTTGCTGATCTATAAAAAAATCAATTATGATATTTATTATATTCCTTCATAAAAAAAGATTTTTTTTTGTGGAATTTGACTGACTTTACATTTGATTTTTAGGCAAAATTTGCGGTAAATTAGATTAGTAGTTCTTTAGTATATTTGTTTAACATTTTATTAGGCAGCCATTCCTTTCCGTCATATTGGATGTTCGCAAAAATATTACCATATGACTCTTAATTTTTGACCAAAATTTGAAGTTAACCGGATAAGTACTGTTTAAGCTATGCCGCAAACAGACAGATACACCGGTGGATTTGAGAATTTCGAAATCCCTGAAACGTGAAAATCTGCAAAACTCTCAAACAAACAAACAAAGGATAGACTCAACATTTCATTCATAAATAGTTTCAAAAGTTGGATCTATTATTGTTTTTTGCGATATATCTTCCTCTGCGTCGCCGGTTCCAAAAATGGCAACCCTGTTGGCTTTCACTATAGACTGAAACAGCGGCGGCTCGTTTATATTTAACTTAATATATGTTTATAGCAAACAATTTAATGTGTTTTTGCTAATTTTAAGTATATGTTAGACTCGTAATCAGAAATTCGGGCAGGGGATCTAAAATCAGAAAGGAGGTGATATAAATATTTTGCGGTCCCTTTGACTTTCCTTGTAAGAGGAAAGTATTCTAATCGTATAGATATCACCCTCTGAGATTTTTACAGATCTTCACGTTTCAGGGATGTTGAAATTCTCAAATCCGTCGGTCTGCCTGTCTGTTTGCAGCATAGCTAAAAAACTACCTATCCGATTGACTTCAGATTTTGGTCAAAAATTAAGAGTCATATGGTATTATTTTTGTGAACCTCCAACATGACGGAACAAAAGGGCGCCCTAACAAAATGTTAAAAAAATATTATTAAAGAACTACTAATCCAATTTATCCCAAATTTTGCCTAAAAATCAAGTGTAACCTAGGAATAAACTGGTAAAATTTTGGTGAGGAGCCTTTATGGCTAACCAAAATAGCGACCTAACTAAATGTTTGAAATATCAGTATTAAAAAACTATGTATCCAATTAAGTTGAAATCTTACACAAAAATCAAGCGGGAAAATGGAGGCATAATTTAATGTTTAAAAGTCAGTAAAATTCCATTTCCTACAAAAAAAATCTTTTTTTATGGAGGAAAATAATAAATATCATAATTGATTTTTTCATAGATAAGTAAATATAAAATAATACCGATAATATAATTAAATCAAAAATTTTAAAATAGTATGTATATTTGCATGTTCGTAAATATGTATGTTAGAAAAATAAATTTTAAAAAAGTCAGAGTATTGTTCTTTGCCCGGACCATACCTCATAACAAATTCTAAAAACAAACATTGTATGTGTAATTTCATATACAGTAAGACTTGGGTTCAAAAATAAGACCTTTTAACAGAACCTCCCTCGTAATAAAAAAAATTGACCCATATTGACTTTTATATAATGTGTTAATTTATTACAAAATAACTATATGGATGTGTGGTTAAGAGAAACGTTAAGAGGAACGTTCCAGGTAAAGGAAATCTAAATATTTTAAATAATAAATTATTTAATTATAAATAATACTGCAAAATGTTAAAATGTTTTTAATTCTTTAGTAACAAATATTGCAAACAGTTGTTGATTTAAGTGACAGAATATTAATAGTTTTACTAGGAACTGAACAGGTACGTATACTACGAGTATATACCATTGAACTATCGACTGAAGGATATATATATATATATATATATATATATATATATATATATATATATATATATATATATATATATATATATATATATATATATGTATATAGTTGAGCTAATAAACAAATAAATATATTTCCAACTGTTTTTAAAACTTTAATTTCATCTTTTTTTAAAGTGTTTCGTTACATTCTTCAATCGATAGTGTCAATGGTATATACTCGTAATATACGTACTTATTCAGTTCTTAGTAAAACTATTATTACTCTGTCACTTAAATTAAAAACTGCTTGCAATATTTGTCACTATATTAATTAAAAATTCATGAAAGAATTAATATATATACATATATATATATATATATATATATATATATATATATATATATTTATGTATATTTATATATCTTTTTAATTAAAAAGAGTTTTTGTATTGATACTCCTAGATTCATGTGTCTTGGTTAAGTCTAAATGCTTCATGGTTTCGTGATGTATTCTAACCATGAAATCCTATTTTAAAATTAATTTTGGATGTTCACTTAGGACTTCGTCGTTATACATGTGATCCCGAAATAGATGAGACATTCAAATAATTCAAAATTCAATTGAAGATGGCAAGTATTTCATAATACTTTCATAATAAAAATACTATTGGTTTTATGGAACAACCTAAAAACTTCTCAGCTGCCCTACATTTCTCTATAACTATTTTACTAACTTTAATTGAATATATGAAAGTTCAATAAAAATTTAATATATTTGTTTGTGTTTTCACCTCGGTTATTTCCAAACACCTGATTTACTTATACATATACATAATTTGTATTGTCTATATGTGAGAAATTTTAAAACTAAAAATATATCAGAAATACATTATAAACTTTTGAATATTAGTAGTATCGATATATAACAAAATTTAAAGAACTCATAAAAATAATTTTTTTATAAGCTTTTATATACTAAAAAGGTTAGGTGGGAATTGTACTAAATTTTAATTATATATTATATATAACCCGAGGAACTAAGTAGTTTGGAATTTGGTATGTGGCGGAATAACGTGACCAACTGCCTCGTAGGTATCTGAAGATTAAAATTACAATATGATTTAAACAAAACGTTTTATAACCAAGAGGCATTTTAAAAATCCGCAAAAAATCCGTTTGTTTTTAAATTAAAGCATTAAGCTATAGCAATATAGAACTTATTCACACCCAAAATAGTATATTTGTATTGTAAATAACGCCTTTAAGTATTTGGAGAGCTAGTATGTATTTTAATGTTTACGTTATGTAAAAACCAACCCAAAATTGGCAAAATATTTGTTTTTGTTTAATTAGTATCCTTTTTTCTTGCTTTCCATGAAAATTAACATACTCGAATGGTTTAAATATCAAATTAAGTGTAAATGCTCAGACCTTACGATTCGGACACCACTGATATCTAACCTTAATTACGTCAAGACTTACTTGATACTTCCGAACTTAAGTAGTCTGTATTTCCACAAACAACACACTTCCTTACCACAGTTTTTCACTTATTTAAGTACTACAGCACACAAAACTTACAAAATTATTAAAAAACTAAAAAAAATATATAAACAACAACCATTGAACGCGGTTACAAAAATGACAACAATGCAGCGTCTGTTTTGTAATTAGACTATAAACAAGAGTGCTGTGGTGATTGCAATGAATGGATAGTTGTAAAACTAGTCGTAAGGGACGTAAATTTGGCGTAGCGTCGTTACCAGTTCTATTTAGTAATATTTTTATTATTACAATTTTGTAATGTTTTAAAGACCTTAGTTAATTACTTAGAAATAAAACAATGTTTTATAGTCTAAGGTTAATTATTGTTGTGTAGTTTTTTGATATACATATAACTGTGTTATGAAAATGTATAAACATATTGGAGAAATTCAATAAAGCTTGGCTTAGAATATTTGACAATTTTTAAAACGTGGCAACAACAGACATCTATCGATGTAGTGGAGAGGGAAGAAATTCAATCTATGATCCCGTGTTAAATGTAAATAGTTGGATCTCTCTTCTTTTTATAGTCTAGTATGATTTCTATACGATTAGGATACTTTCCTCTTACAAGGAAAGTCAAGGGTACCGCAAAATATTTATATCACCTCCTTTCTGATTTTAAACCCCCTGCCCGAATTTCTGACTACACGTCTAACATTTACTTAAAATTGGCAAAAACACATTAAATTGCTTGGCATAAACATATATTAAATTAAAGATAAACGAGCCAACGCTGGTTCAGTCTATAGTGAAAGCTAACAGGGTTGCCATTTTTGGGACCGGCGACGCAGAGGAAGATATGTTTTCTCTCGCACACATAGCGCGCGAAAAACAATAATAGATCCAGCTTACCAAACTATTTATGAATGAAATGTTGAGTCTATCCGTTGTTTTATAGTCTAAGACCTAATCTAATTTAATATAACACGGAATTTATTAAATCATCATTTCCAAATCGGAATTTAATAGTCCCGAGATCTAAGTAGGAATTGAATAAATTCTGAGTTAGAAGTCAGGGCTTAGTTAGGTTAGGCTGAGCTAAATTTCGTGATCTAAGTCGGAATATATTAAATTCCGAGTTAGAAGTCGAAATTTAATAAATTACATGGGAATTTAATAAATTGCAAGTCAGAAGTCGGAATTTAATGAAGTCCGAGATAAAAGTCGCAATTTAATAAATCCGGAGCTACCAGTAGGAACTTAATACTTCCAAATTAGAAGCGGTAATTTAATAAATTTCGAATTCTAAGTCAAACATTAACAAGATCTAAGTCGGAATTTAGTAAATTTCGAAATCTGGGTCGGAATTTAATAAAAAAAATTATTTAAGTTTTTGTAGTTTTTCTACCCTTGATTTTTAACCAAAATTTGAAGTCAATTGGTTAAGTAGTTTTTGCGCTATGTATGCCGCTTACAGATAGATCGATGAAAATGAGGAATGTTTTTCAGCGTCTAGGGACCCTGAAACGCAAAGATCTGCAAAAATCTTAGTGGGTGATTTTTTCACGATTACAATACTTCCCTTTTATAAATCGCAAGGGAAGTCAATAATAGCCGTAAATGACAAACGTACGTTATTTTACGTACACAGTAATGTGATTACTAAACTATGATAAGTGTTTAGTATTTAAAAGTCATTCGATGGAATTCGAAATAAACGTGGTTAATTTACTAAATTAAAAACAGCGTTTAGTGCACGATGTTAATTAAATAATGTTGCTGACAACGGAAGAAGATTCCTCTCATTAAAATAGCAAAAACAAGTTATTCTGAACAGGGATCTACAAATCCTTTGTTTTAAAGTTAGAGTGTGTTGCAAATATATATACTTTTAAAATACATATAATTTAATTTCGATTTCGACGTCACCGATTTTTTTCTTCTTTCAATTTGTAACAAAAACGAGTATCTGCATTTTTACTTCTCTCGAAAGAGGAAAGTCGCAATTGATAAAACCATTCTCCAAAATTTTTACAGAGCCTTGTGTTTTCCTGTTTTCATTAGACTGTCTGTGCGCGGCGTAGCTTAAAAGCTACTTATCAGATTAACTTAAAATTTTGCACATAAATGTGAAACTGGGGTAAAGTAGCACAATTTTAGCTCAAACCCTATCTCACAAAACAAAATGGCGGTCTAATAAACTGTTTAAATATTCAGTAAAATTCCATTTCCTAGAATAAATTTCTTTATGGAGGAAACTAATAAATGAGATAAAGGAGATTTTATTGACTATATAAATAAAGTTATGAAAAATAAATAATAATGCAATATTAAATTAAAAATAATAAAACTTTACCCACAAGTTCCCTCGAACAGGATTCCATTATACATTTTATGAATTCATATAGTTGATTGATAATGACTTAAAAAAAACTGAAATACATTACAGTTTATAGGATTGGTATAAAGTTAATACTAAATATTGATATACATATGTGTTATTTGAACATAATAGATTTCTGTACGAGGGAAGCTGCCAGTAAAGGCGATTTCAATAGATTTAATACGATGTTAAAAACAAGTAAATATTTCTTTGGGTCGCTTTGAATATACAAATTAAGTAATTGTAAATTAAGGCAAAACAAGGATACATACAAAGAGCTTTTATTTTTTAATAATATACACTATTAAAAATTAAAATAGCACAGATAATTACTAATAGCCGCATTGACGCGAATTCGCGAAATTACTTTTATAAAAGTAGTATTTAGTACGAACCATTCAAATATGTAAAATATTGGTTTTGTTTGCTTTAAATAAGGTGATTGTTATCAAAAAGAGCTAAAAGACGAAACTATTTTTTTATTAAAATAATATTGCAACAAACATTATTAATTATATAGTAAGACTTTGGTTAAGACTAATAGTAAATCTGAAGTTTATTCATTACCAATCTTGAAATAAACTGATTTTCGCATATGTGGAACTCTCGCTTTATTATAAGTGAAATATATCTCTTTACTACACTCAGCGTGAATCACCCTGTATATATAATATTGGTTTTGTTTGTTTGACGAGCAATAGATAATTATAATTAACTATGGAAAAAAGTGGCTATACAAATTAAAAAAAATATACAACTTTATTTGTTTTGACAAATATTATAAAGACCTTATGAAATAACATATCATACGATACACGTTCGTTAGATGTTATTATAGTACCTGTTTATATTCCACTCGGTCTTGCGTCGCCCCTAAAGAAACTCGTAGGTACTAGTGGCGTATATAAGGCGGGGGTTTGGGGGTTAAGACCCTCCCCAGAACTACTTTTACTTAAGCTAAAATTATATACGCCATTTGTAGGTATAGTAATAATAAGTCATCTATCGGACATATAATATAAATTACTAGATATGAGATGCTATGTTTAATATTTTCTTTTCAAACCTTATTTTATAAAAGTTAACTATATTTATGGACGAAAATTCACTTTTAACAACATGTCTTATGTAAGCGCAGATTAAATATTTTCATCTGAAATACTTTAGGGATGCTTTATTTTTCAGTCATCAGATGTCTTCTTATAGTCACTCATAATTATCTGGATATCCTTATCCAAATTTAGTTAACTTATATTTGGGCGTCATTTTTTATACCAAAATAATAACTATTGGCGATATCTTTACAGGGCTGTATCTTCGAAACAAAGTATATGACTTTTTTATTATAATTTTTATGAAGGAAATAATCCTTAAAATTTACTTTTATTTTTCAATCACCTTTGTGTTATCTTTCACTTTGCTTAGTAAAAACGATTTTTTCATTACGACAGAATTTCCAAGAAATAGAATTGGCCTCCTCTTTCTTTATATCAAAATTTGCGAAACTTCCGTTATAAAGTAATGGAAAATATAATACAATTTACACAAACATATAGGTATGGTTAAATAACTATAACGTAAACAAGTTATGTTTTGCTTTCTCTTATATTACCTGTTTTACCACGGTTTAAATTATTTTTTTTATTATTTTTGGATATCTTTAATTTTTCTAAACTACTTGATAAAATATTTTTTACCAGCTTTTTTAACGTGTTATTTAGCAGTAATTTTATTCCGCCATATAAACTGCTGGAACTTCGAAGTGCACCAAGGAAATTTTTACTGGAAATTCAAAATGAAATATTTTCAATACGGATGAAGATTTTTCGGCTTTTGTTTGATCAATTTCTGTAGTATGCAGCCCGATAAGGACAGCCTCAGGATACCATAGCAACCGTCTTATATAGGGGGTTATATAAGATCCTGTCATTTTTTTAAAAGTTTGTCCGACCAGAACTTTTACTATGGAAGATTTCTTTTTCTCTTTGTGCGACCAACAAAATCTAGAGCTAGGTTCGAAAAAGCAATTTCTAGCAATTTTGAAATTTTTTCTTTGTTTCCGACATACAAGACTGAACAAAGCCCACTTGTGGTAATCAAAATTGTATGAATATTGTATACAGGGTTCACGAAAAACTAAGAGGTGAACGTTAAATAG
The DNA here is from genome assembly GCA_030620095.1 of Kuschelorhynchus macadamiae. Taxonomy (NCBI): domain Eukaryota; kingdom Metazoa; phylum Arthropoda; class Insecta; order Coleoptera; family Curculionidae; genus Kuschelorhynchus; species Kuschelorhynchus macadamiae. The sequence continues at coordinate 1,809,522 of JAUTXW010001351.1, forward strand.
TGATTTGTTGGGTTTGGTTTTTTTAATCAATCTTCAATTCATCATAATAGTAGATATTTTTACCGAGACAGTTTTCCTTACATCCGAAATTTGCTCTAGTTCTTTCAGATATTGCCTTTATTTTAAAACAGATTTTTTTAATAAAAAATTAAAAATCGCTTTTATCATTGACATATTTCTCTTTTTCTCAATAAAATACAGTTTCACGTATTATTTTTGATTATACACATTTACATAAACTGTTTACCCATAATTTCGAATAAACTGAGAATGTGTCCCAATAATACAGTGGGTAACAAAGGTCTGGAACACTACGTACCTTGCGGAGCAGAAATTCAACATTGTTAAAGTTTAGAATCCGTAGAGTTTTTGGTTCACTCTATATACAATATTCATGGTGGAATAGTTAAGGGTGCTAACCCTGTTCATAATCTGAATCTGCTTGCCATAAGTAGGCTTTGTTCAGCAGATCATTTTAAAGAAAATCAATTTTTCTAAAAAACCCTGTATGTCGGAAAGGAAGAAAAAATTTCAAAACCGCTGAAAATTGTTTTTTTGTACCTAGCTCTAGATTATATTTGTTGTACAAAGAGAAAAAGAAATCTTCCACAGTAAGAGTTCAGGCCGAATAAATTTTTCAAAAAATGACATGGTTTTATATAACACCCTGTATAAGACGGTTGCGATGGAGTCTTGAAGTTGTCCTCATCGGGCTGCATATTCTAGAAATTGCTCAAACAAAGGCCGAAAACCGTAACTCAAAATCGTCACTCTTATTGAAACTATTTCATTTTGAATTTCCATTAAAAATGTCCTTAGTGCACTTTGAAGTTCCAGCAGAGTAGTTGATTACCATCTAATTGTCACCATCTTTCTGCAGAAAAGGCTATTATTTTAAGTCTATCGAATATTTAGTCAATTCTCAGTATCTAGGACTCATCTTTATAATATCTCCTTCTACAAGAGAGTGAAAATAAATGAGTTTAGTTAATTTTGTAAGGTATAGATGTGTATTCACTATAAACCTAAAGAATAAACAACTTCGAAATGAAAAAGCCCATATAACCTTATACTTAAAGAACATTTTTGGTTTAAATCTTTTCCATACAAGGATTCTAGCTTATTTACTTAATATAGTAGCATGTAACCTAACATAGAAACGGAATCGTACACTTCAGGGGTAAGTGCGTGGAATATTTAAGACAAAAAATCCCATAAGGTGTTAAGGTAAGATTAAATAAAGCAAATTTAAGGACATTATATAAATACTTAATCTAGTGTCATAAAAAGACTTTACAATTTTCATAAAAACATCTTAATTTATTTTTATTTTAAACTTCCGGCAGCCATATGGGTAAAGAAATGTTATACATTTTAGGTGTATCAAGTAGATTGATCAAGAAGCATACACCACATAATTGCGCGCTTGTTATATGAATATTTATTTACCATATTATGTCCTTCATTTACTCACTTAAAACGTTAATTATATCTACACAACTGAATAGATGCAGGTCGTAAATATATTATTCCAGAAATATAGGTATTTCGCGTGTATATTTAATCTTAGCCTACATAAGTGTCGTATCTATTTTTTAGATCTATTAGAGATTATGATTATGTTCTATAAGTGTACAAATTAAGTTTCTATAAAAGATTACATTGCACATCATCTTTATACCACTTATTGGAATCATGTTTGATAAAAGCATGAATAGGTGAGATTTTGATTCAGTTTTCCGGAACAAATTCTCGATATATTAAATTATTTTAAAAAAAGCTTATATGCCTTTCAGACATATAGGCAATCATATTGTTAAAACGTTACTTTTGCGAGAGAGCAGATTAAGAAATATTTTTAAACTTTTCTCGACTCGAAGAAGTATAATCAAAATAATATAATAATGATGAAAATTGATTTATAAAAACAACATGACAAAAAAACAGAAAAATATATTGGAGTAAACAGGTCTTTAAGGTAAAAAGTTTGTTAAGCTAGGTATTCGTTGATTCTTGGGCGTGTGAGTGGAAACATTTTAAAAATAACAAATACATAGAGCAGCATTTTTAAAAATAATGGTTATAAGGGGCAGGATTTGTACCACTGCTATTTTAAATAAACCAATCTACACCATCTCACATTAAAAAAAAACGAAACAAAGAAAATAGTCACGATCGGAACAGAACGTTAACTTGAGAATTTTTTCACACCGGGGAAAAATCGTTGGCCCAATAGCGAAGGGACTTCTAACCGAAATTTTTGATATGTAAGAGTAACTAAACCCTTCAATAATTTTCTCCGTTTCCTTTATCAATAGCACAATTTATTTTTTTTTTCAATTTTAAAATTTTGTTTGTTTTTTAAAATGATAAAGGTGTTGCAAACACGTGTTTTTGATATGAAATATTTATTGGGATTAAGGGAGACAGTTTTCTTTACATCTGAAATTTGCTCTAGTTCTTTCAGATATTCCCTTTATTTTAAAACAGATTTTTTTAATAAAAAATTAAAAATCGCTTTTATCATTGACATATTTCTCTTTTTCTCAATAAAATACAGTTTCACGTATTATTTTTGATTATACATATTTACATAAACTGTTTACCCATAATTTCGAATAAACTGAGAATGTGTCCCAATAATACAGTGGGTAACAAAGGTCTGGAATACTACGTACCTTGCGGAGCAGAAATTCAACATTGTTAAAGTTTAGAATCGGTAGAGTTTTTGGTTCACTCTATATACAATATTCATGGTGGAATAGTTAAGGGTGCTAACCCTGTTCATAATCTGAATCTGCTTGCCATAAGTAGGCTTTGTTCAGCAGATCATTTTAAAGAAAATCAATTTTTCTAAAAAACCCTGTATGTCGGAAAGGAAGAAAAAATTTCAAAACCGCTGAAAATTGTTTTTTTGTACCTAGCTCTAGATTATATTTGTTGTACAAAGAGAAAAAGAAATCTTCCACAGTAAGAGTTCAGGCCGAATAAATTTTTCAAAAAATGACATGGTTTTATATAACACCCTGTATAAGACGGTTGCGATGGAGTCTTGAAGTTGTCCTCATCGGGCTGCATATTCTAGAAATTGCTCAAACAAAACATTTTTGATTATACACATTTACATAAACTGTTTACCCATAATTTCGAATAAACTGAGAATGTGTCCCAATAATACAGTGGGTAACAAAGGTCTGGAATACTACGTACCTTGCGGAGCAGAAATTCAACATTGTTAAAGTTTAGAATCGGTAGAGTTTTTGGTTCACTCTATATACAATATTCATGGTGGAATAGTTAAGGGTGCTAACCCTGTTCATAATCTGAATCTGCTTGCCATAAGTAGGCTTTGTTCAGCAGATCATTTTAAAGAAAATCAATTTTTCTAAAAAACCCTGTATGTCGGAAAGGAAGAAAAAATTTCAAAACCGCTGAAAATTGTTTTTTTGTACCTAGCTCTAGATTATATTTGTTGTACAAAGAGAAAAAGAAATCTTCCACAGTAAGAGTTCAGGCCGAATAAATTTTTCAAAAAATGACATGGTTTTATATAACACCCTGTATAAGACGGTTGCGATGGAGTCTTGAAGTTGTCCTCATCGGGCTGCATATTCTAGAAATTGCTCAAACAAAGGCCGAAAACCGTAACTCAAAATCGTCACTCTTATTGAAACTATTTCATTTTGAATTTCCATTAAAAATGTCCTTAGTACACTTTGAAGTTCCAGCAGAGTAGTTGATTACCATCTAATTGTCACCATCTTTCTGCAGAAAAGGCTTTTATTTTAAGTCTATCAAATATTTAGTCAATTCTCAGTATCTAGGACTCATCTTTATAATATCTCCTTCTACAAGAGAGTGAAAATAAATGAGTTTAGTTAATTTTGTAAGGTATAGATGTGTATTCACTATAAACCTAAAGAATAAACAACTTCGAAATGAAAAAGCCCATATAACCTTATACTTAAAGAACATTTTTGGTTTAAATCTATTCCATACAAGGATTCTAGCTTATTTACTTAATATAGTAGCATGTAACCTAACATAGAAACGGAATCGTACACTTCAGGGGTAAGTGCGTGGAATATTTAAGACAAAAAATCCCATAAGGTGTTAAGGTAAGATTAAATAAAGCAAATTCAAGGACATTATATAAATACTTAATCTAGTGTCATAAAAAGACTTTACAATTTTCATAAAAACATCTTAATTTATTTTTATTTTAAACTTCCGGCAGCCATATGGGTAAAGAAATGTTATACATTTTAGGTGTATCAAGTAGATTGATCAAGAAGCATACACCACATAATTGCGCGCTTGTTATATGAATATTTATTTACCATATTATGTCCTTCATTTACTCACTTAAAACGTTAATTATATCTACACAACTGAATAGATGCAGGTCGTAAATATATTATTCCAGAAATATAGGTATTTCGCGTGTATATTTAATCTTAGCCTACATAAGTGTCGTATCTATTTTTTAGATCTATTAGAGATTATGATTATGTTCTATAAGTGTACAAATTAAGTTTCTATAAAAGATTACATTGCACATCATCTTTATACCACTTATTGAAATCATGTTTGATAAAAGCATGAATAGGTGAGATTTTGATTCAGTTTTCCGGAACAAATTCTCAATATATTAAATTATTTTAAAAAAAGCTTATATGCCTTTCAGACATATAGGCAATCATATTGTTAAAACGTTACTTTTGCGAGAGAGCAGATTAAGAAATATTTTTAAACTTTTCTCGACTCGAAGAAGTATAGTCAAAATAATATAATAATGATGAAAATTGATTTATAAAAACAACATGACAAAAAAACAGAAAAATATATTGGAGTAAACAGGTCTTTAAGGTAAAAAGTTTGTTAAGCTAGGTATTCGTTGATTCTTGGGCGTGTGAGTGGAAACATTTTAAAAATAACAAATACATAGAGCAGCATTTTTAAAAATAATGGTTATAAGGGGCAGGATTTGTACCACTGCTATTTTAAATAAACCAATCTACACCATCTCACATTAAAAAAAAAACGAAACAAAGAAAATAGTCACGATCGGAACACAACGTTAACTTGAGAGTTTTTTCACACGGGGAAAAATCGTTGGCCCAATAGCGAAGGGACTTCTAACCGAAATTTTTGATATGTAAGAGTAACTAAACCCTTCAATAATTTTCTCCGTTTCCTTTATCAATAGCACAATTTATTTTTTTTTTTTCAATTTTAAAATTTTGTTTGTTTTTTAAAATGATAAAGGTGTTGCAAACACGTGTTTTTGATATGAAATATTTATTGGGATTAAGGGAGACAGTTTTCTTTACATCTGAAATTTGCTCTAGTTCTTTCAGATATTGCCTTTATTTTAAAACAGATTTTTTTAATAAAAAATTAAAAATCGCTTTTATCATTGACATATTTCTCTTTTTCTCAATAAAATACAGTTTCACGTATTATTTTTGATTATACACATTTACATAAACTGTTTACCCATAATTTCGAATAAACTGATAATGTGTCCCAATAATACAGTGGGTAACAAAGGTCTGGAATACTACGTACCTTGCGGAGCAGAAATTCAACATTGTTAAAGTTTAGAATCGGTAGAGTTTTTGGTTCACTCTATATACAATATTCATGGTGGAATAGTTAAGGGTGCTAACCCTGTTCATAATCTGAATCTGCTTGCCATAAGTAGGCTTTGTTCAGCAGATCATTTTAAAGAAAATCAATTTTTCTAAAAAACCCTGTATATCGGAAAGGAAGAAAAAATTTCAAAACCGCTGAAAATTGTTTTTTTGTACCTAGCTCTAGATTATATTTGTTGTACAAAGAGAAAAAGAAATCTTCCACAGTAAGAGTTCAGGCCGAATAAATTTTTCAAAAAATGACATGGTTTTATATAACACCCTGTATAAGACGGTTGCGATGGAGTCTTGAAGTTGTCCTCATCGGGCTGCATATTCTAGAAATTGCTCAAACAAAACATTTTTGATTATACACATTTACATAAACTGTTTACCCATAATTTCGAATAAACTGAGAATGTGTCTCAATAATACAGTGGGTAACAAAGGTCTGGAATACTACGTACCTTGCGGAGCAGAAATTCAACATTGTTAAAGTTTAGAATCGGTAGAGTTTTTGGTTCACTCTATATATAATATTCATGGTGGAATAGTTAAGGGTGCTAACCCTGTTCATAATCTGAATCTGCTTGCCATAAGTAGGCTTTGTTCAGCAGATCATTTTAAAGAAAATCAATTTTTCTAAAAAACCCTGTATGTCGGAAAGGAAGAAAAAATTTCAAAACCGCTGAAAATTGTTTTTTTGTACCTAGCTCTAGATTATATTTGTTGTACAAAGAGAAAAAGAAATCTTCCACAGTAAGAGTTCAGGCCGAATAAATTTTTCAAAAAATGACATGGTTTTATATAACACCCTGTATAAGACGGTTGCGATGGAGTCTTGAAGTTGTCCTCATCGGGCTGCATATTCTAGAAATTGCTCAAACAAAGGCCGAAAACCGTAACTCAAAATCGTCACTCTTATTGAAACTATTTCATTTTGAATTTCCATTAAAAATGTCCTTGGTACACTTTGAAGTTCCAGCAGAGTAGTTGATTACCATCTAATTGTCACCATCTTTCTGCAGAAAAGGCTTTTATTTTAAGTCTATCGAATATTTAGTCAATTCTCAGTATCTAGGACTCATCTTTATAATATCTCCTTCTACAAGAGAGTGAAAATAAATGAGTTTAGTTAATTTTGTAAGGTATAGATGTGTATTCACTATAAACCTAAAGAATAAACAACTTCGAAATGAAAAAGCCCATATAACCTTATACTTAAAGAACATTTTTGGTTTAAATCTATTCCATACAAGGATTCTAGCTTATTTACTTAATATAGTAGCATGTAACCTAACATAGAAACGGAATCGTACACTTCAGGGGTAAGTGCGTGGAATATTTAAGACAAAAAATCCCATAAGGTGTTAAGGTAAGATTAAATAAAGCAAATTCAAGGACATTATATAAATACTTAATCTAGTGTCATAAAAAGACTTTACAATTTTCATAAAAACATCTTAATTTATTTTTATTTTAAACTTCCGGCAGCCATATGGGTAAAGAAATGTTATACATTTTAGGTGTATCAAGTAGATTGATCAAGAAGCATACACCACATAATTGCGCGCTTGTTATATGAATATTTATTTACCATATTATGTCCTTCATTTACTCACTTAAAACGTTAATTATATCTACACAACTGAATAGATGCAGGTCGTAAATATATTATTCCAGAAATATAGGTATTTCGCGTGTATATTTAATCTTAGCCTACATAAGTGTCGTATCTATTTTTTAGATCTATTAGAGATTATGATTATGTTCTATAAGTGTACAAATTAAGTTTCTATGAAAGATTACATTGCACATCATCTTTATACCACTTATTGAAATCATGTTTGATAAAAGCATGAATAGGTGAGATTTTGATTCAGTTTTCCGGAACAAATTCTCAATATATTAAATTATTTAAAAAGAAGCTTATATGCCTTTCAGACATATAGCCAATCATATTGTTAAAACGTTACTTTTGCGAGAGAGCAGATTAAGAAATATTTTTAAACTTTTCTCGACTCGAAGAAGTATAATCAAAATAATATAATAATGATGAAAATTGATTTATAAAAACAACATGACAAAAAAACAGAAAAATATATTGGAGTAAACAGGTCTTTAAGGTAAAAAGTTTGTTAAGCTAGGTATTCGTTGATTCTTGGGCGTGTGAGTGGAAACATTTTAAAAATAACAAATACATAGAGCAGCATTTTTAAAAATAATGGTTATAAGGGGCAGGATTTGTACCACTGCTATTTTAAATAAACCAATCTACACCATCTCACATTAAAAAAAAACGAAACAAAGAAAATAGTCACGATCGGAACAGAACGTTAACTTGAGAATTTTTTCACACCGGGGAAAAATCGTTGGCCCAATAGCGAAGGGACTTCTAACCGAAATTTTTGATATGTAAGAGTAACTAAACCCTTCAATAATTTTCTCCGTTTCCTTTATCAATAGCACAATTTATTTTTTTTTTCAATTTTAAAATTTTGTTTGTTTTTTAAAATGATAAAGGTGTTGCAAACACGTGTTTTTGATATGAAATATTTATTGGGATTAAGGGAGACAGTTTTCTTTACATCTGAAATTTGCTCTAGTTCTTTCAGATATTGCCTTTATTTTAAAACAGATTTTTTTAATAAAAAATTAAAAATCGCTTTTATCATTGACATATTTCTCTTTTTCTCAATAAAATACAGTTTCACGTATTATTTTTGATTATACACATTTACATAAACTGTTTACCCATAATTTCGAATAAACTGAGAATGTGTCCCAATAATACAGTGGGGAACAAAGGTCTGGAATACTACGTACCTTGCGGAGCAGAAATTCAACATTGTTAAAGTTTAGAATCGGTAGAGTTTTTGGTTCACTCTATATACAATATTCATGGTGGAATAGTTAAGGGTGCTAACCCTGTTCATAATCTGAATCTGCTTGCCATAAGTAGGCTTTGTTCAGCAGATCATTTTAAAGAAAATCAATTTTTCTAAAAAACCCTGTATGTCGGAAAGGAAGAAAAAATTTCAAAACCGCTGAAAATTGTTTTTTTGTACCTAGCTCTAGATTATATTTGTTGTACAAAGAGAAAAAGAAATCTTCCACAGTAAGAGTTCAGGCCGAATAAATTTTTCAAAAAATGACATGGTTTTATATAACACCCTGTATAAGACGGTTGCGATGGAGTCTTGAACTTGTCCTTATCGGGCTGCATATTCTAGAAATTGCTCAAACAAAACATTTTTGATTATACACATTTACATAAACTGTTTACCCATAATTTCGAATAAACTGAGAATGTGTCCCAATAATACAGTGGGTAACAAAGGTCTGGAATACTACGTACCTTGCGGAGCAGAAATTCAACATTGTTAAAGTTTAGAATCGGTAGAGTTTTTGGTTCACTCTATATACAATATTCATGGTGGAATAGTTAAGGGTGATAACCCTGTTCATAATCTGAATCTGCTTGCCATAAGTAGGCTTTGTTCAGCAGATCATTTTAAAGAAAATCAATTTTTCTAAAAAACCCTGTATGTCGGAAAGGAAGAAAAAATTTCAAAACCGCTGAAAATTGTTTTTTTGTACCTAGCTCTAGATTATATTTGTTGTACAAAGAGAAAAAGAAATCTTCCACAGTAAGAGTTCAGGCCGAATAAATTTTTCAAAAAATGACGTGGTTTTATATAACACCCTGTATAAGACGGTTGCGATGGAGTCTTGAAGTTGTCCTCATCGGGCTGCATATTCTAGAAATTGCTCAAACAAAGGCCGAAAACCGTAACTCAAAATCGTCACTCTTATTGAAACTATTTCATTTTGAATTTCCATTAAAAATGTCCTTAGTGCACTTTGAAGTTCCAGCAGAGTAGTTGATTACCATCTAACTGTCACCATCTTTCTGCAGAAAAGGCTATTATTTTAAGTCTATCGAATATTTAGTCAATTCTCAGTATCTAGGACTCATCTTTATAATATCTCCTTCTACAAGAGAGTGAAAATAAATGAGTTTAGTTAATTTTGTAAGGTATAGATGTGTATTCACTATAAACCTAAAGAATAAACAACTTCGAAATGAAAAAGCCCATATAACCTTATACTTAAAGAACATTTTTGGTTTAAATCTATTCCATACAAGGATTCTAGCTTATTTACTTAATATAGTAGCATGTAACCTAACATAGAAACGGAATCGTACACTTCAGGGGTAAGTGCGTGGAATATTTAAGACAAAAAATCCCATAAGGTGTTAAGGTAAGATTAAATAAAGCAAATTCAAGGACATTATATAAATACTTAATCTAGTGTCATAAAAAGACTTTACAATTTTCATAAAAACATCTTAATTTATTTTTATTTTAAACTTCCGGCAGCCATATGGGTAAAGAAATGTTATACATTTTAGGTGTATCAAGTAGATTGATCAAGAAGCATACACCACATAATTGCGCGCTTGTTATATGAATATTTATTTACCATATTATGTCCTTCATTTACTCACTTAAAACGTTAATTATATCTACACAACTGAATAGATGCAGGTCGTAAATATATTATTCCAGAAATATAGGTATTTCGCGTGTATATTTAATCTTAGCCTACATAAGTGTCGTATCTATTTTTTAGATCTATTAGAGATTATGATTATGTTCTATAAGTGTACAAATTAAGTTTCTATAAAAGATTACATTGCACATCATCTTTATACCACTTATTAGAATCATGTTTGATAAAAGCATGAATAGGTGAGATTTTGATTCAGTTTTCCGGAACAAATTCTCGATATATTAAATTATTTTAAAAAAAGCTTATATGCCTTTCAGACATATAGGCAATCATATTGTTAAAACGTTACTTTTGCGAGAGAGCAGATTAAGAAATATTTTTAAACTTTTCTCGACTCGAAGAAGTATAATCAAAATAATATAATAATGATGAAAATTGATTTATAAAAACATGACAAAAAAACAGAAAAATATATTGGAGTAAACAGGTCTTTAAGGTAAAAAGTTTGTTAAGCTAGGTATTCGTTGATTCTTGGGCGTGTGAGTGGAAACATTTTAAAAATAACAAATACATAGAGCAGCATTTTTAGAAATAATGGTTATAAGGGGCAGGATTTGTACCACTGCTATTTTAAATAAACCAATCTACACCATCTCACATTAAAAAAAAAAACGAAACAAAGAAAATAGTCACGATCGGAACAGAACGTTAACTTGAGAATTTTTTCACACCGGGGAAAAATCGTTGGCCCAATAGCGAAGGGACTTCTAACCGAAATTTTTGATATGTAAGAGTAACTAAACCCTTCAATAATTTTCTCCGTTTCCTTTATCAATAGCACAATTTATTTTTTTTTTCAATTTTAAAATTTTGTTTGTTTTTTAAAATGATAAAGGTGTTGCAAACACGTGTTTTTGATATGAAATATTTATTGGGATTAATAGCTAATCATGACTATCATTTCTCTAATTTTGTGTCTATTTGAGTTTAAGACTTTAGAGCTCCCATTAACTGTTTGGTATATTACGATATATGCTACACTGTGACATGAAACTTTTTATGTTTAAGTAAGATGTATAATGGAATCTTTTATAGAAATTTAATTTGTATACTTATCGGGATATAAGCATAATATGTAACCGATCTAAAAAAAATGATATACCACTTATCAAGGCAAGATTAAACGTACATGCTAAATACCTATATTTCTGGAAAAATAATTTAAAGACCTGCATCTATTCAGTTATGTAGATATAATTAAGGTTTTAAATCAGTAAATGACGGACATGACATGGCACATAAATATTCAAATAACAAGCACGCAATTAATAATTTTGATATAAAAAGATTTGGTTTAATCCACCCAAAACAATAGGTTGTTTTTTTTAGATTAGGTATGTATATTAAATCGTTATTTTAAAACAATAATTAATCCGGGTTCTCCTAAAATTTGACAAACTATTGGCATTACTTGGTTAGTTAAAAGTAAACGATATCATTCATTGGTTTTATAGAAAGCATGCTACTGGCGAAAGTAAAAAGATATTTTTCTAATTTCATAATAGCCTATACCGAGGGGTAAACAGCTGACTCAATTCTGTACACCAAATCTCCTAATAGCTAAGGAATTCCTGTATCCCTCATGGGAATTTAATTTACCTCCTAGGAAATTCTACAGACCTTCTGGTATATCCCACATACTTCCTGGTATATTTCATATTCTTCCTAGGAAATCCTGCATAATTTTTGGGTCCTTCTATATACCTCCTGGGAAATCCCATATATTTCCTGGGAATTCCTGATACTATTGAGCATACGAAATTTGTAATTAGTTGCAAATTTTCTGAAAGTTTGAAAAAAAAAGTTTCAAAAATCGATTTCATAAAAAAGAATTAATACAGACAACAAAAAGTAGGAGATGCGAAACACCAAAAATAAACAGTTTTATAGCGAGTTTTAAAATGAAGGTATATATTATAAATAATAAGTGGAGATATGTTATGTATAACACTTCTCAATAATATCCAGACACAAAACAATATTAAAAAAAAAGTACCAAACTCTTATTGATATACAACAAAGTGAATGATCAATAAATAACTGAAATTATTAACATAACTTCTTAAGGTAGTAGTAAACAAAAAAATAATGATAAAAGAACATCGTATCTACTTATATCATATTTAAAATTATTTAAGTTTATCGTAGAGCTAAACTTCAATTTAATCTTGCCTAAACAGCTTTGACTTTGATGATATCTTCATGGTTTAAAAACTGAAAATTTTTGGCAACGCACACAACTATCATTTTTTTAATGTGCATCTTCATACACAATACGCATATTTCGTGATGATGTGTGCTCTAGGATCGGTTAAATTTTTCTGTCAAGTATCCTTATTTCCCACGACAAATTTAATGAACTCGGCTATGGTTAAAAACATAATGGAAAAAAATGTTTCATACTCGGTAATATATTATTTCAACTCACGTTTTAGTTCTTTATATAGTAGATCTATTGCTGTTACCTCACAACACTAAAAATTAATGTTGTAATTAATAGGGCTAAAGAATATGTATTGTAGCTCAATGTTGGCGGTATCTTCTGGTCTCGGCCAAGAAAACTCAACTATCTTTATTTACATTTTTTCGCAGACGTTTCAAATGGGTAGTTTTGAAAGTGTCTTTCTCATTTTCGCATTTTTGCATGACACGCGCGGTATACCACTTGTCATGAAAATAAACTGCATAAAACTTTCCAATTACAATATTTCCAACTCGATTTTCGACGGGATTATCAACTAATTTTTGCTCCCCAATAATATTGTCTTTAAATGTTGTACAGAACTAGCCGTTACTTGATGGAAATTCATATTAACAAAGTAAACAAAAAACACTTGCGTAAAATTTCCACTTAATTTATTTTACAAAATAATGACAATTGTTTCGCTCTGAATGCATTCAGGTATTTAAAATCTATAATTTGTGGTAGACTCTTATTTTATTTTAGTTTACATCTAACATCTGATGAAGCCACAGTGTTGGCGAAACAATTGTCATTATTTTGTAAAATAAATTAAGTGGAAATTTTACGCAAGTGTTTTTTGTTTACTTTGTTAATATTGTCTTTACCAAAATTTGATTCAGAAGATCTTTCCGTAAAGGTCTCGGTATCTGTGCTGTCATCATAAAGGATATTTTCAGAATTCTTTAAGGAAGTACTGAATCTTGATCGGAGGAATCTAATTCATACTGGTTCTTGGACTTTTTCAATTTTTTTTGCTGAACCTTCAACTTTTTTCCTCGTTTAATTGCTTTTTTGGCAACTCTTCTGCTTTGAACTGAATCATTATCTAGAACATGTTTTCGTTTACTTGTTAAAAATCATCTTAATCGATTTGTGCTTACTCTACCAACTGTTTCATCTGACACCCAGCATAGAGATATTCTCTTGATCACTTCGTATTTGTCGCCTACAACCACGTTTACATAAGAACCATGTTCAATTTCTGTATGACTTAATTTATCGTTATAAGTTCTTAACGTCAAAGATCTATAACATCACAGCAGGTTAGTTTACATAAGTCTTTATACAATTCATCTTTATTTTCTTCGTTATTCTCATTATTTTGGTCGATTCCTATTCTTAAAGCATCTATCTCTTCTTCCTGATTTTCAAAAATACTTTCTTCGGATATTTCTTCAATAACAGGTTCATTTTCATCACTTACTAATTGTTCTTCTGAAATTTTAGATATGGTCCAATTCCATGAAAGAATTTCAACTCGCATTCCCAGCTTTTCAGATGCTGCAAGTGCTTCCTGCAAAGAGTCTTTCACAATATTCTCAATATATTGATCAGTAAATAAGTTTTTAATATCCTCCGTCTCATTGTTGAAAAATTTCAGTTTTTCTTAAACATTTCTACTTTCCCGTCATTTATCCGACAAGATGCCAGGTTTTTGTCCTCCTCTATATTTCCGAAGAAAAATGTCTCTTGCAAAATGTCGCTAGGACGCACCCAGTTAGAGCTATAAGCGCCTCAAAAACACCCTTTTTTCGATCGAAAAAATCGTAAAATCACGAAATCAATGAAGCTCAACGAAAAATAATATCTTTTCTGTAGGACCCATCGTTCCAGAAAGTTTCGTCAAAAAAAATCAAAAATTGCTACCTGAACCGCGTTACATCGAAATTTACTTTTTTGGTCGAGTTTGCGGTACCACATCTCCGGTACCAAAAGTGGTACAGACAAATCTGCAAAACGAATCGTGTAGATCTACGTCTCCTCTAAAAACACATGTCAAGCTCATCGCCCTATCTCTGAGAGTTTCCGAAATATACCCAACAAAAAGTCGAAAAACAGGGTTAAGAATTAAAGATAATAGAAATAAATACTACACAATTTTGATTACACCACAAGTTCTGAAAAAAATTACCTATCAAACTCGATATTGAGACGATCAGTAAAGAAACGATGAATATTATTTACAGTAATAAATTAATTATTGCTATGCATATTTGAGAGTTACGATACACTCGGTTTTATGCTCGGTTTTAAATTCAATCATTTGTAATCATATTGCAGCATGCGTAATCTGGTGGTAGCATAAACATATCATATAAGTATATACTTACTTGATAATTTTGTTAAACAAAATCTCTTCACAAATAATTATTATTGTTTTGCACGGGATTCCCTGGAACTAAAACTAACAATATTGAAAAGAACGTCAAACGTCAACTGTGACTAGGGAGGTTTTCTTCTAACGATCTCGGTAAGGAACTAGTCCTGGGCGATGTTCATCGATATTTTTCTGTATATTTTTGAAATAGTCCGTATCAGTTCAATGTTATTTTGCTTTTAGAAAATTGTGTTCTTATAGTCAAAACGAGGTCAAGATTAATTCACGATTTGATGCGTATTATTTCGAGGTACCTCCTAGAATTCCTCCATACTTTCTGGAATTCCATCATAATTCCTGGGAAATCCTGTATACTTCCTGGTACTTCTTAGGAATTCCTGATATTCCTTGTGAATGTATATCTACTTCCTACAGCTGTTTATCCCTCGGCCTATACAACATTTCCATACCATGTCTCGAATGAGGCAAATATCAACAAAAAATGTATATGTTTTATTTTGAAACCAAGAAGGTAGAAAATTATAAGAATTTCTATCGAAATAAGAAGCAGAATATCTTTCTAGACAACATTGACTTATTGTATTAATCTAAGACAACTAATAAAGACCAACGTACACATCAATATAGCCCAAAGAGTGGTCCGTATAACATCACAGAAGAACCTCGAAAAGATCTTCGTATATATGAGTATTTCTAATTTAATAATATTTCAAATAAAAGTAAAGTAAAAACAACCTGTAACTACATATTAAGAACATGGCAAGGAAACACTGATCGAACGTAATGTATGATTATTTTTAAACTCACACGTCTAACTGGAAATATCTAACATGTTTATTAAAATATAAAATATTTAAAAATAAAGTAAAATCCAGATCGATATTACGGGCTATACTTAGCAACATGTTTTTAATTTATATTAAAACAGTTAAAAATAAATCGGGAGTGTTGTAAATTAGAGAAGTTGAGCAAGTATTAAGGTATATCATAATAATGGCGGGATAAGTCACTTATGTTACAATATATTTCCCTACATTCTAAGACAAATATTAAATAATCAAAACAGAATTTCTTTGGCCTTAGAATATTTACAAAATTGTAGCATGTATTAAATCACAAAATAAAACAATCGAATGTAAACTTAACTGAGAGTAAACGAGCAAGGGAATCATTATCAGCTGTCAGAAATGTGTATAAAATGTGCTGCAATTCATCTAAATCTGTTGTTTTTTGTTATAGCCATCAAACAGATGCAAAAAAGTCTATCATTATAAGTATTCCTAAAAAACATTGAAAAGAATCGTGCTTGCTTTCTGTTAACGCAGTACTTAAGACAATCAGCGAAGACTAAAAAGAAAAGTTATCACTTTTTGTGAGCGAATGAAATCGTAGTAATATCTTATTAAATAATGTTTGCTTGGATTAGTAATTCTGGGGGAAGGGGTCTTGATTCGAAGCCAACTTCCACCAACAGCAAGAAAGAAGAAGGTGGCGCACCTCACGATGGTCGAGGAACGAGTGGAAAACTAAGTCTTTAAACCCGGGATGCTAACGAATATGTGTGGACTAGTTTTTTCGAGAGCATAACTTAACAAAATCTGGTGCTTCCAGTTCCGAACCAGCCACGCTTCTACGTCCAAACTCGCAAGACTTTAAAATTAGAATCTTAAGTTGCCTGTAAGAGATTAACTAGCTATATCAGCTTTTTGCATTTAACACTTTTATTTCATAATACCTGTGGTAACTAATACATGTTTTATTTATGCTCCTCTGTTAATTAAAATATTAATTGTTTTTGGCATAAGAATATAACTTATTTTACTTTGGTTTGTTCTTAATAAAAAAATCTTTACCATTCTAATATAGATGGCATGCAATTAGACATATATATAAAAGCAAAATAATTAATCACTCTCGTGTTCTCTATCATTTGAAAGATAATCACAGTAAACCGAAGTTTGCGTTTTCGGTGTGGTTTAAACTCTCTAACTAGCGGTTTAAAAATAAAGTGAGAATGTTTAGAAAACAATTGAGGTGGCGGGAACCGCAGTACATCTGTTTTACAAAGTTGGGCTCTTAATTTTACAAGCGTTTTATTTAAATTTACATTTAATTTGTTTTAATAGAATCAGGCTAGTAATTGTTGTAGCGACATCTCATCTGTCGTTGAACATACATTTTATTAGTTAACACCTTTGGCAGGTTTAAATATAAATTTTCATCGTATCATAGGAAGAATTTAAAACAATAGTTATAGCCTTATATTAAAGTTAAGAAAATTCTACATTTCTATAAATTTAAATGTGACTTGTCTCACTGGAATAATTTGAATCAATTGGTTTAAATCGATATTAAGAATAAAATCTAAATCTCTTCATCTTGAAGTACTGTAAATGCTAACCAAGTGAAACCATAAAGTCCTGTTGCTCAATAAAAGAAGTGTTTCTAGATTGGGCTACACCTTTTTAAAAACATGATATATGTTTAAATATATTAAAAAGATTAAGTTATAAAAGATTTGGCTTTCTAAGAATTAGGATTTACCAAGAATAGCTGGTAATCAAGGCATAGAGTAATATAAAGAGATGAACACGGTCACCATCTAAATCTATTTATCAATAGCTGTTGATGTTTTTAGTGACACGTTTCCAGATTTTCACGCCCAGAACAGTTATTTTTGACCTTCTTTAATAAGAACGTATGTTTTAAAGTCATTATTCATTATTTTACTAGGGTTCCACTATTCCAATTAGTTTTGAATTTGTCAACGAAAATTAATGAATATATAAATATTATATACTGTTAATTAACTTATCATTTATTTAATTTTGGTTCAATTTTATTAGATTAAGTCTAATTTAAAGACAAATTTATATATGGGCTTTGTGCCGTACAAATAATTAACTCGAATTTACGTTACCTTTCAATAATTAAGATTTATTCAAAGAATCTCACCAGCTCTAACGTTTTTGGCATTGCTCAGAAGGCACTTGCCGGATGTCGTCGGGCACAAAACCCTCTCCGTCCTAAGATTTCTAATTTTCACTTCACTATAAACTTTTGAAAGGCATTATGGCGTTAACTGTTTATTATTGGACGTATTACTGGTGTTATGCATATAACTTTTGCTGTCAAATTACGTCAGTATCCTTCCTACTTTCGTTACCAAGCCGCAGTTTCTATTCTAGAACTGAGTAGACGAGCAGAAGAGAAAACCCAAATAACTATAGAACTATTTGCGTTTACAGCGTCAATGTCTGGATCTTTTCTAGAGGGACAGTTTCCACTTGAGCTTGAGTTTCCGTAGATCTCGAAAATGTATGATTGAATGACACAGCGCGGCGGTACAGTAGAGTATATGACATTGCTTCTGCGGGGAGTTTTTAGAGAATTGAAAAACCAAAAAAAAACGTCCTCGCTGTTTTGTACATTTGTACATAAGTGGTGAACGTTTTAACCATAAGAATATAGACAACTAAAAAGAATTCATTACTTTGTTTGAGCTATAAGTATAACTGGTCGCCAATCCCGAAAAAAATGCCTTAACTTTATACTATATAGCTTAAATAAAATTGGCTCTGGGGGATTTTAACCCCTAAAACACCCTCTTAAATACACCACTGCAGCAGTGTATAAGCTTACCACGTGTTTAAAAAAAATTGTGCATTACATACCTGGAAAGAGACTTTACAGACATCCATACATTGCCTGTTTGACCTGTAAAGTATCACTTTCCGGTTTTGTAAAATAAATTACTATTTTTTAATTTAATTTATACTAGAGAATGATTTCCAACTTGTTGCTAACCTGGAATCGATTGTATGTAATACGAAGCGACTAAGCTGATTATCATAAACATATAAGCAAGGGGAGACCCAACCTTTCATTCATAAATACCCATTTGTTGTGTATCAATCATTGCCCATGTATTAGACAAAGGCATATGAGAGAGAGAACGTCAAAATTCCGAGTTCAAACATCGCTGTGGAAGAGTTCCGACCAGAGAGATGCCAGCGGCGGCTCGGTGTTTGGAAAAGATTTAAATTTTAAATTAAATTCAACTTCAACTTGTTTTGTATTAAAATGCTTTATTACACTTATATTTATTTAATAGTACTACTGATTCTATAATAAAACCATGATAGAGTGAATCTGAATATTAACACGCGAACGCCGCGTTACGTATTATTTGATTTTAAATTTCTGAAGCAACAAAAATAGAAAAAATTACCTTTACCCGGAACTTCCCTTCTTATGAATATTTCGTTTCATTAGGAATAGTAAAGTAGAACCCAATTTAGTTTCGCACATAGTCCTTTAGTATACTGTCTTCAAATATTTTTATTGCGCGCCATTTTTTTCCACCACCACCATATTTTACCAGTTTCTACCTGAGCGACACTTATATTTTGGTCATGATTTAAAATAAATTGATTTTTTTACTTCCCTCTTAAAAGGTAAATATTGTAATCGTGAAAAAATCACCCTCCGATATTTTTTCAGATCTTTACGGTTTAGGGTTCCTAGATGCCGAAAAACATGTTTTCTTAATTCCGTCGGTCTGTCTGTTCACGGCATAACTAAAAAACTACTTAACCGAATGACTTCAAATTTTGGTCAAAAATTAAGGGTTATATAGGGATCACATGGTAACGTTTTTAAATTTATAACTAAAAATCTAATTATCCATTTTATCTAACAGGTAAAATTTTGGTACGAATCCAAGATGGCGGCTTGATAAAATATTTAAAAATTCCGCTTGAAAATACTACTTCAAACTGTGTGCCATCAAGTTTTAGCGTCCCTAAATTGCCAAAAAAATGAGTTTTCTCAATTCTGTCGGTCTGTCTGTTGATCCGTCTGTACGCATCATATCTAAAAAACAGCTTGCCCGATTGACTTCAAATATGGTCAAACATTAAGAGTCATATGGGAATGACCAAGGGAATAATCTACTAACATTCTGGATAAAATCTAAAATATGAAAACAAAATGGCGGCCTAATGAAATGTTAAAAACATCATTACTAAAAAAGTACTTATCCAATTCATCTCAAATTTTGCAGAAAAATCAAGTAAGTATTGTGTAGAAATCAACTTGTAAAATTTTGGTACGCATCCAAAATGGCGGTTTAATAACATATTTAAAAATTCAGCCTGAAAAACTACTTAATTGACTCATTTCAAATTTTGTGCTATAACTAATTGTGGTATAGAACTATTGAAACTGTGGTATTAATTCAAGACGGCGGAACAAAATGGCGGCCAAATAAAATATACCTAGATTTTACATTTTATCAGGTTTTAGCATCCCTAGATGCCAAAAAATATTTTTATGAATTCCGTCGGTCCGTCTGTCTGTCAGTTCGGGGCTTAGTTTAAAAACTATTCATCAAAGCCGCTTCAAATTTTAGTCAAAAATAAAGGGTCATATGGGGATGACCTGGTAATATTTTGGTGAAATCGAGTATGCCGGAACAAGATAGCAGCCTAGAGAATCGGTAAAAAATTATTATTAAAAAAACTTATTCAATTTCCTCAAATTTCATATTTAATTTTGCTGCAAGATAATATGTCAATTGAATAAAAAGATTTTTCACATTGATTTTTTTTAGACATTTTATTTGGCCGCCATTTTGTTTCTCCGTCTTGAATTCGTACCACAATTTTATCAGTTAATCTTTATATGACCCTTGATATATGTCCAAAACTTAAAATTTATCTAATCAGTAGTTTTTTAGACTGATTTTTTTTAAATAATTTATTTGGGCGCCATTTTGTTTTGCTGTTTTGGATTCATACCAAAATATTTCAGGTTTAAACCTTAATTTGTGCTCAAAATTTGAAGTCAATCGGGTAAGTAGTTCTTAGCGCGAGCTGACAGACAGACAAATGGAATTGAGAAAACATATCGTTTGGCATCTAGGGACGCTAAAATGTAAATATAGGTATATAAACCCTGTAATTTTTTTCAGATATTTTTGAGTTCATTCGAGCTAAATTCTTCTAAAACGGTATTTCTGATAAGAGCTTTGCATAATTTACCTTAAAATTATAGAAAAATAAATTTTGCTTTAAAATTATTTGAAATAGTATAGTAATTTTATCTTGAAATATCAATAAAGCGTATAATTAGTTTCAAATAACAAACAAATAAAGCATGCCATTAAGCTAAATTTTGGCAGTTCTTGAAAATATACTGCCAACAGCACCCCTAATTTCTAAAATAGCATAACAAAATCTTATATTTACCGTATTTTAAAAACGGGCTTAACGTTTGAATTATTTAATATACTCTTGCAGTGGTTCTTTATCTCGGACTCAGACTCAAATACGTTTTATAACTAATATGTCTGACCCCTTTCAAGCATGTTTCTGACGCAATGTGTTAGATATTATTTTTAATTTATATCAAGTAAATCTGTTATTAAAACGATTCACGAAATTAGGGCATTAGAAAATGTATAGATTTTGTCATCGTACTGAAATATACTATTGGCAAACGAATGTTCTAACTTAGTGAAATGCTGGGATTTTGTAAAAATGTACCATGGACCTGAAACGCGGCACTTATCACCAAAATATAGATATTTGATATTTTCAAGCTCTAACTCTGGCCGCCGCGAAATAAAAAAAATCATTAATTTTTGATATTGTAGTACATTTTATCAAAGAGCTTAACAGTTGTATTTACTAACATAGGTATTATAATTGCACAACAAACGACTTGTGAAGAATAACAATGTTTAATCATTTGCATTTCATTTCAAAGATGTTAAATGTTACACTACTGAAAGGGTGGCGTTCTAACCTAACCTAACCAACCTGTTAAAGGACAATTCCGGCTGAAAAGTATCTAGTTTTCCACAAACTTGACACTGGAGAACCATTTTATGGACTTTCAAAGAGTTATCTCACCAAAAAAATACAAAACGCACTAAATATCCGCAAAAATTACAAATTCCGACTTAAAAAAACAATGCTAACCTAAAATACTATAAACTGCATTACGGAGTTTTTATGAATCAATATTGGGTATGGTGATGTATATCGGCGAACAAACATGCGCGCGACGTTGTCACTGTTGAACTAAATTTTTACAACACGAGTTGAAAATAAATGAGTAGTAGTTATTACCATAAACAAAAAACTTTCAATTTAATTTAACGATGATAATTTGCGTAACAACAAACACAAAATATTTCTGTTTGCGAAAATGCAACTATAAATGCAAAAGTGTTTCATTAGTAAAGACTTAAATATGAAAACATTCTTTACAAGAATATATGTTGCTGACAACACTGTTTCACGGAAAATCATATTGGATTATGAAGCTAAATAGATTAGGAACAGATGTACAGTAGCAAATGTGATGTGTGCATGATTCGTATAAAATATAAATAGATATATCTCTTCTTGGTTATATATCTATGCTTATTATACAAATCTTTACGTACGAAGTGACTAATTCTAAGTGATAATTTTTCAAAAAAAAAATTACAAAATACTTTATTTTGCGCCACACCAATAGAAACATAACTTTCAGGTCCAAAATAGGGCTTCTAAAAGGATTTCTTATCTGATGAGTCGAAAAAATCTGTATTTAAGTTTAAATAAACAGTGTTTTAAAATACTCCGTAATGAAACAGTTACAAACAATATACATCGAGAATCATAGTGCTTATTGTTGGTTTGTTACTATTAGTCAGTTTCATAATAGCTTTTCCTTAATTAAAATTCATTTACGAGTGAATGATTCTGAAGTTGGTGTTAACCTGCGAAATGAAATAAGTGTAAATTTATCTAATATTTTGAGTGAAAATCTCCTGAAAAAAGATTAATCTTTTTTGTGCGTTTCTAATAGAAATAATATTGTGTGACCCAGTTTAGTTCCGCACATAGCTATTTAGTAAGATATATACATATACTGTCTTTTCAGACATTTTTCTTGTGTATCCCTATATCATATCTAGTTTTTGTGCAAACATTTAAGTCAATTTAATAAGAGCTTTTTTTACGTTTATTTGGCCACCATTTTCTTTTGCCATCTTGAATTCATTCCATTAATTTTACCAATTTATTTCTGTATAACAATTTTCGCACAAAAATTAAAATCAACATAATAAGTGGTCAATGTCAGCAATTCAACCCCATATTTTCTTTACCCGGAACTTCCCTCTTTTTAAATTATTGCTTTTAGTAGGATTAGTGAAGTGTGACCCAATTTAGTTCCGCACCTAATTATTTAGCGCCACCTATTGGGGCTCCGGAGTGTTGCAACCCATAGAATTTAGGCGAAGGCATGTAATATGCGCGGGTAAATCTCAAATCAAATAAAAATGTGTTTTCACACACACCTTTATTCAGATTTCTTGGCCGTAAAAGGATATATGTAGAAAAGCAAAAATATTTAATTTTTATAGGAAAGCGGCCTACAAGAAGAAATTGCTTTTGATTATGTCACAGGATACCCTCCTGCGATCGATTTCTGGGCCTTGACCTTCAAGCAGGCTAATATCCAGGGATATATATATATATATATATATATATATATATATATATATATATATATATATATATATATATATATATATATATATATATATATATATATATATATATATATATATATATATATATATATATATATATATATATATATATATATATATATATATATATATATATATATATATATATATATATATATATATATATATATATACATATATATGACAGCTTTATAAATTATTTAAAAAATTAATATGAAAAAACTACTTATTAGATTGATTTCAAATTTTGTGCAAAAAAATAAGTACGAAATAATGATGAACTTATAAAATTGTGGTACGAATTCATGATGGCGGAACTTCCAGGATACAGATTTTTACATTGTAGGGCTCCTAGATACAAAAAAACATGATTGCTCAATTCCGTCAGTCTGTCTGTCTACCAGTTCCCGGCATAGCTAGAGAACTACCTACCGGATTGGCTACAAATTTTAATAAAAGTCTAGGCGTCATATGGAGATGACCTGATAACATTATGAGAAAAACGCCAACAAAATATTACTAACAACTTACCACAAGTGTAACCAATGTACCAACAGGTAACATTTTGGTACGAATCCAAGATGGCAAAACAAACTGACGGGATAATTTCTTTTTTAATTATGGTCTTACAAGCAAAGTGTTTTAGCCGGGCGGTATAATAAAATATTTAAAAACCAACCTAACAAGGCCACTTATTATGTTGAATTTAATTTTTGTGATATAGAAATAAACTGGTAAAAATAACGGAACGAATTAAATATGGCAGAATAAAATGATGGCCAAATAAACGTAATATTGATAAATTGATTTAAATTTTCGCACAAAAACTAGATATGATATACACTGGTAAAAATTTGGTACGAATTCAATATGATGAAACAAAATGGCAGTCTAATAATTTTTTTAAGAAATCAATTTAAAAAATTACTTAATCAATTTATTTTAAAGTAAGTAAAAATCAAGTGTGGTATAAGTAGAAACTGCGCCCAATAAAAATGTCTGAAAAGACAATATATGTATCTTACAAAATAGCTATGTGCGGAACTAAATTGGGTCACACTTCACTAAAATTTACTGATTCTTTTCAACTGTGGAATTTAAAATAAAAATGAAGATCAGTAAGTATTTTATTCTTAAAAATATTATATTTTGTAATAGAAACGCACAAAAAAGATTTTTTTTTCTGGAGATTTTCACTCAAAATATTAGATACATTTACACTTATTTTATTTCGTAGGTGAATCAGTTCCAAGTTAGCACAACTTCAAAATCATTCATTCGTAAAAGAGATTTAGATTATGAAAAAAATATTGTGAAACTGAGTAATACGAACAAACCAACAATAAACACATTGATTCTCGATGTATATTGTTTATAACTGTTTCGTTACGCTCTATTTTAAAACAGTGTTTATTTAATTACGGAAAGTCAAATATAATACAAATTTTTTTCGAATCATCAGTTAAAAAATGCTTTTAGAAGCCCTATTTTGGCTGTAAAACTATTATTCCTATTAGAACTTATTCGGTTCGTATTACCTACATTGGCAATATATTTCATATATGAATCAATTTCGGGTCAGCAGCAAGTTGGAAATCATTCCTAGCATAAAAGCGTTCAAATTAAAAAATAGTAATTTATTTTACAAAACCGGGTGATATTTTACAGGTCGAACAGGAAATTTATGGGTGTCTGCGCAAAGATTCTTTCCAGGTAAATAATGTACAAGTTTTATTAAACACATGGTTAGCTTAAAAACCGCTGCAGTGGAGTATTTAAGGGGGGGGGGGTTTGGGGGTTCAAATTCCCCAGAGTTACTTTCATTTAAGCGATAAATCAAAACGTTAGAAAGGACCCAGACACTGACGCTGTGAACGCAAATATTTCTATATATATATATATACATATATATATATATATATATATATATATATATATATATATATATATATATATATATATATATATATATATATATATATATATATGCATAGATTGAGAAATCGTGTTTTTCGGTATCTAGGAACCCTGAAATGTAAAGATCTGAAAAATTTCGGAGGGTGATTTTTTCACGATTACAATACTTCCCTTTTACGAGGGAAGTAAAAAGACGAGTATATCTGAGGTTGATTTTTACAGATTTATTTTTACAGAAAGCACAGTCTAAGTACGATATTTTACAGACATGTTTTCCTCACTGACTACTTTTTTATATTCGCGATTTTGTTACAAGTGCTCTTTTGTTACAGCGCGCATTTGTCGCACGAATTTGTTACCTGACTTTTTTATAGAGCACAATATACAGTTACTGTTGTGCGGCACTAGTCCTAATCATAACTCACCCTTCATACTATAGCTGAGGTATCTGCCAACGTTGCAAAAGTACCAAAACATTATTATATATATAACAATCATATACATTATAACATGTTATAATGGATAAAGGACACTTCTTGTTCAGTTAGGATACAAGTACCTTTGGCTCAATACATAGAAAATCCAGTGTTTTAGCTGTTGCTGCGGCAATTATAATGTGATTATATCAGTATGGAATTCAGCAGCAAATCCTCTATTGCTGTTAGTCTTGGAAAGATCTATCTCTATTTCCATGCCGAATCTATGGCTATGTTATAGATAGCTCTTCAGTAACGTTTGTCAACTGTCTGATGATTTTGCCCTACTGACAGCTTCGATCCTGTAGCCTATAGTTATGGCATATTAAACTTTTGGCACCATACCTCTTTCCTTTTTTGAAACATCTGCAAAAACCGGTGTTCTTACGTCTGCAAAGGTGTCATTTTCATGTGTGAAGGCTTATTAAAGACAAACCTAAAAGAATTGATTTTGCACCTGGTTTCTAGGAAACCATTTTTAAAGTGTTTATTCCTTAAATAGTTTTCTAGTTTCTCCACATTCTCCATTTAGTTCTATATCAACAGGTTTAAAAAGTGTCATAGTTACCACAGCCGCGTCACTTGAATAATATATGTATGTACGGGGTTGGGCAAATGTTCCTTCCAAACTATAAATGTCAAATATCTGAAAATTTGACCCTATACTGTTGTCGATAGAGACCATCGAACTTGAGTATCTTCAAGATGGTAGCACTTCCAGTTATACCGGAATTAAATGTGAACAAGGTAATTTTAAATATAACACACTGTATATTATTGCATATCTGAATTCTACGTAAAATTCTACGAATTTTTTGTATTTAAGTTTTCATGAATCTTTAATTGTTTTCGAGTTAATGGTACTTGAAGTAAAAAACTATTTCATTGAATGTTCGATTCGCTTTCCTTCAGCGACTTGGCAGTGCCCAAGCCTATCCGTGAACTCGGAAAGAACATTCTGCAAGTGTTGATAGGTTATATCATGCACTGCATATAAAATTCTGTTTGTTGGTTCTTCTTTCCGGTTTGGTAAGATAGACAGCGGTTTTCAAATAACCCCAAAGACAAAAACCTAGGGGTGTGAGATTAGGAGATCTAGGGGCCATTCAATGCGTCCTCGTCTATCTATCCATTTTCCAGGAAAAATTCTACCTAAATAATTTCTAACACGAATGCCAAAATGTTCAGGTGCCCCATCTTGTCGATACCAAATGTTTTTCTGTAATAGCTGTTTATTGTCTGGATCGAGAAATAAAGTAACTAAAGCGGGTATAATTGAATAATTCTAGTGTTAAGTAAATGCAGTCATATTTTCGTGAAGAAAAGAATGTCCAATTATATTGTTCCCAATTATTCCTGCCCATACATTTAATTTTTGAGGATGTTACGTATGGAGTTCCATCATCCAGTGAGGATTGTGATCGGACCAATACCTGCATTTAGGTATGTCTGTTTACGAAGCCATTAAAAATGAACGTGGCCTTATCGGAAAATAGAACATGACTCGCAAAATCAGGTTGAATATCGATGAGATTCATCATTTCTTGACAGAATTCCAATCGTCTATTTGGACCATCTTCTGAGAGTTCCTGGAGCAATCTGACCTTATAAGGATACATTTGATTTACTTTAAGGATCCTTCATACTGACCTTTCGCTGTTAGTGTGTTCAAGTGTTCAAGGGCAAGTTTTGAAATGGAAGTTCATGGCTCAGAGTAAGCAAATTATTTAGACATTCCATCATTTGTGGCTGTCTATGAACGATCTGATTTTGGCACGTTTTTTATAATACATATGTGCTCAAAGTTGTGGTAGATTCTATTAGCCGTTGATTTAGAAATAGGATCACGTTCAAGGATTGTTTCATTAAAAAGGTTGGTTGCTTCTCGGAAGGATCTACGCCTATCCACGTATCCTATCATCATAAGCAAAGTTAATAGTTTTGCGTTCTTTTTCCGTTAGCTGGACCATGGTAACTTCAAGAAATGGTAAAAATTTACTTATATAATCGTAAAAAACTAATACTACTAACTCGAAATATTAACGTCGAAAAATACGTCAAAATGACAAGATTTGTTATACTAGTGATAATTGAAACGGGTATTGTACATCCAATAATAGAATAAGTAATAATATTAAGTACAAAAAGTAGGCACAAAGTCCTTTATGTTATTTTTGGACTTAGTTTCGATTCTTCCAAAACAAAAGTAAAACCTATTTAATAATTAGTGAACTAGTGCCATTAAATAGAGTTTTAAAAACTAGTATAGGATGGATCCAAAGTGTTAAATTTTAAAGATTTCAACTGCCATTATCTCGAAAACAATTGAAGATACGTCAAAAATTTAAATAAAATTCAGATATGCAACCATATACAGGGTGGTGCAACCAAGATGGGGTGACCGATTGCGGGCAAACGGAGAGGAATTTGAAAAAACATTTTTGGGATATGATTGATAGTCAAGAACGCTGTGTTTTAAAATTATACCCATTATACAGGGTGGTCTGAAAAGTTCGTGGTGAACCAAACTTGTGTTTTTTTAAATGCGACATCCGGTATATTATTATTTTAGTTGATTCTCCTATTCTTTACGATCATTTTGATATGAGGTTTGTTGGGTCTAAAATTTATACCAAGGGAATGGGACGAGGTTAAAGTGGAAAAAAGGGTTATACTCCGGCCATTTTTTGAAAACAATTGAAGCAGGTATGGAAAAACCAAATATTCTATAAAATGTATTGTATCTAGGATTACAATAATCGCTTATAAGTCGTTCAAAATTATTCACTGTGTGGGTGGTCAAGTTTTGCAAATTTACCTTGGATTGAATTTTTTTAAATGGAACACCCTATATATTTTACTGTCATATTAAAGATAACATCGCCAGCTTTTAGAAAATACCCTATTTGATATCTTTCTAACCAACAGTTTTTTAGTAAATTAACCGTGAAACCAAAATTTACTCATTCTAACAGAAACGGTATTATTTACGTTGCTTAAATTGACTACCTATAATATAAGGAGGCCATGATATAATCATAAATGAAAAGAAAGATTGACAATCTTGTCAAAACCGCAAAGTGTCAGAGAATTGGCATCAATTATCATTGTTTTTTGACGATAAGCCGAGAAATTGTTAAGTAACAATGGGTTTGAGTACTCCAGAGTTGATAAACATGACTTTTATGTTGGGCGAGTGTCAAAAAAACCCTTTACTAGCAAGCAGGGTTTATGCGGTACGATATCCCGATGCCGAAAAAAAACCAAGACCTGAAGCTTTTGCAAGTTTATTAGAGAGGTTTCAAGAAACAGGCAATGTTGCTTTTAAGAAACGTAAAGTAATTAATAAACCAGTTACCAATGAAGATAATGCTTTGACAGTGTTATTAACAGTGCAAGAAAATCCACACACAAGTACCAGGGAAATTGACTGATATTGAACGCACTAGTATTAAACGGATTCTGAAACAACATAAATATCATGCCTACCACATTGAATTACACCAAGAACTGTATGATCGCGATTACGTCCAACGACAGGAGTTTTCAATTTGGTTTTTAAATACAATTTGGGATAATCCAGGTTTTGTAGATAGGGTGCTGTTTTCAGATGAAGCAACTTTTAAAAGCAACGGCTTGGTTAACAAACATAATATGCAATATTATTTAACCGAAAATCCACATTGGATTCGTCAGGTGGACCATCAAAATAAATGGTCAATTAATGTTTGGGGAGGTATAATTGGCTCTCATGTTATAGGACCATATTTCTTTGAAGAGCATTTAACGGGAGAAGTCTATTTAAATTTTTTGAGAAATGAGTTGCCCGTATTGCTCGAAGACTTACCTTTAATGTTAAGAAATTCCTTATGGTTCCAACGTGATGGAGCACCCCCGCATTACCATAGGCATGTAAGACATTTTCTCAATAATTGGAAAAGAGAGCATTGGATTGGGCGAGGTGGACCAGTTAAGTGGCCTGCGAGGTCACCCGATTTAACGCCACTAGATTTCTTTTTATGGGGACATGTTAAAGAAGAAGTTTATAAAGAGGTTCCAACCACAGTGGAAGATATGAAGTTGAGAATAATAACCAGTTTTCGCAACATTTCAGACCTGACTTTAAGAAAAGTGAAACTTTCATTTATGGATAGACTCGAAATGTGCCTTCAGCAAAACGGTGGTTTAGTTGAACATCTTTTATAAGTTCTAATTACATTGTTTTTGTTGATTTATATTAAATTTATTTTTTTTTGTAAAAAAAGATCTGTTATTAATACTGTCAAAGCATTATCTTCATTGGTAACTGGTTTATTAATTGCTTTACGTTTTTTTTGAAAGCAACATTTCCTGTTTCTTGAAATCTCTATGATAAACTTGGAAAAGCTTCTATCTTGTTTTTATTTCGGCCTCGCATCATCAAAGAACAATATTTATTTATTTACTGATGACAATATTCTGACACTTTGCTGTTTTGACAGAACTGTCAATCTTTTGTTCAATTTATGATGATATCATGGCCTCCTAATATTAAATTGTCAATTTTAACAACGTGAATTCAGAGTAATTCGTGTTAAAATGAAGAAATTTTGATTTCACAGCTAATTTACTGAAAAACTGTTGGTCAGAAAGGTATCAAATATGGTATTTTCTGAAAGCTAGTAATGTTATCTTTAACATGAAAGTAAAATATACAGGGTGTTCCATTTAAAAAAAATCAATCCAAGGTAAATTTGCAAAACTTGACCACCCTGTATAACAGTGAATAATTTTGAATGACTTACAAGCCATTATTGTAGTCCTAGATACAATACATTTTATAGAATATTTGGTTTTTCCATACCTGCTTCAATTGTTTTAAAAAATGGCCGGAGTATAACCCTTTTTTCCACTTTAACCTCGTCCTATTCCCTTGGTATAAATTTTAGACCCAACTAACCTTATATCAAAATGGTCGCAACGAATAGGAGAATCAACTAAAATAATAATATACCGGGTATTCCATTTAAAAAAACACAAGTTTGGTTCACCACGAATTTTTCAGACCACCCTGTATAATGGGTATAATTTTAAAACAAAGCGTTCTTGACTATCAATCATATCCCAATTTTTTTTTTCAAATTCCTCTCCGTTTGCCCACAATCGTCCACCCCATCTTGGTTGCACCACCCTGTATAGGATGTTCCACTTAAAATTAGCAAGTTGACATTTGATACCTGTATAACCGGAAGTGCTGCCATTTTGAAAATATTCTAGTTCGATGGCCTCTATCGACAATAGTATAGGGCCAAATTTTCAGATATTTGACAGTTATAGTCTGGCTATAATTAAGCCGTTCCGGAACACTTGCCAAACCCTGTATATCATAAGGGTTTTGATACTTCAAAAGCAATAATCAAGCCATGCTAATAAATGTAGTGGATATGTTTCAGTCGCAAATTACAAAGGTAAGAAGATTCACTGAGGATGTTTGGTGGCGAAAGTCACCGTTATTCTTTTATAGAGAGACGAGGTTTAACTGGACGAGCTCAACAGTTTAACGTGGACTCCAGGCCACAAAACAGGCAGTATTTCTAGGTAAAGAAGAATAGAATTTACGCGGCCTTTTTCAGGCTGAACTATATTACGAAATAGTACGAGGTAGTGCGCATTTAGCAGCTTCCGGTTCAACAGAATATGAGGTGTATCGAGCACGGCTTCCTTAGAATATCCCTCTAAAATGTCTCGCTAAGTCAACAATTTCTCCTTCGAAATGTCGCGTTTAATCATTTTTGGAAAATCAGGATACGCTCAGGTACTTTCGGTAAATCGACATAAATAAAAACATTGATCCATATCTCAAGTATTTTATTTAAAAAAATTAAATAACGAGTAACTAACTAACTCTAACGTATGAGGAGAATAAAAATGGAAATAAAAATTTGCTCCACTGGGGAAATTTATCCTTAAATAACTTCAGAAAGTACTTTTTTCTTCGTTTGTACAAAATTTAGTACATGATATGCTTGAGTTTCATATCATGCCCAGATTTAGATTCTGTGTAATTATTTTTAAGTAGATTGTTGAAAAAATAATGGTTGTCTTTAAAATAGTTTACCTACTAGTGCTACTACTATTACTATTGCAGACAATTTCTTACAAACATAAAAATTAAAAATCGCTAACCAAGATATTACAAAAGCCAAGATAAAATTTAAATATTTGTACTACGCCGTCGGTCGTGGTTTATTTATTTATGTCTCTATAATGCCCTTATACCAACCGCTGAGTACGGTGCTGTTTCTGCGTCGATTATATGACTTTCTTGTTTTGAACTGCACAAATTCTCATTAATATCGTTTGAAATTGTCTGTAATCATAAATTGGTACAAGGCCATATTTCCTGGAATCAGAGGGATGAATCTATAATTAAACAGCTGTATTAAGCAGAATCCTCATTGTAAGTTGCCTAAACTTTGGTAATAATATTATATCTTATCATGTTCCCAGAATACGCCTACTTAGAACAACTTACACCTAACAGCATCGCCAAACGATTTTTTTGCAAATATATTCGTTTTGCTTCTCCATAATACGAAAGAGCAATAACGCAAAATGGTCACGTTTCTAATAATGAGGAAAGAAGATTTTGTCCTACATTTTCTGCTGCTGGAAAAGGTTGTTCCAACGAGAAGCCGGTGAAGGTAAAATCATAATTAATATGGCAGTCGCAGTCTTTATTTTAAATTTATGTAGTTTACGTTAATTGTGTCAGGTTTTATACGAGACGTAATAATAACTTCTTTTAAGAAAATGCGCAAATTTACCGAGTGACGGTCTTTTAACAAACGGTTACCAAGCGTGACCTGTTTCGTATAATTAAAGTAAAAAATATTTGCAGCTTTAATGAAACGAAATTTACTCCCAATATATTAAAAAATCGCAATTTTTATCATTGGTGCAGTACACGTATATTGGAAGAATCTTAAGAAGAGAGTGCCCGACACATGGGATACCTAAACAGAGATTTTTGTCAAAGAACGACGCACGAATCTTTTGGTAAAATGGCTTCGATCAAATCCCTAAAAAATTTAAGTATATTGTAGTTCGAATACAGAGGCAAATTTACCATTGTCGCGACAAAATCGTTCGAACGGTTTTCGAGATACAGGGTGTTAAACTTTGCCCAAATACTATACAAAATACATGGGGAAAACAGGATAAAACAAAATAAGTTTTTTGAACGTATTTAACATATAGTATTTTCCGAAATAAAAGAAAAAATATTTATTAAAGTTTTGTTAAAGTTAATATTTATATGAACAAAAATTCGCAAGTGATATATTGTAAAGGTTATTCGCCCCATGTCTCGGAAACAAAGTAATTTCATAGTATTGTAATCGTGAAAAAATCACTCTCCGAGGTTTTTGCAGATCTTTGTGTTTTAGGGTCCCTGGACCCCGAAATACATGTTCTCATTTCCCTCTGCCTGTCTGTACGCGGCTTCTTACCCGATTTGCTTCAAATTTGGCTCAAACAATCAAGAGTCATATGGGGATGATACAGTAATATAAAATGGCGGAGCAAAATGACGGCCAAATAAAATGGTAAAAAATCATTAAAAAACTACTTTTCCAGCTGAGCTTAAATTTTGCACAATAATTAAATGTGATGTAATAAACTGAACTTGAACACCCGTATTCACTAAAAGAGGTTTAAATTTAGATCAGGTCTAACTTGACAGTTATAGGTTTAAGATGACATTTTTGACAATTGAACAAATAATTTTTCTAAATGTCAGAATTACAAAATTACAGTGACATAAGCTAAACATAACTTGTGAACTAAGAGTTTTAAGTACCATATACCTGATCTAACTTTTAAACCTTTTTAGTGAATATGGGGGTAAATGTTTAAAAAATCAGTGTGAAAAAACTACATATCTAATTGACTTCAAATTTTGCATAAAAACCAAGTCTGACAGAGAGATAAACTGGTAAAAACTAAAAGTTTAGTGTAAATCCTGTATGTAAAAATAAAATGACGGACCAATAACTTTAATAATTCGGTAAAATTCTATTTCCTGGAATAAAGATTCTTTTATGGGGGAATATAATAAACGACATAATTTGTTTTTTTAAAGACTATATGAATAACGTTATGAAAAGTAAAACATAATTAAATTTAAAATAACAAATTAAAAAAAAAACAAATAAAAATATAAGCAGGGATTTTATTTGAGTAGACACAACATGTAAATTAATGTGTGTTCGATCTGGATTTAAAACCCGATATAAATGAATTTTAGTTATATGAATTAAATAGATGTATTGTTATAAATATTTATTTGTGCTTGAGCAAGAAATCTGTTTAGGAGAACGGTCACTTTCAGCTTGACAAACAACATAAAAATGTGGCATATTAATTACTTGAATACATTGTTATAAATTTCTGTTTTCTTAAGAAAACGGTTTTTTATAAAGTGAATATATTTTAACCCGGGAAAGTACGAGTCACTATTAATTCAATAATTAAAATTCTTGTTTAAAATAGTCACAATATTTAAAAAAATATTTAACCATTGAATGACCCTTATTTCAAAACTTGTAATCCGGCAAGAGGGAATAATTCTTATTTGCCCCACAAATTGTTTTTGCCACTATAAACAAACAAAAACATTACGTGGTTATGTAAAAAAATCTGTTTTATTTGTACCTACTGATTCAGGCGCTGAGATTTGGGCTATAGTGATATTCCTGTGTGGTTACGTAGTTGCAATAATTTAGCAAAATATTTCTAGATAAAACAAGTTTTTCTTAAATTTTTCTTTTTGTCGCCATGAAGGTCATTAGTGTACCTTCTGATTTGTTAAAAACCTTGATTCGTCGTTGCCGTTTCTGTAGTTTTCGTTGGTGAGTAAGTAGTGCAAAATAAAAAAATCGGTAAACCCCCCTTATCCAGAATTTCCCTCGATATGATTTTTTGTTATTTGTAAGGAATAGTGAAGTGTGATCCAATTTAGTTCAGTACATACTCACAGTATGTATATATATGTGTTACATATACTGTCTTTTGAAACATTTTTTTTGGACCCCATTTTGTTGCATCATATTGGATTCCTATCAATATTTTACCAGTTTATTTCCACCTACACCACTGAGCAAAATTTATAATACGAGTAAATTGAATAAGTAGTTTTTACATTGACACATACCGTGATTTTATCCCATTATCTCATTTAATTTTTCTGCAAAATTTCTCTGTTGAACAAGATTTTTTTAAGTTGATTTTTTAAAAATTTTATTTGGCCGCCATTTTGTTTCGCTATCTTAAATTCGTACCATATTTGCTAATTTGTTTTGCTATCTTGGATTCATATCAAAATGTTACCAGTTCCTTCCTATGTAACACTTGATTGTTGTGCAAAATTTGAGGTAAATTGGATAATTAGTTTTTTAGGTACTAATAATTTTTCTAACATTGTTCCGCCATATTATTTTTCCCAACATATCAGCAGGTCATCCCCATATGACCTTTAATTTTTGACGAAAATTTGAAGTCAATCTGGTAAGCAGTTTTTAAGCTAAGCCGCGAACTGACGGACCGACGGAATTGATCAAACATATTTTTTGGCATGTAGGGACGCTAAAACGTTAAGATATGTAAAACTTGACCGGTGATTTTTTTCACGATTATATTTTTTTTTTGCCGCCATTTTGTTCCGCCATCTTGGATTAGTAACACAGTTTTACTAGTTGATCCCTATACCACAATTAGTTATGGCACACAATTTGAAATCAATTCATTAAGGAATTTTTTCAGGTTGAATTTTTAAATATTTTACTATTCCGCCATCTTGTTATCTTCGATTCGTACTGAAATTTTAGCAGTTGATTCCAACTTGTTTGTGCAAAATTTTAGATAAATTGGATAAGAAGTTTTTTAATAATAGTTTTTTTTAACATTTTACTAGGCCGCCATTTTGTTCGCCAAAATATTACCAGGCCATCCCAATATGATCCTTAATTTTTTATCAGAATTTGAAGTCAATCGGGTAAGTATTCTTTAAGCTATGCGGCGAATTGACAGCCTGACGGGCAAACAGACTGACGGAATTAATAAAATATATTTTTTGGCTTCTAGATACGCTGAATCCAAGACATGTAAAAACATGAGAGGGTTATTTTTTACTATTGCAATTGATCCCTATACCACAATTAGTTATGGCACACAATTTGAAATCTATCTATTAACAGTTTTTCCAGTTTTGTTCCGCCATCTTGGATTTGCACCAAATTGTTACCAGTTGATTCCAACATAATACGTGATGTTTGAAAATTTGAAACAAATTGGATATGGGGTTTTTAATAATATTTTTTTACATTTCACTAGGCCATCATATTGTTTCGCCATATCGGATTTTTAAAAATGTTACCAGGTCATCCCCATATGACCCTTAATTTTTGACCAATATTTGAAGCAGTCCGCTAAGTAGTTTTTCAGCTATGCCACAAACAGACGGACGGAATAGAGAAAACATGTTTTTAGGCATCTAGGGACCCTGAAACTTGAAGACTCAAAAATCTCAGAGGGTGATTTTTACTTCCCTTTTACGGGGAAGTCCTAATCTGACTAGGTTTTAAAATAAATAAATATACTATATATGTGTAATAACACATATACTAAATAAGTATATGTCAAGCATGCAGTGAATTAGATTGTAATGTTTCTATCTTTTCAACAAAAATGTAAATATTAAAATGTCTGTAACGCCAAAGCAGGTCTTAAGTGCTGACTCCTTGTTATATAAGATTTTTTTTGCTCTTAATTATTTGTTTTTTATCTGTTAAAATATTTGCAGTAATTTGCTTTTCACCCTGGATACCTGGATACTATGCATAAAGTAATTTATTATTATATAGCTATATATACATTATTATTAAACGTATATAATAAAGCCAGTAAAAGCCAATTCACTTTTTTCTTTATTGGATTTGATCAAAGTTTAACACTTCATGATAATGCAAATCGACAGTAAAAATTGTCTTCTACTTTTAATTTAAATAGGCTCCCAAAAACATATCTGGTTCATTTATCACCTGGATAAATTCACATTATACTATTAATGCATATATTTTCAATGAATTTCAGTTTTGGGACCATTTAGATAGGATTAGATTTTTATTAACTTCAATTTTATCCGGTAGTTAAGAAGATACTGGTGTAACTCTAAAACCCATCAATTTTTCACCGTCTTATTAACCGGCGAAGAAAAAACCGTCCCGTTGTTTATTGGATACGATTATCAGAAAGTTTCTTTCTTCTGTTTCAAAAAATGTATCTTTTTGTTTATTAAAAACAGTAGACTTTGCGATAATCTGTTATAAAGTTTAGATAAATTGTATTTTTTTCTGTAAAAAAAAAACGGTCATTTTATTAAAAACAATGTTTTTTTTAAGATCAGCCGCCATATTTGTTGTCTGGCTGACCATCTGGCTCATTCGTTAGATCAATAACCTTTCTGTGGGTGACCCACATCGACCTATCACACTGCAGATACCATGGGATTTATTTGAATCTTCAGAATCGTTAATTCAAATTCATTCCGATGTCTTCTTAAAGGGATCATATTTACCAAAAATTTCATAAATCTCATGGATATTGAACAATGATGGATTTACCCGAATCGTCGATACTGCAACTGTAAATAATACTATAGCGAACCTCTGCACTGCGGTTAGGGTTTTCCAGTTCTGAGGAAAATTATTTAATATATCAATAATCTATTTATTATTTATTATAGATAAGTTCTATAGATTTCATGGGTCGAGTTGCGTCGAGCCCAATTCCGACGAAGGAAGTATTTTTATGTTTTGCCAACGCTAATCACATTCTGGGCGATTCAGACACGTTTCGGTACCATTGGCAATTTATAATTTCTCATCGCACATAAAATTCCAACGTTTAATGTTCACATTTGTAAAATGGTAATTAGGGATGTCAATTCAGGGATCTCAGAGAAAAATCTTGTCTCAAAATTACCGGGATTAAACTGATCAATTCCGGGATTAATCCCGTTTTTTATACGCCGGGAATTCAATTCAATTCAATTCTCGTAATAATACA
Organism: Kuschelorhynchus macadamiae; assembly: GCA_030620095.1. Taxonomy (NCBI): domain Eukaryota; kingdom Metazoa; phylum Arthropoda; class Insecta; order Coleoptera; family Curculionidae; genus Kuschelorhynchus; species Kuschelorhynchus macadamiae. The sequence goes on from JAUTXW010001351.1 coordinate 1,847,368, forward strand.
GATTTTGGTTGCGTTTGATGCGATTGTATTACGTAGGGCTTTGAACAAATTTAAAATTCATGTTGAATGAATTATCCAAAATTAAAACACCACTTAGCATTAAACTGCAAGAGAAATTAAGAACGAGAATCAAGCAAAGCACAACCAAACATTCTGAAATTCTCGGCTATTTCGCAACTACGGACATTATAAACTCTGAACAAGATGATTGGTATAAAACATCAAGAATTTAATCTTATTAAATCTGAATTAGAAACATTCTTATTCAGGCTCGGCAACGAAAATGAATCAATTAATTAATATGAAACAGTGATCAGTGACGAAGATGATATTCCCCTTGCAGCAACTTTGGAAGCGGCAAATGAACCTTAAGCGTTAAATTGCAAAAGGTATTACAAAAAGTCGGGAACATCTAATTAATTACAAAAGTACAAAAGAAATTGATCTATTCGCAAATAGTGGCAGTCGGAGCCGTAACCTACAAAAACCCTTCGAATGTTTAACAACTATTCAGTCCACAAACGTGAAACCTTAAGATATTTTTCTTCTGCAGGGTTTTTATGTAACAAAAGACGTTTAACGTTTGGAGGCGAACCTTCAGATGCAGTAATGTCTTGTATTTTGTATTTTTGTCAAAAATTTGTGTTTAAATTTGTTAAGAAGTGTTTTCGGTTAATTATTGCTTTTTAACTTAATACAACAAAAGTTGTTAAATAAATAGTTTATGAAATTGTGTGTTTTAACATAGACTAACCTACCTGTAATTTAACATGACAGCGGAATTTAGGTGATTTAGTTTTAATTCACAGAAATACAGTGGATTTCTAATATTTAATATTCAAACCAGATGTACGGAACAGACAATTCACCTTTAAATATAAATGTTCAAGTTTAGCTATTTCTGGACTTTATTAAGTAAATTTAAAAAATACTAATTTAACAAATCCGCGAAATTTAAAAAACCAATGTCAACAGGTTCGACATTCGTCTATATTCCACTTTGGCCGGTAACAGGCTATGTTTCACAAACAGTGCGGCATATTTTATTTCAACTTGAGAAATTATACAATTGGCTGAAATTTATAGACCGTTTGGTATTTTATTATGGGACTGATTTATATAAGCGTTTAATAGATTTTAATGTATTAAATCGAAGAAATAATATTTCTTTTGTTGATTATTTATTCATGTCATTAACTAGAACGGATACCTAATATATAATATTGTCAATACCAATATATAGAGTTTTTGCTTTGACAAGTGTTACATAATTTTGAACCATACTATGGTTTTAGCTAGAAAACATTTACACCCCTATTCACTAGAGAGTAAAAGGGAAGTATTATGATCGTGAAAAAATCACGTTCCGAGATTTTTTCAGATCTTTACGTTTCAAGGTCCCTAGCTGTCACATGTTTTTTTTTCAGTTCCGTCTGTCTGGCTGTCGGTCTGTCTGTCCGCGGCATAGCTAAAAAACTACTTATTCCATTGACTTCAAATTTTGGTCAAAGGATAGATTAAGGATCATATGGGGACGACCTGGTAACATTTTGGTAAAAATCCAATATGACAAAACGAAATGGCGGCCCAGTGAAATGTTAAAAAAATCATTACTTAAGATCTACGTACCCAATTATCTCAAATTTTGCACAAAAAGCAGGTTTTTTTATAGAAACCAACTGGTAGAAATTTGGTAAAAATCGAAAATGGCGGCTTAATAAAATATTTAAAAAACTACTTAATGTACTGATTTCAAATTGGTAAGAATTCAAGATGGCGGAACAAAATGCGGCAAAATAGAAGATATTGGTAAAAATCCAACATAGCAAAACAACATGGCCGCCTAGTAAAATGTTAAAAAATTATTATTAAAAAGCTACTAATCCAATTTATCTTAAATTTTGCACAAAAACCAAATATTACGTAGGACTCGAACTGGTAAAATTTTGGTATGAATCCAAGACGGCGGAACAAAATGGCGGCTTAATAAATTATTTAAAACTTCAGACTGAAAAAACTACTTAATGGATTGATTTCAAATTGTATGGTATAACTAACTATGGTATAGAGATGAACTAGTAAAATTGTGGTACTTACTCGAGATGGCGGCCAAGTAGAGTGTTTGTAATCGTAAAAAAAATCACCCTCTAGAACTAGACAATGGATTGATTTCAAATTGTGTGCCTTAACTAATTGTTATAGATAAAGAGATAAAGATGACGGAACAAAATGGAGGTTAAATAAAATATTTGTAATCGTGCGTAAAATAACCCCCTCAGGTTTTACAAATCTTCACGTTTTAGCGTTCTCAGGTGCCAAAAATAAGTTTTCTCAATTCCGTCGGTCCGTCTGTCGGTTTGTCTTTCTATCTGTCAGTTCGCGACATAGCTTAAAAAATCCTTATCAGATTGACTTTAAATTTTAGCCAAAAATTAACGGTCATAGGGGATGACCTGGTAATATTTTGGTAAAAATCCAATATGTTGGAGCAATTATTACCAAAAAAACTAATTACAAATCTTGCCTCAAATTTTACACAAAAATGTTACATATAGTATGATGTGGTAACATTTTGGTATGAATATAAGATAACAAAAAAAGCAATGACGCCCTAATAAAATATTTTAAAAATGCTAATAAAATATTTAAAAAATTAACCTGAAAAACTACTTATTAGATTGACTTCAAATTTTGTACAAGCGTGAAGTGTGATTTAGAGATAAATTGGCAAATTTGTAGTTCAAGACGGCGGAACAAAATGGCGGCTAAAATTTTTAAATTTTGCAGAAAGATTAAATGTGATATAGGGAAAAACTGATACGAATTCAAAATGACGTAACAAAAAGGCGGTGTGCGTCAATGTAAAAATACTTATTGAATTTATTACTTCCCTCGTAAAATGAAGTATTATAATCACGAAAAAATCACCCTCCGAAATTTTTTCAATTCTTTACGTTTCGGGGTCTCTAGATGCCCGAAAACATGTTTTCTCGATTTCGTCGGTTTGTCTGTCTGTCGGACTGCCTATTCGCGGTACAACTAAAAAATTACTTACCAGATTGACTTGAAATTTTGGCCAAAAATTAAAAGTCATATGGGAATGACCTGGTCACATTTTAATAAAAATTCAATATGGCGAAACAAAATGGCGGCCTAGTCAAATATTAAAAAATTGTGTTAGTAAAATTTGGTACGGATCCAAGATGGCGAAATAGCATGGCGGCTTAATAAAATATTTAAAAATTTAGCCTGAAAGGCGCCTGTACCAAAATGGCAGTAAATAAAATAGCGGTTCTTAAAAAAAGTTCCTCTTTTTATTATTTTTTTTATAAAGAGCATATTGCTTTCGCTATATCTACCTTGCCGTATGGTAATTTGATAAAACCACAAAGGTAAGCTGTTTGGAAGGTTGTTACACGCCTGCCTTTTCTAAGCAACTTAATAAAAAAACATTCATATTTACATATCTAATATGATTATATTCCTTATAGGCAAAACATTTTATGCTATAGTACCGAAAAAAAAAACAGTTCTTTTTCCAGAAAATAAAAACGCAAAAATTAAAATTTTCTTATGAACTAGAAATAAGTGGTCCAATTGGCAAGTTGGGCTATATTAAAGCACATATAAATTATTGCACCGACAACATTCATATTTACATATCTAATATGATTATATTCCTTATAGGCAAAACATTTTATGCTATAGTACCGGAAAAAAAAACAGTTCTTTTTCCAGAAAATAAAAACGCAAAAATTAAAATTTTCTTATGAACTAGAAATAAGTGGTCCAATTGGCAAGTTGGGCTATATTAAAGCACATATAAATTATTGCACCGACATTACCTCGCCAATCTGTATCCCACCGGTAGGCACTATATGCACTATACAGTTTTTGTGAATTCCGTACAAACTTCGATACATCCTCGCATACATCTGCTGCTACAGTGGCGTATTTTGAATGCCTCCTGGGAGGGGGCAGATATTTGGCTAGGCTACTAAAAATAATACTGAATAAGCATTCATAACACCCATGAAACTTATCGACGACTAAAAAAAAGTTCCCACTTTTTGTAAGCGAATACAATTTGGGCTAATGTCTTATAAAATAGTTTTTGCATTCAAAAATTTTGCTTAGGTTTTTAGCCTTGGGAGGTTGCTTCTTTTGCCCCCCTTAAATACGCCACTGCGCTACCAATTGCTAGCGACAATGGTTTACGGCACGCATTAAGTCCTTAGCCGTCTTCTTCCACAAAATAAAACAATACAGTTATTTTCCGTGCGTTAAAGTGACGTGAAAATTTACTGTTATTGAATTTGTTTTATTCTGGTAAGTAACTGATATTTTTTGGAGCTGTAATGGCTTTTTTACTTATTAATGACAGACCTACGGCTTCTGTTGTATTTTTTATTTTATGTTTCCCGCCAGACTAATATTGAGAGTTATAGTAATTGATGCTATTTAAAAATGAGTAGCTCAGCCTAGTAAATAATTTTTGTTTTCGTTGTTACAGAACAATATGCTTCGTCCTTCTTCAGATATCCGGAACCAATTTGATATTGAAATTACCGACAAAAGATCCAAGACTGTGTGTCAGTGCCGGAACTAGGAATTTTGCGCCCGCGGCCTGTGTTAGGGCGGCGCCCCTATTATATACATTTTATAACCAGATGAAAACAGCAAATAACTTTTTCAAATAATTTTTATTATTATAATTTTTTTGTTTTTACAGGTACTCAGGTACAAAAGGGCTAAATTTGGCATTAAAATAAAATATAACATGAAATACAAAAAAAAAACAACTCTGATGTTACGAGATAATATTACACCAACTAAAATACAAAATAACAAAATAAGCGAATTACTAGGTAAAATAACAAAAAAAAACAGAAATTAAAGCTAAACTTTGGGTATAAAAAAACAAACTAAATTTGAACTTTTCTCGCTTTTGAAGCCGCAAACTCATCAATGACTTCATTAAAATCAATAGAAAAAGATAATTTTCTTTCTATGCTCAAAATGGCCATATTAGTGAGCCTGTCCTGCCCAATCGATGATCTTAAATAATTTTTTATTAGTTTCAATTTACTAAATGATCTTTCACATGAAGCTGTTGTGACTGGCAAGGTAAGAAACACTCTAAGAGCGATATCAATATTTGGATATACAGATTCCCACTCGTTTTTTCTAATAAAATTTAAAATTTCTAAATGGCTTAAAGATTGTAAGTCTTCAATATGAGAAGATGCTTGAAACCTAAAACTATCAATTTCATTAACAAATTCAAATGCATCTAAATCTTGGTCATATTTTAGAGCCAAATCAGCAGCATGTCGTTTCATGTCATCTGCAGAAAACATCTTAAGTGATTTACCAGTTAAAAAATTAAAATCATCTGCAACGCTCTGAAGAGCACAAAACCGTGAATTCAGGTTAGTTAGAATGACATCAACAATTTGCAAGCATAAGATTTTAAATTTGTTAATTTCACTTTAATTGCTTGCTTCGTCAGAGCAAGACTCGTCTACCATTTTTTTTACTTTTCTCTTTCTTCTAATTGCAAATTCTGGTTCCATATCTACGGACTCAGAAATTTGATTAGCTTTTTGCAGGACATTTTCAAGCAAATTCTCTCTAAGGGATTGAATTTCCTCAACAAGCCCTTTTATTAAATTAGACCCATCCAATACCGTTACAGATGTTCCCTGCAGAAGTATACTAACTTTATTAATTTTACTTAAAATTGCGTTCCAGAAAACAAGAAGACATACAAATTTATAGTCCAAAAGCAACTTTAAAAATGATTTAGAATCGGCAGTATCAGAACTCGAATTAGTACCTCCAACTTGTATTTTATTAAGTAAGTCAATTACTTCTTTAAAGTTAAATACAAGAGCTTTTATAGCTTCACTTCGGGTACACCACCGGGTATCACTGTGACCCTTAAGCCTAGTTTTTAAGGTGGAAACTAAAATTTCCCAGCGAGTTGTTGACCTTACAAAAAAATTAAACAAATTTTGAACAGTCCCAAAAAAAGTTATTATTTCTGGGGAACATTTAGCTGCATGATAAGCTACTAAATTTAAACTATGGGCAGAGCATGGGACAAACCGGGCAAACTTATTTAAATTTAATATTTTTGCTTGAACGCCGTTATATTTTCCCGCCATACTGGCACCGTTGTCGTAAGCTTGACCCCTGATGTTGTCAATATTAAGTCCGTCATCAATCAGTTTTGAAGTAATTTGATTTGCCATTGCATCTCCAGTTTTGCCCGTAACCTTTATAAAATCGATGAAGCTCTCTTCTATGGAACATTTGGTTTGGCTGCATCGGACATATCTAATAATTTGTGACATTTGCTCCTGGTGGGATGTGTCTGGTGTGCAATCCAACATTAAACAATAATATTTTGATTCGACTATATTCGAAATAATTGTTTTTCTTACTTTCTGTCCAATCAAATGTATAAATTCATTTTGAATCATAGGCGAAAAATATGATATTTGGTTTTTGTTATGAGATTTAATGTGACTTGCAATTGTGGGATCGTAATGACTTCAATTGTATTTAAAAATTTACCACAATTTGGATGTCCAATAATTTCTGATGATCCCCTCAATGCATCATTGTTTTTAATGCAATGTAAAATGGCGTCCAATATGACACTAAGAATATGGCGCCATTTTTGTTTTTCTGTCAAAAGTAATTTTTCAGTTTTATCGTCGATTAATGCGCTCATCCTAATACCTCTATCGAATTCCTTCCATTTCAAGTAGTTCTCTTTGTGAGATAGTGAATTTTCATGCTGAGGAATAGCAGGATTTAAATGTTTCCAGTCTGAAAAACCGGTTTCGCAAAAAACACCAAATACCTTTCGGTCAAAAAGTTTACAAGGAAAGCAATATAAGGAATTATTTTTCCTGCAATAAATCAGCCAGGATCTTTGTATTGTCTCTCCATTCACCAGAACTTTATGAAACCATTTTTTGTCAAACTGCCTATTATTTACAACTGGATATACATTCATGTCATCTCCCGGGTCTGGTCCGCGTTCTACACAAACTCTCAAGTTTTCTTTTGTCCAAGTCTGGGGATCATTCAAATCAAGAGTTACTTCTGCACAACTTAAGCTTTCTACTGAATTTAATGGCTTATTATTATTGCTAATAATTAAATCATCTTTTTCTTCGGATTCCCGGTCTACATTGGAATTGCTCTCACAAGAAGAGGACGGAGAAGTAACTGATTCTGTTATTGAATTATCATTAACAATATTGGACCTGGGCCTAGGTATTACAGAAAAAAAGTTTTGTATTGGGGTCACGATCTTTTTAACTTCATCTGTTTTCAACTGCCGCAATTTTTTATATTCAGCCCCAGATGGTTTTTTGGGTGGCATTTTCTTCTTTTATGCTCTAAAAAAATACAGGATGTTACTTAACCATAGAAACGTATTTTGAAAAAAAAATACAAAAATAAATAAATATAGTACATTATTTTTCTGAGCCTTTTACACACGGAAGTATGCCAAGTTTTGCCTAGAGCGAATATAATTTAATGTTTATTAAGAGACTTTTATTTTAAAAAGATAAGGAAATGAGAATGCTTATTTGGTTCTCACTCACCTCTTCTATGAAATACGGAAACATAACCACACAACCTTAAATAAAATTTGAACGATATTTGTAGAAAGAAAAAAACTCTAAATACAATTATTATTGGCCCTAAACAGTCTCAATATAATTAGTAAATAATGCACTCTTAAAATAATATGAATTTACCTGTAATACAGTCACAACACTTCTTTTCTTGCACAGTCGCAGTAATAATGAATGATGCACTTGCCGCAAAAAACAAAGAACAGTACTCCGTAATTAAAATGTATTGTCATAACTCGCATCGTGTCAAAATTTGGTAGGATAGAAAAATGTAAGTATTTACAGATAAAAGTTAAAAGAAAAGTTTTTCTGTAAAAAATATGGACTGATTGATAGTGCTGTTTTTTTAAACAGTAATTTAAAACTACACCTATATTTTTTCCTTTATTAAAATAATTATAATTATTGTCTAAATAAATCTTGTTCTTTTATTTTTTTTTATTATGAAAAGCATTTTTTCTATCGAAGGATTTGGCGCCCCCCAAAATCTCGCGCCCGCGGCAAATGCCGCCCTCGCCACGCCCTAGTTACGGCGCTGCTGTGTGTAAGGATTGTTGTTTTAAATATGCTTTCCCAAGTGCAACACGATTGACCAATTACATATTAAACCAATATACGAAGTGTCCTGTAGAAATTAAACAAAAATACAATAAATGTGAAACTCAGTTGAGTTCGACGTCTACGATAACCAGTAGCCTCGATAGAGAAGATATAAATTTTTCCTCAACTAGTTATAGCTCATCATTAGCTGAATCAACATTATCAAGTAAACTCAGGAAACTTAGCTGTCAACAAACACTCAGTGGGTTTATTTGGCAAGATATCTGTTTCAGAGTCTTCAATAATTGATAAAGCTGTAGCTGAAGCGTTGTATGAATCTGGTGCTCCTTTTTTAAAAACACATATTTAAATTGTTAACAGCCTTGTACCAAATATCTAGCGGTCATGCGCAGTTAACAAATTTACTGAATACGGTGTATGAGAGTGTACAAATCAATTGGGATCAAAAGCTTTTAGAATCCGATAATTTAACCTTCGCTACCACAGGTGGTAGAGAAGATCCCATAGCTACCCCTTAGGTTTGTTCAAGAAAAATATCTTGAGAAATGAAATAAGTAGATATAAAACAAGCTTCCACTAGGCCTATTAAATTATTATCAATACGGTTTATCTTCCAATACGTCTGATATAATGGAAATGAATGTTAACAGGAACATTTGTGTATTTATGTATAGTCATTCTATATCGAACCTTACCAAACTATCTTGTGGATGCAATTGGATTGCCGTAAGTTTTTCCACGAAATGTACAGAGTTCTTAACAAATGAATCTGTTTTTCCAGTAAATGGATTAGGAAAATTTGAAAGATGTTTACCTAATTTGTATGTGCTATTGCTAGTCTATTGCAATGACGATAGGTCGAAGTGGTACATTTTTCTTGCATATCTTGGGAAGACTATATAACCTGGAAATCTTGGAGCTGCTTGGCTTTAAAAATTTATTTTCCCTTAGTGGTAAGTTGGATGCTTTAATTAGGTTGGTGATGCGTTTTCTTTTCTACTTGAAGGGTCTGCCTGCTTAACTTTGTAGGTATTGTTGTCCAAAAGTTGAGCTACCTTTTCCACGTATTCCGTTCTGTCCATGTTCAATAGACATTAGAAATTGTACCTTTTCAAACAGAAGGGTTATGTAAACTTCCATGCTCTTGTGGAGAAGTGCATGTGGGAGAAACAGGATGCTCAAGATCCACTAGACATAAGGAACATAAACGATGTATTCAAAAGAAACAAACTGTCCGATCTGTTGTAGCTGAGTACCAGCATACCACTGGTCATATTATAAATGTAAACGAAACCATGGTTCTATCGTCGGTTCCACGATTTTATAAACGAAAGGTTGGAGAATCTACTGAAATTGTTAAACATTCAAGAAACTTCAATAGAGTTACAATCTACATCACACGTGGAAACCGATCTTAACACAAGGTCATGGTTCGGCGAGCACAAGTCGGGTATAAAAGCCCACCTGAATCTCTCCGAACTTATTCAGTGGTCAGATTTCGTGTGGTAAAAATCCCTGAAGAGCCTCGTGCAACCGAAGGCAAAACGTCGGATAGTAATTCCAACGTAATTTTTCATTTTTAGGCCTTAGCACAATATGAGTTATTAACAATAGTATCTACTTAAAACAGAACAATTTTTGTGAATACTGTTAAACCATTTAAGGTGTAATATTAAAATACCTTTCATATATCGTATTTGATATTCACTAGTTAAATACCATTTGCGATTACTTAATAAAATCGCTCGATGACTATATTTTTTCGAAGGGCTCAAAATTAAACTATTCATACGTAGACCCGATTGACTTCACAATGAAGGGAATAAACTTCAGATTTCTCAAGATTACCTATCCCTTTTATATTTGTTACTAATTATGTATTGTTTAAGAGTATTATTTATTTTAAATGCTGTGGAGATACTAAATAGCTTAAATAATTTTGCTAAACCTAGAGATATATAAAAAAAATGTTAGTAGCTCACATTTTGTTTGCATTAATTAAATTATTTGTATATGTTATGAATAAGATATTTTGAATTTGTTCATAAATTCATGAATTATAACCAATTCTTTAACAAAAACTGCTTGGGACAATGGCAGTTTCAAATTAATGAAAGGGGTGAGTTAAATCTAAACAGTATAATGTTGTCGGAACAGGACTGTGAATTTTTTTATTATTTTAGTTAACCTTAGAATAGACTTGCAACAATATTTAAAATTATTCTTATAAACTATTCCTGAATAATACCTGTAAATTAAGTAGATCACCTTTAATTATAGTAATATACACATGCTCCTTTACCTCAGCCAAAGTTGAATAAAATAATATATTGAATTAATAAAATAAATAATAATAATAATAATAATAATAATAACATGGCAGTCATACAAATGACGTGTTTTATTTAATCAGCAGAATTTTAATTTCAATTTTTTGACATATATATGAGAAACGGTCAATGAAAGTAAGTAGCATTAAAACGATTACTGAACACCACATAGATCCATTTGTTCAGTTTAGATTTTATAGGCTCATAAATCGATTCGCCTAGTTCCTGCAGATTGGAGACCTTATATTTTAACGTATTTAATATATGGTCAACTTAAATATTTTTCGGGCACCTTTTATTAATTTATATATCTAAGTGTGTTAATAATTCCGAATGTAAGGTCAATGTTGCTCTGCCCTGTAGAACTGAAGATGGATAATACTCGCTACGTTCGTTGTGAATATGTAAGTCCATGTTATTAAAACTTTAAACTATATCCCAGTTACTATTTTTCGGTACGCTTTACGACGTACCACTTATTTTTTACGAGGTCCAGTGTTGTCTTTTTCCATAATTGGTTGTGCTACGTCAATATGCAAGAGAACGTCATATTAACGTTGCATTGAACGTCATATTAATATTGTATTAATGTGAATATCTGTTCATTTAGATAGCCATGTTGTCTGTGGTGCTTTTTAAGATATATCATAAAACGTACCCCAAAAAACAGCAATTACGATGTTAAGGATCGCAATTAACGTCAGAAAAAAACTAACGTTGACAAAAATATCGTAAAGAAAGGTTGTGGTTGGACGTTGACAAAGACAATGTTAACATACGTCCACCTATGGTGAAAAAATCATCTTGCGCCTTCCCTTGCCTTTATTAGAGAACAATTTTCGGAAAGCGAGGTTAGACTTTGATTCATGGCTATATAATTTACCTTTTATTCTTTAAAAAATTTTTGTCTATTTTACGCATTTGCTTGAAATGATACAACAAAAACAGAAGTTAAAATATCTGTCTTCATATTATAGGAATAAATCGAAATTGTGTATTCAAATTCAAAAAAATTCAATTCACTATTTCGCATATACTCGAGGTACGAAATATATATAAAAATAGAAGTTTGCGAAACAAGAAAATCGGCAAACTTCCTTTATCCAGAACTTCCCTCGTTATGATTTTTTTCCATTTCTTAGAAATAGTAAAGTGTGACCCAATTTACTTCAGTACATAGCCACAGTATATATTTGTTACAGATACCATCTTTTCGAATGTGGCGACTGAATGTCTCCCACATTTGTCTGCCAAAGTTAAAATTTGCGCATATCACACTGTATATATTTGTTTTTCTTTTCATTGTTACTGCATAACATACTGTACATATTTATTTTATTTTACATTTACTTTTTTAATCTAGGCTAATTATCTATTGCTATTGAGAAATGTAACAATTTGTAGGTACTTAGTTTTCTGTACATAATTGTGGGAATTTCCATCGGCATTTAGAGTCTAATTTAGTTTTAAGGTTCTTGTATGCTATCCGTTAATTTTATTTTTACAACACTTCTTTGTACGATTTTAAAATATGTTGTTGCACGTTCGATAGTAGGAACCATCACCGATAGTAAACTGTTTATTGCATTTAGGGTTTATGATAGGAAAATACCGAAACGACCCGTCTTAGTAAAGCTTTCTCCAAATTCCCATTTTACTATCTGTAATGAATGTTTTTATTTTGACCATGGGAAAGTTTACGAAGATAGAAAAAAACCCCTTTTGCCAACGAATAGGACCAATCAAAGCGAGGAATTTTGGCACAGGGGGTGGAACTTTATGTTTCTTGAGATTTGTATTAATATTAGAGAAGGACTTGTTTTTGTACTTGCAAGAAGTCGGATATGAATTTTGTTGTTCTAGTTCAATAGACTTATTTTATTTCATTTTAACAGTGTTTCAATAAACTCTCACAGTTCATATAGAAAAGGAATGTATTGGATATATAGCTAATCAAGCACACACATACGTTCCCAAACAAACATTTCTATTGAGCGCCGTTTTATTCCATTATATTGAACTCGTATCAATATTTTACCAGTTTCTTTCTACCTTAGTCCCACATGACTTTTGGGCATAATTTAAAATAAATTCAATAAGTAGTTTTTGACACCTACCACCATTTTGGTACGTCATGCTGAACTCGAACAAGTTTATCCCATTTTCACATTTAATTTTTGTGTAAAATTTAAAGTCTATTGAATAAGATTTTTTTACGTTCATTTTTTAAAAAAATTATTTGGGTACCGTTTTGTTTCGAAATCTTAAATTCGTACCACAACTTGACCAATTTATCTCTATATCGCACTTAATTCTTGCACAAATTTTGAAGTTAATTTAATAAATAATATTTTCAGGCTAATTTTTTAAATATTTTATTAGGCCGCTGTTTTGTTTGTTACGCCCAGATAAAAAAAACAAAAGCCTTTTTTTTAAATTGTTGATTTCGCAACTTTATTGTTGCTTCCTCAGGACACATATATAGATTCTATATCCTGCGTGAAATCCATATTATCAGTCTTTACCTACTCCGTTGGCCCGCAGATATTTCCTAGATATTAAGTTTTTAAATAAATTGTATGTTAGAGTGGTGTATTATTTGGGTTTAGGATCCAGAAAAGAAAACGAAAGAAAGTCTTTTTTTAAATTGTCGATGTTTCGCAGCTTTAATGTTGCTTCACCCTCAGTTCCGCCATATTGAATTTTTACCAAGATATTACCAGGTCATTCCCATATGACCCTTAATTTTTTTAAAATTTGAAGCCAATCGGTAAAAAATTTTTAAGTTATGTCGCCAACTGGCAGACAGACAGATCAACAGACGGACCGACAGAAATGATAAAATATCTAGGGATTGTAAAACGTGAAGATATACAAAACCTGAGAGGTTGACTTTTTTCACGGTTTGCCAGTTTGTTCCGCTATCTTGAATTAGTAACACAGTTTTACTAGTTGATCCCTATACCACAATTACACACAATTTGAAATCAATCCATCCAAGTAGTTTTTCAGGTTGAATTTTTAAATATTTTATTATAACGCCATTTTGTTCCGCCATCTTGGATTCGTACCACAATTTTACCAGTTGATTCCAACATAATACATGATGTTTGTGCAAAATTTGAAAGAAATTGGGTAAGTAGTTTTTTCACAATATTTTTTTTAATATTTCACTAAAACAACGAAACTAAAGAGCGCGCAAATACAAATCAAAAAAATTTAGAAGTTTTTTTTATAGTAGACTTAGTTTTTGAGGAAATTAATGGTGAATATTTAAAAAAATGCGTCATTTTTATATATCCACCATTAATCTTCTTAAAAGCTAAGCATATTATCAAAAAGCTAAAACTTTCTTTAATTTTGTTGTGTCAAAAGTTGGAATTTCATAATTTTTTGTTTTGCAAGCTACTATTTTTATATTTATTTTGTACCCTGTATATAAATTGACGTTCTTTTTTTAAACAATCTTATTTTTAAGACACGCAAAACTTTCTTCTATATATTATTGCCGTGGAATTACTTTTCATATTAATATTATAGGTTTAGAGTACTATTATTATTATTATAGATAGATAGAGCGAAATGCGTAATCTAATATTTCTTTATTTGGCGACAGGTTCATACACTCCAGAAATCGCAATCCGAAAGATAAGATAAACAAAAGCCTTGCCGCTGCATCACAAAGCCATATTATTATACGTCAGACAGAGTAGGCATTTCAATCCAGAGTAATTCTTTTATCATGCCTAGAATTTTATTTTCACTTAAATCATTTTTAAAAGGCTAGTTATTAGCTTAACTAAATTCATTAGTCTTACTTAAGTTTTTTCTGTCCTGACTGTCTTTGAGAAAATGTAATGAGTCAAAAAAAAAATCTTAAGTCAATTTGTAAAAAATAAATTAAAATAAAAAGTCAATAAAATTATTTAAGTAAATAAATAACTTAAATTATTTTAAGTCTGTCAGCTGCGGTTTTACCCAAGGGACTTGGATTTAGACGCGTAAACACACTATCCTCAAATCTAGTAATATTTTTGTTACCTATAATGTATGAATTGGTAAAATGTAATTAAGACGCTAATAGTAAAACCAAGGATTATATTCCGCATAGACGATCCAACAAATGCAAAATAAAAGACACACACATCACAAAATCTGTATCAGCTATTATTATTTACATTCTCACCAAATAACCACTAATAATGACATTATGGCTAATATGATTTCGACCTTGAATTAAATTAAATCAACCTATATTCATTAGAATGGATTTATTTAATTTTTTCCTATAGAGAGGGCGTTTAATGTACAGTGAAGTTGTCAAGTTTAACATAAAGTCTAGTTAATAAAATTAACGTTTAATAAAACTGAAGTCGGAGTCCCAAAGTTACGGCGACCATGATTTAATTCTCCTAATTTTGCGAACGTAAAGTTTGTGACAGTAAAAGCATGCATTCACTAGGGCATAAGTGAAGCAACATGTTGCAAGACAAGTCCCTCAACATTTACCAAAATGTTGAAGAGACAAGTAGAGCGGTAAAGTGCCGATGCCGGGGCATTACTTGTTCACACTAGCCAGATGTTGCAAATATGCGACTTGATAAGGTTAATAAGATTAACAAGATTAAGGATTAATAAGATTTCCAGACATAAAAGGAAGAAAAAGTGAACTATTTGCTGCAAAGGGAAAACAAAGCAGAATATTAATCGACCTTCCAATTTCTGACAGTTTATTTGAAAATTCTCCTCCACATGATCGGGCTATCCCTAAAAAACAAGATATGCAGTTTGATAGTTCTGTTAGCCTTCACCTCAGATTAGACATGAAATTAGATGTACGTCCAATGAAGAGTGAAGACTCATATGCCTTCTAAAATAACAAAATAACTTATTAGTGACATTATACCAGAAGTTTGCCAAGCATTGATTAATTATTTAAGTTAAATAAAACAAGTATCGAGTTTTATAAAGTGTGAATGACACCAAAAGTAATAAATGATTTTAATGCAGCCAACTAAACAGAATAATGCAGGGTGCACAAAAATCACTAGTATACTTTTCCCAAATCCAGTAATAGTTAATAATTACTACTAATTATTTCAAGTATTACCCCCGGTATATTTTTACACCAGGAGATAGTATATTTGATTCTTCTCCACCAAACTGCTCTAGAGTTTCCGGTCGAACCTCAAGAAAATTAGTAAAAAGCATGTCTATATCAACATATTTTCAAAGTTTCGCGCGGAAGCGGAATATCGCCTACGCTTCCTCAGACTTCATGTTGTAGGACAATATTATGGAACATTTATCCCCTAAACAATACAACCAAGAGCAAGGAACATAATGCCTGTGTGTTCACCTACTACCTGGTGACATGCAACGCTGTACAGCGTTTCGTTATTGGTATTTGCAAATGGTTATCATAAAAGATGACAATTGAATGTGCCATCTTGAGCCACAATTTTTCAGTGCCGGTATATTAAATCCCTGAGAAAAAGCCCCGTGGCCTTTCCACGGGAGAGGTAAGATAAGTTTGATTTTAGCGTTTTATGCTTTATACTCGGAAGTAATGAAGTAAATTTATTTGCTTTACTGCGAAAAATACCTAGTCATTCGGGAAAATGTTGTGCTCGAGACAGTGGCGTAACTACAAAATTTACCCTCCTCACTCAGTTTTCAATAAAGGACACCCTATATGCCCGACGGAAAATAAAATGTGACTAAAAAAGGCAGAGTTTTGAATAATCTCTTTATAAACAAATTCAACGAGAAAATAACTGGTTACCAAAGAAAAGGTCCTCCATAGTTTTCCTTGTTCACACGCCATCGCCTGGCCGCATTTATGCAAAAGGTACTATTATATACCTAACAGTGCGATTTTCGCTGCTCTGATTGCTCGAGACCAAACGCTGGTACGTTTTGCCAATCGTGACTAAAACGCTGTACATTTTACCATGTCTTATTCCCCAGAGCTTGGTCGGACCAGACGTAGGTACGTTTTGCCAAACTTTACTAAAACGTAAAGCATTATGCCAAATAACGATAAGCCTTTCACGCGCCCTAGTGAAAATACTATACAAAAACTGCAAATGTAATAAGGATGGTTTTAAACATGTAATGCAGATTAGACTAACATGTTATAAAAATATTGGAATGGATGGCTGTTAAGCTTCGTTTGGAAGGTAAAAGGTGTTAATATTTTAATGTAAAAATAATAATTATATCTAATAGAATTTTAAAGCTAATTTGACTTATATTTTACATATAGTGTGTCCACGTAAATGGTCTAAATACCTATGGGAATATTTTATTATGAAGTGGGGCACTATTAGTTACTAAAATTATATTATCACGTATTATATAAATTTTGCAAATTTAAACACATTATATCCTGTAACTTGTATCTTGTAAACGAAGAGTTTGCATCTTTTATTCTTAGAACTGCCCATAGAATAATTCTATTTAATACTTGGTCGTTATTTTAGAACCAACGTAAAAGAAAAAAATAACGCTTATTTTATAAAAATACAGATATGCTATAAATTGTATTGGAATCTAAGAAACTACAAAAAGTTCTAAAGAATTTTGTAAGTAATTTAAAAGTGTCACCGGCATACTTTTGGTTTTTGAGATATTTTCAAAAAAATGTAATTTCTGCTCGGTAACTTCTTAATTTAACAGTCCGCTCGCTTTTTGCATTCATACATTACGGATTGATTCGGTTCACCCAGCTCCGTACAGTGTAAAGTTTGTGAAAGTGGATATTTTCCTTTGCTGGAAAAATTATCAGAGAGGTGAATAGTGCTGTGTAGTGCTATATACGATAATGAAGCCCAGTAAGACATCGTGTTTAAAGGTGATGAAAATCTTTTATTACACAACAAGAAGGGAAGACGACTCGGCAACCCACGAGCGAACCAACCAAGACCGAAATCACAAAAACCAAGAGGAAGAGAGTTAAATGCCCCCCTAGTAAAAACAGTGAGAGTGAAAAAGCTAGTGAAAACAGTGTTAAAAACAGTGAGTCTATGGAGACTTCCTAGACAAAAAGTATAGTCCTCAAGGAGATGCCTACCCCGAAAATCCCCCGGTGGTAATTGAAGATGACGGGACCTGGACAGAGGTCCGTAGAAACATCAAAGGAGCGAATATCGGCTTTAATAAAGGCACTTGTCGCCTCATGGGCCAACAACAAACAAAAACACTGCCAAGCCTGCAGCCACAAAACCTGCAGCAAAAATCACCAACGTGGAAGTGGCCAAAACTGTCCCCACCTCCCTAAGGAAAAGAAAAAGAGGTCCCCTCCTCTTGATCTGCAGGCTGCAATCCTGCAAGCAGTCACTGGGATGATGTCCTCTATTGTGGAAACCATTATTCCCACAATAACAAAAGCTGTGGAGCACACAAAGAAGAAACCTTAAAACTCATTTCTTGGAACACCTGCGGCCTAAGAGCCAGGAAAACAGACGCCCTAGAACTCCTGGAAGAACATCGCCCCGATGTTTTAGCAATACAGGAGACAAAACTAACAGCCAAAATAAGAATGACCTTCTCAGGATATCACATCTATAGATACGACCCTCTTGGTCACCGAACGATAAGAGGAGTCGCTATCCTGGTCAGAAAAGGCGTTCCACATTCCTTCTTGAGGGTTGAGGATGTGGAATTAGACGCCATCTCCATAGAGATCAACACACGTAGAGGACCGATTAAAAACACCTCTGCGCATCGGGCCCCATCACAGGAACTGCTGGATGAGGACATCGAGCATTTAGCAAGAGGACGAAGAGCCAAGATCATCATTGGTGACTTCAATAGCAAATCTGAAGAATGACATTGCTCCCATACCATTACAAATGGTCGCAAGTTGTCCAGACTAAGTGAGGACCATAGAATCGCCATAATAGGATCAGAACAACCAACACACCTCCCCCGTGGGAACGGGAGACCAACTGTGTTGAACATTGCACTCCTGAAAAACATCCGTGAAGAGCTGGACATAAAAACTCTGAATGAGGGTACATCCGACCATAACCCGGTACTCCTGCAACTAGGAGTAAACCGCAACAGAGTGAACCACAAGACCAAGAAGACGACCGACTGGAAGGCCTATCAAAGACATCTGAAAGCTGCAATCGAAATCCCTGAGATCCGCGCTCCTCAGGGACTAGATGAGGTCATAAGACGTCTAGAGACAGCCATCCTGAATGCCTTCCATGAAAATACAGTAGTGGAAGATATAAGCAGGCATCGACAAACCTTCTTGAAAATCTCAGAGACGAGATCAGGACCAACAGATGCCTCCGCAGGATCTACGCCAGATCCCACGAGGCAGAGGACAGGACTGCTCTAAACCGACACTCCCAAATTTTGAGAGACCGGTTACAAGAGCAGAAACAGTGGCAGGAAAAACTGAGAACACGTATTGCAGATGCAACGTGCTCTTCGAATGGACAAACGTCCTATCCCTCCTCTCCAAGGTGTAAACGGCCCAATCTACACCGACGAGGACAAAGCTGACAACATCCAGAGGAGGACGAAGAGCACACCGAAGAGATCCACGACTGAGTTAGAGACTTGGATGCTTGGATTTTACAGCAACAAAATCCACATTCTGTTTCACCAGGCGAATTTCGAGATATTATCAGGAAACTGAAGGTCAAGAAAGCCCCTGAAGCCGACGGCATCACCAACAAGATGCTGAAGTACTTCCCCAAGAAAGGATACAGTGCGATGGCCACCATCATCAACTCCATCATAAGAACATGCCATTTTCCCAGCACATAGAAAAAGGTTGAGGTCATCGTCATCGAAAAACCAGGAAAAGGCAGGACATAACCACAAAACTACAGGCCCATCAGTCTACTCCCTGCTTTAAGCAAAGTAGCTAAAAGAGCTATTGCCAGAAGACTGAAAGATGAGTCCAAGAGCTAGATGCCATCCCAGATGAGCAATTAGGCTTCAGGGCAAGGCACTCATCTGAACAACAGGTACTCAGAGCCACAGAGTATATCACCAAAGGGTTCAACAACAGAGAGGCCACAAGAGCAATTTTCCTGAACATCGAAAGAGCCTTCGACAGAATGTGGCACCAAGGCCTGGTCCACAAAATGTCGGTGGCTGAATACGAGAGAAGAAATATAAAGCTTATCAGGAGCGATCTGAATGACAGATCGTTCACAGGCAAGGTGAATGACTCACATTCAGCTCCAAGAGGATTAGTAACTGGAGTACCACAAGGGTCTGTGCTGGGGCCCATTCTATACTCCATCTTCTCTCACGATGTTCCAATCGGAAAAGAGGGCATAATGGCACTTTACGCTGATGACACAGCCATCCTACACCAAAGTAAAAGCACCCGGATCATGGGTAGATAACTGCAAGAGGACATTGATAACCTTCATGGCTGGTGTGTCAAATGGAAGGTTAAGATCAACCCCCTGAAGTCCCAAGCAATCCTATTCCAGCGTAGGAGACCGGCTCCAAGAGCCAGAATCCGAGTTAGAGACTTTGAAATCCCTTGGTCAAACGAGGCCAAGTACCTAGAGAAGACCATGGATAGAAGCTTGACATGGGACTGAGGACCAAACTGTTACTGATCCAAACAGTAGCTAGGAGCCAACTCACCTATGGCTCCACATCCTTCGGATACGCTTCTAAATCTCACCTTATGAAGCTGAAGAGGAGTGAAAACAAACTTATTAGGATGGCAGCCGATGCCCCATGGTTTATCAGGAATGAGAACCTGCCGCGTGAGCTTCAATGGGCACCTATTGAAGACTTCATGCGGCAAAAGGCTACCCGAGCCTTCAGGGCAGCCGAAAATCACCCCAATGAAAATCTACGTGACCTGGTAGACTATGATCCACTAGCTCCGATTCGCAACAACTGGACAAGGTACAGGAGACCTAGACATGGGCTCCTGCACTAATATACTCTAGGATGGAAGTGGGCAAATCGAAATTTCTCCGTGCCTCAGAAAGAAAAGGATCCCAGGTACCTCAACTGGCTCCGGCGTGAGCTGCAGTTAAACCTGAGGTAAAAGAACACCTTACCTCAGCCTCAACACTGCCGGATCACGGAACAGCAGTGTCGCTGAGGGCCAAGAAGAGGACCCAGATTCGAAGACCACCAGGCGTACTGGACGGAGTGACACTGGCAACGGCAGACTGGACCACGGGACAGTAGGACGTAGGCAGCGGCAAACCGGACAGTCGAAAGGAGGATACCGGAGAAATATCCCAAACCTGATAAGACGACACTTTTCCTTATTAATAATCTTTTTTATTTCAGATGTCTACAAGTATCGAGAGGTGGCAAAAACATTCTGCCAACCGAGGACCTCCCCACACGACACAGTGAGGACCATGTCCTTCATCCTTGGCTAGTCCAATGATGGTCCATCTGATGGGGGCCCGTTGGGGTTTAGTGGGTATTGTTGACTCTGACAGGTAAAAACCTGATAGAGCACACTTCTACGAGAATTCGTGCATAAAAGCATTCCCCATCGTCAAAAAAAAACTTAATTTATAATATTTTTTTAAATTTGTAAAAACATTTAAAATCTATTTTTCACGAAGAAAACAATTGTTGCATTCGTTTTTAATTTCGACGATTCGGTTATTGTGAACCGTCATCAACTTAATTTTTTCTTTATAGTTAAATTTTTTAAATTAAAAAGACTGATTATTGCTATATTTAATTAACTTAAGCAATAACTAATTCAATGATCTATCACACTTGAATATCCGACATGTCACTGAATTAATTGATTTAATTGAATTTAGGCGCGAAAATTCTGAAACCCTTGCATTGCAATCTTCTGCTGTTTTTAGTACTTAAGTAATGCTACTTTTATCCAAAACTTCTTCTACACTGGCACTGTAGCGAAATTGATCAGGTGAAATATACGGCAAACCTTAGAATGTCATGGTAGAAATTAAATTAAAAATGCTAAAGCCACCCAAACACACAACTCAAAACTAAATTCACACCTCAAAGTGCACCGTGTCTAATGAAAACGACGCAAGAAAGCCGCATAATGACAACTTGGATTTATTATATATAATTCTGCCTTAAATTGTACTTATTCCTAAAAAACCGAAAAGGAATACACTTTATTGCATATCAGTACTTTATTATCTAAGGCATAATGCACCACGTTTTAGTGCAGTTTGGCAACACGTACCTACGTTTGGTCCGATGAAGCTATGAGCAGACATGGCAAAATGTACCGCGTGTAAGTCACGTTTGGCAAAACTTACCAGCGTTTGGTCTCGACCAATCAGAGCAAGGAAAATCGCACTGTTGACTAAACAATGGTACATTATGCTTTAATGCCGCCGGGCCCCCTAGTATTCATGGGCCCCCCACATTGCGGGGGCAGGCGGAGATGTAGCTACCCCATTGGCTCGGGTTAAGGGATATTTCCGTGCCACGTATTAATAATTATATCTTTAACAAGATGGAGCTCCCACTCACATTGCTCAAAATGAAAAAGCCTATCTAAACGCGAACTTCCTAAGCCACTGTATTGGAACAATCAGCCATGTAAGATCCACCTAGGTCACCCGATTTTGTAAGGATACCTTGATATATTTTATAGCGTGCTCTATCAAGCAATGGCAGATTCTACAAAATGTCACCGAAATAGCTGTTTTCTTTATAGAGTTTTATACTTAATATTTTAAATGTCCTAAGGCAAATGAACTATGGGTGAAACATGTCTAATATAAAACGGACAACAATTTGAACATGATTTGTGAGAAAGTTGCCTATATTTCCCCTTTAATTTTAATTTGATTTTCTAGTTATAATAATGTATTTAATTTCAATGAGTAATAATTTTTAACTGCGCCTGCCACTGTTAATTTTGTTTATTTGTTTGTGCTGAAAATATAAATTATTCAAACTCAAAATCAGACTAGAATTATTTAACACGTATTTAATTATATATAATATATAGGTACACTAGATTTTTCCTATTATGGAATTCATTATCTAATCATATTATTATTAGCTGATAAAAATATTGTATATCAGCGGAGACAAATTGTGAAATAATTTTTTATTACACCTTCTTTGCGTGGGTATTCCATTTTTTTTGTTAGATTACATGGTTCTTTAATTCCAAAATGGAATAATTTTTGTAAGTTTTTTTGTTATATGATATTAATATAAAATAAATAATATACATTTAATTTAAAATTTTATAAACAAATAAACATTGAAATGTGAAAAATTAAATTTTCAACATTAAAATAAAACAAATGACTCATAAGAATGCGATAAATTTATGCTTATATGTATTAAAAAAAATTACATTTTACACTTTGCCTCCTGTGAGGATTGAACTCACGACCCCTGGTTTACAAGACCAGTGCTCTGCCACTGAGCTAAAGAGGCTTGTAATGAAATTTCTTACAGGACGTAAAGTTAAAACAGTATATTGCTAAAATCTTGGGATGTATATTATCTGAAAGGTATCATTTTAAAATATATCAACAACACACTAAATCAATATACTTTTAGATATTACTAATTTTGACTTAAGTATCAATAGATTAAATTATTATTATATGCTTATTATGATTTGATACTAATGCTTATAATTTCCTTTACTTTTTTTATGAGATTACTAATACAAGGTTGGAAATCTATATATATTTTTAAATATATGGAATTATATTTTGACAGCCGGAAGTACCGAAAACAAAATGGTCGATTTTCAGATATAGGCAATTTTGTTGTCTTAAATGGAACACCCTGTGTGTATTTTTCCAAAATCATAAAACTTGTTCCGTCCCCTCTTCAAAAATGTAATTCAAATTATAGTTATATTCAAAAATAGCAAGTTAATTGATCCTCGAAAAAAAAACAAAACATTTTTTATTAGATTATTAGAAACAGTTTAATGTCAACTCGCAAATGTTGAAAATGTCTTCTATCAACTTCAATACGTTTATTTAATTTATATATCAATTACTGGTTGAAACTGCGTATCAAAAAATCTTCGAATATATTTTCTATTACATTTCGAATATCTAACTTCAATTATAAACGTTATCTTTTATTTACCCACAAAGAAAAAAAATTGGAACGGGAAAATCCGGAGGCGAGAAGGCCATGATAAAGTGTGGGACACGAAAGAAAACCGGGCGGTCCTTAAAATAAAGGTTCATAGTCTTAAGCAAGCGGAAAAGTAAAATTTGTGTACGCAAATAAATTTTATGTTATTTTATTTGTTGTAATAGTTTGCCGCTTCAAAATCTGGACTTGTAGATCGTGTATCAATAAACTGGGTGTTCCAATAATAGTGGACGTAGGCAGTAACCCGGGAACCGTAAATGACAGAACTCAAGAAAAAATATATTTATAAGTAAATCGATCAAGAAAAATCAAAATTAAAACATTTTAAAATTCGAAAGTTCGCTGTTCTTGCAACACAAAAGAAATATAGAAGTGCGGTACACAAAGAAAGCAGACAAATATAGATAAAGGTTCAGTAAGCATAGTTACATTTTTTAAGTATCTGAAGTGCGTATAGTCAAAAAGGAGTTCCATATTATTTAAAGAACGACGGCACACCACTGGTTTAAAGATATTTCTTGACCGACCTTCCTAAACCGATTGACTCCGCCCGGTTTTCTTTCGTGTCCCGCACTATATAGAGCCTTCTCTTCCAATCCATCGTTTCTCAGTATTTGACATTTCTTGAAAATATCAGGTATTTTCTGATGCTTTATGCGTTATCTCTATTCTGCAGCAATAAAAAATGTGCCTTCCGCATGCATTATTTAAGGCAAAGTATAGACAAGTGACGTTAAATTTTTGGTGGCCACTAGCCTGGTGCAAAGGATGTGTGTTCTAATCTAGGTTTAGACGATGACTTTTTTTGGGTGATGTAAAAAGTGTATCTATGTTAAAGCAAGGATGTTTTTAACAAAATCTGTATGGTTAGATGAATCCGTCCTGTTAGATTAGCAGCAGGTTCGTCGATACAATCATCACTTAAGCCATAAACCATCATTAAGCACATAATTTGACTTGTACAGACATGTGGAAGCTTCGATGCTAAACTAGAATTGGTCGACCTAGTCACTTTTGTAATAGGTAGGTAGACCCAAGTCAATTCGATGAACTAGACAGAGTGATGAAGTAATGGATCATGAATCAGTTTATTTTTTGAATTCGGATTAAAACTTATTTTAGTAAATAGGTCGAATATAGAAAACTCTAATGGCGATTTACCTACCCATTTATATATGTGAGTTAAGTAAGTAGGTAGGTATACTTTGTCATTGACCTTATAATTTTTTCCTTTAAATAACAATTGGATTAGGAATCTGTCGTAATATCTTGGGAAAAGAATTCTGTTATTTTTTTTAACAAAAATACATTAGGATTAACATACATAGTTATCGATGTTGCCGTTTTGAATTTCACAGGTTTTTGTCAAAAAAATGTAGTTCTGCGACTTGAAAATTGTTCCAATGTCCATTGAGGCAACTTGGGAGTTGGAGTAGCATAATTTGTACCTAGACGATATGATTTATCATTTGTTAGGTAGGTGCATCGAAACACTTTATGGAATAAAAGAAAATACTTGTAAACTCAAATTATGCATTAGTGGTTTCAAATTATTCTCACAAAGGTAATAAATCAAAAACGGGCACTTTTTACAACAGAAATCTAGGTACTTTAAAATCATACATTTTTCTTAAAAAAGAATGTATAGTATGCAAAATCTAGATAAACTGTTATAACAGAAATTTGCTTTTTACTAATACCCACATCTGATGTTAATTCTGTAATTATTTGTTTCATAGATGTGTCTTTTATTTTAATAACTGGTTCCCTTCTTTTTTAGATAGTAAACAAACTACTTCAAACTCTTTAAAACTTCTACCACGTAATTCTTCTTATACCTACACTTTTTCTGGACTCACAACACAACTAACAAAAAGTTTTTTCTTAAGGTATAATTTTTAACTTTACTTTCGCTCTCTTAAAAAGGTTCCCCACTACTACAATATTTCTTCATTAGATATGTCTTGAAGCACACAGATCTTTGACTTTTTGCAAACATTTCTTCAGTTTCTCGTTTTTCAGGAGTCCATGTTAAAATTGTTTGTTTGTCTCATTTCTCTCTTGCCCTGATGTATTCTTATCTGCTTTTGGAAATGGTCTAATTTTTTTTGGGGGCCGAAAACTTGATGTTGCACAACCTGTACTGCTGCTGCTTGAACTGTTATTTCAATTCACCCATCTGTTGAATGTAACATTTAATTATCATATCTCGTTGCTTATTGAGCTAGTATCTGGTAGAAATTGTCAATGTCAATAAGCAGGGAACATATGCGACAATAAAAATAAATTGCTGCATTATATATATTTTCATTAATGTCATTTAATGTGCCGCTTCCCACTTTATATGACTTTCATCTATCAGTACTTTTTATCGAAATGTATCGGTATATCGACAAAACTAAGAAAGAAACGGCAATAAAACTGTCAAAAAATTAATTAGATTAAACTGAAGAGCAGAGAGATTCCAAGAAAAAATGATTGTGGGTAAATTTAGAAGTTATTAATTTGCTTACTGTCGTTTTAAATATGGTCCACTGCAATCCTACATTACATACATGCAAAACCTTACAATGTTAAAACATCATTGTGTTTTAACATTTCTATAGTTTAATATTTAAAACAACACTTGAAATTTATAGGATACGTAGTTTTTTGATACTGATTTTTTAAATATTTGATTAGACCCTCATTTTTTCGCCATAATGGCATCACACCAAAATTTTACCCGTTTATTCCCGTATCACACTTGATTTATGTACTAAATTTGAGCTCTATTGTATAAGAAAATTCTTAGTGTTGATTTCCTTCACATTTTATTAAGTCGCCATTTTATTCCGCGCTATTGGATTTTTATTAAAATGTTGCCGTTCTCATATGACTCTTGATTTTTGACCAAAATGGTACAGGTAGTTTTTGATGTCGCGACAGATCGACGGAAATGGGAGAACTTGTTCCTTGGGATCTAAAAACCCTAAAACGCAAAAATCTGCAAAAATCTCACATGGTGTTTTTCACCATTAAAATACTAATATTAGAAACAAAATGCAGTTTGCGTATATGTTTTTGCTTTTAACTGTAAAATTATCTCCTAATTCTCCTTATGTTTACATTTGTCTTTACATTAAATAATTACCAACGTCCTACAGATCAGTATCAAGTGTAAATCAGGGTAACACTAGATAAAGATCGGATATAGATCGCTAACTTAAACGTTGTAAATATTTTAAAGTGAACGAGATAACTTAGGTTCGACAACTGAATTAATGATTTCTTAATTCATACAACTTCTTTCTTTATCCAGATCTAACCTATAAAGACTCCTTTACAACATACTTTATTCGAAAATCGTTCTAAAACAAAGCAAAAGATATATATATATATATATATATATATATATATATATATATATATATATATATATATATATATATATATATATATATATATATATATATATATGAGTGTCTGTTCAGTTCCGTAACAATGAATTAGTGTCAGTGGAAAAAAATATCGGTGTCTATAATTCAAATGAAAACATTTACACACATTCGATACACTGACCGTCTTGAACTTCTAGAGAAGGATAAGAAAATCTTTCATTATAATGACCCACTTTGGTTCTGTAGGTGGGTATAGAACTAAGAGCAGAATGCTGATTTAGAATGAGGCAATACAAAATCTGCCTCTGTCGACAACATTTTTTCTAAGTTCCTAAGCACACCCGACAATACTCATAACTTATAACCGCCTGCGAAAGACATTAGATGTAGAGACAAAATAGTCAAAATTATCAGAATCTACGGGTAGTAGACAAAATATGCTAGTCCTAAATACTTATAAAGAGTATGATATGTTCCCCCAAATAAAGAGATTTCTTATATATATATATATATATATATATATATATATATATATATATATATATATATATATATATATATATATATATATATATATATATATATATATATATATATATATATATATATATATATATATATATATATATATATATATATATATATATATATATATATATATATATATATATATATATATATATATATATATATATATATATATATATATATATATAGATGTAGAGACAAAATAGTCAAAATTATCAGAATCTACGGGTAGTAGACAAAATATGCTAGTCCTAAATACTTATAAAGAGTATGATATGTTCCCCCAAATATATATATATATATATATATATATATATATATATATATATATATATATATATATATATATATATATATATATATATATATATATATATATATATATATATATATATATATATATATATATATATATATATATATATATATATATATATATATATATATATATATATATATATATATATATATATATATATATATATATATATATATATATATATATATATATATATATATATATATATATATATATATATATATATATATATATATAGAGGCAGCAACGAGCACAGTGGCAAAGACTGAGACCAGTCTAATTACTTTTAAAACTAGCTATCCTCGCCTTTTCGCAAATTAATAAGCAACTCTGACTTTGTTGTTATTCATGTCAAATTGCCTTGTTTAGTATTATCAAATAAGGATTATTTGAACCAACGAACTTTCTTCTGATCAATTAGTGACCGAGGCGCTTTTAATGCGCAGACTCGATACTTTAAGACTTGGAAACATCCCAGATTGTTCTCCTTATCTAAAGATTCGGGGTTTCAGGTCCAAGCTTTCCGGGCTTATACTAAAATACGTGTCTGAACACAAACACAAAGACTGACAAAACTGTATAAAGTTGAAAAATAAAACTAGTGGCTTCCGATTTACCAGGCAAATCCTAAAATCCATTGAGCAGACATAAATGACCTATCTGGTAATGTACGGAAGACCTTAGCTGACTCTGTGTCTGTGACTGCCCTACCATTTCTTCGGGCAAAAATCTACTTTGGGAGTTTTTTGAGAATTTTAGTATTGATGTTTATTTACAAATTGTTCAGCAGTTTAAATAACTACTTCTTTATTATTTCTGCATCTATTCAATAACTTTTTATTAGTTTGTTGATAAACATCCCAAATCAGTAATGAACAAATCACTTTTAAAATTAATTTTATAAGTAAAAATAGTATCAATCTCAGAGACCTCCCTCACGATTGTTCTTAATGCGGACAAATGACTAGTGGGTTTCCAGTCTCCAGCACAAATCAAATTGTTTTTCTGCTCTTATGCTTTCATGACTTAAATGATTAATATTATTACCGTAATAATCGCAATAAAAGTTCCAATATTAGCTTCTATTTTCGTTTATTTCCATTTTATAGTGCCTATAATGTCATAAATAACACCATAAATAACATCCTCCATTCTTAATTTCAAGCTAAATTATTTCATGCAACAGAATCCGCTATGTCGGTCAAACTGAACGTCATATAATTATAGTTTATACAATGAAGTAACCGGATCATAAATGTCAAACTGTATACGTCAAAATTCCTTATACATTTACAATTTTTGTATGCTTCTTTTTAGCTCAGAAGCTC
Organism: Kuschelorhynchus macadamiae; assembly: GCA_030620095.1. NCBI lineage: Eukaryota > Metazoa > Arthropoda > Insecta > Coleoptera > Curculionidae > Kuschelorhynchus > Kuschelorhynchus macadamiae. The sequence goes on from JAUTXW010001351.1 coordinate 1,876,564, forward strand.
GAGACATAATTCAACAAGCGGTGTAGTGTTATAAATTATATGTACAAGAATTTGTTTATTTTAGATTTGAATACATTTGCATACATATATTCCCGTTTACCGATCCGGTATAGTTTTCTAGCTTAAGATCATCAAAACATGTGGACTTCCAATGTAATGTGTAATGATGAATATATTTGAATATCACGCAAAGATTTCACTCCTAAAATTATGTCAGCATTATGCATCAAGAATTGTTATTTTCTAAGTTCGCTTTAACAAATAAAACTGACAAATAATTGTATGAATTGAAAATAAAACACTTCTGAGATTTTATTGACATTATTTTATTTGACATAGTTGTTGATTGTTTTCGGTTCTCCTAGTTCTAGTTTTGTTTAAATTGCACTTAAAATGTATGTTAGGATTAGTAACAATGCATTTGTTTTTGTCATTACTCGCCAATTGTTTGAAAACTACTTTTTATTGATTTAATTTTTTCGGCACTCTCAATCTATCCACACAGTCTTTGTTTTTTTCTTTTGATCTAAACCCGTTACTAGTGTCGCTTTTTGCTTAAACTGTAAAAGACTTCTATTAGTCTTATTTTTCTATTACATCTAAACATTTATGTTGCTTCTCACAATTGGTGTAGCTTATTGACATTAAGCAGGTTTGCAACTTTTCTATCTTTTATTTTCAGTGTATTCACTTATTATTAATTAACAGGAGCCTTTACCCAAGGTTGCGAAGTCCGTCTTTAACTGCTTATCTTTGAACAGTATCTTATGACATCACACCGGGGTTTCCAGTCAAATTTCTAGTAAATTTTTATTGGCTGTTTTTCTTTTTTCACAAGTTTCCAATTTATTCTATGTTTAAATTTCTATTTTAGTTATACGCTTTAAGATAATTTGTCAATTTTCAAATAATGTCATAATTTTTTGAACAGTTATAGTTCCTTTAATTCAATGTAAATTTGGCAACCTCGTTGACTGCCATGTTCTGCCTTTTGTTAAAGAAATTCAACCATTTCTCTTTTCAGTATGCCTACGTAAAATATGGCTGCTTTTTTTTAATGTAATTTGGTGTTCGTCAACTTTTGTTTTGTCTTTGTTACATGTAAAAAGTTTTTAAGTGCACTGATTTTTACAACCATGAACCTTTCTGCCTGTTCACTGAGTAAGTATATCGTCTTTTTTTTTCTTTTTAGTATTTGGCTTTGTCCACCATCTTTATAATTGAAGAGTTTTATTTCTCGATGTACTTATTTGTAGGTAGCATTAATGATGACTAGTTAGTCGAAAGCGCCGTGCTATGATTTGGGATTTGAATAATATAGACGTTATACAGACAGACTTTTTTGTTTCTTTAAATGAAAACGACTAGTTGAAACTGTAGTAGTCTTTACCCCAATACTTAGATGTAGGTAAAACCTAATAATTTTAGAGAAAATAATGAAGATTTTCGTACAACAAGGAATGCGTCATCCAGGAGTCCCTAATGCCAATAATAATTGTACTATATAATTTTGTACCTACTTTCAAGTAAAAACCTCTTTAGTGATGAAAATGTTGCTGAATGCCTTGGAGCATAGTTACCTAAAGGAAATCTTTTATAAGAAAAATGTTCACAGATATCCTGTTGTTATCCACTTTGCTAATAAACTAGTCTAAAATAATTCCTGCAACTGCATCCTCGAACTCATATGTCCAAAACATTGATGCGTTATAAGTAATGGATAAAAAATTTCTAGCTTACTAAAATCAATTTAATTAGTTTGGTGATTTGTTAGGGAATTAGATTGCGATCCATACCATCTTGGTGATGAAATACGACCAGATTAAAAAAAATAAAATAAAAAACATATTTAATTATATTTAGATCACATCACATGTTATAGAAGGAACTTGTCAGCAGAAATCCGGAGGTAATGCAATATTTGGACGTTTGTTATCCGCTTATTAGCTCAAAATAATAATAATGAAGCTTATGAAAACTAAGCGAGGGAATGAAAGGTAGCATAACATTGGGCTCAAACAGATTTAACTTGAATAGGTTGGTACTTTAATATAATTAATAGTTTTGCTTTTCGATATACAGGATAATACTAAGAAGTATACCCATAATAATAATAATAATATTCATATTTGTAGAGCAGAACAGCTGGCAATTTGAATGTTTGACTGTGGACATAGTATATAATATAAACATATTTTATGGTCTATACCAAGTTTTAATGGCTTTTTTATGGTGTTAATTTCTATTACAACCTGACATAACTTTTTAAATAAATGGAAGTTGATGCTATATTAAATATCTAAATAAATCACTTTATGCAATTTGTTGGCCCTGACAACGAATTATTTAGATTTTACAACCTTTTAAAGTCTGCGCAGGAGGTGGATCCTACCTGCCAAAAAAATAAAATAAAGGAAAAAACTAATTTCTAACATTTTAATTTACACTTATTATCAAGTTTGAGGTTGTTTTGCTTGATTATTTAATTTCCTTTAAATATTAATTACTTAAGAACAATCCTAACTAAAAAAAGGAAATTGTTAAACATAAAATATTTTTTACCATAAAATATGTCTGACTTGTTATAAATTGCTTGTCCAAATGTGAGATCTCTGACTGCGCATTTTCCCGGTTTTAAAAATATCATCTTATCAAATAATTATGATGTAAGTGATATTATTAACATACCTGCCTATAAATTTATTACAGCTGACTGACTGACAAGGAAGGGGTGGCGGCGTTGTAGTTTATTTAAAGTATAATTTATGTTTTTAAATTAACAACAATTTTTCCAAAAGTAGATAAAATATATTGTATGGGCGACTTCAATATAAATTAATTAGATTATGAGAGTACCGAGTCAAAGTATGCTTTAGAAATTGCGCTACCCTTACTCATTACATTCTTGCGCTGAATCAGGACCATATTATTTAATCAGGAACAGTACATGTAAGAGGTCACTAGGCTTTAAAAATATTAACCACGCTCAGTTCGACTCGGATTTGAAATCCATTCCCTGGCAAAATATTTATGACATTCAGGGTGTAGATGAGAAAGTTAAATTTCTTAATAAAAATATTCAATCTTTACTAGATATTCACGCACCCTTTTCTACGTACCGAAAAACTAAACCATATGCACCCTGGCTGACAGAAGCCATAAAAGCTATAATGCGGGTAGGGATAAAATGTTTGCAAACATGGAACATTGGAAACATGATTACAGCGGCAATACGAAGAGAAAAAAAAAGGTTTTTTTAATTTTTAGGCTAATAAATCTCAGAAAGATATCTAATCATCCCTAAAATTATTGAATTTTTCAAAAAAATAATAAATAATAACTATGTATTACCCGATAATCTTAGCGATGTAAATGAAATTAATAAATATTTCACTCAGTAGAAAAACTGCCCATCGACATCAACTTGTTGGAGTTTTATAAAACTAATATTAAACAAGGCGTAACCAGTTTATTTTCATTTAGGGCTATAAACGAAATTGAGGTTCTAAAATTGATTTCTGAAATATAGAGTAAAGCAACAGGCCACGATGATACGTTGATACAATACATTTATATCTACCTTTTTTACTCTCATTCATAACACAAATTTTTAGTTACTGCCTAACAAATTCAAAATTTCCAAATGGATGGAAAAGGGCACTGGTAATACCGTTGCCAAAAGTAATTAATCCCACTTCTCAAAGATTTTAGAAAAAACATTGAATATTCAATTACGACATCATGTTAAAACAAACAATATTATCCCAGAAAAACAATCAGAGTTTAGGGCTGGTCATAGTTGCATCGCAGCGCTCCTTACGATTACTGACGATATCATAAGGGCTATATATAATAACAAACTAACGGTTCTGGTCCTACTAGGCTACACAAAGGCATTTGATACTTTGAATCATGAGTTACTTTGTTCTATCTTACAAATGTTAAACATTTTTTAACGTCTAGGTCACAAATAGTTCCGCTTTTTTCTCCCTATCTACGTCAAACTTTCCATCACTCTCTTTATCATGTTCACAGCATTATTACGCAGATGATACTCAAATATATCTATCTTTTAAAAAAGAAGAAGCAATTCAGACAATTCGTGCAATAAGTTATGACCTTTTCAATCTCAAAGCTAATTCTGATAAACATTGTCTTAAACTAAATCCAACAAGTCATGCGCAATAGTGTTCGGAAGGGAGGGAGACAGGGGGGAGTTTCTGAGATTACATAAGGAGTCTATCTGTTTCGCAAATGACATAATACAGTGCAAAAAATTTGGGTCTAACAATGGAGTCAGCTCTTAGATTTACGGAGCATGTTTTCAAATGTGTAGGGCATAACTAAATTTAAAATTAATTTATCAAAACTGGGCTGCCTTAAATAAGCAAACTTTGTTGTGCGAATCTCTAGTGTTGTCTCAATTTAATTATTAAAAAAACCGACATTAATCGCATACAAAAGATTCAAAATTCGTGCCTACTTCTTATTCATGGAATTAGAAAATTAGATCATATAAGTCACACCCTTAAACTAAGAAAGTGGTTAAATATGGTCAATCGTAGAACATTAAATAGCGCTACAGTTTTGTAAAAAGTAAATACCAAAAGCCCATATACTTACATTGAAAAGTTACGTATCGAACTGATGTTCATAATATTAATATTAGAACTCTCACGCCCCGTCTCCATTCCAGACAATTTTTTAAAGCACCATTCTCATATCACACTGCTAATATTACGAATAACCTGTCCTTAGATATCAAGAAAATTTATAGCAAGGCTACTTTTAAAAGTTTTATTTAATATCAATTTCTCTAGTCAGTTATGAGATCTCTATGATGTAATAACATTATCATATTAAGCACACTTTCTCTCTATTCATTAAGCAGTGTTTTTGCATGGTTGGATTTTTTCCTCTTTCTTTCAACTTTTGTATTTTTTAAATTATAGTACAGCATTATTTGGTATATTTAGAAAACTTTATGAGAATAGCTACTTTATGTTTTGTATGACATATTTATCTTATGCGCTGTTAAATCAGACTTTTCTAGGGGTTAGGTGTAAGAACAGACAATCACCCTCTGGGAGATTGTACTGAACCTCGCCCAGTATATTGTCATTCTGTTTATATTTATTTTTTCTTATTATTTAATAAATGACCTTTATTATTATTCTGCATGCATGATAGCAATAGGGAAATTAAAAATACCAATAACTATCAAAAAATATCGATACTTATCGGTATCTATAACCCTCATTAGTTTTCGATAAATTGACACCTATCAATATATCAATAACTATCGATATATCTTTAGTTATCGATGACTATCGACGTATAGATAAATAAAATGTATCGATAGGTAAAATCTAATATCACCCGTCCTTAGCCGGAACTAAGGGGTTCTATATACCTATCAATATCATGTTCTAACTAAATTTAGACATTTTTTGTCAATACGATTAATTTTTTTCGAAAGTTTGGAATATGCGATTACTTGTACTTCTGTAATCAAACTTATCAGTTCAAATAAATATTACTCGATTCTTCTTGTACAGCTCTAAGACGTTAAATAGTTAACTATTCATTTAAATAAATGGTAGCAAATTTTTTATTCATTTTGTTAAACATATGCAAATGAGTTTGAAAAATTAGACAACGAAACCGGCACGTCTAGGAAGTTTTCTCAATGGATATGTGTCTACGTCTTTTAGAAGGAATTTTGTCATCACCTTTCAGGTCCGTCTGGAATATGTTATTAACTAATTAACTAAACTAAATTAATCACTTTGTCTCAACTAGAGCAGAAATGATCTAAGTTAATTTTTTTAGCTAAATGTGCACTTGGGAAAATAATTTAAGTTTTGTAAAAGTAATTCAAGCAGTGAGCTATTTTCCTATTATTTTGCTCAGTATCTGAAAGTAAATAAAATGTCACTGGAGTCACTTCTGATCATGACTGGGGATGGATTTTTTTTATACATCGATGGTTATCGAATAATATCGATAACTATCAATTTTAATTATAGATAATTACCGTCAGTTACTGATATATCTATAGATATCGATAATAATTTATAGATATCGATAATTATCGGCAGTTGTTAATAACTTAACAGTTATCGATATTTATCAATACCCGTTTTCTAAATAAAATCCTTTTTGGAGTGTGGGTCAAATCTATTTTGGTAATTTTTTAACTCAGTGATAAAAAAACCTACGTATGTAAATATATATTTTTACTTCCACGTCCATATATTGTATAATAAAATTAATATCCTATATGGGATACATAGGGGAAGTATATTTTTAGAAAAAAAAAGAGATGTATGTGTGATTTTTTTTGTGTGTGGGTGTGTAATGTGTAGGTAAACAAAATTTGAGAACGGCCAAACCGATTCGTTTCAAATTTGCACGGGGATGGGCGAACCGATATCAGTCAAACTGAAAACAGAAATAGTTAGGTTTAATATTTTATCATTGAAAAACTGTTGAAGACACTGGATTAAATATTTGAGTTTTTTTTCGAGTGTATATATATAGTTAAAAAAATCGGTAAATTCGCCTTTATCTACCCCCAACTTCCATCGTACAAAGTTTGAGGGTAGTAGACAATGTAGAATGCTCACCAAACTCGTACGTTACAAACGGCTAAAATTTTACCAGTTTATCCCGGAGTAAGTAGTTTCTGATTAATGATTTTTTAACATTTTGTGAGGCCGCTATTTTGTTACGCCATATTGGATTTTTACCAAAAACATTACTCTTCTATCCTTTTATGATCTTTGATATTTGACCAAAATTCGAAGTCAATCGGATAAGTAGTTTTTGAGCTATGTTCCGTAAAGACAGACTTTGAGATCTGCAAAATTGTCGCAGGGAGATTTTTCCACGATTACAATCTTACACATTTTCGCATACAAAATCATTTTTGTCTACTATACAGGTTAGTCCTACAGGAATAAGGCAGCCCCCTGAAAACGAACAATAAAATTTATTTCAAAAGCGCCGAATCGCATCAAATTTCTTTTATCTTTTCTATATAAAATCTTTTTTTTTGAACTAAACAGGATTTAGTCAGTTTTAAGAGAATCAAACAGGTTTCTAAAAACGAAAAAAATTGTATCTAAAAAACATTTAGTTTTTTCGTTCGGTAAATGGTTAGTAAAGGCGAATTACGGAAATCTGTTGGTAAGTGATTGCCAGACCAATGAGATTTAAACGATTTTTTTAAAGAAAAATAGGTTTACATAGACCTGGGTCCTCGACGGAAATATGTTTTCATCGCTGAGGGTCTAATAAACCAACACATTGTTAATTATGACCCTGTCATACCGTTCCTAGGTTCGTACGTCCTGAGTCCAGTCGGAAGTTGCAAGAAATGTAGTTAGTTAACTGATCGCTGCGGTCTGATTTACGTCTTGAATAGCCTAGCCGTACATATGATTCAGAGTTTGCGAACGATATCTTCTATTATATGAAAATCAGGAAAATGAGTATAAAAAAAGGTGAAGCCAGTTTCTCCCAGTGTTGTGTTGGGATATTTTTTGGCTATTCATAGAAAAGTGTTTTTGGCTACTCATAGAAAATTATGAATTTTCACCAACCAATCAAAACAAACCGATTAGGTCTTGGTTTGCCTGGTTGCGTTAGACGATTTACGGTATATACCCTAAATGGTAAAATATTAATTTAATCTCCATTATTTTAAAAATATGCTTTGATAATTTAGAAGTAGAAAAGGATAACTATTTTTATATTTTCAAACTAAAAAATGTTTGTATAAACATTTAAATTCAAACACTAAATAGATTTACGCAATATCTTAGAATTTTTTGGTCCGAAGAAGTTATTTATAAGAAATTTTTGTTAGCCGATGAGCCAGTTGTAGATTGTAAACATTTTAAATACATTTATTGGGTTGTATATTTAGCGTCTGTTTCATAGAAAAAGAATATAACAAATCGATTTGATTCTTAAAAATATTTATTTAAAAATATATGTGATTTGGCAATAACCAAAACCGGGCAGTAAATATCTCAACCACTATGCAAAATTTGATCAAAAATATTTTTTAAAACATCCATATTAAAGTTTAAAATAATAACCCTAATAATGTTCTTAATTGCCTTAAATATTATCTGTATAGACCTACGGAAAAGCCCTTTACCATAAGTGAAATGAAATATAAGTAGCAAATAATTGAATTAATAAATTAATATCAAAATGAGATAAAAGGTTCATTTTCATTGTGGTGATTTTCCGGCTATAGACCAAATTTTGATATCAGTTAATACCCGAGAAAACGGCGTTTAGCGTTTTAAGTGAAATACCCTAAATGATAAAAAAGTTTCTGAAAAATGTTTAGCTGACTTGGTATTTACACGTCTTGCTATAACTTAACTTACCTTGCTTTTAACTGAGACTTTGTCGAAACAGGGCGTCGGCTGACATTTGTTTTTATAGACCCTTTTGGATTTTTTTTTCAGTCCTTTGACCACCACTTTTTTACTTATACGCTATAAAATGTATACTTTTAAATTATCGTTTGGTAACTACTTCACTACAAAACATATATGTTTTTAGAAGCAACATATAAGAATATTCGTAGGTACAGGGTTATCCAGTATAAAGTGAACACCCAGCTTTTAAAACAATCAAGATAACAAATTGGTGGATTTTCTTCTAAAGAATTCGAAAATGCTGTTTAAAAATCAATTTGATTTTTGGTAAGAGAGCGCCGCACTGTGACAGAAAAAATATTTTTTTATAGATTAATCTCTACAGGGTGTCACACGGAAGAAGTTCCATACCCTTCCCTTAACGCCGTTATTTTTTAAGATATCCCGATAAACTTTTGTTCATTTGAAAGCTTAGCTTAAATACTTTCTAAAGGTGTTGCCACATTTAATCTGATCTAGACTTACTTCCAGACTACTTCTTAAATGAAAGGGTACTTTTTTATTGAGATTAAGTAAATATTTTGAATTGCGTCCCTAGAAGCCAAAAAATGTTTTATCAACTCCCTCGGTACGTCTGACGGTCTGTCTGTTTGTCTGTCAGTTCGCGGAATAGCTTAAAGACTACTTACCCGATTGACTTCAAATTTTTATCAAAAATTATTGGTTATATGGGGATGGCCTGGTAATATTTTGGTAAATATCCAATATGGCGGAACAATGTTAAAAACTTTTGTTGTATTATTTTGGGTTAAGGTTCAGTAAGAAAAAAATACATATATAGATTTTATATCCTGCATGAAACCCATATTATTAGCCTTTACCTACTCCGTTGTTCCGCATATATTTCCTAGATATTGAGTTTCTAAATGGTTTTCGTTACCAATCCTCTTGTTGGTATTTTAGAGTGGTGCATTATTTGGGGTTAAGGTCCAGTAAAAAAAACAAAAGTATTTTTTTAAATTGTCGATGTTTCGGAACTTTATTGTTGCATTCTCAAGACACATATATAGATTTTATATCCCTTCACCGATATTTCCCAGATATTAAGATTCTAAATGGTTTTCGTTAACGATCTACTTGTTGTTAGAGTGGTGTATTATTTGGGGATCAAGAAATATCTGCGGACCAACGGAGTAGGTAAAAACTGATGATATGAGTAGTATACAAGGCGGGGTACTGTGACCGAGGATGGCCTGTCTGTCCAAAGATTGGGTGTGTCCAACTTCTTCGGCGACGAAGTGACACAATCCTGAAAAATTCCTGAAAATGGCCGAAGAAGAAGTGGTCGACAATGACCAGAGGCTGTTGACCAGAAGGGCCTTATTAGTGTACGGGTTCAAAAAGGCCTTTTATATTTGAAGTGTCTTTTTGGCACTCACACACATGCACCCCTATAATTATTACTAATTTGTTTCTTATAAAAAAAAAAAGCCCACGCGCCCGCCTGGATTCGAACCGTCGACACCGAGATTTGTTTTTTGTCAAATTTTTAACTTCTAGACTACTACCGCCATGCAGTACGTCGTAATAAGTAAACAATTTAGATGATCTTGTTTATCTTTTAAACGAGCAATAATAGTAATAATACGCAGTTATACAGTACAACACATGTGGTAAAAAAAAAAATAGAATGTTTGTAGGGCTTCACGCCGCACCTCTGGTATAATTTCATGAGCCGAGCCTCGCCTCGCCGAATTCCGAGAATTGTTTTTCTGTTGATGTTCGACGTAAGACTAGAGGTCAGGTTCGCAGATAAGAAAAGGTCGAGTACCGAGAATTGTTTTTCTGTTAATGTTCGACGTAAGACTAGAGGTCAGGTTCGCAGATAAGAAAAGGTCGAGGATGTAGATAAGGAGATGTTTGTGTAGTATTGAGATGAGTAATGTTTGAATAAATACGTAAAATATTAGTTTTTGGAAAAATACCGAGAATAGCTTGTTTTAATTTTCGACGACGTAAGACTAGAGGTCAGGTTCGCAGATAAGAAAAGGTCGAGGATGTAGATAAGGAGATCTTTGTGTAGTATTGAGATGAGCAATAATAATGTTTTAATAAATAATATTTGTTTCGAATAATAGCTTATACCAGGTGATTAAAAATATGTATAGCACACATAATTAATATATACGTAAGCCTTCTATAAATGAATACAATTTTTATGCCAAAGATGTAATTGTTTAGTTGAAAAAAATATTAATAAACACTTAAAACATAGAGTAAAGTTATTAAAATTTTGTGATCCTTGTTTAGCGAATTATGTATTTGGTGTAAATAGTATTAGGTCTATGATTTTAATGTCAAAATAGAACAGTGCAAAAATATGCAAATTAAAATGTAAAAAAAACTACTACGGTTTATTTTATGTGTTGTTGGTTTTACTTAGTGGGTCTCGTAATTCGAACTATGGCAGGAGAAAATTCAATTTTGTGTCTTGATATCCAGGGATTTAATTGTGCCTCTGGATTTATTCCAAAAGAACTAGCTGTGTATGATGGAACATGTTGTTCAAATTTTCTTTTCAAACCACCATATGACAAAAGCATGTTAAAAGGCCAGGATTTAAAAACGATATCTTATCTCGAAAACTCATATCATGGTCTAATATGGGAGTCTGGTTTAGTAGACTTGAACGAAATAGCAAATATCTTAGAACATGCGATGAAAAGATATGATGCCCCCAAAATATACGTCAAAGGAGATGAAAAGGTGAATTTTCAAAGAAAATTTATAAGTGCGGAAAAAATTTGGAGAGTGAACCGAAGCTAAACAAGTTTAAGAAAGTTCCCGAATGTCACTTTCACAAGGATCCATATGGCACTACTTGGCATTGTGCATTATCAAACACCAAGTTGTTATATGGTTATAAATACTGTTTTTTTTTGTTTAAAGATCAATAAATTATTTGTAGAAAACATGGAAATAAAACGTATATGAAAAAAATATTTATTTTATTAAGTCACTCTACATTATTTTTATCTATCCAACTATTATACTTATCACTGAAACCTAACCATTTTACGAATACTCTATTGTTTTTACGTTTTAACACCTTTTCAACTAAATAAATGTCTGGATATTTAACTTTTTGCAATTGAAGTTCATAGAATCCTTCTTTACTGTCTTGTTTTTCTGCATCTTGAAGTAGGTATGTCACTGGATTTGTAAGTTAAACTTTTTTTAATATAAATTCGGTTTGAATTTATAAAAATTTGCACTTTTAGTGTGTTATTAGTATAGGTTTTTAATATAAAAAAAAACATAACATATTTTAATATTTTATTTAATATTATCAGATGATCTGAAACCTTTATTTCCCCCTAATGTCCCAAAAAGAATACTGTTAGTCGATACAAAAGTGCAATTAATAGATTTTTTTGATGATGATTTGTGCAATTTTTTCTGATTTACAAATTTTAGATGCGATGCAATTAATAGATTTTTTTTGATGATGATTTGTGCAATTTTGTCTGATTTACAAATTTTAGATGTGATATTTGAATGATTAAATAAAACTATAAATACATTCTTGATCAATGATGCCCGCTCCGACGTCGATTCCATATTTGGCCCGATCTTGAATGGATTTCAGCGTAGAATCCTTGTGGTATTTCAATTTGTATGCCTGTGTCAATTTTTGATGATGGTTCAATGGTGTGGTCTTCTACGCTGAAAAGATCGAATCCAGCCGCTTCAGAGGTAAATTGTCTCTGGGTGTGTTTTTTCTTAATTTAATCTGAAAAAAAAGTAAATTTAGTTATTATATGAAGTAAATATTGGTATTCAACAAATTTATTAATTTAATGCCTGCCTGGATAGTTGGTTTTGTTGTTGTTGTTGATGATGAGACTGATGTTTTATTCGTTCTAATCTACGAAATTCCCTTTTTACACTTTTTGAAGCACCTATCGGACTTTGTCGCAGTACCAAATGGTTGGATACGTAACGGATAGGATCATAAGTTTCGAATGTTCCATCTTCATCCCAGCTATAATCAACCAATTGTGATGATGATGGCACTGCTGTTGTTGTTGTTGTTGTTGTTGTTGTTGTTGTTGTTGTTGTCAACGACGACGACGACGACGACGATGATGATGGTGCATCAAAAAGTTTGGTTCTTGGTGTAGTCATTCTTTTTTGATTTATTCTAAAAAAAAATAAAAAAAATAGTAATTTTTTTGTATATCCTGTTTATTATGATATTTTTTGATATATTTAATTTTTTAGAATATAACCTTTTAATATTGTGGTTTACTTTTTGTTCTAGGTGCTTTATTCGAAACAGATAATAGATAAATTAGAAAAATTAAAAACATGAATATTGTTTTTTTATTAGGTAAATTTTAGTTTTAAGGAAATCACCATGGTAAAGTATCTGTATATTTGTAATTGACGATTCTTTTATCGTCGTAAGGATTTAGAGCAACTTTTGTCTGATTAAATGTATAAACTTTATGTAATTTTGATACAATCATTTTTTGATTAACATTATTACAAGTATTATTAAAAATACGTTGATAATAGTCATCAAAAGTTATAGTTTTAAGTGCAGTTTTATTAATTCCCTTTGCTTTTTTATAATGTTATAATTTTGAATAAAATTATCAGTTTCTTTTAAATCTATTCCTTGATTTTTCATTTTTTTATATCTTTTCTAATTCCATTTGTGTTTTATATACTTTTATGGAATACGTTTTAGATTTAAGACCTATAAATTCTAACATAATTGTTCCATTTAGTTCATCTTTCATTAATCCTAAATTTTTTTACTTTTTGAGGGCATATTGTATATACGTTGTTATAAGGATAGTCTAAAGTATCAAATAAATGAATATCTTCTTTAATATGTTGATAGATATCGTCAACGAGAAAAAAAGATATATTAAAGAATCGGTATCTGTATACAAAAGTTTTGCGTTAGATCCAAATTTATTTTTTATATAGTTATAATGAAAGTCATAAAGAAACGTTTTTTTGACAGATCCAAAAAAAAAAAAAATGCTGAAACCTACTAAATATTGGTTTTATTTATTTTTACTTCTAATCGTGACATTTCGATAAGAACAATGTCATTAGAAATACAAGTACAACTATGAAAATTTGGTTGTGAAATATAAAAATTTGCTCCAAATCTACCAATCCATCTTGTTACTAACTTAATATCTTTATGTTTGCGTACGTTTTCTATTGTTTTTCCAAAGAATGCATTATTTAATAACTTAAAAAAAAAATCAAAATCATTTTTGCTTTCTTTTCGTAAATTTGTATTTAAATCAATATGTTTTTTTTAACCAACATGATTGATCAAATTTTAATACTTTATCTATTTCTATAATTTTTAATCCTAATTGTAAAGCTTGTTTTAAATTTCGATAATGAATTACATTTTTTTTTTAATAAAAAATGTAGTTAGCAATTTTGGAAGTTTTGATTTTGGTGGACATAAATGTTCCGGACAAAGTGGTAAATCTTTATGTAATTGAAAAAGTTCTCTAGGATATTCTATATCAACTTCAAATATATATCCAATGGCGCTATCGTCAGCAATATTTAAAATAACATTAGGTGTAAAATTATTTAGATTACTCCATTTAAATTTTTTTTTGAGGTAATGGTAAACTCATTGCTGCACCATATGAATTATTAACATCAAAATACATTAAATAAGATTGAGTTAATTTTGAATCGTAAGATGTTTCCATATATTTATTATTAGCTTTACCATATCTATTCGAACATTGAGATATACTTCCTCGAATACCTCTTTCGATAAATAAAAGCATGTCAATGTCAGTTAGTAGTAGTTCTAATTCGATACCTTGTGACAAAACAATTTGATAAGTTAAACCTGGAACTGTATAGGTCCACAATGCATCTAGTTCGTACGTTGTTAGACACATATCTCTAAAGTTTTCAAAAATATCAGCCAAAAGTAGAAAACGTCAGTTTTAAGGTATAATTCTGCATATTCTTGTAAATTGTTGATATTAAAAGTATTCCAAAAACGGTTTGAGACAAAACAATATTCATCTTGTGAAATATTTTTACCACTAATGGAACTATAAAAAGATTCTATTTTCGGAAATGTTGTGTCTTTTAATTGTTCCCAACAATCTAAATATCCATATGGAAAAAACTCCTTTACGTGATAGTAATTCAAACTCGGTATTTGATGTATAAAAACTTTTAAGAATATTTTTTTATCATTAGGTAAATAAGAGGATAAATTGTTAATACTGGAAGACATAAATCTATAAGAATCCAGAAATCTAAAATTAATATTTGTATTTTCTATATATTTCGTAAAAGAAATAAATCTTTCTTTATTAATTATAATTGTAAAGGGAAAAATTATTTTTTTCCCTTTACATTAAGACTGAGTGCTTTAATTAAGAAATAACTATCGTAGCCGGAGGGAGATTGTAGAATAATACAAGTGTCATGGGGTCAGTTTCGCAGATAACAAAAGGTCAAGATGATTACAAGATGAATGAGTAGCACCACGAAACTGACAATGATCTTTAACTTTTTTTTCATCGAATGCAAATAGTTTTTTACAAATAAAACAATGAGATACAGAATAAAACGTATGTAATTCTTCTTTGTTTAAAGGTTTTATTGGAATTATATTTTTAAAAATTTTGTCAACTTGGTATGCAATATTCTCTTTTAGTTCTTTTAGGAACCATTCAATGCAGTCTTTTCCTGTAAATATTTTAAAATATGATAAAGAATTATTATATTTAAAATAATATGTAATGCTGAAAGCTTTATGTTCTTGATATATTGTAGTCGTAGTAGTAGTAGACTTTGAATTAATTGTGTTTGGATTTATTTTTTCTAAAATACTTTCTAAATCGGCATAAATTGCAAAAAGAACTCTTTGTTTAAATTTAAAATTTGTAAATTTTAAAATATTTTATCATCAGATGGTAAAGTTATTTTGGTTTTATTCATAGTTTTACAACAAATTAAATGTTTTTGAAGGTTTTCTTCAGTTTTAAAGTGATTTAAACATCTTTCACAAAACCATTTTTTGTGACTTATATTTCCCATTTGTTGGTTTAATACACGTGATAGATCTTTAATTAAAGCAAAATGATATATATTTGGATAGTTATTTTCATCATTAAAATAATCTATTTTATTGTTACAAGGAATCATTAGTAAATTTATTTTTGGAGAATAATTTTGTTGACTTGAACACAGTGGAACAATTTGAGATTTTTTTTTATAGTGAAAATGTTAATTGATAATTTATTTAATATTTCAAATTTTAATATATTTTTAATGCATATGGGAAATTCAATGTTATCATACTTTAATACCTCACTAAAATGAGGATAAGAAGATGTTCTGTTTATATTTCTGTTTTTTTATCACTTACTGGATATAAAGCACATACAATTGACCATAAAAACAATATTGATCATTATTTTTAATGTTAATAATTCCTTTGTATTTTTAAGAAATTGAGGTATTTCTGTGTAAGTTGAAAGGTCAACATTTATAGGGTAAAATTATTTATATTCACTTTCAAATGTAAAATTTCATATAACGCAAAACCAGAATCTCTTTCTTGAAATTCTTCCAATTTTTTAAAAATTTTATTTTTCGCATTTTCAGTATACCAATTTCTTTTAGAGCAGTATTATTGTGAATAATTTCGTTTTCTGTAGAAAAATGTTTTTATATCAGTTTCCAGTTTTTATCTGAATTGAAAAACTTTTATATGCTTTATTTAAAAAAATTGTTGGATCTTTAATATTTAAGTTTATAATAGCACCTGTTCGTATTCGTTCCTGAAAACACGATTCAATATCTTCCAGTAATAAAATTTTTTTTAATTATTTTTAAATAGAGCAGAACGACAAAATTTTATTCTTTTTTGATTTTTAAAAGTTTCCTTATAATTTGTTAAATAAGTTAAACTTGATTCAATTTTTGAAAAATTTGCAATACATGTTGATTTACTTTTTTTGACAGTTATTAATTAATTTTATTATTTTATTTAAATATTTTATCCAAAATAAATATTCATCTTTTTTTAATTAATCTGCTTACCTGCTCGATTTTATGTAGCACTTTACTGACCAACTGATCAAGAGTCTGTAAGCTAATTTCAGAATTAACATCCATTTTTATAATGGACTGAAGTCTATTAGAATAGTTAAATAGGGATCTAGGTATATACATATTTTTTTAAGTTGTTGCAGTGAATTAGATTTTATTATAATACATAAGATAATTTCAGTGAATCCAAAATAATAAAGTTAACAAATTAACCCACAATTAAAGAAATAAGTTATTACACCTTATATAAAAAATATATTCTATTTACAAATTAAGTAATCATTTCTACTGCGTAGTTGCATATGTAAATGTAAGTAATGGTTTTGTTATTATACAATAGGAGAGGTTGAGTTTTTTGTATTTTCCATTTAAACATTTCATAAGAAATACATTAAATATAAGATGATTGAAACTAAATTTCCTAGTTTACCCTCCCATTAAAACAAGAATCCACATCTTCCCAAACTGATTTTCTTTTCAACAGACCCTTGTTATTTTTTAAGTGCAATTTAAAACGTAATAAAAACTGTTTTTAAAATTGACAAATTACTTTCTATTGAAGTTTTTGCATATACCATAAAAAAATCAGTAACTTTCAAAGAAAATCAAAATAAATACTATTATTTAATTAAATGGAATTTTGTATATAGACAAGCTCGAAAAAGTGACTGTCAAAAATATTATCTAGTTAGACTTCGTTTTGAAAAAAAAATTAAAGAATGTGAAAGTGTACTTGAAAAAATTCTAAATACAGAACATAGATATAAAATATACAATGAAAGGATAAATATATTAAATAAATAAAATAAGTTTAAAAAATAAGTAAGTTCCTGTTAAATAAATATAAGTTGATTCAGGACAACTAAAGCCATCTTTAACGAAAAATTAATTTTATCTTTTACAAATACCACGATTGTAGATGGTGTCGTAGACATTTGTTTTTTTGATTTTAAAACTTTTTAATTAGAAAAAAATATATTTATATATAGAACTATTAAAATGTAAAAAAAACTAACTCCGCATCCAGTCGTTCAGTTAGAATTTATGTAACATCGTGGGTATTTTATTTGGGGAACACAGTGAAAAAAAATATACAAATATTATTTACTTACCCAAAAAAAAAATAAAAATATTTACTGAAATTACACGTATCACTATTATCTAACTAATCCAAATAATTTATTCTAAGATTTGGTTGTTTTATTACAATTTTGTTTTGAACTATTTCCATTTCATCTTCCTCGAATAAAGTTACTTTTGAAATTTTATTCACTTTTTTTTATAAAGTTTGTGAATATGAAAATTTGATAATATTGATGATCCCTGCTTGGGAACGAAATTCGTTTTAAGTAAATTAGGAAATTTAGTTTCAAACTTATTGACAGGTCTTTGCTCAACAACAAAATTAGTTTTAAACATTTTTTTTGTCAAATCACTTTTACTGTACTTGTTAATGGATTAAACAATATGCACTAGTATTTTCTGGAACTGAAGAACTTGTTTCAAATTCTATACTAATATCAACAAACGAATAGAGAGAGAACTGATACCAAACGCAAACTCTGGACGAGTATAAATACAAATTTATCACTGAAAAAAAATTTGAGATTTTGACGTAGACGACGATCAAAGTATTCATTAATTTCAAAGGAAATTTTCAACAAAATTTGCTGTTACATATTGGAACACCACATCCAGAGTAAATGCTTCTTTATCTTTTATTATAATTACTAGCAAAAACAGAAATTTTCCTAATATTTTGCAACGTGACTTATATTCGATAACGAAAAAAATAAAAATGCAATGTACGTCGTGCAACGTGACTTGTATTTGATAACTGAAAATAAAAATGCAAAGGTCATGCAACGTGACCTATATTTGATAAAACATGTTTTTGGTGCAACGTGACTTATCTTCTGGAAAATTTTACATATACATGATTATACCATGCTACTTTGTGTGTGTGTGTGTGTTGTCAATAGAAATGACGCGAATGATTGATAAGAGTTTTGTATATAAATTATCATGCACACACCGAACCTGTCGAGTACATCGCTCTTGTCATTATATCATTTCCAAGTGAGGCGGTCCGAAAAACTGAAATTGTAAGTAGATTACTTAAAACAAAAGAAGATTACCAAACGCATGTTCGTTATCTAAAAAAAAAAACAATTGCCATTATTAAAAAATGTTTAAAAAATAGTTCATGTGTTCGTCGTTGTAATAGAGTGGAAAGTAATTTGTCAATTTTAAAAACAGTTTTTATTACGTTTTAAATTGCACTTAAAAAATAACAAGGGTCTGTTGAAAAGAAAATCAGTTTGGGAAGATGTGGATTCTTGTTTTAATGGGAGGGTAAACTAGGAAATTTAGTTTCAAACATATTATATTTGAATATAAATTTTAAGATAAATGTATTTCTTATGAAATGTTTAAATGGAAAATACAAAAAACTCAACCTCTCCTATTGTATAATAACAAAACCATTACTTACATTTACATATGCAACTACGCAGTAGAAATGATTACTTAATTTGTAAATAGAATATATTTTTTATATAAGGTGTAATAACTTATTTCTTTAATTGTGGGTTAATTTGTTAACTTTATTATTTTGGATTCACTGAAATTATCTTATGTATTATAATAAAATCTAATTCACTGCAACAACTTAAAAAAATATGTATATACCTAGATCCCTATTTAACTATTCTAATAGACTTCAGTCCATTATAAAAATGGATGTTAATTCTGAAATTAGCTTACAGACTCTTGATCAGTTGGTCAGTAAAGTGCTACATAAAATCGAGTAGGTAAGCAGATTAATTAAAAAAAGATGAATATTTATTTTGGATAAAATATTTAAATAAAATAATAAAATTAATTAATAACTGTCAAAAAAAGTAAATCAAAATGTATTGCAAATTTTTCAAAAATTGAATCAAGTTTAACTTATTTAACAAATTATAAGGAAACTTTTAAAAATCAAAAAAGAATAAAATTTTGTCGTTCTGCTCTATTTAAAAATAATTAAAAAAAATTTTATTACTGGAAGATATTGAATCGTGTTTTCAGGAACGAATACGAACAGGTGCTATTATAAACTTAAATATTAAAGATCCAACAATTTTTTTAAATAAAGCATATAAAAGTTTTTCAATTCAGATAAAAACTGGAAACTGATATAAAAACATTTTTCTACAGAAAACGAAATTATTCACAATAATACTGCTCTAAAAGAAATTGGTATACTGAAAATGCGAAAAATAAAATTTTTAAAAAATTGGAAGAATTTCAAGAAAGAGATTCTGGTTTTGCGTTATATGAAATTTTACATTTGAAAGTGAATATAAATAATTTTACCCTATAAATGTTGACCTTTCAACTTACACAGAAATACCTCAATTTCTTAAAAATACAAAGGAATTATTAACATTAAAAATAATGATCAATATTGTTTTT
Organism: Kuschelorhynchus macadamiae; assembly: GCA_030620095.1. Lineage (NCBI taxonomy): Eukaryota > Metazoa > Arthropoda > Insecta > Coleoptera > Curculionidae > Kuschelorhynchus > Kuschelorhynchus macadamiae. The sequence continues at coordinate 1,896,558 of JAUTXW010001351.1, forward strand.
ATGGTCAATTGTATGTGCTTTATATCCAGTAAGTGATAAAAAAACAGAAATATAAACAGAACATCTTCTTATCCTCATTTTAGTGAGGTATTAAAGTATGATAACATTGAATTTCCCATATGCATTAAAAATATATTAAAATTTGAAATATTAAATAAATTATCAATTAACATTTTCACTATAAAAAAAATCTCAAATTGTTCCACTGTGTTCAAGTCAACAAAATTATTCTCCAAAAATAAATTTACTAATGATTCCTTGTAACAATAAAATAGATTATTTTAATGATGAAAATAACTATCCAAATATATATCATTTTGCTTTAATTAAAGATCTATCACGTGTATTAAACCAACAAATGGGAAATATAAGTCACAAAAAATGGTTTTGTGAAAGATGTTTAAATCACTTTAAAACTGAAGAAAACCTTCAAAATCATTTAATTTGTTGTAAAACTATGAATAAAACCAAAATAACTTTACCATCTGATGATAAAAATATTTTAAAATTTACAAATTTTAAATTTAAACAAAGAGTTCTTTTTGCAATTTATGCCGATTTAGAAAGTATTTTAGAAAAAATAAATCCAAACACAATTAATTCAAATTCTACTACTACTACGACTACAATATATCAAGAACATAAAGCTTTCAGCATTACATATTATTTTAAATATAATAATTCTTTATCATATTTTAAAATATTTACAGGAAAAGACTGCATTGAATGGTTCCTAAAAGAACTAAAAGAGAATATTGCATACCAAGTTGACAAAATTTTTAAAAATATAATTCCAATAAAACCTTTAAACAAAGAAGAATTACATACGTTTTATTCTGTATCTCATTGTTTTATTTGTAAAAAACTATTTGCATTCGATGAAAAAAAAGTTAAAGATCATTGTCAGTTTCGTGGTGCTACTCATTCATCTTGTAATCATCTTGACCTTTTGTTATCTGCGAAACTGACCCCATGACACTTGTATTATTCTACAATCTCCCTCCGGCTACGATAGTTATTTCTTAATTAAAGCACTCAGTCTTAATGTAAAGGGAAAAAAATAATTTTTCCCTTTACAATTATAATTAATAAAGAAAGATTTATTTCTTTTACGAAATATATAGAAAATACAAATATTAATTTTAGATTTCTGGATTCTTATAGATTTATGTCTTCCAGTATTAACAATTTATCCTCTTATTTACCTAATGATAAAAAAATATTCTTAAAAGTTTTTATACATCAAATACCGAGTTTGAATTACTATCACGTAAAGGAGTTTTTTCCATATGGATATTTAGATTGTTGGGAACAATTAAAAGACACAACATTTCCGAAAATAGAATCTTTTTATAGTTCCATTAGTGGTAAAAATATTTCACAAGATGAATATTGTTTTGTCTCACACCGTTTTTGGAATACTTTTAATATCAACAATTTACTAGAATATGCAGAATTATACCTTAAAACTGACGTTTTCTACTTTTGGCTGATATTTTTGAAAACTTTAGAGATATGTGTCTAACAACGTACGAACTAGATGCATTGTGGACCTATACAGTTCCAGGTTTAACTTATCAAATTGTTTTGTCACAAGGTATCGAATTAGAACTACTACTAACTGACATTGACATGCTTTTATTTATCGAAAGAGGTATTCGAGGAAGTATATCTCAATGTTCGAATAGATATGGTAAAGCTAATAATAAATATATGGAAACATCTTACGATTCAAAATTAACTCAATCTTATTTAATGTATTTTGATGTTAATAATTCATATGGTGCAGCAATGAGTTTACCATTACCTCAAAAAAAAATTTAAATGGAGTAATCTAAATAATTTTACACCTAATGTTATTTTAAATATTGCTGACGATAGCGCCATTGGATATATATTTGAAGTTGATATAGAATATCCTAGAGAACTTTTTCAATTACATAAAGATTTACCACTTTGTCCGGAACATTTATGTCCACCAAAATCAAAACTTCCAAAATTGCTAACTACATTTTTTATTAAAAAAAAAATGTAATTCATTATCGAAATTTAAAACAAGCTTTACAATTAGGATTAAAAATTATAGAAATAGATAAAGTATTAAAATTTGATCAATCATGTTGGTTAAAAAAAACATATTGATTTAAATACAAATTTACGAAAAGAAAGCAAAAATGATTTTGATTTTTTTTTTAAGTTATTAAATAATGCATTCTTTGGAAAAACAATAGAAAACGTACGCAAACATAAAGATATTAAGTTAGTAACAAGATGGATTGGTAGATTTGGAGCAAATTTTTATATTTCACAACCAAATTTTCATAGTTGTACTTGTATTTCTAATGACATTGTTCTTATCGAAATGTCACGATTAGAAGTAAAAATAAATAAAACCAATTTTTATTAGGTTTCAGCATTTTTTTTTTTGGATCTGTCAAAAAAACGTTTCTTTATGACTTTCATTATAACTATATAAAAAATAAATTTGGATCTAACGCAAAACTTTTGTATACAGATACCGATTCTTTAATATATCTTTTTTTTCTCGTTGACGATATCTATCAACATATTAAAGAAGATATTCATTTATTTGATACTTTAGACTATCCTTATAACAACGTATATACAATATGCCCTCAAAAAGTAAAAAAATTTAGGATTAATGAAAGATGAACTAAATGGAACAATTATGTTAGAATTTATAGGTCTTAAATCTAAAACGTATTCCATAAAAGTATATAAAACACAAATGGAATTAGAAAAGATATAAAAAAATGAAAAATCAAGGAATAGATTTAAAAGAAACTGATAATTTTATTCAAAATTATAACATTATAAAAAAGCAAAGGGAATTAATAAAACTGCACTTAAAACTATAACTTTTGATGACTATTATCAACGTATTTTTAATAATACTTGTAATAATGTTAATCAAAAAATGATTGTATCAAAATTACATAAAGTTTATACATTTAATCAGACAAAAGTTGCTCTAAATCCTTACGACGATAAAAGAATCGTCAATTACAAATATACAGATACTTTACCATGGTGATTTCCTTAAAACTAAAATTTACCTAATAAAAAAACAATATTCATGTTTTTAATTTTTCTAATTTATCTATTATCTGTTTCGAATAAAGCACCTAGAACAAAAAGTAAACCACAATATTAAAAGGTTATATTCTAAAAAATTAAATATATCAAAAAATATCATAATAAACAGGATATACAAAAAAATTACTATTTTTTTTTATTTTTTTTTAGAATAAATCAAAAAAGAATGACTACACCAAGAACCAAACTTTTTGATGCACATCATCGTCGTCGTCGTCGTCGTCGTCGTCGTCGTCATCGTTGACAACAGCACCAACAACAACAACAACAACAACAACAACAACACCAACAGCAGTGCCATCATCATCACAATTGGTTGATTATAGCTGGGATGAAGATGGAACATTCGAAACTTATGATCCTATCCGTTACGTATCCAACCATTTGGTACTGCGACAAAGTCCGATAGGTGCTTCAAAAAGTGTAAAAAGGGAATTTCGTAGATTAGAACGAATAAAACATCAGTCTCATCATCAACAACAACAACAAAACCAACTATCCAGGCAGGCATTAAATTAATAAATTTGTTGAATACCAATATTTACTTCATATAATAACTAAATTTACTTTTTTTTCAGATTAAATTAAGAAAAAACACACCCAGAGGCTCTAGCTCCTAGACAATTTACCTCTGAAGCGGCTGGATTCGATCTTTTCAGCGTAGAAGACCACACCATTGAACCATCATCAAAAATTGACACAGGCATACAAATTGAAATACCACAAGGATTCTACGCTGAAATCCATTCAAGATCGGGCCAAATATGGAATCGACGTCGGAGCGGGCATCATTGATCAAGAATGTATTTATAGTTTTATTTAATCATTCAAATATCACATCTAAAATTTGTAAATCAGACAAAATTGCACAAATCATCATCAAAAAAAATCTATTAATTGCATCGCATCTAAAATTTGTAAATCAGAAAAAATTGCACAAATCATCATCAAAAAAATCTATTAATTGCACTTTTGTATCGACTAACAGTATTCTTTTTGGGACATTAGGGGGAAATAAAGGTTTCAGATCATCTGATAATATTAAATAAAATATTAAAATATGTTATGTTTTTTTATATTAAAAACCTATACTAATAACACACTATAAGTGCAAATTTTTATAAATCCAAACCGAATTTATATTAAAAAAAGTTTAACTTACAAATCCAGTGACATACCTACTTCAAGATGCAGAAAAACAAGACATTAAAGAAGGATTCTATGAACTTCAATTGCAAAAAGTTAAATATCCAGACATTTATTTAGTTGAAAAGGTGTTAAAACGTAAAAACAATAGAGTATTCGTAAAATGGTTAGGTTTCAGTGATAAGTATAATAGTTGGATAGATAAAAATAATGTAGAGTGACTTAATAAAATAAATATTTTTTTCATATACGTTTTATTTCCATGTTTTCTACAAATAATTTATTGATCTTTAAACAAAAAAAAAACAGTATTTATAACCATATAACAACTTGGTGTTTGATAATGCACAATGCCAAGTAGTGCCATATGGATCCTTGTGAAAGTGACATTCGGGAACTTTCTTAAACTTGTTTAGCTTCGGTTCACTCTCCAAATTTTTTCCGCACTTATAAATTTTCTTTGAAAATTCACCTTTTCATCTCCTTTGACGTATATTTTGGGGGCATCATATCTTTTCATCGCATGTTCTAAGATATTTGCTATTTCGTTCAAGTCTACTAAACCAGACTCCCATATTAGACCATGATATGAGTTTTCGAGATAAGATATCGTTTTTAAATCCTGGCCTTTTAACATGCTTTTGTCATATGGTGGTTTGAAAAGAAAATTTGAACAACGTGTTCCATCATACACAGCTAGTTCTTTTGGAATAAATCCAGAGGCACAATTAAATCTCTGGATATCAAGACACAAAATTGAATTTTCTCCTGCCATAGTTCGAATTACGAGACCCACTAAGTAAAACCAACAACACATAAAATAAACCGTAGTAGTTTTTTTTTACATTTTAATTTGCATATTTTTGCACTGTTCTATTTTGACATTAAAATCATAGACCTAATACTATTTACACCAAATACATAATTCGCTAAACAAGGATCACAAAATTTTAATAACTTTACTCTATGTTTTAAGTGTTTATTAATATTTTTTTCAACTGAACAATTACATCTTTGGCATAAAAATTGTATTCATTTATAGAAGGCTTACGTATATATTAATTATGTGTGCTATACATATTTTTAATCACCTGGTATAAGCTATTATTCGAAACAAATATTATTTATTAAAACATTATTATTGCTCATCTCAATACTACACAAAGATCTCCTTATCTACATCCTCGACCTTTTCTTATCTGCGAACCTGACCTCTAGTCTTACGTCGTCGAAAATTAAAACAAGCTATTCTCGGTATTTTTCCAAAAACTAATATTTTACGTATTTATTCAAACATTGCTCATCTCAATACTACACAAACATCTCCTTATCTACATCCTCGACCTTTTCTTATCTGCGAACCTGACCTCTAGTCTTACGTCGAACATTAACAGAAAAACAATTCTCGGTACTCGACCTTTTCTTATCTGCGAACCTGACCTCTAGTCTTACGTCGAACATCAACAGAAAAACAATTCTCGGAATTCGGCGAGGCGAGGCTCGGCTCATGAAATTATACCAGAGGTGCGGCGTGAAGCCCTACAAACTTTCTATTTTTTTTTTTACCACATGTGTTGTACTGTATAACTGCGTATTATTACTATTATTGCTCGTTTAAAAGATAAACAAGATCATCTAAATTGTTTACTTATTACGACGTACTGCATGGCGGTAGTAGTCTAGAAGTTAAAAATTTGACAAAAAACAAATCTCGGTGTCGACGGTTCGAATCCAGGCGGGCGCGTGGGCTTTTTTTTTATAAGAAACAAATTAGTAATAATTATAGGGGTGCATGTGTGTGAGTGCCAAAAAGACACTTCAAATATAAAAGGCCTTTTTGAACCCGTACACTAATAAGGCCCTTCTGGTCAACAGCCTCTGGTCATTGTCGACCACTTCTTCTTCGGCCATTTTCAGGAATTTTTCAGGATTGTGTCACTTCGTCGCCGAAGAAGTTGGACACACCCAATCTTTGGACAGACAGGCCATCCTCGGTCACAGTACCCCGCCTTGTATACTACTGATATGGGTTTCGTGCATGTGGAATATATAATCTATATGTGTCCTGAGAATGCAACAATAAAGTTGCGAAACGTCGACAATTTGAAAAGTGGATTATGTTTTTTTTACTGGATCCTAACCGCAAATAATACACCATTCTAACATAACAACAAGAGGATCGCTAACCAAAAAACCGCTAAATCCAAAACCAGTTAGGAACTTAATATCTGGGAAATATCTTCGGACCAACGGAGTAGGTAAAGACTGATGTTGGTTTCAATTTAAGATGGCGAAACAAAATGGTAGCCGAATAAAATTTTTAAAAAAGCAACGTAAAAAAAATCGTTTAAATGACTTTTAAGTTTTGCAGAAAAATTGGATGTGAAAATGTGAGTACTGTTAATTATGCCCAGATGTCAAGTGTAGAAAGCAGAGGTAGAAAGAAAATGGTAAAATATTGGTAGGAATCCAATATGATGGCTAAAATGGCGCCCAATAAAAATGAAAAGAACATATATGTAACACATATACTCTGACTATTTACTGAACTAAATTGGGTCACACTTTTCTATTTCTAACAAATGGAAAAAATCATAACGAGGGAAGTTTCAGGTAAAAGAAATTTACCGATTTTTTTAATATGTTATAATTTTTAAATTTGTATTCGAATAACTTAAATTTGAAAAAAATATATGTATGTCAGTCGGTTTGTTTAGTGTATACTATTAATATTCAATCTATAATAAATTTTTTTGTTATTGGTAAGTTTTTCGTCAGTTAAGGAAAATACCCCTCGACATAGGAATAGAAAAACGTTTTGTTGGAATAATAAGGTTTTACAATTTTATTGTTATCTAAGAAAGAGGCAAACACATAAAGTTTTCAAATTTGTTTTATATTTGTGCTGACAGTATTTATAACAAATACATATTCAAGTTTTCCGTCTGCGACATGCAATGTACAATTTTCAAAAACTGTCCCTAAAGTTGAAGCAAATCTAATGTGACTCAGTTAACTTTTTTTTAAATTATATCAATTTGTATATTAGTATATACATGAAACATAACTATTACTAAATATTTGTTACTTCCCTCGTAAAAGTGAAGCATTGTAATTGTAAAAAAATCACCCTCCGAGATTTTTTCAGACCTTCAGTTTCAGAGTCTCTCGATGTCGTGTTTTTTCAATTCCCTCGATTTGTCTGTTCGCGGCATAGCTAAAAAACTACTTACCCGATTGACTTCAAATTTTGGTCATATGGGGATGACCTGGTACCATTTTGGTAAAAATCCAATATGGCAAAACAAAAAGCGGCCTAGTGAAATGTTAAAAAAAGATTTTTAAAAAACTACTTTTCCAGTTTATCTGAAATTTTGCAAAGTTTTATGTTGGAATCAACATTTTGGTACGAATCCAAGATGGCGGGGCAAAATGGCGGCTGACAAAACTACTTAATGGTTTAATTTCAAATTGTGTGCCTTAACTAGTTGTGGCATAGGGGTCAAGTAGTAAAATTGTGCTATTAATTCAAGATGGCCGAATAAAATATCCCAATAAAATGTTTATAATCGTGAAAAAATCAGCCTCTCAGGTTTCACATATCTTCACGTTTTAGCATCTCTGTCTGTCTGTCTGTCTGTCATTTCAAGGCATAGCTTAAAAACTAGTTTTGCAGATTGACTTTAAATTTTAATAAAAAATTGGGGGTGTTATAGGGATAACATGTTATTATCTTAGTAGGAATCCAAGATGGCCGATTAATGTTAAAAAAATTGTTACTTAAAACACTAATTATCCAATTTACCTCAAATTTTTCACAAAAATCAAGTGTTACATAGGAATGAACTCGTAATATTTGGATATGAATCCAATATTGCAAAACAAATAGCGGCCTAACAATATATTTAAAAAAAATCAGCCTGAAAATACAACTTATTAAATTAATTTTATGCAAGAATTAAGTGTGATATAGAGATAAATTGGTAAAGTTGTGGTACGAATTTAAAATGGCGAGACAAAATGGCAGTCAAATAAATTTTTTAAAAATTTGAAAAGACCTTGTTGACTTTAAATTTAATTAAACGTGAAAATAGGATAAACTGATACGAATTCAACATCACGTAACAAAATGGCGGTATGTGTGGTAAAATATTGGTAGGAATCCAATATAATGGATGGCGCTCAATAAAAATGTTTGAAAAGGCAGTATAGTATATGTAACACATATATACTGTCACTATCTACTGAACTAAATTGGGTTACACTTCACTATTCCTAACAAATAGAAAAAAATCACAACGAGGGAAGTTTCGGGTAAAGGAAATTTACTAATTTTCTTTTATATATTTGTGTCTATAGTTAGAATTGTTTTAAACATATTTAAATAATAGAAAACCACTTACAGAAACTAAATTTTTTAAATTTGCTGCTATAAATTTTAAATTTGTATTGAGTTATTTTGATATTTATTGATTGATTTGATATTTTAAAAAATACGAAACCTGTAAGAAAAATTATTAATTAAGAATAGGCTCATTTTATGAAAAATCAGTTAAACATTTATTTTCAGTCCGATGTTGTTCTTCGAAAATCTTTCTAGATAATATCATATTTTTTTCTTAAATGTTCAATTAATATTTAATAGTATATTTTCTACTCGTTACGGCCGGTTTTGGGCATCATAACGGTTTACCGCTCCTCGCGCGAAGATCAATTTTCAATATTAAGTTTAACTAGCTGGCTCCGTTAGATGGCGCGATGAGTTTTCAGTGGAATTATAAGAATATGGGGCGCATTCACTATATCGTCCAGAAATGCTATTGAAGAAAAACATATTCATTTTATAGAAAAAATACGCAATAAAATAATACAAAAAATTGTGTTGAAAAGTCTCGGTAACCAGACGATCATTTAAAAATAATCATGTAAATTGGTGCAGTACAGCTCTCTCACGAACTTGCTGAAAAATCTGGTTTAGTGAAAAAAAACTCCTTTTTTTAAATCTTAATGTATTAATAACTTTTGAAATTGTTTATGTGCGAGTTTGAAACTTTTGCACGTTTTTCTAGGCGTCATTCAATGACCCACTCATATTTTTACTAGAAGTAGCAATAATTAGAACCATTTTGAGTTTGTGAATTAGCCTAGTAGTCTAACGATTTGTGATTGTGAGCGGTTCTAAATGATATCTTATTTGGGAAAGATAACGTAGATATATTTTGCACTATAGATTTATACCTTTGAACTTCCAGAAGCTTAAATAACTAAAAATTAAATTAAAGTAATAGAATATTTTAATGTTAAAACATTAATAATAGTTTAATACATATATCATAATCATAAAATGTGGGTATTTCATACTATTTTATGGAATATGTAGGTATTACAAAACGATATCCCCTTTTATGTACTGCATACTCAAATACAACCTTCTCTGTAAGAAGAAATTATTTAGTTAAGGAATGATCATATATGTGGCTTTTGATCATATATGTGGCTTTTTAAAAGCAATAATCAATTAGTGCCTCAACCGGTTGGTTTTTGATTAATGCTTCTCAATCGGCTTGTCATAGAGACAAAAAATAAAATAAGCTCTGACATGCATATTAAATTACAAACAGACCTATCTAAAGCGTCAGATGACTACAGGAAAATAAGGTGCCATACCTGGCGGGCGGGCTCTCGTAGGCGCGTAAATCGTCCAGTATTTTCATATCCATATCAGGTCTGAGAAAAGAGAGGTCAAACTAAACGAGAAATATCCGAGACACACAAGAATCCCTGTAGTCGAAACCCGATTGGGACATTATGCATACACGGGAAATATATCATATAATTTTAATAGGTTTAGTCACTTATTTGGTTAATGTACGACTGAATATGAAATTAAAATTTACATACCGAAAGAAGAGAGCTATAAGTTAAGCATACTGAATAAGGAGATGAATTATTGTTAGCTCAAAGACTAAGATAAAAGTAAATAGGTGCAGTGTGTAAATTTGTTACTATAACAACGTATAAGCTTTAGATTGGAGTACTTAAGTAATTATAAAATCCTAATGTTATTATTTTTGTAAACGTTTTAAACATCTACATTTTTGTGGATAGGAGCTATAAGATTTCATTCGTCAGCTGATTGAGCAGTTGCTGCAGACGGTTCATTTTGTGTTATCACGTTAGTTGCTACTTGGACGGGGTATGGTAACGTGTATTTGCCTAATAATGCAGTTTGTTCTAGCCCGTCAGTATTATTCTTATTGCGGCAGCCTTGTGACGCCCCGGGGCTGAATGGGTCAACAATCGGTTGCCTCCCAGCCACCAACAACTGGCACCGACCGATGGTACTCATTCATTGTCCTCTGCTCTCGTTGCTATTACTACTTTTTTAGGTGCCTATAATCGTTTAAGGTCATTCTGCAATCGGTTATTTTTTAGCGCTCGTTATTTTAAACATTTACACACGGAAGTTGGATATTTTATACTTAGTCAATAGGTGTGTTTATGGAAAAAAAGTAAATAGAAGCACGGTTCACAAATACATTAAATGAAAACGGATTTTTATTGACGGTTCTTTTTTTAAATAAAAACCGAACCTCTAATTCAAAGTAATTTAAAAACATACAATAAAAAGAACATACAAATACAAAAGCGATATATATATATATTTATACTTCCCTCGTAAGAGGAATGTATAGCTCAAAAACTAATCGGATCGACTTCCAAATTATCGCAAAAATAAAGTTGTATAAACTGATACATTTCTAGTGCAAATTTCGTAGATTGAACCTTCTTTTTATGGAGGGAAATAATAAAGGACATAATTTATTTTATGTAGACTACATAAATAATATCAAAAAAATAACTAATAATATCTAATAATGATAAAATACATAACGTAAAAACTAAAAAAAAGAGAAATTAAATACAATTTATTGGATTTGTATAAAGTTATTCCTTTATACCCCCATAAGTTGTTTGACCAGTAAAGCAAAAATTATTTCTTTTTAAATCTTTATATAAAGTATACAAGATTTCAGTCATATCCGTGCAAAAAAATATATTTTATTTAACGGATTTATATCGACGGCTCTTTTTTTTTTAATAAAAACCGAACCTCCAATTCAAAGTAATTTAAAAAAAATACAATAAAAAGAGCATACAAATAGAAAAGACATATAAAAAAGGACATAATTTGTTTTTTGTAGACTACATAAATAATATTAAAAAAATTAATAATAATATCTAATAATAATAAAAACAATAATAAATAACGTAAAAACTAAAAAGAAATTAAATACAATTTATAGGATTTGTATAAACCTATTACCGAATAATTTATTGTCTATGCACCAAAACTATTGTTACCTTAAGGTTAGGGCCTTAAAAACAAGTTAATTTTGCTTTTTTTGTGTGAAATTTTTAACCGCGACACACCTGGGAACTACTTATACAACAAGTTAGTAAGTATATCTGTTTACCCAGCGACGATAACTAACTCTCTTATTGAAAATCATTAAACATTCTCGTATTTAGAAGAAACATATTTTTATATAGAAAATCATCAAAATGAAACGTTTGTTTTTGTATTTCAGAAATTTCGAATAAAGAATTTGGTGTAAAATTGTTGTAAAATTATCGATAAAACTAAGTTTTTATGAAATAAGTGTACATTTTTAATACTACGGTGATCTTTTTTTGTGAAATTATTTTAGGTATCTATCGGATGCGATTGAAAATTTGCCAAAAGTTCGTTAAGTATTACGTATTTTTTAATTTTTCCTTAGTTGTAGGTTGCAGTATATACAGTATTGTGCGAATTAATGTGAACACTGGGAATTTCTTTATTATTTCAACTTGGCAACATTGCGGTGACAATTCTGACAGGTGTTTGTTGACATATCCCATAGCTTGTCATTCTGCATTATGTTATTGCTAATGTCATTCGTTTTGGAGGTTATTGTAACTAAGTTACACTTGTTTTGTGGTTTGGGAGAAATATCACGTTTTAGTTAGTGTTTTCGTGTTTGCGGCATCATGGACATCACGCCAAGGAAAAGAGAAAGGATAATTACACTTAGTCAGCACACATCCATGACGCAAAGGGACATTGCTCGTGAGTGTTCCGTAAGCTTGGGAGCTGTAAATAAGTTAATTAAACAAAAAAAGGAGACTGGATCAGTTGAAGTTCAACGGCAGGGGAAATGTGGGAGAAAAAGAAAGACAACTTCCCGAGATGAGATGGTTCTTTTGAGAAACAGCAAGCTAAACCCTAGAAAGACAAGCTATGACCTTCAGCAGGACTTGGAAAAGGCTGGAGTGAAAATTCACGACTCTACAATTCGCAGACGTCTTTTGGAGGGAGGAAGAAAAGCTGTAAGACCTCAGAAGAAACAGCTTCTAACAGAGGCTATGATGAAAAAAAGGCTAATTTGGGCAAAAAAATATGCTTACTGGACAGAAGAACACTGGAGAAATGTCTTGTTCTCAGATGAGACACACTTTTTAGTGCAGGGGTACCGATCAAAGTTCGTGAGGAAAGGTGTGGATGAAAAGTTTACTGCAGCTCACTTGGTTCAAACAGTGAAACATCCAGTCAAGAAGATGTTTTGGGTCTGTTTTTCATATAAGGGAACAGGAAAACTTATACCCATTGAAGGCATGATGAACAGTGAAAAATATAAAGCAATGTTAGAAACATGTTTGTCTAGAGAACTGGAAAAAGTTCAAGCAGTTGGCAAACCAATCTTTCAGCAGGATTCAGCACCATGCCATGTTTCGAAGAAGATGGTGAAATATTTCAAGGACAAAAAGGTTACCCTACTAGAGTGGCCTGGAAACTCACCAGACATTAACCCAATTGAGAATTTGTGGGCTATATGCAAGGCTAGATTGCTAAAAATGGATTGTACAACCAAAACTAAGATGATTGAGGCTGTCAATCAGGTGTGGTTTCGAGATGACAAAATTAAAGATAATTGCCAAAAATTAATTGATTCGATGCCAAAACGAGTTGAAGCTTTATTGAAAGCCAAAGGAGGACATATCCCCTATTAAATAATATTAAAATATGTATTTATAAACTTGTATTTTGTATTTTTTCTTTTAATAAACAATATTTAATGTAAATCTTTCTGTGTTCACATTAATTCGCACAATACTGTATTATAGAAATATAGAAGTCGATAAAGATAGGAAGATTCGTGGCTATATATAATAATGTAAACTATATTTTCTTCCTGAAAGCTTAAGCAGTAGTTTATTGCTTGTTCAATCGTTCTATAAAAATTACTTATAGAAAGTTTTTGAAATTTGTTCTTACAAATTATAAATTTAAATTCAATTATACATGACATCTATTTGAATAAGACATCATCAAGACATTGTCATTTTTTAATTGTTATTTTTATAGCTAGAAGGTAAATTTGGAAAAAATATTTTTCAACATTAGTAATCAAGTTATCTAGGTTTTCATTATGATTATTATTAATATTAATATTTTCTATATTATTGGATAACCCTGTAGAAAACAGATGTTTGTTTAATAATTTTTCTGGATATGAAATTTTGAGAAGTTTTTAATTTAATTAAACTTTGATACTTCAAACAATGGTGACATATCTTTGAAATTCTATTTTTAAACCAGGAACTAAGTTTATTTCTGTTTTTTCTGTATCGTAGGAATCTCGTCTTGATTTTGGCTAATCTTGTCTTATCTCGTCTCGACTTTGAGTATGTTAACTTATCCGGTTAAAGGTTAAATAAATATGTTCACTGAAAATTAAATTTTAGCTATAAACACTCACACTGTATCACTAAACCGCGCGCGTTTATAAATTGCTCTTCAATCGCATCTACCTGGATGCTAGTCCCTTGAAAATGCCTTGTAATCTTTTAGCTGAAAAGTCTTCTAATCCTTTTTTTGATAAATTTGAATAGTCATAATACATAATTTATCACTACATACAATTTCAGCCTTTATAAAATAATCATAATTTTTGGACATTATAACAGTGCCGACTGTAGACTTTCTATTCAACATCTTGCTGAGTGAGGGTGTACTTCAACATGTTATTAAATAAATTGCTAATAAATTGATAAAATAATTTTTTGACATTGGTTTTTGCTGCAAGATTGAATTCTTCCGGGGTTGCCTGCTGTAACAAACTTGTTACAGGAGCTGCATTTTTATAGTAAATACTAAGTATTTCAATATTTAAAAAAATGGCATTTATAAATTGACCACCATTTTTTTCCCGGGGTACAGGTAATCTTGACCAAAATATACTGATATCAAAGAGCAGGTATGTACTGATACCACAAGATTAATTTATCTATTTTTATGCCGATTCTTTCAATTGCGTGACAAATATAACAACGCAATAAATAGCCATTTTGCAGGGAAGAGCTTAAACTATTATTAATTGGTTTTTCTTACATGTTATTACGTTTTTGTATGTTTTCGAAAGTTGCGAAAAGAATAAATAGTCAGTTGAATATAGATTTTTGTCTTGAAAGGTTGTTTAACTATGGTTATCCTCCCCTAGGTTGTTTGACCAGTAAAGCAAAAAATTTATATTCCTTTTTAAATCGTTATATATAGTATACAAGATGTCAGTCATATCCATGCAAAAAATATATTTTTATGAAAAGTGTGAAAAAAATAAAATCATTAAATAAAATGCCATAAGGGGGCCAGAATCAACTAAAAATACTATTTAATTCATTGGCGGATTATTATTTACAGTTTACGGCTATTGAAAGTTAGGCTTTAGATTTGTATATTTTTTTTTAATCAAGTGCTTTAAAGCATTCAAACGTCCAATTCGATATGTTTATTTTCAACTATTGTAGCTAGCTAGAGGTTTTTGCGTTTTATTTTAGTTAATATTATTTATATGAAATTAATTAAAATTATTAGTTAGCTAAAACCGAATAAGTCTAAAAGCCACTATCCACTAAATTGCATCGCGTAAATATCATGGCCATGGGCATGTAGGTAGATCGTATCAAATTATCGTACTAAATAATATTCTTTTATCCATACGATGTTAATATGTAATAAGTAAGTTAAAATATTTTAAATTAAATATTCACTTAAAACATAAATTTGAAATTGTATCTAAAATGCCTATATTGCGAACTTGTTACATTCGTAGACAACACTATTGAAAACTAAGAAGTAACTAGCTTATTTTTTTTTACTTTTGATTTATTGCCATGTTTTCGTATAAAATCAACCATTGTGCGGCGCTGGCGGCGACGATGGTATCATCCTGGATAAAAATTACCGCAACCTACTCATTTTTTTTTGTAAAATAACATAATCATAGACAAATATTACATGAAACTCAAGAATTAAGGTATTTTTTTTACTCCGTGATTTTGCAGTGTGTGCACTTAGTTACATACATTGCTGTTATCTGGCTAGTTAATAAAAATAAAATAGATATTAATATTGTCAAACATCTGAAATATGTTAGAATAGTGCTAGATTTTTTTTTTGTAATTTTTAGAAGTATTTTTAACATTTTAAATAGGTAAATAACTAAATTTGTAAATATAAATAAAATCATGTATCATTTGGCATTTACCAAGAACTAAGATTAACATTTGACTTTTTTATTGCCTGCGCTTTGGTAGAAAGACTTTTAAGCTTGGAAAAAACTTTCTAAGGATTAATACTCGAAATTATAAAGAAGCTGCGCAGGATTTTAATCAAAGACGCTAAGACCACCAAATATTATTTAGTACGGTTGTTAAAGTCAACAGATTGTTTAATCAGTATGGATCAGTAGAACGAGGGATGAAAAAACGCGTTCGGCCTCACCTACAAGATAGCAGAATTATAAATTTTCTTAAAACAAATCCATTTTTAAGTCTGCGAAATTTTGATGTTTGGCAGAAAAGTTCGGCATCAAGGTGTTTAAAAAAAAATTTTATTAAACCATATAAACTAATATTTTTACACACATTAGAAAAAGGCTTAACAATGCAAATCATACTCTAATTACTCTATGAATATTAAAGCATATTCGAGAGAATCCTATTTAGTATTTACTGATAAAACCCTGTTTCAACAAAGGTTATTGTATCATCTCAAAACATTAGAGAGAATCCACATTCGATAATTATTGTAAAAGGCAGTACTCGCAGTACGTGAATGTATGGTGTGATTTTTTAAAAGATCGGATTATTGGTCCATTTTTTGTTTAACAGAACGCTGAATTGTGCAAGGTTTCTCGAGTTCGTTTAAAACGAGTTTCGGGGGTCTATAACCGATTTGCCGCTTCAATATAGATACATCCTGAATATTTAGGTAGATGGAGAACCAATTCAAAATTCTGCCCTTGGGTAAGATTGTTTAAATGAGTACTTTTACAATAAACGGATGGATCCCCTATTCATACCATGGCCTCCTAGATCGCCAAACTTAACGTCGCTGAATTTTTAGTTATGAGGTACAATAAAAAATGAAGTGTTTAAAACTGTCCTGCCACGCTAGAAGACTTAAAAAATAATCAACTGCGGAAATTGTGTGTAGCAAACAGTGGTGGTTTAGTGAAAAATAATGAATTTTAGTTGTTGGTTCAAGTCATTTCTGTTAAAAATTGACGATTATTGAAACTTTACAAATAAGAAGTTGAACGATAATGTTTATATTGTTATTGTAAAGGTAAATACCAGTGATATTTCATTAATTTTGGAATCGGATGTTTATATTGTGTCTGATTTTTTTATAACTACCAGCTACAACCCCCTTTTGACCTTTTAAAATTTTAATTTGAAAATGTATTTGTTAAATTTGGCTTAAAAGTGTATAGGTATGTAAGGGAGGCTTTATAAATACATTTACCAGCTATTAAAGGTTTTATTTATTTACCCTGCTTTTTAAGACCTTATCCATTGTTCTCGCCTTTGTTTTGATAAGACATTTAAATAATCTCCTCGATCTTTAAAAGCTGCAGGGATTCTGAAAAATCGGGCTTGATCCCTTTCTGATTGCACAATCCATAACCGAACAAAATACAAGCAGTTTATTTTAAATTTCAATTTGAAGACGTGAATTTCTCCGTTTGTTTACACAGCAATTGAACTTTGTCTACCCCTCAGGTAACATGGCGGCCTTCATCCAAAAATAATAATAGTTTTAATATTTCTGTTTTAAGTTTGTAAATATAATCTGTTTATATTTAAGTCACTTTTTATTAATATTGTTACGTTTAAAACTGTATTCAGATAAGAAAGTATATACTAAAATTTAATATTTATTGTTGTTATTGGAATATATTTTAGTTCGATACAAACTTTATATGTTTTATGGTTGTCGGTAAACTAGTTTACCAGTAACAATTTACCGACGCAGGTCAATGAGTAAGCATTTAAAACGCCAAATGAGATTTTGACGAAAGGTCTTCAGAATTTGCAAATCTCCACAAGTCAACGGATTTATTCCCGGACCTGTCAAAGAATATATATATATATATATATATATATATATATATATATATATATATATAAAAACGAAAATATAACCTTTTACAAAACACACTTTTTTCTACGAAAGCTCGTAGCCTTAGGGTATAAAAAAGTTACTTAAAAATAAAATTATTTTTTATTTTTATAACCCTTAATGTCTGAAAAAAATGTTATGGGGATTTCGTGGTGTGGTTTCGATCCAATCCCTTAAAAATTGAGTAAGATATAGTTTGCAACCGTCGCTGAACAAAAGTTACCCTTGCCGCGATAAAATCGTTCGAATGGTTTTTCGAGATACAGATTATTAAACTTTGATTTTTAATATATTTGGCGTATAGCACTTGCCCATATAAGAAACTCTTGTACAGGGTGTTCGGTCAAGGGCGTTCACTATCTAATCTTGGAAGTCCTTTATGTTAGCGTCTTAAGAAAAAAAAATAAAAAAGTGACCAAGAGCAATTAACTAAAAATATTTTTAAGCTTCTAAATTGACCGCAAAGGGGCGCAGTTACCAAGGTGAACAACAGATTACAAACATTCTACAAAAACTCCCAGAACTAGATACAACTTTTATTACCTCATTAAAAAGCTAAGTTCATTTCCTATCACTTTGGTTCTAAACTTAGTCTCATATCATCCTTGGTAGGGGTGGGAGAGCTATACAGGGTGTCCACGAACAACCCCTACAAAATGGAAGGGGTGATTCTACATAAAAAAAATCATGAAAACATTTTCATATTAACCGAGGTCCGGAAATGCTTCGTTACGGAGATACAGGGTGTTGAAATATAAATTTTATTTTATTTTTTATTAAATATCTGTTTCAAATAATAAAATTTTGAGGAATCATAATTTGGTATTAGTTTTCATGTGACACTTAGAGGGCGCTACCTACGCTACTATTATTTATGTAAATTTGTCCTAACTTTTTTGGCGATGCACTTCTGGCTTTTTTTACGAATAAATATTATTCTTGTACCTTTTCCAAGCAAAAAAGCTATACCTACTCAACAACGCTAGAGGTAGCCCTTCTCCAGCAACTTGCAAGTTTATGCGTCGATGCAAGGAAAATAAACTTTTTAATAATAATAAACTAAGGTGTATTTATTTCAAGACAATACAAAATTAAAGGTAAGTATAAATTATTCTAAACTATAATAAATGCTCCACGTAATGACCGTTAGCTTAAAGGCATAATGTAATTCTTTTTTTTAGGGAACGTCTGATACGTCTATAAATATTCTGCATTTGTTTATTAAAAAAATGTAAATAAAAATCTTACTTTCAAATAAATCAAATTATTAATATGACAATAATAATTTTGTCAAAAATGACTCTTGCGTTTATTATTGTTAAGAACGGTTACCTAGCATTGTTGAGTAAGTATACCTTTTTTTATGAATAAATACTTACACTTTCCTAAGCAAAAAAAGTATACTACGTTCTCTAAAAAAAAGAATTACATTATGCCTTCAAACTAAAGGTCATTACGTGGAGCATTTATTATAGTTTAGAATAATTCATACTTACCTTTAATTTTGTATTGCCTTGAAATAAATACATCTTAGTTTATTATTATTAAAAAATTAGTTTTCCTTACATCGACGCATAAACTTGCAAATTGCTAGAGAACGGTTACCTCTAGCGTTGTTGAGTAAGTATAGCTTTTCTCGTCGGTTTTGCTCCTGTTAGTGACTTTGGTATTGTTTTGTGTATTCATTTTGGCGCTAGTTGAACTGGTCTTTCAACTAGTTGATTGGACTGATGAAGACCTTAAGACAGAAACACGTGTCTATGGTTGGTCAAATTCTATATTTTCAACTTTTGAGATATATATATATATATATATATATATATATATATATATATATATATATATATATATATATATATATATATATATATATATATATATATATATATATATATATATATATATATATATATATATATATATATATATATATATATATATATATATATATATATATATATATATATATATATATATATATATATATATATATATATATATATATATATATATATATATATATATATATATATATATATATATATATATATATATATATATATATATATATATATATATATATATATATATATATATATATGTAAGACTGTAATGACTGTAAGTCTCTATTCGGACGCGAGAAAGAAAGCTTCGAAAATGCCAAATGTGATTTTGGCGAAACGTCAGCAATACTGTTCTTTTCAGAACGACAGTAGTGAACGGATGTACACCCGGAATGAAAACACATTATATATATATATATTTTCCAGTCCGCAGTTAAATCAAGGTAGTTGTCGTGGACCTTTGGATTTGTCGTGAAAAGTATTTTTTTGTCCTCTTGGTTTCCTAAATCCTAGGTATTTTTTTCTTCCATACGTTTCTTCTAATTTATTAACCTTTGATTTTCGCCTGTTTTACGTTTTTTCCTTCTATCGTCATGCAATATTTCATTAACTTGTCTATTTTCGTATTCGTTGTCATCTGCGTCTTATTCTTTTTTTTGCATTTCTTCATCACTCTCTTCAAGGCTTTCGTCGCTGCTATCAAAAATTTGGTCATTATGGAACATATTCGCCATCGTCCTGGTCTACTTGTGTTTGTATTTCTCTTATTAGATTAGTAACTTCATTTTTATTTGTTTCAGTTCGTTGATTTTCGTCAATGCTTTGTAACTCTACTGTTTGCGAGTTAAATTCATTGAAAGACTTCGCTGGCTCGTCTATCTTTTCTATGATATTATCAAAAGTGGCACTATTTTCTTCTGTTTGGCAATTTTTTATGCTTCTAATAAATTATTTAAAGATTCTCAAGATGCAAAGGTGTCTAATCAATATTTTCGAAAATTAGCTTCGCTTCCTCTATCATCCTGATCATATCATGTTGGACTGTATTTCTTAGATTGTACGTATTGTTTTCCAACATTGCTACTATTTTTCTCCCCCTGAAACATACGACAGTTATAATTGCCTGGAATAAAAACATAACATGACAGGACCTAGTATAAAATACAATCATCTTCAAACAATTTTGAGTGGTTTACTTAATCTGCAATGGTAACCCTAGTTATTCTATTTCGTTTTAATTTATCTAAAGCAATATATTGTCATAAAAATACCACGATAAATGGATAATATTTCTTATAAATAAGCAAACTTTAAAGCAGGACTTACCCCACTGTCGTAATTAATAGAGGTTATATGTCACTTTACGAGGTATTGCACTAACCACTACTGTAGTAAATAATGGATGGGTTGTTACAACTTGATATAAAAAGAACTGTTTCCAGCATTACAGAAAAATTGTAGCTATATCGTAATAAGACAACCGGGTATCATTAATTCTATACCCTTTTACACACAGTTTTTCTGTTTTTTTTGGTAAAAATGGTATAACCGCATAAAGGCGTGCACGAGGGCGTCAATTTGGGCTGGCGCAGTTTTGGTTATAACAGTGGTTAAGTTTGAATTGAACAACTAAATATTTACACTTATTATGATTTTATTAAATTAATTGCTGAGAACAATTCGGTTAAATTGTAAAATGTATATAGGTAACCCTATTTCTATCACACAAAATACCGGTTTATTGCATTAATTTGTTAAGTTACTATTAATGTAAGAAGAACAATTCGTAAATAAAATAATGAAAGGTTTTCAAAGCTATTGACTTGTTATTTGTTGTTAATAAAAAACCGAACCAAAGAGACCGATAGAAAGAACGCCATCAAGTGT
The DNA here is from genome assembly GCA_030620095.1 of Kuschelorhynchus macadamiae. NCBI lineage: Eukaryota > Metazoa > Arthropoda > Insecta > Coleoptera > Curculionidae > Kuschelorhynchus > Kuschelorhynchus macadamiae. Next base: position 1,918,062 of record JAUTXW010001351.1, read on the forward strand.
GTATATATCGAGTGTAATTTATGTAAGTTATTTCCATTAAATGCGCGATGCGGCGCTTTGTAAAAGCCAACGATGTTAAAAGATTATTTATTGGTTCATTAGTAATAAATCCAACGTGATACTCTTATATCGAAGAGTATGTAGAGTTGGCAATTAAAATTAAAACTGATAAATAAAGTAGACCTGCTTATTATAATTATAAATAAATAATTGTGTACGGAAAAACCTTGAAAAAATGTTGAAAGGATATAAATATTTTTAAGTCAATTTTATCACAAATGTCTACTAATAGGAATAGACTCTAGTGTTGACGTAATAAAAATGTACCTGAGTATATTCAAATGCCGACATGCCGACATTTAACGCAATAACAGTCTTACGTGTATGCAAACATAATATACTAATTTGTTAAACAATATTATAGATGACCTAGAATGCGATAGTTTGTCTTGATTTGGTGTTTTGGTAATTGTAACATCCCATCATTATATAAGTATTTCAGATACTGTGGCATTATGACTCGGTTTAGAAGAATAACTTATAAAAACAAAAGATCGAAGAAGTTTTGTTCTAGCAAACCTCATTTCAGAAATTGGTAAATTCGCTTAACCCGGTATGTCCCTCGTTATGAATTTTTCTGTTTATCAAGAAAGTAATGTCGATATATTCAATTCAAAATAGCAACGAATAAAGCGCGTTTTTATTGCCCATATTATATGTGTCATGTAGCGTTATCAATATTGCAAAGAACCTTCGGTCCAAATATAGATTTTGCTTGGGTTAGTATTTTTTATCTAAATCGGAGAGAAGTGTTTGTATTAAGAAAAGTTAGTCTTTCTGTTTAGTGACGCCTTTAGTTTTTGTTTTCTATCAGATCACTGGACGGTCTATCTAAGGAATATCAACAAGTATGTATTATTTTTTAAACAAATCTTGAAGACTACAAGCGCTAGAAATACAAGATATACAAGCCTCCCCATTTAATAATTTTAAATTGTTTAAAAACACCAAACAAGATTTAAAATAAACAGATTTTGTTTTGCAGAATTATGCCCCATTTCTGAAAAAAAAGACAAACCGCATAGTTCTTCCACCCGATATTATGAAACTTGCAGTACAGGAGGTTCCAGAAGGAGCTAAGCTACACCCGACAGCCCGGAACTATGATATAGATAAGCAAACGCTTAACATATATGTGAAGAAAACAACTTCGTGTACATCTGTAAGTAACAAATATTACTCACCTAGTATTAAAACTAAGTAAATATTTACTCCTATTATTTCTATCGGAACATTTAGTCTGTGCTTTACAAATGCACCATGGCTTAATAGTTTTGTGTGCACTTCAACTCGCCTTCTAATTTGCCAAAGCCAACCATAAAAAATATCCAAAAAATGGTATGAACAGTCGATTGTGGGCTACGACTGATATCACCATTTTAGACTCCTTCACCCTGAATTATCTTTGCGGACACCCGCGCCACCTAGTTTCAACCACGCAAATGTTGCTGTATTTTTCGACATTTAAGAAAGGTCCTCAAATGTGAAAATTTGAGTCTCATCAAATGTGGAATATTAATGTCCATTTATAATATTGCCTCTTTGGCTAGTCGCGCTTTCTAACTAGCCTTTACACCAAAAAATAATATATCCGAATTTGTATCAACACGCTGATGTTTTTACTGACATTGATTTCCTTGGTTGCTCAGTAACCGACCGACCAGCGGAGCCTCAATGTTACGTTCTAGATGGTGAACCTTCAACGTCTACAAATGTCAGAAAATGATTACACTTTAAACAGTTAAGGCAATGTTCTTAGACCCCAAGCTCTGCGACCATTCCCAAAAGTAGGTCCAAGAAAGCAGCTTACAAAGCGAAAACGTGGTTTTTCAAGAATTCTTACCGATACTCCAGTCAAAAACGAAGTAGAGGCTGAATTAATTTCTCCAATTCATTCAAGTGATGAAGATGAGCTTAAACTATCAGATGGAAGCAGCGGGGATGCCTCGGATGTTGAAAGTTACGAGACGGATCTTCTTCAAATCAAAGCTCCTGAGGATGTAAAATAATTACAAAAACTTTAATTGTGTATTATGTAAGGCTCTGTGGTAACAAAACAACAAGATGATGTGAAAAAAAATTTGTCGCCAATAAACCACTTGAAAATTTGTTTATTCAACAGTACAAGATTGTTCCTGGACTGTTGATATGGTCCATGAACAGGATATAATTTTGAAATTATCATTCCTACAAACTACAGGTGAAACTGAATCAACGAAATCAACTACGGCTTTTGGTTTAGAATTTAGTAGCTACTACTTTCTGGTTTTCTTATAATAAAAAAATATGTATTATCAGCATTTTTAAATATATTCTTAAGTATCTCAGTGCTTTCTATTAGTTGACTCAACTCTTCCTCCTTCAAGGAGCTTTGAGACGATATATTCCATTTATCTAAAATGATTGCGAAATATTGAATTATTATTTTCGAAGCATAACAATAAATGGAGAGTGCAATCAAAATGCACCTCTTTCAATTCTAATACTTAAAATATTTATATTACATATTCCTGTCATTCTAACAAATAAGATGTAATTTTTGTCTCAAACCTCCCTGGCCTCCCCTATTAATGGAAGGTAGTAAGGAAGTAGTAATTACGTACGGAATTAAACTGAATTATACTTAACTTTCCTTGATAAAAGGAAGAACTGATAACGGGGAAAGTATAATCAGTTTAACCATTCTTCTAAGAAAAGAAAGGTCTCATTGCGGCTCTAAAGTCTGATATTATTATTCCTTGCGTTGAAAAATATGGGTACTAAAATTTAGATAATAGATGCAATTGCAAAATATTTTGCGTAAGCGTTTTTTTTCAAATCTCGTTAAATACTGATGATAAATGCCCATCAATTAGAAAAGTAACGTTGAGAAGGTTTTTAACACTGGTACTAATTACGTTAAAATCACAAATGGCTATCTGATCAGGGCAAGAAGAAGAAAAATTGAAAACGAGGGCCCACCGGCCAGCCCTCCCAGGGCCGTTTCGAGCCGAAAGTGTAGGGCTTGTAGTGCATGAAGGCGTCAAGATCAAGGAGGCGCCGGGGGGCGGTCGCAATGCACATTATATTTTGTTGGAAATTTGGTTGTGTAACAATTAGTTTAAATGTGGGATCAATGGAACTGTTAGAAATAAGCATAGCAGAGAGTACAGAAACGTTGAAACAGATTTGGTAGAAACATTATATACAAATCATTACAGATAATGTTTAAGTAAGTGCTTACCAAAAAGAAGAGTACTGAACAGTATTAATATAAAACAAGGGAAGCCCAACGAATAAACCGTTTAGAAAGATGCGTACCAACCTTTCGTATGTGATGCAAGAGCGGAATTTTTGACTATTTATTGTAATATTGTATAATAAGGTTTCTCAAAATTAAAATTATAACAAAAAGCACAGAAGATCAACCATGGGACAAAAAAAACCCTTATTGAAAAAAAAAATAATTTTGAGATAATATTCGCGAAACTAACTAATACATATAAGTTTTACCATTATTATTGCAATTTTTTTTAAACATTCAATATTTTTTGTTTTTTTAACCAACTTAATAATAACCACCCTTAGAAATGTAATGCACCCATTTTTTGTCTTAGAGTTGTGTGTTGGACATAATATATTTTCTTTGATTTTTGTATAAAAATCATATTAAGAATAAATAACTACTCCACAAACGACCCTGAGTCTACTAAAGTCTCTGAAGAAGTCTCACAATGCCTCCGATAGCTTTATTTAAAGACGAAACATATTAGAAAAAATAAAATGTATGTCGAAATACGCGAAATTAAATGATCGTTCAAAAATTTAGTTTTTTTATTAAAGAGCCTAGTTTCAATGTCAATAGTAATCATAATTCGAAATGAATATGATGAATGAATGATGGTCAATAAGATAAACACCCTGTATACGTGAAATTTTTACAGAAGTTTTTGTTTTAATCTCTTACAGATTCTAAAATAAAGCAGTACTTCTATGTCATCTTACGTGGGTTGCCTTTACATCCCCCTTGGCTAGAAACATCATTCAACATTGGCTACAAACCTTTTTATTTTTACAAAATAAATGAGAATGTGGCCTTGGGGTCTAAGATATCTAATTGACACAAACATGCTGATTTCCTAGTATTTTAAAACAATTTTTTTCTTTATTCATTTCGTTGTTAAATTTATGATAATTACATAATAATAAATTATAATATAATATTGATAATATTAATAATAATATAAATAATAGAATGATATAACATAACTCTTATGAACACTTCTGAATTTCTACAATTACCTACAGGCCAGTCCTAAGAATACCTAAGTGTTAAGCAAGCTTTTAGTATAAACGACGCGGAAATGCCCAAACAAACATATGAAGCACTTAACACAGAATTATATTCCAAGGCAAAAATGCAGGCAATTAATATGCCAACCCTAATATATATTTTTGGCATGTTAAAATCGACGAAAATTTATTTAAAAACCATAAGCCGAATGATACGTGCATCTGCGCATCATTCGATCTATATGTTTCTACAAGTCGTTTGTGTCTACCACAAGTCAAAGGCGGAAGAGGTCTTCAAAACATCCAATTGGCACGCTTTGGAGTTGTAAAACATTCCTCCTTTTTCAAAAATAGTATTAGCTCACTTTACCGTGCCATTATTGGAGTAGCTGCTCTAAATCTAATACCTCCAGTCGCTCCTGAAACCACTATATCCATTGATGTAATGAAAGAGCAGTGGTCACAAAAGGTGCTCACGATGGATTTGCAGCTGCATTAAAAAACCCTAAGATAGATGCAAAGATTTCAAAGCTGTACTTGATTCGGGCCTAACTTACCACTAAAACTGAGTGTTTTATTGAGACAGTACAACATCTGATAATTACCTAAAGAAACTATCAAAGATCGTTGCCAAAATAGATGTCCCGGATGAATACGCAACTGTGCTTGTGAGTGGTGAGTAGATTCAACACCTTTCTTCAGGTTGCACCTAGCTCTCGTAAAACCGTTCTATGCATACTAACCTGCAAGCATCCAGGAAAACGAGAAGGTGAAGGTCGGGTGGAATATTGATATTTTAATTGGCAAGCAAGTGAGCCATAACCGTCAGGATATTCTGGATCTAGACAGAAACACCAAAGGAACCTTCTTCATCGATATTACGGTGCGACTTGATGACAATATTGGAAAAGCTAGGACAGAAAAAAATTCAAAAATAATAAGAGCTTGCCAATGAACTGAAAGCCATGTACAAGCTATCCAAATCGAAAGTCCACTTGATACCCATTGTTAACTCGTCTGAAGGCAGACTTAAACGACTGGCGTATTTGACAAATACACAAATAATTGCCCGTTTGACAAATATCCAAGTATGATCAATGATTGTCGACCACACTACTTGTATATTCGACAAACATTTGAAGGGATTTAGGCAACACAGTTTGGTGTGAACTTACCAATGACACAAGAGTAGTTATAATAGGGGAGCGCCTCCTCCTCCTCCTCTTCCTCTCTCTCATGTCCCTCCCCGCTCCGCCAACCCCCCATTCTCACCCTAATCTTCTTTCTCTCCTCCCCTTTTATTCTCATTCGCTTCCTTTTTTTTTCTCCTTTTTTCTTTTCTTCTTTTTTAATCTAACCTAACCTAACCTAACCTAACCTAATCTAACCTAACCTAACATAACCTAACCTAACTTAACTTAACCTGAAGAGGGTAGCCCGAAATTGGGGAGCCGGGATTTGAGTCTCGGAAATTCAGGGGTCCGGGGGGGAGGGGGAGGGGGAGAGGGGGTAAGGTTGTTGATCGGCTTGGGAAAGTGGTTTTTAGAGATTGTCGTTCAACTTTAAGTAGGACACATGTGATTAACTTTTGCATATAAAATCGCCTCAGCGAAGAGACGAATGCAATTGATTTCTGCATTCACACTGTGCAGAGCTCGCGAGTTTTCTGGTGTTTACATTGTATCTGTTTGGTAATTTTTTAATTTTTATTTTTATTTCTAACATTTTTATTTGGCAAGATTTAATTCTTATATATATTGGTGACATTTTTATGTACATTTGTGGCATTTTTATTTGTTATTACGATTTTTTTCATAATGGACAATTTTTTGGCATCGAGTAGCAAAATAATTGACAATGACTTTGACTTATACACATGTACTCAAATGCAAAATTTTGCAAACCAACAAAACAATGAAACAGACGTATTTACAACTAGTCAACAACAAACTATTCAGGACTTGAATGAAATTATTTACAATAGCCAAGTTCAGAATAATGCCAACAAACACAACAACGAAAAATATTTATTTACAGTTACTCAACAACAAACTCTTGGCGATCTTAATGATATTATTGACAACAAAACGGACTTAATTACAACAAAAACTAAACAAACTCTTGAAGAACTGAATGACATCGACGAAACTCAAAATTCTAGCTATGAGGATATTGTTTGTTTTCAAAAATCTAATCCAAATTATTTAACATTAAAATCGCCAATTAATTCTCCGAGACCAATTTGCTCTCCCTTTTTCTGATTCGGAAGAAGAACAAATTGATCAAAATTTAAGTTTGGCTATTTGTCCTATTAATTCACCATATGATATTGTAAATTCTGATTCGCAAGAAAAACAAATTGATCAAAATTTAAGTTCGGCTATATCTTCTATTAATTCACCATATGCTATTGTAAATTCTGATTCGCAAGAAAAACAAATTGAAGCAAATTTAACTTCGGATATTTCTCCTAATAATTCACCAGTTGAACAAAATTCAATTTCGAAACCATCATTTATCATTAAAAAAAAATTTAAAATTAATAAAAAAAATAAAAAACAAATAGCAAACCTTAAGTGTCTATTGTAATTGTAATGGGTTTCGCTATTCAAAATTTAACTAATTTGATCACAATTAAAAAGGGAGACGAAAGTACGGGGAAGTATGTTAAACAGGCCTTTGACAAATTAGTTGACACATTTGAAGAAATGGATTCATAAAGTCAATTAATTTCTATTGTTTTTTTCAAAATTTGCTTTTTTCAAAATTTGTATAACTAAATAGAATTGCACAATATTAATTTTTTATTATTATTATTATCCAGAAAACTTCAGAAATGCATAAGTGTGTAACATGTAATAAAGTCTTCACTAGAAAGGATAATTTATTGCGACATATTAAAAAACATGTTAACGGAAATTCCACAAAACACAACAGTTGGTCGAAAAAACCAAAGCTTGTTAAAGGTAAGAACATTCTATTTTCCATGTTATATTTTGTAAAATATTTTTTTCTTAATTTATAGATTCTACAAATATTGTAAAATATTGTAAAGAATGCAAGAAAAATATAAACCAAAGTCTAGGGGATGGACATCTTCGATCTAGTGTGCACAAGAACAATTCCAAAATATGCTTGGAGGAAGGTGTTGAAATTATCAAGTCAGCATTCAGGGAACGAATAATATCTTATAGGATTTCCTCACACCAAAACTTCATAAATGTGAAAGAATATTTTCAACATTTGGAATACAAAATTGCACATCTAATAGATCAAGAACTGCAGAAACATAAATGTATCAAGCTAAATATGGAACTGTTCGGTTTCTATTTTAACCCCAGCAGCGACAGTTATGATGTCAAATCTTTTAATGCGCCGTTCCAAGTCATTTGCCAGGGATATCAGAAAAAAGAACTGTTAGAGCAAATCTGCACCATTATTGACTAGAAAGCTGACGAATTTGCAGAAAGAGATTCAGGTAAAGAATTTATTTTCGATTTTACAACAGCAACAAAAAAAGTAATTTTTTAAATTTTTACGTTGCAGGATGGTCTTTGATGAATTTACTTCATTTGGAAATTAATGTTAACAAGCACAATCCGCTGAGAGCCTCATCTTTTATCGAACTGCCTCAAGAGATCAAGAGACGTCAAGCTGTGATCAACATTAGGAATGATGACAACTTTTGCTTCGCCTGGGCAGTTGTGTCTGCTCTTCACCAACCAAGCGGATTAGATTTTGAAACTTCATCCTACCCACACTACTCTTCTGTTTTGGATATGTCAGGTATAGAATTTCCAATGTTGCTAAAGAACATTAAGATTTTTGAAGAAAAAAATAACATTTCTATTAATGTATATGGATTAGAAATTATAAATCCTAAAAAGGGGTATGAAGTAATTGGTCCACTTTATTATTAAATATTTATTTATTATATACTTATATATTAAAGATTTATCAAAACTAGTTTCTGCACAAATTTCTAAACATCACGGAAAAAAATATATTTGCGATGGTAGTTTACAATATTTCCCTACAGAAGAAAATTTAATACAACACAATAGCTATGATTGTGATCATTTACGAATTAACCTACCTTCTAAAGAATTAATAAAAGATAAGTTTGGAAAGTATTCATATGATAATATTTTGAAATTTGTAAATTATCATAAACAAATGAAAGTTCCTTTCGTGGTGTATGCAGATTTTGAATGCATTTTAAAGCCTTTAAATAATGACAATGTTGATAAAAATCCTAATACTTCATACACCTTAAAACAATATGAACATATTCCACATTCATTTGCCTATTACATTAAATGTTCCTTCGACGATAATTATTCTAAATTTGAAAAATATAGAGGTCAAAATTGTGATACATTATTTATAAATTCTTTAGAAAGAGATGTGTATAACATATACAATAAATATTTAAAGGCTCCTAAAAAAATGATCGCTTTGAACGAACTGGACAAAATTTATCATAACTATGAAAAAGTTTGTCATATTTGTAATAAACCTCTTTTAAATGACAGGGTTGCAGATCATTGTCATATAACCGGTCTTTATAGAGGTCCAGCTCATTCACTCTGCAACATAAATTACAGAATACCTAACTTTATTCCAGTTATATTGCATAATTTGCGTAATTATGATTCTCATCTATTTCTTAAAAAATTATGCTTAAACAAAGAACAACTAACAGTTATCGCACAAAACAAGGAAAAATATATTTCATTTGAAAAGCTTATTCATGTGGATAACTATTTTGATAAAAAGACACAAAAGGCTAAGAAAAAAAATATATCATTAAGGTTTATTGATTCTTTTCAATTTCTATCCCATTCTTTATCAAAACTCTCTGAAAGCTTAAAAGATGAACAATGTAAGGAAATAAAAAAAATTTCAATGATGAAGAAAGATTTAAACTTATTCGGCAAAAAGGTGTATTTCCTTACAGTTATATTGATGATTATTTAAAATTAGAAGAAACAACTTTACCTCAGAAAGACCAATTTTATAATACTTTAACGGATGAGCACATCAGTGATGCAGAATACCAAAGAGCTGTAAAGGTTTGGCAATTGTTTAAATGTGAATCTCTTGGTCAATACTCCGACGTTTACTTACTCTCTGATACTTTACTTTTGGCAGATATTTTTGAAAATTTTAGAAGCACTTGTTTATCCACATATAAGCTGGATCCAGCTCATTTTTACACTTTTCCAGGTTTATGCTGGGAGGCGTGTTTGCGTTATACTGGAATAGAGTTAGAATTGTTAACTGATCCAGATATGATACACTTTTTCAAAAAAAGCGTTCGCGGTGGTGTGAGCTCTTGCATTTGTAGAAAATCTGAAGCTAATAACCCATTTCTTTTAAATTTTGATCCTTTAAAGCCAACTAAATACATAATTTATTATGATGCAACAAATTTATATGGTTATGCAATGTCACAGCACATTCCAACGGGAGATTTTGTTTGGTTAACAGATAAAGAAATCAATGATTTAAATATTATGAATATTTCTAAAAAATCTAATAAGGGATATGTTTTAGAAGTTGATTTAGAATATCCTACAAGTCTACATTCCTATCATAACGATTTTCCGTTTTGTCCAAAAAACTTTAAACCGCCAAATTCTAAATGCATAAAATTAATACCCAATTTAAATGATAAATCAAAATATGTTATTCACTATCAATTATTAAAACAATGTTTGGAACATGGACTCAAGTTAATTAAAGTTCATAGAGTTTTACAGTTTTCTCAATCTGATTGGTTGAAAAAATATATAGACTTGAATTCAAGATTAAGAAATGATTCAAAGAATGAATTTGATCGTAATACTTACAAGTTGGCAAATAATAGTATTTATGGCAAGACTATGGAAAATGTTGATAGGAGAATTGACGTAAGACTTGTTACAGAGTGGGAAAAAATAGAAGAAAAGATGGTGCTGAGAATTTAATTGCAAAACCATATTTCAAGGACTTAACAATATTTTCTGAAAACTTGGTAGCTATTCAAATGCAAAAGATTCAAGTTACTTACAATAAACCAATATATGTAGGCTTCTCAATATTAGATATATCTAAAACTGTCATGTATGATTTCTTTTATAATTTTTTAAAACCTCTTTATCAGGAAAATATTTCACTTTTATACACCGATACCGATTCGTTCATTTTAGAAGTCACAACTCCAAATATTTATTCTGACATGATAAAAAATATTCACAAATTTGACACATCTAATTATCAATTTAATAATATTCATGAAATGCCTATTACAAAGTCAGTTATAGGAAAATTCAAAGATGAATATGCTGGTGAACCCATTACTGCTTTCTTTGGTACTGGAGCAAAAGCATATTGTATTAAAACGGAAAACAGTTTAACAAAAAAAGCAAAAGGTGTTAAAAAAGTGCAATTAAAAAGCAGTTGGATTTTATGCATTATAAAGATGTTGTTGAAAATCATTCTAAAACCTTTTGTTCAATGTATGTTTTTCGATCTAGACAACATACAATTTTTACAGAGTTAATTAATAAATTGGCTTTGAGTTCCGAAGATGATAAGCGGTATAAAATTCCCTATAGTTTTAATACATTAGCTTGGGAACACCAAGATATTGCTTTGTATCAATGGAATGCAGAACATGAAGATTTAGATATATTTATGTAGATATTATAAGGTATTTAAATTTGTTGTTTTTAAAACCAAAGTTAGTCTTCATAAGTCTTTCACAAAATGTGCTTAGAAACTTTTAACAAAGAAATTGATAACACTTATTTTAAAACATATGAAAAACGACTTTCCACTTTTAAAAAATGGAAAGGAAAATTGAGATCAGAAGTGTTAGCTGGAGCTGGCTTTTACTATACTTCAATCAATGATATTTGTAAATGTTTTTATTGTGGTATTGAAATTTTTGATTGGCTAAGTTATGATGATCCTATTGTGGAGCATAAGAAATTTGCTAGGAATTGTGATTTAAATAACTGTTTATGGAAAAATAGGAATCGAATAAATGTAACCATTCAAAATAAGTCTTCAAGCTACACATTTTATATAGTATTATTAATATCCTTATTTATGAACTTTTACATATATATTTAAATTAAGTATTTTATTGTTATTTTTTTACAACTGCTTTTGCTTTCGTGGTGAAAGTATCTGCTTAATGTTAATAAATTTGGAATATAATTATTAATTTGTTTTAATGACTATCAGTAGATCTCAATTTATTCTTCTTTATTTTATTTTCCAAAATGTTTTTTATGTTCATCATCCCCCTGGCGTAACACAGTGTGAAATATGTTTTTCTAATAAAACAGACGTCACTCTAAGTAAATATTGTAAATTTATGAAAATTGGATTAATTAACAATAGTACAATTAGTTGGATGGAACGAATAAATGGAAATGAAAATGCAAGTAAATTTTTTAAAATTTTGTATCATTATCCAAATCGATCTATTTTTGATACAAATTGGATAGAAAGGTTAGAGTTTAAAAATAATCAGTTACAAATTTTAACCCCCAACTGTACCAATTATTATGACGGATTCAAAAATTATTACTTTTCCATCATTAGTGTTACATTAAACTTTGCATTATTTTTATACATTACCATTTTAATTATTTATCTTTATTACAAATTTCAAACTGGAAATCTATTTTTTCATTAATCCATTTTAATCGAAACTTTAAAGAAAGTGGGGATGAGAATATTTAAGTACAAGAATAACACAATATGTTTCAGTCTCGTTTAGTCATTATGAACAACGCCGTGGTTCATAAACCTTTGGAAACGCTTCTTAATTCAAAAATTTATTTTTTAAATAATTCTTTGTCAAAATTTGTTCTTGTTGGCATTAGTTTAAATGATTTTTCTCCAAAAATTGTAATTGGTGGAAAAACTGGATTTTCAATCGCACTAACCGAAGAAAATTGGAAAGACATTTGTGTTCATCAAGGAATTATTGTAAACAATTTCTACTTTCCTCAAGTTGATCAAACCAGTGTGAATATAAACAACATTCATCTGCAGGTTCAGAAAATAAATGATACCCCTGTTCTACAAATTACAAAAGGCCCACACTTCATATACTTAGGACAAGAGTCTTTGGACAATTTGTGGCGATTAAAAGAAATTATTAATTATAGATTATCTATACTTAAAAGGCAAGAATTCAATACATATTTCAAAATATTTCAAAATAATATTTCAGCTGATTGTGGCGACTTGTGTACGCATGTTTATAATATAATAAGTCCAACAGAAAATCCTAACAGTGAAAATGTTTCAACTATGATGGAATTACTTGCTTTATATCCTGAACAAATGGAAAACAATTGAAGCAAAATGGAACAAAACGAAAATATTACGAAGAAAACAATGAAAATGGATCAAAAAGAAAATATTACGAAGAAAACAATATCTTTTCTGGAAGAGAACAATAAGGTGCATGTGTTAGTGAAGTGGAGCTTTGCTTACAGACAAGCCCGTAGGAGTAACTTTCAGATGTGGTACTTAGATAGACTCCGTTTTGAAAAAAGAATAAATGATTGTAAACTTATTCTAGATTCGATATTATCTGAGGAACATAGAAATAAAATATATTTGACACGTTTTAATAAAAATTGTATTTGATGTTTTACTTAATAAAATTTTAGTTTCCTAAATGTGAATTTTATTTGAAATTAATTAGCACATTAAGACTTTGTAATTTGTATCAGCTAAAGCATAAAATGAGGAACAGAAATAAAACAAATTTAACTAAAATTTAATTTCAATTTAATTAAACAATATTTTTTTTATCAATCCATGTATTATATTTTTTATCAAGTCCTAACCATTTCACATAAACTTTGTTTCCTTTCCTTCTCAAAATCTTCTCAATAAGATACACATCGGTATGCTTTACTTTTAGTAATTCTTGCTCATAAAAACCACCCAGAATGTCCTGATTATCTTCGTCTTGAATTAAATATGTCCAAGGGTTTGTCATCTTAACTTCTTTAATGTGGAATATCTCATTTGACCAATTTGGTGTGTAACCTTTTGAAAATGCCTCTCGATGCTTGCTTATTCGTACGTGATCACCCACTTTAAACTTTGGAGATTTTATATCTAACGTTTTAGCATGAGTAAATGCAGATTTCAAGATTCTATTTTCATTTGTTTTATTTACTTGTTTTGGCTTCATTCCTATTGAAGAATGTTTTGTATTGTTATAATCTTTTACAATATCCGCTAATATATTAAACCATTTGTAATTTCCTTGAATGCTAAATATTTTCCACATATTATTCTTTAAAGTCCTGTTCACTCTTTCTACTATACTCGCTTTCAAATTGGAAAACGTGCTATAATGGTTAACTCGAAATTGTTGCATCAAATTTTGAAAATGTACATTGAAAAACTCTCTCCCTCTGTCCGTTTGCAAGTTTTTTGGTGGAGTTTTTGCACTGATTAATATTTTTTTCATTGCCGCTGTTACGTCTTTTCCAGATTTAGATTTTACCGGTTCGGCCCAAACATACTTAGAAAATACATTTATGGTAATCAAGATATATTTAAATCCCTTATTAAATTTGGCATAGGGTAACATTTCAACCAAATCAGCTTGAAAAAGATCATTTAACCCTTTCACTACCACCCTTCTGCGTTTGTAGTTTTTTCTAGCAGGTTTATGTAATTCATTAACGACTTGTTGTTTAACGGTTGTCATGACAACAAACTTGTTTATTCAATTTTAAGGAAGTTCACTCTCTATGTTTTGTAATAATTCGAAATATAACTTTTATATGTTTTTTCCCATTCATTCAATTTATCAATTTGTATTGTATAACTTTTTTCATTTAAAACTTTACTAATTTTAGTAATCTCCTTTTCTAACGCATTAAAGGATTTTTTTATCTCTCCAGTTAAGAAAGTAGTTGATCTACTATCACTATTTTTGAATTCCTCCTCTGTTTTATTTAATTCTTGTTCTAATTTCTTAATTACACTGGACATTATATTTTCCAAGGAAATATATTGTTGATTTTCTTCCAAAGTGAGTTGGTCAATTGTTCTACTGTTAAGAATGCTATTTTGATTTCTTTTTTTTTCATCATCTAACTTTTTTATAAAAGTTCTTAATTGTTTAATTTTTTCCTTGTGTTTTTCAATTATTACTTCTCTTATATTTGTTTCCATTATTTTATTAATTTTGTTGATATCATCACTTAATTTTTTGTCTTCCTTTTTAACATGTTCATTTAAAAATTGCAAATCTTTACTTATTTGATTTAGCGTTAGCAACTGTTTATTAACGTTTTCAATTGAGGTATAACATCCTTTAATCTGGTTTTCATACTTTAAAAAATTTTCATCAAAAACCTTAAGCTTTTTAAAAGATTTCATTATTTGTTTCATTTTCACCTAATCTTTTTTAAATTATTAATGTCACTTATTCTCTCTTGTTTTTTTATCAACTGTCATGTTGAGCTTTCATTAAACAATAAATATGATTATATTTGATAGCTGTTATTTATAGTATTACTTTATCTTCTCTTAATTCTTCAATAATAGAGATAATCTCGTTACTCTGAGCATTATTTCCCGCATCACTTGATGAAATTAATAAACGTAGCCTATCAACAATTTCGTTTACATTATTCCAGTATACATAGTCTGTATTTGATCTGTTTGTTTTCAAAATTAATCCCTTTCCTGTAGATTTGGCTCTAGTTGTTCTAAACGGAGGTTTTGGTTTGTTAAATGCTGTAACTAATCTTGGCAAGGTTTTTATCTTTGTAATCCCCTTTCTTTGTAAATATGGTCCTATTATTGTAACATATTTGTGTGATGTATTTCCTTGAACTTGTTCATTTGAATCAAAATTCCTACGATATACATTTGTTTTAGCTAGAATGTTCATGTAATTATCTAAATCTTCCTTCTTATAACCTTTCGGTTCTTTTTTGAAAAGCAATTCGTATAAACCTGGCGTGCCTGTGTACGTTATTCCTCCCACTTTAATGTCTTTTCCAATAATTTCTACCGGTATCTGTGTCAAACCAAAAGAAAACTTATCCGTTTCGAGGTCATGAACTATTCCATAATAATGGTCAAATTTATGTTGTGTATCTTTCACACCCTCATCAATATATGATCTGGGTAATTCATGAAAATCTGCTAAGTAATCTTTATATGATGGTGTACCAACATAGGTTTGAATTGTTTTTCTAGTTTGTTCCAATATGTCTGACAAGTTTAAATTTGTTGTTGTGTCACTAGAAGGATCTGAAGTTTCTGCTATAACAGTTGATGACAATGGTTGTACTACAGAAGAGGAAGAAGTGATACTACTGTCATTTAAAAATGTTGGTAGTTCTGTAGGGAGTAACGGAGTTTTTCCTGTTTTCTGAATATTTTTCGTCGGAGTTGATGTTTTATAAAGCTTTGTAGGTGTTTTGAAATCTTCATACTTTGAAACTCTTTCTTCTTTTAAATCGAATGGTTCGGATTTACCAATACTTGAAATTAGCTGTTTAAGTGGTTGTGTTATTGGTCTATAAGTTTGTTCTAATTCGAACTGAGCAGTAGAAGTAGCTAATTTCAAGCTTTGATATTTCTGCTTCACCGCTTGTCTCGATCTTATTAATTCTCGAGCTAAACGTTTATCCATGCTGTACAAGTTTTAAATGAAATAAAACTGCAAATTTTTTACTTTTATAAATATATAAAGGAATCGAATTTACTCCTATATCTGCCGTGATTTACTTCACAATCTTTGTCAATTACAAGAAAGCCATATGGATCCATCCAACAGTTAGCACAAATATTTTTAAACTGATCAAATGTCATATCCAATATACAGTGGTCATTATATATATGTTTTAAACTCAAACAGTCCTGTTTAAATAAAATTAATAAGTTTGCATTTTCTCGAATTAGACGTTTAAGGATTGAGGAATATCCTTGAAAAATAAAAAAACAATCGGTGTTTCTATGCCTTCCATGCGTGAAATAGTCCTTAATAATAGATTGATTATGACAAGGAATATCATCAAAAATGATAACGGAATTTGGCTTTATCTCATGAGGTGAAATAATGTTCTCATCGCTATCATATTCAAAGTATCCAATTTCTTTCATAGGCTTTAACAACTTTCTTAAATATTCATATTTTGGTTGATCTAATGACTTTGAATAAACATAGACATTTTCAAACCTAATTCCATTAGGATGCTCGAGCAGTGTAAGCATAACGTTGGTTTTACCGCTACCACTGCAACCAACTATAAGCCCTCTTTTTGAACCACCGCAAAATAAGTCACCATGCTTTCTCAACTGTTTACTTAAAATGTTTTCGTCATGATTATTTACTGGTAATGAGAATTTTTGTTTTTCAATCCTCATTCTTAATCACACTAGTAAATATTTTTAGCTGTAAAAGTATTTATACCAGAAAAATGTCAATGTGCTTTTAGTATAAAAAGAACTTCAATGACTGTGGGTCGTCATAAGTTGAAAAAAACTATTAAAACACGTAATAGAAAAGGCTCTGGTTTAGTAAATAAATTAATTAGTAAACTACCTTTCGAAGTTCATATACCAGGATATAATTATTGTGGTCCCGGCACCAACTTGGAAAAAAGATTAACTAGAGGTGACGTTGGTATAAATCCATTGGATTCCGCTTGCAAAGAACATGATATATCTTACTCTCAGACTGAAGATTTATCAAAAAGACACATATCTGACCAAATATTAGAAAAAAAAGCCTGGGATAGGGTAAAAGCTAAAGATTCTTCTATTGGTGAAAAAATTGCAGCTTTAAGTGTTGCAGGAATAATGAAGGGTAAAAGAAAGTTCGGTTTGGGATTAAAAAATACAAAAGGGGGTAAACTTAAATTGAGAAAAAAACGTATCATTCGAACACCCAAAAAAATTGGAGGATTTCTACCTCTTTTGTTTCCCATTCTTGGCGCCCTGGGTGCACTAGGTGGAGGCGCGGCAGGAATTGCTAAGGCAGTAAATGATGCTAAAGCAGCTAAACAGCAACTAGAAGAAATACATAGACATAATATTGCAATGGAAAATGCTTCTAAAGAAGGCAAAGGATTATATATTAGACCATATAAAGGAAAGGGACTATTTATTAGACCTTATAAAGGAGGATCCGTCAAAATGAAAGCAATCAGACAAAAAAAAACTCAAAATAAGTTTTCCAAAAAGAGCACTTACGAACAATGATATTATTAAATATGTAAAGCTGTTAAAAATAACTGGCTTTAGAGGTGTTTTTATGCTCGATGAACTTCCAAAAAAAATTAATCTGAAAGAACGTGGTATTGTAAATTTGGATAAAAAACAAAATAAAGGATCTCATTGGACTGCTTATATTAAAAATAACAAAAATGTAATATATTTTGATAGTTATGGAAATTTAAAACCACCTTTTGAACTTCTCAAATATTTTAATTCGAATGGCAAAGTGGATGTATTTTATACTTATGAAAATAAACAAAAATTTAATTCATATAACTGTGGTCAACTATCCCTAAAATTTTTGCAAAAAAATATATAAACTCATTATTTATTGTAATATCTCATTCATAAATAAACTGCAATGTCTACCACAATTGCCATATCAGGAAACAGTTCTGTTTTGTCTGCTGATTCGCCCATATATTTAGAGGATGAAAAACAATATTACCTGGGTTTAGCTGATTTTGAAACGTTTATGACAATCCCCAATACAAAAGAAGGATATAATAAATTTTATATAGATAATAAAGTAATTGTTATTCCCGACGGAACTTATGACATTACAGATATAGAAACATACATAAGAGAAAGTATAGAAGATTTATTTCCGAATGAAAAAAATTTTTTTCTTTTAAAAGCAAATGTTAATACTCTAAAAACTTTTTTAATGTGTAGTAGAATAATTGATTTTACCAAGGAAGATTCGATAGGAAAAATGTTGGGTTTTAATAGCAGGATACTAGAAGCTATGAAAGAGGAAGAATCAGATAATGTTGCAAAAATAACTAAGGTGAATGCTATTTGTATTGACTGTAATATTTGTGTCGGTTCTTACAATAATGGTAAACCTGTTCATATTATTCACCAGTTTTATCCAACTGTAGCTCCAGGGTATAAAATAGTTGAATCTCCTTTGCCCATTTTGTATTTTCCAGTTAGCGTCAAAGCAATTAACAATATAACAGTTAAAATAGTTGATCAAAACGGAGAACTTATCAGTTTTAGAGGAGAAACTATAACAGTAAGGTTACATTTACAGACAAGTGAAATATAAAATGGTTGTTAGATATAATAGAGCCCTTGGGATGAGACTTGCCCCTACCACTATCAACAAAGTAAAAACTTATAAAAAGAAAAAGCCTAAACAACAGTTCAGTATCAAATCCAACACCAACAAGTTAAGACGAGATAATCGTAAATTTCTCACATCCTTGGGTTTCACTGTTTTAAAATAATGAACATATTAAACGTAAACGAAAAGCTTTATGTAGACAATTCCATCGTCAGTTCTGAGCTTCACACATAACAACCATATATTTCTTCAAAATTCGATTACAATGATGAAATAAGGATCCCAATTCAAGAACTCGATGCTTACACTCTACCATCAGATAGTTTACTTTATATCGAAGGAAAATTAACTAATACAGAAGGTAAATATAAGAAAGAATTGCTATTTATTAACAATGGTATAGCCTTTTTGTTCAGAGAAATCCGCTATGAACTAAACGGAATTACTATAGATTCAATAAGAAATGTTGGATTAGCATCAACCTTAAAAAGCTACCTTTCTCACAATACCAACGAAGGTTTAAAACTGGAAAATGCAGGTTGGTTTCCACATCGGAAAGAAGGTGATACAATTTTAGTTGATAATGATGGAAAATTCTCCGTATCCATACCACTAAAAATGCTTTTAGGATTTTTTGAAGATTACAGAAAAATTATTATGAATATGAAACAGGAATTGGTTCTTATTAGATCAACTGATGATTTAGATGGTGTTATTTTCAAAGAAGATCCGGCACACCTTGTTACTGCTCCTGACACTCCATTGGTTACTTTCGATTAAATTTATTGGAAAGTTCCGCACATTCTAGTTGATATGCCACAACAACTTGCTCTATCAAAAATATTAGAATCAAATAAAGATATATTGATAGGATTCAGGAGTTGGGAACTTGTTGAATATTCTTCTCTAACCGAAACAACCCGTCACACATGGCTGGTAAAAACAACTAGTAAACTAGAAGCTCCTCGTCATGTTGTGATTGGCTTTCAAGAAAACAGAAAAGGGAAAATTGTTAAAGATATGAGTAAATTTGACAATATTACCTTGTCAAATATTAGAGTATATTTAAATTCTGAAAGATGTCCTTATCACGATTTGTACTTAAATTTCGAAGAAAACAAATTTTCTGCTTTATACGAAATGTTTGCCAACTTTAGACAGTCTTACTATGGTGTTCCAAATGAACCCATTTTTAATCCTGAACAATTCAAAAACATTAGTCCTATTACACATATTGATTGCTCCCATCAAAAAGAAACAATTCAAACGGGATCCGTAGTAATGAGAATTGAATTTGAGACACACAATGCAATTAAAAAAGATACTTCTGCTTATTGTCTTATTTTACATGACAAATTATTTAGCTACAACCCTCTTACTAAAATTGTGAAACAATTATAAACTTTATCCCCACTATTTTCATATTTCGATTTAATTTAAAGAAATTTTCAAAAGCTTTTAGTTTTAGTCATGACATCAAAACTACAACTACAAATTGAAAAATTTATTTTTAAAATTAATCAACTGAAAGAAGAAATTGCAAATTATTCAAGTAAAAAAAGTCTCATTAAAAAATTTGCTGCTTTGAAAATATGAGATTGGTTATAGATATTCAAGGATTCAAGGATGAAAAAAATAAATTTATACCGAAAGAGCTTGCAGCTTTTGATGGTTATGAAATGACTCATTACAATTTTAAAAAGCCTTTTCCAATGGAGTTTCTTTCATCTGATTGTCACAAGCAGGCGGTATGGTTAACGAAAAATTATCATTGTATACATTGGAATAATGGATTTACTCCATTACATCATTTCCCAAAAATAATTGAAACACTTACGAAGAAAGCAGATTTTGTTTTTGTAAAAGGAAGCGAAAAAAAGGATTTTATACAGAAATATTCTAAAAAGCCTGTGATTGAAATAGATGAACAACCAGCGCTAAAGCTAATGGAACCAAAATGCTTCTATCATTCAAAATCACCTTGTATGTGTGCTTTGACAAATGTGTTATTTTTATATGACAATTGTTTTATGAATGAATAAAAATATAAAAAAACTTAATTACCTTTTTATTTTGCATTAACCAACCATGATTGAATACAATTAATATGATACCTTAAATCTAATTTTCTAAATTCATTTAAAAGTTCATACTCATTTTTATATTTTAAATAATCATTACAAAATTTAGCGGCTAATTTACATTGTTCCATTCGATCTATATTATTAACATATGCTGACAAATCTTGTGCTTCTGCGTCTTTTTCGCCTACAATTGATAAATATTGGAAGTATGCAGCAGATATAATAAACTCTTCATACATTTCAGTAACCATTTGCTCCATTGTAAATATTATTAAATTTATTCTTCCTTTTCAATTTCTTGAAGAATAGTATCCTCGTCAATAAATTGCTTCAAGTCTTTTAAATAGTAACCAAAGCCAATATCTTTTAGATCTTGAATAAGTTGAAAAAAATTTAATGTTTCAATGTATTTGTTGCAACAGAGGGCAGCCTTTACGAATTCCGCAGATTGATTACAATAAAAGTCTATCCACTCCGGACCACTTGCCATACAATATGAGAAATAGGTTTTTGAAAGATTACTAAATTTCTCCTCTAATAATTTAACTGCAATCAGCAACTCAGCCATTTCATTTATTTAACATAATATTTTAAATATGTAGGGGGACGTCTCTTGCGAATAGGATTAACTTTCCTTGATAATACCTGTTTTTTATCTTCGTATAATTGAAACCTCTTTTGGGTTGCAATAATAGAAGGTATAAATTGGCAATCTTCTCCTATAAATTCTATTAGGTGGCTTAATTCTCCTACAAAGTATGATTTCCCAAATGTATTGAAAAACGTAGTAAGGCTTATAATTCCTTCTAAATAATCATCACAACAGTCAATTGCTTTCAAATCATCTCGTTTCAGTGGATAAAACAGCTTGGTGTATTCATCTTTCGAAATCACTTCAAAGAAATTGAGATATTTAACTTTTAACTGTCTGATAGTTGTAGTTAATTTTTCGCGATTACACATAATTCACTTATTACTTGACACATTTTTTCTTTTTGTTTTATACAAAATTGGTGGAAAAATTCAAAAATAACTTTTTACGCAACTCGAGCACAGCTTAGTAAATGTGCCTCGGCATACTAAAATTATCATGATGCACCTATTTATAAGACTTAAGAATGCAAAATCAAATGTGGGAGAACAAAGAGAAAAAATTAAAAATATGATGCGAATGAGAATAAAAGGGGAGGAAGTTAAGAATGAGGGACATGAGAGAGAGGAGGAGGAGGAGGAGGAGGCGCTCCCCTATTATAACTACTCACAAGGATGCTTTGACTTATGCCTTATTCACCCACAACCGATGGCAAATAAACATGTGCCGAATGTTTGTACAAATACACCAAGTGTCGAGTATTTGTCAAATACCGCAATGGTTTGAGTCCGCCTTAATGATTTAATGGATAAGAAGGCTACTTAAAGTGTATAGGTGTTGCTAATACCGAGAAAATCATTGCTCTCCTGAAAAAATATATAATCATCTTAACGTGTAAGTACACTAAGAAAAATACTTTAATCCGACTGAATTCGAAATTTTAAATAATAATAATAATAATAATACTAATAATAATATATTATTGTATTACAATTTACCCGTAACCGTTTCCTTTTTTGAGTCCATTGCTACTGGATAAAAGACAATAAAAATGATGAATCGCCGGGAGCATAATCAAAAGTATGACGAATTGAGAACCTCTTACTGTTTTAAATATTGTCACATACTTGCTACAGTTGTCTCTACTCGTACACGAAGTTGATTTTTAAAGTACATATTCTAAAATATCCACTTGAAATATAACTATTACGATAAAACAACTTTCTCACAAGCGTGTGTTTTTATTATTTGTAAACAAATGTCACCTATTACGTAAACGCTGCCATATTAGGTTAAAATTTATTGAAGCACTTCAGGAAATCTTAAATAATGATGTAAATTCGTCACTAATACGATCCCGTAGTTAACGATTTAAAGTTCTTGACCCCGTATTTCTGGAGTGAGTCGATTTTCGTGGAAAGTTTTTGAATCATAAAATGCGCGAGATGTTTATAGAAGGCCGATATTGGTATGTTCGTTCAATATTTTGCGTTTTATTTTAGGTGTTAATTGAATAGATGTAATGAATATTCCACTTCTTTTTTCATGAGCAGATAAGCCGGCGACATAAATTCTGATAAACATTTCAAAATATCTACTGAAATTAAAATGTTACTTTTTAGCTAAATGTCACTTTTTCTATCAATAATCCAGTCATTTAATATTAGACATCTCTGAAACAAGATATTTTACTTTTGATCTCGAAATTTTTATAATTTTTAATATTTTATTATTTAATTATACAAATCAAATTTTTTTCCAGTTCCATTGTCCAATTTAGATTTTTAACTAAAGCTCTCTACCCACATATCTGTGGTCAGTATTTAATATTTATTTTTATTTTTTATTCTCATGTGTTTAGATTTAATTAGTTATTTAAGGTGCTGTGGGGCTGCTGGCAGAAAGTCACTAAAGTCGGCGCACATTGCCGCCTATGTAAAATAATAAGCCGTATGTGAGGGGAAACCATATTTGTTTAAAAAGTCCAATTGTTTTAATAAATTTGGAATTATTATTGTTATTTCAATAAATACGAATTTTTCCACTTCTACTACTGCCCTCCAAAAGACCTTAATATCCGTTTCACTGTAACACATGGTAAAGGTAAGTCGGGAAATAACTATACAATTAATGTCGCGTTTCTTAACCCAACTACTCGAAAACTCTCGACGAAATAAAATAGTATTAATTGTTTGGATTAAACAAAAACAGATAGAAAAATCAAATAAAAATTAATGAGAGACTTGAGTATGTAGCTGAGAAACAAGATAATCATTATTGGGGTCAATATCACTAGAACAAAGGCGCAAAGTACTTTATAAATTAACAACTGTAAGCCGAGTACGATGCTTATTTTTATATATAAGTATTTGCAAAAATATTGAAACTGCTATCCACATTCTTAAAATCGGAAAACCGATCAGTGAATTGCTTTGACGGTAGTTTCAGTTTTTCAGCACAGCGACCGGATTAATGTTTTCGCGACTGGAAAATGAAAAGAGTCTTTACTTCTCATTTCATTCCCACAAGCGAATTTTGTTTTTAAAAGCTTTAAGACGACTGTACAGCCGATATACCAATTGCCCTTATTTTTGAAGCTTCATGTTCAGATCGTTAAAGTGCCCTGTAATGTTTACCAGGAATGTCAAGGCACAAAGTCATGTTGGATCACAAATTTGCGGCAATGTTTTCTTTTTAATTTTAATTTTAATTTTCATAAAATCAGCTATTTCTTTTCTAAAGTCATAAAATCTTTTTAGCCTTTCACCTTTGCTTAGCCACCTTACTTCGCAATAGTACCACATCATCGTGTTCTGAAGACAGTTCGTCCAACAATGCTTTAAACTGGAATGAAATTGATGGTACTTACTACCACCTCCATAACGTGCTCTAGTCGAATGGACTTAGAGCACAAGTTTTGTTGGTGAATAATGCAATGCAGAATTATTAAATCACATTATTGCACATTCACAGCGGTTGCTCTTTGATTCAGAATTCCACTCCAACTAATTTACACCACTGCAAATCATATTGCTCAAAAGTACTTTGCACCTCGGCAAAAATGTCTTTTCCAGTAGTGGTCTCTTGTAGTGGCCGTAAAGCCAGTAATTCCTCTGTCACTACAAATTCTTCATCAACACCTCGTATAAAAATAGCTAACTGGGCTGTGTCAGATAAATCGGTACTCTCATCCAAAGCAATCGAAAATGCTTGAAAACCAGTCATTCAGTTAATATTTTCTCGATATCACTACATCTACTAGGCACTCTTTAAAAAACTCTGACGACGATGTTTTCGCTATTTTGGAACTAACTATAAAACTAGCTTTAACAACACTGTCTAGATTTGATCTTTGTGAATCGAACATTTATTGCTGGTTCCCTAAATCAGTAATGAGTTTTTTTAATTTTATTCTTTCTTAAGTGGCCCGTAAGTAAATTATATTGAGCGAAATGCTTGCTGGAGTAATGTCGCTTCATGTTGTATTCTTTTAAAACAGAAATTGTTCCATTACACAACAAACATAGGTTTACCACTGTGCATGATAAAAAGTATTCATCAGTCCATTTGTTTTAGAATTGACGACATTTTGTGTCCAGTTTCCGCTTTTTTAAAATAGACATCTTGATAGATTTTTTCTTCTGAACTGAAATTGCTTGAATATTTCCCGCGTCTTTTCTTATCAGTTGTTAAGAAGTAATGAATGGACACGCGCGCTGAGCGTTTTGTATCTTGCCCGCAATAAGCAACTAGAATACTCGCGAGAGAGTCTCGATCGTAAGGGAATATGCAATGCGAGCGCTCAGAGCCGACTGTTATTCATAACGCATCGCTTGTAGCGCTTCAAAGTCATCGGGCAGCTTCCCGAATCTTTATCTGTTTGTCTGTTTCTAACAACTATTTCTGACTCGATCTGTAGCATTCCTCTGCTAACGCTTAATAAAATTATTTATCTATTTTAATCTTTATGATTTGAAGAATACAATTTTAGGTTGGTTGACAGTAATTACAAATAAAGTATGTATGCTAAATCTTTAATTTTTTTTGCGCGTTATTTGCAATTTCTAAATCTCTCGCAGGCCGGATTAGAGCTGGTGGAGGGCCGAATCCGGCCCGGGGACCAGGCGGTTACCCGTATATGATTTAGGTTGATATTGCATTTAAGGGGTAGATCGCGTATATTAACGCGATATAAAAACATTCCTGTTTAGAGGGAATTAATAGGAGTTTCGTCGGGTTGATTATGGTTTCTTTGTTATTAGTTTTAGAATTTTACTTGTCTTACTAGTTTAGGTATTATAAATTATAATCAGAAGTTGATTTTATATCTATTTTTTTAAACAAATGAATAAACTCAATTCATATTCTCAAAATGTTTGATGTAATTTCGGTTTATTACAAAAACCTACGTGCTATATTATCATTATTCAACTTGCTACTTTCCCCAGGTTTCACTTTGTCTATAATAAGCCCCGTTATATTCTTGATTTAATTTGTATTCTATTTTTTTCAGCTATTGAATAATTCCTGATCAAGCCTTTACTTGTAATTTTTTAAAATCTTGCCGATAAGAAATATGTAGAAAATATTCGATAAAAAGTATCCAGGCATGTTCCACGGAGAACCCGTATTGTAATGAAGATCGTTACAACATAACTGATATTCCATATAAATAATTGTATTTTTTCTAAACTGAACATGAATAGTGCGACAAAATCTAGTTTACCAAGGTTTTGAATTTCACCAGCAATGTTTTTTTTGCTACTCAGGCCTAAACAGTATAATTGTAAGGTACCAGGGAAGTTAAGAATATATCCAAATCTGAAAAACTATTGTATGTAACTTGTTTGTACTCAATGTGCCAAACTGCGAACAAAATGGAAGGTGCGTGATCTGCAGTTGGCCGGTGAAGGGCATAATGGATGATAATTCATCAGACCAGAAATAATCTGGTAAGGATAGGGGCCAATTCAGAAGCGCAATTTTTAGGACTATTGCAGAAACACCATCAAGGATTCTTTGGTATTAAGTATTTTGAGAATATGTCTTACCTGTTCAACTCTGAATGTTAATTTGCTCATATTGTATGGCAAAGCGGAACTGATGGAGGGGGGAAGTGAAGGAAGTATTAAAGTAGAATTTGCAGTGAATTGTTTTGCAAAAAGTTCAGCTTTTGCTTTATACGTGGAGACGATTTAATCACTAGAAGTTAATGGTGGAAAGGAACTTTTGCAGGGGTTTTGATTAATATTTTTGAGAAGCAACCAAAAAGATTGGCTCCGAGTTGGTAACCAAGGTTTATTGTGGGGAGATTTTGAAATCTTAATAGAATGTGGTATAGAGGTGTTTATACCTAATCGGATTACATCCGAGATTTGTGAACACATTTCGAAAAAATCATTGTTAAAGAAACAAACATTATTCCAAGGAAAGGAAGAGTAGAGTAAATGCAACCCACCCCAATCAGCGGAATTATAGTGTTAAATAAGACCAGGTGGCATGGATTCTACAAATTCCTGTTGTAGAAGACAGGAAACAGTAATTAAACCTTGGTCAGAGGAATCCAGAGGAGCGGTTTTAGTAGGCTTTAACCATTCTTTAATATGAACTTTAAAATCGCCAGGATATAGATTTATGAGGAAGGGAATTCGGAGATTGGTAAATCCACTTTAGCACAAAGAAAGTTGAAGAACTCGTTGAAGGAATTGCCTGAGGAAGAGCGATAGAGACCACAAGTAAGTTTAGTGGAAATTGTAAATGATCTGCCCGATTCAAGATTTGGAAATCTTGTAGAGGATAAATCACTACGAACTGAACGTAAGTGTTTTAGTTTCAATTATTAAAGACAATTCTTCACCGATGAAATAAGATCTGTATATGGTTTTATTTGCGAATTTATTCAATAATTAAAAATTTAAGATGCAACGTCCACTTCCGCGCGAATAGTATTGACGAACATTGCAGAATTTTTGTCTCCTTTTTTTTTTAAACTTAGCGTATTTTCAGCTAATAGATGATTATGAACATATGTCTGAGTTAGGTGCAAAATTTGTTGCTCTATCACTACACTCAAGAAAGTTATTTCAGGTCTACCATCCGATTTTGGTGTTATTGAATTCTTGTTTGGTGAAAACACTAATTATGTATTAATCCCTTGAATTGTTTTTAAAAAGTCTTGCTTTTGTTGTATTACTAAAGGTGAATTCTCATGCATTCGATATCCGACGATCCGAAAGCTTTCCTATTGGTCAGCATTTTTTGGCGCCAGTATTCAATCGAATTTTATGTCATTCCATCCGACATCGCACAGAGTTAAAATAATTTAAAAGTTTTCCCGATGTCGTGTGAATTTCTAACCTCACTTTTCTATTAAATGTCATTTTTATTTGTTTTTATGATTTTCCGGCAGGTTTTGTTATAATATTTTCACATTTTATGTTAATAATTTTAGGTATACCGTAGTTTATAATAATCGGTAATCAATAATATGAATAATTATCATCATATAAAACAAAATTATATTCGTAATGCAAATAATATTTTATTATCCCTATTATTTTTAGCAATAAAAAGAAAAGAAAAAAATAAGTAAAACGATTTCGAGTACGAGATATATTTAAAAACAGAAAGAGCTAGGGTGTCTAAAACAATTTCCGCAAAATCAAGGCTAAACACAACTATAAACAAAGCTCTAAACTTAGGTTAGTGGTTTGCGGTTTTTTTCTAATAATGATAATGTCCTATTTGAACTGTCATTTCGATCCGAAAATCGGATGCATAGGAATCCACCTTAAGCTCCATCTTCTGGAAAATTTACTGCAAAGTTTACTTATACTTTTCCGAATATCTTTTTTGACTACGCGTTGCGAATTAGGCATTTAATAAAACCGCAGTGCATATCTTATTATTTATATCTTTCCTAATTCCTTTTAGAGTATATCCAATCGTCAAATATATCTGCCGTCTTAAGTGAAAGCCCGAGATGTCACTCTTTGGTCACTTTAATTAGAACACCGTATAAAATAATAATATACAAAAGAAATCGCAGATACATACATAAAACGTGCTAAAATGAGCTAAGTAACAAAGTATTCTATATGACAATTTAAAAAAATATTTTAAGGGGCAGATACGGGTAAATTAATTTTTAATTTGAATCTTTGGTTAGCTCTTGGACTATACATCTATTAGATAAGTTTCATTCTCAAACTTTCAGCTAAAATGCTATACAATAAATGTTATATAAACTCTCCCGTAAAACATTCAACTGGTAAAAATGCTGCAGAAATATTAAATATAACGTATTTCAATTTATAACAAAACAATAATAATTAACTATAATCACCTCAAACGTAAGTGCAAACCTAAACTGAAAGCTATTGATTTCTGACATTTGGTTTCCCTATTTTTGAAAGTAAATAAATCAATTACATGGCAACTTGCTTTCATATCGTAGTTGTTTTCCCGGTAACTACATATTTCTAAGTCGAAATGTGATACGATTTTCCTCAAAGGGAATTATTTTAAGTTACCATTTTTGGCCAAAATTAGCGTTCAAAAAACAAGTGTGTATTGGTGGTAAGATCATTTAACAATTCCAAACGTTCTTAGTATATAATTTGTCTTCCCAGAAAATATAAAGACATTTAACGAAGTATAAATAAGGAAACCTCCAATTAACCCAAAAGTAACGCGCGAAGCATTGAACAACAATCGACTTTCATTCTATTGAAAATTTCAATTTAATTTCTAATTGTTCACGATCTGAGGAATTTCATTTACAATCGCACACCATTATGTAAGCGTTTTGCTTAAACCGTTTCGTAAATAAATAATAGGGACTTTTGCAATGAATTGTTGTTATGTATGAGACCGACATTTGACGGTTTTCATAACATTTACGAATTGTTTTAAATATGCTATATTTATATATTGATTAGGTAATACGGTTTTAAACCTACCTTACAGGTCAAACATATTTTTGTCAAATATTCTATTATCGGTCTGCGGTACCAGGCCGGCATCTTTCCTAAATTTAACATTTGCCCTATATTTTATGGCATTTTAAGATTTCAGAGGGAATATACATGATTTTATCGAATGTAATATTTTGTAAATTGTGTGTCAGTCAAATGTGATACTATGTGCTGCGATATTTCTAGTAATGTTTTTCTTTATGTTAGGGGACGGGTTTAACCTAAAAAGTAAAACAAGCCAAAAAACAGGTTTTTCTCAATTTCGTCGGTATGTCTGTCGGTTTGGCTGTTCGCGAAATAGCTAAAAATCTACTTACCCGATTGACTTGACAATTGACAAATGCTGGCCAAAAAGAGATGGAGATAACCTGATAACATTTTGATAAAAATCTAATATGGCCAAACAAAATTGCGGCCTAGGTAAATGTTAAAAAAAATATTACTAAAAAACTGGTTATCTAATTTACCTCAAATTTTGCACAAAAATTAAGTATTACTTAGGAATCTACGTAATACTTGATTAATACTAAACAGTGGTTTAATAAATAATTAAAAAATTCAGCCTGATATTAGTTTTGATATAGAGATGAATTGGTAAAATTATTATAGGATTTCTAAATGGCGGAACAAAATGGCGACCATATAAATTGTTTTGTAATTGGAAAAAAAGGTTTTAGATATCTTCACGTTTTAGCGTCCGTAGATGCCAAAAAATATGTTTTCTCAATTCCGTTGGTTTCTCTGTCTGTCAGTTGGCGGCATGGCTAAAAACTACTTGACTTCAAATTTTCTTAAAAAATTAAGAGTTACGTGGTAATATTTTGGTAAAAATTCAATAGGGCGGAACAAAATGACGGCCTAGTGAATCGTTCAAAAATTATTATAAAAAAACTAATTACCCACCTTACCTCAAATTTTGCACAAAAGCAAGTGGCATCAAAACAAAATAGATTAATTTCAGATTTGAATTGTGGTATGAATTCAAGATGGCGGAAAAAAAAAATCAATGCCAAATAAATTTTCTTATTCAGTTAAATTTAAATTTTGCAAAAAAAAATGTGATACAGGGATAAAGTGGTACTAATTCAACAAAATCAGTGTAAAAACTACTTATTATTGTTTTAAATTATGTCCAAAAATAAAGTGTGGCATAGGTAAAAACTGGTGAAGTATTGTTAGGAATCCAATAGAGTGGAACAAAATGGCGCCCAATAAAAATATTTGAAAAGACAGTAGGTATATATGTGTTACTAATTGATTATGTGATAAAATAAACTAGGGCACACTTTACTATTCCCAGTTCATAACGAGGCAAGTTCCGGGTAAAGGAAATTTCCAGTTATTTTAAATAGTAATAACAATAATAATATTAAAAGTAATATTAATAAATTCATCCTCCAATAATTTTTTATTATTAATTTCTTAGCGAAATTTTGTTCTTGAAAAAAATTGGTGTATTGGTGTGTACTTTTATTTTATTAAAGTAATTTCTAAAGAAACACTAAAGTTTCGCACATTAAACTATAGTGTTGTTTCTTATAGCCTTGAGATGTTTTCAGTAATTTAATTCTAATATTAGATTCTAGAAAATACTTCGATTTTATAAAATTTTTCATTAAATATTAAATCAAATTCACAAGAAAAAATAGATTTCTTAAATTACTTATTAATAAAAAAATTCTGGTGGATAGTGTTATAAATATAAAGTTTGTTCTAAAAACATAGAAACAGAAAATGCTTAAAAACATCTTAAGTGTTTAGAATACGGAGTGTTGCAGCAGTATAGCTCCTTGTGCGAAACGGTAATTTTTATTTAATTCTTTGGAAATTATTCTGCTACAGCATTTAAAAAATTAAGTAAGTGATAATTTTTCGCATATTAGAATTATTTTAACGGCAAACCGTGCATTCTATTGCTTCACAGGTGGGCTATGGCGGAAAATATAATATGTTTACTTCCCTCGTAAGAGGGAAGTATTGGAATCGGCATAGCCTAAAATCTACTTACCCGATTTGCTTCAAATTTTAGTCAAAAGTTAAGGGTCACATGGTGACGACCTGGTAACATTTTGGCAAAAATGTAATATGGGAAAACAAAATGTTATAAACAATTACTAAGAAACTATTTATCTAATTTAACTCAAATTTTGTACAAAAAACAAATGGCGTCCAAATAAAATGTTTAAAAAACAATGTAAAAAAATGTAATATTGGGATAAACTGGTACGAACTTACCATGACGGAACAGTCGTGCCGACTTTTATCAACATGTTATAAGTTTCTCCATTTCGAGATTAAATTTTTAGTATATAATTCCATTACTAATTGGAAAGTTTAGGTATGTCATAAGGCAGCTTCGTCAATCGTCAGACATGTACGTCTCTTAGCTGATGTCATTAAAATCTTTTCGTAAAATAGACATTATCCTGATAGCGATGAAATGTTACGCGCCGTTGGAATAGTAGAAACCGGAAGGAGGAAAATCAATGCCGCGGGGGCTGCAAAAAGTAAAATGATGATTGCAGTATGTTGGCAAGTTATCAAGCTATCGATATTATAAGGGGGTGAGATCCAGAACGGCCATCACATAACTACACTTCAAGAAGACAGACGTTCTACTCAACATGTGTAAAGGGAGCAAATGCTCCTCTCAGAGTACTTAACCCAAACAAAATATTTGAAAGTAAAAATTATTTTTTAAGGCATTACCACAATTATATAATTGTAAACCTTTTTCTTTTTTAATTGCCAACTGTAAATGCGCCCCCCCCCCCCAGGAAGGCATTCTAAATAAGCCACTGGCCTATAGACCCCAGAATGTTAATTCAAATTCAAATTTATTTCATAACAGAATTAATTATAACAACATTTTATAACAATCTATTATTTAATTAAATATCCAGGAACTATCGACTTGCACCTAGGTGAGTTAACACCCGTACGTGCATAAATTCCAGGTTAATTTATATTATTTCTTTACAATAAAATTCTACTTCAAGATACTAAAAATAACAATATAAACAAAATAAAAAATAACAATAACGGTAGATATAATACTATAATACTATTGGAGAAAACTGAACTAATAATAATATTACTGAAAATAAAGTTTCGACATCGTTTGCTAAATTGTTTAATATTTACAATTTCCTTAATTCCGTTTGGAATGACATTATAAAATTTAGGAGCCATATAATTTATGAATTGATGAATAACATTCCTGTTTGCATTCAGTATTGTCAAAAGTTTATTTGTTCTACTTCTAGTTTCATATGTATGATTATTATATGATTTTAAATTTGCGTTCCTATGAATATAGACACACGTAAACAATATGTACAATGAACGAATATTGAATATGTCCTCCGAATAAAGTAGCGTTGTTGAATATCTTTTTCTTTTTTTTATGAATAATTTTTAAAATATAGTTTTGGGTAACATTAAGTTGTTTTAACGAATTCCTGTACAAACCCCCCCACACAATAATACCATACCTTATCAGAGACTCACCAAATGACTTATAAATACATAGTAAAAGATTCCTGTTCAATATATCCCTCAATAAGTAAAATCTATAGATTAATTTCCTGATATTTGCCGTTAATTTTACAATATGTTTGTCCCACTTTAAATGTTTATCTATAACTATACCAATATATTTAGTGGATTCAACTTCTTTAATGCAGATGTTATAGAGAATGCTATGTAGTTAGACTTATTCGTATTCAAGATAAGTTTGAATGAATCCAGCCAATTCTTTATTTTTTTTAATCCACACTGCGCCGTCTCTCTGGTCTGAGCCCATGTTTTTCCAGAAAATATCACAACAGTGTCATCTGCGTACGAAATTAAGGTTCCATCTTTCAAAAACGAGGTTTGTAAGGCAGTTAATATAGATTATAAAAAGAATTGGACCCAGAACGGTTCCCTGTAGTATTCCTATTTGTATGTCTAATGAATCGCTCTGCCTGTTATTTATTTAAAAAATTTGTTTTCTGTCCCTCAAATTACTCTCAAAGACATCCAACACAATACCCCGTACTCCATACATGCTCAGTACATGCAAGAGCTGATTATGAGGCACCGTATCAAACGCCTTTGCAAGGTCCAGAAACACCGCCAAGCTCCTCCTGCTGCTGTCCAAATCCTTGGTTATTATATTAGCAAATTCATAAACTGCATCACATGTGCTCAAACCACTTGTAAAACCAAATTGTTGTTTTGAGAGAATGTTGTTTGACAGAAGAAAATTTATTAAACGATCTTTTAAACACTTTTCAAATATTTTTGTGAAGTTGTTAATTACACTAATTGGACGGTAGTTACCTATAAATGTTTTGTCTCCTGATTTATATATAGGCGAAACAAGTATAACCTCAAAATGACTAGGCACTCTCCCAGATTTGAAGCTTAAGTTAATAATATGCTTTAAGGGCTTAATTAAAAGCATATGAAATTGTTTAATAAACCATGTTTCAATTCCATCGATGCCAGCTGCACAATTATTTCTTAAAGAGTGTATTTGTTTAATAATTTCATTTTGACTCACTGATTTCAGATACATTAAAGATAGATTTAGACATTAACAAAATAGTTATTACAGAAATTCGCCAGTTCCTTGTTATTTAAAAATAAGTTGTCATTATTTTTTATGTTTAAGTTTTGTTTATTTTTATTAGGTTTTTGGTTAGTAGCTTCGTTTATTACTTCATAGATTTTCTTAATATTATTCCCGCTATTTTCTATTTTGGTTTTGTAAAAGTCACACTTACATTTATTAATTAGTTTATTTAGACGGTTTCTGAAGTCCTTGTATCGTTGTTCGTTTACTACCTTGTAATTCAGCCTAAACTGTTTTTTTTCATTTTTTCCCTTTGTTTAATTGATTTTACAATACCAGATGTTATCCAGGGTTTTATTTTTTTTACTTCTTTATACCTAACTATTTTGCTTTTTTCTGCATGTAGAAACGCGGCATTTATGATTTTTATAAAATTTTCAGTGGCAACCTCTACGTTACTGCTAGTGGTGACTGTTTCCCAGTTTACAGAATTTAAAAAGTGACTTATTTTTTCATTATTTATTTTTTAATATTCTTTGTAACAAATTTTTGTTCATTCTGTAGACCCTGAGCTGGTGCACTATAAACATGGAGGAAAACGGGATAGTGATCAGTAAGGTCAGAGTTTGGAATATAGGGAACCTGTTTAATTACATTATATAATAATTTTTGTTTGGTAAATATGTGATCTATACAAGAGTTAGTAAGAAGAGTTACTCGTGTTGGGCCATTAATGACAGAACGAAATCCATGTAACAATAACATTGATAAATAATTATCGGTGTCTACGTTTTCTTTCGCCAATATATCTATGTTTATATCTCCCAAAAGTAGTTCAATACTATTTCCAGTGTGTTCTAAAAAATGCTTATTCAATCCAAAGAAAAAAAGATAAAGTTGTAGAAGGTGGTCTATAGATGCAAGTAATGCCATACTCAATATTGTTCATATTAAAGCTTAATCTACTAAAAGTTACTCCCGATTTAACATATTTAGTGTTTTCAAAATTTACAATATTTAATTTATTCCTAACATAGATAATGAGGTCATCATTTTGATTATAATTGCCATGATTGTAATACAT
The DNA here is from genome assembly GCA_030620095.1 of Kuschelorhynchus macadamiae. Classification (NCBI taxonomy): domain Eukaryota; kingdom Metazoa; phylum Arthropoda; class Insecta; order Coleoptera; family Curculionidae; genus Kuschelorhynchus; species Kuschelorhynchus macadamiae. The sequence goes on from JAUTXW010001351.1 coordinate 1,953,032, forward strand.
ATTAAAGCCATTAAACAAGCCATCGACCACCTGCCATGTTTCACTCAATACAATAACATCATAGGATAAATAATCATATGCTTGTAAAAAATAACTATTTGGTCAAAATTCTTATTAATACTGCGTATGTTAAAATGTATAATATTAAAAAGTTTTTTATTTGTCTTAATACTTCTACTCACTGTTTCACAGTCCACACTCGCTTGATTTGATTGATTGTCCATCAGTTCGAGACTCTGAAGTACCTCCACCTCTTGTTGATTAGTAGCCATTGTTACGTTCATAGTCTATTTTATTTCGAAGTATTTTTAATAGATATTCATAGCATGGACAGTCACAGTCACTTGCTCCGTGGTTTATCAATGTAATCCAGATTATATTTTGTGTTGGCTTTTACACAGTTAGCACATTTTTTTTTTTGGTTTTTTGGACATTCCTTAACAGAGTTTTCACCCTCACAATATTCACATGTTTAACTTGTTCGAGCAACCATCGTTTTTGTGGTAGAAAGCCTGACAGTTGAAACACCGTTGGATACCGATGTCCTCATAAATTGGATAACTTTCCCAATTTATGAAATTTTTTTTTTCTGCTCATAAATTTACTGAATAATATTGGTGAACAGTCTCCGAAAATAGTGTTAATGTATAGCTTAGTTATGAAAAAGCCAAAACATTTCTTTATAATTCTACATGTTACAAATATCCTGGAGTTATTTTAAAAATATTGTAGATGGCTGTATGGTCTAATTTCTCTACTTTAATGACATTTTTATTATTAAGTTAATTCAATATTTAAAAATGTTTTTCTATAAGGGTCGGCGCGCTGATAAGGTTTAGCAGGCTGAAAACTCTTGTGTATCTGAAAAGTTAAAGTACACTGCATAATTTAATTATGTTTTGCTTTAAAACTCTCGTAGGTACATTAGTCTACATATTCGGTAATAAAATTGTCTGTATTATTTAGTATATAGAGAGTTAGATACTTTCTGTTGAGATGCAAAAAAATAAATAATTTTTTTTTAATTCTAAACAAATAAAATGACATACGCAAGAACAAGTTAGCGATGTGACAAAATGTTTAAAAAATGGTTAAATAGCTTTATTCATCACAAATCTCTATATTTATCAACTAAACTGCAAGGGTCTTAAACCTTAAGAAATCAAGGTTCTTGGGATTAGACCGTGTCAAATTGGAATTACTATCCGACGTTTCGCCTTAGATTGCACAAGACATCTTCAGGGATCTTTACTCCACGAGATCTGAACACTGAACACATTTAGACTTTACATTCTTCATACGAGAAGACATCTGTGCATATGTGCTCCCAAACAGAGACATCATTTTCTGGGCATGTTTTCGGATTTCAGGAAACGAGTTTTGATCCACATATTTTGAATAAAAATCAAGTTGATCCATTTAGAACTTGTCTTTCACTTCCGAATTACACTGCAAATCGATAACCTCCAATTTTCTGGCATGTGTTCAATGGTTGCACTGGTCGGGCAAAGATGATGTAATTTTCATTATCTCTGAAGTCAGAAAACCTTGATAGGAACTCTTTTTTGAGTAAATCTAGTACTGCGACACATTTATCTACATCTGTACATTCGCAACTATTTTAATTTAGTTTAGGAAAGTGCGTAAACTCTTTGTTCAACAACTGATGGTTCCAAAAATCCAGTTTAAACTCAAATGCCTTCACAGTGTCAAGTAGGCTGTTGATGAGATTTTCTTTTTCTTGTAGTTTGGTGTTCAAGTCATTGAGGTGCAGCGTAATGTTCGCGAGAAATCCAAAGTCGCGCAGCCAGTTGGGGTCACTAAATTGAGGAACTAGTTTGTTTTTGGTTTCCATGAAGGAGGCGATTTCCTTCTTGAGTTCAAAAACGCGTTTAAACACTTTTTTTCTTCTCTTTTTTCTCAGCCAACGAACATCAGAAAAATGTGTCACATCACCATACTCGGCATTAATTTTGTGTAACAAATTCTAAAATTCTCTGTGCTTGAGGCTGCGTGATTTAATGAACTTCACAGTTTTTACGACCACTTTCATGACTTCATGAATATTTATTTTGTTGATGAACGATATAATGGTAATGCATCAAAGGAAGATCTTGTGCTGTTTTTTCATCAAACCCACGAGCCCTTCATTTTTTCCTATCATGGATGGTGCACCGTCTGTTACAACTGCAGAAAGGTTTGGTAATTCTAAATAAATATAGTTAATTGAGCGGTATCGGTTAAATCTGTGGTTTCGTCGAGCGCAACAGTGAATTTTCAATTTTCTAACTCTTCGATTCTTCTGGCGACAGTAACACCAAACAAATTAACTTTAGAAAAAAGTTGTTTTTGATACGGGCACAATACTTCAGCGGCGGCCTCCATACTTTCCTTGATAAATTCACAATCAGTAAAAGGTTTTGATTTCGAAGCTATTTTTCGGATATAGTGTAGCTAACCTTCACGTTTGCTTCATTTTCAATGTTCTGCTTTTGAAAACTATCTTGCTATCGTTGAAGCTCACTTTTTAAAGCTCTAACTTTATTTTGCCGTAATTGTCCTTTGAATGTCTCAAACTTTATGGCATGCTTTGTATCGTAATATCTTTTAAAGTTGTATTCTTTCAAGGCTGAAAGGGATTCTTGACACACCAAACACCATATCATTAGAAACATTTAATAGACGTGCTCCGCCATCTAGTGGCCTTGTCGTAAGTCGTGGTTGCGAGTTCACAGAGTGGATCTCTTCTAACTAGGTGGGGCTAGCGTTCTCGGAGTGTCGTTCGCGAGCGCGGCGCGATACAATATTTTCTTTAGCCTCTGGGAGCCGCAAGAAATAAGAAGGCGGGCCGCGGGTTGAAAACCCTTGAACTAAAGTATCAGACAACATAATTTAATTTACTTTAAATTAAAAAAACACATATAAAAACTAGAGTCATAAATATTAAAAAAAATTCAAACAGAACCTGCGCTACTGAACATAATAAAACGTTTAAAAAGCTACACCTGACCAAGTGAAAATGCATTAAAATCGGTCAAAAACTAGAAATTTGGATGTATTTTTTATATTATTACCTTTATAAATTTTGCCACCTTCAATTTACTTTATAAGGTTTAGGTGAAGGCTTTTTACAGTTTTTTTTTCTTTCATTAGCAATATTTTAACGGTAAATAAAATCGGTTGCATTCTTATTTCGAAACAAATTTATCTAGTCATAATTTAGTATTATCATTGTATAGTAAGATTATACAATGGTATTATTAATGCTTTATTTAAGCTTAGTGTTTCGTGCGATGTAGAAACAAACTTCCTTTTTAAATATTCGACCTCTAGAGTTCCCCATATAACAGCATTCATTTTTAACAACAAAACCATCAGATTTCCCACATTTTCCAACGATTTTAAATTAAAACTTGCATGTCGAGGAAATTTTTCATTCAACGATATGTTTGCATGTCAACCGGTATGTAGACTGTTTAAAGATTTAAAATCTGCTCAAGCGATATGGGTTTCTGAAATGTGATTTAATATTATTGTAACCAAAACAAAAAAGAAAACGTGTGTACATATCCACGTGCTTGACATTTTTGCGACGTATTTTATTGAAAGAAATCAAACTGATATATAATCGATATTGCCATAGATATGTACTAACTGAAAATCGCGATTACATTAACTCGTACGCTTTGATTTGTTGTGAAGTCATGTAAGCATTGTGCAGCTTTTTGGTTTTGTAAATCAGCCTTTTTGTCTGTTTTAAAACAGGGCCGTACAGGGTGATCACACATCACGTCCACCGGCCTTAACTTCTACTTCATACTAAAGTAATGATATATTTAAACTTCATCAATTCTATTCTTTTGTCAGAAACTCCCTCTTGGAAACACCAAGATTAAATAAATTATTCAAGAACACCCCCCCCCCCCAACGTAACCGTGCTGATGGCAGAAGGCCAAAGCGGAGTGGGCGCATATATGAAAGAATGCTCAGTAAATGAGATGAACATTTTGCTGAGCCAAACTACGTTGTTTTTAAATGAAATTTTATTGTTATTTGATTAAATAGACATTTTACTACACCTGCCCTCAAAGAGACCTAACAATCAATTTTTCTTTAACGTATCTTAAAGGTAAATAAGCAAATTAAGATTGATAAAGTGGCAATGTTGCTCTGTGCCCAGCGACGCACCGAGGAAAGAATATTGGTAGGGAATAACACAATTTTGCCAATAGATTTTCAAAATTTTCAAAAAAAAGATCCCCGCTCTTGACTTGAGGCAAGGAAAACAGTTTACACATAAGAAGCTGCATATTATATTATCACCAATAAGATGAGTTTTTACAACTTAATAAAATGTTGGTTGGGGGGGTAGCGTCCTTGCCGCCCATCCCCCCTTGTATGTCCGTCCCTGCGCATACCTCATTTGTTAGTTTAATTCATTCTTTCTGTTATTCGTTGTTGGTACTTTGTACAATTTTTTCAGAATTTTCATATCAATATCTAGTATTAAATTTGTTTTTCAATATACATTAATATTTTAAATTTATAATAATGTTATACATTTGCTATACGAATATATATCAATTGAAGATCGTTTCCATTCGAAACGTTGTGAAACCGAAATAATAAAGACAATGCAAGTCCGACATAACAAGTTTAGTGTCCGTTTTTGATTATTGTGAAATTTTTAACTTTCATGTATTTTTAATTCTCTCTATTCCAATTTTTTTCCTTAAAAATTTTGAGCAGATTTTTTTTATAGTTAGTATTGTATTTTATTATTACAATTATAAGTGTATACATAACAATCAAAACGTACACCCGTTCTATACAAAATAATAATAATTAATAATTAAAGATTTTTTTCAAAAGAATTAACGTTTTTATAAACCATGTAAGAATGAATACCTTCATATAATGTCCTATAAATCTTTAAGTTCATTCGGAATATTTTAAATCACGTTTGTACCATTTCATTGCCAATGATATTTTTTTTATAACTGAAGTAAAATTAGATTTTGTTCGCTTGTACTGCATACCAAAATTTTATTTCACTTTATCACGTAACACTGAACTATATTTTTGTGTTCCTGATAATCAAAAATAATTGCCCCTATACAGCTTGCGCCATGAGACATTTTTTATATACCAATTAAACCAGCTCAAGCAAATAGATTTATAAGCATATTTTTTTATTTCTCGATAATTTTGTGCTAGTAACGTTTAGCATTAGTCGAAATGTATTCTTAATTTTGAGATTCGACAATTGCTGGCGGTCCCGGCGGCCTAAATTCATTATCACGATACAGCTAAGTTTGCTTCTGTAATGCAGTAAATAACGTATGGTATACAACGCTCTAATAGGCCACACATTGTTTACTACGGTACAGGGGTGCATTCTGCTATGTCGCAGTAACTTTTTGTTTCATATTAGGTGTTAATATAATATATTTCCTACCACGGTGCAGTGAAACTTCTTTCTGTATCGCGGTAAGTAATGAAACTCGAATAACAGCCCAAAGATATTTACATTATTTACTATAGTTACCTCTTTTCTACCCTCTGAGAATAATTTAGTTTCGAACATGCATTCAGACATATAAGTTTCGTTTCATAAATAGTTTCACGGATAATTAATGGTATAAAAAAATACTTGAAAATATTTTACCATGATAACAATTTTGTAGCTCTTTCTCCAAATATTAACAGATAACCTCCTAACATATCGAAACAACATGTTTTTCCATTTCAATTTTGGTCATAAATTAAGGATCATATGAGAATAGAACCTAAATAAAACGTTTTAAATATCAGTCTGAAGAAACTGCTTATTTGATTGATCTCAAATTTTGCACAAAAATCAAGTTTGATTCAACGATGGACTGGTAACATTTTGGTTCCAATTTCCAGTTTGGCCAAATAAAATTTTAAAAAAATCAATGTAAAAAAACAACTTATACAGCTGATTTTAAAATTTTACAAAAAATCAAATGTGATATAGGTAAAAACTGGTAAAATATTTGTATGAATTCAATATGGTGGAATAAAACGGCGGTCTATTAAAATGTTTGGAAGAACAGTATAAAAAAATTCAGTAAATTTCCTTTACCCGGAACTTCCCTCGTAATAAATATTTCCTTTTATTAGGATTAGTGAAAAGTATGATCTAATTTATTTTTTTTATTTTATTTTAGTTTATCTCTTCAAACATTTTATTGGTCGCCATTTTGTTCCATCATATTGAATTCCTACCATTATTTTACCAGGTTACCAATGCCACATTTTTAGGCATAATTTAAAATAAATTGAATAAGTAGTTTTTACATTGATACACATCGCCATTTTGTTAGGTCATGTTGAACTCGTACCAGTTTATACCCATATCACATTTAATTTTTCTGCATATTTTAAAGACAATTGAATAAGATTTTTTTACCCTGCTTTTTAACATTTTATTTTGCTGCCATTTTGATTCGCCCTCTTGAGTTCATACAACAACTTTACCATACAAAATTTGAAATTAATCTAATAAGTAATTTTTTCAGGCTAAATTTCTAAATGTTTTACTAGGCCGCTATTTTGTTTCGCCATTTTAAATTCGTGCTACATTTGCTAATTTTTTTTACTATCTTGGATTCATATCAAAATGTTACCAGTTCATTCCTATATAACACTTGATTTTTGTGCAGAATTTGAGAGAATTGGATAATTAGTTTTTTTAATAATAATTTTTTAACGTTTTATTAGACCGCCATCTTGTTCCGACATATTAGATTTTTGCCAAAATATTAGTCAAATGACCTTGAGAATTTTTTACCAAAGTTTCAAGTGAATGTGATAGTAGTTTTTAAGCTGACGCAAACTGACAGACATATACCAATTTATCTCTATATCCCACTTAATTCTTGCCCAAACCAATGAAATTAATTTAATAAGTAGTATTTTCAAGCTGGTTTTTTAAATATTTTCTTAGGCCGCTATTTCGTTTTGCTATCTCGAAGTCATCTCAAAATGTTACCAGTTCATTCCTATGCAACGCTTAATTTGTGTGCAAAATTTGTGGTAAATTGGATAATTAGCTTTTTTAATATACAATAATAATTTTTTTGAAATTGATCCGCCATATTGGATTTTTACCAAAATATGACCAGATCATCCCCATAAAACCCTTAATTTTTGACTAAAATTTGCAGTCATTCTGGTAAGAAGTTTTTAAGCTAGACAGACAGATTGACAGACGGACCGACGGAGTTGATAAAACATATTTTCTGTTATCTAGGGACGATAATACGTGAAAATATGTTAAACCTGAGAGGGTGATTTTTCACGATTACAAAAATTTTATTTGGCTGCCATTTTGTTCGGCCATCTTAAATTAGTAGGGTAGAGTGGGGGAATGACGGTCGGTTAAGCCAAATTGCAAATAAAACAAAAAATATTGCTTTCTTGTCACGTGTGAATAGTGCAGGAGGAAGCCATATCTATCCGCTAGACTGTGTTATATCTGTTTCATCAAAATAAAAAAACTGCAAAAAAAGACTAGACTCCTACCAATGAGATGTCCTTGACTGGTATTTCCCCACTCTTCGGGTAATACCGGTCAGCCAAATTTCAATGCTTTTCCACTTAGGATGGCACTTTTTAAAAATAATAATACAATAATTTTAATCGGAAAAGTATATTAGTGTAATAATGGAGGGAAAAAATGAAATCACAAGTTCTAACTTAAAAAACTAGGTACATGAACAGTAGTTCACTGGAACACTAAAAATAATTAAATCAAAAATAAAAAGACATGCAAAGTTTCACTTTCTAATACAAATATCGCATTTATAGTTTTCAGCCGTATCCCAACCACTACATAACTCATGAATCCAACGGCCACAAACAATACACCGGTACCATAACTCGCCATCCCTCCCAAATTCCCCGCAAATTACACAGATTTCACTGTTTTCTTCGCACTCCATATCATCCAGCTCATCATCCTGGCACAGAGTTTTTTCGTCTATATTTTCTTCATCTGATGAGTCGCTTTGCAATAATTTCTTCAAATTCTTCTTGAATCCCTTTTTCTTTTTGGATGTTTGTGGTTTCTTTCCTTTTTCTGCCATCTTTTTTTTCTCTAACTTTTCGTTTTTCTTCTTCTCCTGATCTTCTAATTGTGTTTTTAAAGGGCTCTCGGTTAATATTTGCGAATGTTGTTTAGTTCGACCAACCGATGGTCTTTTATTCGTAGAGCTGGTAGAAGGGCCTGGCAACAGATTGTAAAATTTTGAAGTAGGTATAGATCCCGGAATATTCATTGGTTTCTTGAAATCTTTGAAAGTGGGTGGTTCCGTTTCAGTGGGGTTACCTACATTGGGAACAGGACGTGGTTTGGAAGAACTTATAATTGAAACACTATCAGAAGAGGCAGATGGGCCTGCATCTAAGCTTGATGTTGATGAGCCTGCATTGATTGAATCATCCATAGAAGTGTCGAAATCATTAACCATCACTAATTTTTCTTCATCTGTCTGACTGGTGAAAGTATCTGCCGCTAGGAAGTCTTCATCGGTAAATATATTGGGATTTATTGGGTGAATTCCAGTTGCTTGAAAGCCGGAAATTCCAACAGCCATCGTAGCAGTCCTGGAATAGGCTTTATTAAACAGTTCTGCCAAATCATAGGGTGTTATTTTCAATAATGCCTTTGACTTTATGTAGAGATCACATTCTCTGCGGAAAGCAGCTTTTAGTGGCCCGTATAGGGTAACATCTAGGGGTTGCATTCTATGTGATGCATGTGGTGGAAGGGACAACATGCAGATCCCATTTTCTCTACACAAATTATATGTTTTTAATGTTATATGACTGCTATGATTATCCAATATCAATAGACATGGGTTCGTTTTGCTGCATTTTGAATATGCTATGAAGTGCTCAATCCACTCGTAAAATAACTTTTCGTTTGACCAGCCATTGTGGGAACATTTATAGGCAGCACATGGAGGTCCACCTTTCGATAAAAGCGGGGACATCCTTTTCCGAGGGAAAATAAAAAGTGGAGGTACGTATGCGCCAGCTGCATTTATGCAGCAGATAACTGTAACTGTCTTGCCTCTCTCCCAGCTTGTTACAGAGCCAATACGTTTTTTCCCTTTGGTCGCCACATTGGTTCCAGGATCTTGAACGGTCGATATGCCTGTCTCGTCGACATTATATATTTGGTTTGGCAAATATTGGATTTTAGACATAACAGTTTCCAAATTGGTGAAGAATTTTCCTACCTCGTCTCGATTAAAGGCGGTTATCCTATTAATACTGGTTGCTTCTGGCTTTCGAACACTTATTGTAGGATTTCTTCTCAAGAAAGCATAAAACCAGTCCTTTCCTGCCATTTTAGATGTATGGCTGAAGTTATGATTTATATTATTATTGGTTGCATATTCGTAAGCAATTCGTCGAACCTGTAGAGGGCTAACACCATAAAAAATATCTGATAAATATTTTATACGGTCAGCTAGAACAGCTTCTTCCTCCAACGATAACGTACTTGGTCTTCCCATGTTCGGAGCAGAAATCTTATTCTTGGATTTTCTTTCCTGTATTGTGCTAAAAGGAATGTGAAACTTTTGACTTGCTGATCGAATTGAATTTCCTTCTTCAATAAATTGCAATGCATTTTGGAGTTGCTCGGAGGTCCATTTAGCTTTGTTTCCTTTTTTAATATAATTTCTAGGCATCTGTAACAAATAAAACACATGGTTAATTAATCAATAAACAAAAAATAATAATATTTCAAATAATCATAAGAAAACCTGTAGGGTAATACCGGTCACGACCGGTATTACCCCAACTTTTTTGACCGGAATTTCCCGAAAGCACGTTGGCAATATCAAGTTTGATTCAACGATGGACTGGTAACATTTTGGTTCCAATTTCCAGTTTGGCCAAATAAAATTTAAAAAAAATCAATGTAAAAAAACAACTTATACAGCTGATTTTAAAATTTTACAAAAAATCAAATGTGATATAGGTAAAAACTGGTAAAATATTTGTATGAATTCAATATGGTGGAATAAAACGGCGGTCTATTAAAATGTTTGGAAGAACAGTATAAAAAAATTCAGTAAATTTCCTTTACCCGGAACTTCCCTCGTAATAAATATTTCCTTTTATTAGGATTAGTGAAAAGTATGATCTAATTTATTTTTTTTATTTTATTTTAGTTTATCTCTTCAAACATTTTATTGGTCGCCATTTTGTTCCATCATATTGAATTCCTACCATTATTTTACCAGGTTACCAATGCCACATTTTTAGGCATAATTTAAAATAAATTGAATAAGTAGTTTTTACATTGATACACATCGCCATTTTGTTAGGTCATGTTGAACTCGTACCAGTTTATACCCATATCACATTTAATTTTTCTGCATATTTTAAAGACAATTGAATAAGATTTTTTTACCATGCTTTTTAACATTTTATTTTGCTGCCATTTTGATTCGCCCTCTTGAGTTCATACAACAACTTTACCAGTTTATCTCTGTATGACACTTAATGCTTGCAAAAAATTTGAAATTAATCTATTAAGTAATTTTTTCAGGCTAAATTTCTAAATGTTTTACTAGGCCGCCATTTTGTTTCGCCATTTTAAATTCGTGCTACATTTGCTAATTTTTTTTACTATCTTGGATTCATATCAAAATGTTACCAGTTCATTCCTATATAACACTTGATTTTTGTGCAGAATTTGAGAGAATTGGATAATTAGTTTTTTTAATAATAATTTTTTAACGTTTTATTAGACCGCCATCTTGTTCCGACATATTAGATTTTTGTCAAAATATTAGTCAAATGACCTTGAGAATTTTTTACCAAAGTTTCAAGTGAATGTGATAGTAGTTTTTAAGCTGACGCAAACTGACAGACATATACCAATTTATCTCTATATCCCACTTAATTCTTGCCCAAACCAATGAAATTAATTTAATAAGTAGTATTTTCAAGCTGGTTTTTTAAATATTTTCTTAGGCCGCTATTTCGTTTTGCTATCTCGAAGTCATCTCAAAATGTTACCAGTTCATTCCTATGCAACGCTTAATTTGTGTGCAAAATTTGTGGTAAATTGGATAATTAGCTTTTTTAATATACAATAATAATTTTTTTGAAATTGATCCGCCATATTGGATTTTTACCAAAATATGACCAGATCATCCCCATAAAACCCTTAATTTTTGACTGAAATTTGAAGTCATTCTGGTAAGAAGTTTTTAAGCTAGACAGACAGATTGACAGACGGACCGACGGAGTTGATAAAACATATTTTCTGTTATCTAGGGACGATAATACGTGAAAATATGTTAAACCTGAGAGGGTGATTTTTCACGATTACAAAAATTTTATTTGGCTGCCATTTTGTTCGGCCATCTTAAATTAGTAGGGTAGAGTGGGGGAATGACGGTCGGTTAAGCCAAATTGCAAATAAAACAAAAAATATTGCTTTCTTGTCACGTGTAAATAGTGCAGGAGGAAGCCATATCTATCCGCTAGACTGTGTTATATCTGTTTCATCAAAATAAAAAAACTGCAAAAAAAGACTAGACTCCTACCAATGAGATGTCCTTGACTGGTATTTCCCCACTCTTCGGGTAATACCGGTCAGCCAAATTTCAATGCTTTTCCACTTAGGATGGCACTTTTTAAAAATAATAATACAATAATTTTAATCGGAAAAGTATATTAGTGTAATAATGGAGGGAAAAAATGAAATAACAAGTTCTAACTTAAAAAACTAGGTACATGAACAGTAGTTCACTGGAACACTAAAAATAATTAAATCAAAAATAAAAAGACATGCAAAGTTTCACTTTCTAATACAAATATCGCATTTATAGTTTTCAGCCGTATCCCAACCACTACATAACTCATGAATCCAACGGCCACAAACAATACACCGGTAACATAACTCGCCATCCCTCCCAAATTCCCCGCAAATTACACAGATTTCACTGTTTTCTTCGCACTCCATATCATCCAGCTCATCATCCTGGCACAGAGTTTTTTCGTCTATATTTTCTTCATCTGATGAGTCGCTTTGCAATAATTTCTTCAAATTCTTCTTGAATCCCTTTTTCTTTTTGGATGTTTGTGGTTTCTTTCCTTTTTCTGCCATCTTTTTTTTCTCTAACTTTTCGTTTTTCTTCTTCTCCTGATCTTCTAATTGTGTTTTTAAAGGGCTCTCGGTTAATATTTGCGAATGTTGTTTAGTTCGACCAACCGATGGTCTTTTATTCGTAGAGCTGGTAGAAGGGCCTGGCAACAGATTGTAAAATTTTGAAGTAGGTATAGATCCCGGAATATTCATTGGTTTCTTGAAATCTTTGAAAGTGGGTGGTTCCGTTTCAGTGGGGTTACCTACATTGGGAACAGGACGTGGTTTGGAAGAACTTATAATTGAAACACCATCAGAAGAGGCAGATGGGCCTGCATCTAAGCTTGATGTTGATGAGCCTGCATTGATTGAATCATCCATAGAAGTGTCGAAATCATTAACCATCACTAATTTTTCTTCATCTGTCTGACTGGTGAAAGTATCTGCCGCTAGGAAGTCTTCATCGGTAAATATATTGGGATTTATTGGGTGAATTCCAGTTGCTTGAAAGCCGGAAATTCCAACAGCCATCGTAGCAGTCCTGGAATAGGCTTTATTAAACAGTTCTGCCAAATCATAGGGTGTTATTTTCAATAATGCCTTTGACTTTATGTAGAGATCACATTCTCTGCGGAAAGCAGCTTTTAGTGGCCCGTATAGGGTAACATCTAGGGGTTGCATTCTATGTGATGCATGTGGTGGAAGGGACAACATGCAGATCCCATTTTCTCTACACAAATTATAAGTTTTTAATGTTATATGACTGCTATGATTATCCAATATCAATAGACATGGGTTCGTTTTGCTGCATTTTGAATATGCTATGAAGTGCTCAATCCACTCGTAAAATAACTTTTCGTTTGACCAGCCATTGTGGGAACATTTATAGGCAGCACATGGAGGTCCACCTTTCGATAAAAGCGGGGACATCCTTTTCCGAGGGAAAATAAAAAGTGGAGGTACGTATGCGCCAGCTGCATTCATGCAGCAGATAACTGTAACTGTCTTGCCTCTCTCCCAGCTTGTTACAGAGCCAATACGTTTTTTCCCTTTGGTCGCCACATTGGTTCCAGGATCTTGAACGGTCGATATGCCTGTCTCGTCGACATTATATATTTGGTTTGGCAAATATTGGATTTTAGACATTACAGTTTCCAAATTGGTGAAGAATTTTTTGGCAATTTTGGCAATAACTTCACCTCGACACCACATGTAGTGCACTGCAGTAAGCAGCGTTGCCGGAGCAGTAAACATAAATTACTGGTAGGCTGAATGTCAATGCCTGGCAAATTACTGGCAAGAGGTTGGGTCGAGAGAAGTGCCGCAAATCAAAAAGATATGTTTTAACCGGAGGTTAATAAAACACGAGATTATACAATATATTTTTATAACTTAATTAATTTTTAACATTCACAATAAAGTAGTAGTAGATATACAAAAAAACTATTTTATATATATACAAAAAAAACTATTATATATGCCTACATAAAAGTAGCTGTTATATGCACATATTTTAGCAAATTACAAATAAACGAGCAGCATAAAAATTAAAAAGTGTTTCAACAACAAAATAATTAGTTAACAATAAATTAAAGTTAAGAACTGAAAAAATTAAAATCTAACTTTTCCAAATAGAAGTACTTTTTAACATTTTATCAGATGGCTTGAAATTTAGTACTCCACCATTATTTGCAAGCCCATCTTTTGTTGCCATAACTGCAACCACGGTGTCGGTACCCATTCTATTTCGCAGATCATTTTTTATTATATTCAAATTGCTAAAAACTCTCTCCACACTGGCATTCGAAAAAGGCAATATAAGAAGTAAACTAAAAACAATTTTTAAATTTTTGAACATGGGTATGTTACCCGCATTTTTAAGATCAAATACATTAGACCAATATTCACCTGCATCCAAGTCAGGATTGAGTTCTAGAGATTTATGTTCTAGTAAAGCATGTCTTTGCCATTCATTGTCAAGCTCTTGAAGATCTACATGTTCTTTCAAAAATGGAAATCTATCAATCAAAGGAAGCAAGGATTTTTGTTCAAATTTTTGGGTAATATGTGGATCCAAAATATCAATAATGTTAAAAAGCTGATCTTGAAACTGAAAACGTTTTTTTATTTCTGACACCAATGTTTTATAAAAATTCAAGCATGAAACAAAAAATGTGTTTAAACTGTTATTGTCAAAATTAGGGTCGCTTTTTAATTCTGTCAAAGAATGATGAGCAGCTATTCCCAAATATATTTTTTCAATCTTCAAAAATGTTCTAGGATTTGTGTGATCTAATTTATTAATGTCTTTGTTGGTTACCTCAGAAAAGTCTATAAAATTACAGCACAGTATTTTTAATAGTTTCGATATTTCCGGCTTTAATTTGCATAGAAGTGGTGCTTCGGACTTCGGAACATTGTATTAATGTTATTGAGTAGGTTCAAGACATAGACCATAAATTCGAGATAAATTTTGGTATACTTATTATTTAATATTTCAAGTATTTGGTCATTGGTGTAAGAAGGATCTTCCAAACAAACCAACCTGAAATATTCCCTAAGTGGTTCGTACTGTTCCAAGACCCGTTTGCAACACTGTTCTACTGACAACCACCTGGTCTGGCTAGGTAACAGAATTCGATGTATTTTAGTACCAAAGAAATGTTGGAATTCTTTAAATTTCTCTTGCCTCTGAGAACTTCGACTGAAATGTGCACCTACATATATTGCGAAGCACATCTTCAATTCGTCGGGGCAATTCTAGACATGCTTTAGATGCACACAAGTGTATCATATGGCATGAGCATTTAACTAAAGCAATGTGTGGCAAATCCGTTTTTAGGTGTGAAAACACAGAGTTCTGTTCACCCACCATGACATTGGTAGTATCAGAAGAAAAACCGATTAAATTGTTGAGAGGAATTTTCTTTTTAATCAAGCAAGATTTTAGGGCATCATAAAGGTCACTAGCCTTTCCTGAAGTTAGTTCAACCATGTCAAAAAATCTAGTTACTGTTTTATTTTTTGAGTTACAGTAGAATATTATAGTAAAAGCACATTGTTTTATTGTCCCGACATCTGTTGTTTCATCCATTATTAGAGAGAAGAAATTACCTAGTGGTTGAAGCAAAGCAAAAAGTTCTTCTTGGAAATGTTTTCCAAGATTTTCTTTTATGGTTAAAGTAGTCTTTGTTCTTTTGCAAGCAAAATCTTTAGCAATTTTGCTATCAGGAAACATTTTAGTAAATAAGGGGCTCAGGGTTTCCATAGAATTGAAGGAAATATTTAACTCTGTAATAGCCGCAGCCATCATAAGTTCTGCATGTTTAACATTATAAAAATGAGACTGATCTTTCGTCATGTCCCGTAGATCCCTATTTCCCTTTACCGTTTTTAATAAGCCTAAATGTTTTTCGGTTTTGCTATGCCTAAGGATGTCGTTTTTGTTCGGAAATATTTCTAGGTTGCACACCTTGCACATGCCATATTCTATTACTATGACTCGTCTTTTTTATACTTCTCTGATCTAATAAGCCATTCCTTAAATTCTTTGACGTCTAGCCATGCGCTATTAAACCTGTGTAGCCTTTTCCTCTTTATGCCTACGGATTTCTCTTTCTTTATCTCCATATTTTTATCCATAACAGTTCCATGCTTATTTGTGTCATCAACTGTCTAAAAATAGGTAATCATAAATGTTTGTTATAAATTCTACTTTAAAGACTTGCCTGGATATTGCCAGAACTAGTGCCAGCATCTGCACTCGTGCAAGGAACCTCAACAGGCTTCTCTTTCTGTGCCAGCTAGAGGAAGAAAAGAATGTTATTTCATACCCTACCGTAATGAAAGAAAACAAAATCTTAATTTAATATCTCAATCTCAGCCACAGTACTCTGCAGTATATTATAAACTATCGATGCCCCATATAATATTGAACAATTTGATCAAAAAAAAAACATGTAAAATGTCTTATCCAGAATATTCTTATAATTGATAATATTTTCTTTCGACTACTGGCTGTATAAAGTAGAAACTGCCGTTATTCATTTTGCATATTTACCTTAATTTGCGTATCTCCCGGATCCATGGAATCCGATCCCTTTAGAGATTTTGATTTTATTAACCATTTGTCCATTTTTCTTTCTAAGTTATTTCTAATCTGACACTCGTAGCACAATCAAAAATAACAGTTTTTCAATATAATAAAAAATCTCGATAGAATTTGAAGTAATCCTAGTAATCTAGATTCCAATACCGTTTAACATGCGCTATCATAATGGTAAATAATGAGCATAACCAGATGTATATCTTACTTTACAGTGAATCCCACGGAAAAAAACATAATGCAACAACATAAATATTATATCTAGCTCTCTTACGCACGTTTGAATTTATCAGGAATGGTGAGGTAACGTATGTCTTCGTATAAAAATCATGACGGTAGTGACGTCGTCTGTCGGTGCTTCCCAGAATCTCGGCGATTAGTATGGTGTGCGGATAGCGATAATTTAAGTTTCAGAGAGGGAATACATATCTATATAATGCTTCTGGGCATTTTCGTAATTTTTGACTATTCCTGGTATTTCTTCGACTAACCACCATTCCTGGCATGTTTACTGGCAGATATCATAATTCCTGGCAAATGCCAGTAATTACTGGCAAAACGGCAACACTGGCAGTAAGGAAAACGAAACCCAGGAGTTTTAACTTATACCGCTGGATAAAAGGTGGCGGCACATGTTGAAGAAAGTGACTACGTTTATCGCGAAACAATTCGAGTGACCGGACTTGCCCACCTGACTGGGATTCCCCCACTCTCCCCTACCACAATTTCACTAGTTGATCTCTATACTACAATTACTTAAGGTACACAATTTGAAATCAATCCATTTAACAGTTTTTTCGTGCTATATTTTTAAATATTGTATTAAGCCACCATTTAGTTCCGCCATCTTAGATGCGTATCAAAATGTTATCAGTTGATGCCAACATAATATTTTATTAATATGAGATAAATTGGATAAGAAGTTTTTTGAATAATAATTTTTTAACATTTCACTAGGGTGTCATTTTGTTTCGCCATATTTGATTTTTATCAAAATATTACTAGGTCATCCCCATATGACCTTTCATTTTTGGCGAACAGACAGACCGACGGAATTGAGAAAACATGTTTTCGACATCAAGGGACCCTGAAACCTGAAGATCTGAAAAAATCTCGGAGGGTGATTTTTTCAAGATTACAATACTTAATAAAATATATTCATAAAAAGTTCCTTTTAAATTTACCAGGACCGAAAATTATCACCAGTAAGTATATTGGGGTTTGAGAAAATATTTTAACACGTCATAGAGCATTTTGATCAAAAAAATCTTATATAACGTAAAATTTTGAGAAAAATTAGCTTAAAATTGTATTTCATGTTATTTAATTTTGAGTACATCGGTAAAAAAATTATTTTATTTTCTAAAAGGGTTATTTATATTACTTATTTATTAAAATATCTTCACGATCTAAATTTAGGGAAAACGAACCGCATCGAAAACGTAATTTTTACCTTGATGCATCTTGCAAAAATCGGCCATTATGGTAAAAGGAATCAAATTCGGTTCAATGTTCAGTGACCGATAGACAAAAATTGCAAATAATTTATGTCGGAAATTATTAATAATTAACCAAACTGTCAGAGGTAGATCCAAATTTTTGCTATAAATTTTTTATTTTTTGCCCGGGGTCAAGAAATGGGGTAAAATTACTCAAATGCTTTTACAGGGGGTAAAAAAGCATATAGAGCAAAAAAGATTTATTTTCACGGATCCTGCCCAACATGACATCGTAGTAGATGCTTTTTTCAGTACACAGAAGTAGTTTTATTTTAATTCTTGCTTTATAGGAGATACCCGGTTCCTATATTATGTAAAGTGTCTTTTAATTTTGTGGGTGGTTTTATGTGTCTTAAAACGCTTAATTATTGTCACCGTTACATCCCTGATTACTAAGATGGTAATCTTGGTAACCTTTAAATTGCCTTTTTGACAAACCTATCTACTCTGGGCATGTTTTTCGGGAAATGGCACAACTTGTATTATCTGATGTAGTTGAAAGTCAGGACTAAATGCAAGAATAATTAAAACCCTCAAAAGAAAAATTACGGAGTTTACTGAAAGCGTTAAGGTGAGCATAATTATTCAGAAGTAAAACCTACTCCGCTTTTGGAGTAGGTCCTTCAATCGGGAGTGAAACGTAGAGGAACTATATTGTTCTAACCACATATTCTAAATAGGGGGAAATTTATCGAACTAATTTTAATAAAGTATCGATTACCTTCTGCATTATACGCTAAGGTGGGCAAAATTATCTAGGTTTAAATTTACTTTGCTTTTGGAGTAGTTTCCTGAAGATGCGGTCAGAAGTGAAACGTAGCTATGTTGTATTTAGAGCACATATACGAGTCAATTAATCAGCAATTTAAAACATCATCCACTCTCGTCATTTCACAGTATCTGTTTTAAAACAGGACTATGTTTAGTAGGTTTTAACACTGCTTATAATATTTTATATGTCAAATAAATAATAAAGAGTCTGCCTGCATAATTGCTCAATATTGGTATGATATTAACTCAGACCCAGATGCTAATATTTTTTTTCAATTTTCCAGTACATCTAAAGACTTCGCGATGCAATAACGTAAATGATATTATAATATACCTTTAGCGCTATCCCATATATTGGAGTATGGTACGGCATTAAAACTCGACATTATTTAATTTAGTACATGCAGTGGAAAGACACTTGTATTTTAAATGGTATTTATAGTCGAAACGGCTAGAAATGCAAACAAATAGAGATTTCACATGAAGATACAAAGGAATTCGTGAGTGAGACCGCGGCCATTTAGCGCTCCAATAGGAATGTGTTCGGCAAAACGGATCGATACTATAACTGTAGTTACAAAGCGATTTTAAATACAGAACATTCTTAAATTTACATAACTATAATTTCAGTTTAAGTTTAAGTTTTAAGTAAAAAACCTATGAATCTTAAACATAGAATGTACGTGTCGTTGTATTCTTACTCCCCCAATCACAGCTTACAGTGAAGATATAAAAAACATTTTAACTCAGAAGTTATTTTTAAAGCTTTAAAATTATTTCTAAAGATATTTGGGATTATATAGGGCGGCCCAAATAGAAGTTATGACGCCAAACTTATTTTTAATGGAATGTTATTTTTTTGCATTTTTAATTTTTACATTAAGTAGTCTAACATACCTTATAATAAAAGCTAGTTGTTTTGTAGCTATGCACAAATGAAAATCGGCATTTTGGGCTTTTTAAATACAAAGGAAAAATGGTTATGTTTGTAACACAAAGCACTTCCCGTGAACGTTTAACTTAAAAACTAACAAACAAAAACGAAACTTAATACAGATTTAACATTTACAATTTACAAAAATGGGTAATAATTTTGACGTTGGAACTAACTATAACCGTTTATAATCTCTATTTCAAAAAGGCATCTAACAAAACACCGAAAAACACATAAAGAAAAATAACGTTTAACGTAATTTGCATTGTGTTCCAAGCTTTAGAGTTGGATAAAATTAATAACGTGTTGGGGTCCGTTGGATGGTTCCTACTCTGTAGTATCTGAGGTGGTGGCAATTGGTATATACTTATCGGGTGGTACTTACCGGACAATACAGTCTGGTAGCATTAAAAATTTTAAGATAAGTAGGTTCAATTATTTTTTTTAAATCGCTTTCTTATATAAAAAATGGGTTTTCGTTAGTTCATAGCCACAAAATTGATACCTTGAGATATGAGGCAAGTTGATGACATATTTCTTAAAGGTTAAGCAAAATTTAAAAAATCGTTAAATTGCCTTTAAACTGAACTTTTCCTTGTTTCCTTTTATTAGGAATAGTGAAGTGTGACCTAATTTAGTTCAGTACAGTCATTTAGTTACACATATATACTGTCTTTTTAAAAAATTTTATTGGGCCCCATTTTATTCCATCATATAGGATTCCTACCAATATTTTATCAGTTTCTTGCTATGCCACACTTGATTTTAGGGCATAATTTACAATAAATTCGCACCAGTTTATCTCTATATCACATTTAATATTTCTGCAAAAGTTAATTTTTTTTGTTTCGCCATCTTAAATTCGTACTACGACCTTACCAGTTTTTCTCTATATCACAAAATTTGAAATTTTAATAATTAGTTTTTCAGGCTGATTTTTTAAATAATTCATTGGGCCGCTATTTTGTTTTGTTGTCTTGGATTTAAACTAGAGTATTACCAGTCCATTTCTATGTCCCTACTACTTCATTTTTGTGCAAATTTTGAGGTACATTGGATAGTTAGTTTTTTAGTAAAAATCTGAAAATGACAGGGCGATTTTTTTACGATTACAAATATTTTATTTGGGCGCCATTTTGATCCGCCATCTTGAGTTAATACAGCAATTTTATTAGTTTATCTCTATACCACAATTAGTTATGACACACAATTTGAAATCAATTAGTAGCTTTTCAGGCTGAATTTTTAATAATTTTATTAAGCCACCATTTTGTTTCGCCATCTTGGATTCCTACCAAAATTTTACCAGCTGCTTCCTACATAAATTAGATAAATAGTTTTAGTAATAATTTCTTTTTACCAGGCCGCCATTTTGTTTCTCCACATTGGATTTTGACCAAAATATTACCAGGTCATACCCATATGACCCTTAATTTTTGACTAAAATTTGAAGTAAATTGGTTAATTAGTTTTTTAGCTATGCCTCGACAGACCAACAGACAGACCGACGGAATTGAGAAAACATGTTTTGCGGCATTTTGGGTCTCTAAATCGTAAAACTTTGAAAAAAACTAGGAGGGTATTTTTCTTACAAGTAAGAAAGTAAAGAGGCAACAATAATACGACATTTTTTTTCATTTAATACGTCACATAAGATCATATACATAGGACAACGTGCTCTTAAGATACACATTTCATCAGGTCATTGCGATAATTCTTTATTTTTTATTGTTAAAATAGAACATATTTTTCTACATATATTATAATGAAGATATACACTAAATTAATTTAGAATTAAATTTAACGTAACTTTTGTCAACCTTCTGCATCTTTTCAAACCATAATTTATATTCAAGTGCAAAATAACACAAACAATTTATGATTTAACTACCTAGGAAAGAAAATAAACATCCCGTTTATTTCATGTTTTTTACATTGATACGTACAAACCGAGAAATACTATTGTAGGACAGAAATTTAAATTATAAATCTTATCTAAAAATTTCCCTTGTTCATTGTGCCACCAAATGTATTTTTATACGCTCCGTTCATACAAGCTATATATATATATATATATATATATATATATATATATATATATATATATATATATATATATATATATATATATATATATATATATATATATATATATATATATATATATATATATATATATATATATATATATATATATATATATATATATATATATATATATATATATATATATATATATATATATATATATATATATATATATATTGTGTCTTCAGAGCTATAACTAGGAATCGATTGTTCTGTGACTAGGGCTTGCAACTAAGAGTAAATTTACAATAATTATCGGCTTTCTTATATTGTAACTGAATGTGATCCCAGCTAGCAATTACTGTTTAAATTAACCATGAACATATACGGCCATTGCCGCTAGTTACTATCAAGTGTAACAATAATTAAAAATGTTAATAATATTTGTAAAGAATTTGTACAATAAAATTTTCGATTCTAAAACCTCATCTCTAATATCCGTTACTCGTTCGTCAGAGGATTGAACTCATACTTGCGCCGATGTTTTGACCCCGGTTAAATTCCTCTTGTTATTGCTTCTTGTGTCTTTATGCTGCTCAAACCTTAAATTAACTTTGAAACGATTACGTAAAAGTACCAGAAACGATCAGTAGCGTGCGGCGGATGTTCGCCCCCTCCCCTTAAACTGACAGGATACTGACGTATTTCTGTCATTTAGTACGTTAAATTACACTGATTGTTTTTTTTTAACATAAGGTATATAATTGACCTAAGCATTATTCTTAGAATTTGTTCATTAGTTCAGTTAAATTGAAATTAGTTTTAATGCAAAAAAAGAGATATTCAGTGGCGTATTTAGGATTTTGTTACGGGAGGGGTACGAACTCATAATTGTTGTTGTTGACTAAAAAAAAACTTCATTTTCATGAATTTTTGGCCAATATACAGCAATCACAAAATTTTTATTTAAAAATCATCAATCAGGATATATCCCAAGCATATGCCTTTCTTTAATACAATAAAAGTTACCGTGTGGTAGTTAAGACACAAGACACTGCACTGGAGATAATGAATAGCGTATTTACAAATGTTAGTTTTGGTAACACCTCTTAGCATAATTTAAAACAAAACCTGTTAATTTTGTAACTTTAAAATTCGCCTAACAAGCTTTATGGAGGTTACAACTGTCTAAATTAAATCTCATGTTAAATTTTAATCGTTTTCTATTTACCTCGTAAGGGATATATATATATATTAGATGGAGGCTATCTTAGAGTAAGGATTAAAGTAGAGACCACAACTCATTCATATATCACGTTAGGGGTATGCGCCAACATGGTTCCCCTATTTTTCACATTCTTTTGACCAATGTTTACGATAAAACAAGAAGTGGAGATGGCCCATACCCAAGCCATGGTCATTTGTTGACAAATGCCAGTGACGGCGTGAGTTTTCACTTCCCGCATAAGGAAATATCATTAATCGTGAAAAAAATATCGTTCCAGGTTTTTACAGATCCTCATGTTTTTCCATTACTGTCGGTCGGTCGGTCGTTCGGTCTGTTCTGGTATAGCTAAAAAATCCACTTACTCGATTAACTTTAATTTTATTTAATTTTCCACAAAAATTACGTGTGATATAAAAAAAACTGGTAAAATATTGGTATGAATTCAATATGGCGAAAGAAAATGACGACCTGTTAAAATATTTGATGTACGAATCATTCATTATCGGTGACAAAAAGAAGGATTCTTCCCTATTCCTTAATGAGGCAAATAGGTATTTTTACAAACTTCAAAGAAATAATCGTTCTCTTCTTCACTATCTAAAATCAAACCATTAAGTTAGGTAAGTTTAAAAGGAAATTAGTTATTTATATATTATTAAACTTTAGTTTAGTTATTTTTGCCTTATGGCACTATCATTTTGTAATTGTGACATTCAGAAAAATTATTTGTTCAGTTGTTGAAAATGTCATCTTAAACCTGTAACTGTCAAGTTAGACCTTGTCTTGTCACCTCTTTAGTGAATACGGGTGTTAGAGTTTTAAACTAAAATCAATGCTTTTAACGCGCTTTTATTGGCCTCCTATTCGTCTGATTGTATGTTTGTATGTCTGGTTCAAAACTTGTAATGGATTTTTCAGCACTTCCATTACCGATTATTTTCAAATTTGACATGCATACACTTTCGGATATAAAAATCCGAATTTTTTTAGTCAACGTTTAGAAATCCAAAATGGCGGCGCCAATACGGCCGACGAATTTTGTTACTTGTGTAGCCAAAACTGAAAAATCAGTGCCTAGGAAAATTTAAAAGTGTCAGCATTTAAAAATTCCAAATAGCGGTGTCAAAATGACAATGTCAACAGGTCGGACGGATAATTTTAACATTTGTGGGGATTATTTAAGAATGCACAACAAAAATCAAAATGGTGGCGCCAATATAGCGAATGAATTTTGTCACTTGTACAGATTCGGCTGAAATATCAATATCTAGAAGTATTTAAGAATAGAAGTTATGAAGTTTTAGTCAATATTTGAGAATTAAAAATAGCGGCACCCCCATACCAGACTAATTTTAAAATTTTTGCAGATTTGATTAAAATTCGGCATTTAGGGGTATCTAAAACTCCACATCATGAATTTTTGTCAACATTTTAAAAATTCAAGATTGTAATGCCAACATGGCGCCGGAATTTTAACATTTGTGTAGATTTGGCTGAAAGAAAGTAGGAATCTGGGGGTATTTAAAAATACATATCATACATTTTTAGTAAATATTTAAAAAATGAGAGTAGGAATGCCTAGAATGCGAGCGAATTTTAATATTTATACAGATTTGATTAAAAATCATCATCATATGACCTTTAATTTTTAACGAAAACTTGAAGTAAATAGAACTAGCAGTTCTTGAGCTTTGTCGCGGACAGACATACAGACTAACCGACGGAACTGAGAAAACATGTTTTTTTGTAACTAAAATACTTTCCTCGCAAGAGGAAAGTAAAAAACAGCGAGCGCTATTAGATACGAATAGAATAGCCAATTGTAATATTATTTTTCCACGTTTATAGCTAAAATTTAAAAAATAAAAGATTTTTTTTAATTTTCAATATCCTAAATCTTAAATTCTAACCAGTTTAGAACATGTTTACGAACACATTTTTACTTTTAATACCCAAAGAATAACCATGTAAATTCCTTTACCTGGCAACACTTATATTAAAAATTGGCTCAACTCAAGTGACAATTAAAAAAAGGCGCGAAATCATCCGAAACTTTATTATTTCGCCAGATTTCATCCAAAATCTAGTAATTTTCGAAATCGCAGTACGTTTTTTTGAGCGTGAGACGCCCTTCGACTATTTTAATATAGTATAGGTATATTCTATAATTATTTTAATTCTCTGAACTATTGTAATCGGCAAAAAAATCACCTCAGAGTCTTTTTTGTATCATTTTGCTTCTGAAGATTCTCACATGACCCCCGACGAAATAAATAGAACGTTTATTTCGTGGTCAATACGTCAGGTGACCCAAAATAAGTGCATAAGGTATCTTCCATTAGACATGTCTCCTGGAAAAGGAAATCTTGCTGTTTACTTAGAGATTAAAAGAAAATTTCAAACTTAGACGAACATTTTTTTACAAACTCACATTGCCGCACCACGGTTAAATCAACTAAATCTCCTAGTTTCGCAATGTCCAAGATAAGGTAAATAAAACTTATGTATTAAATATTTAAAAAAATAATGTTCTTCTAATGTCACCGCAACTTTAGAACGCTGCTTCTTGAAATATACAGTGTGATTCATGAGGAAATGTCAATATTTCAGGTACATATTCAGGACCAAAAAATAAACATAAAAGTCTATATAAATAAGTGTCCGCAAGGCCTTAGTTCTCGAGATGCAGGGTGTTAAAGTTTTTATTTAATTTTCCTATTTTTTAAATAAAATCTGTGATAATGTAAATAATGGAGTGAAAATTGATATTCGGGGGTTTTTTGGTATAACAAATTCGAATCTAATATTAGTATTGCTCTTACTTGTAGGGGACGCCACCTACATGTCTTTCTACTTCTTCGAACAATCACAACTTTTTGGTACAGTCTTGTATTACATTTTTGAGCAAAACGAATTATTCCCTTGCCATTTCTACGTCAAAAAGGTATACCTGTTAAAAATACATACGAGCAACCGTTTTCGAGATATTTGGATTTAAAACAGTTTCGGCGCATGTGATTTTTTTTATCAAATTCACATAAAGTATGCATGTATTGTAAAAAAATAGAAGTGTGCCTTGCCTGACAGAACAACTGCTGGTTGGTGTTCTCATCGTTTTTTTCTGTTACTTTAGCAATAGTAATGTCAGTTAATAATAAGATCAAATTTTGTCACTGTCAATTTCTGTTCATAACTTTTATTATCTCACAATAATCATTTAAGAAACTTTAGATCTAAATACGTCATTATGCTTGTGATATTCTCCCATCGTGAATATGCAGATATGATATTCGTCTATGGCTTCTGCAATGGGGTTGCAATTCAAGCAGTCGCGGAGTACCAGCGTCGTTTTCCAGATAGAAGGGTGCCAGATAGAAGAGTTTTTCAACAAATTTTCACTACTGCTGGAGAATCTGGGATGTTTCCAAGTGCGAAAATTGTATCTGAAAGGGAATCGGGACCCAACGTTGAAGTAGAAGAGGCTATACTCAATGCTGTCGAAAATGATCCAAGCATAAGCACTAGGCGGATTGCAGATACTTATCAAATTACACAATCGTCTGCTTGGAGAAATCTTCACATTAATTGTTTATACCCATTTCATTTACAACGGGTTCAACATTTGCAGGAGGGTGATTTTGAGTTGAGAATGCAATTCTGTAACTGGATTAATGAAGATAGAAGGTTATATAGGTATATTTTGTTCAGTGATGAAGCATAGTTCACGCGTGATGGTATAAATAATCTTCACAATGAACACCGGTGGTCCTATGAAAATCCTCACGCTACAGTAGAACATAATTTCCAACATAAATTTAGCATTAATGTGTGATGTGGAATGTTAAATGGTCATTTAATTGGTCCCTTTATAATCGACGGTAGTGTTACAGGAGAAAAATATTTAAACTTTCTTGAAAATCACTTGCGAAATCTATTAGAAGATGTTCCCCTTAACGTAAGACAAAACATGTATTTGCAGTATGATGGAGTCCCTGCACACTACAGTTCACTTGTAAGAGATTTTTTAAACCAAAACTTTCCAAACCGATGGATTGGTGGGGGAGGTCCGTTTAATTGGCCACCTAGATCGCCAGACCTTAATCCTTTGGATTATTGTCTTTGGGGATGGTTCAAATCACTGGTATATTCCACTAAAGTAAATACAAGAGAAGCATTATTGGATCGTATAACAAACGCAGCACAAACACTAAGAAATGCGCTCGAATGTATCCACAGAGCAACCCGAGCTATACACCATAGAGCTGACCTGTGCTTAGAAGCAAATGGTGGAATTTTTGAAAATAATAAAACTTAACGTAGATTTTATTAAAAACAACTTAATAATAACAATTTTAATAAAAATTAAATACCTTTTGTTTAGTTTATGTCTGAGGCACTGAATACACACCTCAAAAAAATATGTTAGTCTTTCATTTCAAAGCTTTTGTGCCAAGATGCGTTTAAATTTGGACAAAATAACAAACTTTTAAAATTTTGCGATAAAAAATTACATGCGCCGAAATTGTTTTAAATCCAAATATCTCGAAAACGGTTGCTCGTATCCACTTTTAACAGGTATACCTTTTTGACGTAGGAATGGCAAGGGAATAATTTTTTTTACTCAAAAATGTAATACAAGACTGTACCAAAAAGTTGTGATTGTTCGAAGGAGTAGAAAGACATGTAGGTGGCGCCCCCTACAAGTAAGAACAATACTAACATTAGATTCGAATTTGTCATACCAAAAAACCCCGTTTATCAACTTTTACTCCATTATTTACATTATCATAGATTTTATTTAAAAAATAGGAAAATTAAATAAAAACTTTAACACCCTGTATCTCGAGAACTAAGGCCTTGCGGACACCTATTTATATAGACTTTTATGTTATTTTTTTTGTCCTGAATATGTACCTGAAGTATTGACATTTCCTCATGAATCACCCTGTATAATTAGAAGATTATCAACAAATACACAATAATATATTAAAACACATGCAGTACTGACGCTAAACAAAAGCTTGGTATCTAATAAAATATTTTTTAGCAAATTAATTTCTTTAGTGTTAAAATTTATTGTAGTTCCACGACCCGCTATTGGTTTTTAAGCCGCGCCGGTCACGTGACCCTGTAACAATGTTTACTGTAGAGTATTATTATTATTTTTTACTATAAGGATCTCTTGACAATGAAAGTGGGATGGTCTAATACGACAGTGGGATGGTCTAATACGTGGAGTTGTCGATCGGGTTTGCCCTAGCTAACTAAAACTCTTGTTACTCGTGAAATCTGATCTAAGACTTTGGGTATTTTAGTTTGTATTTTACTATTTTGCAATAAAAATAGTTTCTTTATACTGCTTAGAAACTAATACTGGAAATACATTACTATTCTTTGTATGAAAATTTTATTACATCACGTTTAAACATATTCACCGTAATATAAATTTGTATAAACACTGGTGTTCCTGGCTAGGCTTGGCATCGTTGTACGATCGACCGGCAGTGGATAAATATGTAAATAATGAAGTCTATTTTTATTCTTTCTCTAAGGAGGCTATTATTGCGTGAATGCAGCATAGAATAGTTTTTGGCAATGAATAAATTCTATTTTAACAGATTCTGAACTCCCCTTAACTGTACCAATGTGAATTTGATAGACAAACTCTTACAACAAAATATTTTGTCTCTAATGACAGGTGTTTTATAAACGTAAAAAAATCGCTAAATTTCCTTTACCCGGAACTTCCCGCGTTATGAATCTTTCCTTTTACTAGGAATAATGAAGTGTGACCTAATTTAGTTCCCCACATAGTAATTTTGTTCCGCCATACTGGATTGTTATCAAAATGTTACCAGATCATTCCCATATGACCCTTAATTTTTGACCGAAATTTGAAGTCAATCGGATAAGTAGTATATAAACATTATTTTTGGCATCTAGGGACCCTAAAATGCGAATATCTGTTAAAACCTGATGGGGTGATTTTTTCAAGGTAACAATATTTCCCTTTTACTAGGGAACTAATAACTCATGTATCAAACTCATGCGAGGAACATGATTTATTTTTTTTTCAAAAAGCGCAGGGCTTTCATATATTCTGCGAAAATCATTGAATCTATCGACTAAACAGATATTAGATAAAAGAGTTTGCTATATTGCAAAGGATTTTGTCTTTAAATCTTTATTTATAACGGAACAATAATTCATTCCTAACGGCATGGATTTTTTCACTTCCCTCGTAAGAGAGAATTATTGTAATCTTGTAAAAATTGCTCTTCCAGGTTTTTACAGAACTTCACGTTTTAGGGTTTCTAGATGCCAAAAAAACATAATTTGTCAATTACGTCGATCTGTCTCCTCGCGGCATAGCAAAAAAATACCCGAATGTCTTCAAATTTTGGCAAAAATTAAGCGTCAACAGGAATTGGTAACATTATAGCGGAACAAAATGACGGCCTAGTGAAAAGTTAAAAAAAATATTACTGAAAAACTTTTCATTAAGTTTTCTTCAAATTTTGTGCAAAAATCGACTATTACTTAGGAATGAACTAGTAAAACTTTTGTATGAATCTAAGATGGCGTAACCAAGTGGCCGCTTGATAGAATATTTAAGAGTCAGCCTCCAAACTACTTGTTGCAAAAACTGAGTGTGATATAAAGATGAACTAGTAAAATTGTGATACGAATTTAAGATGGATGAACAAAATATTTTCACGTTTTAGGATCCTTAAATTCCAAAAAAACATGTTTTCTCAATTCCATCGGCTTGTCTGTCGGAATGCCTTCAGTTCTCGGCAATCTAAAAAACCACCTTCAAGCTTCAAGTTTTAGTCAAGAATTAAGGTTCATATGGGGATGATCTGGTAATATTTTGGTAAAAATCCATTACGATACAAAAATTATTACTAAAAAAGATTTAACCAGTTTACCCCAAATTTTGAAGACAAATCAATCGTTAAGAAGGAATAAGCTGGTAACATTTTGTTACAAAAATTTTGTTGGCAGAAAAACTGCTTATTAGATTGATTTCCTGTTCTGTGCAATAATTAAGTGTAATATAAACTGATAAAATTGTGGTACGAATTCTAGATTCCAAAACATGATATAATACCACATGGCTTTTCCCAGGGATCTTAGAAATTGTAAATCATAATTGACATAAATGTCTCAAACGGCTCATTATGTATATTGTGACATTGCAAAGGCCACACCACATGTTAAATCTGACTCAACTTTTAAGCTAACCATATCCACCCCCATAACCTCACAAACGAATTAGTGTTTGTTCTTTTGTAACATTCAACATTCCTCGAAAAGCAAGATTATTTATCACGCAGTCAATAAAATAAATATCATTAATGACAGAATAGTTTACTTTAGCCTGTTCTCATCTTGGTCATTTAACAGAAAATTTTAAACACTTGACAAATGACTGGAAACTTTTTTCATGTCATATTGTTTCCTAGAATTATCAACTTCTAATACAAACATGTATTGTTCATGAAATGCCTCAGGAGTTCGTATCTTCGGTTATGCCGTATCTACGTTTATGCCCATTATACATGAAACACATGGCTTTCCTGTTATTTCACAAATACGTAATAATTTCATTTTCTCCAAGTAATAAGTGTTCATGGATTCGTCGGCTTATTGTTGACGACTAGTCATTTTCTTTACAGAGAAAGCATAATATATATTCTTTTCAAAGAATTTTCTTATCAGCGCTTTCAATTCATCTCATGTCTAGTTGTAGTTTGACCTCTCAAACGAGGCTGCACGTGGTAGATAGCTATTACATTCATTGCTAGAATCCAACTTTTAATTTTTGTTTTCTAATTTTCTAGATAGCCTGTGGCCTCTTTTAATTGGTGCAGTTCTTACCGCTCTTTTCTTTTTTCTATACCTTTCATTTGAACTGAAAACTATGATATGACTGTGAACTTCATAACTGACACAAAATACATCTAAGTCACGTTATTGACACTTAAGTCGACGAAATTATGGAAATTACGTCGGTGCAATTTTTCAAATAAAGCAGAAGATGTACTTGACGAACTAAGGTTTCTATTATGGCGAGGGCCCGTGAAGGTTTTACCCAATTTAATTAATTTACACATTTCGTGTAAAATAAAATTTAATTTTTTTTTCGATGTTAACTATCTTAAACATACCTTAAAAACTACTAAACTAATATTAATCAGGTTTTTTTTTGTAAAACCATGAGCTCCCCTGGCTTATTCCCCCCATGTTTTCATATGTGGAGAATAGCGCTCCTACTCAGTTCTTTTAAAAACAAGTTGAGCTATATCGTTTGCCAATTTTTAGAAAACTGATACACAACTCTACTATTTTTATCTATGCTATGTTCAAAATGGCAAAAATCAAGTTCATTGGCCATCTTCGAGATCGATTAAGTGTCGAATAATTCAGGCATCTAACGAATCCACATCGAATTTTGTTCAGTTGTAAAATAAATTTATATCTGATTTCTGGGTAACTTGATTCTCGTGGTGCATGGAGAAATTGAAATTACACTTTTAGGCAATGGGCATCCAAAGAAATACGACCACACAGGCCTTTGCTTATTTGTTAAAATTCTGGGGAAATCCCCCATTTATTTTTTTTATCGTTTCAACATCAGTGATATCGTTTTTTAGCGCTTGTATTAATTCAAAGGATGTGTACCAGTCGTCCCCAGTTACATTGCATTTTGAGTTATATATTGGTTCAGTTAGGCGCAATACAACTTTGGCAGGATATGAAAGTTTCGATTTTCTAGACTGGGCTTTATTTTTGCCAGTGTAAAATTCATCGCTGCACTTGTAACATATTTTCGAGTCGGTTAATATCTATACGGAATCCACATAATAATTTAATTTTACCCCTTTAATTATGGTACCAACAGTCTGAGTCGACGTACTAGAAGTATCAGGATTTTATGTCTTCTCAAAAATCTTCAGACGCAGGCAATGCAGAATGCCTTGCTCTATTAGATTATCGTTTCGTGACATCTTAACTGAAATAATAAAATAATAATAAATTCTAAAAACATGTTTATAATAAAAATAACTGAACATTTTTTTTTGTATATTTATCTGTAATTTCTATGTATCAAAAAAATTACGTTTATATTACAATTGAGTTTGTGAGATTCAAACTCCGCTTTATTTTGGGAAACAGAACCCATACACGCACCAGTGTGACAAGCAGAACTAATTAACTATAGAATTTACAGAGGTTTCGCCAGCCGAGGAAAAAATGAAAGGGGGTATGACATTGCATGGGTTTCTAAGACCCGACTTGCAGTAATTAGTTAACCGACAAGTTACCTATCGGTTCAAAATCTATAGAATGTGTCCTGAACTTCTTAGAAGGCATGGGATAAGTTAAATCAACTCTCATACGAGAACTCTTCCTTCAATATTTTAAACAGTTTTCAATCTTTTGGAAAAAAATGGCTTTACGACAGAAAAAAATAAACTAATTTATTATGTGGCTTTACTCTCTGCCATACGTTTTTTGACAAGGCTTGCTAGCTTTTGCTTAAATAAGATGTTTATTTATTTCGACTACTATACGACCACACACTAATATAACAATTAATTGCTGGTCCTATTTGCTACCGAACACCTCATAAATTTTGTGTTTCATCTTATTGTGACACTTGTGAACTTATTAATCGACTTTGTTTCAGAGAAGACCATTAAATCTATTTTGATTATTTATTACGGTTTTTTATAAATGGAAGCAGAGCCTAGGATTTTAATTTATTGCCGGTGATATACACTCTTTTATAATCGGTGTTAATAAATATACTTTATCTCTTTCTACACCTTTGTGGAAAATATATCCTAGAATTTCGACAAAATATAAAATATGATTATAGCGCTTTGACAAATTAACCTAGCAGAAACTTATATTTGCTTTTTGTATTTGAAAAGAAAAAACGTAAATTTCCTTTACCCCACACTTCCTTGGTTATGAATCTTTCCATCTATTAGGAATAGTTAAGGGTCACCCAATTTAGTTCCACACATAGTCATTTAGTACTACATATTACATACTGTCTATTCAAACTTTCTTATTGGGCGCAGAGCCGCATTACCAATTAGGCCTGTGAGACTTGAAAAGAGAGCTCGCCGCCAACTCGCTGCAAAAAAAATCGTTTATATAATTTTCCTCGATTCATTTTATCAATAAGGTAGGTAATTTGTATATGTTATTATATTGAAGGAGGGGACAAGTTTCTGTTTATATGGAAGACAGGACTTTTTTTTTTTTGGTCTTCAGTTTTTGCCACGAACTTGGAAACCGTAAGTACATGTGGGCGAAAATAATTAATCCAGGACTGACTGCAATGCTTTTAGGGGATAGATAGCTTTTAGGCCGAGAGGGGCCGTAATCTCAAGCGGGCCTAGGGCCCCAAAAGTTGTAGATGCGGTACTGTTGGGGCGCCATTTTGTTCCACCATATGGAGTACAATTTTTAATCAGTTTCTACCTATGTCGCACTTAATTTCTGCGCACAATTTAAAATAAATTGAATAGTAGTTTATTACAATGATGTTTAAAATTTCATTAGACCGCCATTTTGTTCCATTATGTTGAATTCGTACCAATTTATCCCTATATCACATCTTGTTTTTGTGCAAAATTTGAGGTCAATTGTATAAGAAGGTTTTTTTAATCGATTTTTTTAAAATTTTATTTAGCCCCCCTTTTGTTTTGGCACCTAGAATTCGTACCACAATCAGTTTATCTTGGTAGTACACTTAAGTATTGCACAAAAATAGAAATCAACCTAATAAGTAATTTTTCTAAATATATTTAGCTCAGAAATTAAGAAAGTTACCCCGACTATACACATAATAATTTAATTTTACCCCTTTAATTATGGTACCAACAGTTATGTCTTCTCAAAAATCTTCAGACGCAGGCAATGCAGAATGCCTTGCTCTATTAGATTTATCGTTTCGTGATATCTTAACTGAAATAATAAAATAATAATAAATTCTAAAAACATGTTTATAATAAAAATAACTGAACATTTTTTTTTGTATATTTATCTGTAATTTCTATGTATCAAAAAAATTACGTTTATATTACAATTGAGTTTGTGAGATTCAAACTCCGCTTTATTTTGGGAAACAGAACCCATACACGCACCAGTGTGACAAGCAGAACTAACTAACTATAGAATTTACAGAGGTTTCGCCAGCCGAGGAAAAAATGAAAGGGGGTATGACATTGCATGGGTTTCTAAGACCCGACTTGCAGTAATTAGTTAACCGACAAGTTACCTATCGGTTCAAAATCTATAGAATGTGTTCTGAACTTCTTAGAAGGCATGGGATAAGTTAAATCAACTCTCACTCGAGAACTCTTCCTTCAATATTTTAAACAGTTTTCAATCTTTTGGAAAAAAGTGGCTTTACGACAGAAAAAAATAAACTAATTTATTATGTGGCTTTACTCTCTGCCATACGTTTTTTGACAAGGCTTGCTAGCTTTTGCTTAAATAAGATGTTTATTTATTTCGACTACTATACGACCACACACTAATATAACTATTAATTGCTGCTCCTATTTGCTACCGAACACCTCATAAATTTTGTGTTTCATCTTATTGTGACACTTGTGAACTTATTAATCGACTTTGTTTCAGAGAAGACCATTAAATCTATTTTGATTATTTATTACGGTTTTTTATAAATGGAAGCAGAGCCTAGGATTTTAATTTATTGCCGGTGATATACACTCTTTTATAATCGGTGTTAATAAATATACTTTATTTCTTTCTACACCTTTGTGGAAAATATATCCTAGAATTTCGACAAAATATAAAATATGATTATAGCGCTTTGACAAATTAACCTAGCAGAAACTTATATTTGCTTTTTGTATTTGAAAAGAAAAAACGTAAATTCCCTTTACCCCACACTTCCTTGGTTATGAATCTTTCCATCTATTAGGTATAGTTAAGGGTCACCCAATTTAGTTCCACACATAGTCATTTAGTACTACATATTACATACTGTCTATTCAAACTTTCTTATTGGGCGCAGAGCCGCATTACCAATTAGGCCTGTGAGACTTGAAAAGAGAGCTCGCCGCCAACTCGCTGCAAAAAAAATCGTTTATATAATTTTCCTCTATTCATTTTATCAATAAGGTAGGTAATTTGTATATGTTATTATATTGAAGGAGGGGACAAGTTTCTGTTGATATGGAAGACAGGACTTTTTTTTTGGTCTTCAGTTTTTGCCACGAACTTGGAAACCGTAAGTACATGTGGGCGAAAATAATTAATCCAGAACTGGCTGCAATGCTTTTAGGGGATAGATAGCTTTTAGGCCGAGAGGGGCCGTAATCTCAAGCGGGCCTAGGGCCCCAAAAGTTGTAGATGCGGTACTGTTGGGGCGCCATTTTGTTCCACCATATGGAGTACAATTTTTAATCAGTTTCTACCTATGTCGCACTTAATTTCTGCGCACAATTTAAAATAAATTGAATAGTAGTTTATTACAATGATGTTTAAAATTTCATTAGACCGCCATTTTGTTCCATTATGTTGAATTCGTACCAATTTATCCCTATATCACATCTTGTTTTTGTGCAAAATTTGAGGTCAATTGTATAAGAAGGTTTTTTAAATCGATTTTTTTAAAATTTTATTTAGCCCCCCTTTTGTTTTGGCACCTAGAATTCGTATCACAATCAGTTTATCTTGGTAGTACACTTAAGTATTGCACAAAAATAGAAATCAACCTAATAAGTAATTTTTCTAAATATATTTAGCTCAGAAATTAAGAAAGTTACCCCGACTATACAACTATACTTGAAACAATTTTAGAAGCTTCGTTACATTGTTCAATTTTTAAAATTTATTGTTCACACTAGTAACTGCGTCCTCTTACGCCCATCTTAGAAATTTAAAAATAATTTAGGTCAGTTGCTCTTGGCCACTTTTGCAACTTTTTTTTTTCAAGACGCTAACATAAAGGATTTCCGAGATACCGATAGTAAATGCTCTTAACTGAACCGCTTGTATATAAATGTCAAATTGCTCACACAATAATAGAATACTTAAGCCACAAAATTGATCGAGCCTGACCTCGAGCTCTCCAAATTAAACATTTGGGACAATACTTAGGATTGTTTAGTTAATTCGGGAAGTGTATTAAAGGTTTTGTCCTTATTATACACTATTTCAGCAGAGATACCACAACTAATAAATGAAAATAACACTTCTATGAGTTGGAGGCACTATAGCTGTTATATCTGGAAGAACTCGAGGTATATTTGATTCGAAAATATTTCAAGGTACTTTAACAAAACAAGATTTAACTCCTAGAATAGCACGATGGTTAGCTACTCTAAACTTTGACGTTTCTATACAACATAGAGCACATTGCAAAATGAATCATACCGGGTGTCAACGA
The DNA here is from genome assembly GCA_030620095.1 of Kuschelorhynchus macadamiae. Classification (NCBI taxonomy): domain Eukaryota; kingdom Metazoa; phylum Arthropoda; class Insecta; order Coleoptera; family Curculionidae; genus Kuschelorhynchus; species Kuschelorhynchus macadamiae. The sequence goes on from JAUTXW010001351.1 coordinate 1,989,183, forward strand.
ATCTATTAGACATGCCATAACTTTTAAAATATTTGATGTATTAAAAGAAAATTCGGTATAGATACATGATACATAAAGAGGAGAGTTTTCGCATACTTTTCAATTTCCGGTCATTTTTAAATGGAACACTCTGTATATTTTTACAATTTTGGATTCCTGAGATAATTCTGAATCAGAATGTGATATTTTAAAAACTTTTTACGCCTACTTGAATTTTTTATAGCCATTTTTAAAATTGCATCTAAGTGGTCATGACTTGATGATGGCCATGATGGCCTTTGAGATGTGGACATACCGCAGATTATTAAAAATACCTTGGACAGCGAGGGTCACGAATGAGGAGGTTCTAGCTCGAGTTAACAGGGAACGCGAACTGTTTACTGTTATTAAGAAAAGGAAGACCGCATATTTGGGACATATCATGAGAAACGACCTACCGCCTTTTACAACTAATAATCGAGGGAAAAATCGAGGGCCGTAGAGGTATTGGCAGAAAAAAAATGTCCTGGCTTCGCAACATACGACAGTGGACTGGATTAACCAACATACGGACCTTGGTACACACTGCAAGGAATAGAGAGGAGATGGAAAATGTGATCGCAAACATCCATTAGTGGATACGCACCCGAAGAAGAATAAGAAGGTCATGACTGGACGCAAATTAATCTAAAGGTCTGAAATGATGACAGAATAATACCGTCGATAAGTTTTAGTGATTAGTCTGATAGCTAGGAACAAAAGAATTTGATAAAATCAAATTTTTGTGTCTAACTATTTTTTTTCAAATGACGACCCTTTTTAGATAGCACTTTTGGAAAAGAAGATTTTTTTACGAATCTAACGATACTAACTTTTTGCGATAAGCTCAAAAATTAAATATTACTAAGAAAAATACTCGATAATCAATTATTTACTTTTATCAAGTGTGCCATGGATAGCCATGCTGGATATTAAGTAGGATTTTTTGTTTTTACAGTGACACTTACCTATTCTTTCTCAGTAGACATAAGATTTCCTTATTTTTCTTGATTTTTAGTATTATTCTTGTTCTCAAAAGTCAAAATAAAGTATACTCAAAGTGAAAAATTCAATATGTTATTAATATTTGCAGAATGTCATAAAAATTCAAGGAAGACTGCTGAGTTGTATATTCAGAGATACCCGGACCGGCAACCTCAAGAACCGTTTTAGGCATCAAGAAGGAAATCAAGTGGGGGAAGGCAGATTTATTATAAATAAAGAAATGCAGATTAAAGTTCTTGCTATGGTTGAAACTGATAAAACTGTTTCTTTAAGAAAAATTAATCACGAACTGGGTTTAAGTAATGAATCAGCTAGAAAATACCTAAAAAACACGGATATCGAGTTTTAAGTACCAGTTACACCAACATTTATGTCCTGGTCATAGACGGGTATTGTTTTGTGATTGGTTGCTCCAAAATTGTAGTATTGACTTAAATTTTATCAATTTTAGCTTATTTTCTGGCGAATCCAGATTTACTAATAATGGTATATTTAACAAGCAAAACATTCGTTTCTGGGCCCAACAAAATGAACATGAAATGAGAGTCGGAAATTGTCAAGAGAGGTTTGGTCTCAATGTCTGGGGTGGTATCGTTGGTAACAGAATAATTGGGCCAATTTTGTTTCAAGGCCAATTAGCAGAGGTTAGGTACTTAGGCTTTCTCCAAAAAATGAAATTGAGCAACATCTTAATGATCTACCTTTAGAAGTTTTACGCCGAATTTACTTCTAGCAAGATGTAGCACCGCCTCACAATACCAGAGAAGTTGTTAATTATTTAATTCAACATTTTAATAATAAAGTTATTGCAACCAATAGCCCAATACGGTGGCCTGCCCGTTCACCGGATCTCACTGTTCTCGATATCTTTATTTGGGGGATATGTTAAAGAAAGAATCTATGTAACAGCCCCAGCCACTCTTGAAATCTTATAGAAGAAAGGATTTTACGTGTATTTAGAAGTATTACGCCTCAAATATTGCACAACGTGTTGAGAGAAGCAATTGAACGAGCGGAAATGTATCGTTAACAAGAAGGAATGCGCTTTGTTCGTAAAACCATAAACTCGAATTTTGTGCTTTTACATTTTACAGCGTTATTAAAGTTATATTTTTGTTTCATACTCTGAACTATTTGTTAGCCAAAGATACAGATTTGCACGCCTAAATTTGTTGACGATATCTGAAGAGGGGCAGCAAAAAAACTGTATAAAAAATGCTGTTCCGAGCATTAGGCGCATAGGCTTGCATTCTTTTCATCAACAGAGATAGGCTGGGCAGACTTTGCGTGACATGACGCATAGATAAATCCAACGTAAGTAATCTTGATCATCCAACTGTTACAATTAAAAATCCTACTTAATATCCAGCATGGATATCCATGGCACACTTGATAAAAGTAAATAATTGATTATCGCGTATTTTTCTTAGTAATATTTAATTTTTGAGCTTATTTTTAATCCAATCGCAAAAAAGTTAGTACCATTAGATTCGTAGAAAAATCCTCTTTTCAAAAAGTGCTTGTCTAAAAAGGGTGACCATTTGAAAAAAAATAGTTAGACACAAATATTTGATTTTATCAACTTCTCTTGTTCCTAACTACCAGACTAATCACTAAAACTTAGCGATTGTGTTATTCTGTCATCATTTCAGGTTCTTAGATTAATTTGCGTCCAGTCATGATCACCTAGATGCAATTTTAAAAATAGCTATAAAAAAATCAAGTAAGCGTAAAAAGTTTTTAAAATGTCACATTCTGATTTAGAATACTCTTAGGAATCCAAAAATATAAAAATATACATAGAGTTCCATTTAAAAAATCGAAACTGGAGTCATTTCCGGTGAAACCGGAAGTTACCAGAAAGTGAAAAATATGCGGAAACATTCCTCTTTATATACCATTTACCAATACGAAATTTCGTTTTGATACATCAAATACTTTAAAACTTATGGCCTGTCTAATAGATTCGTTGACACCCGAGGTGCGATTTTGCACTTATCATTTCGTTAGTTAACGAAAATTTTCTCCATTCGGAGAGCTGTTCGGCATGACAATCGGATTTTCCGATCCTGGTTCATTAAAAACCAACTTATTACTAAAGCCGCCATTTTCCGAATCTGTCAGTTCGTGAGTTTTTGATAATATCTAAATTTACTGCCGTGCAGTCTAATTTCGTAAGATAAAAAATAGTTTTGATTACTTGAAAGCTAAGCCATGATATATTAGCATATACATCATCATACCCTAAACTTAATCAACAGATGCTAAAATATTCAAGAAAATCATGAAAACATGGAACCTCCAAATAGGCAGCGAAAATACGAAACTCGTAAGAAAATCCTTCAAATTAAACAAGGTAAGCTAATCTGTTTAAAAAATATTATCTATGTCATATTATTACTAAACCTGTATATTTTAGTTATTAATGAATCATTATTTTTAATTCCCTGAATTCTTTCCTGATTTGATCATTTTGTTAGAAGTACGGGAAAGCATAGAAAGCTATCCTCAAAATGTACTTCTTTTGAAGAAATATTTAACAAAGTCGTGAATATTCTGTAATAATTATATTATTTACTATATGGTGCACAAATCTATATTACGTATTTTATTTTTAAAAGAAAAGGGGGACCTATGTTACTATCTATTCTAATCCAGCACAGCGGCTGTTATGCAACCACATAAACATCAAACATCTATCTATCTGCCTTTGAAACGGGGTGCGCCTTCCACAAAAAAATAATATAATAATATAGGCGAAATGCGTTCATCGGGAGAACAAAGCGTTTTAAACTTAGAGAAAGAATAAAAATCTTATTCTCGGTTGTAAATGCCCGTTGTTACTGGGGAATGGCCCTCCCTATTTGAGGAATACGGCAGTATTTTATTTAATTTTGGTCTCTCGTAACCTAACCTAACTTTTTAGTAAACAGTAAACAAGAAAGTGGAACAACTGATGGATCACTTGCGGAAACATAAAAGTGGTTTAATAATGGTGTATTTAAGTATTGCAAAATATTGCAAAATTGAACATAAATTCCAGTAACTAGGAACCAATTTAAGAATAATATTTTTTATTGATGGAAAGACTAAAGAAGCAATAAGGGCAGTTGAATCTTGATTATCATAATGGTGATACCTGAGACTGTTGCAGGTAGGTATGTATTTCTATATTTTAATAAATAGAATGTACTTGCTTAAATTATATTTGTCTATGTCGAGGTCTATGTATAACTTGTAAACAAAAGTATTCCTTAACAGGTATTATCAAAGAAAATTTATAGCGTAACCTATTATTTTCTTAGGTATTATATATTTTCACTGTTGAGGACGAAATGAAATAATCTTTGTTTTTCTTTAAAAGAACTACAGTGGGAATTATGTAATGTTATAATAATTAGAAAAGGGAAATAATTAGTTATATTACACAGTATGTGGTGTATGGCACATTTATTGATTATAGCAATATTTTTACAACTTTTGCAGAATATGACACTAAAAAGAAGGGAATGATACAAGAAATGATGTCCAGTATTTTCATTTAACTTTCACATACTTAGTCAATATAAGGAAGAACAATCACCGAAGCACAATTTCAAATTTGAACTCGACCATTTTGATTGTAGAAGATATATACCTGTGTAAGTATTAATTGTGATTATTTTATTTTTTTTTATAAAGAAACTTACTATAATATTAGACTTAGACAGGTTAGGCTACTATAATTCATAAGCTTATGTTTAGCAAAGTCTACTGCAAAACATACCTATGTTTTCGTTATAGCAAATCATCAGTTCCCAGTATCAAACAGAATTTAACACTTGAAACCTTGTTTAATTTGACTAATGGTTTTTGCACTGATATTCTGTCGGAAAACAGCAGCAAGATAATGCATAGCAACTCATCTGACGAATGGTGCACTTATTTTTTTATTATGTCATACATTAAACTTTGTGCTGGACACCTCGTTACGTTTTATATGTTTGTCTAATTTTATACAGTGTGACTTAAATAAGTTTGAAGTGTGTGTTTTTCCTTAGGTTTTGCTAATTGCCATTTTTAATGTGTATTTTTAAATTAGTCTTTTGTTCAAATCTATGAATCGCTTTTGAAGTTTTACATCACAATAAAAATATTCTATTTAAATAATTAACTCTTATGTCTTAATAAGTTCATTATGTTTAATGGAATTTATTTGTTTATTCTTATGTAAAATTGTACAGGGTGCCTGGTTATATTTTAAAGGGTAGCCTAGAGGCCTTATTCTATGGGTTATCAAAAAACTTTAAATGCAAATGTTTTTGGGTTTGAACGGAATCATCATTCTTGCCGATTATAAATATACTAGGTTTAAATTTTAATCTCTAAAGATAACAGAGAAATTTTAGAAAAACCCTGCCATAAGAGGAAATGTGTAAGAGAGAGATGGAGAAAGCTCCAATATAGTGGAGTCAGTGGGAATACATTGCTTCCTATGATAGGGTTTTTCTTAAATTTCTTGATTGTCTTTAGAGATAAAGGTCTTAAACCTAGAGAATGTTTGAGATGTATCTATTATACAGGGTGTGCGTTTTAAAATAAGAAGTCGATGCCTATTTGCCTATTTATATTTAAAGTTTTTTGATAACTTATAATAAAGTCTGTAGGGTACCGTTTAAAATATAACCAGATATCCTGTACATAAAATCTGTATAAAATATCAGATGTGTTAAAAATTAAAAAAAAAACTACATAGATATACATAAAGGAGCAAAAGTGAACCAAACTTAATTTTATAGAAAAAATTATACATCATATACATTATACCTATATAATGAAGATAACTTATTTTTTGTAAGTTAAGTTTACTGTGTTTACCATTTTTAACCAGAAGAGGTTATTTCAAATCCAGTATTATGTAATTCTGAGATACTTTGTTAGGTACTGGAAGATATTAGGGTGCTAAAAGTACATTTTGTAAAGATATATTAAATATTTATGCAGGATGTCCCAAAAATGTGGTATAAGGTGCAGCTGCTGTTTTTTTTATTATGGAATATTTTGTTTTATTAAAGAATAAGACATCTGGTTTATATGTAATTTGGTAAACTGAAGTTTAATACCTTAAAAAAGACCATACATAGAAATAAAAAAGGAATTTGTAAGTTGTTTTGTTTAAATTTTATTTTTTTAACTTCAATTTACTTGAAACATCTGTATGTTCCCTGTTTTAATCATATCAAATAAAGTATAACTGACTAAAGTCTAGGAAAATTAAGATTACTCAAAGTGAAAACTGTATTTTGTAACAAGAAACACATTTTTTCTTCAGAATAACTTTTTTTTTATAAATTCAATTCTGTCTCTATTTTGTAAGATTTGGAGGTGTTCATGGTATCTGTTGTTCAGAAAGTCAAGAACTACAACATATATAAAATGTAGGGAATTTCCCTCAAGCTAATTTTATAAGATTTATGTGTAGTCCTAGTAGCCACGTCGCAATTCTCCCATTCTTACAGGCTTTGTTCAGTATAATTTTTAGAATACCACTAGATTGTGACGTATAAATGATGAACTTAAACATGGAAATTTTTGGACAATATTCAGGTTTCAACTGTCTAGCAGGCGCGTAACTAAGGGGGGCATAGGGGAGGCCATGTCTTATTTTTGGGATATTGCATGGGCGCCCGCAGAACCATAACTAATAAAAAAAAAAACAAAAAAGGTCATGCATAGCCCATTTGGTATATAAATGTAATTTGTATAATACAATATTTACATTTTCCATTTTGGTGAAAACACTCTTTTTATGAAGAAAGTTTTTTGGCATTCGGGTGTGGATAATCCTGTTGTAATAGCCATTGTGGTGTATAAACATTTTGAGAAAATGACAAGGGCTTAGATAATACTCTGTGTAACAGATTTCTTGTGGCCTTTTGCATTTTCGAAGTGATAAATCCAAGATATAGTGCTAGGCATTATAGAAAACCACAACTCAATATATAAATTCTGGTTGAAAATTAGTAAACTTGAATTTTGTCCATAAATTTGCATGTATAACTGCATCTGTCAAGTAGTTTACTATAGGACATCAGTACCTAAAATTAATTAATTAATGTAGGGGTTATGGTTATATTTAATAAAAAAAAATTGGGTGGAGGTACTATACATGCTGTTGGTTAGAAACAAAAGTTTAAAAAGCTATATTTATAGGGATATTCTTATTTTCTTAAGATGAATATGAGTATTGCATTTAATTTTTGACTAAAATTGGAAATATACGTATTTTATCAATCAATCAAGTTTTTTAATAGCATATTATTTCATTTAAAATATCCTTCTTTTGCAGCTGATTTTTCAAAAACAATTTTTTTACAGTACTTTTTCTTCTTTTTAGGTATTTCAAGTCACAGTGTGAGTCAATTGGACCTTTCTTAAAAAAAAATGATGTGGACTTACGTATCACCAGAATTCAGCAGCAATTGAAACTAATTTCAGCTTGTAACAACTTGAACAATAAAAAAATATCCAATTCTAATATTTTTTTATTTAGTGACAAATATAAAATTGATTTGTTACTACAGATTTATGACTACACTTAAATCTAGAAAAATAATTATATTTAGGCATTTTATAGATACAGATTTACAGGGATATAGAGAGTTACAGATTGATACCACTATGAAATTAGTTACAGGTAGTATTATATATGAATCTTTAAATATATTTCCAAAAGTTAAGGTATGAAAGTAGAAATATTTATTTTTCAGTTCCAACTGTTTCTTTTGGTAGTTATGTAAACTCTCCAAACGGCGATTTTTAGTTTTTAGACGATAAAATTACTCTGTTAGGTATAGCATCAACTGTGCAGTAATTTTATTATTTTTAATGCAATGAAAAAAAATGCAAAGTAAATTTTCTCCTTCCCAATCATATGGTAATTCTCAGTATCTTTGAAATTTGAGAGTGACAAAATATATATTTTTATTAAATGAATACCCTGTCTATTTTTTACACCTATGAAAAGCTAAAAAATATCTTCCCAAAAAACTTTGTACCAAATTTTCTGATGTACCTACCTATGATATTTAAGAAACTAAAATTAATACCTGCCTACAAATGGCCATATTATTTTTGAATATATAAATTTCAGTCGTAACAGTTACAAATAGAGTATTTCTTAAAAGGGCTTCTTTATACAGAGCATTCCAAGTAAAAAATTACACTGTATGTAATATTTTTTAGTACGAGAAATAATAAAAATATTAAGAGAAGGATCACTTTAAATGGCAATCAATTTCCCTCGTACAGATTGTCACTACAATTTACTGCATATTCAAATAATTTATTAGGCCGTCATTTAGTTTTGTTATACAAGATTCGGACTAAAATTTTACCAGTCTGTCTCTATTTCTCACTTTAGTTTTAAACGATTTTAATTCATTAGGCCGCCATTTTGTTCGCCATATTCGATTTTTACCAAAATGTTTCCATTCCGTTGAAAACTTAAATTCAACTGGATAAGTAGTTTTTATGCTATGCTGCGTACAGATAGACTGACGGAAGTGGGAAAACATGGGGCCTAAGCACCCTAAACTGCAAAGTTCTACAAAAATGTCAAAGGGATAATTTTTCATTTTTTACTCTTGTAAACTGGTCTAAATGTTGGTGGTTGCCCTTCTTCAATAAGGGCTTGTATTTATTTTAAACTTTATAATTAAATGGTGAAGTATTAAATTTTATTTGTTTATTTTTCTAATGATATACTTGAGTTTTATACAATTTTATTTCATTAGGCCGCCATTTTGTTTCGCCATATTCGATATTTACCAAATTGTTTCCATTCCGTTGAAAACTTAAATTCAACTGGATAAGTAGTTTTTATGGTATGCTGCCTACAGACAGACTGATGGAAGTGGGAAAACATGGGGCCCAAGCACCCTAAAATGCAAAGTTCTACGAAAATGTCAAAGGGTTAATTTTTCATTTTGTACTCTCGTAAACTGGTCTAAATGCTGGTGGTTGCCCTTCTTCAATAAGGGCTTGTATTTATTTTAAACTTTATAATTAAATGGTAAAGTATTAAATTTTATTTTTCTAATGATTTAATAAATCCTATTAGGCATTTTAATAATTTTAACACAGAATAAGCGTGTAACTTATTTTATTTAAACCATATTACCATTTTATTAAAAATCGTCTTAAACAATACATATTGGAAAGTTATTATAAAAACATATTTTTATTACCAATTCATTAGATAAATATAGAAAACAAATGTATTAGAAATTAAAGTATGAAATTTCATTTTGGAAAAAAATTTAATTCAGAATAAATATAACAAAATTTTGACTAGTACATCTAAAACTAGTCCACTCTAATAAAGATATTTATGCATTTATCACTACAGTACATTGAATTTGTAGACATTAAAGAAAAAAAACTTAAACTCTATCTCAAGATATGGCTTACTAAAGTATTCAACAACAATGTCTGTTAAATTTATTAGATTTTAATTTAATGTTGATTCTTTAACAAGGGTTTGCTTAGTGTGCTATTTATTTAAAAAGGTGTTATGTATCTTAAAATAGTTATTTCCTACCTAGAAATACCTGACAGTGCCTTTAAGAATATCATATTCTCTAATGTCTCTAAAATATCTGGAAATACCTCCTACAAGTGCAAAAATATTATATTACGCTTTTATAATAAGGTATAATAACATGAAAATCTGTTCTGGAAAAGCACAATATAATATCCACTAAAATGTTCACCTTTTTTCACTGCACTCACATGTAGCGATTAATTAAAGTCAAATTTAGGTCTCTTGAAATCACCACTTATTTGTTAACGTCTGTTTTATTAGAATATTAGTAGCTAATAGGTACAATAATTATTCGATCACCAATTGATGCCAGCAATGCTGCTGTATCTTCCCTTTTAGAAGTGTAACAAAAAAAGTATTAAGGATCCCCAGGCAGACCTTAGAAGCTTCAGATTTTTAATTCTTCATCACCTATAATTATTTTCAAAATAATAAAGTATACTTAATTAAGCCAAACAAACTCGTCGTGTTTTGCTCAACGTCTACAAAATAATTTTAAGGTTAATAGTAACTGTCAAATCGTAATGAGAAACTGGCCTACTTGACGTCAAAAAATACATGCAATTTTCCATTTAAGAAATGGATGCTACTTCCAACATTTGTCAGTTGTTTCGCTAAATCACGTGATTTAGCGATTCGTTAACTAACGAAATGATAAGTGCAAAATCGCACCCTCGGTATAGATAGTTGGTTCTCAACTATTTTGAATGTAATGAGGTATATGATGAAATCTAGATACTTCAGGTAAATGCTGATTAGGTTTTAGTTGCAGAATTAATGTGTGGTTTTCTACCCTCAGTTTTAAACAAAACACCGCAAATCAGTGAGAAAGAAAAGAAACTACATAAGTCCATTTTTCTCAAAAATAATTGAGTTTATGGCCAAACGAAAAAGAATTTAAAATGCTAGTACCAAAAAGTGTGAGAAGACGTATTTTTATTATTATAATGTAATATCATAAAGATGTAGGACGGTAAGGAGAATTCTGGAGGCCATTAAAGATTTATATTAATTTGCCTTTATGTCCAAATATGTAAAGAACTATATTTGAGCATATTTAGGGTGTCTTGTCGTCTGGAAAAACAACAGACAGATTGTATAAAATTTGATGAAGGATTTAGCTTTGAATACATTGCACCACAAGCACTTAAAACCATTTGTCAAATGTTGTAAATAAAGAACTCGCTGTTTATACGATTTGTTAGTGAAATGATGAATATATTTGGAGTACCTAGAAGAATAATTAGCGATCGAGGAACTGCTTTTATAAGTAACAGATTTACGAATTTTTGTAAATAAGTGGGTATTCAACAAGTGTTATCTGTCATTGGTATACTCAGACAAGTTCAAAAGACGATTAATGTCATTCTTTGTTTTATTAATGCTTCAACTGATAGTGAGGACCTCTGGGACAAGATTAAAAGCTGTATTCAGTCAGGTGTTAATACTACCGTCAGTTTTTCTACTGGGAAAATTCCAGGTGAAGTTCCTCTGGTCTGTAAGCCTAGGGAAATAAATTGTTTATTCCTTGTTCATGAAATTTGTAAAGGGGAACTTCAAGACTTGGACGGGGTGCGTACTAAACTACTTAAAATTATCGAAAAGGCATAAGAAGTGTACAAGTTGCATAATGATTGAAAATATGCCAAACACAAAAAGTTTGAGATTCAATAGGCAGAGACAAGAAAATATCTTTAAACATTCGACATTTTTTTTGTGTACATATTATCTACTGTGGGTTGTATAATCAAAGGCGTTTTGCTTAAAACTTTACCTTCAAAGCTTATATAAAAACTCAAAGTTTTAAAATGATGCACTTTTGTTAATTATTAGTTTACTTTAGCTCCTAGACTCTTGCTCATACAACTTTTTGAAACGACTTGTATTGAAAAGTGACTGACTAAATAAAGTTTACTAATAATAAAAAACGTAAGCATATTTTTTCTAATATAAATCCAGATATTAAAAAATATTTGATTATTCCTACGTTTGGTTCACCATAGCTCCTAAACTATTCACGTCACAGCTTGTCTGTAGCAAATTTTAATAACGTATCAGTAACAACAAACCAAAACCAAAGTTTGTGTTTGATATCTCTTTATCCAAGATATCATAAAACTTAGGAATACACGTGGGTTGTCACCTTCTAAAAAGGATCGCAGATCGAAAACACTCAAGTGAAGAATAAAATTAAAATAAAAAAAATGTGACAAAAACATTAATTTTGCAAAGCAGAACTAGCCCCCGATGTATTTATTTTATAGGGAGTTTTTCTAAAGGGTTTTTGAAAAACAAATTCTGAAACCTCGTAAAAAATAAATAAGGCTCTAGGGAGTATTTGAAATTTGCAGTAAATCTGTGTACGATAAAATGACATAATTTATTACTCCCATTAACATCAGAGTAATGAATATATCACACACGAGACGATAAGCTTCGAAATATTAAAGGAGGTGTGCATATGCCGACATTCCTTAAAAAGTAAATAAAAGCATTCTCATAAACTAAATGTAGATGAAGCACAATATTTTAAAGACCCAATCGAAATGAACCAAATATTTTGTAACCAAGTAGAAAAATTATGTTAAACGTGGTGAGACTGGACATAAATTTCGGTTAATAAAGCTGTAAAGTCAGTTGTAATTAAGCGATTCGGAATAGGCGTATTTATTAAATGGGCCGCGGATTCCGAAAATATTTATTATAATAATTTATTATTTTAGGCCACTGCTTTAAGTATAATGTGCAGGCCATCAGGAAACTATACAAGGTGACCACTTAAAATGAACAAATGATACAGAATTTTTCTTTGTGCTTCTAGATGGCAGTTTTAACTTACAAGAAGTAAATGACATTGTTTTTGATTTTAATAAAGCTTCACAGAAGAAAAAATATTTTTGCCAAAATTTTTCATACTTCTAAAATATTTCAAAATTATCTGCATGCAATAGAGACAATTATTCCTGCAACTATAACGCACAATGAACGTACATACGGAGCAATGCGTACTGGTGACCTTTGGTCCTATGATGCTGTACTCGACTTGCCAATCTTAAATTGAACAGATTCTATATCCAGTGGCTCAAACTAGTCCTTAGAACATCCACTAAATGTATTTGTTGTATCTACCTCTTGCCCTTAGATAATTCCTTCAACGAGCTATTCCACTTTCTTCCTGCTAATCTTTCTTCTAATTCTTTTCTTTCTTAATGCTAATCCCTGAATTTCTTTCCTTTGAAACCATTACATTTGAAGACCTTAACGATTATGATAAAGTAAAGCTAGGGTCTACTAAAACCGATTCCCAAGGTAGAGCAGCAGGGGTCTTGGCAATGAGCCAATCTCTTGCCAATCCCATCAGAGAACCTACCTACTTTCCACGCATCATCACACAAAGCTCACCTCTCTCTCACCACTCACCCAGAGTTTTATCAGTTTTCCATTTCCGCTCTCCTAGGTTCCTGTGATCACGGTCTAGTTACTGTTTCCTATCCCATTCAAGAGGAGGTTGTAAAACCCATACCACCTCGTACTATTTGGCAGTACAATTCCGCTGATTGCGGGATGTCTACAATTCGTTCCCTTGGAATGATGTTTGTTTTTGTATCAACGATCCCTCCAAAATGTGTTCATAAATCTCGGATTTAATTCAAATAAGCCTAGAAACCTGTTATAACACATTCTATAAAGACTTCAAAACCTTCCAACGACAAACCTTGATTTTCAAAATATTGCGATAATACTAGAAAAAAATCCGTGTTCGTAATAATTTTCTTGAAAACTCAACTTCAAAAATGTATAGGCTAAAAACAGGTACGAAACACAGTCGCATAATTTTCGACGTCAAAAATGTTTCAAACATACGCATAAAATGCAAATTTATTTCTTGCCAAAATAGGAGCCAATCTTTTGATCGTTTGCCAAAAATACTAATTCAAAGTTCTGCAAAAGCTCCTTTCCACTCTTAACTTCTGTTGATGAAATCGTCTCCACCTCTAAAGCAAAAGCTGAGCTTTTTGAAATACAATTCGCCGCAAATTCCACTTTAATCTCACTATTTAATTCTCCCTTCCGTCAGTATCAGCTTTGTATGATATTTGTTGTATATGATCGAAATTACTTTCAGGGTTTAAAAAGTACGACATATTCTCAAAAAACTTAATACCAAAAAGTCCTCTAGCCTTGATGGTGTTCCGGCCATAGTCCTGAGAAATTACGCTTCTGAACTGGCTCCTATACTAACGGGTTAATCCAAGTGCCCTATGATAATAGCATTTTTCCTAGAAGTTGGAAATCTGTTCGTATACAGCTTGTTCCCAAAAAGCGATCTAAACTTCTCCTCTCTAACTACCGACCGATATCCCTCATTCCAATTATGAGTAAGGCAATTGAGAAGTAAATCAATAATAATCTTTCAAATTATCTTGAAAGCTGTAAACTTATATGACAGGCAATATGGCTACCGCCACCAAAAATCCACAGCAAATCTTCTTACCTTCGTAAACCACAACTGGAATTAGTTTATCGAATTCCACGAAAAAGCCCAAATTATTGCATTCGACATATTCAAAGCATTTGATTAAGTCTGGCAGGACCGACTTCTTAACAAACGTCTTGCCTATGGTCTTCCTTTAAAACTTTTTACTTGTGTTGAAAGTTTTCTTTCCAACGGTAGTTTTATAGTTTAAAAATCTTTTTTTTGGGTTTTTCGCCCTAATAAAATCTGAAATTAAAAGAAATTATTTACCTTATAAAATCAATAGACAGTCTTAAGTTCTGGGTCCACTATGAAGGTACCCGAGGAACGACACCGAAAAATGTTTTTTTCTGGACGTTTTGGAGGAAAGCCTACCCCCGTCTTCAGCAAAGCTACAAATAAAAAACTAAAAGCAGAATATTACTTATGTTTAGTATCAGAAATATAACCAGAATGGTTAATCCCTGAAAAAATGTCAGATACTAAACATAAGAAATATTCTGCTTTTAGTTTTTTATTTATAGGTTTGCTGAAGTCGGGGGTAGACTTTCCCCCGAAACGTCCAAAAAACAAACATTTTTCCTTGGGTATATACCTTCATAATGGACCCAGAAAGACTGCCTATTGATTTTATAAGGTAAATAATTTCTTTTAATTTATTATTAATAATTAGGGCGAAAAACCCAAAAAAAATAGGTTTAAACCATGAATCCGCCACTACAATTTTGTTATTTTTTAGTATTTTTATAGTGCTTAATAGCCATTCATCTGACTTTCACAAAATCAACTCAACGCAGGCGCCCCACAGAGTTCAGTGTTGCCACCTACCCTATTCCTCCATCACATCAATGATTGCTGTCTTCTACCAGAAATCCTATTCACAGCTATGCTGACGATAGTGCACACTTCTCCAACATACAATTTTCTAAACCTGTTTCCAAAACCGAGACGGATGATAGACGTAGGGTAATGACTATATCCCTAACCGAGGACCTCTATAAAATCGTAGAATGGGGAGCAAAGGCCCTTGTCCAGTTTAGCGCCATTAATACCCAATCATGTTTACTGTCTCATAAAATACCTCCCAATACTCTTTCCATTCAAATGAACAATCAAATGCTTGAAACCAAAGATTTCTTTAGCCTAGTTGATGTTACTTTCCAGAATGATCTTTGCTGACATGATCACATCACCACAATTGCCAAAGCAGCCGCGAAGATATTGTGTTTCCTTTTTGTATACGCCTTACGTTTCGCAAATCAGATCCAGCCTTGAATATTGTTGACATATATGGGTTGCAGCCTTTCCTTCAATCCTTAATATACTTGATTCTACCAAAAGAAGTTATCTGATTGATGATCCAAACATCACAAAGAAGCTTGGCTCACTACAGCATGGTCGAATTGTAGGCAATTTGTCTCTGTTTTACAGATACTGCCACAGATTTTATTCTGATAAATTATCAACCATCACAGTAACAACAAACCAAAAATCGACTCTCATGCATCCCTTCACCTTACAACTGCAAAGACCAAGGGCCTCCACTTTGTTCATTCCTTTATTTATAGAGCGATTGTGTTACCATCAAAGGCTTTGGGCATGCGGAATGCGCTTAGATAAAAAAAATATCAACAACAGTAATAACTGGAACCCACGTGCAAGATTTTGAATCCATCGGTGTGTGTCTGATAAACTAATACATTATTAATTATTTCTGATATTCTGATACCACTTGCTCTTTACTTCCTGAATCCAGTCGGTGTTATAGTTGTGGAGGGTGGAATCTGCGAGAAATGAAGTGTATGTGCACTGATTGTGCATCTGATATTCTAGACTTAAGAAACTTGGTTTATGTAGAGGTAAATCCGCAATATCAGGCGCGGATTCTAGTTGTGTGTAAATAAAATTTGCTTTTATCCGTAAAAAAGGATCTTCGCTACGAATCTGATATTCCAGATGTGTGTCAGACCGCAGCAATGATGTTATATATTACAAATTTAATTTATTGTGACTTTCCCCTAGATCACTAAAACATCGACTGGACTTAGGGCGTACAAATCCAGGTGAGCAGTGATTAATGCAGATTTTCATCGTGAGCTCCAGACGTTTCGAATATTTTTCTACGTTCCGTCACCCTGTTCAAAATCAGAAAGCAGGTGATATAAATATTTTGCGGTTTCTTTTCACGTTCCTTGCAAGAGGAAAGTATTGTAAACAAATAGAAATCACCCTCCGAGATTTTTGCAGATCTTCACGTTTCAGGGATGTTGAAATTTTCAAATTCATCGGCTTGTCTGTCTGTTTGTGGCATAGCTAAAAAACTACTTATCCGATTGACCTCAAATTTAAGTAAAAAATTAAGATTCATATAGGAATGAAATGGTAATATTTTTATAAAAATCCAATATGACGGAACAAAAAGGACGTCCTGATAAAAAAATATTACTAAAAAGCTATTAATCCAATTTACCTCAAATTTTGCCAAAAAATCAAGTGTGACCTAGGATTAAACTGGTAAAATTTTGGTGTGGAGGCTAAAGCCTTAAATGTTTAAAATATCAGTATCAAAAACCTATTTATACAAGTAAGTTGAAATCTTGTATAAAAATCAAATGTGAAAAAGGGATGAACCTGTAAAATTTGGTGTATCCTATATAGCGAAATGAAATAGCGGCCTTCTGTTGAAAAAGGCAGCAAAATTCCATTTCCTACAAAAAAAAAACATTTTTAATGTCGGAAAATAATAAATATCATAATTGATTTTTGTATAGATACCTAAGTAATTAACCTAATACCGATAAATAAAACAAAAATTTAAAAATAGTATGTATATTTGTATGTTCGTAAGTATGTATGTATATATATATATATATATATATATATATATATATATATATATATATATATATATATATATAAATATATTTATGTATATATGTATGTTAGAAAAGTAAATTTTAAAGAACCAGAGCATTGTTCTTTGCCCGGAACATCACTCATAACAAATTTAACCACACACATTGTATTTGTAATTTCTTATAAGGTAAGACTTCGGTTCAAAATACGTCCTTTTAATAGAACCTCCCTCGTAATAAAAAAATTGGCACATATTGACATTTATGTAATGTGTTAATTTATTACAAAATAAGTATATGGATATATAAACTATGTTATATGTGTGTGTGCTGGAATCCGTTACGAGGAAAATTCTGGGTAAAAGGAAATTTAGCGAATTTGTTTGTGTTCTCGCCTCGGTTATTGCCAAACACCTGATTTATTTATACATATACACAATTTAGATTGGCCAGGTATAAGTAACTAAAAAACTACAAATATATTAGAAATACATTAAACTTTAGAATATTAATAGTATTGATGTATAACAAAATTTAAAGGACTCCGATATCCGAAAGAGGGTAGGTAGGAATTGTACTATATTTTAATTATATATGAGATAAAACCCGTGGAACTAAGTAGTTTAGAATTTCGTATGTGGAGGAATAACGTAAGCTACTTCCTCGTAGATATCTGAAGTTAAAATCACAATGATTTAAACCAAATGTTTTTTTTTGGCATTTTAAAAGAAAAAAGAACTTATTTACATCCAAAATAGTATATTTGTATTGTAGATAACGCATTTCGAGAGCTAGTATGTATTTTAATGTTTACCTTATATAAATCCCAACCCAAAATTGGCAAAATATTTGTTTTTGTTCAATTAATACCCATTTTTATTGTTTTCCATGCCAATTAACATAATCGAATGGCTTAAATATCAAATTAATATGGGTAAATGCTAAGGCCTTACAGTTTGGACACCATATATTTAAGTACTACAATACACAGAACTTTCAAAATCATTAAAAAACTATAAAATATATGTAAACAACAACGGTCGAACGCGGTAGCAAAAATGACAACAATGCAACATGTGTTTTGTAATTAGACTGTAAAACAAGAGTGCTATGATGATTGCTATGAATGAATAGTTGTAAAACTACTCCTAAGGGACGTAAATTTGGGGTAGCGTCGTTACCAGTTCTATTTGGTAATATTTTTGTTATTACATTTTTGGAAGACCTTAGTTAATTACTTAGACAATAAAACAATGTTTAATAGTCCATTGTTAATTATTGTGTGTCGTTTTTTGATATACATATAACTGTGTTATGGAAATATATAAACATATTGAAATAATTCGATAAAATTTGGCTTAGAATATTTGACAATTTTTAAAACATGACAACAACCTACACCTATCGATGTAGTGGAGAGAGAAAAAAATCAAGCTATGATTCCGTGTTAAATGTAAATAGTTGGGTCTCTTGTTTTCATAGTCTAAGTCTGCAATATTTCTTTTCTATAAGCAGGTGTCAACAGTATTTGTTTGTTTTTTGAGACCCAGAATAACTTAACCCAATATTAAAATGAGACTGTTGTTAAGAACAAACTATAACTATTTATGCAGGAGAGTCATAAACAGAAAAAGGTTCAAGCTTTTTTGCCAAGTGGCTAACAGACAAAAA
This sequence comes from Kuschelorhynchus macadamiae, assembly GCA_030620095.1. Taxonomy (NCBI): domain Eukaryota; kingdom Metazoa; phylum Arthropoda; class Insecta; order Coleoptera; family Curculionidae; genus Kuschelorhynchus; species Kuschelorhynchus macadamiae. Next base: position 2,007,793 of record JAUTXW010001351.1, read on the forward strand.
TATCACCATTATTCAAGATGAGATGACATAACTATAACTGCGAAAGACTACGGGCAAAATATCAGAATCTACGCATAAAATAGACAAGCGTTACTAGCACCAAGGTTTATGTGTGAATATCATAGAAAAATTGTTAACGTATTCTAAACAAGAGCAGCTCTGTAGGATTAAAGAAAATTCCCAGTAACAGAATATTGCTGATAAATTGGCGACAACGCCGATCACTCTAAATACTTTTGAACTGACACATCTAAATTATAGCAAAAAATTGTACAAATAATTGAAGAAAACTTCTACAATAATTTTAAAATCTGTGAATAAAAACATGAGGCACCAATCAAAGAATCTTTGCAAGAAGAGCACTGGCCCAACATTATTAACCTCGGAAACTACCCCAAGGTGGTATCGTTACTTATTTAATAACGACAGGATGGCCTGGGATAAGCAATGTTCTCTCAGAGGGTATATAAGCCATCTTTCCCCACCACATACCATAGATTAAGCAACAACATAATCATATTTTTCATTTAAAAAATCACAATGCTAATTTGTGATAAGAAAAAAAGCTAACCAATTCTATCAGTGTATGTTTAGACAGTTATTCGTTCTAGCTTTTCTTGATACACTAAAATATGTTAGGTGTTCTATTTGTATTTTCCTTAACAACATGTTTTACAGAGTTCAATATGAAATAACAAATAATTTTGATATGAATTTGTTATTTAAAAATCGGTAAATTTTTATTAGGAATAGTGAAGTGTTACACAATTTAGTTCAGTAAACAGTAATTTAGGAAAACACATATACTGTCTTTTCAAACATTTTTACTAAGCGCCATGTTGTTCCATCATATTGGATTCCTACCCATATTTTACCAGTTTCTACCTATGCCACGCTTGATTTTTGGGCATAATTTAAAATAAATTCAATAAGTAGTTTTTACTTCCCCATATGACCCTTAATTTTTCTCTAAAATGTGATGTCACCCTAATAAGTAGTTTTTAGCTATACCACTAACTGACAGACAAACCGACAGATAGTCAAAAATGTTATTTTGTGTGGCGATCTTGAATTAGTACCACAGTTTTACTAATTCATCTCTATACCACAAGTAGTTACATTTCACTAGGTCGCCATTTTGTTTTGCCATATTGGATTTTTACTAAAATGTTACCAGTTCATTCCCATATGACCCTTGATATTTGTCCAAAATTTGAAGTCAATCGAGAAAGTAGTGGTTTAGCTATGCCGCGAACTGACAGACCGACAAACCGACAGACAGGTAGACCGAGGGAATCGAGAAAACCTGTTTTCGGCATCTAGTGACCCTGAAACGTAAAGATGTAAAAAAATCTCGCAGGGTGATTTTTTCACGATTACAATAATTCCCTTTTACGAGGGAATTAAAAACGGAATTTAAAAAATGTAATAGAAATTAAGGCTTAGTTGATACCCTCTAAAGTCAATATTCATTTCTTTTACTCTAATGAATAGAAGTTTTGAAATATATTTATTAGAAAATAAATAATATTAAGGTGACTGGATCATTTTACATATAGAGGGGCATAAATTAAACAAACAGGTAAATTGGATTAGCGACATACCATGTAATAATTATATACTTAATAAAATCGTTAAGAAATAGCAATGAAAATATAAGAGGTATAATTACTAATATGATTAATAGAAATAATATTATAATGAAGTCGAGCGATTAATTTTTAACACGCGTTATAAATATACCCAATCCAAAATTATCAACCGCAGCGCCTGTGTATAAGTTTATTTGCTTATAACCTGTGATCTATTTTCTATTTTGTTGCGTACTTAAATTCAAAATTTTCGCGTAAACGAGGTTGCGCCTTTAATTCTTGTACCTTATTACTCGAAAACTTCTTGAAGTGACTGCTATTACAAATTACAACATAACATGAAATGATTTCCAAGTCAAATTAAAGCGCCCAGTAATTAATAATTATGCATGGTTTAATCTCCAATTGTCATCGCTACAAAGAAATATTATATAAGTTTATAGAAAATGCGAGTATGACTATTAGAGTCGGTGCGATATATAGCAAAAAGATAAAAGGACGTTATTTAAACTTGTTAACAGTTTCAATGTTTTTTAACATTTGCAGTGATTTGGCTAACAATTCTAAAGACTAAAACGTTCAAAATTTTCCCAGTAGCATAATTTAAAGGAGAAACGAGAACGTGAAGATATTCTGAATAAAATATGTTGTTTTTGTGATTTTTTACCTAATTACGATACATTCTGAGACAAATCAAGGGAAACTATAGTGATTGTTCCACCACCGTCATATTCTGTCAGTAAAAAAATCTGAAAATTGAGAACTCGTCGGGGAACTAAATTTACCACAAACCAGTATTTTCAGATGTTTAAAAAATGTATTTGAAATAACGTATTTTTTTAAAAACAACTGTGAGAATATATCTTTTGCGTGTATGCCAATAGTACTTAAACCTTATTTTTGTTTATCATGTATGATTCGCTAGAAAAAGTCAAATCGATGTTGTAAGTATGATGCATTACTTTATGGAAAAGTTCGCTTTTGAAACTGTCACATTGTACTTATTTTCAGACAACTGTAGCTCGCCTAATAAAAACTACACATTAATACGTTATCTGTATGTTCGTACCAATACTAATATATTTTCCCAATATTACATCGACACCCAGAGTCTGGTCACAGTTTCCTGCCTTGTGACCGAAGCTTTGGTTTGACAGAAAGGGAATAACGAGGGGAAAGATTCATTTTACCTAAAGAATGGGTTAAATTTGTACAAAATACAAGTAAGAAATTTTTTATCATCCTTTCACCCAAAAGATGTTTTTGAAGTTTAGTGATCATTTTGATGGATTAAACAAGCACGTTACCAACCAGCGGAAAACAAAGTTTTTTCTTTCTGCCTACAAAAGCTTGGATTATAAAAAAAAATATGTCCAATTCACTATTTTGGCTATTAATTCATTAAAAGAAGATTTTGTACTACAAAAACCAGGCCTAACTTTGATTGCCACATAAATATCAGTATTTATGCAGTGGACTTCTACCAATCCTGCGACCTAAGCATCTACAGGTGCAAGAATTGGAAAAAAAACATGTTCCACCCAACTGCACGGGGTTCTACCAAGGCATAAAATATTAAGGTGAAGGAGAGAAAAAAATTCCGAATTTCGATGTTAGGTATCGTGAATAGTATATCATATTAATCAATAATTTGAAATAAATGCCTAAGTAATAATTTTAGGTGTTTTTGATTATATTTTAGAATTTTTAGGACAAAAAACCTAAATCGTCATTATCCGATGAAAAAAAAGAGGCAGCTCCTTAACCATTTTTTATCTGACCTTCTCTTAAAAACATTAAAAAAGTGTACGATATGTAAAAGTTCTAGGTACCATAAAAAAGTAATTATTCAAAATGCAAACACTTAGGTTAACTAAGAAGTGTCTATGTTATTTAGTTTTTTACTTCTTCTGAAAAATTTGCAAAAATAAAGTTACCTCCCTTTTGCACCAATTTTTTGATTTTTAAATTAAGGGGAGATTGTGGGAGAAAATTAACTATGAATTCACATCGGTTTATCTGAGAAAATCACATATTTGGGAAAAATATCATGAGAACCATTGTTCTACGCCATATTCTAACCTTTATTTTTTAGATGTAGATAATTGCCCTATCTATAATATTATATTGGTAGATATTGGTGAAAACATGAGCTGCTGCAATTTTTTGCTTTTTTTTTTGGAACTTGCGAAGTTCTTTGACTAGTTCAACACAGCTCTCAAAAAGCTATAATTTAAGGAAAATGTACGTCATGAAACTCTTTTGATAGTAAAGTCTTTCATTACGAAGGCATGTCAAAAATAAAATAGATAAAATAATTATCTGCGTATATAGGTAGCTAGAGAGCTTTGAAAAGTATATATATATATATATATATATATATATATATATATATATATATATATATATATATATATATTTTCCCTAGATACAACCGAACGCAAAAAATGTGATATAATCTCATTTTGGTTCAAGAAAATGCTTTATTCAAAATTCTGCAGTAATCAAATAGAGTTCTTTGTCAGAATTATTGTTATGCTTAAAAAATAAATACAAATATTTTAATAATAAGTGTAAGTTAACTAAAGAAATCGATCAAAGAAAAGTTCAGTCTGTATAATAATTTTTCTTGAAATAATTTTGGCATAAAATTAATGAATATGGCAGTTTCTGAGTGGATATATAATAATTATTTCAATAAAAATTGAATTATATGTATTTAAATGTTGCTATTTTAGTACTGGCTCGATTACAGCAACAGTGATTGTTTCGCGAGTATGGAATTAAAGTAGGTACTTATTATTTTGTTTTACATATTTGTTAAGATTGACATTTATTCTTTCATTTTCAATGCAAGACAAGCATGACATCCCACTTGGAATTCTTGTATATCCTCCCTGTGAACTTCGCTCATCCAAGACCATCAACAAGTATTTTTTTCAAACTTAGTTTCAAATGTCACCTTATAATAAGAGCTCTCTATGTTGAAGATGGTAAGCCAGCGGTCTAGATTAATGACAACAGGACCCACACAAATGTAAAACGGTATTATGTCATCTTCTTGGTCAACACCTCTAGAAAAGTGTGAATTATCTTTGTATTGAAGATGCATTTTCCTGACTTAGATTGTTCAGTCAGAATCCCTGTTACCAATAGCAGGTTCCTCTCGACCTTGCTAGATAGGTCATTGTCGTTTCCTTGCTTGGATATATTAAGATCTTAATAATTAGAGAAACTTCTTTATGATAGTATTGATTTTACTCAGGCGCAAAAAAAATTTTTGATGAATCTCACGTGAGTGTAATATTTTTTAGTTTTTAAGAAATAATTTCACTACTCTTCATTTACATTTGAACAAAGGTTTATAAAATAGACAATAGTTTTATTTACCATTTTATTTTGTAGCCTTGCTATACCGCTTTTCGTTTTGGTCTTCAGAAATAAATTTATGACTGTTCAAATAGCCTTACATATATATTTTGCATGTTTCATAAATATACCGCGACACACGGCAATTCATCTCATATATGAGAGATTCAGCCCATATTTCTCGTTTTTATTTAAAAAATCCACCCTTTTATTTTCTTACTGTTCCCAATTTTTAACATTGATATTTTGAGATCCACTAAAAATGAAGCCTCATATTTTATTTTATGTATATTTAACAGCCTATTATGTACTTAGTATTGTACATTATATATCTAAAGTAATTTGTAAAATTAGATAATTCGTCTCTTCGTTTTTAACAAAATATTCTAAGGCACTGCGAAAATTCTCTATTGTTTCTCGATGAAGTTGGTCGTTTATAAATAATTTATAGGCCAAAACCTCCAACCAGGAAACTTGGCTAGCTGCATGTATACTCCTTACTGTTATTAAAAATGTATTCAGAAAAATAACTTTATATACGCTTGGGCAAGTTTAAATCTAAGTAGTTTAAAAATGCACAAGTAGGAGCTGCATTTTGAGTGCATTATTATTTAGTTCTATAGTTATATGAACACTTAGATTTTGTCATCTTTTTTTCAATATTTTCTCACTCTTGGAAAGGATGAAACATGATGCGTCGAGGTAGTTAGTACTTAGTAGTCTTAAAAATCCTGTATTAAAAAATCTTTTAACCGAAATTAGCATTTGGATTGCTTTTAAGTCATGCTCAAATGGTGTATCAAGTGTTTGTCAACAATACACAAAGCGACGTTTTTATGTGTTTTACCGGTCGATCCCTTCAGATGTCGCAACCCAAGATCTGTGCATCGGAGATAATAGTATTGGTAGCCAAATCAATTTTCTCATTTAAAATATTGCTTGATAATGTTTTTTATTTTTTAATTCTCCATGTGGCGTCGAGGAGGACTGCCAGCTCTCATGCCTCGGTGTTCCTCTAGGCACTATGTCGCCTTGAGTCCAAACCGAAGTTCAGATAGCTAAAGCAGCACCCTCGCGTACCAATTCTACGTCGTCCAGTAAGTTCGAACAAGGCATTGGAAGTGGCTCATTATCCATGAACTGGCGATCTTGCCAACGCATTGTCTGTGCCTGTTCCTGGAATTATATTAGAATGTCATATTTTTAACCGGCATACTATGAAGCAATGTGGCGTTTTGCGTTTCATAAATCTATGACTTTTTTTAAATAATTTTATGAAATCTTGCACACATCATCTTGAATATATTGCCTAACGAACAAATGGCGTTTCTTAAGGGTAGATACATTTTACTGATATTTAAATTTTAATGATTTTTAAAAATATGTTACTATTCATAGACAAAACATGTGCTACTGTAATAATAGGTATTATATAAAATTAAACTAATTTCTTTAAAATAATTATACAACTTCTAATTATCATACAAAAAGTAATTTAGACTTTAAAAAAATCAAAATAACTGCCTCAGACAAGTTTTGTCATTTCTGTAAATTCGTAGGGGAGCATTATTTGAATCTCAGCGCAAAATATTTCACTTGTGATATTTCTATGACTGTGAACTTCATAAATGGCATGATGTATATTCACGTCACATTGTTGACCCTTCATTTGACGAAACCATTGCAATATCGTCAGCGCAATATTTCAAATAAAGCATCCCTGAGACGCTTGAGTTAGCTTTTAGTTGGCAAATTACGAGACGCATTTACCAACAAGCAGAACCGGCATCTATGCCGAAATTACCCCCCGTAATACAAAAAGTAAAATTTTTTTTTTTTGCTTTTGTTACTAATATTTTTTCTACTCTGTTGGTTTTTCGTTCCGTGCCTTCCATCCTCAACAACAAGAGGCGTCCCTGCTTATATCAAGCGAACTAAAAAATAAAATCCCCTTAGCTCCAGTTATAATTCTAGTCAGAGATACTAATAGGCATCTCAGTGGTCTATTTAAGGGGGGGGGTGTAAGTTAAAACCTATCCCAGAGCTAGTTTTTACGTAAACTAAAGTGAAATAAGTATAAAGTAAATGCTCACAAATAGTTAAGCACTTTTATTTTTTTATTTTTATTATATACATCAATTTACGTATAAAACAGAAAGACAGGACTATTTGTTTTTTTTAATGTCGGAAATACTTTATCTAACCATTGTAAAATAGATTAATTGAATCTTGAATTAATTGATAATTTGATCATTTTAACGCAAATCTAGTAATTTCCCATGTACGTTTTTGAAGGTAAGTTTAAAAGAACCCTCCCCAGTAGTAATCTCTAAGTACGCCACTGGACCTCCTCTTTTCTTCACTTCATTGGCACTTAACGTTTTTTTTATTTCACTTTTTTGTTTATTTTATAAAAGTAGGGTTATTATTTTTTTAAGAGAATATTTCATAAGCTATTTGTCAATAAGTGTTCTAACAGCTTGGAAGAAAACCTCTCTTTAACCTGTTTTCTTTTTGCATTTTTTTAGAAGACCCACAACTAAAAAAATTGAAAAATATATTTGTGTTATTAGAATACCTAAAACAAAGAAAGGTTACAATAAGTCTCATCTTCTAAGACGCTTTCTTCTAGAGGCGGTTTGCTTTCCATATATTATAAAATGAGATGGTCATCTCTGTCATATACAATTGCTACTGCGGTCGGTTTTTGGAGCTAAATAAAATGTATTATGCAAACCGTTCGCGCAGGATATAGTATGACTATGTGTGAGACAATATGAATATTCAAATTTAGGTATTAAGGAGTTTATAATGCACCAAATTGAATATTTTATAAAAAATAAACATTTTGGAAATATATTAATATAATAATAAAAAAACATTAGGTACATTTTTCAGAAGAGAACCTTTTTTCAAAAAACCGGATTTTTAATAGTTTTCTCCTCAAAATAAAAAAAAATTATTTAAAAAAAAACAAACTCAGTACAACTATAAAATTAATGCTAAACAAAAGTATCCCTGAATCATTTTTCAAACTTTAACCCTTAACTCACTCCAAAGTTAATTAAGAGATTTTTCGTTTCTTATTTTATGACACAATTATTAGATTAACCAAGAAATAGATGGCGGTCAACAGCACAAGCCGCTATTTTGTACCGCCATCTTGGATTCATACGAAAATTTAATACTGGATTTTTCTGCAATATTTGAAATAAATTATTAAGTAGTTTTTAAGTAATAATGTTTTTAACAATTCACTATTTGTTTTACGACATTGGATTTTTATAAAACCCTTAATTTTTGACCAAAAGTTGAAGTCAATCAGGTACGTAGTATCCTATGCCACGAACAGTCTGACAGACATACAAAGAGACACACATACAGACAGACTGACGGATTTAAGAAAATATGTTTTCAGTCCTTTTACAAGGGAAGTAAAAATACCAGACTATTACTGTTAAAGTCTAACTCGTAATTTATTTATAATATATCATAATTTATTATTAAATTATTTTTATCTTATATGATTTCATGACACTTAGTGTAGAGTTTCTTTGTATTATAAATGAGGGGAGGAATGTATTTTTTAAAATGATTTCTACTTTAAAAGTATATTATATTTTCTAAAGCTGCTTTCGAAGTAAGTACCTAATAAGTGCAAAATATGGGGAGAAGGAACTATTGGATAAATATAAGTTCAGAAAAAGTGAAAGAAATTATATTTAATAAAAAATACTAAATGCAGACTACAACATAAAGGCATATATCGTATGGATATTTTTTTTTAAATAACAGGCGTTTGCTACCATTGCCAGTTTCATTTTATACCATGATGTGAAAAGAAATTCAATCAAGTTTTTGCAAGAATCGTCATTAGCATTACAATTACCACCGATAAAAAGAAAGGAATAAATTAAACGCGCAACCTCGGCGGCAAAAATTAAAAATCTGGCGTAAATATCTAGGAGAGCTCGCAATCCCACCAACCTAATAAATAATAGTGGGTAATCGATTCGTGAAAACATAATTGCCATGCAAGAGATGCCAGTTTGCGGTGCTGCACCAGTTTCTATGCTTTTAATACGTCCGGTGTGGAGGTATACCCACCTTTATTGTAGCTGAACGGGATTGTGCCGTGTTATTTAGCCGCAGTATTTTTGATTCTTACATACCTATACAATACATACAACATGTATGGCGTGTATGTCGCAGATATAATTACAAATAATATTTTTAGTAGTTTTTAGATTTTTTCTATGTATTTATTATTGTACTAACTTTGGGATTCTCGCTTCTGTAGTGGCGTCAATTATCAAAAATTTGTGTCAAAAACGAACTGCTCCTCCTTTTTTTTACAATAACATTTTAGTAGAAGTTCAAAGGCAAAAAATCCTGAATGATCATGCTGAAGGCATTACACGACAACCAAAATCCATATTTTTTTGACTTTTGTAGGAAAGTGGTATTTTTGATAATTACTTCCCTCGTAAAAGTATTGTAATCGTAATAAAATCACCCTCCGAGTTTTTTTCCGATCTTCACGTTTCAGGGTCCCAAGATGCCGAAAAACATGTTTTCTCAATTCTGTCGGTCTGTCTGTCTATCTGCCAGTTCACGGCTTAGCTAAAAAACTACTACGATTGACTTCCAATTTTGAACCAAAATTAAGGGTCATGGAGATCACCTGGTACATTTTGGTAAAAATCCAATATGCCCAAACAAAATGGCGCCCTAGGGCATGTTAAAAAAATTATTATTAAGAAACTACTTACCTAATTTATCTCTAATTTTGCACAAAGATCAAGTTGTAATTAACTGGTAACATTTTGATGTGAATCGAAGATAGCGGAACGGCTTAATAAAGTGTTTAAAAATTCAACCTGAATATGTATTGATTACGAATTATGTGCCATAACTAATTGTGGTATAAGGATCAACTAGTGAAATTGTGATACTAACTCAAGATGGTCGCACAAAATGTGAAAAAATCACCCTCTCATGTTTAATTTTCACGTTTTAGCATGCGTTGATGCCAAAAAATATGTTTTACCAATTCAGTCGGCCCGTCTGTCGGTTTGGCAGTTCGCAGCATAGCTTAAAACCTTCTTACCAGATCGGCTTCAAATTTTGATAAAAAATTAAGGGTCATATGGGGGGACTTTTTTGGTAAAAATTCAATATGGTGAAACAAAATGGGGGCCTAATGAAATGTTAAAAAAAATTATTATTAAAAAACTACTTATTCAATGTATCTCAAATTTTACACTAACATCAAAGTATTATGCTGGAATCAACTGGTAAAATTTTGGCACGAATAGAAGATGGCGGAAGAAAATGGCGGCTCAACAAAATATTTAAAAATTCAGCCTGAGAAAAAACTTAATGGATTGATTTCAAATTGTGTGCCATAACTAATTGTGGTATATGGGTTAATTAGTAAAATTGTGGTAGTAATTCAAGCCGAACAAAATAACGGCCAAATAAAATGTTTGTAATCGTAAGAAAAATTATACTCTCAAGTTTTACATAGCGCCCCTAGATGTCAAAACATATGTTTTATCAATTTCGTCGGTCCGTCTGTATCTATTTCTGTCTGTCTGTCAGTTCGCGGCATTGCCTAAAAACTGCTTACCCGATTGACTTTAAATTTTGATCAAAAATTAAGGGTCATATGGGGATGATCTAGTATAATTTTGGTAAAAATCCAAATAAGGAAATGTTTAAAAAATTTATTATTAAAATCAATATACAATTTATCTCAAATTTTGCCAAACATCAAGTATTATGTAATCAACTGGTAAAATTTTGGTACCAATCCAGGATGGCGGAACAAAATGACGGCATAATAAAATATTTAAAAATTCAGCCTGAAAAAACTACTCATTAGATTGATTTCAAATTGTGTGCCATAACTAATTGTAGTATAGGGATCAACTAGTTAAAAGTGTGTTACTAATTCAAAATTGACGAAGCTAAATAAAATGTTTGTAATGGTGAAAAAATCACCCTCTTAGGTTTTACATATCTTCACGTTTTAGCGACCCTAGATGTTTATTACCAGGTCATTCCCAAAAAAGAAATTATACTCAAAAGAAAACCAATTAGTTACAAAAGCTTATTTTTGAACAAAAAAAGGAATTACAATTATTATTAATATATTTTTAAATAAAAAAAATATATTTAAGAAGCTAATAATAATCTTTTAATAACGACCCCTTTTCGCCATCTTATAAACCTCTATTTAACTTACTTTCTTCGGATGCCCCTCTTTCCGGTTCAAAATTTTTAATCCCATTTTCAAGTTCTTGCTGTCATCCGATTGAGCTAAAATTTTGCATACCTATGTAACTTCGTTGACAATGCCATAATATAGTATCAAGGAGCTGGTCTGTTGGTGGATCCGGAAGCCATAGGCATTCGTGAATTGGACAACTTAATCCGTCGTGCTTGCTAGATTTGTCTTGACAAGTTCTATAGACCTAGGTGGTTCCCTAGCTCCTAATGATGAAACCGATAGGTGATCATAGGAACTCCGCAACTAAACAAGATAGCCCCGTCGTCCATAGCGTTTGGTCTTGTTAGAGTTTGAATAGGATTTAATATAAAACACATGAATACGCACAAGTGAAAATATTAAGGGAGGTAATCAAACAAATTCGAATGTTAAAAATTATGAAATAAAATAAACCTAATTTAAAAACTCAATTACAATCGTTTATTTATAAAGTATTGCACTAAAAATTAATAAAATATATTTAGCATATGAAGTTAAATAGTAAAGCTACGGGGAAACTCCACCCCCACTAACCAAATGTGCGAGCAGTACATACTATAAGGTAATGTCCTGAATATTTATATTTTTAGACCTAGAGATAGCCTCAAATAAATACTGCTGTGATGCATGGAAGGTGTTTAACTTAACACTTTAAAATTAGTTAAACCCCTTTTAACAAAATATGTCTCAAATTAAGGATTTTGTTTTATCATAAAAAGTAATTCCCATTTAAATACAATGTTTAAAAATATTACGAAATTGCTATAGGCATATATTACCGATGTTTTCATTTAGAAGAAAGTCAATTGAATTATATTTTATTTTATTGTTTTTATGAATTTTTTTGAATATTTATCAAAAACTAATTGTTACCATTAAAGAAATAGTACATTGTATACCTAGTAGGAAAAGACTAGACGAGCGGAATGTAGCTTTTTCTACGGAGTATCCATACTATTTTTCCGAAAATCGAAAATTGTTGAAAGGACATAAATTATTACAATCAACTTAAAATTTCGAAATTAGCGTTACTAATTGTATTCACAAGTAAAGGATGCCATGAAATATATTTCTTTACACTAAAAAATTAAATATTTCCTCACAGTTTTTCCGTTGCCTGGCAATGACTAGTTGGAAGAAAATATTGACTTTTTCTTTGAAAAATGTTATCGTACATGTCAATATTTCTGAACGATTTTCGGAAAAATTATTATTCTCATCTATCACCCTAAAACTGACAATATTTATACAAATACAAATTGTAGGTATAAACTAAATTAAACCACCTATATTTCGAATATCTAAGCTGCAAAAGTTGCTTGTTAATTTTACCTAATTGGACATATTCCTACCAGTTTGTTAGAGTGATGTGGAAAAACGTATTTTTTTCAGATACAATTTCAGATTTTGAGAAAAGGCCTAAATAAGAGTTGTTTCGTTTGTTACAAATATATATGCTACAAAACTTAACGAGTTTTGGATTTATCATCGTGTTTTGATATCCATAAAAACGTTATTAGAACATTTTTAAGGCAGTTTTAGAAATTCGCATTTTACTTCGCAAGACTATTTTAAAAAGGAAGGGGAGTCTAGGTAAGGAATAAACAAACGCATGTCTAAAAGCAAACAATAAACGGCTAGAATGGAAAAATATGTAAAACAAAAAATTACAAATTAACTTTTTTAGATTTAAACACAAAAAATCAAAAGGCTAACGGAAAAAAGACAACCATTGCAGCATTAGATAAAAATTAACAGACAAATAAAGAGAAATAAGTAACGGCTAAAAAATTTTTAATTTAGCAACAAATAGAGCAGTGAAGAAATTAAAACGTACCGTAAAAAATCCATGCCATTTGCTAGTTATAAGTAATGTCAAGAGATAAACTAATGAACATATAACATGTCTTTAAATAATTGCTATTTAAATTAATCTATAGATTTTTTTGATAATTTGGTTGTAGTCAAATTGAGCAGATGAGAAGCCAAAGTAAATAAAAGGCCAGCTTTGTGTATTGTTACTGTGGAGCGCAAATATAGAAAGGAAATTTTTATTTATTATACCTATACAGTTATTTAAATTCATATGTGGGAAATAATAATCGTAATCACTTTATGAAAAATGCATCGTTTCCTCGAGAAAAATCTCGACGCTACGAAAAAATTTGCTAATTTGCCAGTCCAGTGCTTTTGTATTAAAAAATTATACAAATTTAAAATTGTTCCAGTTAGTTTTTTTTTTGAAATTATCTACTTGGTTATAAGAGGACTGGTGCCTATAAATAAAAACCGCTACTTGATAATGATATGCCAATTTCACACAATATAAAACAGTTTTATATTGCAATCAACCGATTTAATGAAATGATTATGTCAAAGTGAGTTCCACAATGAAAGTATCTATGCTCTGAAACCGAAAGTTTTGATTGCGTCCGATTATGCAATGTTATTGATTTATTTGTTGCATTAAAGAGTTTTTTTCTTCTTCCTCGTTGTAGATGATTGCATGCCGCAAAAATAGAGATTAAAATAGCAGAGCTTCAATGTGTTTAGCCTTTTAAAGTACTTAACAGATTTTATTAAGAAACGTGTATATTAGCTAAGAAATCATATTTATTCAAATTGAAAATAATTTATTTTATAGAGGGTTTTAATGTTTTCAAGAAATAATGTCTGTGCCAAAGAATTCTATGTATGCCAAAAAGTATCCGCCTACTATAGTAATTACTCTAATGTCAGGGATATTAGTAATTATTCTATGGCATATTACTCATAACGAATTTTGCAATATTAACTCTTTTACGACTGTGAGCAAATATATCATTTTATTTAGTAGATATTTAAGCAACTACACTGGGGAGTGTAAATTATTCATAAATACCTATAATTGTTTTTTTGTCTGATACCTGCACATTTTATTAAATGAAAGGCAGCTGTGGTATTATTTTCGAGATTAATATTTTCCTTTTGCTTTTTTTGCAGATTGGTGTAGTTTTATTTATTTTGCAGCCTTGTTAGCAATTTCAATTTGCAGAATAAATCTTTGTAATGGTCTGCGTTCATAAGTAATATTACATACTATCCCGGGAAACTCTGAACAATTTTAAATGTAATGAGCAATATAATGTTAAACTTTGCATTCATAAATGATATTTCACACTATCTTTGAAAGCTGATTTGGCAACTACCCTTTCTTTTCATGTTCTGAATTTACATTAAAAAAAAAAGTTAACATTAGAATGTAGCTAGATGATTTTTAACTATCTCAAACTCACTAAAATTTGTTTTGTAGGTTGTGCTTTCAGCTTTTAATAAAAAAACAGCATAATGTTTTTATTTTCCTCGTAAGAGGAAAGTTTTGTAATTGTTAAAAAATCACCCTCCCAGATTTTTTCAGATCTACATGTTTCTCAATTCCGTCGGTCTGTCTATCTGTTCGCGGTATAACCGAAAACGTATACAACTGACTTAAATTTGATTAAAAAATTAAGGGTCATGGTGTAGATGACATGGTAACATTTTCGTAAAAATTCAATACAGCTAAACAAAACCTATTGGAACCTATAAAAAAAATTATTACTAAAAAATATTGAAGCTAATTATTTTCCTGATCAATGGAACATTTCAATAGGTAAGCCATTACTTAAAACAAAGAATCCAACATATTTTAGTGATCTTAGAATTATTAGCATTTCACCACTTCCTTCTAAAATTTCTGAAAAGATTTTATACAATCAATTATGTCATTATTGCATTCTTAATAATATTATTCCGGATAGTCAGTATAGTTTTAGAAAACATTTTAGTAGTACTATCACGTCGGTTTAGTACAACGGGGGATATTATGTCTGCTGCTGATAAATATTTAAATTCTACATTGGTTCTTCTCGATTTTTCAAAAGCTTTTGATACCATAAGTTTTAAATTTTATTTTCAAAACTTAAATATTTTGGGGTCCAGGAACCATCAATTGAGCTCGTAAAGTCATATTTTTCACACCGATATTAAAAAGTCTTTTGTAATGATACGCATTCAGTTTAGCAGGTTGTAATTTTAATCCGTAGACTTTGTAAAAGCATCAAATTTGATAAATGAAGATTTATTGAGAGTGGTTACTCCTTGGCCCAATTCTGTTTATCATTTATACTTCAGACATATTAAAGTCTCTGAAATACTATAAAGTTTAGACCTACACGGACGTGAACTTTGTAATTTTAATCAGGTAGACTTTGTAAAAGCATCAAATTTGATAAATGAAGATTTATTGAGAGAATGATCTTTAGATCACAATCTAAAACTTAATCCTAGAAAATCATTTTTGATGATATTTGGTTCGAAAGTAGAAGAGTCTTTTTAAAATATGAGTGTTAATACTAATGATGTTAGGCTTCCTTCCCCTCAGCACGTAATTTGGGTATTATATTGGACATGAAATTACGATTTAAAGAATGTTTTAAAATGTTAATTAAAAAATAATATTTGTCTTTAAAGATATTATATAGTAGCCGCCATATGCTTAGCTTATCTTTACGCAAGATGCTTTGTGATTCACTAGTGTTTTTAATTCGGTCATATTTCTTATACTTTTAATGAACTAAACGGTAAACATACATAGGCATAGATTCCTACATTTAGGTAGTTTTTTAATGGAAATTTTCAATATTTCAGTGTGGGAAGGTTCAGGAAACATTTCTAATTTAGTTGTTTTGTTTTTCTTTTTTCATTAGTTTCCAAACTAGTTTTAAAATTTACTTGCAATATTTTTTTCTTGGTATTGTCTAAATAATCTTTTCACTCAACCAGTGAACTTCAGTTGTTCAAAAGTTCAGTAGAGTAGCTCTCTCGGCTAGACTACGCCTTGCTTCCTGGTGTTATTCTTTTATCTTTAAAGTACATATTTGTATAATATTTTGTATATAAAACAATAAAAGACATCTATTATTATTATTATTATTAAATAAAAACAAAATTTAAAAAATGATATACTGGGATATAGAAGCGGTGGCTTTATATATATATATATATATATATATATATATATATATATATATATATATATATATATATATCGCTTTTCTTCAGTACATTCCGAGATAATTAGTTCATATTTAGTACATATATTATTTTTAAGAACCTGTACAATAAATTATTAAATTTGTCCATCACAGTATACAGGGTGTTACATCACCTATAAGTTTGTCTTTCGGAACTTTTTTGTGGAGCACCCTGTATGAATTCTGATATAAAATTTAAACTCTCGGTTCATTTCTTTAACATTTTAGGCTCTTGCATTATTCTCAGAGTTTTCGACCTATTTGCAAAAATTTCCATTGATGTAAATTAAATGTAGGCGAAATAAAGCACACAACAGTGAAAAAATGTTTGTATTTCCATTATTTTAAGTATTAACATATTCTTATTTTAAATCAACCGAAAATGTGTTGAAAATGTCCACCTCTTGCTAAAATGCAAGAATTAAGTCGTCGCCTCATGGACTGACGTGCATCAACCACATTTGATTTTTAAGAAGAATAGCAATATAGGGAACTCGTCTTTGAGAAATTGACGATAATGTCATCCTTTCAGCCTTGCTGGCAAAAAATTATCCTACCAAAAGATCTCCAATAATGCCGGCCCACACATTTACTGAAAATTGTTGCTGGAAACTACTTTCGCGTATCAAATGCGGATTCCCTTCTGCCCAAATTGTATGTTAAGAAAATCCCTGAAAAATTTGCCTCATCGTTAAATAAAATCATGTTTCCAAATAATTGATTTTAGGCTAGCATTTGTAGGAACCACTGGCAAAAATGTAGGTGTAGTGAGAAATCACGTGGGACAAGAGTTTGAACCCTCTGGATGTGGTAAGGATACATCAAGTTGTCTATTAATTCTATTTTCCATACAAGCACGAATGAAATGTTAAGTGTTGCTGCAATTTTTCTCGTACTAGTAGCAGAATAATTTTCTACGGCATTAAGGACTACTTCCTCGACTTCAGGAGCCTTAACCGTTCTATTATTTGCTCCTGCTAAATAAGTGGATTTCTTGAATGATCCATTTTCACATAGCCGATTATATACCTTTTCAAATGTTTGTTGATTGAGCATCCTTCGATTTGAATAGCTCTATTCATAGAGTCGTCTGACTTCGTGACAATTGCCATTGGCAATTCCATAAATGAAATGTATTTCTGCATATTCTTAAATTCGAAATAACTACGGAAACTTCAAACAAAAAAATTATCTGTTACAAAATGTCAGATCAACAAACAGAATTAACAAATGATCTGCCTCAGCTTACTAGTTTTTTTTCCAGTTTCATTATTTCGCCTACATTTAATTTGCATGATGGTAATTTTTGCAAATAAGTCTCTGTGATGTACGTGAATACTTCAAAAGACTAAAGAGCGAAGGAAATAAACAGAGAGTTTAAATTTTATATCAGAATTCAAACAGGATGCTCCAAAAAAAATGTTCCAAAAGATAAACTTTTAGGGGATGCACACAAATGTAACACCCTGTATACTGCAACGGACAATTTTAATATTTTATTTTAGAGGTTCTTAAAAATAATACATGTACTAAATTTAAACTAATTATATCGGAGTGGGGAGTGGATTTACTGGCGTTTTGTTGTCTACTTTTAAGGTAACAAAATTAAGGTAGTTTGAAACTTTTTTAAATTTTGCTGAAGATAATAAGACTAAGACTCGAGTTTTAAAATTTATGAAAGTTCCAAAATTGCCGTGTTTCGGAAATAGTAATTTGATTTATTTTATTACATGGAATCAACTGTATATTATATTAAATTTACTCTATACAACGATTCCAACGATTATATAACAATAATAATAAAGGTCTACGACTCATCGTTTCATGCTTATTGACGATCATTCAGCATGTAACTTATTTTTTCATAACAAAGTATTGAAACTGTGTAATTTACGGTATAAATACAAACATAAATTGAAAATATAAATTCATTCAAATACTTAAAATTAGTAGCAAATTAATACAATTGTAAAATGTTAGTTAAACATAAAGCAAGTTTTGCATATGTCCTTTGTTCTGAGCCATACAGGTAATATACATTCCAACTTAAGTTATTTATCGCTTTTGCTAGAGAACAACTGTTATTAAGTAATTGAGTTTCTTCATTTATTTTTACTTCTTTCGTAAAAGGGGAGTATAGTAAGCGCATAAAAATCACACCTCCGGGTTTTTACAGATCTTCACGTTTCAGGGTCTCTAGATGCCGAAAACACCTTTTCTCAATTCCGTCGGTCTGTCGATCCGTCTGATTTTTTACCGCATAGCTAAAAAGCTATTTACAAAATTGACTTCAAATTTTGGTTAGAAATTAAGGGTCATATGGGAATGACCTGGTAAAAATCCACTATGACGGAATAAAACGGAGCCTAGCGAAATATTAAAAAAAATATTACTAAAAGAACTGATTATTCAATTTACCTCAAATTTCCACAAAAATTAAGTATTACGTAGAAATCAACTGGTAAAATTTTGGTATAAATCCAATATGAAAAAACAAAATAGCAACCTAACAAAATATTTAAAAAATCAGCTTGAAAAAACTATTTGTACTTCATTTCCAATTTTGCGCAAGAATTAACTGTGATATAGACATAAACTGTTGAAATAGTGGTACGAATTTAACTCGGAATTTAAAGTGGCTAAACAAAATGGCGGCCAAATAAAATGTTTGTATTGTGAAAAAAATCACCCTCCCAGGTTATATATTTTCACGTTTTAGCGTTCCTAGATGCCAAAAAAATATGTTTTCTCAACTCCGTCGGTCTGTTTGTTCGGTGTGTAGCTAAAAAACTACTTACCAAATTCAAATTTTGGTCAAAAATTAAGGATCTTATGTAGATGACCTGGTAATATTTTGGTAAAAATCCAATACGCGGAACCAAATGGCGGCCTAGTGAAATTTTAAAAATATATTATTAGGAGACCAAATATTCAATTTACCTTAAATTTTGTACAAAAATTAAGTTTTAGAAATGAACTGGTAAGATTTTGGTACAAATCCAAAATAAAATGGCGTCCTAATAATAATAATAACTACTTATCAGATTGGTTTCAAATTTTATTCAGGCATTAAGTGTGATATATAAATAATGTTAAATAAATATATAAAAAATGTTTAATAAATCAACCTATAATAACCTTCTTACTCAATTGATTTCAATTCAACTGGTACGAGTTCAATATGACGGAACAAAATGATCTTAAAAAAATCAGTGCAATAACCACTTATTCAAATTATTTTAAATTATGCCCAAAAATCAATGGAGGCGTAGGTAGAAACTGTTTGGTACGACTCTAATAATGCACAATAAAAATGTTTGAACAGCCAGTATATATCTGTTACTAAACGAAATCTAAATTGGATCACACTTCAATGTTCCTAATAAAAGGAATGATACATATCGAGGGATGTTCCGGGTAAAGGAAATTTACCGATTTTTTGCTTAAGTTACTCAAGAGCTTGGCATAATAATCTTGTATTTTAAAGTTTTTCATAGAAAACATTTAAGGGGTCAGTGGGGTCAGACTAGGATTCCTGGGGAGATAGGAAATATTTCTATTGGACTCAATGAATTTCAGCAAATTCTTGTTTATAAGTTGGAGGTGGGGATGTGAATTTTATTATTTTTCAATTGGTTGGGTCCAATGGAAAGATATTCTGACCCCCACAACCCCTGATTTTGTCACTTTGAATTATTTTTATTGGTGAACTGTAAAAGATAAAGTAATAAAGGACACTTACAAAACTTGTTTTCGGTTTATTTATTATTTTATATGTGTTTAATCTTTTGTTGCTTAATTTAAAGTTTTAAATTAATTTAGGTTTTTTATATTTTATCCTAATTGATAACTGCAGATTTAATCAACACATAATATTTAATCTAAAAATATTTCTAATATGATTTCCTATGAGGCCAATGTTATGTACGATGACAAAATACCAGTTTAAAATTTAACTTCTCGCCTAAGAAGGAAGTGAAAACGTCACATTTCCAGATTGTTGACAGATATTTGCGTTTTAGAGCCTCTAGATCTCGAAAATCATGGTCTCCGGTTTCCGTCGGTCTAGCGGTCTGTCGGTGTGCCTTTATGCGGCATAGCTCAAAAACCACTTATCCGATTTATATCAAATTTACCACAAAAATTAGAGTTCAAATGTGGAAGAAACAGTTGCATTTTGGTAAAAATCCAGTAATGCGGAACAAAATGGCGCCAAATAAAAAAATCATATTCAAAAAACTACTTAAACAGTTGGCCTCAAATTGTCCACAAAAACTAAGTGTAACCTGAGGATAAACTCATAAAAGTTTTGGTGTTAAGCCATGATGACGATACAAAAAGACGACATATTAAAATGTTTAAAAAGTCAGTATCAAAAAACTACATATCGATATGAAATTTTCTATTTCTTGGAATAAAACTTTTTTGTGTTAAGAGTAATAAACGACATACTTTGTTTTTTAAAAACTATGTTAGAAACGTTATAAAAAGTAAAAATAATACAAATAATTTAATAAAAAAACTAGATAAACTAGAGCCGTGGTTTTATTTGAATAAGTATTGTAAATAAATCAATGTGTCAAAATAGAATAAACTTCTCTACCTTTTGTTCGATTTAGGATAATTCGAAAAATTTAAAACTGTTTTATTCCGCTATGTTAAAAATAGATAAAAAAAGTGAAGAAAAAGGCTAGTAAATCCAAAACATTGCATCACTTTTGTTTTTAAAAGCACTATCATAATCTCTATTAGCATATAGAGGTTTTATTTTAAATAAGAAAGTTCATATCCGTAAAATAAATCAAAACTTCAAAAGACATTAATAAATAAGTATTTGCATTTATTTTTTTTCTCCATCTTTTATGGTTATCTAGATGGGATATAGCTAGCGTTTTATTTTAGACACCGTTAATAACATTTTGTTTTTAGAAAAGAAATTTTCTAGGTGTTTTTGTTTTCTCTACATTCTACTACATTGAACATTATACTTTTTAAAATAACAGTGTTGCAGGTTTTTTTATGAACCATCAGAATTTGTTATTATAAATGCGAAAAAACTTTTGGAAATGTCAAATTTTGACAGGTTGGCAGTTTTTTAATGAAACCCTTTATATATTATCTCTTATGAGTTCTTAAAGATCTTTTTCATACTTTTAATACATACATACACGAAAAACACAAAATGATGAATGAATTATTTTATTTACATGGAAAAAATGCAGCGACAACTCGTAACGAATATTATAGAAAAGTCCTGGCATAAAATTTGCTCGGCTTTACAACATTATGAATTACAAGCCTTATAAATTTCTACCTGTGTAAGAGCTGACTGATGGAAATAAAAGGGACCGATTACACTTCTGCCAGGAAATGGAAAGAATAGTAACGATCAATCAAAAAAGTAAATTTTTCAAACGTAATTTTTATTGACGAGGCAACATTTACTACTGTAGGCATATTTAACTGAAAAAACAAGCTTTGGTCTAAAGAAAACCCGTGAGCTCTCCAGGCAGTAAAAATTCAAGGGAGGAGATCTCTACATGTTTGGTGTGATCTTCTTAATATTCAAATTATTGGACTAAACATTTTTTTAAATGGAAATCTAACTGGACAAAAGTACCATGAATTATTACAAAATCAAATCGAGGCTTATTTAGAACAACTGACCATCAATTCATATCTTAATTTGATATGGCAACAAGGGTGTCCCTCTTCATAATGTCCAGCCAGTCACCAAGTATCTTAATGACAGGTGTCCATTGTGAATAGAAAGATAATGACCGTTAAGATGACCTGCAAACCCTATCTTTGCACACTGGACATGTTTTTGTAGGGTTATCTAAAGGGCAAAGTATACTATCACACGCGAAAAATCATCCAAGCTTTAGAGGAAAAAATACGCTAACCAATCGATGAGTTAAACACTCACTTAATTTATTATACATATGAAACTATTCACAGAAAATTTTTTACTTTATATTATTGTTTTATTGTTATATTGCTTTTTCCCACCGTTCTAACTTTTCACTTAAAGTTTAACGATATATTGTCATACGACTCGGTATTTATCTATCTTTCTATGATATTCGTTACGCGCTGTCGATGCATTTTTTCCATGTAAATGAAATAATTCTCTCATATCGAGTTTTTCTTATTCGGAATAACCCATCTTACAACGTTTAAGATAGAAAAATACTCGTGAACACATTCGTCTGACAAGTAAACGTCAAAATGTTATCGTTTCCTTGATCACGGCTGACTTTGTTACAGAGGAAATTAACATAGCATTCTTTAAATATTTAAACGCCTATATAACAAAAACTAATATACGGAATGTATTAAAGGTATATGTATTTGAAATCAGGAAAAAAGACCTTTAAGAGTTCGTGATAATACAGGGTGTTTCATTTAAAAAACTATCAACCTGTCAATTTCTGTATCTATTGAAGTAAACTCTATAGGTAGGTGCCAAAATATACGGGAAAACCCTGTATATAGAAAAAGAAAATAAAAACTAAAAAAATAATTTTCTACCACTTTTAGTAACCTTAGGTTTATTTAAAATTAAAGAATTAACTGTCATAAGTCTTAAAATGGCATTTCGGTATAACTACAATAAGCAGAAATCAAAGTTCTCGCTACCGAAAGCTAACCGAAACTTTTTATGTATATACCTACCTAGCAGTGGCGTAACGTAAAGAAACGAAATAGGGATGCGATAAAACTTAAGAATGTCCAGGAAATAACAAAAATGTAGTGGTAATATAAAATAATCATATTTTAAAACTAAAGCATTACTTGTAAAACTGAAGCTCAATTCTTCTATTTGGATTCCGTTTAGCCCATTTCTTACGGTCCCTTTAAATGAATCTGACAAACGCAAACTCTAGCCAGGCGCCTTCAATGTACAATACCTATACACGCCGAGGGTTTTCCCGTATATTTTGGCACCTACCTATAGAGTTTATTTCAATAGATACAGAAATTGACAGGTTGATAGTTTTTTAAATGAAACACCCTGTATATTATCACGAACACTTAAAGGTCTTTTTTTTCTGATGTCAAATACATATACTTTTAATACATTCCGTATATTAGTTTTTAATATATAGGAGTTTAAATACTTAAAGAATGCTCTGTTAATTTCCTTTGAAACAAAGTCAGCCGTGATCAAGGAAAAATAGTGAAATCATTTAACAGAAAAGTGACCGGAATTTTGCAAAGAGCAACGCAGTCGCAAGAATAAATATGACATTGACATACTTGATAAATTATTAGGCAATTGACAATGATGGAAGAAATATAAATAAAGCATGTTTTTCCTATTTCATATAATTTTATAGACGAAGTGTTTAGTGAATGTGTTTGCCCCATGAATTTATGCTATCAACAGATTACAGATTCTGATACGCAGTAATTCCAGAAGCAAAAGCTCGAACTAGAAAATGATTATAGAAGGAGAATTCCTTTTTTTAGTTTCCTAGAGACCCCTCAAGGTATGTAAGGTTGTAAACTCTTTTGTCTATTAGAGACAAATAAAACAATTAAGAATTTACGCCATGAAAATCAAAAGGAATTGGGATGAGTGTTTGTATTGTTGTATAAATAGTTATTGAAATGCAGAATGGTTAACTATTGGTCCCATTGAATTAGACAAATTTGATATATGTATTTAAACGATTATTTTTAATATGTTCAACACATAAAAATGTATGGTTGAGAATACCTTTTATTTTCATACAGCCACGAGTTTTTGAAAGATTACATTGGTTTTATTCTTAAATAAAATTGTTTTTCTAAAAATATAACCTATCCAATCCAATTTACTTCAAATTTTGCACGAGAATCAAGTGTGACATAGGAATAAACTTTTGGTAAGGAGCCATTATGGTGAAACAAAATGGAGGCTTAATTAACCCCCGTATTAACTAAAGAGGTTTAAATTTAGACAAATTCAACAAATACTTTTTGTAAATGTCTAAATTACAAAATGACAGTGACATAAGCAAGACACAACTGGTAAACCAACAGTTTTAGTTACCATATCAATTAGATCTGATCTAACTCTTAAACATTTTAGTGAAATATACTTAATAAATGTTTAATTAAAAAACTGTTGTTCAGTTATATTGAAATCCTGCAAAAAAATCGAGTGGATCGCAAAGATGAAAATGTAAAATTTTGTCTATCCTACATAACAAAACAAAAAAAGTAGGTAGATTTCCTTTACCCGAAACTTCCTTCATTATGAATTTTTCAACGGACCGATCATTTATGATGAATTTCGTGTAATTCCGTGTGTTAATAACTTGATCCTGTATTGCCATTACAAATCATTCAGTCTCTGGAAATAGTTGTCAACCACCTGTTGGATGCTTCCTTATCTATGTGTGGCTGATTCAAGTTATTGTGATGTCTGCCGTGCAGTGCCATTTGAGTCCACTGTTCTCGTTTGTCGAGGTCTGAAAGTGGATTTTTAGGATGATGTTGTCACTTGCGAGATTAAATAAAGAGTACGAGTTGTTACGTAAGGTCACTATGCGGTGGAGGCTTGATATTTGTACCTTTTTGTTGAAGACTTCCTGAAGATCTCCCACTTTCTGTCTATGGATGATACTAAGCTCTTTGGTGCAAAAAGAAAGAAAGTGGGATATGGTTCAGGAATTGTCTCATCCATATACAGAAGGTGGGATATGGTTAGGGAATTGTCTCTATCGGCTTTGATGTTGAAGCCATGTCTTGAAGTGTTGAGCAACTTGGAGAGGGGCTCATTGCTAAACAGAACCAAAGTGGATTTCGCGAGTCTGCTTGATAAATTACCTTATTAATGTGTATCTCATCGGTGGTAAGAGATTGATCGCCATTAGAGATCTTCAGGTTCGTTCTCTACTGATGCTTGATAGTTGCCAGGAAGTTGATGATCACAGGGTGAATTTTGTATATGCCTAGTACGTATATGAGCCAAGAATGTGGTGTACTGTCAAAAGCCTTTTTATAGTTTATAGTATAGTTATAAAAGCAGTGTATATGTTGTTTTTTCTGTGCCGGCTTAAGTAACACACAGTCTTGTATTTTTCTTATTTTATTATTATTATTATTATTATTATTATTATTATTATTATTGGTTACTTCAGTATTAATTAGACAGATCTGGAAAGCCATTTTCATCATTTGCTCCTCATTAAAACTCTTAATTCAGGAATAGTATCAACAACTATTTATTTTCAAATACTCTATACTGAGTAGAGCAGTGCGGTCCGCATCAACACCAAGAGTTTTTGGGCAGTAATTTCAGTCTAATTAGATCGAGACGTCCTTGACCATTGACAAGCCAACGAACTGACTTTCAACAAAGTGGTTGCCAATAGTAGTTAAATTTAGTCGATAATTGGAAATTGCTTTATATTCGTCCTTTATTTGCAAAATTTGAGTAACATGATCTGAATGTCGAATCAAATCATATTCATTTTTACTTTTTAAGAAGTATTGGTGAGAAAATAGTTATTACATTAAGAAAAAACTCAGAAGAAGATATATACCAGCCGAGAGTGAGCATAATGTATTTATAATAGTATTTTTTTTCGAAAAACAGTTTTAAGTAAGTAGGATTTGGGGAACATTTTATATCCCCGGAATCAATAAGATATCTCTCAGTACTTTTTGATACAGTTATTTTTCTACAAGTACCGAAAGTCATACTTTGCCGCACGCGACTACTGTTGACCTGAACGACGCGAAGCTGAGTTTGGGCAAACAGGCAAGTGCGGGAAATTCACTTTGCACACCGATAGTTAGGAACAGTTTTTTTTACGACCGCCTCTAAACAAATCAAAAACAGATATAGCTACATTTTTATTTAACTTAAATAGAAGCTGATTGCTGATGCAGATTGTTGCTTCAATAGGTGTCTTAATTATTAAAATTGTTTGCTTTTCGTGCTCTAAAACCATTTTTTTCTTAAGAAACTTGGCACCTTATAAAATTCATTTATATCAATGTTTTCTTTTATTTTTATTAATCTTTTACCCATGGAATAAGGTGACTTTGGTGTATTTGGCTTAAATACTTTATTGAGATCTGAAAAAACATTCTACAAACGGAAACGCTTTCTTTCAAAAAGCAAATGTATAAGGACTGTAACACTCTAATTTTGTTATATAGTTTAATCTTTAAGTTTAACATTTATAATGTACTCTTTAGTGTTAATTTTTAATAATTGATATTGCACGCTCTGTTGACCACCGGCTTGTC
This sequence comes from Kuschelorhynchus macadamiae, assembly GCA_030620095.1. Taxonomy (NCBI): domain Eukaryota; kingdom Metazoa; phylum Arthropoda; class Insecta; order Coleoptera; family Curculionidae; genus Kuschelorhynchus; species Kuschelorhynchus macadamiae. Next base: position 2,034,333 of record JAUTXW010001351.1, read on the forward strand.
TCTTGATACTTGGCACCTCGTGCACTGGCCTTGTAATGAGCACCCCCAGGTCATTCCTCAATCCTGTCTAACTAATCAACCAGGAGGTGGAAAAAATAAAAAAGGAAAAGGGAAAGATAATTTATTAAAACAAATATATACTGTAACCTCAATGACCTACCAAGCAAAAGGGAGTTCGATGTGGCTCGACCGGACTAAAAAGATGCCCTAACCGCAAGCGGCTAGGCACCGTGCAGACCACGAAACATAAAAAAACTAAATAGGGTGTTACGAATGTTGCCACTATCACCAACCTGCTGAATTTAATACGTCAACTGGAACACAGGAGAAGTACTCACAGGGCTTTAGACTCACTTTGACGTGAACGGGTAACATTCCGCCCTATAACTACTAAGGTCCTGTCTACTGATACACCTTCCACCGGTTGCAGTGACGTATCACGCTGGGATAATTGGTGAACTTTTTTATTTCACATTAGTGTTTTTTTTTGTATTTTTTTGTACAGGCATTTCCAAAAGCCATTTAATAAATAGATTTTATTGTTTTTATTTAATGTGTTTTATTTAGCTCACGTTTTCTCTTCTTTTTCAGATCTTTTTAATAACTTCTTAATTTTAAATTAATTTTTTTTTATTTTATAAAAGTATTAGGAGGAACAAGTGTCTGCCGGACACATTCAGGCGCTTTCCAATTTAGGCTGTAATAAATTGGTGATGCTCACCTTTTTTACTTTTAATTTTTTTTCACGCCCACTCTCCGGGATAAATGAGCTTAGGGCATTGATATTGCACGCTCTGTTGACCACTAGCTTGTCTCTTGATACTTTTGCCTTTTTTTAAATTACATTTGTGAGTTTTTTTTATTTCAGTAAATTAATAAAAATATTTCCTATTTTATTATTTAAAAAAAAAATAAGAGCATAACAATCTTGCACCCTACGGTTATAAACCAGAGCAAGGGTTGCAGGGCGGTGCGAGAAAGTGGCGATTTAAGCACAGTCGTAGAAAAACTAATTTGTATAGTTTATTAACTGCTCAATATAATTTCCGCAACACTCTAGATTATTATAAAGCGAAATAGGTTTATCTTAAAAACGACCTTGCAGGAGAAAGTCATACGCTAGACGAAGAGAAGGCACCTCTCGTGGTAAAAATTCGATCCTTTCAGCGTCACCTTTTTGTGAGACGGTACTATTTACAGTCCAGTCTCCTGTCTAGGAGAAATGTTTATAAAATACATTGAAGAGTCGATACTTGTAGTTGTATCATGGAACTTACAATATAGGGTGATCAAAAAGTCCTGGTTATATAGCCGCAAATGCATAAACAACACAAATGTAATTGTGTTGTTTATGCATGCAAGATTATTTATTACAGTTTATTTTAAATTTATTAATGACCGTTAAATATATTCAAATGAATTTTAGAACATAGCTTAGAAGTAATATCCTCCATGATTTAATGTATTTCTTTTCAGTGAAGCTGCTATATTTAAAACAGGTGTTAAAGAACTTTATTTAAAAATAAACTGGAGATACTTTTTTAGTATGTTTTAAAGAGATATCTGTAAGTAAACTTGGAAGAAATAACAAATTAAATTACTTTAAAACTTGCTAGTGTCCTCTTATATTACAAGTAATTTTAATTTCGATATTATTTATTATTATTATTTTTACAATGGAATCTTTATCGCTTGATAGATTAGAAATTTTTCATCGTTTAAAGAAAAGATGTTTGGCACGGTATATAATGTTAAAGACGCGTACTTTGATGTTTCCGTCTCTTTCTATCTTATTCGGTGAAATGAGAATAAACGTGCAATATTTTATAAAATTTTATTTTATAAATTAATTGCGTTTAAATAATAACCAATTTAACATTTGGTTAAAAAAAGCAACTTTCTAACTTATTATTTTAATGACATACTTCTGGGATTGTTTTATGAACAATTAAAAAAAATCAAATTAATATTATTAAAAAGAAAAAAGTTCCTGTTAGCAGTGGAATTCGAATTCGCTCAAAACTCAAAATTGCAGATGAAAATCATTTTAAAATAACAGCTGAAAACTAGAATAAAATAATATATAAAAAGTCGTGTTATTACGTCTGTAGGTAAACAGCTCTTATTTAAAAAAATACAAATCAAAATCAGCAATGTGAGAGCTACTCTCAAAACCAAAAAAAAATCGCCTGGTGTTTCAAATAAATGGGTATACAGATTTTACATTGAAAACTGTTTTATAGGCTGAAAATCTAATAACATGCACATAAAGTATCAACAATGAACATGAATCAATCGCACTTAAAACCATAGTTTGCTTAGTTTTTCTGTAGACCCGAGAGCTGTAATGACTATTTTACCAGCCCAAGGGCACTTTTAACCAAAAAAGTAACTTACAATTTAAGCCCAAAATAAATGTATGCAAATAAATCCATTTAATGTTACAAGTTGAAACGAAGCGAGAAAGCTCTACGAATGCTATCTTTGTCACATTTGCCCCTGACACACTTTTAGAAAATCTCGGCAGTGGTCGGGGTCTTTCCAGTTACGTAGTATAGAATTCACTGATACTCGATTTCCTCGCTCCCATTTGGTCTAGACCCAAAATATCGAAAATTTGGTTCCCTTCTACTTGATAACAGTTGTAACAACTGTAATATCTATCGGTACCGTGGATAAGTTGGTCGACTGTCCTATATTTCGCAGGTCTTCCTGCTAGGACTCACTACAAGACGTCAACCGAATTTTACTAAAAAAGAATTCCGATTTTTTGCTTCCCTCGTAAAAGAGTAACATTGTAATGGTGAAAAAAAATTACCCTCTGAGATTTTTTTCAGATCTTTACATTTTCAGGGTTCCTAAATGCCGAAAAACATGTTTTCTCAATTCTGTCGGTCTCTCGTCTCGTTTTGTCTGTTCGTGGCATAGTTTAAGACCAATCTATAAATGAATTTGACCACCCGATCGGGTACCATTCATCCAGGACAGGAACTCTGGGCGTTAAGCTACGCAGAAATCTCTCAATGGATCCCAACTAAACGGAATACGCTACAAAGTCGGAATGCTTTTAGAAGGCCTTTTAGGTATAATTTTATTTTTAAAAAATTAACATACAGTTGTTCCGTTGGATCTTTACCCATGCGTCATCAATCGATGAAATATCGAAGAAGTGCTTTATAAACATCGCATTTCTCTTATCGATTAGTATTAGCTAACTCAATGATGAAAGAAAAGGATGAAACATGAAAAACTTAAATTAACAAAACGAATTTGCTAGACAAAGATATCAACATAGGCAGGCTTTCACGTCAAAGCCTGAAAAGTCAAAGATCTTTTTGGAGGTTATTATTTTATTTTATATTAGTAGAATTTGTGTATTTATAAAATCTCGTGCAGTATAATCTATAAGTCAGTCCTTTTAGGAAGCTACTTTTGTTGTATTTTTGTTGCTGGTAAGTACTGTAGTATCACTGTAATTTAATTTATAAATTAATATTATGAATGTGGACTATTTAATCTACGAAACTTTGATTTAATTCGTGTGAATATGAATGCTGACGCATGGGTTAAGATCCACCGGACCAACTCTTCTGTACTTAAATATATATGTAGTTTATCTTTTTCAAAAAAAAATTTTTTTGAGAATAATTAGGCGAATATCTTTTTATGAAAGATTTTTCTTTTTAAGAAACAAATAAACATCGAAAAACTGAAAAAAAAAACGATTGTTGTGTTATTTTAATTTATTTTAATGTAACATTGTGTATTAAATGCTAATTAAATAGTTCTTTTGTTTCTCTGGTTATAAAAATACCCGAATTCGCTTATCTATTCGTAAAAAATTACCGAAAAAAAACTGTGCCATAAAAAAATGGAAAAAAAAGAATTGATATTAGACGAGTGTTAAAATGTCAATAATGTACATTCATTTGTAGCTAGTGTTTTTCTGGGCCCTTGTAATTAAAAATAAAGGTTTCAATACGAGCTCCAAAATAAACGAAAAAAAACCCTGCACAACTATTTTCCAATATTGGAAAACTAATAGACATACCTTTGGTCATAATTAGAAAGTAGTAATTATCCTAGGGTACCACGGAAATGTCAAAAATTGTATTATTGGGTGACTCTATATTTTCTACTTGTACAATGTGACCGGAATTAGAATATCTATATGGGGATCTCGCTTGTTATAAGAGGTAATGGGAAACTGTTAAGACAGCTTTCTTATACGCCTAATGCCACCTAAACATCGCTTCTAGCTATTCGGGTCCCTGAGACATTTAGGAAAAAATCTGCAAATTTGCTTTACCCGGAACTTCCTTCATTATAAAGACTTCCTTTTCTTAGGAATAGTGAAGTGTGAACCAATTTAGTTCAGTACATACTTATTTAGGAACACATACATTCTGTCTTATCAAACATTTGTATTGGACTCCATTTTGTTTCAATATATTGGATCTCTACCAATATTTTACCAGTTTCTACCTATGCCACACTCGATTTTAGGTGTAATTTAAAATGAATTCAAGATATTTAAATATTTTATTATGCCTTATTTTTTTTTGCTATCTTATATTCATATCAAAATCATGTTACAAAATCATTTTTATGTAGCACTTTATTTTTTTGCAAAATTTCAGGTAAATTGGATAAGTAAGTTTTTTAGTAATAATTTTTTAATGATTCACTAAGCCGCCATCTTGTTCCGGCATTTTGCATTTTTAACAAAATATTACCAGGTCATCCCCGTATGAGCCTTAATTTTTGACTAAAATTTGAAGCAAACCTGAGGAGTAGTTTTTAAGCTATGGCGCGAACTGGCAGACAGACAGACAAACCCACAGACGGTCCTACGGAATTTATAAAACATATGTTTTTGAATCTAGAGACGGTATGTAAAACCCGATAGGGTGAATTTGTCGGATTAAAAGCACTTTCTTAGTAATAATTTTTTTAACATTTCACTAGGCCGCCGTTTTGTTTTGCCATATTGGATTTTTACCAAAATGTTACCAGGTCATCCCCAAATGACCCTTAATTTTTGGCCAAAATTTGAGGTCAATCGGGTAAGTAGTTTTTTTAGCTATGCAGCGAACAGTCAGACCGACAGACAGACAGACAGACCGACGGAATCGAGAAAACATGTTTTTCGTCATCTAGGGACTCTAAAGTAAAGATCTGAAAAAATCTCGGAGTGTGATTTTTTCACGATTACAATACTTCCCTTTTATGAGAGAAGTAAAAATAAAATATTGCATATTTGGAAATATGCTGTACGTTTTTTATTTCTCAAAATTTTCAGCAACTTTTCCGCAAACATTTTCAGTGCAGTCTGATTTTTAAGCAGATGTTTCGTAAACGTGTGCTCATAATCTTCTTAGTTTTTTTTTGTAATACGGACCTGGATTTCTTGTTTTGTTTTTCAAGCTTTCGACATTCCAAAAATAAAATTTTCGTCAGTGTATTCGCAAGATCAGTGGCGTAGTTAGTAGGGGGGATACAGGGGGTTTGGATTCTCCCGGGAGCTCTTAATATATTAAGGAAAAGTATAATTAATACGGACCTACGATGATATTCTCTTAGACTTTTTTTTATTGTTCCTGGGGTATGGAGATTTTTGCTGAGAACCTTCTTCGTTAGTCACCAAAAAAATTAATCCTAAACTCATTACTAGGCAGGATTCTACTTTTCCGCCTCTATTTACCACATTTCCTCTTATCTGTCCAAACATTAAGTACAATACATCGTTGATTTTGGGTAGTCGAATGCTTGCTAAAAAGATGATATAAAAATCTACACCGCAAAATTTTACACAAAAGTTGCTTTGTATATGTATTTGTTTAAATATTTGAAAAACTCAGATAATATAAAAAAGGTACAGCATATTCTGGACACACTGTATTTCATTCAATCTCTAACAAATTATATTTCTTTGAAACAGTCTGATTTTCATTTTTGTCACTAGTACAGCTATTAAAAAGGGGTCTGGCATATCTTTGGAAATGTTTGCCTTTTCTGGTGCTTTATTCTTGTTTTTTTTTTAAATTAATATTTTATAGCTTTGTTGTATCTCTTTGGCTCATTATTATTGAGACTAATCAAAACTAAGAACAGTAAAGTAAAATCAAATTTCCAACAGGAGGGGAGAGCGAGATACGCTTTAAAATTAAACTGTTACAAATATTGTGTGAAGGCTACTTGCAATAATTGGCAACGTTGTGTCAGGTAAAATGTATTAATAGATATATTCAGATGTATTGTTTTAAGGCATTTACGGAGGTCGAGTATAGTAATCCTTTCAGACATGTTTCCAAAAATATATAATTTTACTTACAACTTTCGGCGGGGGGCCCGGGGCTCTATAGATATCGACCCTCCCCATCGTACGACCATGATCTATACAGAGTATAATCTGCCTTTGCTATTGGTAACGAGCAATTAATTACACCAAGGGACTTTCCAATCAAAATCTCCGATTGGATCACGTGACACATTGGTCAATCATAATGTACCCTGCGAGCCGTTCAGCTCTCGGTCCGCCAGTTAATCAGCCTTAAATTTTCGTTATGAAGCCTGCTAGCTCAGTTGTGTTCCAATTTCAGCCTCAACGAAGACATTTTGTTTTTTTAACAAAACCTATACTAAGTCCTAACACTGGAATTTGTGGTGGAAGATAGATCAAAATACAAGAGTTCTAACCACACTACACCACAACTTGTTACGTTCTGGACACGCGTTTCGATAACCAAGTTAGCATCATCAGCAGATGATATCAACTAGTTTATATCTAATTTATATTTTGAAAAACCTATACTGTTAGGTGGATCTGTCCATAGTTAGCAAAAGGTTTGTCAATAAAACCATCATTAAATCCATAATAAATACTAATAAAGTGTATCTATAATGAAATAATTAATATTAACACAAGATTATGCAGTCAGTAGAGCAATTAAATCTCGTATACTACGTGAAATTGACTCCTGGCCAAAAGGAATGATAAGTAATGTTTAAGATTATATTTTAGGGAAATTTTAACTCTACATAATCTACAAATAAGTTTTTATAAGGATTTAATGAGCTACGTCTAATATATTTCATGAGTAATAATAAAACATGATATACAGATTTAAAAATGTCATAGTCGGGGGTGGAGGCAGCTTCAACACGTATAAAGTAATTTCAGGTTTGAAGAAGACATTAGTATTACTTTCATGTCATTTAAAAGTCGCTCTTTGTGACGTTTGTAAAATCCACCAGACTTCATGTATTCGGTACGAGGGGTACGCAGATACCAAAAGTTTGCACACCATAATTAATTACTTAGATATTGAAAGTACTGAATAGGATTTAGATAATAAAAAAGTATTTACGGTTAATCAAAAGTATTAAATTGTATTTAATATATTCAACGGATATTTTACGAAATAATACTAAAAGACAATTAAAATTGAGATTAATAAAGGGTGTTTTGATGTTTTGAGTTAAAAAATATGAAAACGAGCCTTATCAGATTTTACTGGTAAATTAAATACGCAGATTTAGTTTTATGTATAAATAGGTTTTGTTTTTTGCTTTTTAGAAAGGCCAGATTAGATTAAAATTGATTTGATTTAAGATATTTTAGCATATGCCGGTTTTTATATAGGTGAGGCGCCTGAGTTTAAACCAGCTGTAAATATACTATATTTAAAATTATTCATTATAAAATTATTACTGTTTTTAGTTTGTAATTTAACACTTAATTAATATATTTTTAGATTATTATTTTCGAAAGACATCGGCGAAAGAAGAAGCATTTTAAATCTCATTTAATAAAAAAGCATAAACAAATTCCATAATTTTTTGGCAACTTAAGGCTAAATTTTTCAACGACCGATAAATTGATGTTAAGATAATTATTTTTGAAAGCCATAGAGGAAAAAATAGTCTTAAAATTTCATTTAGTTAAAGATATTGTAAAAATACATTTTACCCATTATCAAACTCTTAGAGGGTTCCAAAAAAAATTTTTCTTCTCTTGCATTTACGTCACAAAAAATTACATGGCCAATTTTTCGTTTTATCTTTGATGGTGTCACAGTACGTAAGTGAGAGATTGTTCTCTTTTATTCCTTAAAAATTATTTACAAAAATATATTTTCCATAAAAAATATCTGTGTCTACGACCATGATTTTACAGTTTTATAGCATCAGGATTTCTACGCAACTATATTTTGTCAATTTAATTGAATTGAATTTTGGCTAAAATGAAATTTGGGCTTAAATGTTCGTAAAATAATTTTCAGAATATTTAAGTCCCCTAAAAAATATAAAAGTTTACTAATTTTTGACAAGTGTGGCCCCATTAAAAAATATTCCTCAAAACATCCCCTATTTTACGTTGAAGTCTTCATTTTCCATTTATAACCAGTTAGGGCATAATATACAACAATTTTTAAAATCTCCCTGTTTTTGCGAAAGTTATTTGTTTTATTATTTATAATATTTTTTTAGATGAAAAATTAAACAAAATACTTATTGTACATTTTTGTATATATTTAAATGTAAGTTTTAAAGGGATTGCAGATACTATTGAAAAATTCAGCACTTCTTATTTTAAGAGAGATCTAATTTAAAAAATGCAACTTATTTAATTTTATCTGTGTTCTTTTTAGTTTAGGTTCTTATGTGTCTGTGAGACAAAGATTTTTCGTTTTTTTAATGAATAAGAATCTATATATATTATATATATATATATATATATATATATATATATATATATATATATATTTATATATTGTACATATGGAAACGTGTGCATGGGCTTTTCTAAATAGGTTGGTTTTATTGCACTAACATACCAAAAAGACAGCAGGCCAGCAGGATAAGTAAACTTATTAACACCATCTATTTTAGGTACATGTATATTTGTTTTATAATTATTGTTCCCATTAACAAAAAAACGACTATAATAATCTACTACCTTTCAGTTACTTCTACAGAGAATCTTAGAGCTATTTCTACGAGTTTAAGCCGCTTTTTTTTTTATCTCCTTCAAAAAAGTGCATTCTGCATCCCGTTCTGAAGAAGCAAAAATGGATATTCAAAGATATTTCAAAAAAATAAAGCATATTAAACAGGATAATTAATTATTTCATAGTATTTAAAAGGTATTTAGTAGTGAGGTGTACACCATACTAAAAGATTTGCGCGCCCCTCGATTCAATCCCATATTCTTTAATAAAATTAGCGTTCGATTAGACGTATCCGTTATAAATTCTACATAGAAGAAACGTTTTTATATTAAACAACGCACTTAATTTGTTTATTTATAGTCGCTCACCTAATAATCGGTATTCAAATAACGTACCCAATCGTAAATGATTGCTATTTGCCATTTCAAGGATAATATCATTCGTATACTTTGCTTCCGGTCCAACGTGCTGTATATTGTTTTTAGTTAAATCATAAATATTTTAATTCTATATACAATAATTAAAGGTCACTTTAGTTTATTGTTATTAATGTCAGTAATCATTGTTATTCCGGGTGGAGAAATCGGACATAATTTTAAGTTGTTACAAGAATTATTATGACTTCAACAACCAATTTATTAGGCGGTCCAACAAAACAGCTGACTGCTGTCAATATAGCTGGTGTAGGACAAACATTGTTTTGTTCCATATGAGTACGTGATAATTTAAAAGCAAATTTCAAGTATTCTTATAAATATTTAGTGCATTTTCTTACACAGGACCATTTTTTACAATTGTGTGTTTGCTTTAAACTTAGTTATGACAAGTGAATAGTTTTTGAAGCTTCGAAATAAGGACGCCGAAGTCGCCGAGCGGTGCAAACAAAATATTTTTATAATTAAAAATTAGATCCTTTTGTAGTGTGGAACCAAAAGACTTTTCCCAGTGACAAATATGGACATTGTTAGTTACCCAGTTGTTCAGTTTAAATTATGCGTATCCAAGTTAAACTTAGTTCAATCAGTGTTTCATATTTTGTACTGCACCCAGTACATATATTTTTTTAATAAATAGAACATATATATCAATAAAACATATATAAACAAACATGTTTTTATTTAAATAAATTGTCATGCATGTCAAAGTGAAACAATATATAACATATTTTCAGAGTGAATAGAATATGAATAAAAAGTTGTCTTTACAATAAACCTGATGACGAGTGCAAGGGAACTCAATTTTTATCAGCATAATGAATCCTTCCTCTTTACTAGCCTTAAACTTACTTATGTCTAGAAACAATTATATACTTGCACTCTAGGACAGGATTATGCTATGGAGCCAGCCCCTAAAAAACATTTTGTTCCCATTTTATTTTTTTGAGAAGTTATTGAGAAACTCATAATTTTGAAAAGACTGTCCAAGCCTTTATTCTACTTGTAATCCTGAGTCTGGAATTTTCACCCTTCATAATTTAAGAACTTCTGTCCTGAATGCATAACAAGATCTTTCTTTATTCGGTCCTAGATTTTGCCAAGAGACACTTGGCAAATCGTATTATTAAGTAAGTAATAACCCTGTATATGGTTAACGTAGCTTCATTTATTATACATTTAAAAAAAATTGTAAAAACTGTAGACCAGGGGCGTGCAGTCCATGGAAGCAAGGGAAGCAGTGCTTCCCCAAAAAAAATTACAAAACATCTTCTAAAATGTAATTTTTGAAATAGGAAGCCATTAATTTAGTTTATATTAAAAATGCTAAAATATTATCTTAATTATCAAGCCCATAATAAATGCGGCCTTGAATCCGACCGAACCAATAGAAATCAAATAGAACCTATGCTGGCCGCTAGCCTCTCTGCAGCCAAGTCCTGTACGCTTGATTTCCTGTGAATCGAGACAGATGTTATTGAACTTTCCACCGGCGGTTTGAAATTTTTGCATTTCAGTCGCGTGCTTTAAGTGGGGGCGGAAGCTATCGTTGGAGTAGGTTCTTTCTTTGAACGGCTATCCGTGTGTTGTGTGATAGGTACGTTGCGTCGTGCATGGTGCGATATGAAACACAATAATACGGACGTGGATATGCAAATACCGTCAACTTCGGCTGTCGGTAATAATGTTGAAAATGTTGGAGAATTTAGTAAGAAGAGTGTGTGTGTGTCTTAATAATAAAGGGATTTTCAACATTAAACTTCGCTGATAAGCTTCAAATAACTTCCAAAGGAAGGGCAAAACCGCCTATGAAAAATTTAACCACAAAAATGAAAAACTGTATTAGACATTTTTATCCGGAAAAACAATACGAACAATTTAAATAGCTAACAGGGTGTGAAAATATAAGTAAATTATTTTGTTGGCCATGTTTACTTTTTGAAAATGAAAAAGGTTTCCGGAATAAAACTGGTTTTTTCGATTTAAACAATTTTCATAAAGCTGTAAAAAGACACATTATGTCCAAAGCGCATTTGCAGGCCGTCATAAAAGAAAGAGTCTTCGGCAAGACCAAAATTGAACACGCCCTTAATAAACAGTTGGAAATTAGTCACCGCCAACACAATGAACTAGTCGATAAAAATAGGCAAATATTAAGAAGACTTATCGATGTTGTTTGTTTTTTCGGACAGCACGAATTGGGATTTAGAGGTCATGACGAAACAAGGGTTTCTTCAAATAGAGGAAATTTTCGAGATTTACTTAGTTTAATGGCTAAATATGATGATTGCTTAAATAATCATTTAGAGCAGTCTAGCGTTTTTCGCGGAACGTCGAATCGAATCCAGAATGATTTAATTTCCGCTGTTGCAACCATGATTCTAAAAAGAATTGAGCAGGAGATTGGCGAGGCGCGGTTCATTGCTATTGTTCTGGACGAAACAACTAATATCACTAATTTTAGTCAATTATCTATAGTAATACGCTACGGTAAAACAGGCGGAAGTATTCAAGAGAGATTTTTAGGTTTTAAGAATGTGTCCGAAAATCGTACAGCAGATGCAACATATACCGTAGTTTATAACGTTACTAAAGAAATTAATGGAAAGAAAAAATTAGTTGCTCAAAGCTATGATGGAGCTGCAGTGATGGCAGGACAATTAGGGGGTCTGCAAGCTAAAGTTCGAGAAACTTTCCCAAGTGCTGTGTTTGTCCATTGTTTTGCTCATAAATTAAATTTAGTTTTATCCCAGTCCATCAATCACATTAAATTGTGTAAAGTATTTTTCGTAACTTTAAGTGACATGGCTGCTTTTTTTTCCAGGTCAACAAAACGTTCACAATCTTTGGACTCCATTGTCCACAAACGATTGCCCAAAGTAGCTTCTACTAGGTGGAACTATAATGGAGGACTTGTGTTAACAGTATCTAAAAATCGTGAATCACTGATTGAACTATTTGAGAATATAATAGAAAATAATGAAACGTGAGACTCAGAAGCAATAAATAGTTCGTGTTGAACATATTTTCAGAAATATTTCCATTCTCGGACAATGTTTTTAATATATTACAAACTAAAACAAATGATGTTGCTTTTTGCCTAAAAAAAGTGGATGATTTTAAGTCCATGTTAAGCCAAAAAAGAGATGACTTTGACCTATTTTGGGAGAAAACGATGACGTTAAATGTAGAGCCACAAGCCAAGCGTCTTCGAACAGACAAGATGTTCAAACATCATACAGACGCCTCTTTTATGAACTAATCGATCAAATTCAGCAACAAATAAACTATAGATTTAACGGTTTAAATGATTTTAAATTCCTCGAGCTCTGCAATTTTGATGCATTTAAAGGAAAAACTTTTCCAGAAGATGCGTTTAAATCTCTTCTTCATTATGGCCAGTTCTTTGACCCAGTGTTACTGCGATCTGAACTAAAAGTGATTTACGAAACTGATGACATTAGCGCAAAAAATAACGCTAAGGCACTAATGCAATTTTTAAAAGACAAGGAGCTGGAAGATGCCTACACCGAAGTGTCGAAATTGTGTGAATTAGTATCGACAATATCTGCCACAAGTTCATCAGAAGAACGCAATTTTTCAACACTTAAAGGTATAAAAAATTTCGTGAGAAATTCAACGGGACGGGAGAGACTTTCGCATGCATCGCTGTTGTCTATTGAAAATAAACTTTTCCAAAATATGTCGGAGCATCGACGTTTTTATGATGACGTCATTGACGAATTTGCAAAAAATGATCGAAGAATCGAATTACATGACAAATAGTTTCTAAAAATTGCTCCCCTTTCTTAAAATTTCATCGCTCGCCCCTGCTGTAGACCACACTCGTGCCAGGATAATATCAATATAAAAAGCATATATTGTTTAGTTCCTAAAGTATGTAATAAACTTCCAGCTTCCACATACGATGAATTCATTAAGTTTAAGATAGAATATAAAAAAATATTTATTACTGGTATAATGAATTTAAGAAATATGAGTTTTTTAGGTAGGATTACCTCACTTTCCCAAACAAAAAATTAAATTACAGAGTTACATAAAGGTTAAAATTATTAAAAAAAGCTCTTTCAAAATAGTACATACAAATACTGATAATTATTTAAAAGTCCCCTAAAACATAAAAGAGTAATACAGCATTAAAGTATGTAACGGTACAAAATGTAACATATTTTTTTCAAACAACGATTAGATTTTTAATTAGTCTCGATTGAGAATCATAATAATTATTAACTAGCTCGATTAATTTTAGTTTTTTTAATAAATGAAGAATATGAAATGTTTTGCACACACTTGGGCTAAATTTAGTTTAGTAGTGCGTAAATCCTCTCCTTATTGCAGTAATCCACTTCAGCCACATCGACGAAAGTTCATTCAATCGTTTTCATATCTAAAACTGAAAATTTTTGAAACTTACATATAAAAGTATCATTGTGTTTTGTCCCTCTACATCCACAATTTGCAATATAACAAAAAGAAGGCATTTTAAGGTAAAAAATAGAAATAAATAACAAAACTCACAGATACTCCCATGCAAAAATTCGATTTGTTTGTCCTACGCCCGTCAAAAACAGCTGATCGGTGACGTTCAACTGACAGATCGTTGAAGTGCCCAATTAGGACTGATTTCCTAGATGCAGCGGAGGACTAGAGGGGGGTAGGGGCGGCAAGTGTAATATTGTGCTATATGAAAATATAATGACTTTTTTTGTGCTGTCTTACTTTTATGACCGTCTCGGGCACCAAACACTTTTAGTCCGCCACTGCCTAGAGGTCCGCATTCGAAAAAAAAACGAATATATGTTTTTCAAAATTTTTACAGAAGTTATTTCAATAATAGAAAACTAGGTTCTGCTTATAAGCATTTTGGCGTTTGCCGACATTAAGAACTGACTATGTTAAGAGTGGCAAAAATAAGGCTAGTTTGTTGTTTAAAATTGTGTCTCCTCTCCAACTCAGCTTTTTAATTTTTTTTATTGTGGTATTAACTTGAAAGGTACTTAAAAGAACAAAATAGTCACTAAGGTAACGAGTCAGTGAAGTGTTTCTTTCACTACACAGTTTTTTGCATAAAAAGATATGTATGAAATTTGTGAACTCGCAGCATATAGGTCAATGATTCATAAGGCCTTCTCTGTTCCATTAGAAATATCGTATGTTGAGAAGGAACTTGATATCATTGGATTTATTGCTGGCAGTAATGGTAGAAATAATCGGAAACTAATAAATTGATCTCTAAAAAACAGTCAAGTCTCGCATACTTTGTGCAAATAACTAACAAATTGCAAATGTTTTAAAGAAATGTTAAAATAAAAATATTGCTTTTAATTCATCCCATAAACTTTTAAGTATGATTTTCAATGTAAAAGTAAGTAAGAAAGATAACTAACAAAAAACTAAAAAATTATATTTTTGTGTTAGCTTCAATAATTAATAACTAATACATTATGACAATTAAAAATATCGCAGTGTCATATAGTATAGTTGTGATAAGGTTTCCACACTACGAAATAATGTTTGGTTGTTTTTCTTTAACAATTATTCGACTTGAAATATAAACGAAAACCCAAAAAAAAATGATTAATTATGTAAAATCAGTGAAAAAATTTTTTTCGGCTATATGTTGTTGCTTCAAGTGTCTATATAATACTACATTTTTTATAAATTAATAATTAATAGTGTAAAAAAAATTACGGCGGGTTTTAGGGCATCGTAACAGTTTAGCGCTCGCCGCTATTTTCAACATTAAATTATAATTATTAATATGTAATAGAGATAGAATTCTGCGAGTCAGGACTTTTTATGGGAAATTTCTTACTCTTAAAGAATTTTTATTTTTAAAACTTTAATAGTTTCGGAGTTATTTGCAAAAAACTAGACTCCATTTTTTTAAATCTTAATTTGTTAATATTTTTTGCAATTGTTTATGTGCGTGTTTGAAATATTTGCATATTTTTCTAGACATCGTTCCAATGAGCCCTCAGTAATCTTTTTACTAGCAGTAATAAGAATTAACAACATTTTGAGTTTCTAAACTAGACTATGTAGGATATATTAGTGGGGCTTTCGCTCACGACGCATGTGGCTCTGTGGACACTTTTTTTATTTTTACATGTGCGGTTCGATTTTTCTCTAACGCGTGTTTTTCTCCATGCTTTTTATTATATTCGAAATTGTTTTGTTCTTTTTGTTGTTGTTATTATTAAATTTGCTCAAGGAAACATTTGTCTGACTCTAGACTGACGTTTATCGTTATTTTTACATATATCTTGGTAACTTTTTTTATAAGTCATATTGCACTGAATTCAGTTATTTAGAAATATTATTATTTTAATAAAATTATTGTATTTTATTTCACCAAGTAACATGAAGGTCTAGTTAATTACCTGAAACGTATGTTTATCCTTACGAGGTCCCGATGGGTGGGTTAGTTTGCTTGTCAAGCATAAACATCATCATATAATATGTATTTTTCAAATTGTATTAAATCTTTTGCTACCAAATACTGTCTGAAAGACAGCCTGCTGTTATTTTGGATTATCTATCACTTGCACATGGAAATGATGTAGTTGTTTCATGACGCAACTGACGTAAAAAATGGAAGGATTCCAAAAATTAAATAAAAATATACATAACAATACGTTTATATCATAGCTCATTTGTTTTCAATTCCACAGTTTTTTTAATAGCATTAATTTTCCAATTATGCAGAGAAAGTTACATATAATTGCTATTTTAGTTTTTAATAAGTAATATTATAGTTGAAAAAGAGCCCTGTTCTGTCATCGTTTTATGACCCTGTAAATCCGAGTATCTCTCTCGGTTGTTGGTAAAGATAGAAAGATGCAGATTCCACATAACTTTACTATTTTTTTTTGTGTAAAGCAAGATACCTTTATCAAAAATTCCACAGCCACCTTAGTTTTGAATATACAGGGTGAAATTGAGGAGTTTGTATTTTTGGCGCATGCTGCAGATCGGGGACCATAAACATAAACCCTATGACAATACAATGTTATGGTGCCCAATCGTGAATCTCTTATACAAGGTGCGTAAAAAATGTTAAAAAGTACAAAATAAAATAAACGTAAACAAGAGTTCCCGTTTTCGGAAATGAGTGAGTTTTGGTATACGTACATAAACCCGATGACAATACAATATTATGATGTCCAATCGTGAATGCCTTATATACGGTGCGTAAACAATAATCCTAAAAAATACAAAACAGTTCCCGTTATCGAAATTGACTGAAAGTTGGTATACATACATTCGATGACAATAGAGTATTATGGTATCCAATCATGAATGTCTTATAGAGGGTGCTATAACACAGTTCCCATTATTGGAATTCAATGAGATTTAATATACAAACAGAAACCCGATGAAAACACTATATTATGGTGTCCAATTGTGAATGTTATATTCGGGGTTGTCTAATTATAAACTATTGAACTGGAAAGTAAAAAATAAATTAAACTTACATAAATACAGAACGTTTAAAAATTTGAATATTGTCTTAATAGCTTGAGGATGAGACGTCATCACTCTTGAAATAAAGCCTCAAGACCTTAAGAAAATATTCAGATTTTCAAAAGTTCTGTTCTGTTACGTAAGATTAGTTTTTTTTCCTTTTAACTCAATAGTTTATAATTAAGAGTTTTTTTTTAAATTTTTTTTTACATTTACTTTGCGTAAAGCAGGATGTTTAGAGCAGGATATCGTGAACATCCTGCTTTAAGCAAAAAATATTACAGGGATGTAGAAACTGCATTTTTCTATCTTTACTGATTGTTAACCGCTACTCTATGGAGTTACATGGAAATCTGGACAGGCGCATTCTAAAAATGTCATAGACGGACCATGTAACTAATAAAATGCTCCTTGAAAGAATGAATAGAGAATGAAGATTGGAGTATTTTGGCCATGTTACGCAAAACGAACATCAAATTACAGGTTCTTCACCTCACACTACAAGCAAAAGTATTTGGAAAACGAGGACCAGACACAAGGAGGCTCACTTTTTTGACTATTTCACCCCACAGCAGTTCCAATAGCCATGATGATCGCTTACATCCGAAACGGAAGATGAGAAAGAAGATATTCAAAAGCCTAATAAAGAAAAAATAAACATATACAGAGATTAAATAAAAAAGGTAAAACTCAAAAACGGAGTTAGCTGTTTCAAACAAAAAGTCTTTGCCTGCCCTTAAGGTTTCAAAATTCTTGATCCATATATAAGATTTTAATTACTCATAGATAATAACTTAATAAATCATACATTAACATATTAGAATACACCCAACATCCATTACATAACCTAAAAACCTAACGTTTTGATTACTGTACTGCCCCGTTATAGTTTACACGATGTCTACATAATTTACACGTTGCCTACATAGATTACGTATATTTTCCAAAGTCGACTCGTAAAACTAATGTTTGGCCATACAACCTTTTTACTTCCCCCGTAAAAGAGAAGTATTGTAATCATGAAAAAAATCACTATCCGAGATTTTTTCAGATCTTCACGTTTCTGGATTCCTAGATGACAAAAAACTTGTTTTCTCAATTCCGTCGGTCTGTCTGTCTCTTCGCGGCGTAGCTAAAAAACTACTTACCCGATTGAATTCAAATTTTGTTCAAGGACTAAGGGTCATATGTGAATGACCTGGTAACATTTTGGTAAAAATCCAATATGGCGAAACAAAATGGCGGCCTAGTGAAATGTTAATAAAATTACTGTTAAAAAACTACTCATCCAATTTATCTCAAATTTTGCAAAAACATCAAGTATTATGTTGGAATCAACTGATAACAGAACAAAATGACGGCCTAATAAAATATTTAAAAATTCAGCCTGAAAAAACTGCTTAATGCTTTGATTTTAAATTGTGTGCCATAACTAATTATGATATAGGGATCAACTAGTCAAATATTTGTAATCGTGAAAAGAATCATCCTCTCAGGTTTTATACATTTTACGTTTTAGCTCTAGATGCCAAAATAGTTATTTATACTATAAGGGATGTAAGTAACATTTACCAGTCGAGGACGAGTTTGCGCCCGAGCGATAGCAGGGGCTGGCAAAAAAGTTCGAGACTGGTTAATATACTTACATCCCATATAATATATAACATTTTATCCCCTCTCTGTATTGTATGTCTACAAGAAAACGCTGGATATATTTTTGGATTTTCATTATCATTACATTCAATAGCATTCTCATTAAATTATGAAGGCAGCCGTGATCCGTTGCCAGAGCAACATAAGCAGTTTTTATTTTATCAACAACGTCAAGTTGATAATTCATAGCGAAAAGTTTGAAGAAGTCAAATTGTTTGATTCTGTGTGGACAAAATGGATGTTTCAGACATAGAAGAATCAGCGAATATTGCTTGTTTATCTCTACTACCGGAAAAGTCGAAAAAAAGGTATGAAGCAGCATATCAATCCTTTAAGAATTAGTGCCAAAGCAAGACGGCTACTGCAGTCTTAGAAATCTTGTTTTTGGCGTATTTCCACGAAAAAAGTGCTTTATGGAAGTCCCCATCAAGCTTATGGTGTAAGTATTCGATGTTGAAGTCCACCTTTTTATAAAGAAAAATATAGATATTTCTAAGTATCCAAAACTTCGAGCATTTTTGAAAAGAAAAAATAATTGTTATAGACCGAAAAATTCGAATGTGTTTAACAGGGAAGGTGATAATAAGTTCATGCTTGAAGCCCCCGATGATATATTCTTATTGATGAAGGTCGTAATGGTAATGGGAGTTGTTGGAGCATGCCGTTCTAATGAACTGTGTGAAATGAAAATGGATAATGTTAAAATAAGTCAAGAAGTCATAATTGTGACCATTCCTGACTCCAAATATGGAATCTCACTTACATTTACAGTGACAAAAATTGACGACACTCAGGTTTATCATTTCAAAATAATTCAAAAGTACATTGATACAAGATCCCACATCACGACTATTAATTCGCGTTTCTTTATGCGATATCAAAATGAAAAGTGCTTGAACCAGCCTGTCGGAAAAAAAAGGTTTTCGTCCATTCCAAGTACAAATGCGAAATTTATAAAGTTAGAGAACTTCAAAATGTATACTGGACACTCTTTTAGAAGAACGTCGGCAACTTTATTAGCAAATACTAGAGTTGATGTATTAGCTATGAAGCGACATGGTGGATGGAAATCCGCTACTATTGCGGAAAGTTACGTAGCTGAAAGCCTCGATAATAAAAAGGAAGTAGCGAATAAAATTTCATACAATAAGACCCAGCCAGAAGTCTCTTGCAGTGCTTCAACAGTGACAGAAACATTGGTTAGAAATGAAGGATCTGTGGAGTCAGAAAACGTAATACACATCGAGAAGAAACGAGAAAACGTGTTTCCAAATTTTGTTAATAATGTGAATAATTGTAATAATTGTACCATTAATATTCATTTCAATTAATATCACCGGATTTTTGTCCGGATTTTTGTAATATGTTGATGAAATCAAAAATTAAAGCTACTTATAATAATTTTAGATTATTATTTCTCTAGGGATGTAAGTTGATTTACATCCTGTCGTTAAGGGCAACCAATACCTTGTTGAGTAACTTTCACTTACGTTTGTGAAAGCAGTGTCAAAATAGGTTGCTTATAATACAGGGAGGGTGAAAATATGTTTTATCAAATCGATCGGTCCGTCGTCGGACTGTCTATCTGTCTGTCTGTGAGTTCGCGGCATAGCTTAAAGACTGCTTACCCGATTGACTTCAAATTTTGGTCAAAAATTTTGTCATATGGGGGTTGACCTGGTAACATTTTGGTAAAAGTCCAATATGGCAAAACAAAATGGCGGCCTAGTGAAATGTTAAAAAATCATTATTAAAAAACTACTCATCCAATTTATCTCAAATTTTGCAAAAATGTCAAGTATTATGTTGGAATCAACTGATAACCTTTTGGTCCGAATCCAAGATGGCGGAACAAAAGGGCGGCATAACAAAATATTTAAAAATTCAATCCGAATGATTTCATTTTAAATTGTTTGCCATAACTATTGGTGGTATAGGGATCAACTAATAAAATAGTGGTACTAATTCAAGATGGCCGAACAAAATGGCGGCCAATTAAAATGTTTGTAATCCTGAAAAAATCACCCTCTTAGGTTTTAGACATCTTTACTTTTCAGCGTCTATAGATGCCAAACAATATTCTAATTCCGTTGGTCCGTCTGTCGGTCTGTCTATCTGTTTGTCAGTTCGCGGCATAGCTTAAAGACTACTTAACCGATTGACTTTTAATTCTGTTCAAAAATTAAGGGCTATATAGGGATGACCTGGTAATATTTTGGTAAAAATCCAATATGGCGAAACAAAATGGCGGCCTAGTGAAATGTTAAAAAAATTATTATTAGAAAACTACCCATCCAATTTATCTCAAAAGACTCCAAGATGGCGGAACAAAATGGCAGCTTAATAAAGTATTTAAAAATTCGGCCTGAAAGAGTGCTTAATGGTTTGATTTCAAATTGTGATTCATAACTAATTGTAGTACTGGGATCAACTAGTAAAATTGTGGTACTAATTCAAGATGGCTGAACACAGTGGCGGCCATGTAAAATGTTTGTAATCGCGAAAAAGTCACCCTCTCAGGTTTTACATATCTTGACGTTTTAGTGTCGCTAGTTGTCTGTCAGTTCGCGACGTAGTTTAAATATTACCTGATTGACTTAAAGACCATCCCTCTTCGAGTCTTGCCCCTATTTGGGCTCTCTCAGTTTAGGTAATTAACAGTAACATTTTGGTAACTAATAGTACCACTTTAAGGATTTCTAAAGCAATTCTTGCGACAGATTTATCTACGGTCCCAATATAGGAGCGACGAACGTGTTATGAATTCTAATATTTATTTAACAAATAATCTTTACGCCATTTTGTAGAAAAAAACTTAATTTTAAAAAATAAAATATTCAGTTTGGCCGGTTTCCACAAAAACTACAAACGATTCCATTTTCAAACTAATTTGCAGATTTTAATCTATTAAAAACAAAAACTTAAAATTTGTGCTAATTAGTGTCCACAAAAAGTTTCACAGGTTTTTTTTTCAAAATCATTTAAGACAAGTAAATTTTTGAGGAAAATACAAAAATTATTTATTACATGTGTTTTTGGTTTTTTGTACATAGAAATCTGAAACCGACGCAATTTTATCGAAAATTTGAAAACAATGAAATTTCTTTTTTTTTTGTTCCGATCGGATCAATAGCAGCTGCTATAATTAAGCTTCTTTTAAAAAAATTGTCTAAAATTAGATTTTTCTTTCTTTCGAACCCCTTGATCCATATTTCCGACATGCCTGTTCGTCGCCATATTGAATTTTTCTTAAATTGTTACTAGTTTTTTACCATATGATCTTTGATATTTGTTCAAAATTTTAAATCTATTAGATACATAGTTTATATATGCCTCAAACAGAAGAAACGATCGCGACGGTTCTACAGACAGTTACACCAATGCAAATTGGAAAAAAACATGTTTTCGGCATTTAGGGACTCTGAAACGTGAACATTTAAGAAACTCTCCGGGATGATTATGTTTCTAACTAGGAATGTAAAGAACTGTTGTTCCATTTTAAAATACTTATTATTAGTTTATAACTTTAATTTGACCTCCACTCTGCATACTTTCAAATAATGTTGAATATAAAATTAAAACATTACTTTTTTATGAAACTTTTAATACAAAAAATTAATGAGCAGACGACAGTCTTTATAGATTATTTATAGAGAGAAAAAGTCAAGTTATGCTCAATTAAATATTACCTATGTTTTAAATTGGTCTATATTATTCTGTTCGTAATAAAAGCAGAAAAAAGGTAATATAACTCTAACTATTGAACGGTATGATTTATTAGCGTAACAGATTAGACCTAGGCTAAATAAAATGAGCATCAATTAAAATAAGAAATTATTGCTTACTTCCGTTTGTACCAATGCAAAGTGTTTTGTATTCTAAATAATTATGACAATAGTTACATGTATGCAGCGAAAATTTCAAACAATTGCCATATCTGAACTACGGCAATTTAAAAAATATAATCTGTTTTTTAACCTTTGCTTGTTTGTCGTACCAATTAGAACCTTTGTTATAAATATTATTTACACAGGTTATAAATTGAAGTATATTACGTTTATTGTTTTCGCTTTGATCATTACTGGAAGGTTATCTCAAATAACACTTGAGCTAAACTAAACTGTTCTATCCAGTATTATAATATATTTACCCAGTAAAAGCAAATATTGTGTGCTTAGGTAGGGGGTAAGTATTCTCTTATGAATCCAGTAAGGGACCAACTTAACAGAAACTTTGACTTTCTGCCTAGTATTGCTAAGTCAATGATCCAGCCCTAATTAAATCATTTCCAATCTCTATCCCACCGTCCCCACAAAACTCTCTTCTCCGCAGTGGCTAGTGTGGCAGGAAACAGCCAACACCCCTCAATGAATTTTCAGGTTCCAGAAATATAATACCCCAGGTGGGTAAAGCGATACGTTCAGAATGCCACAGTCTAATTCAGTCAGCCTCATGGATTCTGGAGGAAAGAAACTGACCAAATACAAAGAGGACTATATTATGTTGGCAACACACAAATGCCGATCATTATTATTCGAGGACCAAGAAAATGAACTTAAGAATATAAGAGTGGACATTATTGGTCTATGTGGAATTAGAACAAATTGATCTAATAAAGCTAAACTCAGTAAACACCTTTTATAGAAAAAGCGATAATAAAAGCTAACGAGGGGTCGGTTTTATGGTCTACCGAAGAATACTACCCGCGATCACTAGTATGTCTTAGATAGATTAGCATGCATACATTAAAAATGGTAAAAAATCAATCAATCAAAATATTACAGGTATATACTCCAACCATTCATGCTGACGGAGAAGTTGAACTGCTGTATGAGGATATAGCAAATCCAATAAAAAAAACAAATGCCTTTACAACTTAGTAATAGGACATTTCAATGCGATACAAAGAGAATAAAAGTTGGAAGAAGACCAATACATTGGCAAATTTGGCTTAGGAGAGAGAAATAACAGGGGAAATTGCTATTAAACTTCTCAGAATGACAGAAATTGTATGCTATGAACATATTATTTGACAAAATGGACCTGGGTCAGTCTAAACGGCCAGATTCGAAATGAAATTGAAAATGAAAAATATTACCAAGCATGTATTTAGTTCTAAAGAACTTTAGCGCCGGTAGTGACCAGCGAATGGTGAGAACTAAAATAAAAGTACAGAAACTAAAGAGATTTCATTAAACCAAGGGATATGAAAATAAACACACTTGTAATTAAAGAGAAGATGGCAGACTATCAGAAACAGCTGAAAAACACCCATGAGGATATAGATAACTGTGATGAAATAAATACGTTTACTGAGACGTTGACAGTAAAAATAGTAGAAACAGCTCAAAGAATTGCCTAAATGGACAAAACAAAACAAACTGACTGCTGAAACAAAACAAAAATTGAGCAAAGATGAATGCTTCATAGAGAAGGAACACAAGCGATCATAGAATATAGAGAAACAAAGAAAACAGTTCGAAAATTGATTAGAAAAGACCTTCAAAGATACTACAAAAAACAAATACAAACGTTATAGATGAAAATAAAAACATGAAATATCTAGGGAGAAAAAGGCAAAGAAGGTAAGGAATTTAGAAATCGAGAACAAATATACTAAACGTCATAAACAACTTCTATATGGTATCGCTAGCAGACATAACGTCGAAATTTAAATCCGAGACTATATTTTTACAGAGGACAAAAATTTGCATTACATATGTACAATTTATTTATTCTTTTAAATAGGTATATATATATATATATATATATATATATATATATATATATATATATATATATATATATATATATATATATATATATATATATATATATAAAGAGGGAGACGTAGTCGCAACTGGATAATTAAGAAGAAAAATGAAAACGAACATAGTGGGGATGCAGTTTATATATATAAAAGTGCAAATAAAGGAGTGGAGAAAAAGGAATTTGTTTTCCATATTTTATATACAAAGGAATAAAACAAATTTCAAGTATTCAAGGTTTTCAACTAAATATATTTTCTTTTTTTAAGGGCGGGTTCGTCTAGCTAGGGTAAAAAAAAAGTATTATATACAAAAAAAAATAACAGAAATGTGACGTATTTTTTCGTTTGTTAAATAAGTTAAACGCTTTTAAAATATAATAATATAACATATAAAATATTTGCCTTTATCAGAGAGCTATTTCATACGCCTAGCCTAAAAAACGTTAATTGCAAAATGGTAAAAAATAATTTGACGTGTTGATGTGATGTGACTTTGAAATACAATATTTTCAGGGGCCTAGCTGTTTTATCCCTTAGTTGTACACTCTTTAGTAGAAAAAATTGTTTTTATATACAAAAAGATGAAAGGAATTTGAGGTGTTCTGGGGGCTGCCTCATCCTTTAAGTGTTTAGTGGAAAAAATATTGTATATAAAGAAATTAAATACATTTTGTTATTTTATGTTAGATATCAAGTATCTACGAAAACGACTTCTACAATTTTTTTATGTCAAACCTGTTACCCAATTATTTGCTTTCAATGTGACTGATATCGGTTTGCGCGTTGACAGAAAAGTTTTTATAGTCATTAAAAATACCGAAAATCTACACAAAAGACACCCATGCGAATTTGAAAAGTATCGATTTAACCATTCTCAAGTTACAGTGCACGCAAATTTTGTTTACACACACCCACATCCGCACAGACTTAAAAATACTGTTTTCTAAAAATATTTTTTTTTCATGTTCTAGGAAAACTAAAACGTCGGAAAAACCCAATTTATATTTTTGGAAACTTTTTGCGTTTACAATACGACCCCTATGTAGCCAATATATCATGGTAATAAAACAATATATGGGCTGTTATACGGGGGAGTAAAAATTAGGTAAAAATCAGTCACAGGCATAGATACTCGATCCTCTTAAATGAAATTAAAAACAATATTATTTTTTATCTTCTTGCCTTAAAATTGCCAAATTTATTAGCGTAAATACTTGATAGAACGTGAGCAATACATTTTTATAAAAAAATGTATTTTAATAATACATACACCAGTTTGTATTAAACTAAGAACAGAAATTGAGTAGTAATTTGTCTTGTCACCTGGTGTTTTATTAAAGATATAAATTAAGTATTATGTTTGTATATAGTATATTTTTTCCTACTATTGATTGTTTTTTTTACTAAGTAGATAAAAAGCCTGCACATAATGTCCCTAGGAATGGGGCTAGATTTCAGACACCTGTCATCGTTTCAAATCTTTCAATCGACTTGCATTGTTTACAAATCAATTAGGATAGTTTGACATTGCTAATTATTTAAAATCATGTAGCCAGTCCACAACTTACGTTAACAACATTACAACCATTTTGAATGAAGTGGTATATTTTTTAGGCAGCACACATGTTTTTCATGTGCGTGCTGCGATATTGACATTGAATTATCGATAATCACGATAATAGATATTTGTGCACAAACATTGCCACTTACCTGGCAATTTGTGTGTTTTTACCATAACAAATTATATGTTTGGAAAATCTTAATAATTAGCTACGTTTTAATCAATATTGTATAGTAGGTAATTACCAAACTTGACGACATTGTTATAATTTCCGTCGACATTTCTATAATTTCTTATTTTTGCTACTAAAGCAAGATTTTTAACCCACAATATGACAAATATAGTAGACATTTTTCGGTTATGCAGTGACGTCATTTTTTGCATCTTTGTAACAGTGAATTTTCTAAAAAAGTCACGTCTTTACATCTTTTAACTAAAACTTGTCACGTTGACAAATCCCTAAGTGTGACATATATATTGTGACAATGTCACAATCAGTCAAAACAAAGTCAATATTGAAAATGCCGAAAAAATTGGAAATAGACGACTAAGTGAGCAAAGCCAGCTCATTATTCTTAATTTATTAGCTTTTTTTTAGCTAGAAAAACAACAAGTAGCTGCAGGCATTGCCTTGGACCTTCAGAATGTTATGGAAAGAACAGCTTCCGCAACGAAAATAGTTCAAGATCGATATTCAATTTAAGAAAAGATGGACTAAAATCGGACAAAAGATTGAAAGAATTACCATCAACAAGAAATAAAGGGCATATTAAGATAACCGACTACTTAAAAAGTAAGATCCGGGGTACCATTTATCGTATATATGCTCAAAAAGAACATATTACCATAAAGACTCTCCACCAGAAAATAAATTATGATATGTCCAATCATTTCAACTATTCTATTAGTTTTCTGCGAAAATCAGTAAAAGAAATTGGCTTTTGATGGAAGAGAAGTAACAACCGCAATTATCTCGTGGCAGATGTTTTTATAAAAAGAATTAAATTTTAAACGGTTTTACTCCACTCTTCCTTGATGAAACATCGATACTCAGTAAAGGGTATTTTAGAAATACCTGGCAGGATGCTACGAAAGCCACAAGCTCTTCAAAAAGTGGTGAAGGTAAGTTTATGGAGCATTTTAACTATATTTGTGTTTTTTGTTTAACTTAGTTTTTTTGTGCATTTACAGTAAGAGCATCGGTCGGCTTAAAGTTTTTGCTAATTTGAGGTGTTCTTTTAACCCAAATCATAAAAAAACTAAGTTTATCATAGACAACTTTTTAGCGGTATTTCAAAGAGAAATAATATGAAAGTGTGGGAAAGTTATTATTTTTATTAAATATCAAAAGATAGAAATGTTACAAGCTGTCTAAAATGGCTAAAAATCAGTAAATTTTGCACCATAAAAATATTTATATTTATTTTTTGGGTTTAAAACAACTTGTTCACATCCCCGCAATAATCAGGATTATAAATCTTCAAGGCTAGTGTAATTTAATTGGTAAACACGACCAGGACTTGGGTCAAAACCCGTGAAAAAATAAAAATGTTTATTTTTTTATATTAAATTTGGTTTTTTTTATAATTTTGATCAAAAGAAAAACTTGAATTCGTGTGATGAAATGTGGTAAAATGAATCCATGTTCGTAAATATACTAGACTTCTGAATTATATATAAAAAACAGATTTTTTTCTTTTGCTCCAGTGTTAAAACTGTTGATCTTTTAAGGTTATAGATACATCGTCGTCAAGGCCGGCAATGAGAACGGGTTTATCGAGGGAGCTGGTTTAGTTTTTAAAAGCCAGACAAAAAGTGAAGACTACCACGAGAGTATGAACCGTCAAAATTCCGAAAAATGGTTTAAATATTAACTTGTTCCTAATGTGCAAATTTTTAATTATCGTAGATAATGCAAGCTCCGGGCTAGTAGAAGACATACCTCGAAAATCCTGTGCCAAAAAAAGAATAATTTTACGGCTTTCCGAGAAAAAGATTGCTTTTCCAGAGGCAGGAATGAAGGACCAAATCTAGGGTTTGGTAGAAAAAAATCGAAGTACAGAAAACAAGAAATTTCTTGAGGAATATGTAAAACGTTCTGGTCATATGGTTCTCTGCCTCCCACCATACCATTGTCAATATGACTTCATCGAAATGGTTTGGTAAGAGTGCAAAAGAAAATATGAGCAATATATTTTTGCATTAAAAGAAATATCCTCTGAAGTTTGTGCAACGAAGAACAGAACTACATGCGGGACACCCAAAAAGAGATTCTAAAAGCTTGGGAAGTAGTCAAAGTATGTGATACTTTGGGTATAAACCTCGTCATAGTGACAAATTCGGATGACGAAGATGTGAGTGACGATCTGTTTTCTGAAATTGACGATTTTTGATTTATATCGTTTAATATTTTATTTAAACATAGTCTTATGGTTTTTAGTTATTAGTTTTAATAATTTTGCTCCACATTAAACTTTCTCTTGTTACACGATTTCTTTCTAAAATTAGTTTATAATGCATTTTAAATATTTTGGAATATTCTTTTGCCCTTGTTAACGATATTTCTTTGACTCTATGGTCCGATTTTAGTCAATTTATACTTAAATTAAATATCTATCTTGAACTTACTTTCGTTGCGAAAGCTTTTCGAACGCATTTTCAATGTCCAAGAAATTCATGCAGTTTTTTGTTGTTTTTCTGGATAAAAAATGATATTTAGAATAATAGGCTTTTTGCGTTTTAAAATTTTGTTAAAAAGACACTTTTTACCAACTTTTTTAGCACAGAAGAGTTTTGGCTTCGTTATTATAAAATAGCTTAATATAAAATTTTAGAATAAAACATAATTTGTACCTTCTTTAGTGAATAAATCTGTCTGAATACTGTTTTTATTTTTTTAATTTAAATATATATTTATATATAGTTTTTGTTAAATGTCTGCATAGCTTGGTGAACTGTAAAGTTATTAAAATTAGCATTTGTCCTTTTTAATGGCAGCCACACACTAGGACGATCTTGGACGCGATCACTGCCACCGTGGCAGCCAAATGACATAGTAGAGTCACCACCGTTATTGCTGCCGAGTTTGTTTTAGTGTGTGCATTCCTTAAATAACTTGGTATATTAAACGTTAACAGCTAAGAAACACGTTCTTTTTGTGCTGTCGTTACGTCACTGCATATCGGAAATAATTCTACTATATAGATGATAAGACCAACCAAAAAACGTACTTTGTTTCCTATAAGCGAAAATATTTATTTTAAAAATGCGGAAAGTGTGTTTGAACTTATTTCGTCGATTTAAATTAATGTACTGTTAGCCAGGTAAATCTGAAAAAAATCGGTTTTTTTTTGTTGAATGACCACTTCTTTCGTACATAATTCCACTACTTACAATACACAGTTTATTCAGGGCGTCCGAAAAATACGTGTACAACGTTTAATGACAGATTGCTGACATCAAAATAGTCCGACTTAAACCAACTTATCTATATACAAAATTGCTTCGTTTAGTGTGCAGAGGGCGTCAACATTTATTTAAAAAATTGGTTTGTTTTAAATTTCTTGGAAACGTGCTAATGGTTTTAACGATTTTTTGGGTATGGGATAATATTTTAGAATGACGTTTTCTAATGGTATAGTGACCGGTTATGATAAAGTGAAAATGTTATAAAAGTTGCGACCCATAAAGAGAAGTTCTGATTTTTGACGTCATCAATTTTGTGACAAATTAGTTATTTTTATCGGGTAGATTGATGTTTTTTGAAACTTTTTCTCTTTTGAAAATTTTTTGTGCGATGTGCGGTTTTGGAAATTTTTTTTCGATTACTTGCATACAATAAATACTGTAATAAAGTAATGGACAAATGTGGTACAAACGATTTATTTTAAAGATTGGAAAAAAATATTAATTAAGCAGATGTGCGAAATTTTGCTCAATACACTTAGTAACGCTCTTTAAAAAATTAAATTGGACTTTATCTAATGTCAGAGAATTATTAAAAATGGGGCCAGCATTTAAAGTTCGCGCCAATAAATATTCACGAATATATACAAAAATCTTATACATTTCTGTTTTGAAAGCGCTCAACAAAAAGTAAACACACATATTTAACTCCGGGGAACCTGGTGGCCATCTTACTGGTGCATCATTGCATCTCCCAATTAACCTGTTGGGATATTGGTTATGCAGATATTGCCGAACAGCAGCGAAAAAATGAAGTGGGCACCATCGTACATATATCATAAATCTTGTCGAAGCAGAAGGGGCATATTTAGTAGAAAAATTGGCAGCGTATTTTGCAAGAAATTTTAATAGGTATTTCCATCTAATCTGTCTGGAATCTCCACATGACCGATAAGATAGCGATTAATAATACCTGCCCATACATTTATTCTAAACTTATGCTGATGTTGGGCAACCTTAATGGCATGTGGAAGTGCATCCGTATAAACCTCTTTGTTGTGCAAGTTAGTGACCAGATCTTGTAAAGCACGTACGCCTCGTTAGTAAACACATTTTTATTTGCTAAAATGGGGGTCACGAATTCTTTTGTTTTGAATAAATTTGCTAAATGTGAGTCACATGGGAGAACCAATCAGTAAAAGTTTATGAATTTTTAGGACATGATACGGATAGTTTAGGAATGGCCAACTCTCGTGCTACGCGACGGACATTGACACTCGGTTCTTCTTCAACCATTTCGAAAACTGCATCTTCATTTTCGATAAATCGAGTTATTCGCCTACGACCCCTGCCAAATGTTTAGTGATTTGGCACTCGACGCGACGGTTGGAATATTTCTCCATGTATACCCTAACACTTTGACGCCGCCCGTTTCGTTTGCAAAACCCGTACACCAGGAGCATATACACTTTCCCGGAGTTAGTATACTTTTGAATGTTAAGTGGTGAATAAAGATTCGAAATTAAAAATGAACTAATATTCTTAACAAACCCAATTTGTCAACGTATATCAAATTATTAAATGTCATGGTAACGAAAACTGGTGCAATAACTAATAATAATAAAAGCCCTCTGCAGGCTAGACGAAAAAATTTTGTATATAGGTAATTTGGCTAAAATCGGCCTATTTTGACATCAGCAATCTGTCTTTAGGCGATTACATGTATTTTACGGACACCCTGTATATGCAAACACTTAATTTGGTAATAACTTTGTTCAAATTCTCTAAACTGAAGTTTATTTCAATATTTTTATTATTATTATCATTTATTTCTCATAACATGATTTACGTACTCTACAAAAAATAAACTATGTTCTTTATAATTTTCCTCCACAAAAATGAGGTTTTATTCTAGGAAATGAAATTCCTTAATAATTATTTTTTTACATTTTGTAACGCCGCCATTTTTTTTCTCCATACTGGATTTTTACCAAATTGTAATCATTTCATCCCAATTTTGTTTGACCATATTTAATTTTTACGAAAATATAATCATTTCATCCACTTATGGCTCTTGATTTTGTACCAAACTTTGTTTTGAGCTATGCCGCGTACAGACAGACCGACAAACTAACGAAAATTGGAGAACATATTTTTCGGAGTCCATGGACCCAAAAACGCAAAGATCTGCAAACATCTCGGAGGGTGATTTTGCGAGAGAAGTAAAAATATGTCTACAGTTAAAAAAAAACTATAATTGTTATAAAAGTTCTTTTACGCTATCTAAAATTACCTTGTAAAAATAGCATCATATTGGTTTTCACAAAAGTACCCTTGTTAAAGCTTTCTTCTAAAGTAAAATCTAAATTTTGAAAGTGATTTTTGAAGAAAAAATAAGTAAAAAGACCAGAGAGAATCATGTATATATGTTAATCAAGCAACTTTTTTAATATAAACAGAAGCAACATTAAGAATTTTTTGTTTGTTTAAGAGTAATATAATTATTCCTAAACAAAAATATATAGAGGGTGTTTTTAAATTCATGGGTGAAAATGTAAGGAATTTTTTTGGTTTTTTTCATGGACCTCGTACATTTCTAGAGATAACTCATTCAAATTTGACACAGACTATACTATAAACAATGTTTACGAAATAGCTATAATATATTTTACAAAAATCTACTAAGTGTTATTTTCTTCCAGAAAGTTATGTTCCGATATTGCAACGGTTATGAAATTAATTAAGAAGAAGACCAGGACCAGATATATATTGATATGGAGTGTCTTCATGAACTTGAAAAAATACAATAGACTATATGTCAAGTTTTTAGCTGTTAAATATCATAATACAAAATATATTTCCTTAAGATTCTTATTAACAACTCTCAAAAAAATACGTCCCCAAATCTGACATATCTGCACCAAAATATCAACCAAACAAGGAATTGCGTCACCCACACATATAATGCCGTTTATATTTGCTTTAAATTATTTAATAATAACTTTATACATATTATATAAATTGTAATGTTTCACTTTTATTGATAGTTTTATTACGAGGAAAGTTCGGTTAAAACGAATTTACACATTTTTTTACTAAAGTACCCAGAACTTACCTAATATTAGGAAAATTGAAATATATTATAATTTATTTAAAGCTATTTTGCAGATTTTTATTTACTTTTACTTCCCTTATAAAAGAGATTTTTTTCAGATCTTCGCATTTCATGGTCCCTAGACGGCGAAAAACATCTTTTCTCAAGTATATCAGTGTGTCTGTTCGCAGCATGGCTAAAAAAACTACTTACCCGATTGACTTCAAATTTTGGTCAAAAATTAAAGGTCATATGGGGATGACCTGGTAATATTTTGGTAAAAATCCAAGATTGCGAAACAAAAAGCTGGCCTAGTGAAATGTTAAAAAAATATTTTTAAAAAACTGCTTATTGAATTTTCCTCAAATTTTGCACAACGATCAAGAATTATATTGGAATCAACTGATAACTTTTTGGTACAATTCCAAGATGACTGAACTGTATGGCGACTTAATAAAATATTTAAAAACTTGCCTGAAAAAACTGCTTAATGGATTGATTTCCAATTGTGTGCCATAACTAATTGTGGTATAGGGACCACATACACATTTACATACATTCACGTTTCAGCGACCCTATAGATACCAAAAAATATTTTTTGTCAATTCCGTCGGTCCGTCTGTCGGTCGGCCTGTTTGTCTCTCAGTTCGCGACTTACGTTAAAAACTACTTCCCGATGGACAAAAATTGAGGGTCATATGGGGATGACCTGGTATTATTTTGGTAAAAATCCAATATGGCGGAACAATGTTAAACAAATTATTGCTAAAAAATATAATTATTTAATGAACCACAATTTTTAATAACAACATTAGAATGAACTGGCAACATTTTGATATGAATCTATGATAGCAAAACAAAATAGAGGCCTAATAAAATCCATCAGCCCGAAAATGCTACTTATTAAATTAATTTCATACTTCATATACTGTGACTATGTACTGAACTAAGTTCACTATTCCTACAAGGGAAGTTTTTTATGTTATATTTGTCAAGTCGCAAGTCACCCTTCCCTGGAATTTATGACAATATGTTTGTTCATTCACATTGTATAAATGTTTTTCTACACAATTTTTATTTATCAAGATCATTAAGTCCAGATCTAATACTTGCATGTATACATACACACATCATTTACCATACCTAGTCAAATAGAACCACTTCTTTGATACTTCGGTATACATTTTTTTAATATTCTTTTTACGTGTTTTTAATATGTATATATATTTTATAATTTTATCTACATAGTCTATAAAATATAAATTATACAATTCATTATTTTCCTTCATGAGGAGATCATTTTCTTTCAAGAAATTGAATTTTGAAAATTTAATTTTTTTTGTTAATTTTTAGCTCTTAATTTTTGTGTAAAAACTTAATTCAATTGAATAAGTAGTTTTTTGATACTGATATTTTAAATATTTCAATAGGCACCAAATCGGATGTGGGGCTTTTGACCTATACAGTGTAGAGAGGGACCAACAGAACGACAGCCCGACGAAAATGGAAGAACATTTCTTTCGGGATCTACACACCCTAAAACGCAAAGATTTACAAAAATCTAGAGGGGCATTTTTTTACGAATACAATACTTTTCTCTTACGAGGGATATAAAAATGGAACGTATGACAAACCATGAACTTAAAGGTAAGATTGCTTAATAAGTAAAGCCTCCTGAGGAAACTATTCAAGGAACTTATAGGATAATCTAAATGAAAGTGCTGTGGGAACAAGGATACTAAATTAAATATTTTCTCGGCTAGAACTGGGAGAAGCGTAAAGTAACTACATTTTTTTCTCCTAAGTTAATAATAATTAAGATATTGACAGTTGTTGCCTATGATATGGCCTAAAAGTTAGAGTAAAGTTTTTTTGTCTAAAACTCTAGACATGTTAGTTTATATATGTTATTGGCGCCCAACACAATGTTCTTATAAAAGTTATAAATTGAACCAAATTGTATAATTTGGATGAAATAATTTGATAAATTAAAATGTATTCCAGGTTGTTCGGAATTATTCGCGATTACAAATTATTTTCATAATATATAATCTCAATTAAACTTAAATCATAAGGGACAATACCCAAGACAGAAGAAAGCCACATTTCTCTGAATAGCCATTTTTCTTTTTAAATTTGCACCCCAAGGGCCAAATGTATCGACTACAAATTAAATAGAGACAAAGCGGTCTTCATGCTTTTTAATATTTACTATGTTTTTGCTTCTCTGCTAAATATGTCGCCATACCTTCGGTTTGTGTAGTTAGAAGTAAATATGAGTATGTCAAGGTATGCCTGCACGTTGCGCTTCGTTTTAAATCCTTGCCAATTTTCCAGGAATGAGCGACATTTCGTTTGCTCGCTTTCCACCGCTTCTACAAATACCATGAGTTGCAGAATTGATAAAATCTCAGCCGAAACCAGTGCTCCAGTGCGCTTTTCTCGAAGCCAAGCCGGTGGAGGCCATAATATAAATTTACAGTTTTGCCGCAAGCGCAAGCGTGTAGCTCACACGCAGGTTGAATAAAGCGACGGAAATTCCAAAAGTGGGATTATCTAAAAGATTACCTAGAGTGGTGAATGAAATTGCATTAATACAGATACTGCATTTGTTGTCTTAAAGAGCCATGAGAGAATGCATTGTCTTTATCATCTTGACATCTAGACATAAGACATTGTGGATTTGCAAGGCTCAATTTCTCGTCAAATTATTTCTGATTTTTTCATTACGTAATGTATTAAAATTACTTAACGAGGGACAATAATTAAGAACTTCTGTATACATTTTGTGAGGTGAAGATGATAGGGGAAGGACCTGTTGCACTAAACCGATTCTTTGAGTAAGAGCGGAATTGTGGCTTATCTAAAGCCACGGCTCTAGGACCTCTGCTTTTTACAATGTACATTGATGATATTCTTAGGTAAAGCGGACATGGGGAAATGGTTGGTGTTGCGAATAACACGGCTATATTTTATAAAGCCTTTTCTTGGGAAATATTAAAAGTTAAAATATAGCAGAAAAACAAAGCAGTATTTTGTTAGTAAACTTCGAATCATTTACTATGAGAAAACTTGCCTTTTAACAGTAACATCATATCAAACTTTACCTGCATATCAAACACTAAAATATCAATCAATTAACATAAATCCCTAACCATCTTAGATATAATTTTCAAATTTAGTGAATTACACAAAAACTTTGGGGATTAATTATTAAAACGTTTAGTCAACTATATGAAACATTTAGGGGATTGATTTATAAATTTAAATAACTGAAACTTGTACTAGAACAAAACACCTAATAGTTTATTGTGCATTATTGTAATACATAATAAGTTACAGAAATAACGGTTGGGGTGGAGTAGAAATGTCATATCTAAAAACATTAGACCCACAAAAAGGATTTTAAAAATCAATTTTAATAAAAAGAAATCCTACTGTGTTGAACTATGTTAAGAAAGTAACTTTTTTCCAATAAGACAAATAGAAAAAACACTTTCTGTACACAGTTCCAAAGCTTTTGATTATACTTCCTAAGAAAATTAAAGAACAAGCTTACATAAGAAAATATAAAAAAAGGAACAACATTAAGGGTAATAAAACAAGGTTTAAAGGTATGTGAAGATATTTTTAAACAATAAAAATACAAATCTGATTACAAAATTATTGTAAAGTTTGTAAGTTAATGAATAATTAATTAATGATTATACACTGGCGAGTTTATTTTGGTCATATATTGGTGGAGTCTGTGCTTTACTTATTTGGTTATGTATAAAGGATAAGTGTTTTTCTGAATTTTTGGTAATTTGTTTCTTTGTAAAGTTATTTTAATTTCATTTTGGGTATATATTATATAAGAATGCTATATTAAGAAGCACGTTGTGTTGGCTAGTAGTTTTAATCTCAATGTGAGCAACATAATTCCATGTAATGTACAAAATACAACTATGTAACTGTGTAATATATCTATCTAAAAACAAAGTAATCCAATTTTTACACCTTTGACTATTTCCGACTTCCAAATAGGAAATTGTGAATTCAGACCTTGAAGGCAGAATTAAAAAAAAAAACATTGTGCCGCTTCTACGTTTTCGTATTACATTCCGTATGTCAAAAGGATAATATATAAAGGAGTATACTTTCTAGCTAGCCACGGAAAGGTTTTGATTATCGACTTCAACCCGCAATTACAGAACTAAAGCTCTATACTCCAAAACATGAAATATATTTTAAATAATAAAATTTAAATAATCATCCTATATATTTCAATAACTTGAACTGTTTTATACATGTTAATAAGACGGAAGACAATCAAAAATCTAGATATACATCCACATTTAGAAACTTGTTCCTTCAAAAAGTCCCCTGACGTAACTGATGATTGTTAAGGGTCAAATTAGTCTTGAACTAGAACTTTAAATTAATTTAATAATTAATAAAAATAATAATAATTAATTATTTCAAAAAAGGGGTTAGTTATTTGAGTTATATAGAAATCAGCACATGTATATTTTAAGACTTGGATAGGTTAACAAGCATTTTCTTCTAAAAATATCATAAATATTCGCTAATGTAAATACTATTGTTTATAATAGTTTGTTCATTGCATTAGGTCTAAAGAATTTAAAAGTAAAAGGTCTTTCGTAACAATTCAATCACCCGTCTCGTTGTGGAATCAATCAGCCATATCGATTAATTTGACTTAGCTAATTTCAACATTGGCGTTCCATATGTTCTATTCTGTATAAAAATATTTTTAAGACTATAAAATGTTTAATATCACGTAAATATATTAAAAAATATGTTTTTATGTTTTTGTCAGCTACTTATAACTTCTTCTTTCAAGTTAGTGATATTATTTCACTCATACATCTAAAAATTGCCATAGTAACCATTACTGTGATTGCTACAATTGCAACATCGAGTAAACATTACGGACATACCGAGTGACCCCGAACTAATGGGCTAGCTGATTTTCAAGATGACGTTAATACTTTTTTTCTGAATACTTATTTGAAGTTATTATATATTTTTTAGCTTTTGTATTATCTAAAAATGGGCTCATTATACATTTTTATTTATTATAAATTCTGTAAGGATCCCTAGTAGGCAACCCTTCGGCGATTAAGGAATTGCACAGCATATGGTAGAGAAAATCGTTCTTGTGCAAAATTGGTATATCAGACAAAGATTCCAATAAATATGGCGTCTTGCATACTGCTTGCGATTGATTAAAAACCATAGTTTCTTATTACATTTCATTATACAGTATTGTCTGTGATGGCCTTGAATTGTCAAAGCTAATTTATTTTGCCAATTATACATTTTCTATATGTGTTTTTTGCATGTCGCATGATAAAATCAATATTTCTAATAACTTTGGTAACTTATTGTAACCGTCACAATTGACCTACAATATTACTTAAAATTGACTTAAGTCACTAATGTCCATTCATTCGTTTTCTATATTTGTTTCTAAACGTTATTCAAGACTTGCTGTTTCCTTGCATAACCTTTTCGTTCGAACACCACTGGAAGCCCTCTTACTCCCTTCGCTTATTATTCTAAGTATGGCGTTTAGTTCCCGGATTGCCAGATTCCAGGCAAGCAAAATAGAAATCCGTAAAAGAAAAATATGATAGACCTAAATCACGCTTCTGGTAACATCGAGCCAAATAATGTTGCTTGCAATTTAATAATACGATTAATCGGCGACACGAGTGGTTGATGTGGCGAATTTATAAAAGTGTCTGGTTGACTATCCATTCAAAGTATAATGGGTAAAGACTAGGAATTTGTACGCTCATCTCATCTAGTCCCTTTTTAGACGAAAATCTTTCACTAAGAGCCGATTGAGTTTCTGAGCGATCTGAGCCCCTAACAACACATAAAACTCCCCCCTGCCTTTGGCACTGAAAAGCGAAGCGTGAACAGTGGAATACACAAATCATTTCCTGAGATGTTTTGTTGGAGTAAAAGTTAGACCTGCTATGTTACAGAATAGATATCTTCATGAAATGTCTGTTACATTTTCTGACAATTGTTAATCTTTTTCGTGTTTGTTGTTTACATTTCAATAGGCTTTAGTGAGATAATATCTATTTCTGGAGACCGCAGGAAGACAATTTTGAACCGCAGTGTTCATTTATTTATTTGTAGAACAAAATCAGGGCTTAAGATCTGAAAATATTGCAATTCTGAAAACACTATACAGGGAACTGCAGACTGCAGTTTATGTAACAGCTGGAGTTGTTATTGACCAATCCAGAAAGCGGAAAAGGGATGATTAGAGGTTTAAAAGCATCAATGAAGGTTGCAAAAATGATATTCAATGAAAAATCAGGTTGGGAATCATCCAAGAAAAATTATTGCGAAACTATTGAATCTTTAGGAAACAAACAAATATAGGGTGGAAGTTGATAAAAACTGTACTGTATGCTCCATGTTGGAAATGGAGATAGTATCATATCAAATGCATTATTGATAGCTAAAAATATTAACAAATCAAGTATAGACTACTATGAGGATACTATTCACTTTATAAAAGCGTGGTTCTTATTTTTTTAACACACTATTTATTTTATCCTTTTTAGTTCTAGACTAGATCCAGGAAATCTTGTAACGTCGACTAAAATTTAATAATTTTGCACTTTTAAAAAACCCACAGATACCGATTTTCAGTCGAATCTGTGCAAATAACAAAACTCGACCCATGTTAGCGCCCCATTCTGAATTTTGAAATGTCGACTAAAAGTTTATAATTTTCTCACTTTCTTTAATCACTCTCAAATACTCTAGAAGTCGACGTTTAGTTGAACAAATGACAAAATTCGAGCGCCATGTTAGAGCCGCCATTTTGAATTTTTAAATGTTGATTAAAAATTCATAATTTTCGCTCTTAAATACCTCAGAGACAGAGATTTTTCAGTCAAACCGGACCACGTATAACTATACTGATCCATCATATTGCAGCTGCTATCTTCACTTTTTTTATATACAAGGTGTCAGATTGTACTGTCAGTCGAACTGAGAGAATAGAGATAATGATGCTTGGAAAAAAATGGGTAAATTGTCATTACCCGGAACATCCCTCGTTGTGAATTTTTCTTTTTATTAGGAATAGTAAAGTGTGATCCAGTTTACGGTCGCATATGATCATTTAGTAACACATACAGAGTGGTCCAACGGTGGATTCAAGTCCATTAGCTCGGTTATTGCGGGAATTAAAAAGGTATATATTTGGACAGATTCCTGATATTTCTATACTCTCCGGTATTTATATCCATTTTCACCACCGCTCAAAGCATTCTAGATAGATAGATCAATAAATTTTTGCAAATTTTGGAGGAATTTCGGGATAAAAACATCGCCACCTTGTCAAACTGCTTATTATATCAAAGCTATATAGCTGGCAGAGCCAGGACCACTTGAAAAAGGGATAAATTCAATGGCAAATGTAAAAATAATGCATTTTTAAACGAATCTAGATTTCACCCAGTTTTTCGATTTCGGAAAAAAAAATGTAAATCTATGTCTCGTAGAAAAAAGTATGGAATTTTTGACATATTTAATCGTTTTTATTCCAGGAGGTGCCGATACGACTTTACGAAGGGCAAAAGAACGGCAAACAGAATCCGTGCACGCTACAATTCAAAAATTGCTCAAAATTCACCCCTAACCTTGATCGAGCTGATTTTTACATCAGTCTCTAGAAGAAAGTAACGTTTCTTTGCGTATTTATTTGATTGGTCTAGTATCAACTGTTCGTATGCTACATGATCATGCGTAAAACTAGAGAGAAATATATGATATCAAGGTTGCAATTTTGTTTCTAAATGGCTCGCACTGTATAAACCGGAGAGTAATTTTGGCGATGTAGTTTTTTAATCTCTCAGTTCCCATAAACAAGTTCCGCTACTTGATACACTGCTCGAAAAAAGGAAAGGAATATATCAAAATTGCAAAGGCTGAAACAGTTTTATTTTTAGTTTTTTGCATTTTGACTGCTTTCTCGGCATTTGAGGTATAGGCATCCGCTATTTTGAATCTGCCTTATATTCCCTATCGAACCCTCTTTTTTAGTCACCGGTTCGACTCCGCAAAATGCCTTAAAAGTTACCCTATTTTTACATCTTTTATTATACATTATATGCATCAAATGCATTTTTTAAAGAAATATATAAAAAATTTAAAAAATGCTTAAAGTATTTAAAATATGAATTTGAATAACTGCCTTGCCTTATTCATAAGAACTAAGCTGTTAAATTAAAAATGACTAGGATTTGGATTTGCGTAATATACAGTAATAAAGCAAAAGATTAATATTATTTCTTGATTTATTTATTATTAACAAAAACTTAAAACTAAAATCCATTTAATTGACTATTTAAATCCATTGTAATAGCACGATACATTTTATTCTGTGAAAGCGTCAGGTTGTAGTATTTAATAGTTTTTAAACATTCTTGAAAATGTCAGTGCAATAAAAAATTGCTCTAATACTGAATACCTGCAAATCTCATTAAATGCATCACGTAGGTTGACAGAAAGTATAACATGTATCGAATAAAAGAATAAAAATCAGCGCCTTAAAAGATTAGGTTTTTTTTTATAAATAATCATAAAATTTAAGCAGTATAATTCCTAATATACATCGCTTGGCGTCCTTTAGTAAACGGCATATTATTCTTACGGGAAAATGCATTTTTTGGGTTCAAATAAAACGTGTAACAAAAGTAAGAAAACGGCGAAATATCTTAGGTATCGCTTACCTGAATTTAATGAAAATATGTGCACTTAGATATGAAATTATGCCGGATCCAATGGCGATTGGATTGCTGCCAAATTTAACGTTTTTCTGTTACAAATGGAAAATTTTAATGGAATGCTTTATATTATATTGTTTTTTTAAAATCTACGTCAAATTCTCAATACTTTTTATTAAGAGCACTCTTTATGA
Source organism: Kuschelorhynchus macadamiae (assembly GCA_030620095.1). Taxonomy (NCBI): domain Eukaryota; kingdom Metazoa; phylum Arthropoda; class Insecta; order Coleoptera; family Curculionidae; genus Kuschelorhynchus; species Kuschelorhynchus macadamiae. The sequence goes on from JAUTXW010001351.1 coordinate 2,075,651, forward strand.
AAGTCAACAGTTTTTGGGAAAATAAGGCTTTAATATCCATAATTTAATGTATTATCTTTTGTTAAAATACCTACACACAAATGGATTTCCTGATATGTTTTACGTCAGTTTTGTTGATTTACAAAAATTAATCGTTTAACTGCAATCTAAAGAATTGAACTTTTAATTATACCGGGGTAAGGGGAGAGAATGCGAAATCTGCAAGATTTTTGTAACATTTTTAATGACAAATATCCTAATAGAAATCCAATAACTCAATCTTCCGTAAGTAAAATTAACAAAAAATTTCGTAAAACTGGAAAGGTAAAAGATGCTGTATGATCTGGCAGACCGGGAAGCACAATAATTCCTCATCTTGCTACCAAACCTCTAGCAAGAAAAAACAGCGTCTCAACTTTAAAAGTAGGTTGTAAAAAACAACGCAAACAATACAATATAAAAAAGAAATACCTAGTACAACAAACAACAAATTAATGAAACTAAGTAAGGTGTTTAAAATACTGTTCATTTACTTCCGAGATATCTTTCTCCAGTTAATGTATTTTCCATTAAGAAGGGACCGATTATTTTTGCACTAGTTATACCACACCAAACATTTATCTTTGAGGAAATTGAGTATGATTTTCACATATTGGCAACTTTTCCATTAAAAAAAAAGGTGCTTTGTCAGAAAAAATACTTTGATTGTCAAAATTTAGATTGGTATTGCAACGTTCCATCATAAATTCACCAAATTCCAAGCATCTGTCTTGATCATCCTCAGAGAGTTCTTGCCCCAAATTTATTTTGTATGGATGAAAGTTTTCGGTTTTTAGAAGTCGTTCTACGAACATGTGTGATATGTCATTTTCTCTTTCAAATATTCTGGTAGAAGTGTGCGGATTTTCTTCTAAACTGATTAAAACATTCAAGCCTTATCACCATATGTTGCAATTTTAGGTCTGCTAGAACGAACAGCGTCTTTTATCTTTCCAGTTTCACGAAATTATTTGCTAATTTTACTTACGGTAGATTTAGTTACTAGTTTTCTGTTAGGATATTTGTCATTATAAACATTACTAATATCTTGCAGGTCTCGCATTCTATTCCCATAACCCAGTACAATTAAAATTTCAATTATTTGGGTTTCAGTTAAACGATCCATTTTTTGTAGTTCAACAAAACTGATATTGTCAAACATATCAAGTAACCTTTTGCGTGCAGGTATTTTAATTAAAGGTAATATAATAAATTATGGATATGAGACCCTTCGTTTCGCAAAAACTGTTGCTCTTAATAAAAAGTTTGACAATTTTACGTAGATTATAAAAAAGTAATATAATATAGGGTGTTACATAAAAAAAATCCTTTTATAACAGAAAAACTGTAAACTTGGCGGCAATGCGGAACTCGCCATTGGTTCCGGCATAATTTCATACGTAAGTATGTATATTTGCAATAAATTCAGGTACGCGGTACCTGAGACATTTCGCCGTTTCCTTACTTTTCTTACTGTATAGCTTTCAACACCTCCTTTCCAGAGATATACTATAACTAGTACAACCCTACTAGTCAAATGTAGCAAAGCGCTTGAGGTGGCTTCAACCTTTACTGCGCAGTAGAGCAGAAGTGTATTAATATATGCATTCAATTTAAATTTCACAGTCGTGTAGAGCGTCATAATATGGAGTTTATTTCGAAGGGAAAGGGCAAGGAGTTGTGTGGTTAAAGTTATGCAGTTTTAACAAATATCAATCACTTGCCCCCAGAGACAAATGAAAATAAGCCTGGTGGATGATCTTCAGAAAGTTCAAAAGCTTATTGAACTTGTCGCTGTACGATTCATAGAAGAGTTAAGAAGATGGAAGATATAGAAAATGGCGTATCTATGGCTCTTGCCCCACCCGCTGTCAAAAGGATAGATATTAGTTATAGTTCATGAATAGAGAAAAAATACATTTGTTCATATTAGCCTGTCAACTCCGAAAAATTTGACACCAAATCCGGTGATTACCACAGCGAAATTAATTATGCTTACTACAATTTGTATGAAACTGTTAACAAATCTTTATATGCATTTATCAACTGAGTTATTTGTGTATGGTGGGACTCGGAATGAAGAAAGTTACACGTAAAGGCCAATTGGCTGCTAACTTTGTATCTTGTAGTTGTTAAGACGAGAGTCACAGTTTTCTTGCACAGTCTTTCTGTGCTTTACGACATAACATGTGTTTCATATTATACTTCCTTAGCGTACTCAAATAAATCATTTGTTTGATATATCACTCGTTATTTTGTTTTTATTTTTTGTTAACTTTAATTATATATTGAATATTAATTTAATTTCAGTGATTTAATATTCTTTCTCGATAAAAGGAAAATTAGATTCCGGGAAATGAACGACTTTTTAAACTTTTATTGAACAGAACTAGACGTTACTTGATGGAAATTCCTCCTAAAAATTGAAGAAAAACACTTGTTTAAAATTTACAGAAATAAATATATCACATGACAATTGTTTCTCCAACACTGTGGTTTCATCAGATGTTAGATCTTAAGTAAAAGTGTAACACAAGCTGTAGGTACCTGAACCGTTTTTCGGATGTTATACAGGTAAAATGTTCCATTATAACCTAATAAAGATTTAACAATGGGGAACTATTTAGGTCCAATTTATCATTAAATAACGTGTCGTTATTTTTATATTTGTTTATTTCAATACTCTCTAGTAATAAAATTTTTTACTTTTTCGTTCTACATGTAAAATTTCAAAGCTCTCATCAAAAGTATGGTTTTCCTGAATTAAATGTTTAAAGTAATTGAAATTACGTTTATGCTTTCTGCAACTAAATTTATGTTCAATTACACTTTTTTATTTTTTATTTTTTTTTTTAAGTCTTTTCGTTTACTTTTTTAAACTTTTTGTTAGGCCGCCACTTTGTTTTGCTACCAAACATCGAAATTTTACCATTAATAAATAAATATTTAAAATAAAATTAATCTAGATAGGTTTCAGATATGTTGCAGAAAGACCTTAAGAAATAGTGTTGATTTTGGAATCCTTAATGCGCAATAATTTTACAATACTTCCCTATTCCAAAGGAAGGAAAAATATATTTTATTTAATTAATTACATATATTCTGCACACCGTGTACAACATAAGTGTATATACATACATTTTAGATCGTTGCAACGAATTCTTTAATTTTATATCTTTAAGACGTTTTCTCTATGTACACAAGATAGCTTTAAAATCACCATACATTACATTTTTGGTAAAAATATTTAGCCAATTGACATTTGCGGAAACATTATGATCGTGGTAGAGTAAAAAAAAAATCGGTAAATTTCCTATACCCGGAACTTCCCTCGTTATAAATCTTTCCTTTTTTAACGAACAGTGAAGTGTGACCCAATTTAGTTTCGCACATAGTCATTTAATAACACATATACATATACTGTCTTTTCAAACGTTTATATTGCGCAACATTTTGTTCCACCATGTTCGATTCCTACCAATATCTACTTACGCCACACTTGATTCATGGACATAATTTAAAATAAATTGAATAAGTAGATTTTATAACTAATTTAAGACAGCTATTTTTTTGCGTCATGTTAACACTTGATTTTTGTGCCAAATTTGAAGTAATTTGGATAATATAACAGTTCACCAAACACGTTATTTTAGCTATTCTGACAAACCCACAGACAGAACGACTAAATTGAGGAAACATGTTTTTGAGCACCTAGAAACGCTAAAATTTGAAGCCATGTCAAACCTTGCAGGGGACTTTTTTCACTCTTAAAAATATTATATTTGGACGCCATTTTGTTGCGCCATCTTGAATGAGTTCCACCATTTTACCAGTTCAACTCAATATCACACTTAATTCTTGCACACAATTTGAAATCAATCTAATAAGTAGATTTTTCAGGCTGATTTTTGCTTCCCTCGTAAAATGGAAGTATTGTAATCGTAGAAAATTCAACCTCAGAGATTTTTTAAAATCTTCACGTTTTACGGTCCCTAGATGCCGAAAAACATGTTTTCTCAATTCCGTCGGTCTGCTGTTCGCGGCATAGCTAAAAAACTACTTACCCGACTGACTTCAAATTTGTTAAAAAATAAAGGGTTATATGGGGATGACCTTGTATCATTTTGGTAATAATCCAATAAGGCGAAAAAAAAAGGAGGCCTACTTAAATGTTGAACAAAATATTACTCAAAAGCGACTTATCCAATTTATTTCAAATTATCTGGAAAAATTTTGGTATGAATCTAAGATGGCGGCTTAATAATTTGTTTAAAAATTCAGCCTGAAAAAACTACATAATGGATTGATTTCAAATTGTGTGCAATAATTAACTATGATATAGAGATGGACTGGTGAAATTGTGGTACAAGTTCAAGATGGTAGAACAAAATGGCGGCCAAATAAAGTGTTCGTAGTCGTCAAAAAAATCACACTCTCAGATTTTACATATCTTCATATTTTAGCGTCCCTAGAAGCGAAACAATATGTTCTATCAATTCCGTCGGCTCCTCTGTCGGTCTGTCTGTCTGTCCGTCAGTTCGCGGCATAGCCTAAAAACTACTTCATATGGGAATGACCTAGTGGTATTTTGGTAAAAATCCAATATGCCGGAACAAAATGGCGGCCTAGTGAAACGTTAAAAAATATTATATAAAAAAATAATTATTTAATTTAAGTACTTCAAATTTCCTACAAAAATCAAGCGTTGCACAGAAATGAACGGGTAACATTTTGGTATAAATTCAAGATAGCAACAAGCAAACAAATGGCAGCCTAATAAAGTACTTAAAAAATCAACCTGAAAAAAATACTTTTTAGATTAATTTCAAATTTTGTGCAAGCACTAAGTATATAAAAATAAACTGGTAAAGTTGTGGTTCGAATTCAAGATAGCGAAACAAAATGGCGGCCAAATAATTTTTTTAAAAAATCAAAATAAGAGCTTGTTCAAATAAATTTTCCAGAAAAAGTAAATGTGATATAGGTATAAACCGGTACGGATTCAACATGACGTAACAAAATGTAGAAACAACGTAATAAATTTATTTTGAATTGTGCCTAAAAACTCAAGTCTGGTATAGATATAGAAGCCTGTAAAATATTGGTAGGAATTCAATATGATGGAACAAAATGGCGCTCAATAAAAATGTTTGAAGACAGTATATATGTGTTAGCAAATGACTGTACTGAACTAAATTGGGTCACACTTCACTATTCCTGATAAAAGGAAATATTTATAACGAGGAAAGTTTCGAGTAAAGGAAATTAGCCGATTTTTTAATACTTTATTAAGCCGACATTTAGTTTCGCCATCTTGGATTCGTACCAAAATTTTACCAGTTGATGTCCACGTACTACTTGATTTTTGTGTAAAATTTTACGAAAATGGGATAAGTAGTAGTTCATTCCACCAAGCCGCCATTTTGTTTTGCCATCTTGGATTTGTACCAAAATTTTTACAGATGATTTCTCCGAGGGGCTTGATTTTTCAGCAAAATGTTAGGTAAATTGTTTAAGTAGTTTTTTAGTATTATTTTTTTTTAACATTCCACCAGGCCGACAGTTTTTTCGCTATTTTGGATTCGTACCAAAATTTTACCAGATGATTTCTATATAATACTTGATTTTTGTGCGAAAGTTCAGGTAAATTGGATAAGTAGTTTTTTTAGTAATATTTTTTTAACATTTCACTGGGCTACCATTTTGTTCCGACATAGTTGATTTTTAACAAAATGTAACCATTCATCTCTTTATGAACATGGGATAGGTAGTTTTTGAGCAATGCCGCATACAGACATACCGACGGAATTGAGAGAACATGTTTTTTTGGCATCTAGTGAAGATTTGTAAAAACCTGGGAGGGTATTTTTTTCAATCTTACAATACTTCCCTTTTATGAGGGAAGTAGAAAGATTTTTTTTCAAATTACACAAGACATCTTTGACATCACTATATATTAAATTTATATTAAATATAGCCAATGTTCGTTTGCTGAAACAATGATAATTTTGACATTTTATTCAATAAAATTCGTTTTGCGGCATGGTTGGCACGTAGTTGTCAAAATATGATTTTTTTTCAGGTTTGCCAAAATGGCGCACCAATGCCACCAGTTTAATGTATGTTTACGAAAACAGAGCTCAGTATACAGGCCAACTTTTTGGTGCTTCATATACCAAAATCCATTAGGCCATTTAGGCTACATTATTAGCGAAAGGAATAGATATACAGAAACATTACCATCTATCTCTATCTGGGTGATAGAAAGACCTGGATAATGATACCTAACTAAATATACAATGACATAATGAGCCAAATTTCCACTACAAAACTAACAATTGAGTTTTTGCACTGTACCTCTTCCTCTTTGTTTATTTATTCGAAGCCTAACATCAACAGTCTAAACAAATTCTGAAAAAAAGATAAAATGCTGAAATGTTTAGCTCTCTATTTCCGAGCCTCTCTTTTTCCTTTTCGTTATAATTTTATAGTTATAAATAGATCAATGAGAAATTACAGATCAATATGGGTGTCAACGATATCGTTTTACACGATGCCATTCAATTGCTTTTTAGGTTAGGATTTTTTTATTTGGGTTAACGAAATATGGTATTAAGACACATATTTTTCATGAAAAAACAATTGAATATTACTGCCAGTTTTTCCGATATCAGAACCAAGTTAAGAATTTCAAATGGAACGCTGTATATTATTTTACATAGTTTGATAGAGCTTAGAATTACCTTTTCAATGACATATCACACGTTATATTTTTTTTCAAAATGGCGGACCAGGAAGCGCTTTTTCAAAATTCAATATGGCGGTCGTTTCCCGATACCGATGAAATTTTTGTTTAACAAATTATTAGAATATTAAACAAAATCGGGTTTTCAATGGATTTTAATCAAATTTAAAATCGAATTTTTAATTTATCATGTTTTCACGTCACAAGTTTAATTTTTTCTCTAAAATGTGAACTTTTTCTTAAATTTTCTCAAAGATTTTAAATAGAAAGTTGTATTTATTAAATATTAGTATTAAAGTATATCTTATTAGCTACACGAAACCGCATAACAAGCCGTATTTTTGCTTTTTGTTTCAGAAAAAATTGACAAAACCTTGCCGATATACATTTTTTCTAATACATAACATGAAACAAACACACACATATTATTAATCAGAAAATCCTGGAATATTTTTTATTGTTTATTGATAAGTAATTTTGTATTATTTTGACATTTTATGATTTTTGCGGAATACCTAGACCTAAGTCAAGAAGTTTAAAAAGAACCCTGTATATTTTTTTAAGAAAGCGAGAAAAAATCACAAGTAGTATTAATTTTATTTTACCGGTAGATACGGTGCAGTAACATGAAAGATGACTTAACTAAGATAAGTAGGCCTTGGAAACAATTGCATAGGGATGCCATTATAATTTTCATTAGATTTAACCAGAAACGTCAAAAGTACTGTTTTGTATCGACATTTCTGATAACTTTCGTTACATTTTTACACTGAGAAGTGGTTCTAGTTAGTTTTAAAAATAAATATTATGGTTTATTCAAGAGAACATCAAATTGACATGCTCCTTATTTATGGGGAATGTCGCAAAAATTCAAGGGACACAGAGAGATTATACCAGGAACGCTTTCCGAATCGTGACGCTCCTTCACATGCATATTATCTTTGGCTAGTACAACATTTAAAAAATGAAAATAATGGTGGTGTCCATGCTAATGGCAATGATGATTTCGTAGTAAGCGAAAAAGTGGAAACAAATGTTTTAGCGTACATCGAGTATGACCGTACAGCTTCCCTTCGTGAATTAGGCAAACAGTGCAATACGTCCCATGAAAGCGCCAGAAAAATTTTAAAGAAACACGGGTTTAAATCGTTTAAGTATCAAATTCACCACCACCTATTTGAAAATGACTTCCAAAGAACAAGATGGCGCCCCTGCTCATAATTCAAGAATTGTTGCAAATTACTTGAATGAACGATTTGGTGAGAACTGGTTGAGAACCAATGGACCAATTCGATGGCCAGCGAGGTCGCCTGACCTAACCCCGCTTGATTTTTCTATATGGGGTCATCTGAAAGAAAAAGTGTATGCAACTCCTGTAATATCGTTGGAAATGTTAAAAAATAGAATAAGACGAGCCGTTGAGAGTATCTCAGAACAGCATTTACGAAACCTGCTCGCGGAAAATGTTGAGAGAGTTACACTATGCCAAGAACAAGGCGGACAGCGCATAGAACATTTAATTGAGTGACTTTTGTATTAATTGTGAAAGTTTGATTTTAAATTAGCATTAAACCCAATAAAAACCCCCATATTTGTTTATTATTTCTACCTATAATTCAAAAATATCTTCGGTGTTAGAAAATGGCCGCCATATTGAATTTTGAACAAAAGCTTCCTGGTCCTTTTTCAAAAAATCAACTTGTGATATGTCAATGTAAAGGGAATTCTAAGTTCTATCAAACTGTGTGAAAAAATATACAGGGTTCTTTTTAAACTTCTTGACTTAGGTCTAGGTATTCCGCAAAAATCATAAAATGTCAAAATAATACAAAATTGCTTATCAATAAAAAATATTCCGAAATTTACTGATTAATAATATGTGTGTGTGGGTGTGTGTGTTTCATGTTATGTATTACGAAAAATGTATATCGGCAGAGTTTCGTCAATTTTTTCTCAAACAAAAAGCAAAAATACGGCTTGTTATGCGGTTTCGTGTAGCTAATAAGATATACTTTAATACTAATATTTAATAAATACAACTTTCTATTTAAAATCTTTGAGAAAATTTAAGAAAAAGTTCACATTTTAGAGAAAAAATTAAACTTATCCCATTTTGTGATAAATTAAAAATTTGATTTTAAATTCGATTAAAATCCATTGAAAACCCGATTTTGTTTAATATTTTAATAATTTGTTAAACAAAAATTTCATCGGTATCGGGAAACAACCGCCATATTGAATTTTGAAAAAGCGCTTCCTGGTCCGCCATTTTGAAAAAAAATATAACGTGTGATATGTCATTGAAAAGGCAATTCTAAGCTCTATCAAACTACGTAAAATAATATACAGGGTTCCATTTGAAATTCTTAACTTGGTTCTGATATCGGAAAAACTGGCAGTAATATTCAATTGTTTTTTCATGAAAAATATGTGTCTTAATACCATATTTCGTTAACTCAAATAAAAAAATCCTAACCTAAAAAGCAATTGAATGGCATCGTGTAAAACGATATCGTTGACACCCATATTGATCTGTAATTTCTCATTGATCTATTTATAACTATAAAATATCGTTGACACCCGGTATACACCATCTTTGTTGATTTTATTTAGCAGTATCTTCCAATCTATCCTTTTAAAATTCAAACTGGATATGTAGTAATTATTGTGAAGAAAGTTGTCTTAATAGGTATAGCGCCGAGCTTTGAACAATAGCTATTCATAAAAGACATAAAGAGACTAGATACAAGACGTTTGTTATGGAGGAAAAAATGTTTTGCATTTTAGTTTCCTATATTGGGAAATGGGACTTTAGTATTAATTACCTAACTCAATTTTTCGTTATGCTATAGTAATTTGATCCCCAACTCCTTTTTCTAACTAATCTCTATTAATTTAATTTAGCAGTACTTTCAAAAATATTTTTTTAAAACCTAAAACTTATTAATTATTAGAAAGAAAGTTGTCTTAGTAAATATAGCGTCAAGCTTTAATGCTGAACAATAGTTATTCATAAAAGCCCTAATGACATTGCTATAAAAGACGTTTACTACAGAGAAAAAATGTTGTGCATTTTAGATTCCTATGTCAGGAAACAGGAATAGTATTAATTTACTCAATTTTTTGTTATTGTATAATATTATGATGCCCTAGCTCTTTATTCTAACTAACACTCATTGTACCGCTCTCAATTCAACATCCGCTGTGTAGATTTACAGGCTTATATTTACCATCTCTGTTGATTTAATTTAGCAGTATCTTCAAACCTGTCCTTTTAAAAGTTGATAATATGTAATAACTATTATGAAGAAAGTTGCCTTAGTAGATATAACGCCGAGCTTTAGTGCTGAACAATAGGTATTTATTATTTGTAATGTATTGTACCTATTTTATTTTGTTTTTAGGGCAAAAAATCGGGAAATTTCCTTTTACTTGAAATACCATCCCTCCTGATTTTTTCTATTTGTTAGAAATAGTCAAGTGGGATCCTATTTGGTTCAGTACATAGTCACAGAATATATGTGTTATATATACTGTCTTTTCAAAGATTTTTATTGGGTGCCATTTTGTTCCATAATATTGGATTTCTACCAATATTTTACCAGTTTCTTTCCACCCACTTGACTTTTGAGAATAATTTAAAATAAATTCAATAAGTAGTAGTCATGTTGAATTCGTACCAGTTTATCACATTTAATTTTGCAAATTTTAAGTCAATTGAATAAGATTTTTTTACCTTGAGTTTTTAAAAGTTTTATTTGTCCGCCATTTTGTTTCGCCATCTTAAATTCATACCACAACTTTACCAGTTTATCTCTATATCACACTTAATATTTCTTTCATAGTTTTTTTATTAATAATTTTTTTAACATTGTTTCGCCATGTTGGATTTTTACCAAAATATTACCAGGTCACTCCCATGCGACTCTTAATTTTTGACTAAAATTTGAAGTCAATCTGGTAAGTAGTTCTTAAGTTATGCCGCGAAATGACAGACAGATCGACAGACGGACCGACGGAATTGATAAAACATATTTTTTGGCATCTAGGGACACTAAAACGTGAAGATATGTAAATCCTGGGAGGGTGATTTTTTTCGCCATTTTGTTCGGCCATCTTAAATTAGTAGCACAGTTTTACTAGTTAATCCCTCTACTACAATGACTTACGACACACAATCCATTAAGTAGTTTTTTCAGGTTGAATTTTTAAATAATTTATTAAGCCGCCATTTTGTTCGGCCATCTTTGATTCGTACCAAATTTTTACCAGTTGATTCCAACATAATACTATTTGTGCAAAATTTGAGATAAACTGAATAAGTAGTTTTTTAACGTTTCACTAGGCCGTTATTTTGTTTCGCCATATTGGATTTTTACCAAATTGTTACCAGGTCATCCACAAATGACCCTTAATTTTTTTATCAATATTTGCAGTCAGTCGGGTAACTAGTGGCAGACAGACCAACGGAAATGGGAAAACATGTTTTTCGGCATCTAGGGACCCTTAAACGTGGAGATCAGAAACAATCTTGGAGGGTGATTTTTTCACGATTACAATACTTCCCTTTTACGAGAGATGTAAAAACAATAATCACATGCTTCAGATTAGGTAAATTAGACAGTTGTTCAGAAAATAACAAACCTGTAGAAGTTAACCACTACCCAAATTCTGTAGACCACAGTTTGGTAAAAGAAAATGACCCGCATATATTTTTAAACGGCTTGAAAGAAGAAAATTATCACTTTGTTATATATTAATTGTAAATTTGTTTCAAATTTTTGCGGTAACTAATGCACGGATTTCAGTGACATTAGATTTAATCGCTGCGTGTAATATCAGTTAGGGTATAAACAAATTTTGAGAACAATATAAAAAGTATTCTAATAACAGAAAAGTTTTTAAAGGGATGTTCCTATTTTGTATTCTATTTCAATTTTATGTATGCTGACTACTCGACAATAGTTTGACCAATTTGCAAACGTATTACAGGAAGTTTTTGTAGTGTGGCGGTTTGTGTAATCTGCTAAGAAAAAACAACAAGAATTAACGTAAAGTACATCCTTCGACCTAGAGGAATGTTTAATTTTTAGTATGCAAAAAATCCTACATTCCTATTTAAAGTTTTTATGTCTTCTATAATTAAAGATATAGATAGCTACTAAAATATAAATGAAAATCTTGTACGTCGATCCCACCAAAATTATTTGACCAATTTCTCAGGGTGATCACAAAGTAGTACTGTAGCGAGCATTTCCGCAATTTCGCATTTCAACAACAAAATAACTGGAACTACCTTGAGATACATTCCTTTCTAGGAGGAGGGGAATCTATTTTCGCATCAGGTTATTTCGACAAATATTATGAATTTTAGTGAATTATTTTGAGCAAAAAAAATGCGATTTGTGGAAGTGTACTTAATTGTTATATTTCTGAAAAAAATTACGCATATAAGCGGCTGTAAAGTAAATAGGTACAGCTTGACAAACGTAGCATGATCTTTCGGACACATTGAACATCTTTTAATGGCGTCGGAAGTGAGAAGATATTCGGAAGACACGATATGCAACAGTCTTAAACTTTTAGGTGGTTATAAAGTTCAGTTCATTCCAAAATATCTTGATGTGCAGCATGCTGAGATTATAGACCATAATGAAATGAAAAATAATACCGAAGTTTTTTTTAACGCGTAATAAGCAAACTTAATTGTATTCGGGGGCAAAAGTTACAGTAATTCAATGGCAATACCAGCTATAGTACAAATGCTCACCAACGAGACCATTTTACACAGCTTCATCGAATTGTTTTTGAGTTAGATTTTAATATTTGGGTGAAATATATATGTTATTGAGACTCGTATTTTTTATGAAAAATGTGTATATGTATGTGAAGGACAGTCACGATCCGGAAAGTGTACCTGGGATAATCTTTCTGCGTTTCTAGAATTTTTCGACATTCCCTGTAAATAAAGAGCATGCCTTGTGATGCTCTTCTGAATAAACTATAATATTTTTACAGCTGGCTAAAACCACTACTCAGTGGTAAAATTTAACGAAATTTATCAGAAATGTCGATACAACATAGTATTTTTGCGTTTCTGATTAAAAATAATAATTATAATGACGTCCCTATGCATTTGTTTCTAAAGCCTACTTATCCCAGTCATCTTACTGCACCATCCTATACCTCTGTCTGTGTACGCTCCGAGAGGGTTTGGTGACAATTTTTTCTAGACTAGATGGAGTCGACCCTGGCCCTCCATGTTGATCTGTCCTGAGCCAGGTGGGCGGTTTCATGTAGACCCGTTCCCACCAACTGCTTTGCCTGGTTCATCCCTCGAGTCGGCGATCTGCCTCTCGGTCTCTTGCCCTCGACCCTGCCTTCGAGTATGAGCTTCTCGAGTTTTCCTGTTTTTCTGGAAATATGATCGAAGTACTAAAGGTAGGCTCGATTTATCATATGTAGAAGCCGGACTTTGATATTCAACTCCTCCCGTACAAATACACTGGTCGATCCATCCAAGATACTCTCAAAACCTTTCGATATACCAACCTCTCAAAAGCCTTGATTCGGGTCCTGTCTGAGTTTTTTAGGGTCCATGTCTCAGCAGCATAAGTTGCAATTGGAAAGATCAGTGAGTGGACAAGTCTCAGCTTGGTGTTCTTTGTTATGTTGCGATCTTTCTATATTTTGACTAACTTGGTGGTAGCCGATCGTGCAATGGCTATTTTACGCCGTATTTCAGGTTCACCTCCGTCGTTGAGTAGCATAAAGCCAAGATAAATGAATTTATTCACGACATCGAAGCCGGCTACCTTCTTGGTGTGAGGAGAGTTGTTATCCGCTCTGTTGACTACTATGACTTTGGTCTTGTCAGTGATCAGTTTGAGACCATATTCACAGTTAATTCAACTTAGTTTGAACATAATGAGCTCCATCTGCTTTATGTTTGCTGTGATAATTAGGATGTCGTCAGCGTAGCGCAGGTTATTTATCTACTGCACCATAACAACCAATAAAATAAAACAATATCTTTGGTTTTTTGACTTCTTAAAATAAAATTAAAAAATTAGGTAAATTTCCTTTACTCGGAACTCCTCTCGTTATAACAAATTACTAGCAGGATACTTGCCTTATTTTTATTATATTGAAAATGTATATAGAATGAAAATGCTTTCTATCCAGAACCACTTCGAGGTATTTAAAATTGATAAAATTTGTTTCGTTATGCCATAGTTTATTACTTCCCTCATAATAGAATATCAAAATCACCCTTCGTCATTTTTGCAGATCTTTGTTCCCAAAAAACATGTTCTCTGTTTTTACACGGTCTCTCCGTCTGCAGAGCTTAAAAACTACCTACTTATCCGTTTACCTTAAAATTTCGGACAAAAATCAAGGGGTAAAAGGGGATACAATTCTTGACTTGACAGTTCTGGTTTAGTGGTCTAGGCTACGATGGCCATTCTAACCATTTTCCGTTCACTCTTTGACAGCATATAGAGAGTAGGAAGGGTGTGCGGAGAAGGGGACTGGAATCACCTCTCTGGGATAGGGGAAGGAATTTAAGTCTGGGGAATGTCAGCCAGACGGGCTCTACAGTTTATCGAGGAGTCCGAACCTCGGCCATCCCCTCCACCTGAGAGTATGTGATGGCGGGGAGTGTGAATTTACCCCCAAACTACCACGGGAACATTCGGTTCCCTCCGGCCTGGTTACCGACGTGAATGGCAGCGTGGAAAGTGAAATTAATTTTACACTCGTCCCTGTTAGATTTTTAAACCACTAATATAAGCTGCAGACTTGAAAAGTCGTGCACCCACCTAGGATTGGAACCCAGGACCTGCGAGACCAACGCTGGTGTAAACCTAAAGCTTTACGCTCTCGGCCACGACAAAATTGTTACATTTTAGTAAAAATCCAATATAAGGCTTAACAAAATGGCGAAGTCTCATAATGTAAAAAATCATTATTAAGAAACTATTTATCGAATGTAAATCTAATATGGCGGAATAAAATGGCGTCTTAATGAAATCTTAAAAAAAAATCTGTACCAAAAACTACTTATCCAATTGGCTTGAAATTTTGCCAAAAATCGAGGGTTAAATAAGTATAGACTGTTAAATTTTTAATGTGAATCCTATATAGCGAAAAAAATGTTGCATTTTTGATTCACGTCACACCAACGTCACAATAAGGATACATTCCAAACCCAAGCAAGAGAATTACTATTTTGCATGCAGAATCTAAAGATGGATGGATTCCAGATGCTCTTTTTTGTCATCAAAATGATAATGACATTTATTTTCTCGAAGATTATACAAAAAAGCAATTAATTGAAGTGCTTAAGTGTTTTAAAATAAGAAAACAGTATGTATGTGACGGTTATGCAGAAAGTCTAATATATATATATATATATATATATATATATATATATTATGTATATATAAATATGTGTTTTAAATGACAATACAAAAGATTCTCAAACACAATCGCTAATTTTAGAATTGTAAAAAACCTCGTTGTGACAAGTAACTCAGTTGCTATAAGCTTCCCAAAATTCGTTCAGCAATAATGAAAAATAAACCTTAAAAAAATGATTTTTGGGTGCCAAAGCAGGAAGAAATAATGGGGTTATTATACTTTAGCAGCTCTTATTTTCTTAAGAACACCAAAATAGACTTGTATAATTGTCTACTTTGGTATAAAATAGTATCTATTTTTAGTAGGTTGACGAAACATACATTTATACATGATAAAATAAACGAATAGGTAACATTTTATAATAAAAATAACACTCTGTTAAATGGAACTCTTTGGCACAAAATAAGGAACAAAATATAATAATGTTGATCCTAGGCCTATGGCATTAAGTATGTATTTTTAATTCTGTCGTTCCTATCGAAATCTATAATTTCGCAGTTCTGGCAAATGTAGAAAGGATACGTACTCTCTTCGTTACAGTTACCACAAATCCATGGCTTGCGTTTAATGCAGGCAATCCAATCAGGTCCTTCATAATTGCTTCATTTTCTGACATAAACCGAAAATCGCTCTTCTGAGCGTTTCTTGAAATTTATGGTTGGAAGCTGTATGCCTTAATGGGCCTGGTTATGGTTCTTTGGTCTTTTCCAATGCATTTTCTTCATCATCTACTGATTTGATTGACTCTGCTTTCTCTGATATCTTTTTGGTTAGGTTCAACTTCCCCCTTTTTTTTTTGATGCGAAATGATGATGAGTTTCCGGACTCTAAACATTTGCCACGTTTGCACAATTTTTTCTTTTGATGAACCAAACATTTTTTTGCAACAGATCATCAAGGCTAGTATTAAGCAAATCAGAGTTTGCTAAATCAGCCTCACGATTTGGATTTTTTCCCAAAAGATTAGGTTTCTTTGAAGAATTATGACTTATTCCAGTCCACAACCTTTTCAAGAGGCCAGGGAATTATACTTTTGGTATAGATCCACTGGACATGCTTTCTTGGTGCCATGTGTCTAAAATCTGCAGCCATTTCTTCTTCCTTAGCGCAAAGAGAGCAACATCCAGAGGTTGCGTCAAATGTGTGCTGTTTGGCGGAAGAGGAGTCAGGTAATTATTAGTCTCTTCCCTTGTTTGAATAACCAAAGAGGAGAAGTGTGAAGACAAGTTGTCTTCGATGATTATTTTCTGACCTGGATAATCGATATCACTTAAACATGGCATTAGTAAATCAACGAACCACTTCTCACAAAGTGTGATACCGAACCAACCGCTCTTGCTGTGGCCATAGACAGTTCGTGGCGACTCTCCTCTGGTCTAGTTTTCATATAGATTACAGATGTATAAACCAGCATTGGGGTAATAGCATTCCAGAAGAACTTCCGCATACCATTATATTTACAGGCGCTTTTGAGTGCTGCTGCACTCTTTCCACTCTTCCAACGCCTCTAGACACAATCACTCTATATTGGTAAAGACCTCAACGAATTGTTCTGCCTCTACAGATGCATGTGAACGCTTTATATTAGAAGTTAAACGAACAATTAAATTGTGTCGTGAAATACAATGTTCAATAAAGTTTGATCCTGGAGTATTACTAAACAATTTCTTGACTTTACAGCTAACTATTTTCAAGTATTTGTGAAAGATTTCGCGAATGTCTGCCTTTGCTAGCGGAAGGCCTCATGAAGCCACTGTTGTTGAAGTGTGAGTTAATAAACACTCCTCCTCAATGGTAAGTATTGTCGGATGACCAATTACCTTGGCATGTCGACCAACCAGCTTGTTCTAAAGGGTTCTCCCGAGAAATTTTGTCACGCCGACTCGCTTGGGCTTGAAACATCTCCCTTCTAATGGCTTCTAACGCTTTTTCTAGTTAGGCGGGAAATTATTCTCCCGCGTATGCACCCCCCCAACTTTTTTATATAATGGCGCGACATTCTCCTAGTATCCTAGACCTCTAACAAAAGATATCCTTGATTGGAATTAACAAAAAATTAAACGAAAGAAAAACAATAATAAAGAAGGTGGTATAACGACATATCTGCCAAAGTAACCCCATTTTACGGTATGTATTAGGAGGTTTTACCTCGAGAAAAAACTAAATGCCGAACGTAAGTGACGGCATATACCATAAAAATGGTAGTTTATTAGTAGTATGGCACAGATTGTTTTTCCAATATAAGCACAATGTCACTTACCCTTTTCTATTTCTTAGCTAGTTCCCATTTTATTTCTAAGGAAATTTACTTTTCGTATCTATAAAAATGTTTTTTGACAAGGTGGTGACGTACCATTTAATTCAGTCAATTAACATATTAAAAGAGATAACAATAACTTAAGAAATGATGTTAAAAATAAAGTTATTGGAAAAGCTTTTTGTTATCTCGTTGAGTATTAGTATACAAGATAATATATAACAAGTCTCTTTGTCATTTCATTTTTATTCTCCTCTAACGGTTACTTAAAAAAGTTACACAGGTCATGCACCGCCTCTGACCATGTATACCCGCAAAAAAAGCAATTCAAAAAAGCAAAACTGTCTCGCGCTGCCTGGGTTCACATATGGGCATCGTTCAGCTGCTGCCGTCCACTTCTTGTAAAAAGTGATTTGCTGTCACCGAAGAAGGTGATGCGTCCTCAAGGTCGGTCCGGTCGTGGGTGACTAAAGAAAACTGGTTGGTTCCCAGTTGCTGATGGTTCCTCTCATTTATATGGAAATGAAGAGTTCTTTCTCACGGCTAATTGCTATATTTGTAATGAATCTTCTCACATGATATAAATCTATAATCGATCAATTAGTTTATGTTTTGTATTCATGTTCTTCTGGGGTATCCAGTACACTAACAAAAACTTGGAATATTAATAAGCATGAAGTAAATTATTTAAATGCTGAAGATAAAATAAAAATTATTTATTAAATATATCTATTTTATAAAATCACTAATCTTTTAATACTGCACAAGCTGATCAAACGCTAAAATTTTCCTGTAAAAAATTATAATAAATTGTTTTTACTGGTCTCATCCTAACACTAAAACACTTTCCAACAATAAGTAAATAAATAACTGTTTAGTTGTGGAATGATTTCCAACACACTTTATAAACAAGTAATACTAATAAATCAAACATAATGACAATACCTAAGATCGATCTATACCAAGATCTTTACTTTCTTTGTAAGAGTGTCGCTTCTAGTAAAAATCTATACTATACTAGAATGTTTAAAAAAATCATTTTGACAAGTCTTTTTAGTCAATTATGAAGTATAGTACAATCACAGTACAATTTTTTATAAGTTGTTTGTGGTGGAAAAATAAAATCTCAAGTTAACGTATTTCCACTTATTTCGCAATCATGGCCATTTAAAAAAAAACATTTAAAACCGATTTATTTCGATTTCCCTTCGCCTTAGGAAAAAACGTGTAAGGACAAAAATTGTGGAGCCCAAAATTTGAAGTAAGCTTTGTTTTAGGATGAACTCTTTGTATTTTGTTTCAAAAATGTTTTTTCGAAAAATTTTTTTTACAATATAAAGGTGAAACACGTTAACATTTTTATTCTGAAAAAAAATGGGTATTTGTCTTTCATGCTTTTGAAGCAATGTGACACATTTACTACCTACTACCGTTCAACCGCATGTTACATAGAAGTTGAATTTTCTTTATCTCGATTAAAAACGAGTTCTATGAAAGTACTCACGAAATTATAATGTGAAACTGAAAATTATCACGAGGAAGCGATTTTTTTTAAATTATAAAATGATCGTTTCTGCAGTAACAAAAAATCGGTTCTTTACTCCGGAATTTCCCTCGTTATGAATTTTTTTATGAAGTTTTATTAGTAATAGCAAAGAATGACCCGATTTAATTTGGCTCATAATCATTTAGTAGCATATAAAGTTGTAATATATTAAAAATATAAACTGTTTTTTGCGCGTTTTTTTGTAACCCCTTATATACTCTAGAACATTCGTAGAAAAAATATTTCTACCCCACTAAAAGAAAAAAAAGAAAAGGTCCGTTTTTAGTGAAACTTCCAATACCAAATTAAACAATTCAGACTGCCATTTCTTGTAACATCTCTAAAACGAAAGTCTTGTCTTATAAAAACACGCTGCAACCTTTTGACCTTAATGGCACCACTATTGATGTCGTAAACTCTGTAAAATTTCTAGGGCTTCTTGTAGATGATTCTTTAAAATGGGATCCACATATCGACGCTTTATCAAGGAAGTTGGGTTCTGCTTGCTTTGCGTTAAGATCTGTTTCCGAGGAGCTTAGCTTTTCTACCTCTAGAACTGTTTATTTTGCTCTTGTTGAGTCGCACCTCAGATATGCTATTCAATTCTGGGGTACATGTTGTGCGACTCAATTTGATCGAATTTTTATACTACAAAAAAGAGCTGTTCGTTACCTACTGAGACTTAACAGTAGAACTCACTGCCGAGATTTCTTTAAAAGATATAAAATACTAACCCTTCCTTGCTTATTCATTTTGGAATCGGTTTGCTTAATTCGTAAGCATGCACCTGCTCTATTAGAGAGACCTTCTCACAACTACCCTCTCAGAAACACTGAGCACGATCTCTATCTTCCAACCCCACACTCAGAGTTAATTAAAAGATCAGTAATCTACAATGCAAAAAAAATGCATAATCACCTGCCATTTAACATCAAATCCATAATATCTCTGACTTCATTTCGCAAGGCTTTGAAATCATTCTTACTGGAAAGCGCCTTCTACACCGTGAACGAGTTTTACAACACATAAATTTATCCTTATGAACCCCTAGTGTGATAGTTGCCATTACCAACCATTTTTACCGAATTTTGTATATGTATTTTTTTAATTGTTTCGTACTTTTTTATTTTTTATTTTTTACTTTGCTTTTTTATTTTTCTTACATTATATTTATGAAAATGTTTATAACATAGTACGACTGACAAAGTACATTTCTAATGTACTTCTTTTAGGATTCTATTATATTAATATTCTAAATTCTTGATTTAAATATTATTTTTCTATAATATTTATGATGTGTTTTTGTTTTGTTTTGTTTGCTAATTTTGATGTTTGTAAACTATTTTTTTTTACAACAGCTTTGTCCACAAAATTGTAAAATTTTTTTGACAATAAAGCATTATTTTATAATGGTTTATGTTAAAAAATATTTTTTATTTTAAGATTCAATTTTTAATGGATTTTTGTTGGCACTTAAGCAAAATACCTCGCGTCAGAGTGATAAAAAAAACTTTGCTAGAATAATACGGTTATTAAATAAAGTTTTCGTTTTTTTTTACACTTATGCTGACAGTATTTGTATAAAATTTACATTTTACATCCAATGCACAATTTTCAAAAACTGTCCTTAAAACTGGGGCAAATCTAACGTATTATTTTTTTAAGTTATACCAATTTTGTATATTAGAATATACATATTACAAAATATTTATTTTTAGAGTTCCGTAAATTAAGTTACAGAATATAGAATATGAAATGGAAAATACAAAAAATAACAATTCCATCAATGCAAAAACGGATACAAAACAACTCATTAAAATATATCATAATGTTATTAAGTAATAAGTAAATTTAAAACAAAACCAACAATTTAAAAACTAAGTTGGACCCCTTCATATATAAAAATTTTATCTCTCGTTGACACCATAGACAAATATATATTTTAGTATTCGTTCCCGTGTTGGTCGTGCATGTTTTATTTAAGTCTCAATTAAATGTGAAATTTTAAAAATGTGTTTGCTATATTGTAATATAATTTTCAGATCTTAGTTTTAAGATGAAAGGCTTACTTATTGTTTTCCAAATGTACCAACTTTTAATTCTTAAAAATTTCTATAAAGGAGAATTTTACATTTTTGTTCCGATGAAGATCACGTGCTTGTTCGAAACGTCAATATTTTGTAAAATGTGACTTTTAAAAGAAATGTGTTAATTTTCGTCTTCAAGGACGTCTTTGAATTAAAGAAAATAAAAGAGTAAATTTATATATACAAGACGGTCCAAGAAAAACAAGATATATATATATATATATATATATATATATATATATATATATATATATATATATATATATATAGGGATGGTTTTCATTGGTCAGTTCATCATGAATACTTTTGCAAACAACTATTTGATAAACTCCTTACTAACCCAATGCAATAAAAACAAATTTGAAAACATTTAAGAAAAATATTAGATTTAATTGTATATTTATTTTTGAACCCTATACAGTTAATGTTTTTTTTTTGGAATGTTTTGAATATTTTTTTTTAATGAAATGGTGTTTCTCACTGTAATGTATTTTATTATGAAGATTATTATTTATTCCTAATTACAAGGATATTGTGAAAATGATTTTTTTTACAAAAACTTTAATTATCGCACCCATTCACTTTGTTGGGTGTATGTTACCTATTGTGACATATTTTGACTTTCAGTTGGATGGAATAAACCTAGTTTGCTACAAACACCCTGTGTTATATACGCTATTTTATTATAGTTTGATATTGAAACTACTGTTACTAAGATTTTTTTTGCTGATATTCGGTCCAACAGTCCTAAACGTCCGGCCCCGCCTCAATAGAATTTATCAATGAAAATGGCCCTAGCCATGTAGAACACAGGCGTAGAGTTTAGGGAGTCATACATTAACAGATCTCAATTAAGTATTATACAAAATATGACACCACTTATTGGCATGTAATATTAGTTAAACAGAATTACATTTCGTCAACTTGGTTAAATAAAATATAGGTAACCTTAAACTGAATGAGGGAAGAATATTGCAATGTATATTTCTAGAACCATCTTAAATTTGGTTGTATATTTGGACATATACAAATTCAAAATTCATCAAAAAATATAAATCGGGTTTAGTAATTATTTGGAATAGAATTAATATCTAATACACATCAGAACGACATTTAAATAAACATATAACTTATTTCTCTTAGCCATAAATAAATTCGTTTTTTTTTGAGGGCGTAAAATTAAGCATTTGGGCCTTAGAGCGCAAATATCATTTTTGAGCTCAAAAATAAAGTTAATACATTTAAAAAATGTTTGCTTCTAGTTTAGGGTGATAAATTAGTCTCCTGTTTTAAGTAATATATCTATATATCTCAGATTAAAGAGACGCACACGTTCTGTCGATATTTTTTGAAAGTTTGTTAAAAGTAACCTAAACTTTAAATTTGTATGTAAAATTGTCGCATATATCTTTAAAACTGTGTTTTAAAACAAAATAATAAAAAAATCTGTAAATTTCTTTTACCCGGAACTTCCCTCGTTATGCATCTTTCCTTTTATAAGGAATAGTGAAGTGTGACTCAATTTAGTTCCGCACATATAGTGACTGATTATTTTATTAATACTTATATATTGTCTCTTCAAATATTTTTATTGCGCCTTATTTTGTTCCACCATACTGGATTCGTTCTGCCTCACTTGATTTTTGAGCATAATTTATAAATAAATTATTTCAATAAAATAATAGTACCTAATCTAATAATAAAATGACAATTGGATTTATTGTTTCCAAAAGTTAACAAATTCGTTTACCTGTAACATCCCTCGTGATTAAGGGAATTAAATATAAAAAACTGTATATGTATATACTGTACATATTGCTGAATAACTACGTGCTGAACTAAACTCCGTCATGATTTTTTTCCTTTATAAAAGAAAGAATTCATAAAAAGGGAAGTTCCGGATAAAGATAATTTACCTATTTGTTATATATTTAATTTGTTTTTCTCTTATTTAAATCATTATTATTATTATGAACATTTATGTTTCATAATTTTATTTACGCAGTCTATAATAAACTAGATATAATTTATTGTTTTCCAGGTTTTATTCCAGAAAAAGCAATTTTGCCGAATGTTTAAACATTTTTTAAGCCGCCATGTTGCTTTGCCATATAATATTAAAATTTTATCAGTTTATCCCTGCTCTACGCTTGATTATAGTGTAAAATGTCAAATCAATTATATAAGTTACCTTTCTTCCTTGATTATTTTTAACAATTCGTTAGATCATTTTGTTCTGCCACAATAGGCTCTGACCAAAATTTTAACAGGTGATCTTAATATCACACTCAATTTTTGTGCAAAATTTAAGATCCCTTGATTAAGTTTCTTTATTATTTTTTTTACATTTTACTAGGTGTCCCCATAAAATGATAATTTTTCAGCAAAATTTAAAGCCAACCGAAAAAGTAGTTTTTCAGCCATGCTGCGCACAAACAGACCACGGAAATGGGAAAACGTGTTTTTCGATATCTTATCTAGAGATCCTAAAATGCCAAAATTTCGAAGGGGATTTTTTCACGAGTATAAACGTTGCCACTTAACGACGGAAATAATAAGGCTTAATTTAAATTAATTTTTTTTGGTGTCTATATTGCGATTGTTTCACGCAGTTTCGAAATGGTTTCTGTGTGCATATTGTCGGCGATTTTCTTTGTTACCATCAAGTACAAACTCGTTTTTTCGACAACAGCGTGGCATCTAAAAAAATTGGCTGCAATCTCTTTAACCCACTTTTCAGTTGAAGCAAACATGAATAAAAAAACGTATTATTGAAACTTAATATAATATGTGCCTGAAATTAATATGATATTTATATGTATTTAAAGTATTTTGCAAATAAAACATTACAGCAGCATATATTTTGTTTTACTGATTTAGTACGGATATCTAAAAAAACTAAATACTGTTTGTTAACTAAAAAAACATAGGAACCAAGTCACGGAAAAATACTTTATATGACTACTATGTTTGCTGTATTTAAGTTTCATCTGTATATAGGATGAAATGAAAACAATTAAAAATATTTTCGGCTTCCAGATCAACCGTTGTTGATTCAGCTAAACGCCACTGGCTCTTTTGTACTGATAGAAAAGTAGGGTTAGAAAAATTGCAGTTTTTAAACACCTGCCATTTATAAACCATATTA
This sequence comes from Kuschelorhynchus macadamiae, assembly GCA_030620095.1. Classification (NCBI taxonomy): domain Eukaryota; kingdom Metazoa; phylum Arthropoda; class Insecta; order Coleoptera; family Curculionidae; genus Kuschelorhynchus; species Kuschelorhynchus macadamiae. Next base: position 2,099,876 of record JAUTXW010001351.1, read on the forward strand.
CTCAAAAAAATAGTTTAATCAATTATTAACTATAACAAAAATGCTTAAAATGCACTAAGACCGATACGTCGCTGCTAGAGGTCCAGAAATTTGACAGACACAAACTGTTTTTCACCTTAGGCATGTGCTTTGTGATTTTACGTTTATGTTTACATGTTCATACAAACATGTTCTTGTTCATACAACTTCTTGGGCGGAGTTGCCATATTTCGCCTTAAGAATTCTTTGTTATGGACCTTTACTAACAAATCCTTAATTTTTGAAATTCGATTCTCGTTTTTTTCTTGAAGCACGCGTGATATAAACGAAATACATAATTATGATATTTTTTGCCACAATATTCATTTTATTTATCCATGTTAATTAAACTTTGTGATTATAGTTTTCTTAGTAGGTTGCACTAATAAAACGCAGATTTGGCAACCTAGGGTCCAAAACGTTTATAAAGTGAAGTAATCTTGGCTCCTAAAATAATCATAATAGCGTAAAGTCCGGGACACGAGAGAAAACCAGGCGGTCCTTAAAATAAAGGTTCATAGTCTTACGCAAGCGGAAAGTCAAATTTGTGTACGCAAATAAATTTTATTTTATTTTATTTGTTGTAATAGTTTGCCGCTTCACCTATAAAGTGCTCCAGCTAAGCGGTACTGAAAGTTAATCGAGGATTTAGTAAATTTCGCACTGGTCCACTTGTAATTGGGATGTGCCTAGAGTCTCCATGCACTTGAAGGTTCTAGCTATTTCCAGTGGCGCCTATACATTTAGAGCATTTTTTTCATTTCTATATAAATGCGTTGCGTTGAATTTGAATTATTATTTCGAAGTAACGATGGCGAGCAAAAGAGGAAAAACAATTCGAAGCGGTGCACGTGAAGTTATTGCGAGCGTTATAGAGGCCTGTACTAGAGAAGCTGAAAATAATAGTTTGACTATTCCAATTCAAAATCGAACAGAACGCGTTGCATTTTACACTGGTGTTTCGGAAAGTAGTGTAAGAAAAATTCAAAGAGAACATAATAATCGCTCATGTTCTACTTCACCTTTAAAATCTCCTGATAAAAAAAGACCCCGATTATCATACAAAGATAAAATTGACAATAGTCATTTTCAAGTAATTCGACGAACAATAGAGGATTTTTATATAAACTTGAAGGTTCCGGCCTGCAAACCCCTACTTCGAGCTGTAGAGAACAAAATAGATTTTCCATACGGGTATAAAACCTTAAATCAGCTTTTACGACCAAATGGTTTTGTTTGGCGCAAGTGCCAAAATAAACGAAAATTGTTCATTGAGAGACCAAATATTTTTCACTGGCGGGTGAAATATCTATCAACTGTAAGGCAATATAGGCAAGAAGGACCCAATATTGTGTATCTAGACGAAACCTGGGTAGATAATGATATGACAGTGAACAAATGCTGGCAAAGTGAAAGTGTTACAGGCGTTGTTCAGGGAATTCGCTCTAGTAGTCGTTTTATTATAGTTCATGCTGGTTCAGAAGCCGGATTTGTTCCAGGTGCTGCTCGGGACTAACAACTGGAGACTATCTAGGACAGATGAATAGAGATAATTTTGAAAAGTGGTTGCTCGAGAAGCTTCTACCTAACATACCCTCCCAAATCAGTCGTGGTAATGGATAATGCGTCTTATCATTCTCATAGAAGATAAAGTGCCAACTAAATACCCTACAAAAGTTCATATGATATCGTGGCTTAAATCAAACAATCTTGTATGTGATCCAACATGGAGAAAATATCAATTATATGAAGTAATATCTGCCAACCAGCCTAGAGAAAAAAGTATAAAATTGACGGTCTTTTACGTAACCTCGGTCTTACACCTTTAAGGCTGCCTCCATACATGTGCGACCTCAACCCTATTGAACTTGCATGGGCAGGAGTAAAAAAATATATTCAAGAGCACAACACCGGTGAACTTTCAATTAAAGATTTAAATAAAATAACATTAGAAGCGATTGACTCAATATCGACTGAAAATTGGAAATTGTGTGTTAAACATGTTCGTTCTATTGAAGATAAAAACTGGGAAGTAGATGGCAAAATTGAAAGGGTTATTGATGATTTAGTTATCACACTGGGATGTCAAGTAGTGACGACGAAACCTCATCATTTTCAGAGGAAGACAACGATTTAGAAGGAATCGAACCATTAGAATCACAGCCGTCAACCTCAAAAATGGCTTAGTTTTTTTTCATATATTTTGTAAAATTGTTCATAAAGTAGCTGTCAATAAACTGCTTCAAAATAATTAATTTTCTGTTCAATATCGGGTGTCAAAAAATATCTAATATTGCAACTAAAATTTGAAAAACTACAGAACTCACATTTTTTCAAAATTAACACATCAATGTAGTTATATATAGTAGGGGAGCCAGCACTGATTCCAGTGAACAGGATTTATCAAAATTTTAACTTATGCAGTCGGGCTATTATAATTGGGGTATGCCAAAAGTGACCGTTTGTCTCCGTCTGTCAGATTACTTTGTACAGGGGGCGTCATTGTGAAGTACTATACAGGGCGTTTCCTAATTGCGTGCTTATGTTAAAGGGGGTGATTCTTGGACCTTTTTAGGAAAAAAGTTTAATATGAATCTAAAAGTCTTAACTTTGAAGATACATATATAAAAAAACATTTTTTTTAAATCTTAATGATGCTATTATAGATAAATAACTGTGTGAAATTTGATACACGTCTTTTATGCATAAAAGGGCATTTTTTATTAACAATCAATTTTTGAAATTTCTACCAGTGGCGTGCATATGTAATTAACCTGGGTAAATCCGTATGCTCCTTAATGTATCAAATTTCATGCAGTTATACATAATAGCATCAGAATTGGGATGAAAAAAATGTTTTCTTTTTAAACTTTACTATCCTGTATCTCAAAAGTTAAGACTTTTAGGACATAAAAACACCCCCTTTAACATCAGCACGCAATTAGGAAACGCCCTGTATAGTACTTCAAAATGGCGGCCCCTGTACAGAGTAATATGATAAACGGAGACAGACGGCCACTTTTGGCATACCCGAGTAGCCCAAAGTCGGGCTGCATAAATTAAAATTTTGATAAATCTCGTTCATTGGATCTGATGCTGGCTGCCTTTGTAAAATCTGGACTTGTAAATCGTGTATCACTATACTGGGTGGCCCAATAATAGTGGACGTAGGCAGTAGCCCGGGAACCGTTAATAACAGAACTCAAGAAAAAATATATTTATAGCTAAATCGATCAAGAAAAATCAAAATTAAATCATTTTAAAATTCGTTTTTGCAATACAAAAGAGATATAGAAGTGCGGTACACGAATGAAAACAGACAAATATAGATAAAGGTTCATTAAGCATAGTTACATTTTTTAATTATCTGAAATGCGTATAGTCAAAAAGGAGTGCCATATTATTTAAAGAACAACGGGACACCACTGGTTTAAAGAGATTTCTTGGCCGACCTTCCTAAACTAATTGACTCCGCCCGGTTTTCTTTCGTGTCCCGCACTTTATTCTTTTCTTTCATACTCTAGGGTTTGTACGCGGCATCGCTCAAAAACTACTTATTCGATTGATTTCTAAGTTTGGTCAAAAATTAAGGGTCATAAGGGGATGAAATGATTATCGAATGGACTTTGAAATTTGCACAAAAATAAAGTGTGATATAGGGATAAACTGGTATTTTTTTTATGTACATCCATTATGGCGGAACAAAAGCACCGCCTAAAGAAATATTTAAAAATACAGTACCATACTGCTTATCTAATTGACTTGAAATTTTGAAAAAAAAATCATGTGTGAAACGAAGAAAAGATTGGTAAAATTTCAGTGTAAATCCAATAGAGCAAAACAAAATGGCGGCCTAATAAAATGTTTAAATATTCGTTAAAATTATAAAATAAAAAAAAATTATTTTTTAAGGACTAAATAAAGTTATGAAAAATAAATGGTAATAATAATAACAATAATAAATAAATTAAAAACTAAAAAAAAGTGAAATAAATTACAGTTTATAGGATTTGTATAAAGTTATTACCAAATAATTATATGCATATATAGACTGTGTTATGTACGTAGTGAAATTCTATACGTGGGAAGTTGTGGGTAATGGCGAATTTACCTATTTTTTAAAATCATTATTAGTTTTTATGCAGTGGCGTAGCTACTGATGTTAGGAGTTCCTGCCATAATGTGCAATGGAGCCCAAGGGGATTATGAGGGTATAGATGACTTTTAGTTATCAACTATTTTTCGGGCCCGACGGGTCTCTTAACCGGAAAAGGTAAAAATTTGTAGTTACGCCACATATATATATATATATATATATATATATATATATATATATATATATATATATATATATATATATATATATATATATATATATATATATATATATATATATATATATATATATATATATATATATATATATATATATATATATATATATATATATATATATATATATATATATATATATATATATATATATATATATATATATATATATATATATATATATATATATATATATTTAAAAAAAAACCCAAAACTTGTCCATTTTCACTTCAGGTTATAAGATAATTAATGGCAAGCGCTTGGAGGATATCAGTCTTTTATTTTATTTTCGTATCAACGAGATTATTAAAACTAACGTCCGAGCATAATCAACATGCCATATAGAATAAAGCACAGCCACAACATAAAACAAAACTAACCATAAAACCAGTTTGTTCTTCTGATTATTTTCAGTGTTTATAGACTGAAATAAGAAGTGAAAAGGAGCGGGCTGGCATATCGAGCAGGTGACGGACACTCGGTAGTCTGTAATCAGCGGTGGCGGCAGGAATCGACCGCAGAAAGCGGGAAAAAGAAAAGTAAAGCGAGAAGACCGACCTGGACAGGATGGAGCTTTCAGCAGGATATGTCGGCGGCCTCAGTAAATTGCCCTTAGAGAGAAATGTGGTTGCGGAGTAATAATTAATTACTTTGTGTCCAAAATAAGTTAACGCTTTCCTTTTAGATGCAGCAGAAGTTGTTTTATTTATGAAAGGAAAAAGTAGAATTTTTATGGCTGGCGATCCTGCCTGAGGTTGTGCTTATATTTTTTTTATTTGCCTTTCATTACACAGGACCTGTGTTATTTGATCGTCTACTTAACTAAAATTGTTTTTGTTTTTTTTTAATATTACAGCTTCAGCTTTTGTTGTTCTGTAAATGCGCGTACTATAGAGGGTGAAAGTAAAATTGATTACGTATTCGGGTTAGTCATATCTATTATTAATATTACTGTCATTTCTGTTATCTTGTTGCAGCAAGCTTGATTCAAAATATTTAAGCAGAAACTGTGTAAAATTTTAAGTTTTGAATGTTCAAGTTACTATGATCCTTGTTCGTAATATGATTTTTGTAGTATAAAATACTTTTTACATGTTCTTTGCAATGATAACAAATTTATAATTAACTATTACATGTAGCTTGAGCTTAAAAGTTATGTTAGTTTCGAAGGGCAGATAATACCTAAAGAAGGATTCAAGCATATCTGGGCTATTACGGGCTGGTTTTGTCTGAATATTATTTTGTGATTTTGTGGGGAGTCTTAATTTCAGATATGGTTAACCTTACGATTTCAGCGTAAAAACCACGTTTTTCTAAGGATTATTAAAGAAAACATAATATTTTTTTACAATGTCCCAAGAGAATCGTTTTAAGCATTATTTTTCAAAGAACTAGCTGTTTTTAAAATAAACTGAAGGAGATAATTAAGTGATATTGATATTTTATGTATGTATCTGAACCTGGATGAAGCAAGAACGAGTTATCTGATCTGAAAAGCTTTGTTATTCAAAGTAGGTGTATGTTTCTATTTTTCTTTTTTGTAAATGAAGTTATTCCCAAAATTGTCGTGAGTAATACACAGGCAAAATTGATTAAAGATTTTTTTTTGCTTTTTTCATGTTTCCGTGGTGTAGGTCAAGCTAACCTTGTTAGTTTAGTGTGCCGTTAATATTTTGTTTTTTTATTTTATTCTATTAGGGAGATCATACAGTTTTTTATTTAATTGAGTGCATATATTTTTTTACATTAAGGGTGAGCTTAAGGCTAATTTACCTACATTTTATGTAAATAAAGTTTCCATTTAAAGATAAAGAGGGTTTTCACCTACGTATTATTATAAAGAGTTGCATAACTAAAATAAATATAATAAATAAATTCTGTAATATAAGCAGTAAGTAAAATGTTTGTTTTGTCCAGTAGATTTACCATGACAACAACGTCAATGTGACAAGATAAGACTACATACATTGCATGAGTAAAAAAAATAAGTTTATTAGCTTAATAGGATCCCAGTGGCTTTATTGCAAGGTATGCAGATATTCAGATTCGAGAAAATACCTAGTTACGTGTGCGTCGGTGGGATTTAAACTATAAATTTAGGAGATTAGATAAAATCTCCTTTTTCGATGATTTGCTGTTGAAAAGTTAAAACACATTTTTTAGAGTGTGAATTTGCTATATCTACTGAAAGCTTGGTTAACAGTGATAATTAAACGAAATCGCTCATTTTACATAGTCTCCCATCTCAGTAAATATAGCATATTAGTGTTAAAGGTGTGTGCTTTATAAGAGTATTCTTAGATTTGTCCGTTTAATATATAAACGTAAGAACGTCACGTTTTTAAAGTTCCATACATCATAATTTTCGTCTCGTATATAACCTATAAATATTTACCATGCGAGATTTTACAGGTATTGGTCTTTAGGTTTTTAAATCCCAGAACTAAGTAATTCAATGGATCTGTCGATCTATCGGTGTTGATCCGACATTCAACCAGACTAGTCAAAACTCAATGTGTGTAACATGGTTCGACGTTAGTGAATTAAACTAAGCGAAGATCGATATGTTACTCCTACTGCAAGAAGATTTCCTACTATTCCTTCCACATATTTGAGAAATCTGCTTCTAGAATTTTCTAGGCGACAAATAACTGCTAGAACTATCCAGAATTGTCTGCATAAAGTTGGACCTTTTTCAAGGAGACTTTTGCGTTGTGTCCCATTGCGAGCTCATCACAAAGTACAAATAATTAACTGGGCTCCTCAGCATCGGAATTGGAATTTAGAATGGGTAAACACTATATTTACAGACAAAAGTAGAATTGGATTATACATTTATTCACGAATTACCATGCCATAGTTTAAGAGGTACGTCCTTATGGTGGGAAATCAATTATGGTCTAGGCTGGCCTTGGATAGGGCAGGAGCACGACCTTATACATTGTGGATAATAACATAAGTGCTAACATTTACCATATCGAAATTATTAATAGCATAACGCTGTCATTATCCTTGAAGTTGGTGAGAGATTTATTTTTGTTGACAATGCCCGCATAGAGACAGGGTAATTCTTTAAGCCATAGCGTATGGCCAAATTATGCATAAACCATTGTCACTATTGTCGCTGGACTTGTAACTTATTAAATAGGTCTCTTAAACCTTCACCAGTGTGAAGCTGTTCGGGAAGCAAGAGATAGTTTTCAAAAATTAAAATTTTTCAATTTTTCTAATTTTTTACTTTATTACGTATTCAATCTGTCATGATGTTCATGATTTTTGTATAAATTATCGATTCAACTGACTTTCTTATATCTGAATGTAAAGAAACTGGTCTACTGCTCGTCAAACCGTTTACACTGATTTGCCGTCTGCTCTTGGTTTTATTAAAGATTTATTAATCTTTTTTATTGTGAAAAATATCGAAAACACAATTTTTTCATAATAGTTTTATACAGTCTGAAATTATATATACCCCTGTAAATTAAATACTTTTAAGGAGTTCTATTCAATCCTGAACCTTTTAGATGCAGAGATAGAACCACTACAGCCTATTTTTTAGCTTGCTCGGGGATAGTCCACGGTTTTGTCGTTCTCGACATTGCGTAACTTTAATACTTTAATTCCTAATTATCCTTGATGGACCAACACACATTCATGTCGAACCAGTAAAATTTAAAGATAAAGTCATTTTATTTTTCTAATCAGTCAGAAAAACACAGTTTGGGACCCTAACTATGGGAAAACCCAAATAAAATTCTCCTCAAAATTCTATTAAAACACTTGAAAGTTTAAAATGTAAATGGTAAAAAATACTCCACTTTTCAGATAAAAAAGTACAATGTTTAATTTTAATGTGATATATATTTTAATTTTAGATCTATCAAATTTATTTTTAATCTAAATATATGGCTACAGTCCTGAATGAGGGGTGTGGAAATTTGTCATTATGGTGTACAACTTACTCTTAAATACCTTTTTAATACTTACGTTACTTTTTTAATATGCCTTATTTCTTTTTAAATACTCTAATTTATCATTAAATACTAGCCAATACGTTTTAAATACATTTAATTGTTTTCGATATATCTTTAATACCTTTTAATATCCTGAGTATGTTAGGGAAATGTGCCTTACGGAAAGCGGAACTCATGCACTTGTTTTTCGCAAAAGATCAAAGAATACCGCCAAATTCGGCGAAATATTGTTTGCATTGAAGGCGGAAGTTCTTTTCCTTGTAACTGTAAACCAAACTGACGTAAAAACTTAATATTTTTTAAGGGATCTATCTTTTTGTTTTAATAATTTTGATATTTTTTTGAAACTTTCCCAATTTCTTCGTCAATGGGTTTCAGACATATTTATCCAAGATCAATTTCGAAATTGTTCAAAATTCCACCCTTAAGGAAGAGAAATGTAATTTTATTTTTTTCATAATACCCATTTCTTCAACTAAATGATATTTAAGGCAATTCTTCCGTGGATGACTATAAAATTATTATTCGAAAATGAGTGAAATATTTCTACGTCGGCTTCTACTTTGTGCACAATAATATCTCTTTAAAATTCTTTTAAAAATTAATATTTAAAAATCTCTTAAAAAAGTTTTTACTCTTTTACATTATCTTTTCAACTAAGAATCATACGATGCCTTTGTTAACGGTTTCAAAAATAATCATTTAAAAACAATTTCCAGACCAGGGGTTGAAATATATGATTAGTGCTTTAATATTTAGTGGCCTTTAAAAATAATGACCTAAAAATTATTTCTGGATTTTTCAAAATTTCGCTCTTAAGGGCTAATAAAGTTTCTTGCGTGTAAATGGCATTCTAATTCGATTTTTTTTTAGAACCTTTTTGAACAGTTGCTGAAACCCATATTTTAGAGTTATTTAAAATTTTGTCTATTAACTATGAATTTCTGCAGCAAATACATAACTCTCAAAGCTTCAGTGGGATACTTGCTTGCGCTATCCCCGCCTAGCTATGCGTATAAGACAATAAAAATGTTTTTGTAAAAATACATACATACAGTTATTTAGTCAAAATCGATATAATCAGGCGATTTAAATTGCTCTTGACAAATTTTAAATTGTAATTTTAGTCCTTTAGTTTTTGGGTCTGATCTTATTGAAATATAAAGAAAATATTATTTTGTATACAGTATGTTAAAATTTTATATAGATTATTTTGTATAAATGTGACACATGTAAACGTCATTTGGCTGTAAAAATTGGCACCAATTGGCAACAATTATAATACATTAGTAAAACAAACGATACATTTTCTATAAAATGTGTTAAGTCATAAAAAAGCCGTAATGGAAAATATCAAACAATTAAAAAGATAATTTTATGAGGTTTATATAATTTAATTTTTTATTATTTTTCTTTTATCTGGCTTTAGGATATTAGGTTTTAACAAAATTTTATACTCTTTACTGATGTAAATATTTTAATTGTTTTTTTGTATTTTTAATGTTCATTCATAATTTTCAATACCTATAAAATAATTTAATACCTTTAAATCCTTTTAAATACCTTTTTATTATTTTAAATAATAAAATTTAATACTTTAATTCTTTTAATACCTAAATAATTAATTATGGTATACAACATTTTGGCATTTACGCACCCCTCGGTCTTGAAGCTTAGGGTTTTTTTAAACTTCGTAGTCTGCCTATGAACAAAATACGGATTATCAAATATTTAGAGAAAAAAAAACAGTTATTTATTGTTTAAAAATTATAAATTGTTTTAGAAATTAAACAACAGATTGGTTAAAATTAATTAAATTAACTATTGATGGTTTCATATATTCAAGTGTGTCATCAGCTCTACTGGCCTGCAATCCCATATTTGGTTTTTCAAATCAAGCGTCATGCTTATGAATTACATCACAGAAAAGACTATCAACCCATGTCCTGATCATTCTACCTGAGATTTGTGCAAAGAAAAACAAAGAAAAAGAACCAATTTGCCTTTTGGGCAACGTTTAAATATTGCTAGAGAACCCTTAATGGTAGAATTAATCTCGAATATGTTAGATATATCATAAGAACTAGCGTCAATCTGTCTTTGCCCGCATATTGCTTTTAAAATATTATCCCGAGTTAAGCTGTATATAAGCTCTTTAAATTTTAAACTCCAATGCCAATAGCGTGTTTTCATTGACAATTTTGGCAAATATTAGAAATACATAGGTATATATCACATTTTCTTTTCAAGTAATATTCATTCATTTAAGTGTGATAACTCATTGTATTATTGTATACTGCGTCAAAAACGGTATTTTTTTACTTGACTACGCATGCAAAAACAGTCATATAGAAATACAAACAATTGTTTATTTCTATCAGGGTCCAGGAGGTAATCGCTTGGATCATTTTCATTAGTTTGTCTGTATTTCGCGAGGGTTTATAGGTTTGTCTAAAAAAATCAAAATGGTGGAAGTAGTACGTCATATATTTGTATAGCGACAGTTAGTGGATATTATGTTAAATGATATTGGAGTAATACCAAACGAGTCTTTATTTCAAAGGTTTTTGTTGTAAAAGAAAAAATATCCCACGTAAAATTTGTCGTTTTATATTTAAATACTGGTAGCTTTTTTTTTCTTCCGAGCTAAACTGCCCAACATAGTATTGAAGTCATGTCCTCCGTGGCTTAAAAATGTTTATAGAGTCAGTGAGAGGTTCTGGTTCGAACCCTAGTGAAGGCAAGTTAATATTAATAAATTTGTCTGAATTGAAGATTAAGAAGTTTTTAGAAATGTATAAAAATAACGACAAGTAAAAAAGCAAGATTGTGTTTCTATATATCCACCTGTAATTCTTGCTATAATTAAAAACATATATCTCTAAAATGCATCATTTACTATGATTTGAACAAGGTTGATATGTTGATATATAGGCTAGGTTAGGTTAAGACTGAGGTTCAAAATCTGGTGAGCAGAATATAGATATAACCTTCCTTCACCATTGTGATGGCAAAAGGGAAGATAAAGGTGGGAAGGAAGAGGACAGTTTTATACTTTTTGCGACGAGCTTCACAGTTTGATGAGACTGTTCGGTCATACCAATAGTCTATCTGATTCAGATCCGGGTATTAGCATGTATGAGGTGCTATCTCTGGAACATTGCACTGTTTGACTTGTACTTCTGAATCAAACCAAACAAAATAGTTGGAGGTGAATTACACACATGTCGAACATCGAACTTCACTCCAACAGCCTTTCTAAAACTTTAAATTTAAGACTAATTTTCTTCATAACCCTACCCTATCTTCACTAAAAAAGATTTTTAATAATCGCTGGAACCATCAAAATAAATACAAATATTGTTTTCCCGTGTTTTGGGTTTCGTGAAGAAGCTCATTTTGATAATTTATGTCCTTACGCTTGCAAGTATCTAAACCAGGTGTAACAAATTTGTTTCTCACCATTGAAGATCAGAATTATTTTGCAGAAATTCTTTATATACCTCTTCTTCCCTACAGAAAGCGTTTATGTTTCAGTACCTCAGGGGAGAAAATTGACCTAGCTATTTCTCAGGAATATTTTCTAAACATTTTCATTTTGTACAATATAAAATATGCATCAACGTCATTATGTTGGAAATAGGTTTTATCAATATACTTAGTAAAAAGTATCGACAAATATGATTGTATCGGTTGATACTTGGACAACTATGGCATATGCGTTTAGGTATGTATTATTTAAATTAAATTTAAAAAGTTTTACTACTAATTGTCAATTATATTAGTATAAAAATAAATTAGAATGACTGCTGCAGGAAATAATAGGAAACAGATACTATACAACTGGATAGTAATTGTGACATTTTTAGACAGACACAATATACCAACTCCCGACTAATATATGATATTCTATAACTTTGGCCTCATTGACTTCGTCCTTGATCGTGATCCAAATGTGTGTACACTTTTACAAAAATCGACCTGCTCTATCCAAACAAGGCTTTTCTGTCAATAAAAACGCTTTTTTTTGTTTCGGTCTTGTTTTGTCTGACTGGTGGCCCGACCCAGGATTTTAAAGGTTTAATATTGATTTAACAAGATTTTATTGGTTTTTGAACGGGTCAAAATAACTTTAAAATGGTATTGTGTGGTTGGATCTTTGTGTAACATTATTAAAATAGAAGTTATTAATTACATCACGAAATATTTTTCATTGTCCGAAAAGTAGACGAAAGTGTGTGCAAAAGTTCAGTTAAATTTAATTACTGTATTACAATGTATGAAAAGGTTTTGCACAAAGTGCCAATTTTTTTATAATACTGAGAGGTATTGAATGTTTTGCTGATCTGTGTCTATTTAAAACAAAATCATTCTTCTTTTTAGTATTCTAATAAATGTGGGGGCGATGAGATTGAATTAAAAAAAGTAGCATTTGCAGGATTTTTTTTAAATGGAGGAAGTTTCATTATTTTAAATTTTTTCGTATTGAGGAATACATATATATATATATATATATATATATATATACATACATTTGAAGAATATTAAAAGTCTATTCTTGCTCAGTAAATATGTGTTTTGCCGTTTATCATGTGTAGCATTATTTTCAAAAAAATCGGCAAATTTCCTTTACCCGGAACTTCCCTCGTTACGATTTTTTTCCATTTGTTGGGAATAGTGAATTGTGACCAAATTTAGTTCAGTACATAGACACAGTATATATGTGTTACATATTATACTGTCTTTTTAAACATTTTTGTGGGGCTATATTTTGTTCCACAATATTGGATTCCTACCAATATTTTACCAGTTACTTTCTATCTATGCCACGATTGTCTTTTGAGCATAATTTAAAATAACAGAATAAGTAGTTTTACATTGACGAATACCTCCATATTGTTACGTCATGTTGAATTCGTACCAGTTTATCCTTTCACATTTAAATCGCGATAATTTTTTAAAAATTTTATTTTGCCGCCATTTTGTTTCGCCGTCTTAAATTCGTACCACAACTTTACCAGTATATCTCTACCTAATACTTATTTCTTGCACAAAAATTGATATTAATTTAATAAGTAGTATTTTCGGGCTGATTTTCTAAATATTTTATTAGGCCGCTATTTTGTTTTGCTATCTTGAATTCATATCACAATGTTACCAGTTCATTCATATGTAACACTTGATTTTTGTGGCAAATTTGTGGTAAATTGGATAATTAGTTTTTTTAGTATTGTTCTTTTTAACTTTCTAAATGGTTTTCGTTGGACGGACCCACGGAATTTTTTGGCATGTAGAATCGCTAAAATATAAAGAATGTAGGGACGCTAAAATATAAAGAATATATATATGTAAAACCTGAGAGAGTGATTTTTTTTCACGATTAAAAACATTTTATTTGGACATTTTTTCCGCCATCTTGAGTTAGTAACACAGTTTTACTAGTTGATCCCTATATCACAGTTAGTTATGGTACACAATTTGAAATCAATCCATCGAGTAGTTTTTAAAGGCTGAATTTTTAAATAGCTTTTAATTCCACCATCTTGTTTTGTGTTTAGTTCAACATTTTACCAGTTGATTCCAACATAATACTTGACGAATTTGAGATAAATTGAATAAGTGTTTATTTAATAATAATTTTTTTAACATTTCACTAGGCCGCCATTTTGTTTGGCCACATTGGATTTTTACCAAAATGTTACCAGGTCATCCCTACATAACCCTTAAAATTTAACCAAAATTTGAAGTCAATCGGGTAAGTAGTTTTTTAGCTATATCGCGACAGACAGGCAGACAGACCGACGGAATTGAGAAAACATGTTTTTCAGCATCCAGGGACCCTGAAGCGTAAAGATTTGATTTTTTTCACAAGTTTAAAAAAGGGAGAATTAAAGAAATATTTACTTGACCATTTTATTTTTAGAATGTAGTGCTAAAATTGTGATGAGAAATGAGAATGAAAACAATCGTAACTAATTATTTCACATGTGAAACTAAACGTTTCTGCCTTTCGGTATAGGTTCTTCACAAAATTTATGAATTTTTCAGACCTCAAAAATATTTATAGTACGCCAGGGTATAGTTTATTATCACCCAACCGTCACCTTTTCTTTTCTTAAATAGTTAAAAATAGAAGGGATTCCGTGTTATTATGTACAGGGTGGTCAAATAATAGAGGACGTCGGCTGTAGTTCGGGAACCGTTAATGACAGAACTTAAGGAAGAAAATATTTATAGGTAAATCGACCAACTTCAAACTTTTTTCCCTACCCTTGGAGTGATAAACTGTACTGTCATGCCTTTGTTAGTGGCCACTAGATGGCGTTATTTCGGAATTGTCCAAATAATGCTGATTTTCTCAAAAAAATCAAATGGTACGCTATGACTTATATATAACAATTTATTTGGTAGTTATGAAGGGCATTCAATAGTGAAATAAAAAATCCAGGTCCGTATTTAAATTAAGAAAGTCTCTCGAAACCGAAATGTCGGATAGGAAAATTAAAACCTTGCCGTTTTGAACAGGAGAAAAAGTGACAATGACAAAGTGGAAATTATTTTTATCTCTCATTTCAACTAATGCTAAAATTTTAGGATTAAATAAAGTTTCTATTGGGGCCTTGTTTTTTCCAGTTTTCTCTTAAATTTTAGGATTAATGGAAATGAGGGATGAAAATAATTTCTCCTTTGTCATTGTAACTTTTTTTATTATTTTTCCAATTCGACGTATCGGATTCGAAAGACCATCATCAACTTTCTTAATTTAAATGCGGAGCTGGATTTTTATTTCGCTATTCAAAGCCTTTCATAACAATTGTGATATAAAAGTCATAGCGTACCATTTGATTTTTTGAGAAAAACAGCATTATTTGAAGAATTTCGAAAGAGCGCCATCTAGTGACCACTAACAAAGTCATTACGATACGGTTTATAGTTCAACGAGTAGAGGAAAGAAAGCACGTTTTTTTCGACACCAAGTTGAATAAAATCGGTTCATCCAAAACACAGATATCTACATTTGAAAGTAAAAATGTTTAACCTTCCCCAACCACTTTATTTTTTTAAATAGACAAAAATGGTCTCAACCAAAGGTTAAAGAATACAATTTTTATATTTTATACATACCTCAATTATGGAAACTTAAGAGAAAATTGTCATTTTCTGTTACTGTTACGCCCCTAGCGGTCAACTTTCGAACTTAAAAATAATTTAGAGCAATTTCTCTTGGCCGATATACATATAAATATTTTTTTCTTAAGTTCTGTCATTAACGGTTCCCGAGCTACAGCCGACGTCCTCTATTATTGGATCACCTTGTACAAATATCAGAAACAAACTATTTCAGGTATATGATATGATATGTTCACTTTATCAAATATTTGTTAAGTTTTTTGTTTAAAGTTAAAAATGTTATACGATATACAGGGTTTCGTTCGGAAAACTCTTTATAATAATCTGCAAAATATAGTTTTTCTACGAGAATGTGACACTTTTCCGCACTAGTGCGGAAAATAAGTTAAGGCAGTAATCTTAAACGTCTGGCCCCTTTTCAATAGAATTTATCAATGAAAATAGTCCCAACACAAGCGTATTGTGACGGCGGTCATACATTAGGAGATCTTAATTAAGTATTGAAAAATATGAAACCACTTATTGGTATGTAATATTAGTTAAACAAAATTACATTTCGTCAACAAATATAGGTAACTTTAAACTGAATGAGTAAAGAATATTGCAATGTACATTTCTAGAACCATCTTAAATTTGGTTGTTTGAGGCACATCGAAATATACAAATTCAAAATTCATCAAAAAACATAAACCGGGTTTAGTAATTATTTGAAATAGGATAAATATCTACACATCACAGCGTTATTTAAATACACAGATAAGTTAGTTCTCTTAGCCAAAGTAAATAAATTCGTTTTTTTTTATGGTCATTGGACGTAATATAACATTTCTCTCATATAGTTAACATTTTGGCCTTAGAGCGCAAACACACTTTTTTTGTTAACGCAAACATTTTTTGTTCGCTTCTAGTTTAGGGTGATACAAATTTTTCTTTTGTACTTCAGGCGCGAAATATCATTTTAGTTATCGAGTAAATTGGTCTCGTGTTTTAGATAATATACCTCAGTCTAAATATATGTGCAGCATTTTTTATATGAGACGCACATATTCTGTTTAAAAAATGAACCACAATGGAGGCAAATTGTAAAACTGTTACAGCATATATTATCTCGGTATTTTTTAAAAGTTTGTTAAAAGTGACCTAAACTTTAAATTTGTCTGTAAAATTGTCGCACATATCTTTAAAACA
This sequence comes from Kuschelorhynchus macadamiae, assembly GCA_030620095.1. NCBI lineage: Eukaryota > Metazoa > Arthropoda > Insecta > Coleoptera > Curculionidae > Kuschelorhynchus > Kuschelorhynchus macadamiae. The sequence goes on from JAUTXW010001351.1 coordinate 2,116,519, forward strand.
AAACTGTGTTTTAAAACTAAAGTGTTATAAATAATAAAAATGTGGCCGAAAAAGTGTACTGCCCCTTTTTATTTTTAAGCTTCTTATGTAATAAAAAAATGGGTAAATTTCTTTTACCTCGAACTTTGGGTATACTTTATAAATACATTAAATAATTAGTTTTTATCATATTTAATTTTTGTGCAAAATTTGAAGTCATTTGAATAAAATATTTTTTGGTCGCCATGTTAAATTCGTACCACAATTTTACCAGTTTATCACTATATCACACTTAATGTTTAAATCCTTTTATTTAATAAGGGAATAACATATAACAAAATACGTATGCTGTACATATTGATGAATAACTACATGCTGAACTAAACTCCGCCACGCACGGTCATGTTTTTTTTTCCTTTACAAAAGAATAAATTTAAAAAGAGAAGTTTCGGGTAAAGATAGTGTTCCTATTTGTTATATACCTATTTAATTTATTTTTCTATTATTTAGATCATTATTATTGTTATGAACATTTATTTTTCGTAATTTAATTTACCCAGCCTATAATAAAAAAAATAATTTATTGTTTTCCTCTATTAAAAGGTTTTATTCCAGAAAAAGCAATTTTGCCGAATTTTTAAACATTTCTTTATTAATTTTTTTACATTTTATTAGGTGTCCACATAATATGGCCATTGGTTTTTCAGCAAAATTTAAAGCCAACCGAAAAAGTAGATTTTCAGCCATGCCACGCACAGACAGACCAACGGAAATAGGAAAAAATGTTTTACGAGATATTATCTAGGGACCCTAAAATGCAAAAATCTGCCAAAATTTCGAAGGGGATTTTTTCAAGGATACAAAAACTTACCACTTACGAGGGAAATAATAAGGCTTAATATAATTTTTTTTGTGGAGTCTATATTGCAATTATTCCAGGCAGTTTCGAAGTAGTTTCTGTGTGCATTTTGTCAGCGATTTTTGTTTGTTACAATCAAGGACAAACCCGATTTTTCGACAACAGCGTGGCATCTAAAAAAATTGGTTAGAACCTCTTTAACCCACCTTTCAGGTGAAACAGACAGGAATAAAAAAAGAGCATTATTAAAACTTAAAATATGTTCCTGAAATTAATGTATGTATTTAAAGTATTTTGCAAATAAAACATTACAGCAGCATATATTTTGTTTTATTAATTTAGTACAGGTATGTAAAAAATTAAATACTGTTCGTTAACTAAAAAAAAAAATAGAAACAAAGACGAGGAAAAATATTTAATATGACCACTATACTTGCTGTATTTTCGTTTCATCTGTAAATAGAATAAAATGAAAACTATTAAAAATGTTTTATGTTTCCAAATCAACCGTTGCTGATTCAGTTAAACGCCACTGGCTCGTTGTTTGTTTGTAATAATATAAAAGTAGGGTTAGAAAAATTGTAATCAAGTTTTTAGCACACCGGGCATTTATAAACGATATAAGTTACAAAAAATAAAACCTCTATTAACTAAAACAAAAATCACTTAAATGCACTAAAAACGATACGTCCGTCGATGCTAGATGTCCAGAAATTTGACACACACAAACTGTTATCTACCTTAGGCATATGCTTTATGATTTTAAGTTTGTGTTTATATGTCCATACTATTTATTGTGCGGCTTTGCCATATTTTGTCAAGAATTTTTTGTCATGGATCTTTATTATCAAATCCTTAATTTTTCAAATTCGATTCTCGTGTTTTTCCTAAAGCACACATACTGTAGACGAAATACGTTATTATCATATCTTTTGCCACAATATTCATTTGATTTATCCATCTTAATAAGGTTTTATGAATATAGTTTTTTCTTTGTAGGTTGCACTAATAAAACGCAGATTTGGCTATATAGGGTCCAAGCGTATATAACGTGAAGTAGTCTTTGCTCCTAAAATAATCCTAATAGCGTACTCTTTTCTTCCATACTGTAAGGAAATTACTTTTTTTTCTTAATTATCTATTCTAGCAAACAATAAATACATTTATTTACAAACCCAAATTCTCAAATTAGAGCTTAAAGTTGTTAGGATAATTAATAATTATATCCCTAACACTTGCGGAAAGTGTCTTTTCCGCACTCGACCCCATGCCCGAATTTTCCACACTTATTAGGAAAATAGCTATTAATTAACCCGATAACTAGGTGCATAATTTTGTTTTCTATATTGGACAGTATACATTATTGTTTCCTTGCTTTCTTAATTAGTTCTCTAAAATTTTAAATTATTTTTAACTGCTGACCCAGTGTGTGTGTATACTTGATATAAAAGCAAAACGGTATGTAATAAAACGTGAAATGAGTATTACAATTAACGAACTGTTAACACATGTCAAGAAAACTGATAAATATTGGAAAGTCACAAGTGGGTCGTGAATGTTCGCGTTAGAGAACAATGTTTGTCTAACGCCATGTCGCCACCGCTAACGCCAACTTTAATAAAAGTAGGTGTAACGCACTGAGATCGGTCCGGACAGATTCCCACGGATGGTATTGATTTTAAAACCAAAGAAGAAGGCGGTTTGTTTAGCCTGTACGGATATTCACGTGTATAGGTTCTGTTTCTAAAGGAATAGCATAGGCGTAAACAATTTTATTGCCATTATCACCTCTGTTTTATGCCGAACTACTTTAATAATAATTTTTGATAATCTAATTGGAATATCAGTGTCATCATTCGTTTAGTGCTACTTTCATATAAAAAAAACAAATGTTACCAACTTCAGCAATCAGCGACTACTATGTCCTGCTTTAAAGACAAAATAACATTTTCTACTAACGTTTTATAATAGCGGTTTTTTAATGTTGTTTCAGTTATTAAATAATATACTTTTTAGCGCTAAATTGACAGTTAAAATCATTAGGACTTAAAAATTACACTTCAAAGGACAAAAAAAAACACAAAAGTTTATTCTAATTATTATAAATATTAAAACTGCAATTACTTAAATCACTACACTGAATACTTGAGCTATTTGAAACAGGACTTTTTGTTTCTACTTTCTGAATAATTGTAGTTGTAGCAGTAACTTTAACCAGAATGCAAGTATAGCTGCGTTTGCACTGACTTTCTTCAGCTTCAGGATCAGCACGTCTTGTTTCTTTAATGTTCACTTGTTTTTCGCGAAGAATTTTCTTAAATACTCATGTTTTTGTATTCTAAAGAGTTTTTGATGTATCTTTTGGCTACAGAAGTCAACTTTCGATCTCCATATCTCTTGAGCGTTGTTATATCGACTCCTCCTGAATCTCCTAGAATGTCATCGAACATCTCCGTAAATAATGCCCTGTATATTCACTTGCCATTGAAAGTCCCAAATACTGAGCAATTTTTTGTCTGGTATGCCACCAATATTGTTAATGGCCACTGAAAGCGTAGAATATTTAAACTTCCTGCTGTATGTACATGTAGTATTTGGGCGTTCTCGTAAAAAATATTCACAAGATCGATCCCTTTTATAAAACCTTCACTAATCATAAAACATTTGCCTTCGTGTTGGGAATAAGATATTTTCCATCTTTGAATACCTATATGATTTCTTCCCTGGGGCGTGCACCAGACATACTCGCAATAAGAATAACTTTTGACAGTAAAACGTCTTTATGTTCTGCTTCTTAACTAAATTATTGCATGACTTTTTGCAAATACTCGGGATTTTTAGGCTTATATCCCCTTGATTTAATTTTCAAAAATGCGATTACATTCGTATATCTACTAATATTAATATTTTTATTCAGATAAGGCATGTTTCTAATCACTGAGTGTGTGTTCCATAAAACTGATGGATTATAAGCATATTCTGAGATCGTAAAAAATAGGCCAAAGCTACGTTTACGAATACATTTTTTTACTTTCTTTTCATCGCATTACCTCTGAAATTTGGGAAAGGTTGTCTCATAGAGATACATTTCTGGCACACTTGCTGCATTCGCTGCATCGGAATCTTCCAAAACGCTTATTTTTTACTTTACTTTCACTTTTTCACCAAAAATATATATTCCTGAGTCATTTTAGGACAGTGTTTTTATGTTTATTAAACAAATTTCATTAGGTTACTGAAAACAACGCATTAATTATTGAGGCACACCTGCTAAACATTGCTTTGACATTTTATGAATGGAAAATCGTTTAAAAATGTCAAAGAAAGGCAGGGGATAACTTTTTACGTGTGATTGGATTTTATGTATGTAAAATATGCTATTTTTTACTGTAAAATATGTTAATAAAATAATTTCACGAGGGTTTGTACTCACGTCATCAATTGCCTTACTTTTTTTAACAAATAAAAATGTTCAACGATAGACTGAAATAAATTAGTTACTTTATAAACATTAGTCGGGTCTAAAAACCAAAATGGCGGTCGTTCAACAGCTGATTTTTTAAAGCTTAAATAATAATAACCATCATTTATCAAAATAGACAAAAAAAATTGTTTTATCAAAAGATTTCAGGAGATCTGAACACTGAATAAGCTCGGAGAGATTCAGGCGGGTTTTTATACCCGCCTTGTGCTTGCTGAACAATTTGTTTCTTTTTAAGACACCGTTCATGTTCATTGATATTGAGCGTCCTGTTTCTCCCACATACACTTTTCCACAGAAGCAGGATACAATATCTTTCGAGAATGGCAATGATTGTCCAATCATCTTATATTTATTGAAGATTGTACGTATGTTGGACTGCCGAAGTAATCGTCCTATTTTGTCTCTTGGTCTGTAGTGCCATGTATGTAGGGAAGAACAACACTACCTAATGGTGGCTGCTTATCATTCTTCCTTCACGGAGTTGGATTACTATATCTTTTAATTGAGCCCGTAATATCTTCAGTGCATTAGCCATTCCCTCTCAGAGTTTCGCTCAGTTTCGATGTTTCCGATGTTAAAGAATTTTGATCAGACATCGAAATAGCTTTAAATACTAGTGAATTAATAACATATTTCTTTTATACTAGATGGTGGTGGGAATTTGCATCTTCATAATCTACGAGATCCGGTCAGTTTCGATGTTTTCAATGTTAGAGAATTTTGATCAAACATCGAAATGGCTCTAAATACTAGAGAGTTAATAATCGATTTCTTTTGTGCTAGATGGTGCTGGGAATTTCCATTTAAGTATCTATTTATATGCGTCGGTTTAGAGACAGAGCCGTAGGCGTCGGTTTCGAGAGAGAGCCATTTCGATTTCCTATCAAAATTCTCTAACATCGAAAACATCAAAACTGACTATATTACGCGTTCAATTAAAAGATATAGTAATCTAACTCCGCGAAAAGGGAATGATAAGGAGTCACCGGTAGGTAATGTTGTTCTTCCCTACAAACAAAATAAGACCATTACTTGGCCGGTCCAACATACGTACATTCTTCAATACACATAAGAAGATTAGACAATGCTGGCGATCGCCGAAAGATATTGTACCTTTTCAAACAGAAGGAGTATATAAAGATTTTTGCTCCTGTGGAGAAGTATATGTAAGAGAAACAGAACGCTCAATATCAACTAGACTTAAGGAACATAAACGATGTGTTAAAAAGAAACAAATTGTTCAATCTGCAGTAGTTGAACACCAGCATACCACGAGAAAAGTTAATTCTTTTTTACTACAGAAAATTTTAGCTTGATATGTGTTCTGTAGGAGTAGTCGGTATAACTTTTATTTTTGTATACAACATACACAGTGGCGTATTAAGAATGCATTCCTAGGGGAAGGGGCAAGCATTTACATTTGGCAATTTAAAAAAAAGTCATTGCTTTTTTTTAACTCAACGTAAGCTTATTAAAATTAACGATAGCGACGATGGCTAAAAAAAAGGTTCATACATATAATCATGGCAATTCCGTATAAGAAAAAAAAATTCAAACATTTTATAAATGTAAAGGTAACCAGGTTCTAGCACCGATTCCAGGATTTTATAAACGAGAAATTAGAGAATCTATTGAAATTTTTAAACATACAAAAAATTTCAATAGAGATAGGAATTTCGATCCACATCACACTTGGAAACCAAATAACATAGGGTTACAGTTCGGCGAGCACAAGTCGGGTATAAAAGCCCGCCTAAACCTCTCCAAGCTCATTTGTTGTCCAGTGGAGCAAAGATCCCTGAAGACGCCTCGTGCAATCAAAGGCAAAACGTCAGATAGTAATTCCAATTTGACATGGTCTAATCCCAAGAATCATGATTTCTTAATTGACCAAACCGTGAAAGCTTGCGTATATTTTCTTCTACAGCAGAACATTAGTCACATTAGTTTCACTCCAAACAAATTTGCTGAATCTTAATGATGTGGAAATTTTAACAGCTTTTTTAAGCTGAGGATTTAGAGCACTAAAGTTTAAATGGCAAAAAGATATATCCACTAGGATATATTTAATAGAACAGCCATACGTGCGTCGTTAAGAAAAGAGTTCGATTTTTAGGGGCATATACGGATATTTCTAGTTTTTCTTTAAAAGCTATCAAAACCAGACAAAATGTTATGTAAATATATTTTTATAATAATAGCAAGGGACAGTTTAGAAATAGGTGGCGAGATGGTTCTATTAGAACTATCAAAAAGAAAAGTTCAAAATTCGTCAGATACATTATTTTGCATGCTGGATCAGAGATAGGTTTTGTGGCTAACGTAAGCCTTATTTTTAAATCTGGCTAGAAGTCCGGTGATACCGGGGTAGCCTTAGAAGGCCATCTAAAAATTAAAAAAAATATATATATAATATATATATATATATATATATATATATATATATATATATATATATATATATATATATATATATATATATATATATATATATATATATATATATATATATATATATATATATATATATACATTTCGAATACACCGTGTATAGAAAACCAACACATACAGACAGATATTTAGCACAAATTCAAGCTGTGGCAAACACTCTAATATCTAGATCCGTGCGACTAACTGAAACACAGACGAGACAAAACGAACTTAAGGTAATATCTAGTGCTTTAAAGAAAACTGGCTACACAAATCGCACCATAGAGAAAGCTATTAATGCACAGGTTTCCCGAACAACGAACGAGAAAAAATATGAACCGGGAAAGCAACGAGTAGTCTTACCATATGTAAAAGGCACAACAGACAGAATCGGAAGAATTCTGAGGAAACCACAAACAACTATAGGTAAACTACTCGGAAACCCAAAAGATAAAATCAAACTGGAAAACCACGGAGTGTACAATATCCCGTGCCAGGACTGTGAAAAGTTGTACGTAGGGCAAACCAACAGGCGAATATTAGCAAGAGTGGAGGAGCATAAACTCAGTATCAGAAATAAACAAACAACCTCAGCTTTATTCCTACATCATCAGGAAACCGACCGTAAAATAAATTTCGATGGGTGTAGGGAGATTGCCAATATAGAACATTATAAGACCAGAATAATCCGAGAAGCCATAGAAATTGAAAAACAAGGTTATTTGAATAAAAGGGACGAATCATTAAAACTACTAACAGTATGGAAGACAATAATCGACAAATCTAAAATCGCAAAAACTCAAGCGCAATTAGCGCAACAACAACAGCACCATCCGGAAAACATAAATAACGACCAACGCCTGCGCAGATATAACCTTCGGCCCCGAGTGGGGGTATAAAAAGGAAGCGTCGCAGTCACCAACACTTCAGTCTCTATTCGGATGCGAGAAAGAAAGCTTCGAAAATGCCAAATGTGATTTTGGCGAAACGTCAGCAAAACTGTTCTTTTCAGAACGACAGTAGTGAACGGATGTACAACCGGAATGAAACACACATTGTATTTTTCCATCCGTGAAGGTAAAAATAAAAATATATATATATATATATATATATATATATATATATATTTATATATTTATATATATATTTTTATATATATATATATATATATATATATATATATATATATATATATATATATATATATATATATATATATATATATATATATATATATATATATATATATATATATATATATAGTTATATAAATATGTATATATATATATTCCAGAAACTTTAAACTTGCCTAAAAAACGGTGAAATACGTCAAATATATTTTATTATTTGGTTTGTAGATATAGAAATATATTTTAAAAGCGTTTAATAATAATTTCTTCCATTATACATAAAATATTGCAATATTAGGGGAGGCAAAATTAAATGGATATAACTTCCGTAAAACAAATAACTGTCTTTGTCTACTAAACCATTGCGTTTCGGAAGGGCAATTTAAAACTACAGCACTGATTTCTTAGGCAAAAAATCATAATGTGAGAGTAAAGTAGTCTTGCAAGCAAGTGTTATACTCTCGGTGTTCCATACCCGGCCTTGAACTTAAGTCTTGCAATTCAGGTGATCCGGTAAGTTGAAGACCAAGCCCTCAAAGCTCATCACAAATTTCAGTTTAAGAAACATACTTGCTTCATGTGGCTAATGCGTAAATGAAGTGAAAATTCCTATATTTTACATAGCTATGAATATAAGTTTTGCGGAAAGGCTTGACATAGATGAGGAATGGGGTAGATATCAACGTTGAACTCTTTGAGATATCTGATTGATTTTTTGGAAGTCAGAAAAATGATCATCAATTGATACAGTAACACTGCGATTTTAGATAAAACTGACAATAATCTATGTTTTGGGAAAACAGAAGAGAGTTTGATAAAGAGTGTATCATGCCAGACTTCATCCAAGGCCTATTAACTCTACAGGTTGCCTCGAGCAATCTTGACCTATCCCAACTCGGTATGAGCGATCGTATATCTTCTGTGTGCGTTTAATTACATATATTAATCTTTTTTTGTTCAAAATTGAAACTTTTTTGTTACAATAAAATGCAGCCTTCAAGATATAAGTTATTATTAATTTAATTATAATTTTAAACCTTTGTTTAGGGATGTTTGTTCAAATTTTGACTGAGTTTTTTTGTTGAGTGCATTTCAAAAAGTTCGCATCGTATTTGAAAAAATAGGATGTATTATTAAACTCTGAAAAAAATATTCTTATAAAAAGTTTTAGCATGACAAATAGTTGTATAACTTTAGAAAATGTACATTTTTTTAAACAAGGTGTCCCAGTAGTGTGTTCTTGGTTTTGGTGATAATGGTTAGATATAGAGAAAAAGTTTAATTATAAATATTAGTATATAAGATGACTTATAAACTTACTTAAAAAGTTTTTCATATATGAAATACCCTATATTTTATTACATTTTTGAGTTTTTTCTAAAATTTTACGTTTACTTCATATATCGTCCATAGGCCTAAGTTTAATTGTTTTCGAGATATTGACATTTAAAAACGGGGATTTTCAATTTCGAACAGCTGTAGAGTCAAAACGGTTCAAATTAGAACACAACGGTTTGCACTTTCCTAATCTAGTTTTTAATAGTCTACCATACATTTCTTCTCTATTTCTAACCGGTACCAAGATATCACAGAACACACTATGGGCACCTTATGTATATTATAAGTATTTTTCAAATTTAATTAACTGTAAAATTATTTAACTGTTCAAACATCTTTTTAACAACAGGAAATAAATCAGCACACAATTTATGCTTAAACGGTAACAAATTAAAAATTCAGTTAATAACTTTTTTCATTTTTTTATACATCTTTTAGTGGGGGACCAGAACTTTTTTAACTTTTTTTTTCCTTCGCCAGTTCATTTAAATATTTCCTTCTTATAAATAACCTTTGTTTAACAAAAATAAAATGTCTTAAAACTTTCACTTGAGGAAGTAAAAAAATACTCTTCCTCACCCGCGCGTTCCTCTCGCCAGGTGCTCATCGAGGTAACCTAATAGAGTTAATGGGCCTGGGACTTGATCAACGGTTTTTGATATATCAAGAACCATGATCTAATATTTACCATGAAATTTAATTGTTTTGTTTGAGTTGAAGTTGCGAAAGTTAGATCTGATGTTAGTATTTAACAGCGAAAGCCGTAGTGCCTATCATTCTAAAACAATTAACAAGTCACCATTAAAGTAGTTTTCCATTGCCTGCCAACCTGCTAAGACAACATATGCAGAATAGTTGTTTTAAGATAAGAAATAGTTTGGTAGTTTTATCTGCAGTAACTATAAAAGTGCCAAATTAGCCTTAATATTTAGTTTAAAGATTGATAAACATGGTAGTATATGTTTTAACTTATGCATTTTAAAACGAGTTTTTATTTAGAAACAAACTTCCGTTAATGACATAATTGATAAAGACCATTTTCCATCCCGTATTTATTGGGCAGAATGGAAACAATAGACGCTAGAGCCTGACTTAATAATTTAACTTCAAAATAAGTTGCCATTTTTGACAATCTGACAGCTGCCAATACTAAATGTAAAAACATGTATATCCAAAACACTATGTAGTACGCAAAATCCTAAATAGATATTGTTTAAATGTTGGGCTAAGAATTACCTTTCACACTGTCAAATATTTTTATCGAAAACTTTAAAGATTCTTTCAGCGAAAAAAATAATCAATAAAATCTAACAACCCTTAGATTTTATATATTTTTTTAAAATATTACTAGCTTCTTTTTGAAATAAAAAAATATCTTCACTTTTAAAGAGTTATTTTACCCTCTAGAATAATCCTGTGTAGTCGAAAAAAAAATATATATACAAAATATAAAACAGATTTGGTGTTTTCCTCCCCTTAAAACAAAAACCTGAAATGTGAATTTTGTTTTTAGGGAGCTTCTTCACCTCTTTAGAGTAACCCTATATACAAAATATTGCTTTTGTATGCAAAAAAGAAAATAAGTTTTTCCTGTTTTACAGTTTTTACAGAAGCTAAGCCTTATGGATATTCAAAATATTTGTATGATTAGAAAATTTTTGTATTCTCAGGGGCTACTCTACATACTGTAGAAAATATTTAATGTAGAAAGAGATAAAAGAAATTTGACATGTCCGCTTTTTAAGTACGCGCTTTACAAAAAAGAAATATTTCCGTTTTTTGGGGTTTTTTCGTATCTCTAGGACGAATCTGTATAATGGAAGAAATTATTATTAAACGCTTTTAAAATATATTTCTATATCTACAAACCAAATAATAAAATATATTTGACGTATTTCACTGTTTTTTAGGCAAGTTTAAAGTTTCTGGAATATATATATATATACATATTTATATATATATATATATATATATATATATATATATATATATATATATATATATATATATATATATATATATATATATATATATATATATATATATATATATATATATATATATATATATATATATATATATATATATATATATATATATATATATATATATATATAAATATAAATATATACATAAATATATATATATATATATATATATATATATATATATATATATATATATATATATATATATATATATATATATATATATATATATATATATATATATATATATGTATATATTTATATATATATATATATATATATATATATATATATATATATATATATATATATTTATATAAATATGTATATATATATATATATATATATATATATATATATATATTCCAGAAACTTTAAACTTGCCTAAAAAACGGTGAAATACGTCAAATATATTTTATTATTTGGTTTGTAGATATAGAAATATATTTTAAAACCGTTTAATAATAATTTCTTCCATTATACAGTATTCGTCCTAGAGATACGAAAAAACCCCAAAAAACGGAAATATTTCTTTTTTGTAAAGCGCGTACTTAAAAAGCGGATATGTCAAATTTCTTTTATCTCTTTCTACATTAAATATTTTCTACAGTATGTAGAGTAGCCCCTGAGAATACAAAAATTTTCTAATCATACAAATATTTTGAATATCCATAAGGCTTAGCTTCTGTAAAAAACTGTAAAACAGGAAAAACTTATTTTCTTTTTTGCATACAAAAGCAATATTTTGTATATAGGGTTACTCTAAAGAGGTGAAGAAGCTCCCTAAAAACAAAATTCACATTTCAGGTTTTTGTTTTAAGAGGAGGAAAACACCAAATCTGTTTTATATTTTGTATATATATTTTTTTTTCGACTACACAGGATTATTCTAGAGGGTAAAATAACTCTTTAAAAGTGAAGATATTTTTTTATTTCAAAAAGAAGCTAGTAATATTTTAAAAAAATATATAAAATCTAAGGGTTGTTAGATTTTATTGATTATTTTTTTCGCTGAAAGAATCTTTAAAGTTTTCGATAAAAATATTTGACAGTGTGAAAAGTAATTCTTAGCCCAACATTTAAACAATATCTATTTAGGATTTTGCGTACTACATAGTGTTTTGGATATACATGTTTTTACATTTAGTATTGGCAGCTGTCAGATTGTCAAAAATGGCAACTTATTTTGAAGTTAAATTATTAAGTCAGGCTCTAGCGTCTATTGTTTCCATTCTGCCCAATAAATACGGGATGGAAAATGGTCTTTATCAATTATGTCATTAACGGAAGTTTGTTTCTAAACAAAAACTCGTTTTAAAATGCATAAGTTAAAACATATACTACCATGTTTATCAATCTTTAAACTAAATATTAAGGCTAATTTGGCACTTTTATAGTTACTGCAGATAAAACTACCAAACTATTTCTTATCTTAAAACAACTATTCTGCATATGTTGTCTTAGCAGGTTGGCAGGCAATGGAAAACTACTTTAATGGTGACTTGTTAATTGTTTTAGAATGATAGGCACTACGGCTTTCGCTATTAAATACTAACATCAGATCTAACCTTCGCAACTTCAACTCAAACAAAACAGTTAAATTTCATGGTAAATATTAGATCATGGTTCTTGATATATCAAAAACCGTTGATCAAGTCTAAGGCCCATTAACTCTATTAGGTTACCTCGATGAGCACCTATCTGGCGAGAGGAACGCGCGGGTGAGGAAGAGTATTTTTTTACTTCCTCAAGTGAAAGTTTTAAGACATTTTATTTTTGTTAAGACAAAGGTTATTTATAAGAAGGAAATATTTAAATGAACTGGCGAAGGAAAAAAAAAGTTAAAAAAGTTCTGGTCCCCCACTAAAAGCTGTATAAAAAAATGAAAAAAGTTATTAACTGAATTTTTAATTTGTTACCGTTTAAGCATAAATTGTGTGCTGATTTATTTCCTGTTGTTAAAAAGATGTTTGAACAGTTAAATAATTTTACAGTTAATAAAATAAGAAAAATACTTATAATATACATAAGGTGCCCATAGTGTGTTCTGTGATATCTTGGTACCGGTTAGAAATAGAGAAGAAATGTATGGTAGACTATTAAAAACTAGATTAGGAAAGTGCAAACCGTTGTGTTATAATTTGAACCGTTTTGACTCTACAGCTGTTCGAAATTGAAAATCGCCGTTTTTAAATGTCAATATCTCGAAAACAAGTAAACTTAGGCCTATGGACGATATATGAAGTAAACGTAAAATTTTAGATAAAACTCAAAAATGTAATAAAATATAGGGTATTTCATATATGAAAAACTTTTTAAGTAAGTTTATAAGTCATCTTATATACTAATATTTATAATTAAACTTTTTCTCTATATCTGACCATTATCACCAAAACCAAGAACACACTACTGGGACACCTTGTTTAAAAAAATGTACATTTTCTAAAGTTATACAACTATTTGTGATGCTAAAACTTTTTATAAGAATATTTTTTTCAGAGTTTAATAATACATCCTATTTTTTCAAATACGATGCGAACTTTTTGAAATGCACTCAGCAAAAAAACTCAGTCAAAATTTGAACCAACATCCCTAAACAAAGGTTTAAAATTATAATAACTTATATCTTGAAGGCTGCATTTTATTGTAACAAAAAAGTTTCAATTTTGAACAAAAAAAGATTAATATATGTAATTAAACGCACACAGAAGATATACGATCGCTCATACCGAGTTGGGATAGGTCAAGATTGCTCGAGGCAACCTGTAGAGTTAATAGGCCTTGGATGAAGTCTGGCATGATACACTCTTTATCAAACTCTCTTCTGTGTTCCCAAAACATAGATTATTGTCAGTTTTATTTAAAATCGCAGTGTTACTGTATCAATTGATGATCATTTTTCTGACTTCCAAAAAATCAATCAGATGTCTCAAAGAGTTCAACGTTGATATCCACCCCATTCCTCATCTATGTCAAGCCTTTCCGCAAGACTTATATTCATAGCTATGTAAAATATACGAATTTTTACTTCATTTACGCATTAGACACATGAAGCAAGTATGTTTCTTAAACTGAAATTTGTGATGAGCTTTGAGGGCTTGGTCTTTAACTTACCGGATCACCTGAGTTGCAAGACTTAAGTTCAAGGCCGGGTATGGAACACCGAGAGTATAACACTTGCTTGCAAGACTACTTTACTCTCACATTATGATTTTTTGCCTAAGAAATCAGTGCTGTAGTTTTAAATTGCCCTTCCGAAACGCAATGGTTTAGTAGACAAAAACAGTTATTTGTTTTACGGAAGTTATATCCATTTAATTTTGCCTCCCCTAATATTGCAATATTTTCTCATTTACCATTTAGTTTTATTTGGGTTTGTGACCACGAAAACGTCTGTTATACTTAACAACTTTTTGTTTTTCGTTAGCTTTATTGATTCTAGAATATCTTATACAATATTGACAAAAAAAACCTTTTAAATAATAAAAAAACGTATATAGGGTTTTTGAATTTATTCTATAAATATATTGATATAATATTATATTTATAAGAGACTTTTGATACAAAAGTTTTCAAAGAAACCGACTGTCTTTAACTTAATTAAGTTTTTTTCAGGTACTTACATAAATTCTTGATTTTATCTAAATCACATGTAATAGTTCAAAAGATATTGAGTTGAATAAGCTACTGTTACTTTGTTAAAATAAGCTGAAATCCAGCATTGCTGATGCTAAACAAGCAACATTGGAAAGCTCTTTCAACAAGATCCAGACTCAAACAGGCAAGTCCGAGACGTAAGTGAACAAGATTAAGAAAAAGAACGAAAACAAAACCAACACTGAGAGTTTATAAATAAAACCAAGATAAGCATGATCTTACGCTTGGTCTTAGAGTTGCTCATCATTAACTGAAATGGGCGATAAGCTTACCGCAATTATTTGTTACTATATCCCGAGACATCAAAAAAATAAACTAATACGCGGTTTATATGTATAATAGCAGAAATATATAATTTCTGCAGGTGCAAAACGGCCTACAAGAAGAATTGCTTTCGATTATGTCACAGGGTACCCTCCTGCGATCATGATTTCTGGGCCTCTACCCTCATCAGGCAGGCTTGTACCCAGGGAGATCTGAAATAACAGATTGCTCGATATGACAAAATCGAAAACGAAACGTCTATCATAATACGCGGTTAGGTTTATCATTCTCCAATAATATACTCCACTGCAATAAATAATAACCGGAAACTCCTTTAACCAAGGTATTGTTGTTTTCCAAAAGCGTTTCCGCATTTATAATCACATCGCGTTATCACAGCAACCGCAGGAAACTATGATTTTGTTCTTTCTTCAACTAAATTTTTAGTGCAATTTTCAATAGAAAAATAATTCTACATATTAAAAAAAATAGACTACCTTTAATACACGGACTAAACATGTCGATCATAAATGCAGTCAATAAAATATCAATTACACTAAGTAAAATTTTAATTATGTATTTTTAATGATCTGTAATAATTATTCAGTGATTCGTGAAAAGAAACGTAAAAAAATTAGAGGAAAAGGTAATCCTAAGATATTTAGTCTTCAGAACTCCAATTAAGCTTATTGTTAATCCCTTAAGAATAGTACTTACTTTTAACAATATTAGTAATGTTATGGTTATTAAATGTTTGACATCACAGCCAGCCACCACGTCTATGTGAATAAACCATATTACTTAGCTCGATAAGCAACTTAAAGACTCACCATGCAATAAGCAGACTTTCAAAATACTTTTACACATCATCAGACATATATACGTAAAGTTTAGATCACTTTGTGGAAATTATTAGAACTGTTTCATTGGAACAGAATAACCGACCTGTAAGCGTGGAGAGCCTTTTTACAAACTGCTCGTTGGAAGAGTTGTCGTCAGTAATCAATGATAAAGACAAAAATTTCTCGAATAATTCAATTTCCAGTTTATATTATATTTTACAATATAACTAGGATTACATGTCATATTAGGTTATCAAAATCATAATTGCCGATTCCGAAATTTAAACAGCAAAAAAGAAAAAACAGGAAATGACTGATATGTTGACCAAGACGTTCAACAAATTTAATGAACGCAATCTTTTTAAGTTTTTGAAATTTTAATATATAAAGTACATCCCAGAATATAAGATCCAAGGACAATAAATAACCTTATTACGATTTTGTGCATACATGCCAGGTATTACGGTAAAAACATGTTTATTTTACCTGCTTTGTTTTTAAAGAAAAACAGCAACAAAAATACACAGAAGGATTTTCAGACACACAGGAGAAAAATATATTCCATGTATGAAAAGCAGTTCTTGCCGACACTGGACAAATTAAAACTAAGACTGGCACAGGATGGAATCAGTACTTTGTGGCAGATAAACTTTTCACAGAATTCTCTTAAAGCTGGGATTCACAGTCCAAAAAATTAACGACGTTCTTATCTACAGCACATTAAAAAGTATGGATCAGGCGATAGTCCAATAATATAGCTTGATAAAAGTGGTTCAATACTCGTGATACTGTGCCAAAACGGTGGGTTAACATCAGTACAAAATCTACCAAACCACCCTCAAAAAGATAAACTACAAACAATTTTGCATGCTGTATCTGAAAATGGCTGGGTTTTAGATTTTCTGCTATTATGTGCGAAACACATAAAAGATTAGAAGTTTGTACCATCGCGAAGACACAATCGAGAAACTTGGTGGAAATTGGTTTCAAAATTCATTTTTATCGAATGTTACCGAACATAGTGTTATTGTTGTGGGCAATACATAGTACCCAAATAAAGTTCCGAATTCAGCCAACAACAAATGTGAATTACAAGAATATATGTTAGAAAATGATTTCTATTTTAAATTAAGTAATAAGAAAAGTAATTTTTAGGATGTTTGGACTGCACAAATTGGACACGCTGTTTTACAGCTTCTTCCGTAAACTCCAAAAACTGTTTTACACTTGAAAACGATTGGAGTTAGTTACCATTTGAAATGTGATACTGCTTATAAACATCTGAGTAGGAAGCCATGGGTGACAGATGAAGTTAGATTGTTCAGTATGAATTTAAAAAGACTACATAAACTACATCGCTATAATTCAGAATTTGGTGCTATATATAAAGTAGAAAAATCTAAGCATAAGAGTTTAATAACTGATATAAAAAAAATTGATGCCCTGATAATTCTTATAGGTCTATGTGGTCTGTTTTATTGAAACTAAACAATAGCAAGGACGGAGTTGCACCCTTTAAGATCAATGGTGAAATGCTTGATCAGTCCAAGACTCCAAGTCCAAATATGTCGTAGATATTCCAAAAAATATTGTAAGAAATATTCATAAAAATATTAATAATAATTGTAATTTTAAAGTCTTGCGTTAAACCGTTAACATATCTTATTAACCTTTCCATACAAACTGAAGAAAGAGACCCTAAGTCGCCAGGGGACTACCGCCCAATTTCTTTAACATCGTGTTTTTCAAAGGTGTTTGAGTGCGGGATGTTAAATAGACTACTATCACACTTAGACAAATATAATATAATTTCACTTAAGGGAGAACTGCACGCAAAAAGTGAAAAACCAGCGATAAGGCCTAGTCAAGTTCAAAGTAAGATGAAAAGATACCTATGTATTAGAGAAAACCTCCTGCACGTCCGACCTCAAAAAAATGTGTTATGTATAGGCAATTTAAATTATATTTCGTTTAAAAATGGGTTCAAAAGGGTTCACGCGCTGCAGAAATACAAAGACATGAGTACGATTTACCATTTCAAATTTTGCAGTTTCGTAGACAAAGGATCAATGCAAGGGGGTAGAGAGCCATTTTGTGGAAAAAAAATTATATGCGACGGCATTTGCGTCAAAAAGTGATCAAAAAATGGTCGAAAATGGACAAATCTACTTCTATTTTATAATTCTAGATTTGATTTTTTCATAAAAATTCGCCTTTAACGCCCAACTATATATATTTCCCCTATTAAAAATCACATTGAAGCTAATACATATCTCTTATAGTTTTAACATAATATTGCAGCAGCAGAAGGCTTGCAAATGATCCATAATACTGCGTGCAGTTCCCCCTTAAGCAGGACGGATTTATCTCCAAAAATCAACTTTTTCGGCCATCTTTTCTTGGGAAAGTTGTAATGTGTCTTAAGGCCGGCGAGCATCCTATTGGAATTTTTTGTGCTCTTAGCATGGCGTTCGACTGTTAGAGGCCCAATATTAAATTGGTTTTCATATTTTTTAAAAGAGCGCATGCAGTATGTGGAAATTAAGATTATGTCACATGAAGGCTCTGGCAGTGTGTGCTCGAGGAACTTGAATGTTTATTTCGGTGTGCCACAGGGCTCTGTTCTCGGCTCAATACTATTCTTGCTCTTTATGAATCCCATGCCTCTGGAAGTGGTTCACAGCAACGTTACTTTTTATGAAGATGATACTTCAGCTATAATTAAAAAAGGAAATTGTGAAAGTATTGATAGTGCTTCTAGAAGGTCTTTGGATGAACTTTATAGGTAGTTTACCCTTAACGCACTACTATTAAGTGCCAAAAGGGCTAATTATATGGTGTTTCATATTACCCAAAATCCCAGGAATCTTGAATTAAAATTAAATTTAAATAAAAACACACTTTAGCGAATAAAATCTAATAAATTTCTTAGGGTTACCTTAGATGATAATTTGTCTTGGGAGTGTCAATGTTCGTACGTTGGCTCAAAACTGAATAGCCTCTCTTATGTTATACGTGGCCTTATGTTGGTCATGGAATTGTCACAAATCATTAGTGGGAATTACGCTATTGTACACTTACGGATATTATGCGGTATCCAGTTCTGGGGAGCTTTACCTCATGCCGGGAAAGTGTTTGAAAGCTAAACGTAAAGTGAGATCTTTTGCGGGAGTATACACTACTACTTCCTGCAAACCATATTTTAAGAAGTTTAAAATTTTATCTGTGTGGCTTTGTTTGAAATATGTCTAGAGTCAATTTTTCAAGCGTTCTGTGTTTATACAACTTTTACCATTTTTTTACTTTTTAGTTTAATGAAGAGTTTGAACCCGAGTGGTTTCACAACACTAACTTTCACTAATTTCACGGAGAGATTATTACCATTATTATACCATATAATAATTCCAGAACACTAAACTTTTACTAAGAGACTATTACCAATAATTCCTCCAATGATACGGCAAAAGGATATTAGTCTTTTCATTTTGTTTACATATTTCATGAAGCGGTACAGGATGCGAGGGGTTTATCATTGGGCGAGAGGAGTGTGTTTGAACCCGAGTGGTTCTATAACGCTGATTTTCACTACATATGCGAGGGGTGACATGTAACAAACTTCGATGTGCGAGAGTTTAGAAGTGCACTTTAAGGCCCTTTTGCCGTGAGAATAACGTCACCGCCTGCTTCTACACCACTAAACTTTAGTTCAATGTACACTTGACGAAATGATGATGAGAAGGATTACATTCTTTCCTTTACTTATTTTCACCTATTTGTGACATTGTACTTGAAGAGATAACTGCAGTTGGTTTGTGAAGCGACATACCTTTGAAAGTACGATTGGACGTATGGCCGCGCCAACAGCTGAACCACCACTACTCGACACACTTTGCTAGTGGGGCTTACACCGCGTCCTAGGACAGAGAAGAACTTATCTGATTTTTAGGGTTGTGAAAAGAGATTGGAAGAGTCCTTTGCATGTCGTATGTTGATACTTTAAACTTTGAACGGACATGTTTCCCGAACCTCTTCGTTCAAATATCTTTGGTCACCTTCACTGGGTCGCGCTAAGTATCTCAGACTCTGTGAGTAATAGGCGGGGCTCTATAAATCTGCACATATTCTTTTTTATTATATATAGAATAAGGATTAGCTGTTGATTGGCGCTTGATAATGAATACAGATAATATACTAGTCGAAACGTTTTAAAGAAACTAGCAGTTGATTCAATGCAAGTCTGATAAATAAGTTATTTTCGTAATAACACCTTATCTACAACCCATTTTTGTTTATTTAAAACGCATTTGAGGTCGAATATCTTTCTGCATTGGCCCAGTTAATAGGTTTCGTTACCTTCCTATGAGATCAACACTATTTTTAAACAACCAGTTTCTCCGTCACTGAATCACAACCTTTATTAAGTATTCTCGTCCCTCCGTTCAGATATATAAGCGAAAATGGGGAAACTGTCGGGAGGGGATGAGTGGCGTGAATTTTCCAGTTTCAGTGGGTTATTAGGCTGTGCAAATATTTTCGAAGCGAATCGACTGCGGCATGGCTTTCAGTCTTTTATTGTTTTATCGGTGAATTGAGAATAGATTTTATATAGAACGTAAACCGGGTTTTCATTTATTTTTTGTTATATTATATTAAATTATTTTTCCAGATGTCTTATTATTAATGAATAAAATGTTAAAATAAAAATATTGGTTTTTAACTCTTTTTAATATATTTAAACAGTGTGTATTTACATTATTCTTTAAGTGATTACTTTGATGCTTTTTTATTTATTACTATTAAGTGGCCTGAATATTTTACTTATCCTTGAGGCTTTCAGATGTTTTTAAAGTACAAATGAAGTTTGGGATTCTTTTATTATTCCCCTCATGTCATGATTAACACTGAAGTAAGACATGTTAGCTTTCATCATCAGAAATTTGTTTTCTTCTTTTTACTTAACTAGCCAATACATGTTTCATACTCGGTTTTTAACAATCATGTATTTGTTTTTTTTTATAATTAATGTATTTAATTTTATTTAGCTATTAATTACAAATTTTAAAATTATACATTTCGGGAATTAAGAATCTAGGCATAATAATATGCCGAAAAATAAAATCTACTATACGAATTAAGAAAACCCATTAAGGCTGCTAAAAAACTATAAAACTTTATTTGGATAAATGTGGAAAACGAAGTAAAAATTAAAACGAGAAGTTCAGCCCATTTTGCTATAACTAATATTTTATATGTAGGATACAAAATTTAATTTTGTTCCATAGATCTTTAAAATCTAATTTTATAAAGAGCATCCCATTTATCACATACTTTGAAAATTAGATTCGGTTATAGCATAAAGATTTTGTTCTGCTCATCAATGATTATTGTGAAAATGTATCGTCGCATTTCTTGAAAAATTGACCTCATCAGAATCTACATTTTCGAGCTCCCAATTAACACATGGTTACACGTTTTGTGCGTAACATGCTCTAAAAGTTATTAAGCTTGAGGACGCATCGAAACGTTGCTTATATAATAAGAGAGTTATATCGAACGCATTCGTCTGTTTTTCCCGCTACAACCTATTAGGATAAGTCGCTACATGGATTATAAAATGTTTCTATCAAAATATTTTAGTTTTCTGCTACTCCGTGAAGAAACCACTTACAAAAGTTGATATGGAATGGAAAGTCATGCGTTAACAGAGCCTTTGCCCTTTGGAGATGATAAGGGTATAATAAATTATCAATCAAAATTTTCCAGACGAGCAAATGATTAATATTTAGAGTTATGGCAATTTTTCTTGTGCTTGTTTCTGGATGTTCGCCCACTTAATTAAGCACGGCTTCTTCAATCCCATGTGTTGGTATAGTACGATATGGGCCCACATTCGCCGTTTTTATTTTAAAAGTCCCGGTTTTCTGAAGTAGTCTGAATATTGGAAAACTTTTTTGGATCAGGTATATCATGTCCTGGATTTCTTTCTTCATAAATTCATCTAGCTTCATAGGCGTTGCCATCAGCAAGCTCGTAAATTAAATGCATATCGGCGAACTCAGCGTTTGTAAAAATAATCACTATTTCTGCTACACGACTTGCATACAATTAAGTATTCAATATTTTTAACTTGTAATTTGACAATACTGTCAACAGCATTTTGTTATGTGATATATCAATGACATTAGCCTACTTGATTTATGTAAGATTAAAAAATATTGCTTAGTTAGCGAAAAAACACTAGGTTTAGTAAAGCCTCCTGAGAGAAAATTAAATTGAAAACGTTTCTGTTAGAATTTGCATCGACTTACTTTTTTTAACAAAATAAGCAGAATACATTTAATAAAACAGGGTAAAATAAATTGAGAGCGAACTGAAAAAAACGACATGTATAATTGAATACTTAGCTAAATACTTTCTAAACCGTACAAGATTTTTAAAAAATGCAAGATGCAAAAAAGGTTAAGAACAATCTGGGGCATTGCACTATATTATAAAAAAATCAGCGTCATTGCAAAAACAACATGAGACGGGTTGAAGGGGTCGTGATCCCAAAAAAAAAATCATACAATAGATTATTTCAAATGCAAGTGATACTGTCTTATAGTTATTCTAAAAAGTAATATGTGTTCCAATTTGCGTCCAATTATCTTTAAAAATGTAGAAGATATATTGAAAAAACTAAAAAAAAAATAAATTTTTGCCCTGTATCTTGGAATATAGGCAATTTTGAGATATATGTTTATATGAACTTGTATACTTAAAGTTGACCAAAGAATCAAATCCTGAAGTGTCGGCATTCAATTAAGAAACACTGCGTATATTTTTTAAATTGATTGATATAACCGTTATCTCGAAATTAAGGATCAATATTTTAATTTATTTATTTATTTAAAATATCAGGTAAACATATATAGAAAATTGCCTCGAAAATGAGCCCTTCTGAAGATAGTTTTTATTAAATATTTTCGAAACTTTAAAGGATTAGATTATGACATTTGTGTATTTTGGCAATTTTTATAAACTTAGTCGAATCCCGAAGTCAAAAATATCAATACAAAATCACGCATGTCTCGAATAGGAGAGGGAAAGGATAAAAGGCGCTCTAACATTTTTTAAAAAACAGTATTTTATAAAAAATCGATAAGTTTCCTTTACTCGGAACTCCCATCGTTATAAATCTTTTCTTTTATTATGAATGTATGAAAGTGTAACCCAATTTAGTTCAGTACATAGTCATTTAGTAACATATATAATTTCTTTTCAAACTTTTTATTGGGTGCCATTTTGTTCCATCATATTGGATTTCTACCATTATTTTACCACTTTCTATCTATGCGACATATGATTTTTGGGCATAATTTAAAATAAAATCAATAAGTAATTTTTACATTGACACACACCGCCATTTTGTTACGTCATGTTGAATTCGTACCATACTCTATATCACATTTATTTTTTCTACAAAATTTAAAGTTAATTGTACAAGATTTTTTTACGCTGAGTTTTAAGAAATTTAGTTAGTAGCCATTTTCTTCCGCCATCGTGAATTCACAAAGCAACGTTACCACTTTATCTCTATATCACACTTACACAAAATTTGAAATTAACCTAATAAGTAGTTTTTTCAGGTTGATTTTTAAGTATTTTATTAGGCTGCCATTTTGTTTTGCTATCTTATATTCATACCAAAATGTTATTAGTTCATTCCTATGTAACACTTGATTTTTGTGCAAAATGTAAGGAAAACTGGATGATTAGTTCTTTTAGTAATACCTTTTTTACCGTTTCACTAGACTGCCATCTTGTCCGACATATGAGATTTTATCAAAATATTACCGGGTTATCTCCATATGACCCTTAATTCTTGACTAAAATTTGAGTGGATCTAATAAGTAGTTTTTAAGCTATGCCGCGAACCGACAGAATTGATAAAACATATTTTTTGGCATCTAGGGACGCTAAAAGGTAAAGATATGTAAAACCTGAGAGGGTGATTTTTTTCACGATTACAAATATTTTATTTGTCCGCCATTTTGCTCCGCTATTTTGAATTACTACCACATTTATACTTATTCATATCAAATATTAGTCATATTAGTTATGGCACACAATTTCAGTTCATTAAGTACTTTTTTCAGGCTGTATTTTTAAATATTTTATTAAACCGCTATTTTGTTCCGCCATCGTGGGTTCGTACCAATATTTTAGCAGTTAATTATTCCCACATAATACTTGTTTTTGTTCAAAATTTGAGATAAATTGCATAAGTGCTTTTTTAGTAATAATATTGTTACTTACTTTTCACTAGGCCGCCATTTTGTTTTGCCATATTGGATTTTTTCCGAAAATGTTAACAGGTCGGATAAGTAGTTTTTGAGCTATGCCGTGAACAGACGGACAGACAAACATGTTTTTTGGCATTAGGGACCCTGAAACGTAAAGATCTGAAAAAATCTCGGAGGATGATTTTTTCGCGATTACACACTTCCCTTTTACGAGGGAAATAAAATATAGAGTTTTCAGAAAAAAAAGGACCCTTAATTTCAGGACATCCTGTATTTCGAACATCCTGAATTGCAGATTTGCATTTCTAAACATATTTCCAATTATCTTAACGAGCTTTTAATTTTGTGTAAAGGTGTACTCAATCGAAGGATACATAACGGGAACGCGAGAAGTTCCAGTGCGGGAACTAATTATGCTAATAACAAAAGAGCCTCCTCCTCATCTGATGAAGATGAATAATAATTGTACATGATACGAACAAACACTTGACATAAACAGTTTACTTTAAAGATGTAGAAAATGCAGAGTAACTTTTCCGTCGTTTTGGGTAAACCTTTAATGTGATACCACCATGATGCAGTTGGACAAAATATTTTTTGATACTGTCAAAATGGGCCTCTTATATCTGCCGTTTAGATTCTACCAAGTTAATATATTTTATACAGCTAATTGCTGCTATTTCGGACACCTTATATACTATAGTTACATGTGTTTAAATGTTTAGGATTGACTGAACGAGCTTTTGAATTTGGTTCGTATCACGATTAGTCAAGAAAAGTATGTATTTGTTTATAATGGACATAATGGCGCAATGCAACCCCCCTTTTAATTAAAAAAAAATCCTAGGTAAGAACACTAGCGGGATAAAGAAGTCTTTTGATGCCTTATTTTTGAAAAGTGATGCAGGCGTTTGGCCTATACTAGCTGGTAACAGATTTACATACATACCTAAAATGTATATACACATATGACTGTTAAACACTACCCAATTACCCATGCAAAGAACATCAAAAATCTAAATATAATAAACCAAAATATGTCTTTACCTATCTGGGAACACAAGCTTTATTAGTGCTTTAGTTTCTTGTTGTGACCAGGTTTGCAACTCGGTCAATAGAAATTTTGTTTACTTTTAAATATATATCATATTTTCTCTACGCAGTCGCATGCTTGATCGTCAACTATGATTGGTTTGGTCTACTAAGTTGTAATATTTTCCCAAATTTAAATCTACGTAAAACGGCATCAAGACTTTTTCTTAAATTTTTAGGTGCTATTTTCAAGACAACCGTTTTTCTCACTATCTTTATATGATTATCTCTAAAAAGTTTGTTGATCTACGACGGGTCATTAAGTCAGTGGCCATCATGAGTGCCAATATTTTGTGTCATTCACACCCTGACCCATAATGAGCCATTACACAATTATTAGCCATCGAGGTTGCTAATATTGCCTCATCTGATTTCAAACATAAATGTCCGAGACATTTTCATCTAAACATAGCAATTTTTTCTTTTTTCTTTCTATCTCTCACTAGACATAGCAATGGCGTTTGATGGTCCATCATGAACCATTGTGTAAAATATGATTAAGCCATATACGTGCTAAATGGTACTACTAAATTCTAAATATGTGCTTATATTTTTAAATTCTAGCATGATACTCATCTGTCTGTATACTGTATACTCACAAAGGCAGATATATGAGGGGGTTGATCGTGATAAATTAAATCTACTTAATAAGTTTAAACTCCAGCTGAGAAAAACTTTTGTTTCTTTATTTAGTAAAATTAATGGGCAATGACCATATAGTTATTGTAAAAATATGGCGTATAATATACACGTTAAGTTCTTATTCATTTTTATTTTATCTATGAACATACTACGGATTAAGTACTAGTTACGGTGGTTGCATTAAGTGAAGACGGGAAAGTTTAATGATGCGGGATTTAAAGACTTGCAGTTTAGGAGAAGAAGGAAATACATTTGCTGGTAACACATTCTATAATCGGGACACTCTGAGAATAGGTAAAAAATTAAGTCTAAAGTAGTTGTTTTTCATCGATCGAAAAATAAGGTTGAATAGCTACAGCCTTATTTTGCTTTTATATGAAACAGAGACAGTTGAAAAACGTTTTACCCAATTTGGATAAATTGAATCAACAATGCGATTAATAATCCCGATGGACCCTATTCTTTTAGCCTATATACTTTCTTGAATCTAGCAAAAAATATTACGAAATTTATATCATACATATTACTATATATAATATAATAATATGTATGTAATATATAGGTATAATATACTTAACTTTTTACTACCATCGTAAAAAAGTCACCCTGCAAGATTTTTTCAGATATTCACGTTTCAGGGTTCCTAGATGCCGAAAAACAAGTTTCCTCAATTCCGTCTGTCTGTCTGTCGGATTGCCTGTTCGCGGCATAGCTAAAAAACTATTTACCCGATTGACTTCAAATTTTCGTCAGAAATTAAGGTTCATATGGATGACTTGGTAACATTTTGGTAAAAATTCAATAAGGCAAAACAAAATGGCGGCGTTTTGAAATGTTAAAAAATTATTACTAAAAAACTACTTATTCAATTTATCTCAAATTTTGCACAAAAATCAAGTATTATGTAGTAATCAACTGGTAAAATTTTAGTACGAATTCAAGATGGCGGTTTAAAAAAATATTTAAAAATTCAGTCCGAAAAACTACTGAAAAGACTGATTTCAAATTGTGTGCCAAAAATTATTCTTGTATTGTATACAGATGAACTAGTAAAACTGAGGTACTAGTTCAAGATGGCGGCTAAATAAAATGTTTGTAAATATAAAAAAACCACTCTCTCAGTCCCTAGATGCCAAACAATATGTTTAATCAATTCGGTCGGTCCCGTCTGTCGGTTTGTCTGTCTATCTCCCACATCACGACATAGCTTAAAAACTACTTACATGATGTCTTCAAATTTTTGTCAAAAATTAAGGGTCGTATGGGGATGACCTAGTAACATTTGGGTAAAAATGCAATATGGCAAAATAAAATCGCGGCCTAGTGGAATATTAAAAAAAATATTACTAAAAAGCTACTTATCCAATTTATCTCAAATCAAGTATTATGTAGGTATCATCTGGTAAAATTTTGGTACGAAACCAAGATGTCGGAACAAAATGGCGGCTTAGCAAAATATTTAAAAATTTAAAAGCCTGAAAAACTACTTAATGGACTGATTTTAAATTTCGTCCCATAAATAATTGTGGTCTACAGATATGAACTAGTAAACTTGATGCAAAAAAAGATGCATTCCGTCGATCCGTCTGCTCGTTTGTCTGTATGTTTGTTAGTTCACGGCATAGCCGAAAAGCTGCTTATTAGAGTGACTTCAAATTTTGGTCAAAAATTAAGGATCAAATGGGGATTACCTCGTAATATTTTAAATCAAAATACAAGAGTTCTAACCACACTACACCACACAGGTGTATTTTGCACAAAAATCAAGTTTTATATAGGAATAACTGGCAGCGTTTTGATATGAATATAAGATAACAAAACAAAATTGCGGTCTTTTAAAATATTTAAAAAATCAGCCTGAAAACACTACTTATTAGATTAATTTCAAATTTTGTGCAACCATTAAGTGTGAGTTGTGGAACGAATTCAAGATAACGGACCAAAACGGCGGCCAAATAAAACTTTTAAAACATCAACCTAAAAAATCTTATTCAATTGACTTTTAATTTTAAAAATTAAATATGATATAGGGATAAACTGGTACGAATTCAACATGACGTAACAAAACAACGATGTTTGTTAATATAAAAACTACTTATTGAAATTATTTTAAATTATACTCAAAAATTAAGTGTGACATAGGTAGCATAATTATGATCTAATAAAATGGCGACGAATAAAAAATGTTTTAAAGTCACTATATATGTGTTACTAAATGCCCATGTACTGAACTATATTGGGCCACACTTCACTATCTTCAATAAAAGGAAATACTCATAACGAGGGAATTTCCGGGTAAAGGAAATTTACCGATTTTTTCAATTAAAACATTATCTATTATTCCTTCTGCACTTCAATAACCTACTTTTTTGAAACAACGATCCTGTGCCGGATCTTTGCAAATATAATTCGATATACAGTTTCCGAGACATGTTACTAGACTATAAGACTGAAGATGAAGACGTAAAGTAATAGATCTAGAGCGAATGAAGCGAAGATTTTTGCCTGTAAGTATTCTATAGATGCAGTAAAAAAACCGCCCGTCTGCCGGGGCATAGTGGTCAACTTCATCATGCGACCACTTGTCAAAAGTGCCAAAAATACCGATTAAGTTACCTTGTAAGGAACATGCTTGAAATTCTGGTACTAGATGGGGACGTGTCACATATCAGATATCTTGCAGCGAACGCCAATTTTTGGACGTATAGTCTAAAAATCCAACTTACTTCATCAGGTACATGGATAAATTAGAACTCAAATAAAAGGTCTTTTTGTGTAGATTGTAGATATATTTCGAAAATTCCGTCAGACGGTCAATTTAGAAGGGCAAAGGCTTTAGAAGTTTCAACATCACTGTGTTGCTTTTCCTTCCCTAAGTATATATTATTCTGGATCAATGTTGGTACTATTTCTTTAAAACTCATAATAATTAAAAATAAAAAAAAATAAACATCGACATAATTCAACTGGGTACAAACAAAACTACTATTAAAACATTAAAGCCTTTTATTTAATCAATAAATGAAAATTTTATATTATTTTTCTTTCTATGAATGTCTTAAAAGTACATTTTCTATTAAGATGGCGGCAATTTTGTTTATTTTTCAGGAGTTGTAATTATATACAGGCCCAGGGCATACGCAGGATTTTCATTACGGAGATACAATTTTTTAAATTCTATATACTCCTGAATTGAGCTTATAAAACTTTCTTGACTTTGAAAACATTTATTGAAATCAAAACCTACGTAGGGGTTTTGCGTATTCAGAATCCACAGTAATTCTGATTCTTGATGGTCTAATAAAAATATAACCAGTTTTGAAAAGACATAGTTCTGTAAAGCACGAAAAAGTGTTATTAATATTTAGTATCTTTTTCTTATAACCATAAATAGATAAACGTTTTTCGAATAAAAAAAAATCGTTTTGACAGTATCAAATTGTAAATCGAATAAAAATATATAAATTTCTACAATGGCAGATTTATAGGTCATGATACGTTGTAAATAATGTATTTTTTTCATATTTGTTATGCAAAACCCAAAATATACTTTTTTCGAATTTAAATCTGATTTAACAACAGTAGCGTTGGACTTTCTAAAGCGTCCGCTATTTAGTTGACCGTCTGATGGAATTTTCGAAATATATCTGTATCTACACAAAAAGACTTTCATTCTTTTCCATTTGAGCCTAAATTTATCCATGTACCTGATAAGGTAAGTTGCGTCGGATTTTTAGGCGTCGCGATGGGCCTCTGTCAGATGAATGCGTCCAAATATAGGCGCCTGCCGCACAAAATCTGAATTGTGACACGTTTCTCTCAACTTAATCGAATTTTCTTTGTTCTTTTAACAAGCGATCACGGGATGAAGTTGACCATTGAGCCCCGGTAGACGGTCGGTTTTTTACTACATGAAAGTACTTACACGCAAAAATCTTAAACTTTTGTACTTGATGGGGTGATTAACTAAAAATTAAAGGCTCTAGGTCTATATTGACTTTATCTTAGTCCAGAATCTCGACAAAATAATAAAATATTCAGTTTTACACGACTTAAACATACCTAGTTACCATCGGTTTTCTGTAGGTTCTTCGCTGACATCTATTGCCATGTGAGACGCTGAGAAGTTGGATATTTGGATCCATAGATTCGACGACGCGACAGATACTGCTCTGACAAACTATGCTCTAATATGCCTCCTTTTACTATGCATGAGCATAGATCTCATACATCCCTTTTTCATCCAGTTAGAAAAACCAAGGGCCTCTCATTTTATTAATTTCTATCTTCCTATGGTTTCCCAATTATCGAGTCTACGATGGACTTCCTTCTCTCATCGCTTAATATGCAAGTCTTTTGTTTTAGCTTCAATGGTCAAATTTTTCTTCACTGATGGTCGTCGTGGCAACTACCTAAGTATTTAGCAATATTGGTCAAACAGACGGTAAAACAATCATAAATAAAACCAGTTTTATTTCCTTGGTGCTTTTGACATTTGATGTTGTAAGCAGGAAATTATTAAGCATATTTGGCTTAAGCTTTTGCCTTAGCCCAGGAGAGTGTGATCTCTTTAAAATTGTTGTGTTGGTTTATACAAAATAGCTATTTTTATCAGCAAAACTGTAGAGATAAATTTACGAGAATACTTTATATCTTTTGGATGAAGGGGAAATAAAGAGTGAAGATAAGGAATGAAGGGAAGTGCCAAAAATAGTAACATTTTTTTTTTCAAGCGGAATTGCAATAACTCAGGAACAGTTATAATATGTGTATAACAATTATTTTAAATTTCAACCCCTAAAATACTTTTTGTTTTATCACAAAATCAAAATATTAAAAATTGCTTTGAAGGTACGCCATTGCCACAATTATCCTAAAAAATATGCAATTGCAAACTAATTCAAACTCCAAATGCCTTGACATTTTTCTTTACTATGACAAAAACAAAATATTAGCAACTAACTGAACCTTAATATCGAGATAAACATCACCACCTTTTGTTCTCATCCCTACGAACGAAATTGCACCGAATGTAAGCAAACTTCTCATAATAAAACAGCGTGAAATGTAACTCTAGTATTAATCATATAACCCTCGTATACCTCTATCACTAACAGTCTGGCGGCTGGCGGCAATAAGGGATGATAACTGGAATTTACGAAAAGGCATTCGGAAACCGGATGCGCGTGCGCAGGGCCTGATTCAGGGGCAGGGCCAGATAATTATTAGTATAAGGCTGCAGGCGAAACGTGCCAGATAAAGCAATTAAGTAATTGATAAACAACCCCATCGCTGGAGCGTAGAGTTAGCGACAACTCGGGCCTACTATCGCGATAAAAATCCAGTAAAATTTTAGGAAATATTTTATAATTTTTTTTGTTCACCTGTCGTTCGCGGAGAAGATCGCTTTCGAAATTTCAAAGCTACGTAGATTTATTCGAGGGCAATCCTGCTACGATCACGAGCAAAATAGGCGTCACGAAAAAAAATAACAGTTGGACGTTGCAATAAAATATTAAGGTCGAAAGAGTCAAAAGTAATACTCCCATGCAAATCATGCTATTTGAATATCTTATATACTTGAAAATTATTCTGCATGCATTATTTTGTTTTTCTACCGATTTGACGTATATACTGATTTTAAAACAATGGAGTTTTTATTACACGTCCATTGCAGTGTCTCTTTTACGTTCAATAATAACTGGTAAAAACATTTGGAGAATCTTACGACATATGACTTAAACGCTAAATGAGATAATTTTCTAATAAATAAACATAAACTTCAATAAAATCGGCTCTTAACTAAATATTCAGTATATCGATTAACAAAGGTTGAAAATACTCGCATTAATTTGAGTAAACTGAATTAGGGGTTGAAGTAGAATTTGCTCTTTTAAAACATTAACATAAACAGGTGTTCGAAAACCCTTAGTTTTTTAAATACAGGATGCAGACATTAATTAATTAAAAAATTAACAAAAATTCAAACTTGTCGCCTTAAACAGTTCGAGATTTGGTATTGCCGGATCATGATTTAAATGTATTGTGTTATGTGTGATAATATCGGCTATTTAAATTGAGCTCTTTTTGTGTTCAAATAATGCTACTTTAAAATTATCCCGCTAAAAATTACATTAATTTTTTTAGTATCTCCTCCCCTACAGTAAACTGTAAATTAGTTCCCAATTCTTACATGTAGGTTCTCATTACTTTTTGTTATTATTTCTATAGCATTCTATATACAATTACATTTTACTTCAATTATGTCTGCTCTTTCATGTTTAATTGTTTTTTATAACCAATTCGCTAGTATGTAGTTGCTTATTAACTTCAACCTGTTTCATATATTTAGCAAATAAAATATTGTTCTTTTGATCCGTTTTTTTAACCTATTCTGTAATGTATGTGTATTTTTTTGTTTATGATTCTTTATTTTACGTTGTTTTATAAATTCATTAATTTTTTATGTCAATTGAATAATAAAGCGGTATTCTTGTTTCGACTGTGTTTTCTCAAATGAGGTTGACAATGACAGTTTTTTCCTTTTGTTCTAATTCCTATTTGAAAACACATGACTCTTTTTTGCCTTGGACTTTAGCTTCTACACTCTCAATAAAATATTCTTCTTGGTATTATATTCAATTTTCGGAATATTTTTTAACTTACTTCTAAAATGTTATTAATTTTGTAATCAAAATTATTATTATGCCATTCTAAGTTAACGATGTGTTAAAATACAACCTTCGTATATCATGGGTGTCTAGATATTGTATAGACTTAACTGTATACTGTAACCTTATTTCCTGATTTTCTGAAAAACTGCACATTGTTGTGTGGTATCAAGTTACATGTAAAATTATCTTTTTAGTTAAGCCGATAGACCCACTAAACAAAAAAATTGTTTAAGTGATATTTGAATGAGTATAAAAAATATTTAGTGGATAAAAAGCAAAAATTTTATTTTTTGCAGAGCTGGACGCAAATTAATCGTTTTTGCTAAATCACCGCACTCTAGATTGTAAAATAAATATTAAATAATAAAAAAGCATGACAGATCAGAATGATAATTGATATAGGGTTGTAATTGAATGTCCCAACGAATTAAAATATGCAAATATACATAGGGTGTTCGATTTAGAAATGAAAAGTTCGTAGCAGATATTTGGAAATAAAAGAAGATATGGCAAAAATTAAGTGTCATTTACCAACCAACATTTTATTTTAATATCTTGGCAACGAAAAACTTTATGGTGACACTTCTGTTTAGTAAAGCAATGTGTAACTTCTTTAATAAAAAAAAATCTTTCCAAATCAAAACTTTGCCCTTAAGAGGTTAAGATCATTAATTTTTTAATATCAAAATGGTAAAAGAAAAAATTATAAAATACTAGTTTCATACTTTCATTCAGTAGATACTTGTACAGTTAAAACCTCGAACCCACATGGCTGGCTTGCTTATTAAAAAGGACGCGTATGCCTAAATTGACAAAAAAAAACGGGATAGCAAAAGAAACGCCTTTTAGCAAATGGGATTGTATATCTATTACGCACCTCAATGCTCTAGTTTGAAAAGGGTATTTGAAAAATGCAAATATAATTATAAAACTCGCTGCTTTTGTCGTCCTTATACCTGTTTTTTTTTTAATATTATTATTATTACAAAAGACCAGAGAAACCTCCTTTACAATTTGACGGCGTTTGACTCATCAAAATCGGCCAAGCCGTTTAAACAATATGCGCGAACAAATATAAAAAAATCCATCAGGTCGAATTGAAAACCTCCTCCTTTTTTGAAGTCGATTAATAATCTTCAAATAGATTGAGATTTAACTTGAACACACTATATAATTCGAGAAAGGAAGACAAAACAGTTTATTTGTGTTATTACAAAATTAATTCTGTCATGATAATACAGAAAGTGGTACAAGTATTTATAGTTATTGCACCTTTACGTTCAATGTTATTGCGTATAATAACTGTTGTTTTGTAGTCTTGTCTTTCGATACGCAATTTTTAGATGCTTCTACTAAATTTATTATAGGTGTTCCTACATTCTCTCGCCCGTATTTAGTACATTTTGTGCTTTCTCTCGCTAATGAATTACAACCATATCCATTCTTATGTATACAGAAACTTATATGATACTAGGTATACTGATCGTCATTTTCAGTTACTCTTTTTGTCGATTGGGTTTAAAAGTTAAATGGTAAGCATTTATCGATTTATTCAATTTTCAGGTGTCCAAACTTGATAGTATGTAATCTTGAAATGTTTAGTGTGTTTGTATAGTAAATTGATATTTGTTTAATTTAAATTCGAATACCTTTAGTCTGGTTCACAAACTCAAAATGATGTTACTACTAGTAAAAGTCTGAGTGGGGGCTCATTGAATAAGGAATGACGTCTACAAATATGTGCAAAAAGTAACAAATTAAAATTACAAAAAAATAGAGTTTTGATTTTTGCAAATAACTCGGAAACTATTAACCTTTAAGAAATTCTAAAAAAAGATTCTTAATGAGGAACAAATTTCCAGTAAAAAAGTCTCAACTCCCGGAACTCTATCTCTATTTTTAATATATTTAATTAAATGTTGAAAATAGAGCTCTGTGCGGCGAGCGATATGGCGTTACGATGCTCCAGAATTTGACGTAACAAGAAAAAAAAATTATATAATTAAATAGTGATTTAAAAATTGAAAAAAAAAGGTTCCTTGAAGGTACAATATAACGCTG
This sequence comes from Kuschelorhynchus macadamiae, assembly GCA_030620095.1. Lineage (NCBI taxonomy): Eukaryota > Metazoa > Arthropoda > Insecta > Coleoptera > Curculionidae > Kuschelorhynchus > Kuschelorhynchus macadamiae. The sequence continues at coordinate 2,151,244 of JAUTXW010001351.1, forward strand.
AAAAAATTTGCTTTCCCTGATTTTTCATAAAATGAGCTTATTGTTAATTAACATTTTTTTCAAGTTTTCGTGTATATTTAATATAGGCTAAATTCTTAACAAACGCCACTAAAATTATTCCGCTTTTTGGGGACTTTATCACAACTACACTTTATGAGATTAGATTGATGCCATGTTGTTAATTGTTCTCATTTATTTTTATTATATTTATTAAATATTGAAGCTAACAAAAAATTAAAAAGATGGGTTGAAAATGTGTCTTTATTAATATTACTTATACTGCATACGCGAAAATACTATTAGTCTATTATTTCTAAATTTCTATTATGAGTACAAATAACGACATGTTAAAAAAAACAGGACCGGAATTGCACGATTTTTAAAAAAAATATATATTTTTTTTAAAAATGTTGCATAAATTAAAAAAGTTATTATAAACGAAACATATGAAAATATATAAATTCTATACATTTCGGAGATAAAGACAAGAAAAAAGAAAAAAAAGACACGCCTATTTTTAAATAAACAATACGTGGTCCTTCAGATAGATGCTATTAAGTTTATATATATATATATATATATATATATATATATATATATATATATATATATATATATATGTATGAAATTGCTGAGATAAACCATTTATGAAAGGCAAAGAAATGTATTTTTTTCAGACAATTTGATTTAATAATTTGTTTTCAGAATTGTATATTTATAAATTCTGCTTTTGAATAATTTGTTAACTAAGTATGAAGGGTATTAATTTAGTTGTAATGCTGTTTTAGCTTTTCTGATGGCTTCTTCTCTGAATTCAGTATCAGAAAGTTTAATTGCTCGATCTGCCAGACCAATAATTACAGATTTTTTTTTAGGGTATTAGGTGGCAAGAGGTAAAATTTAAGTATCGAGAGGACCAAGTTTGTTTTGTATACCATCCTGTTTTAATTTTATTTCCTATATGATGTAAAGTTAGGTCCAAAAAATTGATTCGGTTGCTCTCTCGGTTTGCAGTTGTAAATTGTAGTCTTTTGTGGTATTAGTTAAAGTGTTTTAATATATTTTCTGCTTGGTCAGTTGGAATTGCAGTGACACAATCCTCGACTTAACGATAAAAAAGGTACATTAACTTCCGCATTATTTAGGACACTTTTTTCTAGATCCTCCATTACTATTAGGGCAACCACGCTCGATATCGATGCTCCCATAGTACAACCCTCTATTTGTTTATATAGCTGATCTTCGTTTACAAAATACGTAGAATTTAATATTAATTCTACTGCTTTTAGGCATCTTGGGGTATATCTGTGTATTTTTTATTTCAGACCATTCATAAACCACGAAATGTCCAAAAATCATACACACAACTATGAGCAAGCTAACTGAACCTCAGTTGAAAAAAAAGAATTTATATGAGATGGTTGAATTCATAAAAACAAGGATGCCATAAGGGACAAAAAAGATATTAACAACTTAAATAAAAAAAAATATATATATATATATATATATATATATATATATATATATATATATGTATATATCTTTATTATAGTCACTCATAGTCCTTGTATTTGTCTGATTTTAATACAGTGAACGTACCAGTAATTTTAAAATGTAAAATAAATGTTCTAGTATATGTCAGAATATAGGTATTTTAGTTATATTATTTATTTGACATTTTATGTTCGATGGTAGGTATCAAATTTTAAATACTTTTATTTGTTAAGTATATAAAGATTGTGCTAAAGAATCTTTTAGGTTAGGTTTTTTTTTTCTATCTAGAAAATATTCAACGATTGTTTATAACAAATTATTTTTTTGATAAAAAATTACTTTATATGCAAAAAAAAACAAATTCTACCTTTTAAAGAATCTCAAATAATTAATTTCAAGTGCAACATTTTTTTCTTAATAAATTGTTTAAATAATGAAAAAAACTAAAAAAATATTGTAAACATTTAAAAAAAATAAGATTTTTTTAAATCATAATATTTTCTAATAAGTAAAATCAAAAAAACTGAACAGAACTGAACCTAAGTTGAAAAAAGGGAATTTTATGAGATGGTTGAAATTCATAAGAACAAGGATGCCATAAAGGACAAAAAAGATATTAACAACTTTAATATATATATATATATATATATATATATATATATATATAATATATATGATTGCTTTTGTTTTTTTTTTCTATCTAGAAAATATAAGTAAATTCAACGATTGTTTATAACAAATTGTTTTTTTGATAAAAAATTACTTTATATGCAAAAAAAAAAACAAATTCTACCTTTTAAAGAATCTCAAATAATTAATTTCAAGGGCAAAATTTTTTCTTAATAAATTGTTTAAATAATGAAAAAAACTAAAAAAATATTGTAAACATTTAAAAAAAATAAGATTTTTTTAAATCATAATATTTTCTAATAAGTAAAATCAAAAAAAACTGAACAGAACTGAACCTAAGTTGAAAAAAGGGAATTTTATGAGATGGTTGAAATTCATAAGAACAAGGATGCCATAAAGGACAAAAAAGATATTAACAACTTAAATAAAATATATATATATATATATATATATATATATATATATATATATATATATATATATATATATATATTTATATATATATATGTCACTCATAGTCCTTGTATTTGTCTCATTTTAAAACAGTGAACGTACCAGTAATTTTAAAATGTAAAATAAATGTTCTAGTATATGTCAGAATATGAGTATTTTAGTTGTATTATTTATTTGACAATTTTACGTACTATGGTAGGTATCAAATTTTAAATACTTTTATTTGTTAAGTATATAAAGATTGTGCTAAAGAATCTTTTAGGTTTGAGATAGACAAAAACTATGGTCGAAAGGTTACCTAGGCTTCAAATGTATGTTTTAAAAGATGCCTTCTGATTTGTTGTAAAATATATATATATATATATATATATATATACATAGTGAATAGAACTAGCTGTTACTTGATGGAAATCCGTTTTAACCAAGTAAGCAACCTTTACTTGTGTTGACAAGAAAATTATTAAAAATTGCTGAAAAAAGTATTAAACATTTTGTTTTTGACGTGCTTATGATTGCTTTTGTTTTTTTTTCTATCTAGAAAATACAAGCAAATTCAACGATTGTTAATAACAAACTGTTTTTTTTAATTACTTCATATGCAAAAAAAAAAAAAAAATTCTACCTTGTAAAGAATCTCAAATAATTCATTTCAAGGACAAAATTTTTTCTTAATAAATTGTTTAAATAATGAAAAAAACTAAAAAATATTGAAAACATTTAAAACAAATAAGATTTTTTTAAATCATAATATTTTCTAATAAGTAAAATCAAAAAAAAAAAAAATATGTATTTAATCTATTTGTTTATATAATTTGTCCAAACAAATCGCATTAGAAACTTTAGATTAATGTAGTCTAATAGTATTCTCGTGTACGAAAACAGTACTATAATAAGTAATATTAATCAAACAATTTCTTCAACATCTCCTTATAATTTTTCGTTAACTTCAATAATTAATAACAAATAGATGAAAACAATTAAAATAATCGCAATATTATAATCTTATATAGTGTGGTTGTGAAAAGTTTGCACATGGCGAAATAATTTTAGTTGCTTTTGTTTAACAATTTGTCTGACTTAAAATATAAACGAAAAAAATTGTTATTTAACAATAGGCTCATTTTTGAAAAATCAGTAAAACATTTTTTTTTTCAGCGGGATCTTGTTCCTTCAAGTGTCTAGATAATATATAAAAAATGTTTTACTTGTTACAGGCGGAGCTTTATTTTCAACATATAATAAAAAATATTAATAATAGAAAGAGAGTTCCGGGAGGCATTTTCTTATCCAGGGTAGCATATCGCAATCCATGTATGCCCGAATATAATTCGTAAACCACGCGCGTGAGCGTATTGTGGTTCAGTAGCGCCTTGGTAAATAACGGTCGATATTGTATAAAAATAAACGATTTTCCTGGTTTCTGTTAAGACTATTTAAAATAAATTGGATATCAATTATCAATAGTACCAGCAAAATTGAATCTTTGAAGGCACAGTATGTTTTCTATTGAAAAACTTAGTGTAGTGAATCAATCTGTTTAGTTTATGCCCGAAGCGAGTTCTAAAAAATGCACATAATTCTGCAAATATGTACTTCCTCTTATTTTATTGGTATACTTTCGAAAATGACCACTAATTATTGTTTGATTTTTTTAAAATTTTTATTTTATTGCAATACTATACAGAAAACCAACACATATAGACAGATATTTAAATGCAAGATCACATCATCACCCAGCACAAATTGAAGCTGTGGCAAATACCCTAATATCCAGATCCGTGCGACTAACTGAAACACAGACGAGACAAAACGAACTTAAGGTAATATCTAGTGCTTTAAAGAAAAATGGCTACACAAGTCGCACAATAGAGAAAGCTATTAATGCATAGGATTCCCAAACAACGAACAACAAAAATTATGAATCGGGAAAGCAACAAGTTGTTTTACCATATGTAAAAGGTACAACTGATAGAATCGGAAGAATTCTTAGGAAACTCAACATACAAACAATACACAAGCCACAAACAATTATAAGTAAACTACTTGGAAACCCAGAAGATAAAATCAAACTGGAAAACCATGGAGTATATAGCATTCCGTGCCACGACTGTGAAAAGATGTACGTGGGGCAAACTAACAGGCGAATATCAGCAAGAGTGGAGGAGCATAAACTCTGCATCAGAAATAAACAAATAACCTCAGCTTTATTTCTACATCATCAGGAAATCGGCCATAAAATAAATTTCGATGGGTGTAGGGAGATTGCCAATATAGAACATTATAAGACCAGAATAATCAGAGAAGCCATAGAAATTGAAAAACAAGGTGATTTGAATAAAAGGGACGAATCATTAAAACTACCAACAGTAAGGAAGACAATAATCGACAAATCTAAAATCGCAATTAACGCAACAACAACAGCACCATCCGGAAAACATAAATAACGACCAGCGCGAGTGGCCGCACAGATATAATCTTCTTCGGCCCCGGGTGGGGGTACAAAAGGAAGCGTCGCAGTCTCTATTCGGACGCGAAAATGTACATGGAATGAAAACACATTATATATATATATATATATATATATATATATATATATGTATGTATGTATATATATATATATATATATATATATATATATATATATATATATATATATATATATATATATATATATATATATATATATATATATATATATATATATATATATATCGACGCATGGAAGCCAGACAGACGTAAGCGCCATTTGTAAAATTTTACAGGGTAGCGAAAAAACACTTTAGATATAATCGGGGCAAATTTTGCCGTTATAATTATGTATATGGACTGTTTTTCATTTTAAAAGCAATTATAATTTTTTTCTTTAATTTCCGATGCCTCAAATCTATTTTTTTACGAAGAATTCAAAATAATGTCGCTTACGCCAAAACACACATAAACATAATTATATACGTCGTTTTGCACTGTCGGTTACGTTAAATAGTTTTTTGAGAAATTACTATGGCGTTTACGCTGTCGCTTACGACAAACAGGTGTAAACGTGTGGTGTCTTGCCAGTTTACCTGTTGGCGTTTAATTTAAAAATAGACTCTACGTGTATCTTAAATTTTATTGATAAAAAATAAAATAACATTAAAGATTAAAAACGTTTTTAAATAACAGGTAGAAAAACACTATTTTTTACGTACATAAAATAGGCCCATCAGATTATATAACGAGAGTGAATATTTTGTCATAATGAGGCCTCTAGTAAACCCCATAGATACCTAATAACGTTAACATTAATCTACCCTCAAAAAAGGTACAGATAAGCAGATAATTAGGTCAGCAATGTCACCGAGTACATTCTTATTTTTATTTCTGCTTATCTTGTTCTCACAATACAACCAATAATTATTATTAAAACAACAAAATAACATTATATTTTACGTACATAGGTATTAGGCAGCGTATAGGATATAAAAACACGTTATAGAAAACACGACAAAAAAATCTAAATAACAAAAATAACCGGAGGGAAGACATTAGAAATCAGAGGTACCTCTAACATCTCTAAGAAAAAAACCCTAAAATCACGTTATACAAAAACTAATATCTAAATAACAAAAATAATCAGTGTGAGTGAACATTAGGAATCAGAAAAAAAACGAGAAACATTACCTAAGCCTCATCTTCAATATCTGTTTCATCTAAAATGTCAGGTATCAAAGAACTTATTTTAAGAGCTAAATATTCTTTGTGATATCTTGGATGAATCGCAAAACTTTCACAAAGATCTTTCAAGTTGATATATTTTTTCTTATTAATAGACAGCTCTTCTTTGTAACATGAATTTACAATAAGTCATTTATTTTTAATTTTTAGGATGAATGTATTAACCGGTTCTTCAAGAAATGAAGTAGAATATGTAGCAAGGTCACTGTCTTTTGAGATTATAACTCTTTTATATGAAGATATTTTTATTAACGAACTTTTATCGAGACATAAAGATTTGAAATCCAAAAATTCGTTATACTTCATTTCCCGAATTTCGTAAGGTTCTGGATTTTTCCTAGCATTTCTTAGAATAGTTGGCCACTCTGAGGGAGCCTGCACTGTTATACCTTTAATATAATTTTCAATGGTGGCATGCATTGAGTCTGCAGGCATATAAGTGTGACCAACGATTAAAAATGTTAAACGTATTTCATTAATACACTGAGACTGGTCTAAGAAATGTCTTAACATTGCTAATATGTATTTGTTCTTGTTTTGGCCGCCACAGTTGTCACAATATAAAGAAACTATGGTAAATTTTCCTTCTTCGTCAATTCTCTTGAGATAAAGAAATAAATTTGTGGCGATCTCGTTAGGACCTCGTTTACCGTCCTTTTCTCCCCACAAATAACAAATGCCCCTCCGAGTTCCAGATTCATAGGTGGTAAAATTGTAGACTGCGTACTTCCGCGAAAAGCTAATCAGCATCGAATCCCCTTGAGGGGTAGCTAACACTTTTTGTAAGTCGAAACTAACTACTAATGTATCGTGTTTAGCAGAGTCTGATTGTTCCCCAAGAAACAATTTCTTGGCCCCTTCTTTTTCCAAAATATGGTTATTATAAGCATCAGTATCTTCTTCAGTTTTATTTGGACCCAGATTATTAAACCTCTCACACTTGATGCATTTGTCCTTACGAGGCATATGAATTCCTAAATTATACATCTTTTTAATCGTTTTTAAAAAACAGGAACGTTTAAGAGTAGGATATGGCAAATCTGGAGGATAACAATCTATGTATTTTTTATATAGGTTATTGAAACTTTTTACATCCGCTGGTAGGTATTTTTTGCTTGTAGAACCTCTGCAATAGTGGCTAGGAACAGCAGGTAAAGACTCCACAAAAGTCCTTAAATAATTCAATTGCTGTTCTGTTGACTTATTGTGTGGTTTGGAGAAACCTCTCATGTCCGGGTTTGAAAATTTTTTTAAATCCTTATTGTTTATCACGGACCGTATCACCCTCTGAGATATGTTCAACGTCCTTAGTAAAAATATTGATTCGTCATTTTCCTATTCACCTCCCCTTTTGATTTTCGTCTTCTTTTAACATCATGGACTGAAATACATTCACTCAGAAACTTTTTCTGTTTCTCGTTGCATTCTAGTCCCCAAAAAAAATTGAATAACTTAAATCTATTTTCCTCACTAAATGTATTGCACTTATTGTAACAAGATTTTTTCGTGAAACAAGGATTTGTAAGCATCTTTTTCTTTGGTATTAGGTTTCCTTTGGTGTTCAAATATTCCAAGCAAGAATTTCTTTTTAAAATGCGTTCTTTTTTTTTAGTTATTTTCCTAAGCGGTCTGGGCGTAACCTTGCAGTCATTCTCCGATAGGACGTCGGCTTCTCGATTAGTTCGGGTAGAACTACCTGGTCGGGTTTCTGGCATATTCTCCCTGTCACTGTCTTCTATTTCTTCGTCACTGCTTTGTTCTGTATCAGCTAGTGGACTGTATGATGGATCCGAATTTGTGTGATCTGCCTCTATCATAATCTCTTCTTCACCTACTTTGGAATTTGCCTCGGAATTTGCAATATCGTTATGCATATTAAGAGAAATGTTCGAAATTTCTGTGGCATTTTCTGCATCAAATAAATAATTTTCTAGAACAGTGAAGCTCACATCCGGTGTTTTATCATATAAAATAATATCATGTTGTAGAGCAACATCTAAGCTATTTGAACATGACAGACTTGGCTCATTGGCAGTAGGCTCAGTAGATTGGTCACAAGGTTGCCCAACAATATTACATTGAGTAGCTGAAGGCTCAGGGCATAACAAATTGAAAATTTTGCGCGATCGAGAATTCATCTGAAATAAAAACAATTATTTTATGGACCATCATTCCACATGGGTATCCTAGGTACCCAATATTTACTCAAATTAAGTTTTTATTCCTATAAAACATGTAAATTTTGAAAGAAAAGCATACCCAAAAGTTCATTTCGTTAGAACCTTATTTTATTTAGAAACTTTTACAAGTTTATTAATGACGTAAACGCCACTCGAAAGAACAGCACGTTAAACCGGAGATATCAAGCATATTAAAGTTTTGGATCTTGAATAATGCTGTAATATTGAATAGAAAGGTACAGAATTGCTTTGACGAGCAACAAGTAAATCACATGTTCGAAAAAAACTGCACATAAGTTTCCCATTTAAAAACCGTTACACTATGGCGTTTACGATAAATACAATTACCAATCACTGTTTTGGCGTAAACGCCAAAAATAGAATAACGGCCAAATTAGTGGCTAGTACCTTCAAAATATACAATCTAAATGCTAAAATTATAAGGTATTTAATAATAAGACAATTAAAAAGTAATAAATAATTTTTAACTTACCTTCTACGGCTCTTCTATAAAGAGGGACCCACAGTATCAGTCCCGTACAAATCTTACGGGCCAACTGGCGTTTACGTCAACCACTAGTAGTGCCTTCAAATAGGTTATTTGGCAGTGGCTTTTACTACGGCACAATGAACTTAAAAATTATTTTGTAGCTTACCGGTAATTTTTTTATGCAACACAAAATACGCGGAAAAATGAGCTCTTTATGACGCAATAGAAAACGCATTTTTGAATTTTTTGGCGCTTACGTCTCTCTGGCTTCCACACGTCGATATATATATAGATATATATATATATATATATATATATATATATATATATATATATATATATATATATATATATATATATATATATATATATATATATATATATATATATATATATATATATATAAAACCAAAAATTGATGATAATATTGACCAAATATTACCCACTTATCAGAAACTGGTTACTAGAAATATGAAGAAGCATTTGGAGCAAGAGGTTTGCTTTAGTTATAAAATTTAGTTTTAAAAGTTATGGCTATTTTTCAACACAGAACGTATACAAGAACTAAAATATTTGCTTGGTTTTGTTTAAGTGGCTGATGTCCTTATTTTCAACCGAGAAAAAGCTCTTATAAAACTTCCCAGCTATAACAAGTTATTTTGTTTTTGTGGGTGATATTTTAAATAAGAGTTGTATAAAATATGTATGTAATAATTAAAATCTGGTGGCAATTTCTCCATTTTTGACCGTTGTTACACTCACAACAATTTCAAACTTTCTCAAAGACAATTTACTAGGGTAATGCGGTACCAAACGCTGTTAACGAAATTTCTGGAATAGAAATATAAATTAACGCGCGCGATTTACTTGGTCATCCCCCGATATACTCGTAAATCTTCGGACATTGCAGTACGCTACACTAGATACGAAAATGCTTCCGGGAGTTTTTTTTTTCACTGGATAGTTCTTCCTCTAGGAAGTTTTTTAAAATAAAAATTCATTTCGGTGGGGGTCCAGACGGTCAAATTTTACGAAAAGTAGATAGAAGCATGCCTATATCAAGATATTTTCAGAGTTTAGGGGGAGATCCAGACCCCCAGGGCTCGCCCCTGGCCTGATTTACTTGTATTATATAAAGATTCCTAGATAGGTTTTTAAAAATCAAAATGGTAGAAAAGGTGCGCCATTTTGTTTAAATGAAAAAAATTAATATTTTTATAACTAATCGTGATAGGTATATAGATTTTACAAACATTTATTATAACAAAATTCAGGAGACATTTTGCATAGCATGAAGATATTCAAGTCTAGCATAACGGGTATAATATTTAAACTGGTTTTTACGATTTTAAATGTGCTTATACATATATGCAATAATACGTACTCGATTAAGAAGCAAATGAAGAACATTTATTTCACATCTGTGAATGCAAACCGGTCAACAAGTTTTTTAATGGAAATCTAAATCTAAAAAGTTTTTATTCTTTTATCTGATTTTTAATTTTTTTTTCCGATGTGGAAATTGTGTTGGTTTTAAGCGGTCAAGCGATTGATACCTGTGAATAAGAAACTAGTCACGAATTTGAAAAAAAGTCGAAATTACCCCAAATCCTAAAAAGCCAACATTTAACTCTTTTGGTCATTTAAATCTAATTTTTGGGCTATTTTCTCGGGACGTTTTTGAAATTTGTATATGCAATATGGGCCATAAGGTTGGCAACATATTGGAAACATTTTTATTATTGATTTCTCAGAAAATATAAAAGATGCAAGTTAGTGCATGAAGAAAAAGAGTTAGGGGAGTTAGATCATATATTATCGAAAAATTTGGATCGTTCCTGTTAGCAAAGGCAAATTAAATGTTTTGAATAGGGCAATTTTAGATTGTTGTTTTAAGTACTTCTTATGTGCAATGACTATCCCTAGAGAGCCATGAGTTCCTAGGAAAGCCGTCGCGTCGTCTTAAACATACAGTATTTTATAAATTAAAATAAGGATTAGCACCAAGACTCATTTTTAGGAGAAATTTAAGTCATGCACTATTGGACGAATTTCTGTAGCCTTACACTAAGGGTATGTTTTTCTTGGCATAGTATTTCTAATCTCAATGAAACACTGCACTTTAGAACAGTATCTCTTGGCCATAAATCGCGATAATAAGTCGAATGACTTTTCTTCTCGTATCGCTAGGTCTCGCCCACTAGCCTTCATTAACCACCGCATACTTGTTTTCATCTACTAACAAACGTAGACCTGCTAACTGCTGTATACCGATTACTTAAGCATCATCCATTTTTACATTGCAATGAAGTATTCAAAATACTGAATAAACACGAGCAGAAAAATGTAAGTGAATCGTAAAATGCGAACAACTCTTTTGGTCATTTAAGTCTAATTTTTGGGCTATTATCTCGGGACGTTTTTGAAAACTGTACTCGTATATGCAATGTGGGCCATAAGGTTGGCAACATATTGGAGAATTTTTTATTATTGATTTCTCAGAAAATGTAAAAGATGCAAGTTAGTGCATGAAGAAAAAATAGTTTAGATACTATTGAACCTTAGATTAGATATACAGATTGTTAGAAAAAAAAACAAAAATCCCGCATGACCAGGCAAAAAGGGGAGTTAGATCATATATTATCGAAAAATTTTATCTGGATAAATAAGAAATACCATTTTCGGCTGTAACGTACATATGAGACAATATAACACAGGTTCGGCTATTACCATAGTTCTAATACGTAAATTTCATTGTTTAGCTGTCAATTATTTTAAACATTTTATTAGAATAGTTTCTAGATAATTAAATAAGAGTTATTTTTTTCGCACACAGAACTATACTGTTTCGCTGTAATTCACACCCTCGAGATGTTTTCAATAATTATATTCTGATAGGGTTTTAGAAGAAACATTAAGGATAGTTATTATAGAATGCTTCACTAATTAAATTCACTAGGATGGAAATATTTTTTGTCAATACTTTAAAGAATGTATTTGTTTTAAAAATTCATTATCCTGAAGAACTTGTACCACTTATAGACTCTGGTGGTGTTCACGTTTAACAATAATTTAACTACCGTTTTAATGTAATGTACAAAAGCAGCGGATGAGAGGTTAAAAACAACCCCATAAAAATTAAAATAAGCTTACAAATTTGTTAGTCTTGCTTTAAAAAATATGATTTTTTTTAAATTTCATGGTGGCATTTTTACCCCTTTTTCCATTAATTTAGCCATTATATTGAAACTGTAGTTATGAGAAACACACACACCACCTACATATGTAGTTGGCACAAGCCTTGGTTTAAAAATACGATTATTTTAATTTTTATATGGTTGTTTTTACACTCTTATCCCGTGTTTTTGGGCATTGTATTAAAACGGTAGTTAAATTATTGTTAAAAATAAACACACCAAGAGTCTCTAAGTGGCACAAATTTTGCTTTTAAAAATATAGCGTTTTGAAATTTTATGGTGGCCTTTTTACCCCCTTATTCCCTAATTACAAAGTATATTACACAGGTAAATAAAATATACTTTGCCGCTCCGCTTTGATTGTGAACCTGCAGTGCAAATTCGTTCCAGCGGCGACGTTACTAAAGAAACATTGCTGACTTCACAGCTATTCGAACATACGGGTTGGTATGACATGGAGTACATAACTCTTTGTCTCAACCTAGTACGTTCTATTCTGATAATAACAACAAAAAAAGGAAAGTGCACGATAGGAGTCCTAACTACGAACCCATTCAGAGAGAGTTTGACTGGTCATATACAGGGTCTCCCCTAATTCATAGTCAGCCAAATTTAACTGAAGACAGTATTGTAGAAATTAAATTAAAAATTAGTGAAAAATTAAAAAATAAAATCTGTTCTTCCTATAAACCTTTAGTACGTCCTAACTTGGTAAACGTTTTTGAAAATATTAATTTAGAGGAAATTATTGAAACAGTTGTTGGTGACTGCTTAAGCTATGGGATCAACAAAGCAAAAGTTAACGATTGTTCAATGGAACGCTAGATCAGCTTTTGCTAATCACAATCTACTTAAGAACCTTATTAGGGATACTCAATTTGATATAGGTATTTGAGTGAAACTTGGTACAAACCTAACTACAATATAGTTCTTAGCGGATATAATATTATTCGAAAAGACCGACCTGGTGGTAAGGGCGGTGTAGCAATATTAATTAGAAAATCTATTCCTTTTCAAAATTGTAGTATTATTCCTTTTAATAATAACAAATTTGAAGTTTGTAGTGTAAATATTGAGTTTAACAAAAAATCCATATTTATCGTTTCGGTTTACAGACCTCCCAATGTACAGGTCAGTTCTCGACAGTACGAACTGATTTTTCATTCCTTGAACCAACATTGCGTAATTGCAGGAGATTTTAATGCTCATCACAATTTGTGGGGCTGTAATAAAAATGACCAATTCGGTATTGCTTTAATGGAGGCCTTAGATTCTAATCCTAACCTTGTGGTCAGGAATGAAGGAGAACCAACCAGGCTTGGTGTACCTGGCACGCATGCGTCTGCTATTGATGTAACTATTATATCCTCTAATCTCTTAAATAGGTCTTCTTGGAGGGTTTTAAATGACACATATGGCTCTGATCATTTTCCGGTACAATTGGTCATTAACGACACCAATGAGGCTTCTACAACCCATGAAAGAAAAGGTTGGAATGTAAAAAATGCGGACTGGTATGCTTATTCTCTTGAGTTACAAGGTAAATTCAATAACTTTAATCCTCATGACCTTAATGCTAATGAAATTATTGAATTTGTTTACGATAATATATGTAACACCGCGGACTCAATTTTTCCTCGTAGGAAAAGACCTTCTCAGAGAATCAGCCCACCATGGTGGGATAATGAATGTACCGAAATTGCTAAGTTACGTAATGAAGCCCTTAAGAAGTTTAGGGAATACTCCTCCATCGAAAATTTCGTTAGTGTTAAAAGAATAACTGCCAAATGTAAAATAACATTCAAAAAGAAGGCCAAACTAAGCTGGCGGCAGTTTTGTTGCTCCCTTAATGCCCAAAGTAATCCTTCACTGGTTTGGAAAAGGGTGAACTCTGCTAACAAAGGTATTTCTGGTAACATATCAAATACTATGTCTAACGAAGCAGCTGAGGCGTTTATTAAAAAAATTGCTCCTGATACAGTATCTCAGGAAATACCTAGATGTAATATATATTCCACTCATTTTTTAACACATCCAATCACCCTTGAGGAATTTAATACCATAACAAAAAAACATAGAGATACCGCCCCCGGCTTAGATGGAGTTTCATACTCCATGTTGGAAAATCTACCCGATTCGTATAAGAATCTTTTATGTACTGCTTTCGAGAAAGTTATCTGCAGAGGGGATGAAATCCCATGTATTAAAAATTCATTAATTATTCCTATAAATAAACCAGGTAAAATTGGCGAATTTAGGCCAATTGCTCTATCATCATGTATTATGAAAACCCTTGAAAGAATCATAAAATCTCGGTTGGAATGGTGGTGTGAGTCAAGAGGGATCTTTTCCCCGAATCAGTTTGGTTTTCGACGTGGTGGGGGGGTTTCCGATTGCCTGGCTCATTTGGTGACGGACATTCAAAACACTTTAACCGATAACGACTATCTAGGTGCCATATTTCTTGATATTTCTAGCGCCTACGAAAATGTTAATTTGCATATCTTAATAGAAAAACTGTCAAAAATTATACCCCGAACTATCGCTTGTAATATAGTCAGGTTATTTGTAAATAGAGTAATTTCAATACAAACGGATAATTCGCTTAGTGAGTCTAGACTGGTATCTTGTGGTCTCCCTCAGGGATCTGTGTTGAGCCCCTTTCTATTCAATATTTATACCAGAGATATTCACGATTTAGGTTTTGATTCTCTAGTTCTTCAATTTGCAGATGATTTTTGCATATACAGTAGACATAAAAGATTGGAACAATGTAAATCTAATCTCAGTCACATTATGTACATCTGTAACAGATATTTTCCTGAAAATGGATTCACAATATCCGATAAAAAGTCAGCAGTTATGTTTTTTACTAGGCATAGGATCAACAAAGAAGAAACTATTACTTTAAATCATACTACTGTTCCCTGGGTCCAATCTATAAAATACCTAGGCGTTTTCCTAGATCAAAAGCTTAACTGGAATGATCATATTAGTTATATAGTAAACAAAACAGAAAAAAGTTTAAACTTAATGAGAGCTGTTGCATCTAGATCCTGGGGATCAGACCCCAAAACAATGCTTCTTCTCTATAGATCACTTACCAGATCTATTCCAGATATTGGAAGTATATTCTATGGATCAGCATGTAAATCCCAATTAAGAAAATTGGATGTAGTCCAGTTCAAGGCCCTCAGACTTGTCACGGGGGCTTTTATGTCCACTCCTACTCAGGCCTTGTTATCTGAGTGTAGAGAGCTTCCTCTATATCTTAGAAGAAAAATTTTGGCTCAAAAATTTCTAATTAAAAACATGCAGTTCAGTAATAATTATTTATTAAAAAAAATTGGTTTTTTGGCAATTTCCAATCTTGTAGCTCCCTATTGAACCTTTAAGAATGATCCACCTCTAGCAGAGGCCCACTCTTCAGTATCTAGATGCGACAATTTTTTGCTCAAAAGGGATAAGCTTGATCTATATAACTATCCATATGAAAACTGTATTGTGAATCCGATAGTGATTATCCCCCAGTTTACGGAGTTTTCGTCAATAAACAAAAGTATCCTCAATAGAGAATTACAACAGTATCGCCACTATCTCAAAATTTACACTGATGGCTCTAAGAACGACGGGGGTGTGGGCTTTGCTTTTGTGATGCCCGAAATTTCAGTTGTTCAAAAATTTAAGTGCAATAGGCTTACCTCAATATTTACAGCCGAAGCCATGGCCATTTTAACAGCCTTAGAATATTATATAAATAATGAACATGTCCTTTCCAACATCATAGTACTCTCTGACTCGCAATCCGTACTTAAAGCCCTTAAAAATAACTCAATGGGTAATCCCATAATAGCCAACATTATAGATAAGGTTTCAAAGCTTCATTCTCTCAAAAGGGAGATAATATTTATATGGGTAAAAGGTCATTCAGGCCTTGAAGGTAATGAGCTGGTCGATAGAGCGGCCAAAGAAGCATTGACGGACGGTGTGGAGGTCCAGGGCATCCACGCCACCGACCTGTATAGAGACATCAAAATTTCTAATTTCACACTCTGGGAAAATGACTACAAAGTATATGTGTCTAATACTAATAACCATTATACAAGCATAAATCCAATTTTGCCAAGAAGTCCTGCAATAATCAGACTCGGTTTACAACGGCAACTAAGTATTTCTTATCTTAGATTCCTTTTTGGCCATGGTAGCTTCAATAAACACCTGTTCAAACTTAAAATGGCACAGTCGCCTTACTGTGAATGTGATAATGAATCAATAGATGACCTTAATCATAGACTATTCTACTGTTCCTTAAACACCCATGCAATCCAGTTCCTTATATCAGAATTAAATAGAGAAAATATCCTTCCACTTAATTCTTCATCCTTTATGTATAGAGTTATCACAAATCCCTCAATTGAGAATATTTTCTTACGATTTCTTAAAATCTCCAGAACCAAGATTTAAATTTAATTTGGTTTTATACTATAGATAGTTAGAATTTGTTATCCTTTGTTTACTTACCTATTGTGTTCTTCATCCTTACCTTTCCAGGCCCTCCTGTCTTGTGAAGTAAAAATCAATGTCCTGCATAGGCCTCAGGACGAGAAGTGTGTGTCCCTGTCTATATTCCCATGTGTCTCAATTTTGGTTTCAAGTTTCGTTGGTTAGGAAATTTAGAGTAGGCTAATACATATAGTACTAGTTATATTAGAATACCCTATCATGGCCAAATGGACTTAGTTCCAAAGCCACTAAACTAAACAAAAAAAAAAAAAAAAATTCCTTCCAAACACTTTAAGTAATCATTGTAAGTGTGGATTTTAAAAAATGTGTTCATAAAATTGTAAACAAGTGTAAAATTCTTATAAAAATTACTATGGCATCAAGGTCCCGAAAACAAACGACATTTATGTTGAATTTGTCAAATAAAATGACATATTATTCTACATTTATTGGTATTATATTCGAACTGAAATTGCGCTGAATTCATTAAAAGGTGTTTTCCAGAATATCTTATAAAGTTAGAGTATGTTAGCTTAAATTATGTTAGGTTTGGTTTGATTTGGCTTTCGCTTTAATTAATTTTTGGTAACTCTGCCGGAAGTAGCCCTTCTTTTCTTAAATAGTACGGATTTTTTTCCATTAAAATTGGTGGATATTTTGCATTTTTTTTTTGTTGTAAAATGCACTAATAATGACATATTTTTCAGTCAAATTTAAAACATATAAAGATCATTCTTGACTCTAAACGTTCGCAAAGGTTGCAACCGACAATTTAACAAATGTACCTAATATTTTTTAAAAGTCAAGATTTTTGTAAAAGACGAATATGTTTTTACATCTACCTCCCATAGAGTGCTTCATAGTTAAATGAAATTAACCTAAAAATAGGTACATGATTTCATTAATATTTTGCTAATAGTTACAGCAACTCTAAGAGTTACAAAAACTTTAAATACATACAAGTTTTTCTTCTATTAGCTTTTAAGAAAATCGAACATATCGAACAACAAGATACTGAAAAGTAGAAAAAAATTATATAACTTCTTTTTTTTGAAATGAGACCATCTGTTCATGGTGTCCACATTTTGATGGTTTTAGAGGGTGTCTCGATTATTTGGAAAGATACAGCGTTGCGGTTTTCACATCACTGTCTCTAAGATACAGGGTGAAATTGACAATCTTGCATTTTGGGACCCTCTCGTATATTGGTTATCGTTAAATTTGTCAGAAAAGTATAAAGTGATTCTAAGGCAGTTTTTTATGTATAAAAAGTGGTGTATTTTAATTTTTGCTGAGGGTAGTCATTCTTATGATATTACCCAAAACTAAAGTTAAGACACCCATATATTTTTAAATATTCTGTTTTTGTTTTTACAAGCTTTCCAAAAATATATAACGCTGCATGTTTATTTTTAATATTAGATCCAATATTAGTACTGTTTATATTAAAAAATCAAAAAATCTTACTTGGCCAAGGTGGACATTTGAAATAACAAAAGTAGTTTGTCAGAATAAAGAGCGAACGTCTTTGCAGTATTTTTTCTCAATATGCGTTAAAACTTTTTAATTACATGAAGCCTGGGTTATAGATTGAAAAAGTTTACGTGTTGTGTCGTCCGTTTAAGATGAGCGTTTACGCTGGTTTTTAGCCCATCTTATAGATTGAAAACGTTTGCGTTTTGCGTCGCCTGTGGAACTATCGCCTTTTTGTGTAATGCAATTTTGTGACGCTTGTTTTTAAGTTTATGTGCCTTTTTTAACTTGCTGAAAATGGATAATCAAAATCATAGTAATGATGCCTAATAAAGACTGGGCATTGTGGACTAATGTGTGCCAGACTGTAAAGTTGTTGAAAAGAAGGTGGCGTATTCGGCTTGTTAATTGGGGTATAAATACTGAAAACTTCTACCAGTATTCTCTTAAAATTAAAGGCAATGACCCCAAGCAGATTTTTTTAAATGGACGAGGATGTTATGTATATATATTGATGTCAAATGTATTACGAAGGACAAACCTTTTGAAAGGCCCTCTAAAATCTAGGAATTTCATTGGTTGCAGCTTAAAGCAAACGTCGATTTACGCTAGCCGCTTCCATCAAAGTTAAAGATAGCCATCTTTTTGACTGCTAGTGGAAACTCAAACGGATGGCGGCAAAAATATAACCGTACCTATTGCTTTGCGTTAAGTAAACTTCAAGGACAGCGCAAACGAAGACGCAAGACCCAAACGTGTTCAATCTATAACTCAGGCTTTAAACTTCTCAACTATAGCTATGGTAGACAAAGCAATATTATTATATCACTTATATCTAGTGCGTCGAAAACGCAGATGAAGCTTTGGAACTATGTTTAAACAGGTACTATTATAGTTATTTATTTTTCTCATTCTAGTAAAATATTGAAAATATGATATCCTGTAAATATCCAGAAAGAAAACAACCGGATAAAAGAATATGTTTAAAAATAAAATTAAATTTAATTGGTATTTTGAACCAGCATAATGATAGGGTTTGATCTCAAGAAAATAAGAATGTTATTTTCACGGGAAAGGCAAGGCTTGTTTGGATTTATTGGCTCATGCTTCTTTCTTGGAAGTAAAATCGTCTATAAAATCTATGACGACAACCTCACTGCAATTAAATTCTTAGAAATTCCCAGCCTAAATTAACAGAGGATATTCTTTTGGCGCGATAAATGATCTGTATTTACAGCGAGACGGAGCACCCGGCCATAATACTCAAATAGTGAGACACTGGCTTTTTTTGTGGGGATACCTTCAAAATAGAATTTATACTAGACAGTATCAAACAATAGAACTGAATTCTACTGAAAAGGCCTTCAGAGAGTTAAACTTGTGTAAGATATGGCGGCCAACAATTTGAACAATATTTATAAAAAAATTAGCTATTAATTCTTTTAGATTAATTTTTATATGTTTAATTCTTTTCGGTTTTGTGTTACGTTTTTAGCTTTTAAATTGAACTGGTAGGTACTGTAATATTTAGAAGTAATTGTAAATAGTATAAGTTGATGATAAGTAGGTGTTAGTATTTAAAAATATATAGGGTGTCCCATTAAAGAAAAATCTTACTTTGGGTCATATCATAAAAATGACTAACCACAACAAAAATCAAAATACACCAGTAGATTCTACATGAAAAACTACTTTAGAACCATTTTTTCTTTTCTGATAAGTTAAACTATAACCAAGATACGAGTGGGGTCCCAAAATACAACATTTTCAATTTCACCCTGTAACGTAGAAAGAAAGCGGGCGATGAAAATTTTAATAACGGCATCTTTCGTTTCACAAAGAGAGAGATAGAGAGAGAGAGAGAGAGAGAGAGCACTCTTTTGTTCTAAAAGTTTTTTGTAACTCCTGTAGTTAAGCCTCTAATTAGGTGACAAATATAAATTAAAGCCCTGTACATGTCACGATACTTTTACTACATACTCAATATAATAACCCTCCCAAAATGTTACAAGCGACGAGGTGACATCGTTTTGTACCTGATTTATTTCCGTCATTTCCCGGTGTGTTCAATAATTCCCCGATTCTCCCAATTCCAGCATTTCCAGGATTTAATTAAAATACTGCCGTGTTTATCTCCGGGCGCCATTTTCGCCTACACGCGACTTTTCAATGTTGCCGACTCTATATTTAATATAAGTCCGCACGCCTCTACGTGTTTACTATAATAAAGTATTATAAAGGGAGTGGGCGCGCCTACGTCACTGCGTATCAAACCCCTTAACATCATGACGTCAGAATGGTAAACGTAACGTATTTTGTAGATCGAATGGGCAGCAAGTTATACGAGGAGTGGTTGTTTAAAAATAAAATTTTGTTCTGGGAAAGTACTTAAGTACTAAGTCTGAATACATTTATGATTATTTACCACATAAAGGAAGCAAGGTTGTTAATGCAACAATATTGTTCTAGACCCTGTACGGAAGCTGACATCATATGGACAAAATGACTAAATACTTTTATAATATACTATTTATAAAAATACGATTAAATATGTTAAACCGTAATAATATTAAGTAAAAAAAAAGTCAATAATGTTTTTCCATATTTTGGAAAGCTTGCAGGTAAAAACTAATTATAACATGTTTTAGCTTTAAAAAAATTAATAAATTACTTATTAAACGAAAAAATCAATCTTCCCTCGTTATGAATCTTTCCTTTTAGTAAGAATAGAGATGTGTGGCTCAAATTAGTACAGTGCATAGTCATTTAGTGACACATATATATATATACTGACTTTTAAAACATTTTTATTTGTCGCCATTTTGTTTCATCCTACATGATTCCTACCAATATTTTACCAATTTCTACCTATGCCACACTTAATCCTTGGGTATAATTTAGTAGTTTTTACACTGACACACACACCGCCATCATGTATCACATTTAATTTTTCCGCTAAATTTAAAGTATATTAAATAAGATTTTTTTTACATTAGTTTAAAAAAATATATTTGGCCGTCATTTTGTTCCGCCATCTGGAATTCGTACCGTAACTTTAGCAGTTTATCTCTATATCACACTTAATGCTTGCACACAATTTGAAATTAATGTAATAATTAGTTTTTTCAGGCTGATTTTATAAAATATTTTATAGGCCGGCACTTTATTTTGCTGTCTTATATTCGTCCCAAAATGTTACCAGTTCATTTCACGTAACACTTGATTTTTGTGCAAAATTTGAGGTAAACTGGATAATTAATTTCATTAGTAATTAGTTTTTAACGTTTCACTAGACCGCCATCTTGTTCCGGCATATTAGATTTTTATCATATTATTACCAGGAACATCCCCATATGACCCTTAACTTTTGACTAAAATTTGAAGTCATTCTGATAAGTAGTTTTTAAGTAATGCCGCGAAATGACAGACAAACCGACAGACGGACCATCAAAATTGATAAAACATATTTTTTGGCATCTAGGGACACTAAAACATGAATCTATGTAAAACTTGAGATGGTGATTTTTCACGATTGCAAAGATTTTATTTGACTTTATCTCGAATTGGTTCCACAGTCTTATTAGTTGGTTATGGTATTTGAAATCAGTTCATCAAACAGTTTTTCAGGCTGAATTTTTAAATATTTCATTAAGCCGCCATCTTGGATTCATACCAAAATTTTACCGGTTGATTCTTGCATATTACTTAATTTTTGTACACAATTTGAGATAAATTGGATAAGTTGAAAACTTAAAGGGCTGTGTACACGTGCGAAAGTAATGAAATAAAAAGGTCTATCTGTATAACGTGTATATTATCCGAATTCAGAACTATAGCAGAGCGCCTTCGACTAACTAGTCATCATCAATGTTACCTACAAATAAGTTTATGGAATAATAAAACCCTTCAATTATAAAGATGATGGACAAAAAAAATTATGATAATAATGACATCCTTATGTATAGTAGACGAATTATTAAATTTTGACAAGTTATCTTAATGAGTATAACTAAAATGGAAATTTAAATATAAAATAAATTGTAAACTTGTGAAAGCAGAAAAACAACCAATGGGAACTGATTACAAATCTGATTGGAAATCCCACTGTGACACCACAGCGAGAGAAAGACATTGGGCCAAATAAATAAAGTTGTAGCAAGTGCTTTTGCTTAAGTTTTTTGAGAAAGATTTATGTACAACACAAATATCAAAAAGAGTTGGCACTACAGTAAAAGCATTTGCTACCTTTTATTCATCTGGGCCACTGTTCAAAGCCAAGCCATTGTAGACTGACTTGGCAACCTTGGTTGAAGAGACCTGCAATTGGCGAGTAATGACAAAAATAAATGCATTGTTATAAACCCTAATATAAATTTTATGAAATTAAAACAAAAATGACGTTAGAATGGTAAACGTGCCGTATTTTGTAGATCGAATGGGCAACAAATTTAACAAAAATCTGAGAAAGTACTTAAGTAGTAAGTATGAATATATTTATGATTATTTACTACATACAGGAAGCAAGGTTTTCAATGCAACAATATTGTTCTTAGACCCTCTACGGTAGATAACACCTTATGGACAAAATGACTTATTTATAAAAATACGATTAAATATGTAAAACCGTAATAATATTAAGTAAAAAAAAATCAATAATGTTTTTCTATATTTTAAAAAGGTTTTAGGTAAAAACTAACTAACACATATTTTAGGTACGGGTTTCCACATTAAATTAATTGTATTATATTGTATCACATTTAATTTTTCTGCAAAATTTAAAGTAAATTAAATAAGATTTTTTTACATAAGTTTAAAACAACATATTTGGCCGTCATTTTGTTCGGACATCTTGAATTCGTACCACAAATTTAGCAGTTTATCTATATATCACACTTAATGCTTGCACAACATTTGAAATTAATCTAATAAGTAGTTTTTCCAGGTTAATTTTACAAAATATTTTATTAGGCCGGCATTTTATTATGCTATCTTATATTCATACCGAAATGTTACCCGTTCTTTTTCTTTCTATGTAACAATTGATTTTTGTGCAAAATTTGAGGTAAACTGGATAATTAGTTTTTTTAGTTATAAGTTTTTTAACGTTTCACTAAACCGCCATCTTGTTCCGGCATATTAGATTTCTACCAAAATATTATCCTTAATTTTTGATTAAATTTTGAAGTTAGTCTGAGTAGTAGTTTTTAAGCAATGCCGCGAACTGACAGATGGACCGTCAAATTGATAAAACATAATTTTTGGCATCTAGGGACGCTAAAACATGAAGCTATGAAAATCTTCGAGATGGTGATTCTTTCACGATTACAAACATTTTGTTTGGCCGCCATTTTGTTTCGCCATCTTGAATTAGTTCCAAAGTTTTACTAGTTCATCGCTATACTACAATTTTTATGACATACAATTTGAAATCAGTTCATTAAATAGTTTTTCACACTGAATTTTTAAATATTTTATTAAGCCGCCATCTTGAATTCATTTCAAAATTTTACCAGTTGATTCCTACATAATACTTGATTTGAACCTTGGTTGAAGAGGCCTGTTAGGTAATAATAAGTAAATACATTGGAAATATAAGATTAAACAGATGCAAAGACCTGTGTAATGTCAATAAATTACACCAATTGTAGGAAGCAACATACATATTTGGATTTGATATAATCGTTTAAGCGAAAAGCAACACTAATACCGGGTCTGGATTAAAACAAAAACAAAGTGTGGATCGATTGTGAGAGCCAAGGAAAGTAAATCAATAAAAAGTAGCTTCCAAACAATATGCGAGTAATGATAAATACAAATGCATTGTTACAAACCCTAACATACATTTTAAGTAAAATTAAAGCAAAATTAGAACTATGAGAAATCAAAGCAAGTCTTTGCGGGAAGGTTGACAAAGGAACTAGCTGAACAGAAATGTGCTACAATTTAATGTCGGCTTATATACACTTAATAAAGGTCAATAGCATATTTTGAAAGAATCTTCTCAACTAACCTTCCATACAAGGACAACCTGTGGTCAATAACTACAAATATAATATTAGAAATCTTTATTACTATCGTAATCTTTATACTCTTGGAAAATTGTTATTTAAGAGTGCCCTGTTTTGATCACTCAAAAAGACAAAAACGTCGGACTTAAGCCAAGTGGGTGAAGCCCATTAAATGACCAATCGTCTAATTCCAAACTGGATAGTTAAAAAAGGCAGTCAATGCTGGTTTGACTACCGGACCTGTCCATGCATGGAGCAACAAAGTAAAAAGTGTTCTCATTTTGACATCTGGACTTTGTATAGCTCGGAAGATAATCGAGCAAAATAAAAATAGAATAACACAAGGAACTTTTAGAAGGTTATGAACTGGAGGATACACTACATATCCTAGAATACCGAAAAAGAAAATTCGTGGCTCAAGTATTTGAAAACTGTAAGTGTAATAGTGTTCTTCCTATTTCTCGAACTCCTAACAATAGGCCCACAAAAGAATCAGAGATAAAGATCTTATTAAGAGAATTGCATGTTTGACGTTGAGTCGGAGGACAGGAGCCTCCCAATGGTATTGGAAAAACGACATCAGTGTTACAGCAAAGACTAAAGGAATACGTATGTTCAGCAGTAGTAAGCAAGCAAGTAAAAGCGGCTGACTTTTCACACACAATTATTGTACCTTGAATAAAGAAAATAACGTAATATTCAAAATCGTCGACGAACCGGCTCAAACCACCTAAACGATTGAATACATAAAACCCAGTCGCCCAAAAAATATTAACGTCCCGAAAACTTCAGGGTTAACTGGTGTAAAAGGAATACGTATGTTCAGCAGTAGTAAGCAAGCAAGTAAAAGCGGCTGACTTTTCACACACAATTATTGTACCTTGAATAAAGAAAATAACGTAATATTCAAAATCGTCGACGAACCGGCTCAAACCACCTAAACGATTGAATACATAAAACCCAGTCGCCCAAAAAATATTAACGTCCCGAAAACTTCAGGGTTAACTGGTGTAACGATAATGCCTATAACTTTATGGAATGTGTTATTAGATGGTTTTAAGGGGGTGAAAGTTCACCCTGCATGGGGTGAAATGGGGCTGCGCTCGACGCTTTTTAGCGTTTTATGAATTTTATGGTTTTTATGGATACGAAAAGCATATTTCCGGTTAATGCAAAATGAACTGCAAAATGAACATTTTCTTCTAAGAGGAAATTTTATAGAATATATATAATATGGCTTAAAAATATTAACCTAATATTGTTTTGAGGCGTACATGCGTTGTTTTATAGCACCAATTTTAAGAGGGATGTAAAAAAATGTGTGTTTTAATAATATTTATAGTAATATGACCTGTTAACTCAGAATACACTATCAAAATTGAAAAGTTAAAAAAATTCTTACCGGTAATTGAATAAAAGTAAGTCAGAGTCCCCCAATAACAGTGAGTTAAAACTATGACGGTAACATACAATTATTAATTAATTTAATTTTTTTAATTACACCCAGAATATTAAGTAATATGTAAAACTAGTAGCTTAAAACTTTTGCCCTATTAAGTGAGGGTAGGACAATATTTCAAAAATAGAAGGTATGCCACTCATGAGGAAAATAATAAAAACAAAGAAACATCATATAGGTCTTCAGTGTTCTCATTAATTCAATTAGAGGTAGATTCGGTAGAACAAGTTCAACTTTTATTGAAAGGAAAATATAACGACGAATAAGTCTAAAGAAATTATTATTAAAAATACATTTCTTTTTGGTTATTTATCTGTAGGGTGTTTAATTAAACCATATTTTATTTCACATTTTATTAATTTATTTGCAGTTTATAAATAAATATATTACATTGGTTTCACCTCTGAAAATGAAATAAATAGTTAAATGTCTACTTGTGATACCTCAGTAGTTTCAAATTAATCTCATTTGTCAAGGAAGTATTAGCATGGTGTAAGTATCTTATATTATACCACCCCTAAAATATGTAGTAATTGAACGTACATATTTCAGAAAAAAAATTACTCAGTAGTGGCTTTCTACATTAAAACACTTTTGAACTTTTACCTTTGAGATACTCCAATTTAAAACTTACGTCGTAAGCAATTTTAGTTAACCCTGGACCCCGGAATTACAAGTTGTTAACAACATGGATTAAAAAATACATTTTTTGGCTTTTTCTAGGGACGTGGTCATGAATGAGGAATAGGCCTGAAAAATCAGTGAAACAAAATTGTCTTCGAAACACATACACACACACATTCAGAAGTCCTTCTAGGCTAGGAAACTTCTGTTAGAATAAGTGCTCGTATAAGTGATATAAAATCCTATAAGAGTATGCTTTCGCAGAACTAAACTACGAGGGGATCGGGACTACTATGAGACCCTTAAAAAAAACCCTTTAATATTGGTAAACATGCAAATTTAAAATTGAGTAGCAAAAAAAACAACGCCAGTTTTATTAAGATGGTGTTCATGTTCATATGTAATGACAACCAAGTTATGACGAAAAGTGCCCACCTACTTGTCTCACCTATACCTATAACCGGGAATATTTGGAATCACATAGGAAGTATTTAGCAGTTAGTGGACACACAAAATAATTTATAAAGGATAAGAATTATATAGTATTTGTGTATTTAAATATACATCTACATATGGGTATATTCTATAACAAGACCGTTGTTTGCAAGTTTCTTACGCATGTAATGTTTTATTAAAATATTTGTGAAAGTATGGATAAAATAAATACCTATTAGATATATTCAAATTCAAATTCAAAAACTATTTATTTGCTGAAGAAATATCAATTATTACAAAATTTACATAATATTAAATATTAAACTAATTATGATTAAATCTTAGCAAAATGGACCACCTTTCGATTATAAAAACCGTTCACATTGCGCACTTTACGACAAAGTGTACGTGCAAGGCGACCTTTAGAATTAATAATATATTAATTGAAGACAGCTAGTTACCAAGAATTAAGAAAATAATGTATGTACTATTTTAGCAATATGCTTACTAAAATGAAAGTTTTCCTAAATATGTTTTTCCTAAAATATATATATATACATATATATATATATATATATATATATATATATATATATATATATATAAATACATATATATATATATATATATATATATATATATATATATATATATATATATATATATATATATATATATATATATATATATATATATATATATATATATATATATATATATATATATATATATATATATATATATATATATATATATATATATATATATATATATATATATATATATATATATATATATATATATATATATATATATATATATATATATATATATATATACATATATTTAAATATATATATATATATATATATATATATATATATAGGGTATATAGGTAATAGGGGGTACCTTCTGCAAATTTTGATAATAAAGACTAGCGTTCGAATATTTATTTGTCAGCAAATTTGTTATGTTTTTATTATTGTGTTATCTAGTTTATCTAAAATAAAATAATTATTCCTTTCGATCGGACTTTATGTTAGGTATAGAGTATGTGACTTGATTTTTCAGTCAAGAAGAAAAAAAAACAGTTTAAATCAAACATAAATATGTTTTTAACATTTCATACATCGTCGGAACATATGGTTGTTAGGCTTCGTACGTGAAAAAACTTATTTTGAGTCGACCTATTTCCCTATGTTAAATACATACGGGATTTGGGCAAAGTTTAACCCCAACCATTTAATCAAAAGTTACATTGTATTATATTAATTTTTTTTTTAAATTCACCCAAAGCTATTTTCCATAAATTGTGGGAAAAGTTCTTTGAGAGACTAAAATACTTTAGATGTATTTTTTAAAAATAAAATTTATTAAGAACAAAAAATATGTTGCATTTTTTACAGTAAATTCAAAACTCTTAAAGATAAAAAGGAACCACGTTTTTTTATAACAACAAGTAAGTTATGTTTTTAATTTTAAGAGGAAAAACGCACTCGCATATTAAATAATATATTTTTTTAACTCCCGATATTCCAAAAATGTGTAGCATACGTAACTAACATTTCCTGTATATAGTATGACCTTGCATATTTTGAGATAGATTTTTCAGTATACCTGACGGATGTCTAAATTTAACAGGAAATTGTTTCAGATAATACTAACATACAATATTTTTTAAGAGATCAGAAAAACACCATTATTTGCTACATGCAATATATATAGAGTGTTAGGTTATCCGTACCTTTGTCAGATATCTTATAAAGAGAAAAAATTAACTTATCCAAGAAACTTAATGGGATTTAGCTTAGCTAAAGTGTTTTTCTTTTTCTAGAGTTCTTTTGATAATTTTTTTTAAAATAGTGTACATAGACATATGGTCAGATTTTACTTTTTTTCAAACATCCCACAAACTAAATTTTGGAGTTAAAGAGATAAAAAACTGCCTTATCTTAAGCAATTTGATTTCGTTTGCTCCAATTTCACTTGTTCAAGGGTTACTCTGATACTACTCAAATTGTTTAGTTTAGACAAAATTATGGTATTAATGAAGCGGTATGCTTAAATATGATAAGAAATGAAAATGTTATAGGGAGAATATAAGAGAATAGTAAACTTGTTAATTTTACTTTTACTAATTAACCAAAATTCGACCTATTAAAATACTACTATCTTTTTTACCAGATGTTAAGTTATAAAATAAATCATTCTGCTCTATCATAATAATTTCAAACTAGGTTGAGTTTAAAGAATGTGAATTAATATAATATTATTTAGGTAAGACGTAATCATTTCTTTATAAGGTAAATAAAAAAGAACCAGCCAATGCAAAGTCCCATAGTACATATCATGCCTATTACGGCAAGTTTATAAGTGAAACCCAAATGAAAAACGAAACCAAATATTAATGTCACTTAAGCTAACTAGGTGTGGGTGCAACACATTGTAAGCAATCACTTATTACCTAATAATACAACTTGTATCTATTATTGAATAAAACCTGACTAGTTACTATTCTTTTCGACTTTTGCAATGTTGTAGTTTCATTATTGGTATTTGGAACAAAGAGTATACGATTATATATAGTAAGACTGGTTTTTAATCGCAGGTTATGCATTGCATATATTAAATTTAAAGAGTATAAATTAAACTTATTTTCTACATGCTATCATAATAAGTTCCCTAGCTAATTTTGAATTAACAAAATCTGTAGCCTTAGAAACCTTAAGAATGTATTAGAATATTAACTTTGAAAAAAATAGGCCGGTATTTTATATGCATATATTTTTTTTTAATAACTTTTTACAAATCCTAACCCTGTATTTTTTATTATTATCAAACAACTTTATGAATTCAGTGTATTATCTGTGTGTAGTGGAATCCTGTACGAGGGAAGTTCTGGGTAAAGGCGAATTTACGAATTTTTTATTCATAGCTATGCTTAAAAATTCTTTAAAAAAATTAGTATTTTTCTCCCCAAAAGGAGGTTTTTATTCCAGGATATGGAATTTTACCAACTAAACATTTTACTAGATCGCTATTTTGTTTTGCCATATACGATTCGCACTCAGACTGTTCCAGCCTATCCTCTGTTTTACATTTGATTTTTGTGCAAAATGTTAAAAAAGGTGCATAAGTGTTTTTCTGTAACTTAATGTTTAAACATTTCATTAGGCGAGCATTTTGTTCCGCCATAATGACTTCACAATAAAATTTTACCAGATGCCGAAAAATATGTTTTCTCAATTCTGTCGGTCTGTCGATTTGTCTGTCTGTTAATAAAAAACTAATTGTTATACATCAAATGTTGCGAGTTCGTATTATTGTATTAGTATGTTATTTTGTATTGCATTGATGTATATTGTAATATACTGTTAATCTATTATAAAATAGAGGGGCTTTTTGGGTGTGTTATTTTTAAAGATAAGTTTATTATTAATTTTAACTCTATTTGGTTTTCTTTAGCACCATATTTATTGAATAGAATTTTTTGTTTTTTTAAATATGATCTTGCAATATTGACTGGAGATAGATGTCCAGTATATTTATTTATAAGATTAGGCAATCCAACAGGCATTAATCTGCCCTCTAAAAGGATGGCGCAGATTTACATTTAATTTTCTACATTGCTATAACTAACTAGACTAAAAATAACATATAGCTAAAAACTAAGAACTAAGATGAGCTTTAATAAATTACCTTATTTAATCCTAAAAAAAATATCAAATAAATATTATTAATAAATTATGTTGTAATACAGATGTTAACGGCTATTTTAGATTTCATTTAACATGCCTCTTAAAACTTAGAAAACATATATTAAACAAATCGCAGTCGGTTTGAACAAAATTATTAAACGCTCGCGTGCATCGCATAAGTGATGAGTTCAAAAATTAGTTAAAGCTTGACCTAGGAATGTAGAATATTTGCCTATTGCAAAGAATATATGAGCTTGCATTAAGTGAAATTTTGTTTAAACAGTAATTATCTATTATTTTATAAATAAAAAATATATCAGAACATTTTCTTCGGTTCTCTAATGACTGCACATTATAAAATTTTAAATTTTCGTTATAAGTAAAAAAAGTCTCTCTCTATTAAAACGGTAATTTTGAGCGTTAACGAATTTTTTCTGTACAAACTCTATTCCAGTTATGTACATTTGGTAAATTGGATTGCAAACTCTAGTCGCGTAATGAAGTAGAGGCCTAACTAGTGTATTAAACAGGATAATTAATGAGGAGGCTTTAAAAAATCCATTAGTAATATGCAAAAAAAAACTAAATTCTTTAGGGCTTTTTGAGTAATTTGCTCTATATGTTTATCAAACGTGAGTCTGAAATCCAAACCTACACCCAAATCTTTGACATTATCGCTATAATTTAATTTCTAATTTAGATACAGACCGTAATGAGTGTGAGGCCTCAATATTTTTCTAGTAAACATGATGCATTATCTAAATTAATAAAAAGCTTACTTTTTCTACAGTAGTTTGAAAAACAAGTTATATCAGTTTGCAAATTTCTAAGATCAACTCCCTCACTAATAGTTTGAAAGATTTTAAGGTTATCAGCGTACAAACAGTAATTTGAGTAAAATACTCTCCAATATCATTCAAGAAAATACTAAATAGTAAAGATCCTAGATGTGACCTTTGGGGCACCCCAGAGATAACAACTGTATAATTCGATCGAACACCGTTTAGAGCTACATTTTGACACTTGTCCTATAAATAACTTTCCATGAGCTGGAGCAAGCTGCCGTACACCCCAAAATTTTCAAGTTTAGTTAAAAGAGTAGGGTGATGGATTTTATCGAAAGCCTTAGAAAAATCGGTATACACAGCCCACGTATCCATAGCCTCATATAAATGGAATTAAATTTGTAAGAATGATGTTGATTACTGTCTATTAAATATTTAATATTGAATAATAGCTGCTCATACATGAGTCTTTCAAATAATTTTCCAAAATCACAAAGCAACGAAATCGGTGTGTAACTAACCACCCCAGTTTTTACACCAGATTTAAACACAGGTACTATTTGCGTTTTGGGTACGTCCAACCAAAATGCGCTTATTATATAATATATTCAAAAGTTTACAGAGACTTGGACGTGATCTCAGAAAAGATGCTGGCTCAAGATTAGTTAGTGCTATTTTAATATTCTGCTCTGAAATATGATTTATAATAAAATTACTTAAAGTTGGGACATGGATAACTTAAGACGGGGGCGTACATGGTTTAAAGACGCTGCCAAAGTATTTAGAAAAAAGTTCACATTATATATTATTAGTGGAAGCACGTAAATCTTTATACGATAAATTTTTTCGTAAAGATTTGCTATTCCTTTTGTTACTGACAAAAGACCAAACATATTTTGTATCAATTTTTATAATATCCTCAGTTTTTCCAATATATTCCTTATAGCCTTTTTTAACACTTTTTTTAATTTCTTTTCTTAGATGAGAGAAACAAGTGTAGTTACCTGCACTTCTGTAGGTCTTTCTTTTTTCGGGAGCTTTATTCTTACCTTTAATTAATCGAATTGCGTTTTTTGAGAACCATAATGGATTTTGGGATTTCTTTATAATTATTTTTTACACGTAAGTATCGATTATATTTTCTAATATTTTGTAGAGTGATTGAACATTCTCATTTATGCCCTCAGATTCAAAAATAAATTTCTAATCATATTCGTTTATTTTATTGTTAATAAAAGAAAAGTCTATTTCCAAAAATTTCGCTTTTAAGTAATTACTGCAAGGAAGATTTTTAGCCAGAGTAAAATCAATTTTAATATCTAGCGACACATGATGATTATCCTCGGTAATTAAAGAATTATCACATCTACACAGGATTGAAATGAAGAGGCCCAATTGTACTCCGCAAGACGGCAAACGTGAACAACCTAAACATGGTTGTAATGAATGCAAACACCTCCCTAAAAATAGCTGTCCCCGCGGAACGGACGACTCATATATTTATATCTGGTCTGGATCCTGCCACTAAGGAAGCTGAGGTGATATTTTGAAATTCAACGATCTCTATGAAGGATTGGTGTGCTGGTCATCAGAAAGGACCTTAAGAGCTCATTTAGATTAATTGTCCTAGAAATGAAGAAGGAACAAATAATTTCTTTCAATTGTGGCCTAGGGGTACCCTTATCAACCATTTTCAGAACGTTCAGCGTCCTCCCCCATAGCAGAATTCCCAGTCCAAACAGGGAATATGAGCCTAATAAAAAATGCTTGTACACCCCCAAGGGAACTATGTTTATTAAATGCAAATATTCAGGGTGTTCGCAATAAAGTTTCAGATATAGAGGTACTGCGATTGGTTTTTGCAGGACTGTGAGTTCTCACAGTGGAGTGGCAATCTATGTAAAATACAATATAGAATATTCTGAGCTTAATTTTACTAAATATTTAAAAGAGCTAAGTTGTAAAATGGTTGAAATATCATCAAAATATAACTGTACTTAACTTCTTACAGTCTACAGGTCACCCAATGGAGATTTTATTAAATTTTTGACTAAATTGGCAGATGTTTTTAATACATTAAATTTGTCAATGGAAATTATCTTAACGGGTGATTTCAACGTTCACTTCGAGGGGGGGGGGAACCAAAGAGCCAATGAATTGCCTAGCCTTTTTCAATCTTTTGATCTATGCGCCATTGTAGCTTTCAACACCAGATTAAATGCACGTATTAACAATATATTTACAAATTTGCCGAGCAACACCAACACTACCAAACTTTTTGCATTGGATCTCTTTGATCGTGAAGGCATTCATTTTAAATTTCAAAATCCTGTACAACCTAAAGTAAGAGTTAGCTATAGACCAATTACAAATGAAGGTCTTTTTCTACTTCATAGTAAAATTGAATCGATTGAATGGGACTTTGTGAACGACGATCGTATGAATGTAAATGAAAGATTTTGTCTGTTTGTGAAAAAGGTGACAGATGCAATGGAAGAGACCTTTCATCTTAAATCAAGGCTGGTGGGTGGTGGAGGCAGGGGGGCTCCTTCTGTCCACTGGTTTGATGAAGATCTCAAAACCATGAGGGAAAGGCTCCACACCTTAATATCAATTAATAAAACGAATTCCATCCTGGTACCGAAAAAATGGTGAATGAATACAAACACCAATATCAAAAACAAATATCCTTAAAAAAATAAAGACCCACGACACTTTTATAAAGAATTCAAGTAATCCTTAAATTGTCATGTGAAAAATCATTAAGAAACAGACTTCTACCACTCAAATAAAAGAAAAGTGCGAAACACTTAATGCGAAATCATTCAAAGTTTTCTTTGCTAATATTGCTCAGGAGAACTTGAGTCAACTACCCTCATCGACAACAGATTTCCGAGGGTCCCTGATAGTCTAAATGTTTTCTCTTTTAAGTTGGTATCTTATGTCAATGTCAGGGATATTATATGTAATTTAAAAAACAGCCAAAGTAAGGATTGTTATGATATCAACATAACAATTCTGAAAACACTTCAAAACACCTTAATTGTACCATTAACTAAGTCAATATACCATTGCATCCGTGAGGGTATATTCCCTTCAGTTCTGAAGATCGCAAAAGTTATTTCTATTTACAAAAACAAAGGCACAACCACAGATCCTTTAAACTATCGACCTATATCACTGCTCTCAGTTCATCACAAAGGCATTTGAAGCAGTGTTAAAAAAACAAATAATTAACTTCTTTGAGAAATGTTTGGTTTCCGAAATGGCAAATCTACAACTCTTACTATCAACCACCTGGTACCTGTCCTACAGGGATTTGAGGATCGCTGTGACACCTACTCAGCATTCTATGACCTCACTAAGGCTTTTGATTGTGTTTCACATGGCACCTTATTGCAGAAACTTACGAATTATAAATTCAACGATAAGAGTCTTACCCTTATAAGGTCTTGCCTTTCTGAGCGCACCCAGTATATTTCAATTAATCGAAGCACTTCCAGTTACCTGCTAATCAAACACGGGGTTCCCCAGGGTTCAATCCTAATCCTAGTTTACGTAAACGATTTACCCAATTTCCATGCTAATGCTAACATAATTTTATTTGCCGATGACACTACAAACCTTATTAGGTACAATTCAAACACCCCTATCCTGCCTGTAATAGATACAGCCCGTTCAGCAATTCAGAAATGATTTCTTACAAATTATCTGAGTCTTAATAATAGCAAAACGAACAATGTTAACTTTTCCCTAAGAGCGGGGAACACGAAGTTTGAGGATGGCCTTCATGTGAAATTTCTGGGTGTGACTCTTGATGCAAAGTTGACATGGAAGAAGCATGTTGTCCAGTTGAGTATCAAGCTATCAAAAGTGATTTTCCTTATAAGATATCCGACTAAAATGGTTTCACTATAAACGGTGATATTGGCATACCACGGTTACTTCTCATCCAATATGTCATACTCAATACTCAACTGGAGACACTCAGCCCATGCAAAACACATATTCGGTCTACAGCGAAGGTGTGTGCGTGTCATATTAGTTTAGGATATCGTGAGTGCTGTCGTCGTGGTTTTAAAACGCTTGGCATTGTGGCATTGCCCACACTTTTTGTATTGCAATGTCTTCTTTACGTAAAGAAGAACATTTCATCTTTTGCAGCTCACAGTCACTATCATAGTTACTCCACCAAAAACAGCCGTAATTTGTTGCCCGATTTTCAGACTTGCCCGAACCAGAAGAGGTACAGACCACTATGGCGTTTACTTTTTTAAAGTTCTCCCATCAGAGAGTTGGAAACGGCTCAATTTAAAAATACAATAAAACACTTTCCAATTCGAAAATGTTTTTAATCAGCAGAGGATTATCTAGATTATTTAGGAAAAATGAGTCGGAAAAACACTGACTAGAGAGATCCGCGACATTAGTGGGAAGCAAATCAATACCATTCTGAGAAGGCAACCAAATCAAAAACGACAAATTAAAATCTCCTGTTATTAAAAAGTGGCTATAATATTTTCTAATTTCTAAGTTGCAGTTGATTAATATAAAAATAATAATA
The DNA here is from genome assembly GCA_030620095.1 of Kuschelorhynchus macadamiae. Lineage (NCBI taxonomy): Eukaryota > Metazoa > Arthropoda > Insecta > Coleoptera > Curculionidae > Kuschelorhynchus > Kuschelorhynchus macadamiae. The sequence goes on from JAUTXW010001351.1 coordinate 2,186,951, forward strand.
ATCGCTCGCCCGGCAACCTATAAAAATGATATTGGAAGAATATTGTATATGAATGTTTTCAATTTAAGAATTACCTACCTAGACATTGCGTGTTTCACATGTGCCTACGAGAAAAATAAATACGGATCAACAATGTCGGATGAAAAAATAAATAATTTATATACTCTGTCAATCAAAAAAGATGACACGATCGATCTTGAATTATAAAACAATTCGCCGGTACGCCTGGGTAAAATGCTCGCAAATATTTTTTTGTTTTAGAATTTTGTGTTCAAAAACATTTTCTGCTTTAAAATTATTCAGCGTTCTCTTTTTTCATTGTAAGCTACTAACTGTAACAATGCAAAAATTAAGCTTTTTTTAAATGATGAGGGGGCCCCAAAATTCAGTTAGGCTAGGGCCGCCGAAAATGTCGATCCGCCAGTGATAGAAGGATTAATTTTATCATAAATTATTTCGGTTTAAGATCCAGCTTAGCTTTTATTAATGTCTTGTTTTTACATTTGGAGATTTGGTCACATTTGCTACAAAAAAAAAACTAAATAACCCTCATTTTTGATAAGTTGCTCAGATAGATTAATTTTGTTTCTAAAACATTTTGCAAAACTTATAATGACATCCACTGGAATATTATTTCCTTTTGCCACCGTATTTTTTCATCATATTTGAAAAGTTGCGAAGAACGCTATGGCGTAGCTTCAGCTACACCCGCGCTTGCGTCCGCAACGCGGAGGATTCACGGATGCCAGGAGCCCGCTGAGGCGCTATAGTCTTCGGCCCAAAATTTGTAGTTACGCACTGGAATAATGCTTAAACTACTGTTTCCTGCTATTCATTTTTTAGGAAAAACCTATTTAGTGCATTCAAAGCTAAGTGTATGAAAACAAGTTAAATTGGAAAATAGGTTTGTTATGAGCAACATCTAATTGCATTTTAATTTTTTTTATTGTCTGGTTTAACAAAAAGAGTTTTGTTTTTCTTTATAACAATTTCGCTTATTTTGAAGATAGCATTAATTTTTACAAAATATATGATTTCATTTAAAGGGTGCCAAACAAATACACAAATATAAACTTTCCAAGCAAGAAATTAAATAATAATTTTTGAGCCAGCTGTAATTATATAGCCTACAAATACTAGTTAAAAAACTAAGTGAAGTTTTTTTTGTATGAGAGGTAGTTTTCAGGAAAATTATTGGTGAATGTAAAAAAATGATTTTGAAATTTAAAATTGTTGATTTTAACTAAGGTATTTTTATTTTTATTTATTTATTTGCTATTACATTTTTTACTATTAAATTATTTAAAAACTAAAGCTTGTAAAAAACGTCAAATGAGTTAAAACTTATACTGTTACTTTCTCTAATTCAGCTATTTTTTTTCAATTTATTGTAATTCTATTATTATCATATTTCTTATTTATTCCGGTTTCCGAAAAATGTTCCAAAATATTTCCAAAACGCAATTGTATGATTTACGTATATTAAACTTTCTAAACCTGGCAAGGTAAAAACTCCCTGTCTATTCTCCTTAATCTCCGGCAAATAAGCTAATTACTCGAGAATCTTAGCAAAACTACTGTTCCTTTATCAAATTTTCAGCAATGTATACACATTTACTTAAGTTAGAGAAAGAGAAATGTATATGACGTAGGGTAAAAAGGACATGTAATCTAAACGAGATCGATACGGCCTTTTGGCGGGACTTGATATAAAGTTTATACAGTTTGAGATTCAACTTCAGAATCCGCAAAGTTGCTCCTGAGGAATTACGCCACTTATGGTGGGCGTAGGCCAGAAGTCAGTAAGCCTTTTAAAAGAATAGATATATATATATATATATATATATATATATATATATATATATATATATATATATATATATATATATATATATATATATATATATATATATATATATATATATATATATATATATATATATATATATATATATATATTGGGTTAGTGCGTAGCAAAAAAGTAATAGTTTAGATTACATCAGCTAAATATTTAACTTAAAATTCTGTATTTTAAAGTCATAATCTCTAAGGTGTATAGTAATGGTAAAAGAAATGACAATTTAATTTTTTCATATCTTTTTTTAAAATTTGGCTATTAGTACATACTTGCCCCTTCGTAAGGGTTAAGTGTGTATTTCATGTTTATTTTCCATATAAAAACAAAATACATTATAAGACGGTAACTGAGTCAAACTACATTATTTTCTGTTTTAGATGACAGTTCAGGATATTTCTTTAAGAAAAGGATTTAGAGGCTACAAACTTTTATTTACGCTATAGCACAAGTTAAAAAAAGAAATTCCAAAACTATTTTGGAAGTAATTTAACAAAAGTGTAATTTTTGTTTGAAAAACTTTAAAAAATCATAGCATTTACTTATTCTACATTTTAATCCCTAAAAGTAACATCGAACCTGATTAAACCTCTCCGACCAACGAAACTGGGCTTTGGAAGAACCATAATAACATCTTGTTTTGAAATAGTGCTAAGATCTTCTGGATCGACCCATGTAAAAGTTGTTGCCGCAAGTGGATCTAATGATGGAACGGCCTTATACCCAAATTGGGCCAATCATTTTGCTAAAGATGTTCTATGGCCCTCTAAGTGATATTGCAGAACTACTTGAGATTCCATCCACGAAACGATTCATTAAGAGAAGCTATCCATTCATCTCAAATATTTTTTCCCTTGAAAACTATTAAAGGTGAGGCTTTTACTCCGGTAGTATTAACAGCCATCAGCACAGTAATGTTTTCTCTGCCGCTTCCTGCTGTGGTTGTAGATGACGATCTAGATCTTCTCAACTATTTTGGTTTTTGATGGATCTATCGAAAAATTAGTCTCGTCAAGGTTCCAAACTTGTTCTGGTTTATCGTTTAAATTAAGTTTGTTAAGATTCTCTTTTAACAGTTTAAAATAATCATTAATAATAAACGGATCCATTATTTTTTTTCTCGCTAATTCCACATATTGGGGTTTTTTAATTGACAAATTGTGTCTTTTAGAGAATCCCAAGAACCTTGCTTCTCCAGGAATGACATTTCTAAATGATGTTTTTGGTTATTCTTATTTACATATTCTCCAACAAAACGAAATATGTCTTTTCTTAATAAGCCCCATCCCCTTTTTCCCATCAAGGATAAGCCAGTGCTCAATCTTGCTTCAACCTTAAAAGGAAGAGCAGTATCTCTTCCTAAAGTAGCACTTTTCGAACCTCTAGTACCTCTCCGATGAGAACTGAGGGCCATTTGTGGTATTTTATATTTTATAGATGTTTTATACTGGCTTATTATACCTGTGTTTATTTAATCAATTGCTTGCTTTAAAGTTGTCTTTGTATACTATGTCTTATCTGTCTTATGTTTATATATTCGGCTCATTTTGACAAATCTGAAAAAAAAATACATTTTGGGTTTTGTAGTATGTACACACTTACACGTGCTATTTACTACGCACTTGAACCTCTATTAATTTCACTCGGAGAAGTGTGTAGTAAACAAATTTTTACCACAAACACATGTTTTTTCCAAAAATATTAACACTACAGGAATCTTTGATGTTTTTTACACTAAAGAATATTTTAACAACAAAAGTCATTTGATACTCTTTCGATGATAATAGATTTTAAACAAGTTTACACACTCACCTGAGAAATTACCACGCACCACTTTCATAAACACTCGTTTCTTCAAGACTAACGCCCGATTTATCTGTAAATTCTACCAACGGATCGGCGGGCATAGTTAATTAGGTATAAAGATCGCGTAGTAGTACACCAGCCTCTGAAAAATTTTTTATTTCTTTGCGTATTTACTCGATTCGCCTAAGATCAATTGTTCGCATGCTACAGGGCCAAAAAAACGGTAGTTTTATTTCTAAATAACTCACTCTGTATAAACCGGAGAGAAATTTTGACGACGTACTTTTTAATCCCTTCGGGCAACTTTGGACCCCGATAAACTATTTCCGCCCCCATTGTTCTTAAAAAAACACTGCAATGCGTTAAAATTGTAAGGACAAAAACAATTTTTTTTTAAATTTCCTACATTTTCTCCACGTTTGACGTATATGCATCCTATATTGATTTTGAATCTCCTTTATATTCCCCATTGAACCCCGCCTTACCTTGACAAAATAGTCGGGGTTTCGACTCGATGCAAAATGCCTTCAATGTTATTCCATTTTTGACCATTTTTTATTCTTTAAGCGACATAATGTTATTCCAAGATTTTTAGACGGGGGAATCTGAAAGAAAAAGAAAAAAAGAAATTAATTAATTATACGCAATCGCGTTTTGACCAAAAAAAACGCCCATTCATCGTCTAGGATCGACCTATAATATGCTGTTTTCTGCGAATTACCGTTACAGAGCTGAACCCGTCGAAAGTCAAAAACGAAAAGTTTCAAAAATGTCCGGTCCAGAAAGGGAGATGTACGCACAATAGCACGCAAACGGCTATTGTAACAATAAATTAGTGCCATTATTATTCAATCTTAATACATACCATTGATAATACATTCGGCCATAAAATTTAAGGTATGTGTGGATTACGCTCATAACTAATTTACGAATTTGAGAAGAAAAATAATATCAGGTATACCAAACCTTAACCCATTCCTTCACCCTTTTCTAAAAATATTTATCCACGATGCTTAAAATATAATTTATTAACATTAAAGCCGTTTTCTCAGTTTTAATTTATTTGCATTATTTAAAAAAATCGCAAAATTAAATTAGATCCTTTTAGTGGAGTAAAAAACGAGGCAAAAGTCGCTTCCTTCTCGATTTTTTGCGTTAGAACACACCGATATATACCTCATTTTATTAAATATATCATTATACATATGAAATCACAAAATATTACTTTTTTTGCTGTCTCGACTTTTTTTTATTTACAAAAAACTGGGAAAATTATTATTTTTTTAAAATGGTGCTTTTTTATATTTCCTCTCTACCTAATTGAGGTATCGAGACGATTTTTTTTTTACTTAAAGCAGACATTCTGGCGCTTCTTTCCATGTAAAACATGATAGCTATTATTTATTTTAAATATGGCTAAAACATCGATGAACTTGAAACTTTACAAAATTATGTAAACAAGTTTTCACTAATCGAAAAAAAAATTTGTTTTTGGAAATTTTATATAACATGCAGCGAACAAAATGTAGACGAGATATCAAAAAAGTTTTTAGTAGTAAAATCGTTAGTGTAGCTTTCATACTTTAGGAGCTACGATTTTTTAAAGCGCGCGAAATTTAAAATTTTGGTTATAGTGGAGTAAATAATGGGTAATTTTGTGTCGTTTTTTTTTAATGAGCTGAGAACACGATCAAACCTATTGGGTATTGTTAGCCACATCATTCTACACTTGAAACCTATAAATATGATATTTCTTCCCTGTTTCGACTTTTTTTATTTACAATAAACTGTGAAAATTTAATTTTTTTTTAAATCGTGTTTTTTTATATTTCCCCTATAATATAATCTTACCTAATTAAGCTATCGAGACAATTTTTTTTACTCAAAGCAGACACCTTGGCGCTTCTTTTCATATTAAATTAATAATTATCACCACAGTAATATACGTGCAAACACTGGTTCAGTCCTGCATTTTATAACGCGTCGCTCTGGTACAAAACACCTGCCGCTTCATATTCGACGTTGAGAATAACCAAAGTTTTAAATTTCGCGCACTTTAAAAAATCGTAGCACCTAAAGTATGAAAGCTACACTAACGATGTCTGCTTTAAGTCAAAAAAAATCGTCTGGATAGCTTAATTAGGTAAGAAGTTATACGAGGGTAAACATAAAAAAACACGATTTTAAAAAAATAATAATTTTTTCAGTTTTTTGTAAATAAAAAAAGTCGAGACCGCAAAAAAAGTAATATTTTGTGATTTCGTATGTACAATGATCCATTTAATAAAATGAGGTATATATCGGTGTGTTCTAATGCAAAAAAAAATCGAGAAGGAAGCGACTTTTTCCACGTTTTTTACTCCACTATTTAACAATACCTATTAAACCACAAAATTAAACAGATCTTTCTTGTGAAGCTGCAAATACTGAAAAAATGAGGTTGAATTTGAAGTTCATTTTATTTTTATGTTTGAAAGATTATAAAGGTGTTGTGACCAGGCGAATTATTCATTGAGTTTTCGTATCATATTTTTTAAGTTTTGCACTTCTAGAGGAACTCTATAAATTACTGAAATTTGAAACTTATCCCCCTTTCCTTACTTGACAAATTTTCACCCTCGACCCAATATATTATTTATTATGTTTTGCACTCCGTTTAGTACCGGTCTAAAGAGCAATGAAGTTTAAAACAACCTCACCAGCCCTTCTCAATTGCAACCCGGTATATACATATATCATTGGGTTAATTTCGCAACTTGACGAGGAATGCTTTATAATATCTTTATATTGCCTAGTCACATTTCCACTTCTGGACACTTTTATGTTTCTATCCTACAATCCCCCCAAAAGCGACATTTTATTTTAGAAACAATGCTGAAGAAATACCATATGCTTATGTTTGTTTTAAATTATATTTTATGAAGTGACAATGTCGGATAAATTGTATAAGTATTGCCAGGATTGTCGTCTGAAATTACTATAAAAGTTAGTAATATAACTAAGTAATAACTTTGTTTAAACTTTGATTTCCAAGAATTCGTAAGTAATTCCTCATGGTCTGTTCTTCTAGAAGGAAGGCTGGGATTTTTAATTTCGATGGTTTCTATAGTACTTGTAGAAGGGGGATAAGAGTTTACATTTATGGTGTAAAACCCTCTGAATAACAGGCTGGGTCGTATCTAAAAATGTGTCTAGTGGGGGAAAAAAAAGTTTCAAATTTCGGTGATGATAACTTGTTGGGGGAAGGTTTAGACAAGTTGACCCTTCTCACTAAGACAAATCAGTATTAATTTAATAAGTTCTTTTTCAATTATGAACCCGTTATATATCAGAAATAAGAACCAACCATTTATCCAGCTATTGATAATGCAAACATCGCGGAAAAACGGATGGATGGATGATTATTTTCTTATAAATTCCTATTTATAAGATCTCTATTATCCGTGTCTATCAAGAGGATAGTAATACCAGCTCACGTGCACTTTTTCACCGTCCACATACATAGACTCGTTTTTTTTATTGCCAGAATGTCCTATTATCGAACTTGTTACCAGCAAATCCCGTAATTTTTAAGCTTTTATTTCCTCACTCAAAAAACTTTTCCTCTCTTCGCTCAAGGTATAACCAGCTTCCTTAGTGTTTAATAGGCTTTCAGTCTTTGTAGTCAGCTATAGAAAATAATGATTACTTAACTTAATTAATGTTCTATAAAGATAAATAATGTAACTACTAGGACACTTGCTTTTTAATGTATATTATCAAAAATAATGGTTATGTTCAATGGAGCTCTTGCTCATTAAGGATAGATCTTAGAAATTCTGTTCGTAAGAGTTGGACTAAAAAAAATAAATCAGAAGCAGGGTTTCAGTAACTATTAGTGATGCCGCCCAGTCGAAAGATTCTCGTCTCTCGTCGAGACGACTCGTCTCATCTCGTCTCGACGACTCGTCTCGCAGCACGAGAGAGTGGTCTTCTTTCGCCAGGAATTTCTGGTTTTCCTCGAGCTCTCTCGTCTCAATCGAGCACAAGAAATTTGTATATTTTGTATTTTTAATGTTAAATAAGATAAATTATTAAAAAACAAAAAAGTATAGTTTTAATATACTCGATACTTCAATATTTCTTTGTTTGTTTCTTAAAACACAACTTTTTTTAATGTGTAATATGAAAATAAAAATGGCGTTTCTTTGTTTTTTATGATAACGGTTTACAAGGACTTTAGCTTGGCCAAACGACAATATACAGGGTAAGTATGTGAAAATGTGTTTAGTTATATTTATAAAAAAATTGATTTATATTTTTGCAAAAGAAAATAAAATGTTTCTTTTATTATTTGGTAGACATAGGTATCACAAAAGGAGATTAACTTTCAATAATTGATCTCCCAAGTATATCCCACATATGTTCAATGCAATTCTAGTCAGGGGGCAGCCACGGGGTAAAGGTAATCGTTCTACGTCGGTGATTCTTTAAATGTTTAAAAAAGAAATGTTCGCTCTAATGGACTCTATATTCCAGCAGTTATTTTGAACATTATCGTCAATGATGTATGATGCATAAATTTGGTCATTCATGCAACGATTGCATGTAGTGATGCGCTCTACCTCCCAAAAAATATTTTGCTCTATACCATTATAGAGCCACTCCTGTATGCATGAAATACTTGAATGTATCTTTTTTGATTTTATAGCTACATATATTATTACACAATTTCAACGCGATCGATTGACGCCATTTTGTTGGTGAAAACAGAAATGGGTCCAAAAATATGTTCTGGGAAACATAGTACTTCCCCATATACAGTATGTACATCAAGTTGAGGTTTATGACAAAAAATATAATACTTTTGTCGTGTTTTGCCGTTTTTCTAATATATAAAATCTAAAATTTCATTTTGAGAGCTTTTTTATTCACTTATATTAATCTTTTAAAAAGAAAAAAATTGCATTTTTAAGGGACACTTGTGCTGCTTGAACTGCTTTGAAAAATGTTTTGTTTTTATACGCTGTTTCTTATTTCTAGAGCTAACCTGAATAATAATAAAAAAAATGTGTTTATTCACCAAAAAAATAGAAAAAAAGGTTAGCCTTTTGTTAATAAAAGCAAAACGCTCTTGATATATTTTTTATTTCATTCTCAGGGAGGTATTTCTTTCTCCCAGGACTACCCTGTATAACTGAAAAAAAAATGTCTATAAATACAAAATAATAAAATACATTTTACAAGTTTTACTATTTTGTAAGGATGTTAAATACATTTGAATTTCTTTTTCGTTCTCTGTTTTAACTAGTTAGTACTACAAAAAATAAAAGAAGCTTCACATGTTTTACCGTTTTGGAATAACTTTTTTTGCATCCGGGGGTCATTCCTTTAGGGCTACCTTATATGCTGGACAAAGATTATTTTGTATACAAAAAAAATAATAAAAATTGTTTTTAATGTTAATATTATATCGTCTGTCAACAAATTAGGAATAGTTTTTCTAATATTTATATTATGAGAGAAACGAGTCTCGGGGCACTCTCGGCGACATGAGATGGCACTTTTCTCTCGTGTGACCAGACGAGATGATAGAAGTTTGTAAAATGGTCCAATGATCCAGAAAACCCTAGAAAAATTTAGATCAACTCTTCCGGTGCTTTTTTGGAAACATCAACCTGCTTTAAATTAGAATTACTTAAAATTAGAAAACTTAATATATTTGTCTTATTGGAACTAACTCAGATTTCCTTTTTTTTGTGTGTGACATTTAAAATCTAAAAAAAAAACGCATATTATAATTCGTTATAAAATATCCCAAGAAATGTTTCACGTAACAAATTTACTTTAAGCATCTCATTTTGTGAATATGAATCCTCGTATAACTAAATCTTCTAAAGCCGATATCTTTTGTAGGATTTCAAAAGAAAATAATCCCTTAACTCAAATCTTAGACTTCTAAGTTGAAGACTTCTAACTTCATTTTCCAGTTTCATTGTTGCCGCAAATAACTTGGCTAAATAACTGATCGTATCTCTGGAAAATTTCTATTTGGAAAACGTTCGTCCACCGGAGTTTGGTTCGGACTGTCAAAACATCTAGAATAGAAAAATATCGACAACGGTTTTAAACTGGTCAATGTTATGTAAAAATTGAGTTTCAAAATGACGAGATAATTTTATATTTTATTAGTAAAGTATTGCAATAAGAAATAACACAATTTTTTATTTAAAAAATATATTTAGTATTTATATTTTTTTATAACACATGTGAGTGGGTTTAGGACACAAATACTATAAATGCTATAAAAATCCTACATCTCTGTAGTATTCAGTAGCTATTTTGCTGCTAATTAATGAGAATCCATCTGGGAAATGTTTTTCTATTGATATATCATGTCCACGAATAAATGTCAATCCTGATCAATTTTAAAGTTGTGTGCTTTAAAAAGTTATATTAAATGGTTATAATCCCAAAAAATGCTACGACTGAGCAAAACTCAGACTTTGACTAGCAATATGAAAAAATATTTTTCAGGGCTATTGGAATATAAGAAGAAAAACTGTTTTAAACTGCAAATTAGTAGTATATTTAATACATCCCAGAACAGGGTTGATAAAGGTTGTCCATTATTGTTGAGAATTTTGTAAAAACATTACTGAAATATTTTATATGACTCTAGAACAATCAAAAAGATCAAACACTACAAATTATTCTTAACAATGTAAGTTATGCAATAAATCTAGACTTCAAAAACTGCCGGATTTCTGGGAAATTGCAAAAGGTGAAATTAAGCAACTCTATTCCACCCGGAGAATGGATGAAGGTGACTTAATTGTCATTTTGACTGCATTGTACATACACCGTCTTCGACATAAAAGTACCCACTATACTATCTGGAAATTCGTAATAGATACAAAAAAAAGTTTAATACAAAAGTTTCTTTAAATTTGAAGTTCTTTTAAAATATAATGTTTCTATATGAACAGTGTATCCCAAGTTTGTTGGGACGACATCAACTACAAAATTTTAAATGTAAACCCCGTATTTTTGTCCACTGTTTGATTCCTTGTCAAAAATAAACATGAGTTACCAATTTAAACTATAGTCGATTTCTGCGTAGTTTCTGAGATAATTAAGGTTGTGTGGTTTTGGAGCTATTTTTCAAATCACTATAAAAAATAGAAAAAATCTAAAATTGGGCGTTTGGGTGGTAATTTCCAGTTTATAAAGTATTAATGCTTATACGAAATATAAATTTTTGTCAACACCAATACAGGGTAAACATATTGCGAAATCAATCTTGAACCTTTTTAAAGTGAGAAAAGTCGATTTTTTAAATTAAACACCCACTCTGTTTTTTTATTTATCCAAACGATTATAAAAATGCCTACCTACTACATACATATATATCATATATAAATATATATATATATATATATATATATATATATATATACATATATATATATATATATATATATATATATATATATGTGTGTGTGTGTGTATTCTATACCTAAATTCAATGCTTACAGAGAAAACCACAGTTTAACAGAAAATTTCAACTATTTCTTGAATATTGTGATGATGAATACTCAAAAAAAAACTATGGGAGGCCATGGAATGAATAATATAACTATTTGTTTTGAATTTGACAGTTTTTCAATTTATATGTGTTTTTAGTGGTAGTTGTTTTATTGAAATCATTTAAATTTAAAATAATTAGACTTTAAAAACCTTTCCTTGTATCGGTGTTTACTTGTTCTATTTTAAAAAATTGTTCAATATTCAAGAGCGACTAGACTTGTGTAACTGTTACATTGAAAATAATTAAAGTCCAGCAGTTGCATCGCAGAGTATCGCCGAATATTTCCCTTAGCAAGGATACCAAACAAGAAAAATTTTGACAACATTTGCAGTGATTTATCAACTCATGGAGTTTTGAGATATTTAAAAAAGAAAAAAGCCCGTTCAGTCGTCTCTGAAGACTTTCAAATGAAGGTTTTATTATATTTAATTAAATATCCTATCAACCCTTTAAGAGATGGACAAAGGGATTTGAATTTTTTCATGAGCAGCATACATCGAGTATTAAAAGAATACAGAATATCCCCATATAAGTTACTTCCAGTTCAATTTTTAAGTGAAGCTGATTATCAAACCAGACTGGATTTTTGTATTCAAATGATGGACCTGCATTTTGATATATTGATTTTAAATAAAATCCTTTGGACAGATGAGGCGATATTTTTCACCGCGGGAATGCATAACAAAAAAATACTCATTAATATTCTGCGACAAATAATCATTTGATAAAGAAAATTAAAAGGCCAGGACATCAAAGTGTTAAAATAAGGTGTGGTATTATAAACGACCGCATAAAAGGACCTGTGTTTTTTGACCACTATTCTAATAGACAAACATTTTTAAACCTTCTAAGAAATCCAATTATGGAAAAACTCAATGATCTTCCGGAACATATTCGCGTGGACTTGGTATATCAACAGGATAATGCTCCATACCACTGTGGAAAAGATATAAGAGCATTTTTAAATGAACAATTTAATTTAAGTAATATAGTAACGGTGACATTCCATGGCCACCGCGAAGTCCCGATTTGACATCCTCAGATTATTTTTTATAGGGCACCCTTAATGAGAGAGTGTATAAAAATCGAAACAATTATTGTGTAAATGGATTAAAACAAAAAATCTTGAAGAAATTAATAGTCTTAAAAATCGTGACGCGCGCCGTCGGAAATGCTGTGGCAAACATTCAAGTTGTATACCAGAAAACGGACAGTATTTAGAAAATCAATTATATAGTCATTTGTTTTAAATTTTTCCTGTTTTTCTACTTGCATGTAATCTATTGTTATGTTATCTGTTGCTATATGTTGTTTATGTTGATAGCTATGTTACCCAAGAAGTTTGTTTTTAATATTAATTTTCAATTATGATTTTAAATTTATAATTTAGCAATAAATAAATATAGAATACAATTATCGTATGCAGCATCGTAAAAAAATCGACTTTTTTCACTTTAAAAAGGTGCAAGATCGAATTCGTATTATGTCCACCCTGTATAAGTAACATTTTGTATTCCGTATATGCATTCATGCTTTATAAACTGGAAATTACCACCCAAACGCCCAATTTTTGGATTTTTGCTATTTTTTATAGTGATTTGAAGAATAGCTCCACTTCAAAAAATCACACATAACCTTAATTATCTCGGAAACTACGCAGGAATCCGCTATAGTTTAACCGGTAGCTTATGTTCATTTTTGACACAGAATCAAATAATATATAAAAATACAGGGTGTCCTATTTAAAATGTTATAGTTGAAGTCATCAGTCATCCCTGTATACATGGAAACATTATATTTTAAAAGACTTCAAATTTAGAAACTTTTGAATGAAACTTTTCTTTGTACCTACGAGGGATTTCCAGATAGTATGGAACACGGTGTACATTTATATATTTGTTAAAACGAATAACTTACTATAAATCTAAAATAATCTTTCAACATTTTAGTAGTAAAGAAAATATTAAGTTATTTGATAAAGAAGTAAAATCTAGTTTTGCCAACTTCTGGCAAAAACGTCAAGTTTTTGTTTTTGGTACCTTTTAGCATAGCTTTAGTCATAAAATTAATGAGTCGGTTGTTTTTTACGGGACATAAACTGGCAGTGAAACTTGACATCAATTCGGAAGGAAGGAAACATTTCTGATATTTGAACAGTATTTCGATATTTTCACCACTGTTATCTCAGGTCTTCATTAAGTGGCAGTTAACATTTTTTTTGTTCACGTGTGGTGCCGTAGAACCAATGTCGGATCTAGACCAAACGACGCTGGTGCCTGGGGCGAATTCTAAATTTAGCGCCCCCTACCATTAAAAAAATTAAAAATGCAAAAAGAATATTTATTTTTTTCGAATACATAGTTACGCAAAAGTTATACAAGGGATATAATCTACAAAAATGCAAATCTCGCGCAGTTCTGTCACAATATTTCAAACGACGATTTAAACCAGTAGAGCGCGATTGTAATTAAATCATTCATAGGTTGCCTCGTAACTTCCGACCCAATTGGTGATGTCATCACTACAAATTGTACAGGGCGTCCCAGACGCTTCTGTCTTATTATAGGAAAACGGGAAGCGCTAATCAAAATATGGATAGAAAGTATTAAATAAGTGTCACTAAGGTATATTTTTAACGAAATGTTTAAATGGCGGTTGTGGCGTCATGCATATTTTTTTTATTCAAATGTGTAGAAAAATAAGGGCATACTTATTTTTTTACACATTTGAATAACTTATTTTTTGAGTAACTTTTATTTGAAACAAAACTTTCTAACTAAAGTTATAAGACAAAATTTTTGAAAATACACGAAAATATTTAACAAATTGTGGTTAACCATAAATCGAGATGTGAATGAATGAAGTGCCATTGTGCAGATCATTTTATTTCCATTCGTTTGGATATTTGCAAGTTTTAAAAATAATTATACACAACTAAGAAACAGTTAACAATGTATTACCCAATAATAAATAGTTGATAAATGAGTAAAAAACAATAACTAACTTAATTCGTAATATTTACAATATGTCCCCTTTCTACTTCCAAACATTTTTCTAGATTTTGCCTGAATTTTCTTACTTTGGTCATTCTGAACATATCTCTGCTTAAACTGTGATACGCATTCCGGTTTTTTGTTTCAAATGTCCTATATTTGTAGATAAAGTTTAATAAAATAATTAAATAAAATACATTTTTAGAGTGCCCCATAAAAAAATCAAGGGGCTTTAAATTTGGCCACTTCGAGGGCTACTGCGTCGGATCATTAATTCCTATCCATCTTTTCTTATAGTTTTTATCTAAGTATTCCTTTACAAGTTTTATTTATGTAGGGGAGCACGCGCCATCACGCTGAAACCACATTGTCGTTTGTAGTTGCCAGTTGCAATGGAACGTCATCGAGTAGTCCTGACGGACTTTCCTGTAAGAATCTAGCATATCTTCATAAAAGAAAGACCGAACTACATGTTGGCCGATTATACCAAACCAACACCAAAATGCTCCACGAGTTTGTATTTCGTTAACGAAATGTGGGTTTTCTATATTCCAATAATGTTCATTTTTACGATTTGGTTTACGGTTGCCTTGTAAATCTACTTTCGACAGTCTAAAGGATATGATTAAAAAGCAGATGGTCAGTAATTTCCAGATCTATCATTACTTACGCAAGAAAAATTACTTTCTAGCTCCATAAGTCTCTGCGTCAGATATTTTAAATTATGCAGCTTGTAGTCATGATAACCGTATGCAAGACATGGACTAATAGATTTATAGTAAACCAAAATTTCTTATATTCTTTCGTATATTTTCAAAAAAATTTTCTTACAACTTTTAAATAAAGACAGTTTGTTTTTTCCAATAAAAGTTACCCAGAAAAAAAAAGAACTTTTCAATTGTGCAGAAAAATATATAGGTTCCTGAAAAAAATACGAAAGACGTTACAATCGCCATTTTGAAAACTCAAAAAGATTTTTTTTGGAATTAAAATATGGCTTAGTGATACTAATTTAATAACCTCTATTCATATTTTGATTTGCACTGCTCGTTTCCCCATAATAAGCCAAGAGCGTCGAGTTTGGGACACCCTGTATATATTATATTTTTTTATTATTCAAGTAAATTTGATAAATAAAAGTTTTACACAAATTCTGGGTATTAAATACCTAAACCCGTTTTGCGGATATTATACAGGTAAAATGTTCTGGATTTTCCCTTATAGCCTATTAAATTTAAAAATGGGGAGCTATTTGGGTCCAATTGGTCGTTTAATAATGTGTTGTTATTTTTATGTTTGTTTATTAGGTACCATATACTTTCTAGTAAATTGAATTTCTTACTTTGTCGCTCTGCATGTAAAATTTCAAAGTTCTCATCGAAAGTTTGAATTTTAGATAACGTTTTAATTCAGGAAAAATGTTTATATATATATATATATATATATATATATATATATATATATATATATATATATATATATATATATATATATATATATATATATATATATATATATATATATATATATATATATATATATATATATATATATATATATATATATATATATATATATATATATATATATATATATATATATATATATATATATATATATATATATATATATATATATATATATATATATATATATATATATATATATATATATATATATATATATATATATATATATATATATATATATATATATATATATATATATTTTTTTTTTTTTTTTTTGTTAGTGTCAAATATTAGTTACACTATATCTTTTAGGTTAAATGGCTCGAATTTACCATTATCATTTTAAACTTTTGATAAATAATTTTTGTTCCGGATACTTTTGGTAACGATGGTACAAGCGGTTTCTAATTTTAGTTCTAGACTCGGTTTTAGGCCTAAAAGCCACCAAAACTTTTGTATTAATATTTTAAAGAATATAATATATTTGTTTTTTACTTCTTAAGAAATTAAACTATTTTTCTTGTAAGTTTCAGTTTAAAATATTATATACAGGGTGCATTTACATGTATATGTACCTAAAAATATGCCCTTTGGAAACTTCTAAACCCCGATTAGTTCCGGATATATCCGAGAATTGCAGATTTTGATTTTATTTTTTTCTGGCGTTACTAAATGAAATCGGACGGGCAAAGTAAAAATAACCAAAAACAATTATCCAAAATATTTTTTGGATAATGTTTTATTACATACATGTTACTTGTACTAATTTTTAACAATAACTTAACCTGAACTTACCCAACCATTCAGATAAAAATGTATGAAGCTCTTGTTTTATAAGACTTTTTATAGAATTTGGCCGATAATTTAGGAGTGTTATGGAAATTGTCATTGGCTTTAAAAAAATTGTATAGAAAACTGAATCTTATATTTAAAAAAATGTTTTAAAGGTACTGACATTTAATTAATTGATTACATTAGACCCGTTATTGTTTTGAAACATAAGCAGTCTAACCAATGTTCCTGTTAAATTTTTTAAAGTTTACAAACAATGATCAATGCTGATTGATAATATTGCTTGTAAGAACCTAATTTACTTAAATGGGATGTGAAGTTTGGTTGTAGAGTAAATAATTGCATATTGAGGGTACAGAAGTCAAAATGACAGTTCCGTCGTATTTATCCATATCATTGGTAACATTTTAACAGATAAACGCGTCATTTAGAAGTATTGTCTTTATTTTATTACATTTAACTACATTCCAGACACAGTAATCAATAAACTTATAAATATATATTCCTAAGTCGTACATTTCGGGACTCTATGTCTTAATACACCAATGTCCGACTGAATCTGTAAACTTTGACCGAATATAGGTGAGTAAGAGTTTGCCAATACTCCAATACAACAAGAACGATTGACGAGCAGCTGAATGAAATGAGTGGAGGTTTGAAGACTTAATTTTATGAACATATTATTTCTTGCTATACATTTTCCTGTAGCATGACCCATTTAAATCAAAACTGTTACTGATATTGTGTTAAAAAATCGACAATTTTAAGTTTAAGAGGTTGTACCATTTAGACGAATGCTGGCACGTCGCTATTTCTTACAGCAATGAATATACAATTTTTTTTATCTTATTTCCTAGTTAAAGTTTTTAAAAACAAGCGCGATTAAATGTTATCGATTTTGTATTTGTCCTTTAAATGTACAGTCTATCTCAAAAATAACCAACTGTCATTTGCTTTGAATAATTATTCTGGACATATGTCCAAATATCCAATCGGATAAATAACTTTAGAACTATACATTTTATAATTTAAATTTTAACTTTTCCCCTTTAATTTTGCTTTTCTAACTCACGCGACTTCCGCAAATTTTCCATGTTTCTTAATATAATCGTAGCCAAATTCAATGCAAAATTTGCAATTACGATTGTAACGAAGTTATAAGGAAGCTCTATTTATTGTATTTCGCCTCTAGCGTACTTAATGTGACTTCGTCGCTTTTGCCTATCTCAGTAAGCAACGCATGAGACAGGAAGTGTTTCTGATATTACGTACATAACAAGGGTCTCCGTTAATCTTAATAAATCACATAGTTATGCGCCTATCATAAAGGAATTCCTAGAGAAAGAAGAAAGAAGTAACTCTTCTGGGACGTGTAGGAGAGAAAAACGTGATGCTTTCACTTTAAAATATTTGTGACGGGGCGACAAAACGGTACACGAGTGGGCGGCGGTCCTCAACTGTTTCATTTTAAGTCAAGCCGCCCGAACGGATTTAATCATTTTGTACTTGATACGATCCTTATTTGCCTGGGCGGGTCATAATGATCCTTTTTATGGAATTTTAATATCCCCTGTTTTTGAATAATATTTAGAAATTAACTATTAGAGGGGAACGAAATAGTTACCTCATCTATCATGGAACTAATCCGGTAGGTAGTTAAATTTTTTCAGTAGTTAGGTACAAGTCTAATTTTATTGATAGCGCATTTTGTCACAGAACAGAACGGCACGTTAATATATACAATGAGGACATAAAGTCAGTTGCCCCTCGTGTAACTTCTGAGCCACTCGGTATATTTCCACGAAATTTGGAACGATAGTATATAAGAAAATTCTCCATTTTTAGAAAAAAAAGTGACTGCTTTAAATCTCAACATCGTGTTAAAGGTCTTGATGAAGCAGTTCTCAAATGATGACCAATAACAATGTTTCGTAATGGAATCATTATACTTTTGAAATATTTTTTGAGCTTACCAATGTCAATTCTCCATACTAAGTGAAGCACGACAATGAAACGGTAAATATTTTATCAAAACACTATTATAATTAATAAGAAACTGATAAAACGAATATTAAAAAACTGAAACAAGCAGAAAAAGAAAATCGTCAAATTTTTGTTTTAAAAGATGTTGTAAATGTTTGCCTTGCATCTCTTAATAAATGAACATCCTGTAAGTGAATTCTTTTCCCATATTATGGAGGGTTTCAGGGTTTATTCCTGAACACACGTCGAAGATGCGTCCACGCTTTCGTCCAGACAATCTGGAGCCATTTTTGAAAACTTGAGTTTTTTTACATAGCCTCATAGAAAATACTCAATGGGTGTAAGATCTGACGAGCGAGCTGGCCACTCTGTCGACCTTAACGACCAATCTATCTATCCGGATTGGTTGTATCCAAGTAATTTCTTGTATCTCTAAAATAAGGTGGCGGGGCACAGTCCTGTTGAAACGTAATGCCAAAATGGAACTCACGTGGGTTTTGAGCAACAACATGATCAATAAGTGGAGTAATGGTAACTTTTAGCATTTGAAGATATGTGGGGCCGTTAAAATGTCGTTTCAAAAATATGGGACCTATGCAATTGTCACCCAAAATACCCGCCCAAATATTTATGTTCTGAGGAAACTGGGTATGTACTTTCGGATACACATGGAGGTTTTCATCATTAAAATATCTACAATTTTGTAGATGAGTTTTGACTTCTTCATTCAGGAAAACAATGCTCTCGTCACTAAAACAAAGATGGTGCAGATAATTGTGATTTGCCGTGATCCGTTCTGCCATAATCTGGCAAAAACACAAAAAAATTTCGTAAAGATAAAATTCATTGGATTTTAAAATGTTCCTAACGAACGAACGCAAAATATTCCATATCTCAGCTACTTGCTTTTGCTACGACTTGAACCTTCGCGTATGTGATGTGGGTCTCCCACATCTTGGGACATCTTTTACCGTCCCTATCACTTGAAATTTTGACAAGGAAAGTATTTCTTGCACATTGGTCGTTGCGGAAAGCGTCCATTGAAGATGCGGACTGCAGCGTGATAATTCCGGTTAGCCTCGCCAAAGATGATTTTATCTTCTAACGCACGAGCCATTTAAAGTAAATGATATTTTCGGAAACTTTCAGAAGATTTAAAAAGTACGTTTCTATAAAGTAAAGTCTCGAAACTGCGTCCAGCTGTCTTTTTGACACTTAAAAATGTCATTCTTTTTTTCAAAAGAGAGGAGAATTTGCTCATATATTATCATTTCAAATTTCGTTGCAATATACCCAGTGGTTCAAAAGTTAGAGGGGGGACACGGCCTTTATGACCTCATTGTCTATTATTTTAAAAATACCTGTTCCGGATTTAAATATGGCGTACCTAAGTAAAAGTATCATAAAATATAAAATTAATAAAACAATATTAAAAAATTACCAAAGTTTTTAAATCGCGATAATCAACAGACAAATAATACGCCTGCAGATTATCGAAAAGAATCTGTTGGATTTATTTCCTACAGTTTATGATGGATTGATTTCATAGAAAATTATATTTTTGATAAAAGTTTGTGCATGTAGAAAACTTTGACAGTATTCAACGTTATACCAGATTGAAGAAAAAAACAAAAATCCGACGTTACTATGTAATAAGTTAGGTGACAAAATATTGAAAAATTTTATCATGAAAAAATGCTTAGAATTTAATTTGAGGACAGTTTATAAAATTTGAAATGACAATTCCAAAAATAAAAAATACTGTATTTTCGACCATAGCGCACGTATGAAACATTACTCGTATAATGCAGGTTTGGCAATTTAAATAGTTCTAATTCGCGAATATTTATCGTTTAGCTGTAAATTACTTTTAAATGTTTAATTAAAATATGTTTTAAATAATTTAATAGGAATTATCATTTCACAAAAGGAACTGTTTTTTAAATCCGTGAGATGTTTTTAATAATTTTTTTGTATCCTAGGGTTTAAGTTACATGACAATGCAACAGAAGAGTTTCGTGTACGAAACAATAATTCTTATTTAATTCTCTAGAAATAATTCTAATAAAACATTTAAAATTATTATAGGACTAAACGATAAATATACGCTTGAAAATAATATTTTTCAGCTAATGTCAATTTTTACTTAGTCATGTCACACTTTTGTTTTTTTCTTAACACCCTGTATATCTTACCGGAGTTTTACCACTGACGAAACTATTTTACTATTTTTTCTCCGAGCACCAAGTTGTATCAATGTCAATAATCTCTTGGGGCTTCTATCATCATCGAACAGGATAACAGATCCAATTTCGGAACACACCTAAAAAACACATTTAATAGTTTTGATTTACCTAATGTTTATAACGTTTTGGTGATATACTTGTTACTATGGGCTGTTTTTTACTTTGTGATTTACCCTATGTGATAAGTTTGTCACTTCTTATTCATTCAAACATAATAAAGAGAAACCTGATATTGGACTTTTTGTGTGTTTTTCTATTAAATATAGAAACATATCCTAAAGTGCGCCTAATATTAGAATATTTCTTGAAAAATGGTAAACATTGTGTGATAGTCAATGGCCAGACTTCAGTTATCTTTAGTATGTGTGATCTCACAGTAATTCGGTATCTATTATTAACTCTTATCAATTTAGAACAAAATCCTAACTACGAGTTACACTTTTTATATATCTTGTGTGTTCACAAACCTTTGAGAGGTCAAGGAACAACCCCTTGGCAATGGTAAATAGAGAAGTTGATACTCCATAGCATGTAGAAAACAAGTTCAACTCTGGACATCGTTAGTGCAGTAAACTCTGTTTACCTAGAATCGACTCGAAAATGGTAAAAAACAGATGACCAATCTGACAAGGGCAGACCAATTGGCTCTCAAAATCTTACAAAAAGATTAATTTTTAAAGATTTTGTCAGCTGATAAAGGGAACCCTAAACTGTAAACTGTCTTAATGGAAACAAAGCGTTATCATGAAACAATCACAAATAATCACGACAGACGTGAATATACATGACATACATAACATAACTGACTCCACACTACCGCCAACTTGCTTAACATTATAGATTACCTAGGATCTACAAGACCAGCATATTTCTTTTATCAAGTAAAGTCGGTTAGACGGATACCTAATTTATTATAGCCATTGTACAAGAAGTCACAAACCAAGTTAATGTTAGGAGCCACCATAGAATGGTGCGAGCATCAGAAAAAATTAATATAGCTAAAGAAAGGTATGACAAAGCGGTAGGCAACGGGAAAATGATACGACCCATAAAGTATTGATCTATATCAACAAATATGCACAAAAGCTTTAAAGAAAAACACTCCTCCAAATAAATTGGAGGACTAAGGAGAGAAATCACAACCAACAAATTCTGCCCAAAGCAAGTAAAGGATAACAAGCTAAGCCAGTACACGAGGCAGTTGATGTAAGCCGAAATGAACTACAGAAGCGGGGAAACGTTAATATTCATACAATTCAGCAACTAAACAAAGAAATCTTAAAAAATATCATTGGAATTTATAATCATAAGCAAATCAAAAATATGGTAAACAAGAACAGTAGTCTAAAGGTTTTAAAAAGAAAACTTGGAAATGGTAAACACGAAATCCTAAAACTTAAGAACAAAAACAATAGTACCTACCAACAAACAAAAAAGATGTACTTCAAATTATCAAAGAATTTTAAACAAAACTATACATATGCAACATAAATTAATAAATCCAAATTAGAATGAGAATTCATCGCAAAGAATAAATCACGCTTCCAAAGAGCTTGCGGGAATTACTGTGAATGATACAGAACTATCCATGAAGGAAATCGAAAGCAGCGAAGCCTTAAGTAATAACCAGATATTATAGAAGCCATCAAAATGAGCCTATTATCGCACTTATATAAACTATTTACTAAAACAATTAGCAGTAGGCTAGAAAGAAAACTCGACTTCTATCAATTAGTGGAGCAGGCTGGATTTAGAGTGGGGTATGGAACAAACCATCATCTTCTCTTTCATAAATTGCTCATAAAGAAGACGCTGGAGCATAACACATCGCTATTCCTTATTTTTATCGACTTCCAAAAAGCTTTCGAATCAATCGAGGTGCAGGTCATTTTAGAATCTGTTGATTAATGTCGCCCTGACTATAAATTCACGCGCCTAATACATAACATTTACAGCAGCATCACTGCAAGGGTAAACTTCCACAAAGACAACAAAATGTTTCCAATAGAAAAATGTGCTACGCACACTTAGACTTTATCTCCCATACTTTTTACCATCGTGCTCGAGTATACTTTTAAAACGCTAAACTGGAAAAGCAAGGGTGTCAATATAGATGTCAAGAAGTTGAATAAGTTTTGCCGATGTTTAATTTTAAGAAAGGTGACACATTAATTCAGCAGTTAGAACATGCGACAAAAAGAGTTGGCCTTTGCACAAATAAACAAACAACAATAATTATGCTAAATTAATTTAGTATTTGGAGGGGCTATACTGTTAGAAAATAGCAGTAAAAGAAGTCGATGAATACAAGTACCTAGAATACGGAATAAGAATGGATAAAAAAATCGGATCCAAAAACTGCAAAGACGAATTAAATTAGGATGGGCAGCATATGGCAGAAGAGAAACTGTTTTGAACAGCAATATAACAATGATGTGACTAAAGAAGACATTATACGACGAGTATGTCCAACTTAAGTGTTTACACGCCTTGAAGTAGCCCTAAGGAAAATGCAAAAGAGTAAAATTACAAATTTTTCGATAAAGAACCAATATCAAAGATACTGTAACACGAATCACAACACTTAAATGGATTTGGGCAGGACATGTTGCAGGGTTCAAGGATGATAGACGGTAAATACAAAATATAATCTGAAGACTGACTCTAACTGTGAGTCTTCCGGTTCGTCTCGTCGCTATTAACATAAGTGGTGCCACGTGTTCGGTTTTGCTGCTTTATTTAGGGGGAAGCGGGAGACTCAACCGCTCAGAGTAGAAACTAACGACCCCGCTAGAAAGGGAGCAGACGCTGTGAACGTGTGAGGCCGAGTTGTTCCTGCATTCTATCCCGTTCGTCTGCCGCAGTTCTACATAGAATATTAGCGTATTAGCCGCTATGTGGCGGGAGTGGAGAGGTCATCTCGTGAGACTATTAGTACTCTCAAGGGGCGTCTAGTGGAAGCCAAGAAGCATTTTAAAAATTAAAAAGTTAATTGAAAGATTCGGGGTGTTCCGGGAGCTTAGAGCTCGCCATCCGGACATCCTACCGTATTGGGCTAGAGAATGGCGCTGAAAGCAAAAAAGTGGCAGCCGACTCCATATTGAGAAAGAAAAAAAGAAAGAACTGAAGACCCAGAGCAAATAGGAAAAGCAGAGAAAAACCAGTAATACGTTAGAGCGATGATGTTAAAAGAATTGCGGGTCAGTATATTCGAGTTGCTTAAGACAGAGCGAGTTTGCGAATAGCATATATTTAGCAACCGGATGGGGGACGCTGATAAGAAAATACACCCGTCTATGTAAGGAGTCCAGTTATTTGGTAAAAGTTCTACTGAATTTAAACCAATCGACCGACTTCATGTTAAAAGTTTACTTACGTTTAAAATAATCATTAATAAAAGCTATACTTTGAACTGATACTATACCGTAATAAATTTAGTAAAATGTTTCTTTCGGTCTTTCCACAATAATTAAAATTTGAAACAGTAGGTACCTACCAAACATATTTAAAATGTTCTAGCTGTTTTTTTAGATAAATGGGGATTACTTAAAAGGTTTCAGTTGAATACTTAGTGTTCATTAAAAATACTTCAATAAATCGTTATTGGGCAATCAGGGCTTACTGTTTCGAAACCAGTAAGGAAATTTGAGTAACCCTTTAGAAAATTGCGTGTGGCCCGCATATTTTTACTGGGTGGTATGAAGATGATTGCAAGAGAGTGGGTCGATTACTTAATACGTTTTGTTGCCAGGTAGAAACTGAATTTTCTTTAAGATATTAATGCTATATGGATATAAATTTAAGGTCTCAAGACTATACATTTGATAACAAATTAAAATTATTTAATTAATTTTGTCATGTTTTATAGATTGTTTATATCTACCTTTACTGTTAGATAAAGAGATTATGGTAAAAATGCTATGCTCAGTTATTACTAATACGGGTCCGCAAATATTTATTTTGAGAGACATAAATTAATGGGAACATGTTTTCGGCGATAAATATTTAGTACTTCCCTCTCTGAATATTATATCTATGAAAAAATCATCATTCCAGGCTTTTACAAATCTTTTCGTCTCAGGTTCCCTAGTTGCCAAAAAAAGCGTTTTTCAATTTTCGTTGGTGTGGCTGTATGTTAGCAGTATAACTACAAAATTACTCACTCGTTTAATTTTAAATGTTGTTCAAAAATCAAGGGTTATATGGCAACCAAAAGATAACCTTTTGGTAAAAATTCAATACTTCTGAACAAAATGACGCCCTAATAAAATGTCTAAAAACAAGTGTAAAAGAATTATTTACTCAACTGACCTCAAATTTTGCAAAAATGTTAAATATGACATGGCGGAACGAGATGGCAACCTAATAAAATATTTAAAAATCAGTTTAAAACAAGTAATTGTTCAATTGGCTTCAAATTATGCAAAAAAATTGAGTATGACATACGGATGATCTGATGAAACGGATATTCTGATGAAACGCGAAACCAATATGGAAAAACAAAATGGCGGAAAATTTCATCTTGGATGGAATTGTAAAGCATTATTCACAATTTGTGTATAGGCTTTCAACATCAAAGCTTGCAAAACGGTCAGTATGTTGTAATCTGCAAGTTCGGTTAATTTTTATGAAATAACTCGAATTTTTAGAAAACGATTTTAACACACTCTGGAATGATTGTTTGATTTGTAAGAGATATTTTAAAAGTTCGTTATTTGGTGAGTTCTTGGAGGTGGTTATCGGTCTAAGAATCATGTTGTCATTGTGTATTTTTGGTAATCGATATAGGTTGTTGTGATGCGGGATGAGACTCTTGTTTTTATTCCGTCCGCAAGTTGAATTGCCTGTGAGCAGTCAATAGTTACATTTTCTGATAACTACTCGAGTTTTTGTTTATAGGTTATCACATCCATAAACACCGTGATGTTTTCTTTGTCGAAGGGTATTTATCCTTCGAAAGGTGTTTTAATGCTATTCTATCTGAAGTCAATTATTCTTTTGGAGTCCTCGAATTCAGTTCTTACTTTCCACCTGAATTCTGATCCTTCTGTGGAAAGTTCTGTATTCTGTAGTGGCGATAGCTTACTACAGCCACATAAACTAACTCCCCACAGAGGCCCTTGTACTTTGTGCACTCTCTCTGGAAAGATGACTGATTCGCCTTAATCATTCAAGAGTGAGATGCGTTACTGTCTCATATTTTATTTTGAAAAGCTACAAAGGTAAGTGTCATTTAGCTTAATAAGATAAAGATGTTTTGATAGCTAAAGGTGTCCGCTCAGAATTTTTGTTGCAGATCGCAGGTTTCTCCTGCCAGGTAGGTCATTGCCGTCTTCTTACTGTGATATTTTCTGATGCCTCTAGAAAATGCGCAGCTATTAACTTGATCCTACATTGTATTCAAATTCGTTGTGGGTATATATATATATATATATATATATACTGGCCGCCGCGTAATACAATTTACCCGTAGTTTTTTTAAACATTTCATCAAAGCTTGTAAGTCTACGATTTGTGTAGAATCTGATAATTTTGCCGTCTTACTTTTCAGCAATCTCTTTGGTAACTAGGCAGTTAAGCTTTAATAATGCTGCATTGCACCGGTGCTTACACCGGCCCGGTATGCTATAAGGCACTTTGTAGCTTCTTTTGGCCGTAGCAAAGATCCATGTCTACTTTTCAACAGAAACAACTGATCAGCAGTGCACTGCTCCTTGATACGTGCTCGATCGCTAGATTCTGGTGAAGGCAACCATTACATCGGCCCAAGGTAGATGCTTGTAAAATTATAAGAGCTATAGTTAAAGTTTCTTCTGTCTAGGAATCCATTGTATCGTAAAATCTAGCACCGGCTCCGAATGCTGATATATTTATCCATTAGCAACTCATACTGAATTTGCAGGCTCCTCAAATGTCGAGCATAAACACTAAGTAAAATAAGAAGTATTAAAAAATACTATAATTCCAAAATATCCCATTAATTTTAAAAGTATTTGAAGAAACGGTGTAATGTGGTTGGATTTGTTTTAAATATATTAAATATATATCTAACATTGATCAGCAGTAAGTTCTTACGATGTAATTTGTTTACTTGTTTTAAAACATTTTATAAGTTTGGCTATAACGTTTAAGTAATCCTGAACTTTATAATCTTAAAATATCGGACCTGAAATAAAAAACACCTTAAAACATAATCGCCCAATATAAATTTGATCATCGCTAAATACGGTATGTAAACCCGATCGTTTAAATATGTTGATGGTGGAGCGGTTCAATGGCTCCGCTACATGCCTTTTAATAAATCACATTCTTCAGCCCGCAAGTGGATGTCGAGTAACAGGCGACGTTGCCTACGTTTTCTTTTTTTCTTGTCTTACCTGTAGGCCTCATCATGACAGTCAATTCTTTTGATTTCTCGCCAATAATATTAATCAAAACTTCTGCAAAAACGACGATGCGATTTTTCTATAAAGATAATATTCCGCAAAATATACCTTCCTCAGTAATACCTATTAAACTAAACAGGTTCACTAAATCCTTAAAAGTACTAGCGCAAAAACTATTTTAGCCTCGAATATATATCGATCGACAAAAAAATGAGCTTTTGTCTTGACATATTTATTTAAAGACATGGACATAGTTGCCCATATCTGAAAAATTGTTCAGAAATAGAATATTACAAAAAGGTATCATCTGAAAGCCGTCTTTTAACAGAAACCCATATCATTTTAAGTAAGCCAATAGAGAAAAACCTATATAATTGATCATATTTTTTGATCTTATTTTTACTACTACAAAATATCTTCAATGAACAGACATTATAAAACACGTGTGCCAATTTTCATATTTTTTAATAGTAATTTTATTGTAATCAAATAAATAGCCAAACTTCTTTGCAGACTTGACTTGACAACTTTTATCACTTTTCTACAGTTTGTTTAGACATAGATTTAAGATGCTTACGGGGGCTGAGAATAATTTGGCAATAGTATGGACTTCAAGTGGAAAATTTAATATAAAAGAAGTTTACTATTAGAAATTGATTCTTTGTTTTTTTTATACGTGGAAACGTGCAACATATACGGTAATCACAGAAGATAATGTGTCTAGCTTCTTACGTTCCAATATTCGCTTTATTTGGAATAACTTTTTGATGTTTCGCCTGCGATTGTACCAGAAACTTTCAGGGATGTTTACTACATGGGATTAAAATATTGAATGAGGAGGAATCACATTTTTATAGCCAATCTTTCTTTTATAATTTTCGAGATCGATGTAAACATCTTAGTATCCTTTACATCAACAATGTTGGCTTCTAAGGCGTCAGTGGTTGCTGGTTTATTAGCATAAACCAATGACTTGATGTAGCCTAATAGAAAAATAATCTAGAGGTGTCACATTGCAAGACCTGGGTGCCAGTTAACAGGTCCATTTCTCGAAATTAACTTATCACCAATTCTTGTTTGCAATAAGGCAATAGTTTCGTTTGCCGTGGGACACGTAGCGCTATCCTGTTGCATCCACATCTCGTCTGGATCAAAACCAACTATATTTTGAAATAAATATTTATTAATCATCGTCCGGTAACGTTCTCCATTGACTGTAACGTTCGCTCCAGCACCATCTTTAAAGAAATAAGGTCCGATTATGCCACCAGCATATAAACCGCACCAAACGGTACATTTATCTAAATGCAATGGGGTCTGTTGAATCTCCTGTGGATTGGCATCACAACATGTCCGGCATGTTGCACAATTATAAATTTTGATTTTTTTCCACACGTTCACGTACAGCGGCAATATTGCTTTCATTACGCACATTTCTTCGACGCGTTGTTGTTGTCACATCATGCAGAGAGTATGGTACGAAATCTATCTACACTGCGACGGATAGCTTGCTCAGTGGGAAGTCAAAAGTCCTATTTAACCTAAAAAAACACCCTTTATTTGTATTGGCTTATAGATGCCATCCTGGAGTATGTGTATAATATTTCTACATAATTGTTAAAATAAAGGAAATGAAACGGTGGTAATGGACCAGATTACTACCGTTGCATTTCCTTTATCTGCTGGTAGAATTATAATATTTCCATTGTCAATGAGGCTCTTTATAGCTGCATATTTGGCGGCTGGTAAGTTAAATTTTGATGGTTTAGAGCTTCGAAGTATTTTTATAATACCGAACCTAATCAACATGGTCTTGGGGTAGTTTTTGGATTGTTATTATATTCTCGACTGGAATGGTTCTTGAAGCAATTGCGAAGTTGTGATAATAAACAAATAATAAACTAAAACTTAGCAATTCTTTCTTATTTTCCAAATTAATTAATTTTGTACAGATTTTTAAGTTTTATACTCCCTAGATGCCGAAAAACGTGTTTTCTTAATTCCGTTGATCTGTATGTAGTATGTCTGTCTGGCGGCATAGCTAAAAAAACTACTTATGCGATTGATTTCAAATTTTGGTGAAAAATCCATTATCATGTCATGTCATGCCATATGGCGTTGACCTGGTAATATTTCGGTAGAAATCGAATAAGGCAAAATAAAATGGAGACCTAGTGAAATGTTATTACTAAAAAACTACTTGTGCAATTTACCTGAAATTTTGTACAAAAATCAAGTATTATTAAAAATCAACTGGTAAAATTTTGGTACGAATCCAAGATGGCGGCCTAATAAAATATTTAAATATTTAGCCTGAAAACACTATTTAATGAAATGATTTCAAATTGTGTGCTATAACTATTTGTACCATGGAGATGAACTAGTAAAATTCAAATTCTAAAAAGGCTAATTCAAGATTGCGGAACAAAATGGCGGCCAAATAAAATGTTTGTAATCGTGAAAAAATTACCATCTCAAGGTTTACGTATTTTCACGTTTTAGCGTCCCTAGATACCAAAAAATATATTTTATCAATTTCCTCAGTCCGCCTGTCAGTTTGTCTGCCTGACTGTCAGTTCGCGACATAGCTTATAAACTACTTATCACATTGACTTCAAATTCTTGGCAAAAATTAAGAGTCATATGGGGATGTATCTGGTGATATTTTGGTAAAAATCCAATATGCCGGAACAAGATGGCGGTGTAGTGAATCTAGAGATAAACTGGTGAAGCTGTGGTACCAATTCAAGATGGCGGAACAAAATGACGGCCAAATATTTTTTTTTTAAAAATTAACGTAAAAAATCTTATTCAATTGACTTTAAATTTTGCAGGAAAATTAAATGTGATATAGGGATAAGCTGGTACGAATTCAACATGAGCAAGCAAAATAGCGGTGTGTTAATGTAAAATCTTCTTATTGAATTTATTTTAAATTATGCCCAAAAATCAGGTGTGGTATAGGTAGAAACTGGTAAAATATTGGTAGAATTCAATATGATGGAACAAAAGGGCGCCCAATAAAAATGTTTGGAAAGAACTAAATTGGGTCACACTTCACTATTCCTAATAGAAGGAAAGATTCATAACAAGAAAAGTTCCGGGTAAAGGAAATTTATCGATTTTTATAAATCTAAATGGCTCAGTCCTAAGAAGCAATTCTTATGAATATACAAGCTGATTTTTAAAATATGTCATCCTAAGTAATAAATTATCAACCTTTTAAAAAGAGATTATGACTCGAAAGCATAAACCTTAAATTTTCACAGATTTTTAATATACATTGTAATACTGTGACTAAAGCCAATAGTTCGGTTCTCGAAGTAATCAAATGCTTTACAAAACAAAATCATAAGTTGTTAACACACTGATAAACGCTCTGATTACTAGTTCTAGGTAAAATATTGGTAGGAATTTAATATGACGGAACAAAATAGCGCGCAATAAAAATGTTTGGAAAGACAGTAATTACTATGTACTGAATTAAATTGAGCCACATTTCCTTATTCCTAATATAAGGAAAGCTTCATAACGAGGGAAGTTCCGGGTAAAGGAATTTTACCGATTTTTATAAATCTGTATGGCTCAGTCCTAAAAAGCAATTCTTGTGAATGTAAATCTACAATTCTCAACCTTATAAAAAGAGATGTTACTCGAAAGTATAAAACTTTAATTCTTCACAGATCTTTAATATACATATTATGCCTCCTTTAGAACCTGTTAACTAGTATTTTTTTTTTAATTTCACGACCTGTAGTTTATAAATACAATTGTTGTTGTTTAAACACCACTTTCATAATCTATACTAACATATAAAAGACTTAGTTGACTGACACACTCATCACGCTCCAGTTCAAACGGCTTGAGTTAAAAGACTGAATTTTGGCATACAGGTCAATTTTAGGGTGTAGAGGTTCGATAAGAAGGGATTTTTCAAAACTGAAATTGCAAGGAGGTGAAACCACCTCTAAAATATTACAATATTTTTTATTTAAAAAACGGTCAGTTTTTCGGAAAAATGCTTAAACACGTATTTTTTAATTTATTTTTTTTACACGTTTTAGGATTTTTTATACATTTTTACAGGTTGTTTAAAGGAGTGAAATCATTACTTAAATATTTTTTTATTTAAAAACCGGTTAGCTTTCCGAAAAAACGCTTGAAATGCGTACAATGTGTCCAAAGGGGTAAAATCATCCCTTAAATATTATAATATATTTTATTTTTTTACATATTTAAAAAACTTTTAAAAACCCAAACAGGGTGTCCAAGGGGCTGAAACCACCCCTTTAATATTATATTTTTATTATATGTATTTAAAGAACGGTTAGTTATTCGGAAAAACACTTGAACACGTGTTTTTTATTTTATTTTATTACATATTTTAAGATTTTTTATAAATTCATACAGGGTTTTTGAAACAATCGTGTTGTGTTTTGTGATCATTCTCAAACCGTTTGCCATACAAAGCTGACCTTGTGCAATGAGCTTGTGCAAACAGCTTGATTTTAGAGTGCGGAGGTTCGATAAGAAGGAATTCTTAGAAACTCAGTTTCCAAGGGGGTGAAACGACCCTTTAAATGCTTATAGTGGACTCGAAAGTTGTCAAAAAAAAACCGCTTCTTGGTTTAAAGAACGAGCTATGTTAACTCCAAAAAATAGCACAGGAGATGAATTAAATCTAGCTTTATTGGAAAAAATTACTGCTCCACAATTAACATACTACTCAATACATGTAGTTATAAACCACTCTTTAAACCTTTAGGGAACCCTCCTCATGAGATAACATTAAAAGTGAGGACACCAATGATGCTTATTCAAAATTTAAAACCACCAAAATTGTGTAATGAAACTCGGCTACAAGTTAAAACATTACAAAACAATGTAATAGAGTCTACTATTATTTCTGGCCCTGGTCTGGGAGAAATAGTTCTTATACCACGTATCCCTTTAATTTCGTCAGACTATCCTTTTCAGTTTAAACGTGTACAGTTTCCTTTAACGCTTTGACAACAGGGAACTTGCATACATTTTTAAATAAGAAAAAAATACTAAAGATTATAAGGCCACGTATTATTTATACATATATCTAAAAAAAAATAATTTTATTGCCTCCCCGGTCGACACAAGGCAATTAAAAAGTCTCAAAATTCAAATTATGCCAGCCGACCAAAAACGGGACTTGACGTCATCACGTATACGCGAAATCTTGCAACGGTTCAACGTTCAACAACAACAGGCGTCATTCGTCAGCCAAGACGACATTTGTCTTTTTTGTTGTTAATGGACAACATTGACAGCGTTTTGTGATTTCAATTTTGTTAGTCTCGAGTGTATTTTGTTCAGTAATACACCTTTTTCTTTCAAATAAACAAAAATTCAATCACAAAATTGAAACAAACAAAACTGCCAATACTACCATCAACCATGACAGCTGATATTGCATTTTTGCCGGTCGTTGGCGACGTTGCTATACTGGGTACGATATGACGTCATACCGTAGACTGCGCCAAATGATGTCGTTTGAAATGATCCGTTTGCGAGCGAAATTATAAAACTTTATTACAAAATAAATATCGATTTTTAAGGCGTTATATTTTAGATATTCACTTTTTATGTGTAAGAGAATACATTAATGTAATATGCAAGTTCCTTACTAATAAAGCCCAAGGGCAATCCTTAAGTAGAGCTGGAGTAGACTTGCACTACGATTATTTTTCCTATAGTCAACTCAATGCCGTTTGCTCTGGAGTAAGTTCGCATAGTAGCTTGGCTATTTTACAGCCAGAGAATGCAACAAGAAACGTGGTTTATAAAGAGGTACTCAAATGAGGCGATTTTAGTACCCCTTTACATCCCTTTAATTATAGTCACATACGCGAACGAAGTCGCGGGTACCCGCTAGTAACACATAAAGGAAGAAAATGACATCATTTCACTCAATTTCTATAATTAATTGTGTATTAGATTATTGTTGGTTTAGATAATTTAAAAATACAGTTGATTTTTTTTCTCCATGAGAATATGTTACAGGTATCATGGACATATCTAAATCTATATTTAGATAAGATATTCACTAGGTAGTGCAAAAGTTAGCGAAGATCCCATCGTCAGCCGCGCCCGTGCCGAAAGCGTGCTCATAAAAAGCTTTTTCAAAAACAAAATATGTAAATTTGTAAATTCTTATTAAACAACAAATAAAAATGGAAAAAAGATTCACATTCTACAGAAATATACATTTCCGACATACTGGACATGCCATGCAAAAAAAATTTACTGAAAATTTGACTTCGCAATGGTAGCAGTAGTAGTAGAATCTTAATCGTCAAAAATATTTTTTTAGCAAAATCGCATAATTGTTTACTTTAGGGAAAGGAAACCTCATTATTCGCTAGAGGAACAGAGATGTTACGGTATTGCATAAATACTATACTTGTTTGAAAATTTAATTAACTAATAACTTTAATTTTATGGTCACATAAATGCCATAAATACACATAGATGTTACACTAGTATCGTAATACAAATATTTTTAATCTGCTAATATTATGAGCTAACTATTAAGTAACAGGAACTTCATTATTAATATTTCGTAACTTTGGAGGTTCCGTAAGGATTACATCTCGAATTTGTTGTACTTTTAATGCTTGTCAATATGGTTTCAGGTTTTAACTTTTTGAAAACTAATTAGTCAACATTAGAGGCGTCCACTCTAGGTTTTTACTCTAGTTTCATAGTTGCCTGTCTTAAAAACTATTATTTTGATGAAGTTGGACTTTTTTGAATGATTAGTTAAATGACTCTCAATCGAGTTATTAATTTAATGTGCAGTATCAGATTTACAGAGTACAAAATGAAGGGATGTTAAATGACCTAAAATATTTGATGATCCCATTTTAAGTAATAAAAATGCGGTTTGATTCCTCATTCGATTCTTACGGTCTAGGCTGAACATGCAAAAAAATGCTGAAAATTGATTTTTTTAAACTCGATTGTATTTTTTTTTGGCTATTCGATCCAATTTTTCTTACATTTACCATTTTTAAATGTGTTCAGATTATTTGTTGCGTTTAGATTGACAAACAAAAATCTTTTTTGGCTTTTTCGCAACTGAATAAAAATATTTAACTTTAAATATAAATAAAAATATTTAAAGTCAAATATTTTTATTCAGTTGCAAAAAAGCCAAAAACTTCCGTTCTTTTTATTCAATTTTGTCAAGAATAAATTTTTGTTTGAAACATTGTATATAGAACAAACGCAATAAGGCATCCTATTTATAATTATCTTGTTTGAGGTGCATTACTCTCTGGACGATTTCGGAATTTCTTAGCCATCATCTTTCTTAAAGAAGATACAGGGCGGCTAAAAACATGCGATTTTCTGGCTAATGGAAAAAGTCTGTCTTTGTTATCTTAAGTAGTCCCAAAACATCTAAAATGTTTATTGAAATAACATTACTTGAATATATAGGCTGTTTATCATCTAACGAATGAGTTTCGGTAGACAATTATTCTAATGTATTCAGTGGCAAATAAAAATCACAACTTTACCAAATAAAACATTAAAATAACAAGAAACGGAAAATAAAAGAATTATAGTGATTTGGACCACTTCCCATTGACTTTTAAAGATCCTATTCAAGTAGACGCGGTTAGACGTTGAATGAATTTCAGAGGAATTGCTCCCCATATATCTTTATTAACATTCACTAAATCTTCCTCATTTATGATCTCATTGTCACGCTGCCTCAGCAACAATTTCATTCCACTCCAGACATGTTCAGTTGGCTTCAGATCTGCAGACCTGGCCATTCCATTATTTTAATGTTGTTCTTTAAGAACTGCTCGACAATGTGCACCTTGTTACTCCCCAAATATTCACACACACCATCACCTCCTTGCGCATCTATATTCTCGTCTCTTCTACTTTTGTTACCTTCTCTCCATGCCAAAACACGGCTATCTTAAACTTAGATTCAATTGCAAGCACACATATTGCTATTCCCCAGTAGGCATGTCCACTATCCAGCAGCCTACTGTTTTCGAGCAGTACGATGTTGTCTTTTAAACAGAGATTGTCTAGAAGAACTTCAACAAGCGGCTTATGTTAGTTCTTTCACCAATAAGCTTGTAAATGAAATGAGCTTTACCACCAGTATTATATTTTGAACCAAAAGATAACTCCTATATTTAAAGAGTTAGAAAAATGGTTAAATTACAAATAAACTACGGCTTTGTATACAAGGTGCCGCAAATTGGTTGGTAAAATGATTTTAAAATTGAGGCTTCAACGTGCAGAAACTAATATAAACCACTCGTTGAGTTCTTCCCATTATATATATTTATCAGAGGAGATATACTTGTTTGTTATTAACGCCGTATAAGAATATTGAAACTATTTTACAAAAAAAATGCGCAAGCGCAAAAATACTAATACTAATTTACAATTTGGACATTCATTCTTTAGGTATATCCTTCTTTGTGTTGCATGTATGGACTCAAAACTTTAAGTAAGGTGGAAATAACAGTGTTATTTAGGAATTTATAATATATTTCTTTGAAAATACGTTTTAATGTTATTTATTTTGTGCATAGTTATCGAGTACCTACTCAGTTGGTAGGAAGTAGTCATGAATTTTGAGCATCGTTATTTTCCTTGCTGGCATTTCAAATTTCACAGGGAATATATTTTGGTGTGGGAATTTCTGTATAGTTTTAATTTTATAATTAATTAGTTTAAAAAAAAATACAAACAAAACCATATCACTGTTAGACTGTCACATGCTTATTGCATATCTGTTTAGAATAATTAATACATTGATTTAGGAATAACTACCTACGTAATATTTCTTTATAAATAAATATTGATTGCTAACGAATATTAATTGTGAATCTCAGTATTCCAGATATAAATGATTATAAATAGTATTTCTTTTCAAACCTTAATTGGTCGCAGTAGTCTAAATTGATGGATAAAAATTAACTTTTGACAACATATTCGCGCATGCGCAGGTTCTGGTATTATGTTTAAGTGTTACAGATGATTCACTTTTAGGCCTTAACTGTTCTTATCCTCACTCATAATTATATGGTAAAAGTAATACTGGCGTACGTGGGCGAGGCATCTGACCACAGGAGCACTGGCATATACAGCACGAGAAGAGGGACACTTGAAAGTGGAAATAGACGCATTTTGAAGTCGGTACCACGAATGTGACACAACTTAGACCAGTAACTGGCATGCAGATATCATCTCAAACTATTAAAATAAGCCTTTACACCAGAGAGCTTCATGCGATAAGAACAGCATGTTACTACTGGGGAGTAGCAGAATGAAGTAGAGATGTATTTGTATATATTTGAATATAAGTTAAATATGCATATTTCAGAATGAAGAGAACATAAAAAAAGAGGAAGGGAGGAGAATATGAAGACTCGTGTATCATTTAACGGTGGTGGTGAGAATGTTTGGGGAGGAATTGTGAGAGATGGTAGGATAGACTTTTTGTAGAGGAAGCTATGATTGCTGGGAATTATTTAGAATGCAGAAAACTTTGGAAACGGTTTTTTATCGATAACAGCGCGCGGCTCCACAGGGCGCACGTTGTCAACGAGTTCTAAAGAAAGAACAACATTAAGGGGATGGAACAGCCTGCCAGGTCTCCAGATCTGAATCCAATTGAGTATGTCTGGAGTAGAATAAAATTGCAGTTCAGGCAGCGTGACAATGAGATCGTAAATGTGGAAACTTTAATGAATGTCAATAGGGATATATGGGAAGCTATTCCTCCGGAATTCACTCAAGGTCTAACCGCGATCTTTAACAGTACAATAAGGGGTTGTCCAAATTACTATATTTTTTTGTTTACTTTTATTTTAATGTTTTGTCTGGTAAAGTTGTGATTTCTATTTAAACCTAAATGTTGCTAATCTACACAATGGAATAATTGTCTATCGAAACTCATACGTTAGGAGATAAACACATTGTTCATAATGTTGTTTCAATAAAGAGTTTAGATGTTTTGAGTCCACTTAGGTAATAAAATAATATATAGCCAGGAAAGTGCACGCTTTCAGTCTCCCTGTATCTGCTTTAAGAGGGATGATGGCTAAGAAACCCCGAAGCAGTTCCGAGACTAAGGCGCCTCTAAAAAGAAAGTTATAAATAACATGCTTTATTTGTTTGATCTCAAAGCAAGAGCAAAATTGTGTAAAAAAACTTAAGTTTTGCTTTAATGGCTGTCCGCAATTTTTGGGGACATCCTGTATAATGCAAACATGTACGTTTCGTGCAGACACTTGTGGCAATGTAGTAGACGTAAGAACAATCGGGTCGAATAGCCAGCAAGCAAAAAGGTCGTGTTTAAATTTTCAACAAAAATTTGGTATCTCTGGAAAAAACGCTTTTGCAATTTCATCCTAGACCGTAAGCATCAAATGAAGAATTAAAACGCATTTTTTAGTTAAAATGGGAACATCAGATATTTTAGACAGACAATTTGAAAATTGGATAACCACTTAGGGTGGACGCTTTAAGTGTTGACCAGTTTATTTTTCTAGGCTGGATTCTTTGGACGATTGTGCCTCAGTTAGAAACTTAGAAATGATCTCTGGAGCTTGACGCGTGGCTTAAAAAACCACAGACATAACGGTGTGAAATGAATTTTTGTGAAAAGAGAATTTCTAACACAAATTTTTCCGAATATAACATTTTACGTCCATACATTTTTTTCGAAAGAAGCCAACAACGATTAATTGCGGCATTCAAGATGCTAAATTTAAGTAGTGAACGACAGATTATGCAGAAATGTATTTTTTATTTAAAATTAGTTTGCATAAAGAATATCGCAAGGAGGTACTGCACGCAGTATTATGGATCATTGGCAAGCCTTCCGCCGTGCCATATTATGTTAAAGCTGTAAGAGATATTTATTAGCTTCAATGTGATTTAGTTAGGGAAATATGTATAGATGGGTGCTAAATTCGATTTTTTATGAAAAAAATCAAATCTAGAATTATAAAATAGAATTGAATTTATCCGTTTTCGAGCATTTTTTGACCAATTTTTGAGGCAAATGCTGTCACATATATTTTTTTTTCCACAAAATGGCTCTTGCATTGATCCTTTGTCTACATAACTGCAAAATTTGAAATCGTAAATCGTACTCATGTCTTTGTATTTCTGCAGCGCGTGAACCCTTTTGAACTCATTTTTAAGCAAAATGTAATTTAAATTGCCTATACATAACACATTTTTTTGAAGTCGGACGTGCAGTTTTATCTAATACGTAGGTACCAATTCATCTTACATTAAACTTGGCTGGACCTCAGTGGCGGCTCGCGGGTGAAAAAGTAAGTGCAAATGAAGCAAGAAAATATCGCAATAATTTTTTTCCAGAATTTTTTTTATATGTAGAAGGGGGTAGAATATTTTTTACGACTTACCTAAATTTGTATACTAAATCAATTCCCCTATACTTCATAGCAGCAAATTTATTTATAACATCCTCATAAAATGGATGAGTTGCCCTAATCTCCTTCAGAAATTCCTTTTTAATTGAAATATTGCCTAGAGAAGTAAGTCTTCCATGAGATATTGTATTTCTTAAATAAGTTTTTACACGTTTGAGGCAAGAAAAACTTCTTTCCACTGAAGCACTTGTCGACGGTATTGTCAAAATAAGGGAAAACACTTTATGTGCTTTGATTAAAATATCTTCATTTTCATTAATTTTTTTCACTTGCTCTTGCAGCGATATATTCCAATTACTGTGATTGGCTCGTTGACTTTTTGAAAATATTTCCCCATATAACTGTAACAAATTTTCAAACGGGCAAGTCGGAAAATTTAAACTATATTCGGAAAAAGTAGCAGAATCTGCCAAGTTTTTCACAGTCTTGAAAGCTTAGTGTCATTTCCATTAAAATATGGTCCAATATTTCATAAAAAAAGGGTTCTATACTTAGCCCTAATTTCTTCAGGTGAAAGCTTAGCAATCTCACGTTTGTAATGATTTATTTCTGTAATAGAATTTGCTTTATCAAACATGGTATTAAAAAAATGTTCATTTCTTTTTTTATAGAGCGCCTCACGACAGCGTTTTATATTGGATATAAAATAAAAATATATTGGATATAAAATTAAAAAAAATGAATGTCAAGCGATTTTTTTGAAGAACGCAAATAGTATATCCGTGATTGAGAAAATGTCATTAAACACTAATACCAGAAACGTGAATTCAAAATCGTTCATCTCACCTAAAAATCTTTTCGCAAGCCGGAATTGATTTATCATCAGATTTGCCACATTTTGTAATAAATTCAAAGACGTCTTTTAATTTATTCCAGTCTTGAACAATCACCTTTACTAACTTCGAATTTGAAGACCAACGAATTTGTGTAATTGTTAGTATACGCCTCGTAGATGTAGATGTAAGAGCATACGTTCGTTTGGCTGAGTGATGAAAAAATGCTTTTTCTTTTTTTTTTTTGAAGGCCATTTAGATGGCCAGATATCACACTTGCGCCATCATAACATTGCCCTTTTAATTTATGTTTATGTCCAAAATTTGATCCAATATCGGAGCTGACATTATAAAATCCTAAGAATCCCTCGACTACTGAACCTTCTGAATTAACGTATCTTAAAATTATGTAGCACTGGGAGGTTTGCGTAATATCAGTGGTGTCATCCACTTGCACAGAAAAAAACTAAGTGTTCATTATTTCATTTTTTACATGACGATTTAAATAATCAGCAATGCATTCAATTATTTCGTTTTGAATAGTTTTTGAGTCACCAGTAAAAACATTTTTAATTTTTTCGCGATGATCTTTTAGTTCTTGGGAACTTCTCGATATTAATCAACCTAAAAGCTTTTTAAAATTCCCCCTATTTATTGACTCGCTGTTCTCATCATGGCGGCGAAAGACTAACTATTGTTTTGCAAGGTACACAACTGCGTCATCCTTCCTTATTCCACACTGAATATTTATTGAAAACTAGTAAACAAGACCAGCAAAACAATTTTCGTAATATTTGACTACTACATAACCATTTGTACGCCGAAAACCAGGATGACGATTAAAACTCTGGTCTTGTTCCTTCCATCGATTAAATGGAGTGTCCAACAAAATGCAAACCACATCCGTGATTGGATTCATTAATAATGTAAATTAATAAACCTGACACCAAATAAAGTTGTAACAACACTATAAATAAATATAATACAAAACAGTCAAGCAAACTGTAAAAGAACTAACCGGTTGCAGCGAAATCCGCAAAGTAAACAACAGAGCGTTGTATGGCGCTGGTTAACATTATTCTTTTCGTTCGTCAAGTAAAATATTTATTCGGGATGTACAGTTTATTTTTTGCAAATTAGGTGAATAAATCAATGTAAAAACTGAAATTTTAAGATATATAAAATAAGTTAATAGTTAGATGTTTGCTTGTTTATTTTTCCTGGTGAAGTAA
This sequence comes from Kuschelorhynchus macadamiae, assembly GCA_030620095.1. Lineage (NCBI taxonomy): Eukaryota > Metazoa > Arthropoda > Insecta > Coleoptera > Curculionidae > Kuschelorhynchus > Kuschelorhynchus macadamiae. The sequence continues at coordinate 2,227,530 of JAUTXW010001351.1, forward strand.
CACTTCACCTATTTTATCTGAATAGCCGCCACTGCTAGACCGGCGCCGCTGGCTTTTCACATTTTGCGTGCAGTTCTCCCCTTGTTGTCTTATTAAGTAGGTAACGTCATATGCGATTTAAATAAATTATTTAATCTTTGTTTTTCCATATGAAAATAGTAATAAATTAGTATTTAATTAATGATCACACATATATATGTAAAGAATTTGGTTTTTAATCAAAAATAATTTCTTTATTCTGCATAAGTTTATTTTGGCTTAAAGTTATTCGATAGTTTTACATTTATGTTAAAATGTGCTAGTTAATAAAAAACGGTATTCTAAGACCTAAGTCAAGTGGCTGAGTTTCCTGTACGCCTCTTGATAAATTGCAGTTCTTTGAAAAGAAACTTGAGGGTGAAGGGCCTGGATAGAAAATTGTTTGATCAAATTTTATTTCTTAGCCATACATTTTTGCCTAAGAATATTTTCAGTTCTATGTATTCTCTAGCCTGCGAAATTTATAATATCCACTTTTTAAATATGTCCGTTAATTTTCAATTAGTGGATTCGACAACGACCCATGTAATGGCCGGTACCGAAGTGGCTTACTCGTTTTTCTCTCACTACACGGAGTGATATTAATAATGAGGAACCAGTTCTGTTCACACACGTTACGACCATAACTGAACAAAATTCTTTCATAAAACAAAGAGGATGGTGGAGTATCTAGGTCGTTAGAAGCCGAATGCGATCGGTTACTTCTGGTTAGGGTCCAGACGAAATCTCTTTGTTTTTTTATAATTACAAATCAGCAATTTCAAAATTGTTTAAACATACTGTTTGGTGACGACATCGAGTTGTTTTGTTTAAAAGTCCCAAAATCTTTAAGGATGCAAATTGCGTGATGAAAAGCGAATTTGATCGAACACATTTTGTGGGCTGTTGGGTTGCGGTCGAAATTGAACTAGTTTTCTGTTAGCTATTTATGTTTTACGAGTTCAACATATATACAGGATTAAAAAGCCCTGAAGTTTATCTAATTATATTGAAATAAAAATAACATCTTCAATAGTTTCGTATTTGAAACCAACCAACTAAATAACGACAAGGTAATCATATTTTTGTGAAATCTTAGTCCTATACAAGGTATTAAAAAGGTTTCATTCGTGCTTTGTTAAACTTCTTTTTTACAGCGAATTAATTTCTTTTATAGAAAGAAATAGTTAAAATTATTACTACTAAATATTTTTTCTAAATGTATAGAGCAGTTATAGGGTATCAAGACATTTACTTCTTAAATTATGATAAAAATAGTCACTAAAGAGTTTCAAATTGTCTAACTTGGTAGTATTACTTTTAAAGTGACATATGCAACATTTAAACAAATATTTTTTTTAAATGTCACAGTTACAAAAGGACACTGACAAATAAAACAAGTGAACTAACAATTTTAATTGCCATGACAATAAGAGTCTAACTCTAAACCTTTTTAGTGAATATGGGGTAAAAGATCATTGATTTTCTGTTTTACTTTCTTACAGAAATTTAGCTAACTTACTTAGTAACAGAAAAGTATTAGTCACTAAAATATTTCAAATAGCGGCTTTCATTAGAAATTGGTCCTATCAAATTTTATTAACTACATGTAGATACAGTCTACCTCTAGATCTAGGTGAAAATATTGAGATTTGCCTCTATATAGAACAAATTTTGATAAACCTAGTATAAGAACAGATGCATAAATTAGATGCTATTTTTACGCATACAAATCTGTACTACTAGTAGACATTGAATTTTAAATAATAACCGTAATATCATCCGAAGTGATTTAATCTATTTTTTGTTACAAAATATATAGCATTCTCTTAAACTCCATCACCTTTGATACTCTAATTTTCACAAAACTAGACATTAGATCAACAGATCAATGACTTAACCTGAGTAATTGTTGCTAAATCATTGCGTCCGATCGTGGATCGTGATGTTTACAAGGATGTTACTCAATAGAAGGAAAAATCGACCCACGATTTACTTGATATACCGTTAAAATCGTAGGAATAAATTATTAGGGGCAATATGTAAGAATAATTGTGTATATTTATTTACTTGTAGTGGTACAATTTCCAAAAACGAGTTATAAAGTGGTATTCATAATAATATTGTAAGTGCTATGTATCTACATAAAAGAGAATAAATTTAAACTTTTTAATACGAGAAGGGCTGCAGACGAAGCAAACAAAAAAACAATTTTATTACGTTTGTACTAGAAAGACAAATACCAAATAATGACGCAATAAACCTTATTAGTGAAGCGAACAAGTCAACCAAATACAAAATATGCCAGTTGACCTTGAAAAACGCGTCGTGGTTTAGTAAAAAACCCGTTATGTTTTTTGAAAAAAAGTTTTAATTAAAGTGTATGTAAATTTTATAGTAGAAAGTTCAAAGTTTTTCAAAAGAAAAGACATACACTGTTTTGAAATAAGATCAAATAAAATATGAAAAATATGCTGGCTATCCGATAATCTTAACGGAAAAAACAACATACTTTTAATCGGGATATTTTTTTTCGTCGGTTAATAAGACGTTCTTAAATATGACTTATTATTTCGCTACTTTGTATGTTACAGTTTAGTATCACAAAAAACACGCACATGTAGAGCTTTAAATGTTAATAACGATTCATCCAGCCATGGTCAGACGGGGAAAACCACGCCAAATAAGTCCAAGAATAAATAGGTGTAAACCATAATGCCTTCAGTAAATATTTGTTTTTTCGTTATAAATTAAATCACCCCTCAAGAATGGACATCTTAATGTGTGTTCTTTGAACACCGGCTTTAACGAACTAAAAACTTCAATAATTGCGAACAATATAGGAATTATAGCGCTGTCCAAGACCTGGTTCTCTCTGGATACTCCTGAACATGCCCTTTCAATGGATGGCTATCATCTGATAAGTAGAGACCGATCGACCGGAGGTCGAGGAGTGGCAGTATACGTGAGTAATAATGTTAAAATTGAAGTCTTGGATGTTGGCTTGGGAAGCATAGATAGATAAACCATAGACCAGCTTTGGTTTAAGCTTAAGTTTAAAATAGATGGCATGACCATAGTAATAGCGGTTTTTATAGGCCTTCCGGGAACAAGTACTTGACTCTTTATAGAGAGCATGCTGTCAACAGTGCATCCAATTGCCGACGGTGTAGTGCATTTGGGAGACATCAATGTTGATCTCTTGAACTTGAGAAATTCTGTGACTCAAGTCTTTGATAGTTATAAATTTTTGCAGGTTAATAATGAGCCTACGAGAACATCTGGCAATACTGGAGCCTTAATCGATCCGATATTTGTATCGTATGGAGACCTTGTGCGTGGATCGGAGGTTGTTAATGCTGATCGCATATCGGACCATAAACTCACTTTTTAAGGTTAAGCATAAAAAATAACAAATTCAAGCCCTTGTTAACTGATTGGGATTTTAAACCCTTTCTTGTACAACTTTTACTAATGAACTAAAATGAGATTCCTAGATTCCGAGATTTATAAATTAATTATTGAAGATAAAGTGCAACTTTTTACAAAATATATCTCTGATTTGTTCGATAAGCATGCATCTAGACGAACAGTGAGGGTTGCGAGCCGAGGACTCCTTATCTGACATCCTATTTGCTATGAAGCTCAGAGACTGAGCATTAGGGAAATTTAAAAATAATAGAACACCAGAAAACTGAAATGAATATAGTGAGCTTAGGAATCGTATCCTTAATACGAAGATCTAAGAAAGCATATGTTGATCGGGCTGAACTGGGAGCAGCAGTAAACAAACGTGGACGTCTTTTATCGATATAAATGTTAGGCACAATAACCAGTGGGAAATACCCGAATGTCTTAAAACCGTAGATGAAATAGACACATATTTTTCATCTGTCTTTGTTAATAGGGAATATGAAGAGATTTCGGCACATTACGATCTGCTTGAACCCATAAATATAGCAAATTTCACTTTCTGGATGGCTATTGTAGCTGGGGTTAATGGGACATAATAATTAATAACAGAAAATCAAACGCAGCAGGCATTGATAATATTTCTTTAAATTTGCTTAAATATTGTAGCGCTATCATTGATCCTGTTATTTCACACCTGATTAACGTGTGTATTGAAAGGGATTATTTTCCTTCTTGTTAGAAAACCCGGATCCATGTTTAATCTCCGCCCGATAAGTTTAGTGTCAGTTCTATCGAAGATCCTGAAAAGAATTTTTCACGCTCAGATTTCAGCTTTCAATCAGTCTGGTTTCCGTAAAGGATCCAGTGTTGGAAGGGGATTTTATTAGGGACGTATTTCAGTTTTAGTGTTGCTGGACTACGCAAAGGCCTTTGATGCCATTAATCGTCGTCTGCTATGCTCAAAGCAGAGGTAATGTGGATTTTCCTTACAGGCTGTTCAGTTTATTTTTTCTTATTTAATAGAGGGTCGGCAATGCGTGGTGCTTGACGGTAGGGGTTCACAAAAGAGTCCTATCACATAAGATGTATATCAGAGATCTATACTTGGCCTGTGTTATTTCTGATTACATATCTGACCTCCTAAGTTATGTTAGGAGTTGTTCAAATCAAATGTATGCTGATGATACTCAGCTCATGTTTGACTTCTTGCAATATGAACATCATTTGGCCGAGTATTTGGTAAATAAGAACTTGACTGGCTTGTCAAAATTGTCCGAAAATCACAACCTGTTCTTAAATGCGTTTAATTGTCAGGTTATGTATTTAAAGGACAGGAAGTCATGCAGCGTTTATGAGGTGATGCAGATTCAAATTAGTGAGACGCGTCGTCCTGTAAAGGGTTGTGTAAAATTGGATTGACTTTTAAAGCCCCTATCACAAATCTGATCCAGAAATTATTTATAAATTTAAAGCTGTTTTACAGTAACCGTGCGTTGTTGAGTAGAAAACTTAATATTATTATCAGAGGCCCTTGTATTATCCTCATTGATTGATGCGTGTAACTAAACACAAAACTTCTAAGTTTCATAAATCATCAAACTCCCCTTTTATACAACACGATTTCAGTTATCTTGAAAAATCGGATGTATAATAAGTTTCAAGATTAAATATAATCAAATTTTATTAAGTAAACAATAAAAATGTCTCTTGTTTTCATTCAAGATTTATAGATATAAAAAACAACTATTCAAATTCTTGATACATTGGCCGATAACGTTTTCATTCAGCTCTTTCAGACTCTTCTCTAAGTCTATGTGTACCAACCCGTTAGCTGAGATGATAAGTGGTATTACTTGGGCTGATTTAAGTTGATAGGTTTGTTTCACGTCGAGAGCAAAGTCGCGGTACTTTTTTCATTTGCTGTTTTATCCACATTATGATTAAGTGGTACAGCTATGTCTATTAAGTAAACTTCTTTCTTCCTTTTTATCTATCCAAACAATGTTTGGCCTATTATGCACTAGAGTTCTATCTGTTTGTATCTGCTAATTCCAATGCTTATCATTTTCTTCTATTTCTTGTGGTCTGTAGTCATAATATTTATTTTTTGTGTTCTTTATTTCTAGGCTCCTTAGCAGTTCCAGGTGAATGATCTTTGCAATGTTGTCGTGTCGCTGGGTGTAGTGGACCGTTCACATCCAGAGGTGATATGTTGTATCGATTCGCTAACCTTGTTACATACTGTGCCTCCTGTAAGCTCTAGTGCTGACCATTTGATCTTGTATTGCGTAAATGAAGCCTTCGGTTTCGCCCATGAGGTTAATATTTTTACGGAACTGTGTAGACCTGCTTTTATGAATTCCTTCTGCCTGAATGTCGTTGGTATACCTACCATACAGAGCCTTTCTACGATGTTCCTCCAGCTATTCGTGAACCGATGAAACTTCCGTTGGGATATAGGAAGCCAGGATCAATGACGAGTAACCTGTATCAACTTCGGAGATGGCTCTAGGAACGTAAGTATCTCTTTGCATAAAGTAGGTTACTAATGTGTTGTTTTGTCTGTTGCAGGCCCTTTCAACATTGATAAGTCCTCTACCCCCTGGGTTCTGGGGAGATACAACCTGATCTCTAAAGACGATGGATGGTGCAGTCTGAACTGTGTTAGTGTTCTCTTGTGGATTGGTCTATTTCCTGGAGCTCCGTTTTTGACCACTTCAGGACTCCGAACGTGTGTGTTAGGTCTGGAGTTGCCCACGCGTTAATTGCTACGATTTTCTATCTACCAGGTAAGTATGTTCTGCAAACTGTTTTTACTCTTTTCAGGTAAGTATCCTTCATTTGGGTTCTCATTATTTTATCCTGAATCTAGCCTGCAGCATTCCTAGGTATTTATATGTAGATGTCTTTAGTGTATCTATTTCTGTACCATCCACCAGTCTAACATTCTCACGGTTTATCATTTTACCCTTTTATAGTGTACGGTAGCACATTTTGTTAAGCCAAACTTATTTTTATTATTATTATTATATATACAAGGAAATATGTATTGATCTGCATTCCGTGCTCTTTTCGATATTATTTAATTTGATGTTAATTTCCCGAGAAATTTGGAAGACAATTAAAAATAGGTAACTGGGTAGTTAGTTTTTACTTAAATATGTGTTTGACCTTTTACTTAATATGTTAGTAAGTTTTTACTTAAATATGTTATTTCCTTTTTAAATACACGTATTGCTGTGTAGCCTTTAATACTCTTAAAGTATTAATTACAGGTAGGGGCTCGAACTAATCGCATTTCATTTCAATCTTTTGTTTACATTCGATAGATAAAAATTTGACGAATAGTTTCAGCTAACCAAACCATATACCAGAAAATAATTGGCGGATGACTAAAATCTAACCTATGTATATTTACATTACACTCTAACTTTTTGTGCACAATTTAAAATTAGTTTAAACGAATATTCTTTCTTAGATTAACACATTTGAAACACCCGAAGCAAACGTATGTTCTTTCTTAGATATTTAACACATTTATTTTGCATTCTTCTTTATTATATAACTCGACTTTCTAAAAAGGGCGGCAAAGTTAAAATAAATGCATCCTCTTCCTTAATTCAGCGCATTTATTTAGTATTATTTTTTGTGAAATTCCGGTACTCAGCATTTTAGAGGGGGGGGCAAATACCCACCCGTCTTCGTCCTTTCCGAGGCACAGATCGTTTCTATATCACACTCGATTTTTGTGCAAAAGTCAATTAGTTGATTATTTTAAAGAACTAATTATTTAAAATTTTGTTAAACCACTTTGTTCCGTCTACTTGAATTCGGACAACAATTTTAACAATCCAGTTCATTCATTCATTCAATATGTAACGCTTGACTTTCCTAGAAAATTTGATGGAAGGAAGTCTATAGGTGGTTTTTGGATAGTGACTTTTTAAGCCCTTTATTAGGTCGCCGCTATTTTCCACTATACTCGGTTTTTACCAAAATGCTACCAGTTGCATTTTCGTGTAACCCTTGATTTTTCAAGTTATTCAAGTGAGAAGTACTATGACGTAAAAAAATAGATAGTCCGACGAGTAGGCAGACAAGTCGAACTGCGAGAAAACGTTTCCCGACTTCCCCTGAAACGCAAAGAGCCCTGAAATTTTGAAAGCGAGATATTTTTACGATTACAATACTCTCTTTCGATGGAGTAAAATAGAGCGTAACGCCTATGTGTCTTCCAGAATAGCAACATTCTTTTTGAGCGTCTAAACTCTTAAGAAAACTGAAAAGTTTTAACACGGAAACGGGGTTTCCTCCAAACATTCTCACCGTTGAAAAGAAAAACGACGAAGACGGGAAACAGATTGGATCGTGGAAAATCGGTCCCAGAGACGGATGGATCGAGAGCGAGAGACGTGAAACTTTGAACAGGTAGGAAGTTTATACTTATAGAGATTGCTTTATACCGAATGATTTCAGAAAGTTATATCTCTTTTGAGTACTATTATATTACATTCTGTATCAAAGCAAACACCCGTGTCTGTTAATAATTTTGTTTATCAGGGCACTTCAGACAGCGATATTTGTCTTAGAATATATCTTAATATACCAGACGGCAACGCCGTTCCTTTAATTTCTGTTGATATATTGCAAATGCAATATAGCAAATGGTTATACATAATATAGCAAACAAATTAACGTTTCTTAAAAAAGTTTGACAGTTTGTCTAGCTTCGTGTCTATTTTGACTGATTGGTACAGGGCCATTCCGTGCCTAGAGTACAAGGCGCCAGATCTAGACGGTTTGCAATTACGCCTTGCGGTCTGCAGGTGAATTATTGAATTTTGACTGTGTAAAAAGTGAGATAAACGTGGAATGAGAAAAGTTGCTGAAATAACCATAACAGAAACATTAAGAATCTTGAAACAAATGAAAAACGGTAAATGCACTATGGAGGACAACAAAACATTATCGAGACTGAAGTTCAAAGGAAACTTTATAAAACAATAATTATAGATACTACCAGAAGGCAGAATGCCAAAGGCTGGAACAATGTGGAGATAATATTGCTTTACAAAAATGAAGAGCCAAAGGGCAAAAGCAAAAGACTTTTGAACCTTTTATCGTACTTTTATACCAGGGATGGCCGTACTTCTGTCTATGAAGATCTAGGATTAGGGATCAATTCTGGTCAGTAAAAAACAGAACCACGTATGCGAGATATATATAAAAGGGCGTCTTTAGTGAAATCCGCGCGATGAAAAGAACTCATTAGGACATGGGACCTCAAGTAAAAGCAAGCGATAGACTTTCCTGGTTGACTTTAAAACTCTTGGTGATTGACTATTTGACTATGCCTACTTCTGTTTTATAAACTGCTCACAAAGGTACTTACCACCCGTCTAACTGGATTTTTACCAACTAGCTTCAGAAAGGGGGATATTACGAACGGTTATTTGCAGAACACTAATGAAGAAAGCTCCCGGGTGCAATGTGCCGATACAATTCACCTTTGTAGATTTCCAGAAGGCGTTTCACTTCTTTGAGTCGTGGGACATTTTAAAACTTCTATGTTCTCTAAAACCATTAAAAAACGTCTACCAAATCGAAACAAGACCCTAACACTATTTAGTTTTTTCAAGAGGCAGGAATTATTCTTATTCTCCAACGACATAGACGAACTGAAGATAATGCTTGAGACATTAAATACGACCAAATGGATCTTAACAAGACAACAATTAGCTTTTTTGATAGTTTAGATGATTTCTGTGAACCAAACCGCCGAAATTTCGAGACGAGTTAGGTACACAAGGGCAACTACAGTAAAAAGCACAGCGGAAGTTGCGTCTGATTGGCCAGAACAAATGGCGTCTAATTAGTTCAAGCAAATAGCGCTTTTTTGTAATTGTTTGGAGGTTTATAGTTATGTCTTCAGTTTTGTTCGTTGATTGTTAGAGTTTGACCACAGAAAGTCTTTGTTATTTTCTTTGCTTTTAGTGCTTTGACTAACGAGATTTACTTTTAAATACTATGTACTCGAGAGAGACTTGTTCGTTAGAACAATATATTGTTTAAATATACTAATTAATAACTTGCTTATTTGTTTAAATAAGTATTTAAAAAAAAATTTTTAGCAAGAAACCATGGATCCATTTTTATGTCCTCCGACGGCTTCAACAAGCTCTCAAAAAATTTCATGATAAGCCTGTCATCTTTCCAGCAAAAGATTTAAAAATGTGAATTTGAGGAATCGTCATATCAGAGGAGTGCATAAAACAGATGTGTTAAATCCCAAAATTAGTTACATTTTTAGTCCATTATGTGAGGAAGAAAATGATTTGAAAAGTCATGGAGGATTTTGAAAACATTTTGAAGAATATCACCAGGTGAGTATTACGTTAACGACTTTTAAGTTTTTTAGCAAACAAGAAGGATAGAAGGATGAGGAAAAAAATGATACAAATTATGCAATACACAGATCGCTCTATAATAAGGAACAAAAGATAAAGATGTTGTATTATGACTGTAACAGAAGTAAACAGAAAGGTATAACAGTTTGTTGCACAGTTTTTCTAAACAATATACCTAGGTAAGAATAATTACACAATATAATAATTTAATATCTATCTTTAGGATATAAGCCCAACTACAAAATAAGGACGGAGTGGTAGAATTAAAATTAAAGGATTGTGTCCCTCCAGGTTGATTTGCAAAATGCACAATGAAGGGCATGTTTCAGTTCGTATTTGGAAAACACATGTGGGACATAAAGAAGAATTAAGAAGCAAACATCTCTCGAAGGCAGAAGAAAAAATTGTAGCAGAGAAGCTGCAGTCTGGACAGCCAGAATTTTAGAAGATTCAAGAAAATTGGAAGCTTTAAAATTTGAAAAATTGGCAGCTTACAACTTAAGCCATCACAAATTTGTCTAGAAAATATATTGAGAAGAATCGAGATCGGAATGATATGGTAGCGGATGCACTGAATGTTCAGGAATGGAATGCTAATGGCAAGAATTATGCTTTCTTATTTAAGAAGGAGGTATGAAAAAATTAGTATTTTACGTTATAAGGCCGGTAGATGACTTATTAGAGTACCAATTGTTTTGAAATTTAAATTTTATTACATACTGTTTTTATAATCTTTTTCAAAACAAAAAGTTATATTTTTTACTAAAATTTGTATCCCTATTTTTTCCCTAGCTATTTCAAATTCAAATTCAAATTCAAACAATTTTTATTCATCAGCTAATACATGACAACTTTCATGATTATTTGCTATTGTATGGAAAAAATACTTATATTCCTACATACATAAATAAGCTGAGGAATAAGGACTGCTCCCCAATTAAAAAACTGATTCGCAGCCACATAAAACATATGACTGCGCGGAACAACCCTACCAATTAACATCTAATACGGAGTACAATTTTATTCAGTAAGACCAAGTCTATAAGATAAATGTAACATAATATATAGTAAATTACAAAAACTTATAAAAAAAAGATTATTCAAATAAATGGCGTGGCTAGGCAAAGGATAAGGAGACACCCCCCAGGAGACATTCATGTGCATGGGTCGGAAGAAGCTAGACATAAATAGTTTATAAAAAACATGGAAAGCATCAGTGCAGTGCATGCAGACATTTGGCTTACATTCAAATGTGCGCACAAAACATAGAAATTGATTAATTATATATAAGGAGTTTCCCAGAGAATCACAATTTCAAGTAAGACTTTGTTCAACTAAAAGTTTGTTCCTGATATACTGGGTGAACAGTTGAATGTTATATTCCTTTACGCGATTTGGAAGAGAATTCCACATTTGTATGGCTATAAAACTGAATGATTTCTGAAACGTAGACGTTTTGTGTTGAGGAATTATAAAATCGTTAACATTCCTCGTAATGACATCGCGGTTATCTTGTACGCTGAAAAGTCTTTTTAAATAAGGGGATTGACCTGATTTTAAAATTCTGTAGACAAACGTATATATATGTAATTTGCGTCGATTTGCCATCGTTAAAACTGAAAAATTATTTACATGTGGAGTGATATGATTCCTAAAAGGAATATTATGAGAAAATCTCATACAGGTATTTTGTAACTTTTGAATAGATTTTGAAATTCTTCCAACCAACGAGCTATGATAAAGCACGTCCCCGTAATCAAATAGAGATAAAATAAGTTTATTACATAAATAGTATTTAATTTTTTCTGGCAAGTAAGTTTTAAGTTTGTTCAGGTTTTTAAGACACATATATGCCACTGAAAGTTTGTTTTTAATATGTGTTTCGAATAAGAGTCCGGAGTCAAAATAGATACCTAAATTTTTTGTTTCACTTAAAACAGGCACAGGTGCGTTGTTAATTTTTAAATTTAGATTACCTGACATGTCTGCTATTTGATTTTGGCTTGATTTGGCTGCGTTTAGCTTCAGATTATGGTTTAGATAATCTAGATCGCGATTAAAATTAGCCATACAATTTTCAAAATTCTGAGGTTCAAATGACATATACAATTGAGAGTCGTCAGCAAATTGTTGAAGTTTCGAAAAATTAACTCCCTTATCCATATCAGCAACATATAAAGAAAACAGCAACGGCCCCAAGATCGACCCCTGCGGTACCCCAGTTGTCAAAGGTAAATAGTGAGATTTGAGCTTGACAGGACCATCATTTAGTAGTACACAGTGGGATCGGTCAACAAGATAAGACCTTAGAAATGCTACAGAGTTTTCCGATAAACCAAGGTAATGAAGTTTAGCCAATAGCATATCGTGACTCAACGTATAGAATGCCTTACTAAAATCTAATAGAGCTAAGCAGGTTATTTTTTTCTTATCCTCACTGATCCTGATGTCGTTTACAAAATTTACTAAACACGTAGTAGTACCGAAGTTTTCACGAAAGCCTGATTGACATTCAGGTATTAATTTATTAGAAGCAGAAAAAGATACGATTTGTTTGTAGATATGTTTTTCAATTATTTTAGAAAGAACTGGCAGTATACTAATAGGTCTAAGATCCTTAAAATCTTTAGGATTATTTGTTTTCGCTAGGGGTTTTATTATTGCTTTTTCCCATAAATCAAGGTAACAATTTTCTAATATACAAGTATTAATTATATTTATGAGCGAATTTTACAAAAAGGTAAACATAACTTTAGATCCGTGATAGATAACTGATCTTCTCCAATGGATCTACTTTTTATTAAATTAATTATTTTAATCAATGAATTTTCATCTATTAGGTCAAAGTTTAAATCAGATGTTACATTAGCATGCTTATTTTGGTTATAAAAATTGAGTTTTATGTTTGAAGTTGTATTAACCCCTGAGGCGCAATTGAAAAAATAATCATTTATGAAGGATGGGTCCGGAAAATTTGTAGAGATGTCATAGTTTGTGTTTTTTGTCAAATTTAATTTTTTTGTCTTAGTTCAAAAATCTCTACTTTTTGAATTAGCAAAAGAATCAAAATATGCGATTTTTTCTCTAGAGATAGCATGTTTTGTATAGTTTCTCAATTCTCGATAATACCTAAGTCGACCATCAGTTTTGTTACTAAGATATTTGCTGTATGCTTTGTCTCAAAGCTTAATTAGTAATTTAATATTATTTGTTATCCATGGTGTATAAGGCCTTTCTTTAATTTTTTTTTGTTGTAATGGTGCATGTTTATTTATTAGAAAACTTATGTTGTCATTAAAAAGCTGCAATTTGTCATTTATATCTAGTGTATAATAAATAGCTTCCCAAGGGATCAGTAAGGCATACTGCTCAAATTGATTGTAATTAATACTATTATAGTCTCTAAACTCAATGATTTTATTCTCTAGTTTTATGTTCAGGTTGAGCACTGAATAAATTAAACAATGATCCGATATCTCTTCAGATATATTAACTGTTCTGCAATCCTGTACTTGAAGATTATTATTTGTTATTATAACATCAAGAAGACTAGAAGTATTATTCGTTATATTAATACGAGTGGGATCCACTACGTGTTGAACTAAATTGTACATTTCGAGAACTTTAAAGAGTTTGATTTTCGATGCAGACTGCTTTATTAAATCTATGTTAAAATCACCGACAAAGAGCGTAAAATCGTAAAATGGTATAGTTAGATTCATAATATCTTCTAGGCATTCAATAAAATTGTCCACGTTCGAAGAAGGAGGTTTGTAAATAGTTGCAAATAGTACTGATTTTTTACCTAAATTAAATTTTACACATAAAAATTCGCAGGAATCTGCGACGACGTCAAGTTCAACTAAATGAAATTTAATGTGTTTTTTAATATAGATTCCTACTCCTCCCCCTCTACCATTCTTATCTCTCCGAACAAATCTGTATGGATTTAATGCAAAACATTTATCATCGTATGCAGGTGTCTTGGTAACACCCACCAAATCAAAATTAAAATAATTCACATAATACGAAAATTCATCAAAACCTGTATTGAAGGAACGAATGTTGAGGTGAGCTACTGAAAATTTAGGATTTTGCCTTGTGTCCGCATGCAAATTTTGGTCATGCATTATTATTCAGCATTGTCCACCCCACGCACATGCATGCCCCCGATCCCCGCCAAAAGCCGTACCTAAATTTAGAAAAATAAACCCATAAAAATACCCCAATATAGTCCCTAAAAACATAAAACATGTATAATAAGATTTACTTACTATGCGCATGTGCTCATATAAAATAATTAGCCATGTCGATCCAAGTAGGCTAAATTAAAATCGATTACAATAATTGTGTTCAATAATAAATATAACGTATGATGTAACCAGTAAAATAAAAAAAATATATGTCCTTCAACCAGATTAAAGTTTGGACGATAAGAAAAATAAATTATTCTATATTTATATCTACAATAATCCACTAGTTGAAGTACTTAAACATAGATAGGGGAGAATCATTTATTTTTAGTATTCAGAAAAGTCAACACACTTGTCTAAATGTAATTATGTATTTAAAAAACGGGGTTTATTACCAATGACGACTATAATAATACATAATATATTAGTTATTAATGTCAACATACCTTTAGATCACAAGTATTAAAAATTAGAAATTAGAGCCATCTTCACTGTTAACTACATCACTTAGTTTTTGACGTGACGTAATAGACACTTTAACACTGCCACTAAGCACAAAGACATTGCCCCCTTTTGTCCAACACTTGTTTTCGAAATGTTGTTTAGCCTCGTTAAATAATGTATAGTTTTCCCTAGTAAGTAGCTCCGTAACCAACATATCTGTACCTTTTAACCGCTTTTTGCTATAAAATATTTGATCACGCAGCCATCGCTGGGTAAACGAAACAACAACAGGACGAGGTTTTGTTGCATTTTGTTTTTTTGCACCAAACCGATGACAATAGTTTAAATCGGATTTCTGAACGGCTACACCGATTTTTGTCGTCAGTAAACTTACGATATTATCGTAGAGATCCATGGATGAATTTTCCTTGATACCGTGAATAAGAATGACGTTTTGATTAGTCGCCATGACACAATTTGACGTATCAGTTCTTAGTTGAAGTAAATCTTGTTTTAAATTCTCTAGGGAGTCTAAGACTGACTTTTCAAAGTTAGAGAATCGTACAGACAGCTCATTAATCCGGACAACCTGACCTTGAGATCCATTTTCTGCAGTGGTATTGCTAAGATCTCTCTTAAACTTATCGAAATTCTCCGTGAAGGTGGCCGCCATTTCTTCGATGCGATCACTTAATGTTTGGTACTCACTGCCCTGCTTTGTGGAGGTTTCCTCCAATTTGGAATTTCCACGAGTCATCATTAGATATTACTTAACCTAATGTTCGGAAAACTTTTAATAATTATTTCACTCATTAAACTAGTGAAAATTGACAAAATTACGGACCGGCACAGCTTGTCTATTGAATGTCAAATTAAAGAAAAACAATATTGTCACAGGTCTAGGTCCAAATAAAAGGAAAATTATTAACTTTAGTTAAATAAAATAATAAACATTTTGTAAGTAGAAGTCTAATTTATAGTTAAATAACATTCTTCGTTTAATGTAGTTGGTAGAAAAGTATATATCACAAGTAGATAAACATATGTGCTTAGACATGAGTCTAAGTAATTTCGAAAGAAAACTAATATGTATTAATAGCTATGGGTACTAACTCTGTTTTAGATAAACTCGCAACGAGTTTGGGAGAAAATTCAATGATCAAGCCACAGCGCGAACAGGAAATTAATGAATTTATCAGAGAGAAGGTAGAAGAAACTGATCAGGCCACAGATGAGGTCCAGGCACAAAGCGCACAAAATCTTCAATGGGAAAAGGAAATCCTACCTAACTTCATAGACAGATTAGACGATGAGAATTTCATCAAGTTTATGAAAGACGCCCAAGAAACTATAAAAAATAGCAAGAAAAGACAAGCCAAATTTCACAGAAGCGCAAAATGGATAAACAGGAATATTTTCTTTCCATCAAACTCCTAAAAATGTAACGTATTAAATTATCCAACAA
Source organism: Kuschelorhynchus macadamiae (assembly GCA_030620095.1). NCBI lineage: Eukaryota > Metazoa > Arthropoda > Insecta > Coleoptera > Curculionidae > Kuschelorhynchus > Kuschelorhynchus macadamiae. The sequence continues at coordinate 2,243,471 of JAUTXW010001351.1, forward strand.
TGTTTTAATTTCTACAATCCCACCTTATATACTTATTTAGTATTAGTAGACAATAACATTAACATATTTAGAATTTTTATAGGTTTAAGTTTGTTAATTGAGATGTTTTTTTTTAATGTTCAAAACAATATTTTTAATTCATATAACTATTATAAGTTTGAGTTTGATTGTTAATTTAAATGTTTTTTTGTTTTTTGACAACGAAATGTACTGGGTCCTAGGCAAGGTTTAGAGGGGTTTCACCATTGCCATTGCACCAAACGGACGCCCCCTCCTTTGATTTTCCTAATTTTTGATGAAGTACTTTTAAACTTAGTGGTCTAGTGTTTTATTTATATTTACGTTAATTATTCATGCTACATGAGTGTGTAATTTTATTCTAATTTCCATTCCGATTATTATATGTAAGTACAAAATTAATTTTTGTTTCGAAAAAATAAACTAAATTTAATTACATTTATTTTGTTTATTCATAAATAGTAGCTTACAAAATCTCGTCAATGTTACAATACAAATATGAAACCCACGGAAGTTTGAATTGTAACACGCCCACCTATTTGCTCTGGCCAATCAGATGCAAATGCGACTGTGCTTTTTACTGTAGTGGGTTTGAAAATCTGTGCTGAAAAACAAAGAGGTACCAAGAAGTTGTTAACGTATATATTCTTCCTACTAGTAGCTTTGTACAAACTGGAAATAATGTAGCAAATAATTTATAGATTTAGCCGTTACTTGATGGAAATTCATTATCACGTGTATAATAAATAAACAAACTATTTTTGTTTAGTAATTTCCACTAATCAGTCACTACTATCAGTCTTGAGATGGTTTTTTAAAAAGGACACAGGGTGTTGAATCAGCTGTCAAACGGAAATTTTAAATTCTTTAGAGAAATTCTTATACAAAACTATTTAAATTTAATATTTTAGAAACCGAGTTACCTAACAACCAAAGAGAATTTGACTTGATTATGTGTCAAGCTAAACTAAATAGTCTTCTTTGCAATTGCCAAAAGCCTGAGGATAAAACTCGATTTCTTACTTTTCAGTAACCACAAAGTAATGCCTGGCAAATCATGGAAATCATTTAAACGACTCAACTTACCGTGTTTCTATTCCCTTAAATGTTGGTCCGCTGGTAAAAACATGCTTGCATTTGCGGCAAACTGATGACAGTTTGGACCTTTGGGGGCTAAGCTGCAATAAACTGCATGCGTTTTTCACTTAAAGAGAGTTAAGCTGCATGTCTAGCCGAATCACAAAAAATGATCAAATATGAAAAGCTGCAAGACCGCTTCCTTATATTCTTCTTGAATTAAGGGAAAAATAATAAAACAGGGAATGCTGCTTCGGTGTTGGGAACTATTTCAGAGGATTCTGGTTACGAACATTTTTTTATATTTAGTTTAAGTTATATTATTATTTACAAGAAACTTCTCTCGTTATGAATGTTTCCTTTTGTTAGGAATAGTGAAGTATGCCCTGATTTAGTTTTGCACATAGTCATTTAGCCACACATATATTGATTGCGTTTCTTTCATTTTGATACACAAGAGAAAAAATAGCATTGGAATTTCAAAAACCGTAAGGGATATATAGTTGGCTATATTAGGACAAAGTTGCGCAATTTAATGTCAAATAACCTGTCGTTAATAAAGTTGGAAAATTCGGATTACTTCCGAAGATATCCGTGAGAAACCGAAAATCATCCTTTTTCCTTTTTATTTTTTCAGGTTGCATTTGAGGAGATGTTGCAAAATAAATTTTACATCGGCATAGCCACTTTTCCTTCTCTATAAAATGGTGTGTTTAAATTTAAAATAGCACTTTTCGTCTTCGGGATTTATCATCAACTTATTTTTTTTTTAATACAGACCTGAATATTTAATTGCATTTCTAACAAGCCCTCGACCTCCCAAAACCAATGATATAATACAGTCATACATTTAGAGTATTTAAAATTATCCTTTGTGAACTTGGCAAAATTCTTGTCTTCCGTCTCTCTCTCCAACACATTGTCTCTTATAAGAAAATCTTTCATCTTCTGTTCAAACATTAAGTGTAACATGTGGTTGGTTTTCAGCGGTAGAAAGCTTGTTAAAAATGGAATAAAAAACCCCTAAATTTCTAGTTCCACTTGATAGATATCCAAAATATATTTCAAGGAAAATATGATGTAGTCTTCAAAATGTACCCCTTCTACATAAAAAACTCAGTTTCGTCAATAATTTCACCACAGGTAAAACTATTTATTTCAGATGACTTAAATTCTATAATCTTCTATTAAAACATTAAGTGTAACACGTCGTTAGTTTTCAGAAATCGAAAACTTGTTAAAAATTGAATAAAAAATCCTAGTCCGTATTTAAAGTAAAAATATGTTGATGATGAGACCTCGAGGACCGAGTCGAAAACGAAACGTTGAATTTTAAATTTGAGTACACCATTTTGTAGATTAGGAAAAGTGGCTGTGTAGGATGATGTAGAGTTTATTTTGTAACATCTTTTCAATTGCAGCCTCAAAAAAATAAAAAGGAAAATTAACATTTCTGGTTTTCTACGGTTATCTTCATAAGTAGTAAAAATTATCCAACTTTGTCAAGGGGATATCATTCGACATTAAATTGCAGAATTCATTGTTATCCTTTCGAATTTGTTACACCCTATTTATATCGTATAATATGTACAGTATTTCGGCGGATAGACTCTAGAAGAGGACAAAAATCAACTAAAAATTGATTGAAGATACACTCTTGATAAAAGTTTTTGCTTGAAAAATAAATAAGGTTCGCGTTATCAGGATGCATAAAAAGTACAAAAATGTCATTTTACATAAAAGTAAAAATTCTCATTTTGCAAAAAAAGTCACTCTTGACAAAAGTTTTAGCTATAAGGAAAATAAATAAGTTTTTTATCCAGGGGGCATAAAAGAGTAAAAATTTTTGATTCAAAAATTAATAAGGTTTGCGTTATCAACATTTTTTTATACGCGGGGCATAAAAATACAAAAATGTGGTTTTGCGTAAAAAGCATGCTTCGTTTATAATTTTCTCTCAAAAGTTCAGATATTAAATATGTTTTGAATTAAACCCCAAGCAGAAATACGAAGATTACGTTACAAGATTTGAAATTAATTAATTAATTACTTTTTAAAGTCTCAAATATTCTCATGCACACATTTAATCAAAATACCTATTAGTTTCTAAAATAATTATGATACCTTTTGATGTAGGTACTTATCAATGTCTTCTTGGCGGGCTACAAAAGTTGGCCGTTTTTTCCAATCCATCTTGTCCCAAGTTTGGCAAATTTGCACCTAAGCCATTCTGTGACTTCACGAGCGCAATGTACTGGACAACAATCTTGTTAAAAATGCAAAGAAATGTATCTAGCATTTCTAAGTACCATATTCTATCGCAGGTGAAATATGGCTCTATAATGCCATGGACAGATATCGTCATTATTCTAAATTCGGGGTTTTCTTGAGCCCAGTACCTGACGTGCTGTGATGTTGCAGTTCCATCAGTATAAAATGCATTCCTTTAAAAACATAATAAACTTCCAGTATATGTTTAGAGTTGTAACTATTTTACAGTAAATGATAATTATTTCATGAAAAAAAGACATAGACAAGTACGTCGTTGGTCAAAATTATATGAGAAACTAGTAGGTACTCTTAAATTAAAATTAATATTGGACTTGAGAATATTTGGGACTTTAAAAGTAATGTGATAAAACTGACACTCTTAATTTTAAATTTTTTAACGAAATCTTGTATTTTTGCTTGGGGATTAATTCAAAACATATTTAATATATGTACTTTTGAGAGAAAATAATAAACGAGGTATGCTTTTAACGCAAAATACTATTTTTGTATTTTTTATGCCTCCTGTATAAAAAATTTAATTTTTGATAACGCCAACCTTATTTATTTTTCAAGCAGAAGCTGTTATCAAGATTGACTTTTTCCGCATATTGCAAAATGAGACATTTTTACACTTACGCAAAATAACATTTTTGTATTCTTGATGCCCCCTGTATAAAATTTTTGATAACGCGAACCATTTATTTGTTTTTATAGATTTTAAAGTTTGTCAATAAAATAAGTTTTTGGGATTGAAAAGTTTTGCATGTTTCTATAGTATACATACACTGCAACTAAGCAAAAAATTAAAAGTGATACTTAGCAAATTTTTAGTCGCATTTGACGGATACCCAAATTAATTTCAAGGAAAATATAATGTAGTCTTCAAAATGTACCCCTTCTTCATAAAAAATTCAGTTTCCTCGATAATTTCACCACAGGTGTACACCAGACTATTTGTTTTAGATGCCTTTCTGTATACAAATGTTTTTCTTCTAAATACGATATATTATATATATATATATATATATATATATATATATATATATATATATATATATATATATATATATATATATATATATATATATATATATATATATATATATATATATATATATATATATATATATATATATATATATATATATATATATATATATATATATATATATATATATATATATATATATATATATATATATATACAACAGTTACCTATATTACGAACGAAGCTGTGTAAATGGTCGTGTCGCAGTAAGAAATGATGTACAAAAAGGGCAAAGTTAATTTGCTTTTAGGGACCTGTTTTAGCAATTAGTAAAATATGAAGGCATTCTGAAATATAATACTTTTATATATCTTAAGGTAAAAAAAAGTTTTTTCCATAGAAAATAGATTATTTGATAATAACTTTATACAAATCCTATAAACTATAATTTTTTTAAAAATTTTAATTAATTTATTATTATTATTATTTATTTTTCATAACATTATTTACGTATTCTACAAAAATCAAATTATGTGTTTATTATTTTCCTCCATAAAAAAAAGGTTTTATTCCAGGAATAAAATTTTAACAAATATTTAAACATTTTACTAGGCCGTCATTTTATTTTACCATATAGGATTTTCGCTATTTACCAGTTTATCCCTATATCACATTTTATTTTTGTACAAATTTCTTCTTAATAATGATTTTTTTACATTTTGCGACGCCTCCATTTTGTTCCGCCACATTAGATTTTTATCAACATATAATCATTTCATCCCCATATGACCCCTGATTTTTGACTAAAATTTGAAAGTTAGTCGGATACGGCTTTTGAGTTATGTCGCGTTCGAGAACATGTTTTTCGTGGTCCAGGGACCTGAAAACGCAAAGCTCTACAAATATCACGGAATATGATTTTTTCACCATTACAAAAATGTGAGAGTTTTGATTCAAATGTCGGCAAAGACAAATTAACCTATGTTTTAATTTATTTGGAAAATTTTTGTATATAAGTACAAGAGGACAATTCAAATACACTTTCACTAATAAGGTATTGTGTACATATGATTGAATTTCTAAGAACATAAAAAATAGAAAATCATAGGCAACATGAAATTGCGCAGAAAATCTTTATTACCCATGTCACAAAATCCTAAACTATATCTCGCTAAGATACAATTTTTACAACTCTATTTTATCGCGTCTCTGATCTTCTCAAATTTTCAGGGTAACTATGACTTCGTCAATTTCCTACACGTAATTTTGTATTTTTTGACTTCCGCCTGCGGTGAAGACACAAAATGTGTGATAAAACTCCTTTTACGACTACCGAAAAAACGGCCTAACTCGAGCTTACTAAAAAGGTAGTCTGGTAACTTTAAAATACCATTGCATACAAGATTACGTGCATCATGTCCCCCCCCCACTGACCCCCCATTAGCCTGTCTAAATATATTATACAGTACTCTCATACAAGCACAATATGTTTAACGAAATAAAATACTCAAACCACAACAACACAAAATATTTCTACTAGTAAGAATCAAAAATATAAACAGTAATAATCGCTGTAACAATCCCTGTGTCTAGTGCTTCATGTGAGTGAACTTTCTCTTGTTTAAGAATAATAAAATTATTTTTGAGAAATAGAATTGGAAATGACAGACTATCAAACTTGGCTATTTTAACAATTGAGAAGTCGTTGATAAAAAACATGATCTACAAAGAGTAATAGATATTTTCGCGGAAAATAAGAGAAGAATAAATTTAATTTTATGAATAGCTTTTTTTTGTATTTTTTAGTTAACGGTTTATATTATTCATGTTTATTTTTTATTAGTTTTACTAATACTTCCACAACTGTACATTAAATAAAAGTGAAAAGAAACATGTCTCTTCAGATGTGTTTAATTAAGTTACTTTTATATAAAATTTATTAATTAATTCAAAAACCTAAAATAATTGTAGAAAATTCGTTTTAATTTTTTTACTGGCACATATTATTTGTTACAGGATCCATCATTAATGTTAAAAAATATTTAGTAGGAAAGTATGCTACTTTGATACACTAATGACAGACTCTGTATATAAGCCCTTCTAGAACTATTTCTGCCCCCAACTGGCCCCCCCAAAATGAATTTTCTGTCTACGTCCCTGATTACGTGTAGATACGGAAAGTCACGAAAACAGCTGAGATTCCGTCAACGTAAAAATTAATGTCTGGGCGCCTAATTTCGTATATCGATATGGGGGTATGTTTTATTATCACGCTCAGTTTCGAATATGTCTAACCCTTCTATCTGTGTTGGCGCGCAATTTCGAATAACCCAAAATCATTTTCCCAGATTAACAACCAATGTAAAACCAATACGCACAAAGCTACTGCTTACGAAAATGTGCTGCCAAACAAGGTTTGAAAACTTATTCGGTGTGCCTCCCCTTATTTATTATTTAGGAAAGATAAATGTTATGGCATTGTTTAACACGGAATAAGCCAAGCATATAATTTTTACTGTTGGTCATTAATTACACTCTAATTGTGTGGTCAGCGAATATCAGAATAAATTACAAATCGATTATTAATAAAAGCACGTGTCAACTTTTGTCAAATGGCATATTATCATTAAATGAATAATGTTTATTTTTTAAGTAATTCGCAAACACATAAACCAGTGCGGTAGCAGTTCTACCAACGTATTTTAATTATCAGTAAAAAGATGTAAATTTTTGACGTGTCGGAGTTAATAAAAAAAATCCATACGCCCACGTTCTAGTTTTACTGGATGTACCTGACAATGTCTTACAATCAATTGTAATTAAATTATTAAATATCTCATTGTAATATAAAATATGTTAAAGCATGCCCGCACAACTGGTGAGATGCCAGCGCAGAGTTGCCGCTTATGCCAGACGTGAAGTTGTTTCATATTTGTCCAAAAAGTCTTATCAATTTTCAAATGAATACGAAATGTGTAATGTTATTTTATTAAATGCATTTTGTACTACTACCCCAAAAAGGCCTGAATATTCATTTGACCTTAATGTATCTCAAAGATAAAGTGGAAGATAACCCTTAATATAAATAAGATGGCAATGCTGCGCTATACCGCATTTGTTACTACGTATATTACTGGTGCCGATTCGCCTTTAAATGCACACTAGTTGGCCCGGCAGACCTTGTTCTGCCTTTTCCGTTAGATGACGCGATGCGTTTTCAGTGGAATTATTAGAATATGGGGCGCATTCACCACCTCGTTCAGAAACCAGACGATCATTTCAAGAAAAAAGTCATGTAAATTGGTGCACTACAACTCTCTCACGAACTTGCTGAAAAATCTGGCTTAGTGTTTTAAATATATAGATTATTGTGTGATGTCAAATTTATCGTAAAAAATATCTTTTTGACTAACTCGATGAGCCACCCTCTTCCAATTATTAAAAAAAGCATTTCTATATAAGATAAATGTAAAAGAATATTTTTTAAAGAAGCTTTTATGTTTAAACTAATGAACTGAAAATAAAAAATAAACTTACATAAACAAAAATTTGGATATTTTATTAAAAGCTTCAATCTTTATTTCAAATGTGATGTCGTCTCACGCCTCGCGCCTGCGCCTCAAACTTTTAAGAAAATAATCAAATTTTTAAAAGTTCTGTGTTTATGTAAGTTTAATTATTTTTTACATTTATTTTATTTTGTGCTTTCTAGTTTTATTTTTTTAGACACCCTGTATAAGACATTCACAATTGGACACCATAATATTGTATTATCATCGGGTTTATTTACGTATACCAAATTTCAGGCAATTACGATAACGAGAACTGTTTTTTACGTTTTTAATTATGTACTTTTTAATATTTTTTTAAGGACCTTGAATAAGACATTCACGATTGGACGCCATATATTATATTGTCATCGGGATTATGTAGTATACCAAATTTCAGTCAATTCCGATAACGGGAACTGCTTCAAAAGTTACTTGCAAAATTTGAACCAAACATACAAACTAACTAACTAACATACGATTGAAGTTAAATAAAATATTTTGAAAATGTGGTTCAACCTTATTTAAATGGGCATATAAAATATGTTAAGTGGATAAAAGATGGGGAAAACCTCATTTTTACCAGACTATTTGGACGAAAATTATTCGTTGTTGCTAAATCACAGTAAATAAAAATTTAACAGGAAATGCCTTTGCACGTCAATAGTCAACAGCAACAATAAATAAAAGAATATTTGGCCAACGAAATTTTTATTTAAATAGTTTTAAAAAGGAAAATGGTATAAAGGTAGGTCACTTATTGTTAGCACCCGACATATTTCATGACTAGCAAGACGTATTTTCATTGCTCAGATCTGCTTAAGATTTATACAGGGATCTAAAATATAAACATCATGTAAAATATTACAAAAATGGCAAAGTACACCCTGTAGAGCCACTAAATGCTTTAAAATATGCGTTTCAAATATATGTATGTTATTCATTACTAGTGCAAACATTATTTCCTGTTTTCAGCTTTAAACGTTAAACTTTATACAATACAAAATTTCACATTTCAGTCCAATATTCAGATACACCACCTAGAGCTAGATTTCTAACATACCGATAAAGAAACTGCCCTTGAATAAAAGCCACATATCCATCCAATGTTAAATAAAATACCCATCGAGAGATTTCACCGTAAAATTACGCCCAGAATTATCAGTTCGCGACGTCGACGTACTGCATCCAATCGGCTGGTTAAATTCGTTTATAGATAATTATATTTTTGTATCGTATTTCTAAAGAAATAGATGCTTTTGACAATACCAAGCTAAATATCGTTGCGCGGGGTCTAAATAAACAGCGACAAGTGTAACGTATGTGGTTAAATTACACTAATCAACATATACTGGAAAAAATGTGACTGATTTTAGCATTTGTTTGGAGATCTTAATTACGAATTCAACAACCAAAATTGTCCACCACGTATAGATTTGGAGTACAATTTTTATATATTTTTATATGTAAGTTCCAACCAAGAAAAAAAATTAAGAAATTCTAAGGGCAGTTTTATTTGCAAAAATACACATGCACGTATATTTATAGTAAGTTTTTTGCAAATGCTCACGTTCGTTCATATTCCTGATCGCTTTTTCTCATAAGAAACGAACAATAACCCCTCATCATTGCTGGATCACAGAGCAATTCTTTTAAATGGCCTCCATGCAGCTAATTCAACATCACTTAATTTTTGATCAAACTTTTCATCCCTTAATATTTTTCTAATTTATGGTTCAACAAATATTCATTCCTTAAGCTTAGCGTCACGTAGATTAGGAAAAATTTGTTTAAGGTACTTAAACGCATCTTCTTCTTTATCTAATGCTTTTACAAAATTTCCCATCGAACCCAGTTTAATGTGTAACGCAGGTAACATCAACCAAGGATCAACAAGAGGTATATTCTTTACGTTAGCTTGTCCTGGAATAAATTGATCTCTCCGAAACCATTATTTTACTTGGTAATAGATTTGTGTTGTTCTAATGTCAAAAGACAAAGAAAACAGCAATACTGGATAAATCAACCCTGATTATCTGCCATTAGTACGTATCATAGCCTATTGCATTTAGAATAAGTCATATACTTTCATATGTTTCCCTCTCGTAACCTGTATGCGCAAGAGGAATAGGGGGTCTTTTGTTGCTATTATGGAACAGAACTGCTTTTAAACTTATTTTAGAAGAATCTATAAATAACCGCTATCCGTCCGGATTATCTGCAAAGCCTAATTATTCCATAGACTATTTGGATTAACACAAACACACATTTTATTCTGCATAGTAAAAAACGCGGATAGATTCCAAAATATTGTAAATTCGGTTCCAGTGGCTAGTAAATTCCATTGTTGTAATCTTGAACCTAATAGTTCAGCATGCTCTTTGGATAAGTAGAGGTCCCGAACTAGATCATTTAATTCAGCTTTTTCGATTAAATGGAGTGCTGTTTCTTTACTGTCAGGAAAATAAGAACCGACCTTTTCTGATACATTATCGGGTTCTGCCTTATGATCATATAGTTCTAAATCTTCCTCCCAATTTGCCGGAGGCGCTGAACCCAAATTTATTTCTTTTAATTCCAACAAACATTACTTTTTGAAAGTAAGTGTTTTACTACATATTTAATAAATAGTAGACAAATGACTCCGCCACTGAATCAAATATATCCGTTGCCGTGATATGGCATTGAAATTTCATACATCAATCGTCAGAGTTTTATAAACAATTTATAAACATTATATCAAGCATAAATAAAATAAAATAATTAATAAGATCTCCTCATTGTAAGCTAATAAAGGTAAAGTTAGTTTCATGTTCACAATGTTAAAAACGAATTTAGGCTAAAGTGAATAGGGTTCCTGCAAACGATATCTATTCGCCAAAAATCGCGCTTAATTGTATAAATAAGACTCTAGATAAATACTTATCTTACAAAAAACGAGTCTTTTTTCAATCTGGAAACTAAATTATTATTAATACATACAACTTGGTTAGGACATCTCACCATGCTATGGCCGTTCTGTACTTAATGGTGTGTTCATGTTTTATTCTTTACACGTTTTAAACACTTTTGATCCTGCCCGTTTTAAACAGGATTCGGAAGAACATAAAGAAGAACGTTTTTCTGAAAATATCATCGAAATCGGTTAGTTTTTTAACGGTTATCAGTTAAACATTAATTCATAGCGTAATTCTTTTGAGACGCCTCCTTATTTATCGGCCATATCTCCCAATTAACGGACAAAGTTTTTCATTCCAAACTTTGGGGATGATATTTTGAAAAAAAATGTGCAAGATGCATTTTACAGCTTGAACTTGAGTATTAATTGTTCTACAAATGTAATGCATTTGAACAGTTTTAAATCCCAAATTCATTAATTTGTCTCGTTCTTAGTCAAATATAATAAACAACAAAAAGTGGAAACAATCAAAACATTAATTTTAGTGGCTGCGCTTATTTGATAATTTACATGTATAAATAAGTATTCCAATTCCACAAATTTTTCACTAAAGTAAGTACGCATTGTCAAGCGCCATTCGTTTCAATTTAGTCATTGTGAACCAGTCCTAATTAAATCTCGATGATGACGATCGGCTGTGATACGCTTTTGTTTTCCTTTTTCAGAGAATTTTTAAACGAATATCGCGGACGGCCATGAGAGTTCGTAGAAATCTTTATTACCGACCTTTTGTGTAGAATAATAAATAAGAACACTTGAATATCGCACATGCATAGAAGGATATACAATAACAAATAACATAATTATTTAAAATTAGAAGGTCGAGTCATATGTTTATAATCGTACTTAATATTGCGTTTTTGTTGAAGGTAATGCGCTTATAAGTAGGTATTTGAGTTGCTTGGTCTAGACAATCAAAATATTGAAATTATTTTTAAATGCTAAGTATTCCGTAGATCATAGAATGTGGGCCTTCAAAACTTCATTGGACCGCTGCAAGCTGCTGAATGTATATGATTCCTGGAAACGTCTTTATAATTAGGCAATCAGTGGACCTATATTTAAAAAACATGTAATGATACATCTAAGAGCGGCAAAAATGATTTACAAACGATATAAAGATGTATTTGTATTCGGAAACTGAGATATAATTTAGGCTCAAATTGGTCTGCCTAATTTACTGACCGAAGGAACCCATCAAACTTACATATTTTCACACTCTTAGGACTACTACCATTTTTCGTCATTTATAGCAATGCACAGAATTTAACTACCACCACCTTCCCTTAATTACTATCAATCGTATTTCAACCAACTTTCTTTAATTACTACCACAGATATTTACGGTTTACTGCCACCTTCCATTAATTGCTGCTATAAATATTTTAACTACTACCAGCTTCCACTGATTACTAACAGACATATTTTATTTATTACGACCATGCAATAATTACTACCATACATAATTCAACTACTACCACCTTTCATTATTTATTACAACATGTATTTCAACTAGTACTACCTTCCTTCTGAATACTACCATGTATAGTACTTAGTAGTAAACGGAAGTTGGTAATACTTGAAATACGAGTAGTAATAATTAATGGAAGGTGTTAGTATTTGAAACACACGGAATAAAAAGTACTTACTACCGCACATCTTTTAACTACTACTAGCTTCCATTGACTGACCTGACTTGACCACACAATCCATCAATGGAATCCAACCAATGGAAGTTGGTAGTAATTAAAATATGTGTAGTAGTAATTGGCGAAACGTGGTAGTAAATGTATTAACCAATAGAAGTTGGTAGTAGTTGAATTATAAGTGGTAGTACTTAATAATAAATAGTAACAAATGGATGGTGGTAGTAGTTAAAAAAGGACATAGTAGTTGAAATACGACTGGTAGAAATCAATGGATGGTAGTAATGAATGGAATATGTACGGTAGAAGTAATTGAAAGCTGGTACTAGTTAAAATATGTAAGGTGGTAATTAATGGAAGAAATAATACAAGAAATATTTGTAGTAGCAATTAATAAAATCTGGTAGTAGTTAAATTATGTGCGGTCGTAATTAAGGTAAGGTGGTAATAATTAAAATATCTACGGTAATAGTCAATAGAATATGTGGCAGTAATTTTATTAGTGGAAGCTAGTAGTACTTAAATATGTATGGTAGTATTTAATGGAAGCTGGTAGTAGTTAAAATATGTTTGGTAGCAAGTAATCGATGATGGTAGTAAATGAAATATCTATGGTAGTAATTAAAGGAAGTTGGTAGTAGTTGAAATACGATCGGTAGTAATTAATGGAAGGAGGTGGTAATTGAAATACATGTGGTTTTTTTATGAGGGGTTAAAAAATCTTCAAAAATCTGTCTGGTCGAAAAAGATCTTATATGGCCTTATGCGCGGTAGTAATTAAATTATGTGCAGTGCTAATTAATGGAAGATGGTAGTAGTTGAGATCTGAGTGCTAGTATTCCCGAGATAGTGAAAATATGTAAGTCTGATGACTTTCTGAAAGTTGCAAAATAACATTTATAAAACGAAAATCGGTCGGTACATTAGATTTTCCTCCTCATATTGTCAATATATTTCCTTAGCCGACCATATGTGGATAATTATTTCCAATTGTAGAGCGTACTACAATACAGTTCAGACAGAATTATGTTTAAATAGTAGATTTTGCAGCTGCTAGTTTTTTATCCCATATATTTTTAAAGTCTTTCTCAATATTTTCTTAATTTACTTGTACCATTAATGAGGGGGACTGTAGATTAGAAATGTTGCTACAGAAAATTTCTTGATAGGTCGCTGTTCCGAACAAGCATCGTTAATGTAAATTCTAATGATTGTCTCTACTTGCAAACTCTGCTGCAGCTAAAGTTGTTCCAGCCAGTTCATCGAGAATAATACTGATGTTAACTACTATTTCTGTTTTTGATCTATATCGATTATTTCATATTCGTCTGTTGTTTATAACTCTTATGATCCGTTTTATGATAGTAATTTTATGAGCTGAGCAAATATGGGCAATTAACTCGTTATTCATTTCGAACAGTATCAATATTGTTTACCGTTTTAACTTATTTTTTAATCTCTAGAGACATGCGTATCTCGTCCTTAATATAGCTCACAAAACAATGAGCCAGATAAATCAATAAATCAAAGGTAGCAAATGCTTTTACTATAATGCTAAATCGTTTTGATATTTGTTTTTCAGGTTAAAACCATGAAATGGACTCATAATTAAGGATATATTTTCCTGTATATCCCATATTATTTGTTGTTGGGACGTGGATGTTAATATAAATAATAACATTTTTTCAAATATGCTTATGGTATTTTAGACAAATATGCTAAAACTGAACACGGGAAGTTGCCTCTAGTGAGATTCGAACGTATACAAGTTTAAGTTATTTGCTTAAAATGTCATATTTGGAAAATTTGTAAGAATAAATATAGACAATAAAATCAACAATTAAAATTAAAGCGTGTTTCCTCCAGATATAAGATAGGTTAAGTGAGTATGGTAGAGTATCAATCACAATCGGTTATCTTGTTACAGTCTCATTTTCCTGTTCACTTCCTGTACAGGGTGCCCAGTCTTTGTATGTTTTTTAAACCAGAGCGCTTATTATTGAAGATAGAAAGTTGCTGTTGGCGGCTTACTGTCCTATTTTTTTATGAAACTTAAGGTGACATTTACAGAATTTGCCTAGCCCTCTTTTTGAGATACAGGGTGATTTTGATAATGTTACGTTTTCGAGCACCACTCGTATCTCTGCTATCTGATAACTTATTGAAAAGGCGAAAACGGTTTCTTATAGAAGTTTCTACTTAGAATTCAGTGGCGTACCTAAAAGGTTCTGCAGTTGCGTCGTTTTTGAGGTATAATCCAAATTTATACTTTTTTTATAGAACACCCTATATATTATTCTTTCATCTTATTCCCGTCTTTAAGAGCTTTTAAGAAATATATAGTTATCTATAGTTGTTTTGATTGAAAAGGTCAGATTCTAACATTTTTTTGTAAAAATGTTTATATTCATGTTTTTATCGCAGAACCTAAGGTTAAATACATATTTATAATACTAAGACAGATTTTCCAGTAAGTTCATGAGATAGTTGTACTGCACCAATTTAAATGATTTTTTTTAATGATTGTCTGGTTACCGAGACCTTTTAACACTATTTTTTGCATTGTTTTATTGCGTATATTTTCTGTAAAACCAATATGTTTTTCTTCAATTACATTTCTGGGCGATATAGTGAATGCACTTCATATTCTTATAATTCCATTGGAAACTCACTGTGCCATCTAACGGAAAAGGCAGAACAAGCTGGCTAGTTACCTTTTATACTGGGTTGATTATACTAATAATAAGTAAAATCAGCTTTGATTTCGGTCGTAGGAGCATTTAAAGTTATTATAAAAGTTAAAGAGTTAGTACGTGAACCTACCTTAAATCTGCCAATTCTAATTTCTGCTGTCAGTGTCAAAAATATTAATGTGCAATTTCTGTAATTCCGAAATTGTTATAAATCAAAATACGAATAGTTTATAATGGCACGGAAAGTATTTTATTAGGTAGTTTTTTTTACTACATTATAAGAAAGTCCTAACACTGGAACCTGTGGTGGAAGATAGATCAAAATACAAGAGTTCTAACCACACTACACCAAAACTTGTTACGTTCTGGACGCCCGTTTCGCTAACCAAGTTAGCATCATCAGCAGATGATATAAACTAAAGTAACTTATCCTAACCGAGACTATTTATAGGTAAATGTGGTCACACTTGGTTGCACCCGACTGCACCGTTGTCAAGTAAACAATAGAGGGGACTATAGGGAATAGGCCCTCTGTCTTTATTTAGTGCTTTCTTACGACATTTAACTATTTCTATACTCTCAAATGCATCCAATAATCTATTATTAGATACATTTTTAATCAACTTAAGATTATTTATTCCTATTCGGTGATTGTTTTCCAAAGCATGTTGGGCAACGCTTGACTTATCTGTTCTTCCGTATCTTAAATGTGCCATGTGTTCTTTAAAACGAATGTTTATGGAGCGTTTAGTTTGCCCAACATATTTTAATCACAGTCATTACAGCTAATTTCATAGATGCCACTCCTCTCCCTCAAGTCGACTTTGTCTTTGGGGTTTCTAAGGAGATTTTTCAAACTATTCTCCGTTTTGTAGGCTACTCTAAAACCTACGTTTTTAAATACTTTTTCTAGACCTCTCGTATATCTGGGATCATATGGGATTACTATGAATTTATTGGAAGCCTCAGGTATTTGAAGAGAAGAGATTTTTGAGATCTTTTAACATTTTCTTATGCTTATGTCTATTTACTAGTTTATGTACAAAATTATCGTTATATCCATTACTTTTAGCTATATTTTTAATCCGATTCATTTCATTGTTAAAACGTTCTTTACTTAGTGGAAAATTGACTAACCTGTGAGTTAAGAAATGGAATGCTGCCATTTTGTGTTGACGGCAATGAAATGAGTCGGATGTTATATATCTATCAGTATTAGTAAATTTCCTATAAATATCATTATATTATAAATTGGAATTTGATATTTATAGGAAATTTACTAATATTGATAGATATATAACATCCGACTCATTTCATTGCCGTCAACACAAAATGGCAGCATTCCATTTCTTAACTCACAGGTTAGTCAATTTTCCACTAAGTAAAGAACGTTTTAACAATGAAATGAATTGGATTAAAAATATAGCTAAAAGTAATGGATATAATGATAATTTTGTACATAAACTAGTAAATAGACATAAGCATAAGAAAATGTTAAAAGATGCCACTACTCTTCAAATATCTGAGGTTTCCAATAAATTCATAGTAATCCCATATGATCCCAGATATACGAGAGGTCTAGAAAAAGTATTTAAAAACGTAGGTTTTAGAGTAGCCTACAAAACGGAGAATAGTTTGAAAAATCTCCTTGGAAACCCCAAAGACAAAGTCGACTTGAGGGAGAGGAGTGGCATCTATGAAATTAGCTGTAATGACTGTGATCTAAAATATGTTGGGCAAACTAAACGCTCCATAAACATTCGTTTTAAAGAACACATGGCACATTTAAGATACGGAAGAACAGATAAGTCAAGCGTTGCCCAACATGCTTTGGAAAACAATCACCGAATAGGAATAAATAATCTTAAGTTGATTAAAAATGTATCTAATAATAGATTATTGGATGCATTTGAGAGTATAGAAATAGTTAAATGTGGTAAGAAAGCACTAAATAAAGACAGAGGGCCTATTCCCTATAGTCCCCTCTATTGTTTACTTGACAACGGTGCAGTCGGGTGCAACCAAGTGTGACCACATTTACCTATAAATAGTCTCGGTTAGGATAAGTTACTTTAGTTTATATCATCTGCTGATGATGCTAACTTGGTTAGCGAAACGCGCGTCCAGAACGTAACAAGTTGTGGTGTAGTGTGGTTAGAACTCTTGTATTTTGATACATTATAAGAAAGAGAAATAATTGGAATTAAAAATTTTGTTATTACTATAAATATTATTATTAGTGTTATAACAACTAGGCACTCTTATTATCTCTCAGCTAATAAGCTATTTATATTTTTCGTAGATATCCAGAACGATACCAGCCAGATAAAAGAATTTTTCGTAACCTTATCGGGTACGGATCATTCAACAAACCATAGATGAAATAAGTCTCTGTTACAGCAAATCCAACTACATCATGTAGGAAAATACATGCAGAAGTGGGCGTAAAAAATTTAAGGTCACAACTGATACTTAAAACATATAAATTCAAACCCTATAAGTATAAACTCGTCCAAAATCTGCACCCGGATGACGCAAACATAGGATATGCAACTGTAATGGCTACGAGGCTTATTTAGACTGAGATATTGGTCTCAAGAAAACCAACGTGTCATATATACAAGGACACGCCAGGTATTTAGTGTCTCCAGTTTTATTTTTGGCACTAAAATTAAATTATTCTTATTATGATGGTACATTAACAGCAAATAGATACCTGGATGTAATTTGAAACGCTTTAATGGAGGTATTGGATGACGTTCCTCTTTCCAATCTAAATAATATCTATTTCCAGCAAGATGGCGCCCCAAGTCATAATTCTCAAATATTAAGAGAATATTTAGAAGGTGTTTTTCTAAACAACTGGATTGGTACTCATGGACCTGTCAGGCGGCCGCCAAGATCACCTGATATTTCTGTATTAGATTTTTTTTGAGATATATAGAAAACCAATGCCAAAAGTATCTTCAACATAACGGAGAACAGTAAAAGCAAAATCTTTATCTGATAAAAATAAATAAATTATTTATTATATAATGATATAGATTCGATAACTATATATTTCTAAAAAGGCCTTGAAGAGGGGAATAAGATGACAGTATAATATATAAGGTATTCCGTTAAAAAATATTTTAAGTTTGAGTTATATCTCCAAAAAGGAGGCACCTGCAGAACCTTTCACTGAATTTTACGTAAAATGTTCTATAGAATCCGTTTTCACCTTTTCAATATGTTATCAGATAGCTGAGATACCAGGAGTGCCTGAAAATGCAACATTTCTAAAATCACCCTGTATCTCAAAAATGGTTAAGGAAATTATCTTATTGTGGCCATAAGTTTCATAAAAGAATAGGACAGCAAGCCGCAAAAACAGAATCTTTCTATCTTTAACGCAAAACGCTCTGACATACGAAAGCACACGTAAACTAGACACCCTGCACAAAGAAGTTTGTTGTGGTTGTCTTAGATGTAAATAAAGTTAATAGGAGATGAAGATAAAGCTGCTACCCAGGTATGGATTCAAGAGGATTCGAATTTGCAGAGTTAATAGAAGAGGTGGGAAATGTCTGTAAAAAATCGTTACCCAATATGATAAGATCTCTTTCATCGTCTAAGATAAGACCAGATTAACTCGATATGCGGAGTTTGACCAATCAGCAAGTAACTATAAATCATTCCCATAGTTATTCTCATTATTTTGCTTTAGCCGCTATCTAACTTATTAATTATTCAGTTCAGTATTATGTGTCTGTTGGAGAATATTTTGTGAAATAGCAGACTATGAACAAGTGGAGTTAAACTACACAAAATTTACTACTTTTAATTTTTGGATTTTTTGAACCACCTGTAATGGACACAGCATCCTTTCTTTATATCTCTCATCCCGTTCGGTGTTAAATAATAGTTTAGAAAATTACAGTTTCCAGTAAAGTGCTAATGATTTTTAATAAAAGTAACGCTCGAGTCGTCATCGTAATATTAAAAATTTTATATTGTGTAAAAAATGTATTCCAAATTATAATGATTAGAAAAAAATGTATTATGATTACTATTCTACATGCTTGAATAAAAATTGCAATGAGTTCCCGAGAATCACTTCGCATATTTAGTACATATTAAAAGTTAACTATCCAACTCCTCACATTTTAAAATCGCCATTTATCATAATAATAATTCTATAAAACATGCAATTGTATGTTGTGTTTCTTTATGTGCAAATCATTACATTTCATTGTTTTCAAGTTAAAATTTACATTTTGAATCATTTAACACTCAATACTCACTGTAATAGATTTTTTTATTGGCAGTCGAATAATATGAAAATAATGCAAATTACAGTTATTCCGAAGTGTTTAATAGTATGCTTTTTTAAAATTGTACCATACAAATTTTAAATGTTTAAATTAGATTAAATCAAATATAATAATTCATTTGTTTAATAAAAATGATCCTACAAAATCTACTCAACAAACTCGTCTACTAAATGGCCTCCGATTCGCTCTTTCTTAAGCTATAACCAACCTAATTAAAACTGAATCAAAATTTCTTTAATACCTACTTAAAAATAAACCAGTACATTACTGAAAGCATATCCTTTAAGTCCCTTAGTAGTTAGTACACGTTATGTTACTATTGATAACAGAGATCTAGAGCAAATTTGATTATTTAAAATTGACATCTTTTTTAAGTAATTTTTGCTTCCTTAAACTTATGATTAACTTTTGCTTATTTCTATCACCTCTCAATTTTGCGCTAATTGAGATCTTATGTATGATAACATTTTTTACTACAATTTTTATTATTTGGAATTATACAACCGGTTTTTAAAACTTACATGTAACCATAAAAGTTTCCAGCAAATTAGTTTATTAAAATATCAATTTGACCACACTGTACCATGACCTGTCACCGGTCAGTGTTAGTCAACAATTTACAGTTGGAGCAAGAGACCACAACAGCGCCAGTGTTCTGAATTTCTTGTTTTTTAAGTTTTCGACGATCATGGAAAGAAGACACTGATGCTGTGTTAGTAATCCAAATAAATGTGGCTACATTTGTTTCGGCAAGACAACATAACATAATTTCGTTTGTAAAAATTGAGTACTATTCCTACTTTAGAGATTTAAATTATTCCCGAAAATGTCTCAAAACTACTAGCGTTTAGACTTCACGACAAAAGTTTGATTGCCTTAGAAACATCAACAACTTTCTATAGAAACCGTTAAAAGGGTCTGAAGTCCATATTTTGATCAAAAAGACTATTTGGTGCATTGTAAAAATATCATTGAAAAGCTAGGTCTTTCTTAGTGAGAAAACAAGAACGAAGCCTTTTCGTTGTATTTAATAAAAGAAGTGTAAAATGTGCCTTACTACAAAATGGTAACGTCCTGGCCCGACTTCCAGTTGCTCTCTCTGTGCCCCCTAAAGAAACTGAGAAAAAAGCTAAAACTTTTCTTGGAGAAGATAAAATGCATTCAGTGTACAGGGTGTTTCAAAAAATCCGGCCACTTAAATTAATAACGATTTTGCTCAAACCGATTGACATAAAAACTAAATTGTGACATACAAATTGACTGAAGGATGTAGAGGTTCAATAAGAAGGGAATTCTCAAAACCCAAATTTCAACAGGGTGAAACCGCCTCTTAAATATTACAATATTTTTTATTTAAAAAACGGGTATTACGAAAAATTAGTTTATCTTTTAAACTATGTACCTACATTTATAAGGGTATCACTTAGGTTTGCTAGGGCTCAATCTGTTACCCCTTCCCTCCCCCAAGCAGACGTTTTATAAGAGCGAGCACCACATAGTTGTCCCCCAAGCAAAGTATTCTGACGTTTATTAAAGCGTCACATCGACGTACCAAATGATCCATGGACGCTAGATTGTCTGAGCTCTGTTTATACTATTTTTCACGGAATTGTTCGACAGTGTTTGCTATCACTTATTTACTTTTAGTTCTGAAAGCAAATAAATAGCAAAACCACTGGCTAGTGATGCCGGCAGAAGAGACTAAATCTGTACTCTCGTCTCGACACCATTCAATATCGACACTGGAGACGAGAATGGAGGGGTCGACACGAGATGAGATTCACGTCTATTATAGATAATAATAGATTCATGTCTATTATAGATAATATAGATAATAATACATACGTTTATCCATTCCTGTCAAAGAATATTACTGCATCAATAAAATTCTTCGGATTTGCTTTACTAAAAAAATTGAACAAATTTTGGACTCTTTCTAAAGCATTAATATTTTTTAGAAAACGAAATGTCTTTCCTATATTTTTTAAGGATTTTAAGTTTAGATTTTGGGTTTGTGCCTTGTAAATATATTTTAATAATAATAGTAATACTTTTAACAACTTTCTAGTGCGTACCAAAACCAAATAAAATGTTTAAAAAAGTAATAATGATCTTCACTGCAAAAGGGCCAAAAATAGATAATTTTTTATATGTATCAGTCCATACCCTACTCTTTAATATCAGCCTATTAGAACAGGTAGAAAAGAAAAAGAATTTAGACTTGTAGCTAAAATAAATGTCAAAAAATTATTTTATCAAAGCTGAGACGAGACGAGACAAGGCCTTGATCTTCTCCCGTTTCGATCAAATTTTCGAGACGAGACAAGACAAGATTAGCCAAAGTCGAGACCAGACGAGATGAACCCTTATTCTCGTCTCGTCTCGACTCGTGGTATCACTACAACCGGCACCAAAAAGCACGATTTGACTATCTTAGTATATTCGGCTCTAAGAAGACCCATTTGTAGCTCTTCCAAAGCCTGCAAACCAAGCCCCCGCTTTAAAATGTGGAACCATTAATACAATTTTTTTCCGAACCGCGATGAGATATTAAGAAATTAAGAACATTCACATTTTATCAAGGATTTCAGGTACTCTAAAAAAACTACCGGTTTTTACTGCTATATATGCTTAAAACATAATTCATGGCTTACTATCGGTTCCAAACAAATAAATTAATGCCAATTTGTACTAATTTCTCTTCATAAAATACGTTTCACGCCACGACCAAATATAAATTTCATTAATTCACTTTTGCCAGTCTCTCACGACTTCAGCGTAATCTCAAATAATAATTAATTAAAAGTTTTGTTAACACATTTCAAACATCGAGTCGGGTTATTAATATCTTAGAGAGTTTTTGCAGACAAAAAAATAGGATAGCTATTTTACAAAAAAAAAATGGTTTCAGAGTTGAGTATAAAAATCCAAATCCATTTTTAACGCATATACGGTGTGATTTATCAAAATCTCCTAAAATTTTAAAATTAAATACCTCAAGCTGTGCTGAACCGATTTACCGAACTTACCTAAAACTGGTCTGACGGGTAAAAAATTCAGCTGATAGGTGGCACTTTGAAAATAAAATGAAAGAATAATTTATTTAACCTACATTACGTTTTAATTGATGTTTATTTAATAGATTTGTAGCTACTAGGTAACTTTGTTTTCTTCTCTTATAAATTTTGTATCTAGGTTGAGTTAGTTTAGGCAGGTTTAATTTAATTACAAGTAGTTTTGGATAATAGTAAAATATGTATTAATAATTAAATATAAATTATAGTTTTAAGTAGGTTAAGTTTGGTTACATTTTAAACAGTCCGGAACTGTAAAAACGATTTTTTTCTAGATTTTTAACTAAGTTTCAAATGCGTCTAAAAGTTCAAACTCTGTAAAATGTGATACCAAATACCGTTTCTCTTTTAACAAATATTAATTTGGTTGTACATGAGTAAATATGTAAAAACCCAAATGAGGTGCATTAAATTAATTTTGATTTTTATTAAGAATCAATCGTTGTTATTTTACGCAATGTTAAAAAATCCAATACAAGGTGCTGATTTTAATAAAGTGAAAAAAATAATAATAAAAAAAAATGAGTCCTGACCGAACTTTTTACCCGTCAAATCGGTTTAAATTTAGTCCCAAAGATCTTTCGAATTTTACAAAACTCCAGTAGATTCGAGTTTTGTTTTACATAAACTGATAGAAAATTAGTATTTACAAAAAATAAAAAAAAATTCTAAAAAACCAAAAGAGGCGCAATCAATTAAATTGCGTTTTTTAAGTCCCATCCATTGCCTTTTTGTGTGCAATGCTAAAAAATCCAATATGTAAGTTACAGAGTGTCGATTTTAACAATGTACAAAAAAACTAGAACATTCAGCCCGGACCTGAATTTTTTACCCATCAGACCAATTTTAGATTAGTCCCAGGTACCTCTAATACTGTCCAAAATTTTAATTTCAATCCATTTAGTACAGCCTAAGGTATTTAATTTTAAAATTTTAGGAAGTTTTGATAAATCATCCTGTATATGCGTTAAAAATGAATTTAGAATTTTTTAAATTTTCAAATATGAAAGGCCCTTAGTCCATACTACCCACCATTTCACTATGTTCATTTCTTCTTGAAACACCCTGTATACGCATATAATTATTTGAAAATAACTTTATACAAATCCTATAAAATGTACTTTATTTAATTTTAAGTCATTACCAAACCACTTTATGGATTCATAAAATGTGTTTTGTGTGTGTAGTGGAATTTTGTACGAGGAATATTATGGGTAAAGGTGCATTTACCGATTTTTAAATTGTTTTTTTCAATTTCTTTTTTATCATTATTATTATTATTCTTATAATTTTTCAGACTCGGCTGGTGATTTAACACATCCCGGGGGTGGTGATTTAACACATCTCCGAGCTTGTTATAAAAATCTGTTTTTGATGTTATTCTGCACTGAGAAATCTTTGGACAATATGGCACGTGGAGAGTATTACTGGTTTGTTGATTACTGATAGTAGTTGTTTGATGTACAGTTCTCCTAAGTGCTTTGACATTGAGTGGAGTATGATATCTGTGGCTGATATGATGAGTGGGTGAATTTTTACTGTATGTAACCTCCACATTCGTTTTATTTTTGCCGCTGGGTTTTTATTGATTTTTGTGGCAAAAGTTGTTCGTAAATTATTGCTCAGTGGAATGGCAATAATTTTGACTCCCTTTTACTTTTTATTGTAGACGACTATATCAGATTTGTTGGCGACGTTGATTCTAACATCTGTTGTTATTTCACGATCCCAATGTAGTTTGCAGTCTGGATTTTCCAGTAGTGGTGATGGGTCGTATTTATAATAAGGTCTCTCAGTGTCAATTAAGTTGGTGTCCCGCGCCAGCTGCTGGTATATGATTTTGAAAACATTATCATGTCTGCTTAAGTAGTCCATTTCGACTGGGGAGATACAGCCACCTGTGATATACTCAATGGTTTCATTAGATTTTCCACACCATCTACATTTATCCACCATGTACCTTTACTTCGTTATGTGTGTTCTAGAGTTCTTTGTACTTATCACTTTGTTTTGTATAGCATGTATAAATCCAACTGTCTCGGAATGTAGAGATTATCGCATTAGATAATTGTTTGAGGCTTGAGTGTCAACGGTATCTTGAGAGAGATAATATGGGTAAGCGCCATGGATAGGGTAATGAATGAGTAATGGAATCAGTAATGAATGAGTAATGGAACAGTAAATGAAGATATACGGACAATAGTAGGTGTATCAAAATAAATATCACATATCCCTTGTTCTTTGGACATCAACAGAAATGCCACACATCACTAGAGTTACTTAAACAACCATCCACAGAAAAATAATTATTTGACATTTCAAAAGATATACAAATGGAATAAGATATATTAAACACAAAATAAGGATACTGCCGAACTCATGCAAGCAACGTGTTGGGCATTCTAGGGAGAGACGTTATAATTCAATAGGTATAAAACGATCGATGGCCAAGTAAAGCACCTTTAGATATTCTGTAAACTTTGCTATTTTGAACCAAACTTATTACTTTGATGCGTATTTACTTTCTTAACCAGGACCGTTCTTAGGGGTCTGCACATTGTTCTTGCACAAAGGCGGCTATGGTTCATAATACTTGTGAATCAGCTATTTTTGTTCTTTGGTAAATTAACTATAAATTTTAAAAGTGGAGTGGATTTTAATAGTAAATTTATTTATTAAACAAATATCTACTTGTTCAATTTTTCGCTTGAAAGATCAATATATAACCTTTTTTGAGAAAATGTACAGGGATAAATATTATATTTTGCCTGCAGAGTCACCAATAATATCAAGTTCCTCAAGCGATGATAACTATGACATCGACTATACATCACCATTTGAAAAAAAAAGTGATTCCGAAAATTGGAGAAAAGAAATAATAGAATATTTGCAATTAAAGCGCGCTCCAAACGGTACAGATATTTTAGAATAGTGGAAAGCACACGAGAAACAATTTCCAAATTTAGCCAAAATGGCAAAAGATCGTTTGTCTATACAGGCGACCTCTGTAGCAGTAGAGCGTTTATTTTCACAAGCAGGGTTAATTAATGCAAAGTTAAGAAGCATGTTAAATGAAACTTCAAACAAATGCTTATTATGTATTCATTCATTCATATTTTTTAAGCGTAATTTTGAATTAGCTTTATTGATCATCTATTTAAAATCCTAAGCCAAATTCTACTTTGTGCTTTGTTTGTTGAAAATCTTGTCCGTATGTATATGTATTATTTTTATTATACACATATAGTTAAAAAATGTATATCGTCCATTATTTTCAAATGCAAACAAAATCAATACAAAAATATTGTTCTATAAAACACGTACCTTCTTTAATTAACAAGCCATCGAAGAGATTAAAGAAGAAAATGTTAAGAAAAATTTTCACTGAGTTTTTTTAACAATTTTTTGTTTATTTTAAATCGGAAAATTTTTATACAAAAATCACCACCATTACTTCGTCTGTTGGAAACTTTACCGTATCTATACTATATAAGAATATGATATTGCGATGTTTTTAGTTGTAACAGTCTATCAGTTATTAATTATTGAACTAAAAAACTAAAAATTTTTGGATTTTAGTTACTTTCAATAATTAAACATAAAAACCGATTATAAATTTATAAAGATCGCAATATCAAAATCCTATATAGTATAGTTGTGATAAACTGTCTCTCTTTGAGAACAGAGTAGCAATTTACGGTTTTCGACATGTGAAGTGGAATTTCGCTACTAGAATTTCTAAATTTGGGAAATTCTCTTTTTATGGTTATTTATATAATTTTTTAAATGACTATTTCACTAGTATCATTGTTATAAGAACATATACAATGCTAGTATAATATCATTGATTATAGAAAAATTATTTTATGCGTCAATTAATTTGCCCCCAAACATATTTCTTGAATTATTTTGCCAAAACAAATAATTTACGAATGTTAATTGTTTTGCTACTTCACTTTGAGATCGAGACCGAGAGTTTAGATAGGTAAGTCTCGGTATCGGTCTCGGTCTCGAACACCAAGTATCGGTCTCGGTCTCAAAATACCTTTTCAAGTCTCGGTATCGGTCTCGGTCTCGTTTCGTAAATGTAATGTAAATTCCTGATGGAAGTACTGGTGTTAAGTTGGTGTAGTCCATGATCCGATCATGATATATCCTTCGCCAGGTTTTTCAAAGTTAACCATGTTGCACTTATCCAGACCAAATTCCATATGGATACAGTTGCTAAATTTGTTTGGGATATTTAGTAGCCGCGCATACTTTTATAACAAGCAAGACGGCGCGGCAGTCCGATGGTAATGGAAGAACATATTTTTCGTGATGTAGGGACCAAAAAACGCAAAGATCTGCAATATTCTCGCGAACATGACGGACAGTGGCGTATTTAGAATGCCTTTTAGGGGGGTAAGCAACTGCATAATTTCAAAACCATCAAAATCAGCGACGACTAAAAAAGATTATCACTTATAAAAAATCATGGTAAGGTACTATAAAATAATATTTAGTTTCAAGCAATTTGCTTCGGTTAGTATCTCTTTTCCTCCCAATAAATACCCCATTGATGACGGACTAAAAATTATTTGATAATTGTTATAGCAAAATGTTTAAAATTCATAAACTGAATCAAAAAATAAAATTTAAACACGGTGAGCTCTAGTTACAATGCTACTAATAAATCTCCTGTATTCTTTAATTCATTGGCCAACCACGATTTTTTATTTTTAACATTTCATTTACTTTTTAAGAGCGGGGTTTCAGTAGGTTTATATCTCAAGAATTTTGAGAAAAACCCTGCCATAGGAGGTAAAGTATTGGCACTGACTCCACTATGTAAAAAAAACATTTTCCGACTCTCTCTAACACACTGTCGCTTATGGCAGATTTTTTCAGATCTTTACGTTTCAGGATCCCTAGATGACGAAGAACGTGTTGGCGGTTTAGAAACATATTTAAAATTTCAGCCTGGAAAACTACTTAAAGGCCTGATTTCAAATTATGTGACATAAATAATTGTGGTATACAGTTGAACTAGTAAAACTGTGGTACTAATTCAAAATGGCGGCTAAATAAAATATTTGTATTCGTGAAAAAATCGCTCAGTCAGGTTATACATTTTTACGTTTTAGCGTCCCTAGATCCCAAAAATATCATATCAATTCCACCGGTCCGTTTGTCGGTTTGGCTGTCTGTCAGTTCACGGCTTAGCCGAAAAACTACTTAGAGTGATTTCAAATTTTATTCAAAAATTAAGGGTCATGTGGGGATGGCCTGGTAACATTTTGATATGAGTATAAGATAGCAAAACAAAATGGTGGTTTAAGTAAATATTTAAAAAATCAGCCTGAAAATACTACTTATTAGAATAATTTAGTATTTTGTGCAAGAATTAAGTGTGATATAGAGATAAACTGGTAAAGTTGAGGTACGAATTGAAGAGAGCGGAACAAAAAGCCGCGGCGGCCAAATAAAATTTTTAGAAAATCAACGTAAAAAAATCGTATCAATAGAATTTTGCAGAAAAATTAAATGTTATGTAGGGATAAATAAATCGGTACGAATTCAACATGACGTAACAAAATGGCGGTGTGTGTTAATATAAAAACTACTTATTGAATTTATTTTTTTATTTTATATGTGTTACGAAATGACTATGTACTGTACTGAATTGGGTGACACTTCACTATTCCTAATAGAAGGAAAGATTCATAACGAGAGAAGTTTCGGGTAAAGGAAACTTTTTTTAAAGAAAAATAAAAAATGTAACCATTACCAATTTAAATATCCGAAAGCTCTGTGTTGTATTAAACAAATGTATTAGCATTAGGGTGTTATCATATTATGTGGTTGCATGAAATAAAAAATGTGTAACTCTGTGTTAAATTATACAGGGTGAATTTTGAAATGGAAACATATATATATATATATATATATATATATATATATATATATATATATATATATATATATATATATATATATATATATATATATATATATATATATATATATATATATATATATATATATATATATATATATATATATATATATATATATATATATATATATATATATATATATATATATATATATATATATATATATATATATATATATATATATATATATATATATATATATATATATATATATATATATATATTAAATACGCCTAATTCTTCGAATAATCGCTGATAACCGTGAATTTTAGTTTTAAAATGTTTCGAACAATATTTCAAAAATTTAATAATTGTATGACAATAATTTTTTGGAATGTTTCTTGCCTTTTATTCTATAAATTACATACCTATTAAAATATTTGTAATTCTTTGTTGTTTCCTTAAAATAGTGAATTTGCAAACTATACCAATAAAACTCTAAGAAATACTTACCTTACAAATAAAAAGATTTTTTTCTATCTGGAAACTAAACTAAATGTAATTATTATTAACCGTGCTATGTTCGTTCTTTACTTAATGGTTTATTCGTCTTTTATTCTTTACGTATTTGAAACACTAAATCACTTAAAATTTTCCTCTCTAGTATCATCATTCAGAATTAGTTTTGCGTTTACCGAACAGCGCAGTGGTTTAACCACTAGAGGGCGTCAATTTAACTGTTTTGCGACTTAATATAATAAAAAAAATATTTCCCAAACTTTGATCCTCCCGCTCATTTTATGTAGGATGCGGAAGAATATAAAGGAGAACGTTTTTTGAATATATCATCGAAATTGGATAGTTTTTTCGACAGTTATCAATTAGAGTGTATCATAGCGTAATTTCTTTGCGACACCACCTTATCGTCCATATCTGCCGCGACGTCCACCAGTTCGGTATAGGCAATACAAACGCACGGTCTGACGTTATGCTGTAAATGCCGCGGAACTTCAATTACCTATAATTAATTAACAGATAAAAATTTTCATTCCAAACTTTGGGGATATTCTATTTTTAATGAATAGAATATTTGAGAAAGTGAAACTTACTTCTTTACTTAATGATTCTAAAAAACTCTGACCACGGTATTTACTAAAAAGGTTTAAGAGTTAGGGTTAGACCAGGTCTAATTGCCATGGTTCTGAAAACTACTGTCACTGTCATTTTGTAATTGTGGCATTTAGAAAAATTATTTGTTAAATTGTTAAAAATGTCATCTTAAACCTATAACTGTTAAGTTAAACCTGGTCTAAATATAAACCTCTTTAGTGAATACGGGTGTTAGTGTTTTGAAGTAAAATACTATGATTTTATTTATTAGGCTTAGACCTTAAGTAAACAAAAAACCTGAACAAATCAAAAAGTTTTTTTAAAAATTATACCGAAGAAACCGAGTTATATATAATATGGCTCTGCGTCAAAAACACGGCGCAACTAGTGTAAATAATTTTTATTAGGCAATAATATTTTGACAAACATAGTTTTCTTTGGTATACAGAGAAAAAAAAGTTACAAGGCAAAGTTAAGAAGCAAGCGAAAAATCGAAGAATATTCTCAAATTTAGACACTCGTATCTCAAAAACTTGTCATAGAATTGGGTTGTACGCACAAGAACATTTAATCAAAAATCATAGATGGCTTTTAATAACATCTTATGTAACTTATATTGTTCTCATAAAAAATGTAATGCATTTTGATTATGTTTATATGCTGACCTTCTCTTGACATTTATTAATATTTAGGGAAGAAGCAATGCAAAGTGTACCAAATAATCCTACAAATCCCTGTAATAACAGGCTGAACTTTAGGTGTTTTTTGTTCCAATAGTCATAATCGGTCAGAAATCCAAATATTACAGACATGCGAGGTTATAAAATGTCAGAAACTTATCAAGGATTCTGTGTTGGACCGAAATTAATATGAATCTTTAGATTTAGATTTAGTACATTATACACCAATTTGAATATTTGATACAAAAAAATGTGATTTTTTTCATGTTAACAATACTAAATAACAATTATTTCTCAAATTAATAGAATAAAAAATGGTTATTTACCTGCGGATAATGTAATAGAAAGGTTAAGTCAATATACACATAGGTATTATGTCGGTCTGTCTAAATATTGCTCAGCAATTTTCAATATTATTAATATGGTACAATAAAATTGTGCAGTAGAATCAACAATTCAATAAAATGTTTGACTATTTTAAAAACCAAAATAGCCATTGTAAATATCAAATGATAGACAATATAATCCCTTATAGTTACCGTCTAGGGTCTTTCGCTTCCGACGGCTATGCGAGATCAGAATAAGACGAGACGATATTTGCGTTTTGTTAATTTTGCGAGGTAAAGCGAGATCGAAAAATCTCGCTAGTATCAACCACGTTTTAAATTACCTAAGATTTCACCAGTTTGGCTTACGTGGTATGTCTGTTGTACTTACATAATTAAATTATCACGTATTATTTTACTTGACAAAATTGCAGGGGTTTAAATTTCAATCTTTGCTGTCCTCTGTACTAATTTAAGTTGACACTCTCCTGGTTTCATTCTATGTTCCTCATGTTAAGGGATTTTTCTCATATATTGATACCTCTCTCCCTAGGAGAGTTTATTATTCAAGAAAGAAGAAAATGTTGAATATAAAAGGTATTTATTTTACCTGAACTCTCACAAATAGGCAAATACAATTGGAAAGTAAAAAGATTGAGTATCAACTTTATTGTTTTAAAGATAACATCATGTGTAATATTATTTCATTAAATGCGCCTCTTCTAAGCTGTTATAAACATATTATTTTTGATACCTTTATCCTTAAATACAGGAAAAATTGACCTTACTATAAGACGCAATGCGTTAGAGAAACACAGCTTTCTCTTCCACCATTCCATAGGATCAATAAGAATACATTGCATCTTATGGCATTGTTTTTATCAATTTTTTCGATTGCCTTTAAATATTAAGGAATCCAACCTGATATTTTCATAATCGGTAAGAGGAGGCGGATTTAATGAAATAATATTAAACAGAGTATTCCATTTAATTTTTTGCTTCCCAATTGTTTTTTGTTTATTTTGTTGACCGATTCTGATGGTTCAGGTAAAACCAAATAACTTTCATATTCAGTATTTACTTCTATTTTGAATATTAACTCTCTTGGGGGGTATCAATAAATGAGGAAAAACGCTGTTCATTTTCATTTGTATACTGGCTAAAAACATTTCAGCTCTTGTAAGGTGTAGTCAAAAATCCCAATTATTAAGTAACAATAATAATATTAATTATTATCTTTAACCTTCTCAAGCAATACGTTATTTTAAAGTTACTCAATAATTATTTGATGTGATTTATTTAACCATTTTCTATCTTAGCTCTCAAGTGAGAATGCATTTTATTTTATTGCTAATTTTTTCTTTGCATACCGTCGCGTGTTACAAATTTAAGCCAAAAGTGTAGAGCAGATTTAGACAGGTTGTTGCTATAAGTGTGGAGAAAACTCTGTAAATATTACAAAATATCTCATAACTTTTGAATCGTTAAACTTTAGACAGCAGAATATTCAATTTATCCAGTTAGCCGTTACTTGATATAAATTTATTATAACTAGTACAATAAATAAATAAATATTTGTTTAGTAATTTCTACTAATTAGTGAAAATTACTAATACTGTAAAACACTATATCTACTACTATTATTATTGTATATCCAAAAACAATAATATTTAAAAATATTTTTCGAAGATAAATGACATTTCAGCTGCGTTACCGTTTAGTTATATGTTCATATAACCTTATTGACACGAGCTTCCTCAATCAATCCAACGATGGGTCTTCAACCCGTCAAATGACAAGTAGTCACCTACGTAAAGACGAAAATAATTCGATATTCTACAATTATGTTTTATAATAGAAGTCAGCTAATGAGGCGGATCATAGCCTCATTTAGCTGTAGCTTCCAAATGGAATTGAATTGCCTACTTTATGAAAACTGAATCATAATTATCTTTAATTAATACCTTTTTATTTTAATTTTTTTTAAGGTTTACAATAATCCTAATAATATTTTCCATCATAGCACAGACTGGATCTAACGTTTTGTTATACAAGCTGATTCTAATTTAAACGCACACGTTCAAGAGGTATTTTCTCCAACGAAAAAGTCTCTATTATGAAATCATAACCCCTTATTTAAATAACTAAATTTGGGAAATTCTATTACAAGTGCTATGTCAGTAGTAGGGTTAGATCAACCTGACGATAGTTCGTAGCTACTTATCGATGTAACTGGGGCAAAATTTAATAGACCAAAACCCTAACTTTCATATTTCATACCATGTTTTCACCTACCTATCGATATTATCAGTTACCTATCTGCTATCTACCATTGCTCACCTATTGACACATATCGATAACTATCGATATATCGATATTTTTTTATTCACCTATTATTATTCGATATGTCGTTGAACTATCGATAACGATCGATAAAGCGCTCATCCCTAGTCTGTAGTATGTCATATTCTATGAAGGAAATGCATTAAGAGATAGCTATATTTTTGCCTAAATTTAGTTTCTGCTCTAAAATATGGTAATGCTGGTTTAGCGAGCAAACAGCAAGCGTTTTACATAAAAAAGTTTTTAGGAGTTTCGAAAATAATTCTAGTAGAAATAAAGGTAGTTACCCCTACCTGGCTTTTGACTAGCATACATTTTTCCCTAGAATATGCTATTCTGCTTACTAAATGTCGAAGATGTCGATTGAAACGAACTATATACGAGATTTCGCGACTTGTGAAACTCTACTATAGCGCTTTACGTATTAAATCAAAAATCATTACAGGAAAATCTTCCATTTTATAGATTGATGCAACGATGTACTTTTTCAACATTTAAACTTATTCTCTTGTTTTTATTTTCCTTTCCTAGTTTATTATGAATAGCACACGACCTCTTATCTTATATATCACTGTAAAACCTCACACAACTTTGCCGAGGGAAATTTAGGTGAACATCGATAGAATATTAACTGGAATAAACATATTTTCTGTCTGACTGTTTATTTGAAGGGAAAAGTAAATTTGTTCTGCTATTTTTATTTGGAGAAATTATTTGTATATAGGAGAGCAATACAAAGAGAGGCCAATATCATAAGGCGTCATTTTCATGTGCAGAAAAATAAACAATTAATTTTTAAATATTCTCATAGGCACTTGCGAACTAATAAAAAATGCGGATTAGAATTATTGGGAATGTGTAGAGGCTATTCGAAGGAATGTTAGATGTACTTCGAAAAATATTTTTTAAAATTTGGTAGACTGATATATAGGGCTATTATTTAAAAATATTGTTATGGTTGTCATGTTGCCAGATTTTACGTTTGAATAGAACTTTGTTTATGAACTTTTTTTATACTTATCTCCGAGCCTATATCTTATCATTTTTTAGATAATAATTATGTTTATATATTTTTTTTACTAAAATATTAATTATAGTAAGCACTGATACCATCAAACTCAAATTTTAAAATTAGCTATAAGTGAGTTATTTTATACTGGGTTTAGAACCAACAAGTTTATATTACCATTTTTGGAAAAGGGTTATAAACATTTTTTTTCAAAGGCACTTGCGAACTAATAAAAAATGCGGATTAGAATTATTGGGAATGTGTAGAGGCTATTCGAAGGAATGTTAGATGTACTTCGAAAAATATTTTTTAAAATTTGGTAGACTGATATATAGGGCTATTATTTAAAAATATTGTTATGGTTGTCATGTTGCCAGATTTTACGTTTGAATAGAACTTTGTTTATGAACTTTTTTTATACTTATCTCCGAGCCTATATCTTATCATTTTTTAGATAATAATTATGTTTATATATTTTTTTTACTAAAACATTAATTATAGTAAGCACTGATACCATCAAACTCAAATTTTAAAATTAGCTATAAGTGAGTTATTTTATACTGGGTTTAGAACCAACAAGTTTATATTACCATTTTTGGAAAAGGGTTATAAACATTTTTTTTCAAATAAACACCCTGTGTATTGTAGGTTCAATAAATTAAACCTAAAATTTTAGTATAACTATATATTTATTTACATTTTTTAATTTTCCTTAAGATTCCGAATTTAGAATTTTATTTTGCATATCCTAAACCCATCCAGTAGTACGCCCAGACTGACCTCGTTTGCGATGAAGGGCAAAAATAAAAAAAAGGATGAAAAGGTTTATTTATGAGGATGCAGAATTTTAACCAATCAATAAAATACGAACGGTTTTCATATCTTGGGCAGACTATAACTTTTATTTACTTTTATTTTACATTTAATTTCAAAACAATTGGGACAGTACTTTTTTCAATCAAGTTTCATTCAAAAAGTGACTAAATATAAGAATTAGCCCTGTAGATAAGCTAAGTATTGTCTGTACAGTCTATTATGGCTTTCAACATTGTTATACCTCTGTAATTTAATCGTACGTTTGACAAAATACTTATTTTGTTTAAACATAGATATAACTTAGATAATCACCTCCAAGCAATATTACTTCGACTGATGATCCGTAACCAGTCTGGAAAAACAACAGCTTGAGTTATGCAGTGATCTTCGCGAATGTGCCTTTCTCCTCTCTACTGTTTCTCTTTCGTAGTATCGATCAGAGGGTTCAACTCACTGTGCCTTGCTCACTTGTTACGAGAGCGTATAAAACGGAGAATTTTAAATTGCCGTGTTGGCTTTCATCATTTAAATTCGTATATTTATTACTGCATTTTACCGGCAATTGGAATTTCTTTCTTTTTAAAATCTAAGTTACCCAGAGAATTACACAAATTATGTTAAAGTAAAGATATCAATAATAAGTTATCAGAATGAGAATCCGTCGAAATTGGTCTTAAAATTATATTTAGAACCCATAATAAAAATACATAGTTTTCTAAATTCCGTTGATCTGTCGAGTTATCTGTCTGTCAATCTGACTGTTCGCGGCATAGCTAAAAAACGACTTACCTGATTGACAATTTGGTAAAAATGCAATATGGCGAAACAAAATGGCGGCCTAGTATAATGTTAAAAAAATTATCACTAAAAAACTACCTATTCAATTTTTCTCGAATTTTGCGCAAAAATCATGTATTATGTATGAATTAATTAACAAAATTTAGTCACGGATTGAAAATGGTGGCTTAATAGAGTATTCAGAAAAATCTCCCTTAATGGATTGATTTCAAAGTGTGTTCAATAATCAATTGTGGTATGGAGATGAACTGGCAAAATTGTGGTATGAATTCAAAATGCCCTGGATGTCTGTCTATCGGTGTGGTATAGATATAAACTGATAAAGTTTTGGTACGAGTTCAAGATGGCGAAATAAAATGGCGTCCCAATAAAATGTTTTAAAATCAACCTAAAAAATCTTCTTATTCAGTTGATCTTATATTTTGCAGAAAAAACAAATGTGATATAGGTGTGAATTGGTACGAATTCAGCATGACGGAATAAAATAGCCGTGAGTTTTAACTTAAAAACTACGTAATCAATTTATTTTTAATTATGCCCAAAAATCAAGTTGGCATAGGCAGAAACTGATAAAATATTGGAAGGAATCCAATATGAAAGAGAGTATATATGTGTTACTGAATGACTATGCACCAAACTAAATAGGATTATACTTTACCATTCCTAGTGAAAGGAAAGATTTATAACCAGGGAAGTTCGTGGTAATATTTTTAATAGGATTTATATTAGGATATATTTCAATATTTTAATCTTAAAATAGATATAAAAATAACACTATAAAAATCCATGACTAACCTAGCACAATAAAACTAAAACCCCAAAACAAATCACAAATCAAAAGTGATAATCTGACGACGCATGTCGATATTCTCATCCGGGATCTTAAAAACAAAATTATTACAAAAGGTTAAACCCGAATCCAAATAACCAATAACATATACTGGAATGACTGAATTTCTTTGATCTAGCCTTAGTATAGCAATAGGGACCTATCGGGCAAACAAATAAAACATTCCATATTTATTAAAAAAAAAACGTAATTTGAAACTACAAATGGAAAAATTTTACCTGAAGTAGTTACCCGAAATGTGGCTTCTTCTGATTGCTAATGGTGGAAGTTTCTGAGTTGTGTTGCCAATTATTAGAGAAATAATGCCTAGAATTAGCAAGGTCAAGTACATTGTGACCTAGTTAATTTATTCACTTTATAGATGTGGATTAACTAACATTAGGTTCTCACAAAAATGTGTGTGCTTATATATTATAAAGTAGTAATTAAGACTTTCAAAAAAATTCAAATATTATGTTAGTCTAAGTAATATAGGTGAATTCATAGTCTGGGCAAAATATAGTTGAGAAAATCTTAGTCTGAGGAATAACAGACACTATTAATTTTTTTCAAGTGAAAATAAGTAAATAAAATTTCTGCAACTGTTAAGCAAATATCTTTGACACATTGACACTGAAATGTAGAGTTAAATAAAGTTCATATTTCAGTTTCAGATTTCAGATGTGAGAGTAGTGGTGAGTACAGGGTACAGGTGTTGAGCCTTGGTCTTGGCCAGACAGTCTAGAAGCGTTAATTTTTCATTTGATTTTGTTATCTAATAGTCAACTCCTTTTGGTCGCTTCCTAAAAATATCAATCAGAACTTCTGCAGAAGCTCCTTTCCAATCTTAATTTCTGGTGATGAAATTGTCTACACATCTAAAGCAAAAGCTAAGATTTTTGCAAGAAATTTACAGCAAATTCGACTTTAATTCCTCCTTTTCACTTCCCCTTTCCATCGGCACCAGCTTTGTCATACAGTATGTACGAAATTACCTTCAGAGTTAAAAAAGTGCGACGTTTTCTTTAAATACTACCAAAAAGTCCTCTGGCCTTGATGGTATTTCTGTCATAGTCCTCAAAAAGTGTGCTTCTGGACTGGCCCCTATTCTTACCAAGTTATTTCAGGTGCCCTATGGCAAAGGCATTTTTCCTAAAAGCTGGAAATCTGCTTGCGTACAGCCTGTTCCCAAAATGGGATTAAAAACTTTTTCCTCTAACTACAGACTTTTTATTCCCTATTATTAGCAAGCCAACGGAGAAGTATATCAATTGAATTATTTTAAAAGGTATAACCTTATCCATGACAGGCAATACGGCTTCCGCCACCAAAGACGCTCAGCAGATCTTTTTGCTTTGTAATCCACAACTTGTAAAAGTCCATCCAATTCCAAGAACAAAAATAAATTATTGTCTGCGACATATCCAAAGCATTTCATCAGGTGTGGCATCACGCATTTCTTAACAAACTTCCTGCTTATAGCCTTCCTCTAAAACTCAGTTTTTGCACTGCCAGTTTTGGCTATTCATCTGCTTTCACAAAATCAGTGTTGGCACCTACTCTATTGCTCCTCCACATCAATGATCTGCTTTCTGCTACCAGCAGTCCTATTCACAATATGCTGACGATAGTACGTCCACTTTAACATAAACATTTCCAACCCTGTTTCCAAGAGTGAAGGTTATGATAGGCATGGAGAAATGACTTTATCCCAAACCGAGGACCTCATTAAAATCGCAGAGTGGGGAGCAAAGAACCTTGTCCAGTTTAACGTCACTAGGGCAAAATCACAATACCCATGCCATTTAAATGAATAAGCCAAAGGTAGCCTTAACGTAGTTGGTAAAACTTTTTACAAAGATCATGGCTCGCATGATCACACCTCGATTGTCATAGAAGCCGCGAAGAAATTGGATTCCGTACTCGAAAATACTTTTCTTCTGTATACATTTTACACTTCGCAAATCCGCCCCAGCTTTGAAGATTACTTGTTTATATGGGAAGCAGCCTTTCCTTCAACCCTTGCTATCCTTGAGTTTGTCCAAAAAAAAGATTCGCTTGATTGATGATCCAAACATCCAAGGAAGCATGCATCACTAGAGTTCCATCGAATTGTGGGCGATCTGTTTTTGTTTTACAGATAAAACTACGGATTCTTTTCTGATGTATTATTTATTATCGATCATGCTTTCCTCAGTCATTCCTACCAGGGAGACAGGGGCATCAAGCCACATGCATCCCTTTACCGTCTAACTCCAACCTCCTTTATTGCCAGAGTGTCCCGGTTATGAAACTCGAACTATTCGAAGAATTTTGTATACACTACGGCAAAATGTATCATGTCCATCTTATACGTAGACCAGATTTTATCCTACCAGCATTTATTTTGTTTATTAATAAACTAGACAGCAGAATTATAAGTTCGACTGTTGGTTTATTTCGAAAGTCAGTTTTTTGGTGATCATTGTATTTAATAGGCTAAAATACAAATAATTCACTAGGGCATATATGGCCAACCCCCGACCCCCGAACCGGATTCTACCCTCCACCATCTCAAATCTGGCCCGAGAGATATTCAGAAATATCAAATAACGCGCAAAAAAATTAAAGATTTAGCAGACGTTGTTTATTTGTATTACTGTTAACCAACCTAAAACTATTTTCTTCAAATCATAAATCATTTTATTAATCGTACGCAGTGGAACGCCATAGATCTAGTCAGAAATAGTCGTTAAAAAGAGACAAACAGATAAACATTCGGGAAGCCACCCCATGACCTTGAGACACTCCGAGCGATGCGTTATGACTAACAGTAGGCTTTGAGCGCTCGCATCGCATATTCGCGTACGATCGAGACTCTAGATTCGAGAGTATTCTAGTTGCTTATTGCGGGTAATATATAAACTGGTCAGCTCGCGTGTCAACTTATTACTTCTTAATAACTGATAAGAAAACAGGCGGGAAATATTCAAGCAAATTCAGCTTAGAAGAAATTACTGGCTTCATGGCCACTACAAGGGACTACTACTGGAAACGATATTTTTGCCGAAGTGCAAAGTACTTTTGAGCAATATGGTTTGCAGTGGTTTAAATTAGTTGGACTGCGCACAGATGGTGCGACTTCAATGGTCGGTTCACGAAAAGGTTTTATCGGAATTCTGAAGGAAAGAGTTAACGCTATGAATGTGCAAGAACGTGATTTAATAATTCTGCATTGCATTATTCACCAACAAAACTTCTGCTCTAAGTCTATTCGACTGAAGAACGTTATGGATGTAGTAGTAAGTACCACCAATTTCATTAGATCCCGCGGTCTTAACCATCGCCAGTTTAAAGCATTTTTTGATGAACTCTCTTCAGAACACGATGATGTGATATACTATTGCAAGGCAAGGTGGCTAAGCAAAAGTAAAATGTTAAAAATATTTCATGACCTTATAGAAGAAATAGCTGATTTTATGGAAATGAAAGTGAAAACATTGCCGTAAATTTGTGAACTTGAAGGTTCAAAAACAAGGGCATATAGTAAATCAGATGTATAGTCATCTTAAAGCTTTTCAAAACAAAATTCGTTTGTGGGAAACACAAATGAGAAGTAAAAACTCTTTTTATTTTGTAACATTATCCAGTCTCGACAACATTGAATACGGTCGCCATTCTGAAAACCTAAAACTACTGTCAGAGCAATTTACTGATCAGATTTCCGATTTTAAGAATATGGATAGCAGTGTCAATATTTTTGCGCAAGTCCTTATAAGTGTAATGCGGAAGATGCTCCGCTTAATCTACATATGGAGTTGATCGAGATTCAAGAAGACTCATATTTGCAGTCTAAATTTGATGATGTGGATTTCAGCGGATTTTACAGAACATACCTTTCCGAAGAGAAGTATCCACAGTTGGGAGTTTTTGCTCGAAAAGAATTTGTACATTCATAAATGTGAGCCGCTTATTCAATCATGAAAATTAATAAAAACAAGCATCGTACTCGGCTTACAGATGTTAATTTAGAAAACACTTTGGGCATATGTACTAGTGATATTGACCCCAATATTAATCATCTTGTTTCTCAGCTTCAAACTCAAGTTTTATTTTCATTTGATTTTTCTATCTGTTTTTGTTAATTTGTTTTTTATATGTTTGATTATGCTATTATAATTAATAAATAAAACAATGTATACACTTTTATCGCTTTTTAATTCACTAATACTAACTTATTTCTTACCTACGGCCCGCAACCTGAATAAGTCCTGAAATTACGACCTCAGCTAAACGAAGGTTGCCCATACCTGCTCTATGGGTTAAAAAATAAACCGAGAACGCAGTTGCTGTTAATCTTGAGCATCGCTCTTCTCGAGAAAGATGGTATGATATGCGATGTGTATATTATGGACCAAACGACTTTTAAAACATTTCTTTCTTTGACCGCATCTCGTAAAATATGTCGCTTCTTTATCCCCTTTTCAGTTATATCTCTTTATGTGATCTGAGAAATGGTTTATTATGACTTTATTATGTGATAGTCTATTCGGAATCACTAATCAGGTTCTTTTAGCTCCATTTCGGTCTGGCCTTCAATTCTTTGTTCAGATATAAAAGTTATGACTGTATCGGCTGGGGTAGAAAAAGTCATATATTTTATAACTTAAATAACTTCTTGCAGAGGGTTCAGTCATGAGTTGTTAAAATAAAGGATTTTCCACACCACAACAAGCGCACAAGTTTCCGAATAATACAAGCTCTTTATACCTAAGTTGGATATTTTTATTATAATTATAATTTTTTTATTTATTGTAAGAATCAAGTTCAGGTTTTTTAAACTTTTACGACCCTTACCTTAAGGCGTTTACTTGTAACGTGTTACACATTTTAACAAATATGGAGAATAGTCTAGTTTGAATGGTATGTTAAATTAGGCTGGCTAAAGCATTAAGTTTCGCTTTTATAATTTTCTGCTTAAGTAGTGTGATCTAACACACATCAAAACAATGAATTTTATATTGCTTTGCTATGATGCCCTAATTTAATACTTTCTCGGCCTTTCATGTTATTTTACTTTAACACTCAGAGATTATGTTTACGTTTGGATGTATTGGTCAATTTTCACTTGCATTTTACTACTCAGGGGCGGCTCGTGGTATTAGAAAGTGGTGAGGCAGATTTGAAGAAAATCATTTTTAACATGGTTACATTTCTAAGTTACCCTAGTGACCACTCTACTTCGCCAATTGCATAATAAATTTAAAAAAATATAATTACTAATTTAAATTGTTAAATTTATAAAATATTGTTTATATGAAAATCTGTGCCTATTACGCACCTATCCAGTATGGTGGGAGTATTAAATATATAAATATAAATTAATAACAACAACTTTGTAAAAAATTTACAAAATGAACTTTACAAAAAGTCACGGCGTAAAATAAAGTATACCTATATTCTAAAAATGTGAAAAAAAGTTAACTCTAAAGGAAAAACGCGAGTTCTAAAAATTAAAGTCTTTTATAAATTAAAGGAATACTGCGATTCTTCTGTTCAGCAAAATGATCTATTACTTCCTCTATGAAAACGTTCTCATCCTGTGATTTTATAAATCCTTTTTCAATTGAGATTTTTGCCATATTACTTAGTCGCGCCTGTCCAGTAGTATTTCTAATATATTTTTTAATTCTTTTCAGCGCGGAGAAACTTCTTTCTGTTGACGCAGTTGTCACTGGCAAAACAACAGCAATACATAACAATTTAAAAAGTTCTGTCATACAAAGTTTTAAATCATTATCATGAAAAAAAGTCAATATTTCATAAGAGTTTGTGCAACTTTTTATCATATCGTTCCCGTATAAAACGATTAACTCGCTTTTTTAGTTGATTTATATCAAATATATTGTATTGGATAATCAAATTTTTTAAAAGCTCATGAGAAAATTCTTTTGCAAATATGGAGAATTTTGAAATATTTAGGAGATCAAAGAAATGTAGTTTATGTATGTCACAAAACCTAACCTATATTTGATTCGCTATAATATCAAGAATTTCAAAAAAAAATTTGCCTTAACTGTTGAGTTTTATCTGACATTTCAAATCCTTTACGAAGTTTTGAGTGTAAAGCGCCGACATCCAGTTTTTCATAAATTGAATCAAAATAAGTACTTAAGTCCTAACACTGGAACCTGTGGTGGACGATAGATCAAAATACAAGAGTTCTAACCACACTACACCACAACTTGTTACGTTCTGGACGCGCGTTTCGCTAACCAAGTTAGCATTATCAGCACATGATATAAACTAAAGTAACTTATCCTAACCGAGACTATTTATAGGTAAATGTGGTCACACTTGGTTGCGCCCGACTGTACCGTTGTCAAGTAAACAATAGAGGGGACTATAAGGAATAGGCCCTCTGTCTTTATTTAGTGCTTTCTTACCACATTTAACTATTTCTATACTCTCAGATTCATCCAATAATCTATTATTAGATACATTTTTAACCAACTTAAGATTATTTATTCCTATTTGGTGATGTTTCTAAAGCATGTTGGGCAACGCTTGACTTTTCTGTTCTTCCGTATCTTAAATGTGCCATGTGTTCTTTAAAACGAATGTTTATGGAGCGTTTAGTTTGCTCAACATATTTTTGATCGCAGTCATTACAGCTAATTTCATAGATGCCACTCCTCTCCTCCAAGTCGACTTTGTCTTTAGGGTTTCTAAGGAGATTTTTCAAACTGTTCTCCGTTTTGTAGGCTACTCTAAAACCTACATTTTTAAATACTTTTTCTAGACCTCTCGTATATCTGAGATCATATGGGATTACTATGAACTTATTGGGAGCCTCAGGTGCTTGAAGAGTAGTGGCATCTTTTAACATTTGCTTATGCTTATGTCTATTTACTAATTTATGTACAAAATTACCATTATATCCATTACTTTTAGCTATATTTTTAATCTGTTTCATTTCATTGTTAAAACGTTCTTTACTTAATGGAAAATTGACTAATCTGTGAGTTAAGAAATGAAATGCTGACATTTTGTGTTGACGGCAATGAAATGAGTCGGATGTTTACTTGACAACGGTGCAGTCGGACGCAACAAAGTGGGACCACATTTACCTATGAATAGTCTTGTTTAGGGTTACTTTAGTTTATATCATCTGCTGATGATGCTAACTTGGTTAGCGAAACGCGCATCCAGAACGTAACAAGTTGTGGTGTAGTGTGGTTAGAACTCTTGTATTTTGAAAATAACTACAGTTACTCCTAAACTCACGAATTTTAGTTAGAGTAGTCTGTAGTAAATTTCTTGTTTTAACAACATTTCTATTTCTATTTTGTAAAATAGAAAAAACGATATCGGTTTGGTGAAAAATTAAATCAAATGTTTCTAAAAAAAATTTGTTCTGAGGATCCTCTAAAAAAGTTTTTAAACCTACTGCTCCTCTAATTGATTTAATTTGTTTTTGTTTCAGTAATCTGTGCTTATTGTTATTAACTGTCAAAACTGCGCGTGAAGTAAAATTCCAACGAGTTGCTACAT
Source organism: Kuschelorhynchus macadamiae (assembly GCA_030620095.1). Classification (NCBI taxonomy): domain Eukaryota; kingdom Metazoa; phylum Arthropoda; class Insecta; order Coleoptera; family Curculionidae; genus Kuschelorhynchus; species Kuschelorhynchus macadamiae. Next base: position 2,287,381 of record JAUTXW010001351.1, read on the forward strand.
TAGTAGGTATACGATTTCCTCCAATTTGTTCTAACACTTGGGTCCGCTTTGTAGATTTAGAAAAATATGATGAAAAACCTGATAAAATTGAGAAAAATATTTTAACCTGATGAATTGAACTGCATACATTACTTAAAACCAAATTAAATACATGTGCATAGCAATAAGTAAACAATGCTTGTGCTGCTATAGATTTAATTTTTTTCTGTAAACCGTTTATTTCTCCCGACATTACGCAAGTCCCATTATATGTTTGAGCCACTTATTTCGAATTTGGTGAATAAAAATTGAAATAAATCTTGCACAGAACGCCTAGAACTTACGTCATAAAATCTCATGAATCGCTCAACAGGTTGACCATTTATAACGTAAATAAAATTACGGATAATTGTGAATGGCAGCTTATGCCAGTGGTTTCATGAACTTGCCAGGAAAAAAAGAAAGAATTTGAAATTTCGTCCTCAATTTTTTTATTTACAACATAAGCAACTGAATCAATTAATCCATTTTAAATGGTTTTGGATGTCCCAGAAAAAACTGATCTATTATCATTATCATGTTCTAAAAATGTTTTTAAGTTTGTGTCATATTTACTAACAAGAATAACTAGCTCTTTGAAATTACCGCATTAAGCATACAGAGGTGTAATATGATATCAATGAGACTTTTTAAAATTTGTCGGTTCTCTTTAACCCTAACATTAAAAATTTCAATTTCTATTTTACGCGCATTGTCTATTGCTGTGGCGATATTTTACTTTTGTTTTCTCATGAGAGTAAGCTTGCAATTTGAAGAAATATATTGAGTACTTTTATTGTGTAGTAAAAAACCCAGAGACAAATTTTTTAAATCACTAACCACTTTTTGTCAAAACTTTGTCGCTATTATTTGTTACAAATAAAATACATGGCCAACAAAATAATTTACTTAATGTTACACTACCAGTGAGCTAGTCGTACTTTTCATACCAAGTGTTATGAAGGCCCCGATTTGGTCTTCCTGCCACACCTATAGTAACAAGACGTTTACTTGAAAAATTATGCTGATTAATTAAAAAAATTACAAGATCACAAGCATTGCGGGGGAAAGTTGTAACTCTGCGCTAGGTCCCGCTAAATCCATTTTTCTATAATAGGTAATTGAAAATTTAAATCAAATTAAATCCGAACATCCAGACACCGCTATTGAAACTGAACATTACTGTCCACTCCACTGTTTACACTTTACTTAGTTAATAGCTAATATAAATATGCAATCTACATTAATAAATAAAAATTAAGAGAACACTGCAACCTGCAACCCAATCACAACAATGCGGAAAACGGCAAACGTAACGTACCTACTCTTACTACTTACTTAAAACTAGTCCAAACCACGTGCAGTTTCAATTTTCAACCTGTTAAAGACTGTTTGTCCAATCGGAAATCTGCTGCTTATTCCCTTTGAATTTACTTTAGAGGCATGCCTCAAAAGAATCTTTTTATGCGCTAACCCTACTTAAAGCGTTACTGGGCTAGATTACTACGCTTACACACATATTAGTAATACGCTAGACAAGGAAGCGCGAGGCATGCCTCTAACAATAACTCTTCTAAAGAAGAAATGAGATGGACCCACAGAACCCGTCCGATATGACGATTGACGATGCGCGTTTGAATTGAAGTAAGGTAAAAGGCAGGGCCGTATTTTATGGATTTCTCATGAAGCAAAATTATGCTGCAAATGCTTATGGATGCAAATAGTAAAAACGTAAAATTGAGATTAAGGAAGTGAATAAGAAGTAATATAAATGATATAATGAATTAACACGTTTAATTTTCTAAATTTGTTGGTGAGGCCCTGCTTTACCTGCCTCATGGAGCAAGCCGTCCCTGTTACTAATCGTAGTATCAAAAAAAGCAGAATGCATTTAAGCACAAATATCTTCGATATTATTAGGCATTACTAGTGAAATGAAAAAAGAGCTTTAACGAAGTAAGACTTGGGCGCTGTAAAGTAATATCAGTGCCCTGTTTTACAAAACTACAAGAACTATTAGTTACAGTTGTAAAAATATAGCACTTGTGTTTACAAAATGTCAAAAACAGGCATAACACAAAAAAAGCGAACTTATTGCAAACAAGTGTAACTAACACTTGTTTATAACATGCATTTCCAAATACTTGTTTCCAACCAGTCAACTGGCGAAATTTAACCATTTTAGTTCTGATCATTTGAATATCATGAAATACGTACAGATTTTATTCCGTTGGCAAAATCTTATTGTACTGATAATATAATATGCAGCTCTGTTTTATTAGAAGAGGCGGTTTGTTTATGAGAGCTGCAAAGCTGCAGCACTAGTAACAAATTTTCAAAAAAAATAATTTTAATCCAGCCTTAACTTTTATCTGTATAGTTTTGTTCACTCCGGCAAAGTGCATTCTGTGACACTGTCTAATAATAATAATTTATCCGCGTTCCTTCGTCTTTCGACGTCATGCAGTAGTTGACGCGCTGCGAAGTGACGTTTTGGTCGCGGCCCATCTAATAACGTATATGAGTATATTTAATGTAAACATTTATTCAAAACACTATTGGCATTGTGGCTGTGAAATAAGAAATTGTTTATTTTCTTTCCTTTGCTCCCTCTTTGGGGTGTAAAAGGAAAGTATTGTAATCGTGAAAAAAATCACCTTCCGAGATTTTCTCAGATCTTTACGTTTCAGGGTCCCTAGATGCCGAAAAACAGGTTTCCTCAATTCTGTCGGTCTGCCTGTCTGTCGGTCTGTCTGTTCGCGGCATAGCTACAAAACTAATTGCATGATTGATAAAATGGCGGCTTTATAAAATATTTAAAAATTCACTCTGAAAAATCTACTTAATATATTGATTTCAAATTGTGTGTCATAACTAATTATGATATAGAGATGAACTAGTAAAGTTGTGGCACGAATTTAAGGTAGCGTAAGCAAATGGCGGCCAAATAAAATATTTTTAATTGTGATAAAAATTGCCCTCTCTGGCTATTTTCACGTTTTAGCAATCCTAGATGCCAATTACATAAGTTTTTTCAATTCCGTCAGTCCGCCTGTCTGTCTATTTATCAGTTCTCGGCATAGTTTAGAAACTGCCTACAGACTAACTCATAATATGAGGATAACCTGGTAATATTTTCGTAAAAATCCAATATGCCACAACAAGATGGTCGCCTAGTAAAGCATTAAAAGCTTATTACTAAAAAAACTAGTTATCAAAATTTGCCTAAAAACCAAGAATTACATAGGAATGCACTGGTAACACTTTGATATGAATCCAAGATATCAAAACAAAATGGTGGCCTAATAAAATATATAAAAAATCAGCCTCAAAAAACTACTTATTAGATTAATTTCAAATTTTGTGCAAGCCTTAAGTGGGAAATGAAGATAAACTGGTAGAGTTTTGGTACGAATTCAAGATGGAGGTACAAAATGGCGGTCAAATAATTTTTTTAAATCAATTTAAAAAAATCTTATTCAATTGACTTCATTCACTTTTCAGAAAAATTAAATGTGATATCGGTATAAACTAGTAGGAGTTCAACATAACCTAACAAAATGGCGGTGTGTGTCAATGTAAGAACTACTTATTGAATTTATTTTAAATTATGCTCAAATAAACTGGTAAAATATTTTTTTGGTAATTTATCTGACGTTTCAGCATGTTTCATCAACTCCTCTCAACACGTTGCGACTTACTTGAGAGAATTGTTGGGCGAAAAATCCCGAGATCTGCTCCACATGGTGGAATTTAAAAAGTCCTACTGTAAATGTAGTTTATGAATATAGGGCAGACCTCATTGAGCTCATGGAGAAAATCGAGCAAATCGCTGACACCAATATCACAACAAACAATCAGGAGGGCTTACTAATAAGACTGGAGGAAGAAAAATCATTTGTATTTTGGCTTACAGTGTTTTATAAGATCATGCCTGATGTAAATATCCTTTTTAATGAGCTTCACAAGTGAATACCAGATTATTTAGAAATCAGTAGGTGTTTAAATATTTAAAGGAAATATAAACGTTATTAAGAATCTGAAAATGCATGAAATAATGGAGCAGGCAAAGGCGATGGGGGCTTTTGAGACGAAAATACGAATAAACGAAGAAAACTGGGGTACGTCAGCACTTGAAATTTAAGATGTCATAATTAATATTGCAGAGATATATTAGATAATCTTGACATGACAAAAATCATAACTTAAAAGTTGTAAAAGATTTTAAAAATCGTTTTGGCCAGTGTTTTGAAAAATTCGTATTACTCTTGTAGGAAGAAAAAATTAAATTTAAAAACTTTTCTGTAATTTATTAGATAATTTTTTGAGTTGTCATATATTTTTATATCAATGCATGCTTTTGATAAAATTGACAGTCTATGTAAAACCTGTTGGCAAAATTGTAATAGCCTCCTAAGAATTTCTTCTTCAGTCCGTCCTTAAATACACAACATCGTACCAATGGACTCGGTTGCCCTCTTAATATTTAATTTTTAATAATTAAAAAGAAGTCTCCAATATTTTAAATTTTTATGCAGTTTAAATAAATAAATACATTTCGCCAATATTTCCAGAGTATTTTGAAAGTTGTCGAGATTATTAGATTTTATTGGATTTCAATGGTTCATTTTTTATAACGTTATTTCTCAGCACCGATTGAATCAATTTGCTTTTCCTTGTCATCTTTATAAAACTAGCTACCCATCTTTCGAAATCGGGAACAAAATCAGTAGTTAATAACCAGTGCTGGTTAAATTTGTCTACTAAACTTGTTACCTACCAGTTAGTTTTTGGTATCTGACAAGTTATTGTCTTGAAAACTTGTGAGCATCTGCCTGTAGTCACAAGTGGATGGACATTTGCACCCGTATTCACTAAAAATGTTTAAATTTAGACCAGGTCTAACTTGACAATTGTATGTTTAAGATGACATTTTTAACAATTGAACAAATCATTTTTCTAAATATCACAATTACAAAATGACAGTGACATAAGCGAAACATAACTGGCGAACTAAGAGTTTTAAGTACCATGGCACCTAGGCCTGGTCTAACTCTTAAACCTTTTTAGTGAATACGGGGGTGTAGTTTTGTGAAACAATAATATTTTGACAAACTTACTTTGACTTGGTACAAACTTGTAGCTTTGTGAAACAGGATCGTTTACTCTGGACCAATATTAGCAAAGTAGTTATTAAAGACAATAGCTATTTGTTGTGATTTGGTCAACGTGTCCCCATTATTTTTGATTAGCTCCTCGAAATAATTGCTTTGACTTTTATTGTCAAGAAACTTATTGGCTGTGTTCTAAGGTTACTTATAACAGTTGTAACTTTTTTATTGTACCTGTAGTACACTCACTGAGGATATTTATATTATCATAAATGTAGGACCCTTATACTCTTCTTAGTGTTGGGTCTTTCGAGTAAATAATATTAACCAGGGGTGTAGATGACTTGATTTGATAATTTATAGTCAGGTTTGGGATTAGGCAGTCTTAATGCGGGTATCCCAGAGTGCTTTTTCCTATAAAGGTACTTTGCGGAATCTCTAGTAGGAGGTAGAAACTAGGGAATAAGTTCTATAATCCGTAGAGCGTTTTCCGATAGAAGTACTTTGTGGAGACTCCAAAATAAATTATTGTGGTTGTACTGTAGAATAAATTAAGCCGCCTTTTATAATAAAATTTTTGCTTGCAGTCAGCAAAATTCGGCCTCGTTTTCAGGTTTACTAATAGTCTGGGCAAAGTACAGTTAAGAAAACCTTAGTCTGGGGCGGATTTGATAATAATTTATAAGAACTAACAAACTCACACTTTGGTTATATTTCAAGAGTAACAAAATATGTAGTCGATGATCTGACAGGATGCGATTAATCAAACACAGATTTCAGTTTTAATATAGTGTTTTTTCTGTTTTATAGAGAACAAACTAATTATTGTCTTGTGCATTCGCAACCTAATAGTTTTTTAGACCTTGTATATATCATTGTTTGTAACAAATATGTTATGTTAGGTTAGGCTCACTATAAAGAAAGAGGGCGGCAACGCGCCAACCGAATTCGGGGTCTATATTAAAACAAAAGTTTTTTTAACAAAACATTGACATAGGGGGATCTGTCCCGTTAGCATTAGGTTAGTTCAGATTCATCGAGAAAACGATCATTAAAGCCATAAAATCGCACCTTATATTATTGAAAATCTGATTTGATAAGCTTTAAGGTCTTGTTGAAAAATGTTATTTTCGAATCTTATTATACAATATACTATTATTTTTGCTCCCAGTATTCCGTATTTAGTTGTTTATTTTGTAGTCAATGATTTGAATATTCCTTATTTTGTCCTTGAAGGTTTAAGTTACAAAATATTATCTGGACATCGTCTGAAACATTTACTTATTTATTTAAACCAGTAGTCACTATATTTCACTACTAATCACTATACTTTTATGTTTTAGTTTCTGTTTTTTTTTTTAGTTTCTTGTGTTCCCTTATTAATTGTTTAAAGCCATAATAAAGTTTTAATAAACTATTACTTAAATTTGATTGACTCCCCCGATCGAACTTTTTTCTTAAACTTTCTGTGATTCTATTTTTTGCTTATGTTCTCCAATTTTTTGGCAGTCTATCGATTTGTCTAATCGTCCCCTTATTCGTCTGTCCATTTCTTCGTGGCATAACTTAAACTGTCTTAATTTGAATCAATTTGCTGATATTCGAGAAAGCTATGGTCCAGGTATCTCTATTTTTATAGCTGTCATACGAACTGTTCGTTAAATTAGTATAATGAATCAAAATTCGTATTCTTTGTCTAAAAATTCTTCTGTGCCGATATCTTCCGACGATGAACTACTACTCTACGTTTTTCCTTTTTACCCTTACAAAACTAGCTACCCATTTTTCGAAATCTGGAACAAAATCAGTAGTTACTAACCAGTGCTGGTTAAATTTGTCTACTACACTTGTTATCAGCCAGTTAGATTTTGGTAGCTGAAAAGTCATTGTCTTAAAAGCTTGCGAGCATCTCCCTGTAGTCACAAGTGTATGCACAATTGTAGTTTTGTGAAACAATATTACTTAGATATTTTTATACCTACAAACTTGTAGCTTTGTGAAACAGAGTCGTTTACTTTGGACCAATATTAGCAAAGTAGTTATTAAAGGCATAAGCTATTTGTTTTGATTTTGTCAATTTGTTCCAATATTTTTGATTAACTGAACGAAATAATTGCTCGACTTTTATTTTCTAAAAATTGTATTGACTATGTTCTAAGGTACTTATAACAATTGTAACTTTTTTATTGTACCTATAGTATACACACTCAAGATATTTATATTATCATAAAAATAGGGCCCTTATACTATTCTTAGTTTGGGGTCTTTCGAGTAAACAGTATTAACCGGGGATTAGACAGTCTTAAGGCCGGTATTCCTGAGTGCTTTTTCCGATAAAGGTACATTACGGCAGAAATTCCGCAAAGTAGGTAGATAGGAATAGGAATTAGGGAATAAGATCTGTATTCGTATGAAAAGTGACAAAACCCTAAATCCTTGGGAACACTCACCAGTAGTACCACAGATTGTTCGGTGCGCTTTTTATGAGTTCGTCATTTATTTCCGCGGAGTAAAAACAAGTTTTGTTGAATGTTTAGCATGGGCTTCCTGGCTCGGTGGTAGGATACTCGGCTTTGGATGCGGCAGATTTTTTTAACAAACCTTATAATTAATAAAAATGTGGATTAGGTTAGGTTAGTATTAATTTTACTGTAAAAAAGTGCTCGGCAGCGCGCCAACTGAGTCTATATTAAAACAAAGGTTTTTTTTTTTAAACCTATACTGTTAGGTTAGCGTTAGGTGCTATTTTCGAAACTTGTTAAATAATATACTATTACTTTTTTCTCCCAGTATTCCGCATTTAGTTGTTTATTTTGCAGTCAATGAATTGAATATTCCTTATTTTGCCCTTGAAAGTTTGAGTTACATAATATTCTACGGACATCGTCTGAAACATTTACTCATTCATTTAAACCAATAATCACTGTATTTTACTAATCACTATACTTTTATTTTGTAGTTTCTGCTGTTTTTTGAATTTCTTACGTCTCCTTATTAAATGTTCAGAGCTATAATAAAATTTTAATAAACTATTAAATTTGATTGACTCCCTAGATCAAACTTTTTTCTTAAAATGTCTGTGATTCTAGTTTTTGCTTATGTTGTTCTATTTTTGGCAGTCTATCGATTTGTCTGTTCGTCTCTTTATACGTCTGTCTATCTCTTCGTGGCATTAAAAACTGTCTACTCGAATGGCTACAAAATGTTTATATTTGGAGGGTTATATAAGGATGGTTATATAAAATCACTATGATAAGTTTTGGTGTGGATTGTATTTGCCAGAGGCAGATCCAAATGAAGGTCTAATGAAAAGTTGAAAAATCGATGTAAAAAACTACTATCTCAAGTATGACATAGAAATGAACTGGTGAGACTTTGGTAGGAATCTAATATGGCAAAACATAATGACGATCTAATACAATGTTTAAAAAAGCATTGAAAAAATACATATTCAGGTGATTTTAAATTTTCCACAGAAATCCATTTTGAGATAGGAATACAATTTTTGCACAAAAAGGCAAGTGAAATATTATTACTTTTGCACTGATAAATTTTTGATAGGGATCCAATACAAAATTAGTATAGTTTCAGTATTGTATAGTTTCATCATTTATAGGTATTGATACTTATTTTCTTAAGAAAAAAAGAAGCTATAACACGATTTAATTTATTTTGAATTGAAAAATTATAATTTTGAAAAAAAATTGGAAAAATGGTTTTACCCGGTACTTCGCTATTTCTTTTTTCAGGTATTGTGACCCTGTTGAGTGTCACACATAGCAATTAAATAATATCAATGATTGATAATACTCCGTATAGACGATCCATCTATTGTTAAATATAATACTCCCTAAATGGATCCCAACTTTGCATTGTATTCCCTATTGTAAAGGTCCATTGAGAGATTTCCGCGTAGCTTGGCACAATTTTTCTGCCAGTTTTGCTAGTATGTAGCAGTCTCGCAAGTGTATTGGTTACGCGTACCAATGTTTGTTAAAAAATATACGTAACTCTCGCTTTCGACAACTTATCTTGTTGCGTCCAAGCTTATATTCCGATTAAACTGCGACACGAACGTGGTGAATTTATTGTTTATTTGATGGACCGTACATGCGAAGTACATTCAGTCTTTGGTAAGATGTACTTAATCAAATTGTGTTATTTTTTTGTTTAACATACTTATTTGCTAATATCCTTTCTGAAATACTAGAGAGGCAAGTGCCCACTTTCAAACAATCAAGAAATTTTATATTTGACTATACGTACATAGGGCAATACAAGTTGTCATAAGAAATACGGTATTATAAACTCCTGGCGGCATATTTTTATTGTATTTTAATAATTTATTTATAATTACTTCCTGTTTATTTATGTAAGAAACCCGCTAAATAACATGCGCCAATTGTGCTTCCTGCAACCTACGTAATACCATATAAAAATATTGGCGAGAAGCAAGTAATTTTTTATCGATCCGCTGGTCTAGACGACATAATTCACCATAATCGACTTTAACCAAAAATGTCTAATTACTAATAAATATTAAAGTCATTTAGTTTTACCTTTTTTGTTGATAATAGTTAACGATATAAAAACTCTGTATTACTTAATCTGAATTAAAATTATAACATAATTCATTATATTCTGCAAATAAAATTAATTTGAGAATTATATATATGTTGCAGGAAATGATATCCGATTACAAGATATATTAGCTTAGCCTAGGACGTATTAGCCTGCCGTTGCATTGGTAGGACGACTCATATTTCCTAGGATATAGTATGTTCGGCTGATATTAGGAAATATCAGATTTATGATTATTTTGGAATATGATTGGTACTAGCCGGAAATCGGAAGCTTGTGAGTATTAGATACATCATCTGAGCTTGGTGTTGTAGCAGGTGTTGGGCAGTTTGACTCTGGTGTAGACCACTGCATAAGAAGCGCAATGGCAGTCTTTGGATAAGTGTCTAAGAAGTCATTTTACAGGATATACTTGTATAGCTCCAGTGATGACCACTTTTCTCCCTTTTAGTCTCAGCAGACAAGTGCGCTCTCTTCTCTTTTTCTAAAGTTTAGTCCGAATCCCCTTGAATCCCTGAAAGCTACTAGATTCCTCGGCCCGACATGGACGTCCTGAAAAAGTCAAACTTTTTAGTTAAGTTGTCATATGCCGAGCCACGTTTCTGTCGATAATGACACTGAATACTGTAAATTTATTCCTGCCGGAGAATTCGACCTCATTTATACTTATTTCATCAAACTCCACTTTTTGCTTACGTTTTTTCTTCATATCGTATGTGTAGTTCTGTTGGTCGTTTGTTGTCACAGCTTTCGAATCCTGATAATCAAAGGTACCGACTTTCCTTACCAAGGACCGATAAAGTTCAGCGATCTTACGAAAATAGGGGGACCGTTAAACTTAATTCCCCAAGTTGATAAGGGTTGTTCATTGGTCGAGCATGTAACAACAGGATTTACATTTACTATAGACGGTGATGTCGGATTGCCAGAATTTAAATTAATGTTTGAAATATTGGGGCCTTCTATAATTTTATCATCTAAGTTATAGGCTAGTATGACATAAGATTTATTAGGATATTTTTTAATTTACCATAATCTTCCTCAGGAATAACCATTCTTTCTGTTGGACTACATAAATGAACTTATTTCAGTCGCTACTCGAAGATAAGTGCTATCCGTGGAAATTCCTTCGAGGTCAGAAATTATATTTTCTTATAGAGATAATAATTTCTAGTTTTTGATAATCAAATTTATGTATATAAGATTCCATACATATCGGACTACTTAGTTGTTAAGTTTCTTTTTTTTAAAGTCTAGTCAAAATTTTTTTTTCTCATGTACAGTACAGTCTGTATAGACAGAACGAATATTTAATTCGTACTTATAGTCATAATCTAGTAGATGATCAACTTGGAATTTGTCACAAAAAAAAAGCAATTTTGTTAATGATTATTGATAATAAGGTGTAAGAAAAAAATTCAAAATGTACAAGAAATGTATCCAAAATAGTTATATTTTTGAGACAACCGCTTGAATATCTTATATTAAGACTTGTTCTTATAAGATAAAGCATAAAACTTAAAATATGATTTCTCAAAATCAGAAATTTACATTTACAAGGTATACCACTCAATTTTTGTTGCAACTTGTAAGCAAGCAAAACGTTTAATATCCGTTAATGGAAAACCACAATTTTAACCACTCTATAAGTGGATAGGGTTTCCAAATATGCTCGTATATGAGTTTTGTAAGTTTCAATATTTTACCAAAAATTACCTTTAAAAAATGTAAAACCAATAATCTGCATTCATTCCCAAAAGCAAAATTAATCAAACAAGTTCACGATCGCTTAACCAGGTTAATATTGATTGTCAATATAATGTTTGTTTGTAGAACACATGTGATACAAAAATTCTGGATTAGGTTAGGTTAGGACAAGAGGAAGTCAACAGTTAATTGAAGGGTTAGTCAAAAATCAGTCGATAGACAGTCAATAGTTGTTCGAAGGTTTAGAACTCGTAATAAGTTGTAGTCGATAGGGTTCAAAGTGTGAGTAGTATAATATGGTAGAATGGCTCAAGCTAAGACTTATTTATAGGTTTTAGATATAAGCTTAGATGTAAGGATCGTTCGTGTGATTACCATTCAGCTTTAACAATGTCAATAAATTGTTTTTATATTTGTTTTTCTATATCATGCTACCTTTACTTGTTCCATTATTTGCCCAAATGGATTGGATTTTCTTTTCTTACTTGATGTTTTCCATTTGCCAGGAGGCTTCCGAAGAACTGCCAGACTGGGCTGTTCCCTTTCTTATGGTCACCCAAGGTCAGAAGTCTCTCTCCTTACAATGAAGTTTAACCTTTACTCTCCAGACTCTCTTTCTGTCTTAAGGTGTGTCGTCTTCGTCCCCCCCCCCCCCCGAACGTTCAATGCATCGTTTTGGAGATCTCGTATTTTCTCTATTTTTTTCTAAATTGTGTAGATCCTGGCATCTCAGCAAAAAAGCGACATGCACTGGCTAAGGATCGCGAAATTTAACAAATAGTTTATAGTTATATAATAGTTTTGCTTTGAAAAAAAAATAAAGTGCTTAAACGTAAAGTCACTCTAGTGTGTCCATATTGTTTATATTGCAAAAGAATTTTTGTCATTGGATTTTACTAATTCTCATATCTCAAACAGATAATGAAAAAAAAAACAACTATGTATAAGAGAAGTTTTATAAAAGATGGAAGTAGAACACATTCTGGCGGAGTCTAGCCTTTTGGCTACTCCCACTCAACCAAGGATGAGTTCGTCAAACATCTCTAGTATACTAAGAATATATTAATTGTATGCTTAAATGACATACTAAATGTATTTATAATGATTACTTATGCAATTTGCATTTGTTTCTACCAAGATAGATTGTTAAACTATAACAAAAAAAAATTACAAGAGTTCATTAAATACAGAGTTTGTATAAATTAAAAACCCACATCGGCAGACACCCCTACTGCTGCAAAATGTACACAGTTGATACACATTCTTACCTATTATTTAACTCCTCAGTGAATAGATGATTTCGTAGTTTGTATTTGAATTTTTTAAGATTATAACGCTTAAATTCGTCTGACAAAGAGTTGTATAAGTTAATAGAATTATACGAAAAACCTTTCCGAAAAATGGCTGTTTTATGCTGAGGCATTGTTTTTGAACCTGATATTCCTGTCATGAACGTGGCGCCGAATAACAAATTTCTGAGGCAAAATATTAGAGTTCTGTGTGATATTTAAAAGTTTATGTACAAAATTTCCCGAGTGATGTGTTCTACGGTTACTCATATTAAGCCAGTTGCATTCTGAGATTTTTTCGGAAATATGATCATATTTACGAATATTAAAAATTAGTCTGCATCAGGCGTTTTGAGCTTTCTGTATTCTATATTTATCTACTTCATAAAGTCAAGAACCATAAATAAAATCACAATATGTAAAATTGGACAGAACCAGAGATTCACAAAGTAGTTTTTTTTAATTAAAGTTTAAGAAATGTCTATTACTGTATATTAATTTTAAGGAACAAAATGCTTTTTTAACATACGTGTTCACAGAATTTCAAATCCTCATCAATAAGCAATCCCAAATTCCGGGCACAAGACACAAACATTAGGGGGACGTTACTAATTTTCAAGTCTAAGTTTTCTTTAACAATATCTCTTTTATTTTTTGTACCCAAACAAATAACTTTAGACTTTTCAGAGTTAAGTTGTAGATTGTGTTCCTCTGAAAGTGATTTTATAGTTTCTAAGTTTATATTTATATTCTGACTGGCTTCTGTATGACGAAAAGAATAATACAGTTGTGTATCGTTTGCATAAGCTTGAGTTGTGCAGAAGGTGGAGGACGTTATTATGTCTATAGTATAAATAATGAAAAGTAAGGAAGACAAAATAGACTCTTGAGGGACCTCAGAATGTATACGTATACTACTAGATTGTATACTTTGATAGCAAATTTTTTGAGATCGGTTGTTTAAGAACGAGTTAATAAGATTTACCGAGTTATTGTCCAAACCATAATATTTTAGTTTAGCACATAAAAGTTTATGATCTAGAGTATCGAACGCTTTTGAAAAATCAAGCAGAACAAGTACACTTACCATCCCTTGATCATTGGCCCTTATTACATCATCTAAAACTGCAGTTAGTGCGGATGCAGTAGAACAATTTCTGCGATAACCGTTTTGAGAATCGGGTATTATTTTTCGGTCCGTAAAATACTTAAACATTTGATTGCATAAAAATGTTTCTTAAACTTTAGATATAGTGGGCAAAATACTTATAATTCTTATGTCAGAATAGCTTTGGGGTTGGCTTATTTTTGCAAGGGGATTTCCCAGTGCAATTTTCCATAACTCAGCTGTTTTCAATTATGCTATTATTAATATGTAAAATAATATGATCTATATGTGGACTACAGAGTTTTAGCACTTTCATATTAATATTATCAACACCTTCGGCATTCGTCTTTATAATATTTAAGCACTCCTGTATATCCTTTATATTGGCTAATGAAAATCTAAATATATTTTGTGGGTTAAAAATATTATTGTTGTAAAAAGTAATTTTGATATTACATTTGTTTGAAATGTTTTGTAAAAAGGAAGTAAAATATGTATTAATATTTTCTGGATTAGAAAGATTGGTAGGAAGTGTGTTCGATAAATTATTACGGATACTCAGGTCTTTTAGGGTTCTCCATGTTAAAGAGGGATTATTCTGTCTAGTAATATTGATCAAGTAGTATTTTTTGACGTTCTTATAGCGCTGACTACCCGATTTCTAAGTGTTTTGTAGTAAATTCGATTTTCATCAGTTCTATATTTTTTTATATTTTTGCCAGGCTCTATCTCTTAATTTTTGAAATGTTTAATTTCTTCAGTTAACCGAGGAGTTTCTAATTGGTGCATGTTTGTCAAATTGATTAATAATGTATCTGTTGAAAATTGCTATTTTATTATCTAAATTATATTCTGTAAAAAGATCATGCCATTGTAACTTATTCAAATCATTATAAAATTGTTCATGATTAAAATTTTTAAAACAACGATTTTTAATAGTTTTGGGTGGGGGCTTCTCGCTTTTGAAATTTAATTAAATATATACCAGGTTATGATCGGAAACACCTTCGGAAGAGATTACACCTGACTTCTCCATGAAGTCGATATTATTTATAAAGATAGGATCGATTAGTGTGCTAGTTTCCTGTGTAACCCTAGTGGGATCCTCTAAAACCTGTGTAAAACCAAATGATTCGAAAGTGTTTAGAACCGGGTTGTTCAGATTTAAGAAATTTACATTAAAATCTCCCACACACAAAAGTAAATCTGCGCTTGGGAAAACGTCACTTAAAATAATGTCAAAATCTGAGATAATGTTGTTGACGGGTGTATTCGGAGGCCTATAAAAATTACCAAGTACAAAAACTTTATAGCTTATTTTAATTTGTATAAATAAATGTTCTAATGACTGGGTGATCGGAAAATTGAATTGTATGTGTTCGTAATGTAAAGATTTTTTTATATAAGCGCCCACTCCGCCCCCTCTACCAATTCTATCCTTACGAAGGAAATTATAGCCGGGAATATTTATCAGATCGGAGCTTATTTGTTCAGTTAGCCACGTCTCAATGACCATAATAATATCATAGTCATTAGCGTAAATAATATGTGAAAAATCAATAATGTTAATTAAATTAATTGTCAATACTGCTTTTTCTCCTTTATTTCTATTTTTTGATAATATTAATTTTTGTTGCTACCATATATACATATACACTAGTACGTCCTAGGAAATATGCCATCTTTCTAACAACGGCAGGAGGTTCTAATACGTTATAAGCTAAACTATTGTGTCTTCAAATTGGATTGTTTTGCAAAATACAACATATTGGTCGCGATATTGCCCATTACCACAACTGCATAATATTCCAATTCTAAACATTTTGATACTTTTGAAAAGAAAACTCTCCCCAAAGAAAAAATATTGCTCTGAAATCGTCTTAGAGACCAATTATATAAATCATCACTGCCTGATCTAATAGATGGAGACTGTGGTCCCAGCTAACCGACTAGAAAATTGGTAAGACCGTACTATTACTATTGTCTTTTTTATTCTCAGAGTATCTAGATTGTTTAACTTACTATTATCAGATGCCTTTCCCTGATTTTGTTTTAAAATCATTTGTTTTATACTATTTATTTTTCTCTTAAGGCAATTCCTTAGACTTTCACCCTTCTAAAACCAAAAAACATACACATTTATGATGAGTATAGCTTAGAAAAATGATCACTAACATACCCGCACTAATATCGTAAAATAATAAAATGATAAAAAATTGGGAAAGTCAAGCAAGCTTTCCGTTTTCTCGAATATGAAGGTTAACAACTCAAACAGCTTCTTTCAGTTGTATGTAATTTCCTAAATAAATATTTTTTCCAGGGATGCATACACATTTTATAACATTAAAACTTATCCACTTATTAAGTCTTAAAAAAAACAAACGTACATACTACGAGCATCAATTTGGAATAGCCTGTAATCTTTAAAAAAAATCCTGAAGACTACAACCGCTAGAGGGAGCTAAATACGGGACCGATTTTGTATATTAAGTTGCCTATATATATTATAAACAAAATGAATGTTTTATCTATAGTAATAACAAGGTTTTCACATGAAACGGCATACTAACTGTTTTGTAATTACTGATTGATTCTTGTGAAGATTTCTTTTAAAATGTTATGTTTAATTCACATTTTATATCCTGTTCTGTTGTTGGTTCGGAGTCCCACTAGTTGAGGTAAATTTTCTCGTGTTTTAAATATAATTTATTGTTGACTATGCAGTATCTAAAAGGGTTCTAAGATTGGGCCAGGAAAGTTCATTTTTGTTGAAATATTAATATATGTTTAACACAATATTTATTACAGGCCCGTGTGCTAGTTTTGAGCCATTTTTGCCGGGCATAGTGCCTGACGCTTCTTTGGTGTTTCAGCTATTTATAATTTATTCACAATAACTAATTGTACCTGATTAATATTTTCTTTTCATTTATGTATAATGTCATTTACTTTTAACAAAATCACAACAATTGTTATATATTACCCAATTTTCTCTTTAAAATTTGTTATCATCGTTAGTCCACCAAAATTAAATGGGCTCTATATATATATATATATATATATATATATATATATATATATATATATATATATATATTATATAAGCTATTTACAATCTCAGTCGAACTGAGTTTAACACTTGGTTAGTTTATTGGGTTCCTTTTAAATTTAAATATCAATTGTTTGGTGCCTTATCTTTTATAAGTATTAAATTTTAAAACAAACACTTACTATCAATATGTAATCCACGACCTGAACTCTCCCACATGCCCTTCGCCCCTACAAAAAAACACCTTTCATTTTTTTTTAAATAGGATACAATTTCAATAGTGAATATTAAAGCGTTGTAGTTTTTTATTGGTTTCCAAATTGCCTAACTGATAATTGATTAAAATATACCCCCGTTTTATATACAATCCCCAATATAATTCCAGACCTAATACCTTGTATGGTTTATCTTTCTTATTAGATATTTAAAAAATTTACTTAATTCTTTTAGGTAATCTATGTAATATGAAGTATGTCTAAATTCAGACATCTCCTTTATGTAACATTGCTATTATGACGCAAGTATAGAACGTAGGTTACAAAATGTTAGGTACATTCCGTTTTAAGGAATGACCAGAAAAAGTCTTCACGTAAATATTTTCTATCATGGTGAGATCACAAATCATACATCTGCTACCTGTAGATTTATATCTGGTCTATCGCCTATATATCATGAGCAGGTACAATGTACGAGGTCCGCTAAAAAAGTCGGTTCTTGCTTTTATCTTTCTTGACAAATTATTAATTGCAGATTGTCTCTTTTTACTTTTTATGGGGGCAAAATAAATCGTTTTTTAAACAGCGCTGAGATTTGCAATCAATATTATCACAACGGCAAGTTTGGTTTATCATATTTTTAAAGAGAAACCTTTAAGTTTAAGGTTTACTACTATAATGTTTTCAATATTGAAAAATTTTTTCAGAAACATTGTTTGGTTTTGTGTTCTAACTTTTTTTTGTGTATGTAATATATCTAAGTTCTAAAATCTAAATCTAAAATGGCGAGAACTTTCATTTTGTTAAAGATTTCTGTCTACTTTTTTCATCTGTTTTGACAGATGATACAAAAATTCATTTTACCAATGTAGTTTATTTTCACATTGTGTTTGACACCGCAGTCATTTTTTAAGGAATGCGCCTTGAACACTTTTAATGTTTAAGGTAGAATGCCACATCTAAAAGAAATACGTATTTTGTTTTAACTAATATAAATAAAATGATTTAGCCAAATATTCCAAAAATAAGCAAACCAGTAACTTGTTTTTCAAAAACGGATACACTAGTAGTAGTACTCTCGTTAATTAAATTTTAAATATATTTTATAGAGCATACTAAAAATTATACAAAGTCAAGCTTGAAATTTCAAGGGATTTGGAGTGACTTTTCTAAATTAAACTAACAGTAACATAGAACGATGTTTTTCAAAACTAAAAAAAACCGTGTATTGTTGTCTAGTTGTAACTAGTATAGGTATGACATTTTGTGGTTCAAAAGTAAGTGAAAAAGGGTTATAGAAAAACAATGTAGACAATAAGATACGTTTAAGAAATCATGGTTCTTGGGATTAGGCGGTGTCACAATGGAATCAGTTTCCGACTCTTTCGGATCATTACTTCACGAGATCGAAACACTGAATGATCTTGGAGATACCAAGGCCGGCTATTTATAGTCGATCGAATAGTTCACCGAACCGTGACCCAGTGTATCGATCGGTTTCCACGTATGATGTAGACTGAAGCTCATATCCGTATTAAAATTGTTAGGATGCTTACACATTTCAATAGATTCTCGAACTTTCCATTTATAGAATCCCGAAACCGATGTAAGAATTTTGGTTTCTTTTACATTTATGACATGCCCAGTGGAATGGTGGTGTTCACATATAGAAGATTGTACCATTTGTTTATTTCTGATACATCGTTCATGTTTCTTAAGCCTAGCCGATATGGATCGTCCAGTTCCTCCAATATAGACATCACCACAAAAACAAGGAATTACAAACACTCCGTTTGGAAAAGAATAATGTCCTTTGGCGATCGCAAACATTGTCCAATATTCTTGTGTGTTGAAGATAGTACGTATGTTGGAACGGCTAAGAAACCTTGCAATCTTGTCTGTGGTTTCGTGTATAAATGGAAGAACTACACTTCCTATCGGTAATTCCTTATTAGTATCATTTCGTGGAGTGGAATTATTATGTGTTCTAATCGACCGTCTAATATCCTCAGTGCAATATCCATTCCCTCTTACTCCTCTACACCGGGTCACGGTTCGGTGAACACATGTCGACTATAAATAGCCGGCCTATCTCCGAGGTCATACAGTGTTTCGATGTCGTGAAGTAAAAATCTCTGAAGATGCCTCGTACAATCGAAGGCGAAACGTCGAAAGGTGATCTCATTTCGACAATCCCAAGAACCATGATTTCTCAATTGACCACAGCCGTGAAAGCTTTCGTTCTCTGTTAGCTAACCTCTAAGGGGAGCAAATCAAGAAGGATACCAAAACTTTGGGCGATCTCAGGAACAACAAGAAGTTACTCTGCCAACTAACCTTCCTCCGTAGATCACGAGATGAAGACGTAGTGCCAAAATCTCTTCAGATGAAACATCAAATAACATCAAGAAGTGCAAGGAACATCTACAAACGAGAGAGTATGGTATTGGTGAGAGAAAGAATAAAAGCTACTCGTCGTGATTTGAACATAAACGCTCGTAAGTTATTAAATATTCATTTAAATTTAGCTCTTAAACTTGAACATCAAATATTTAGAACTCTCGATGACATTACCAATGCGCAAGAGGAAAGGATACATCAAGCAGTTACCATTAGGCAACAGAGAAAGTTCGAAGGACTTCTGGATAACCAAAGACCAATAAAACCGCCACAGGACACCGTAATAAATGTATCTTCCAAAATCCTCACTGAAGGAGAACAATCCGTCTTCTTCAAAGGCTAAAACTTCGCCGTTACACCAAAAGACATACCCAAGAAGATATAATGTAATCCGTTGAAGCGACAATTAGAAGACTTCCAGCAGGAGAATCTGACGTAATAAGGTATGAAACAGCGAAGATTATCAAAAATTCTAATAATCCGAAGTCGAATCTATCAGCAGCGGAAAAAACGGCGATAAGATACATATATTTTGGTCCTTCCAGCAGACAAGGAAAATGCCACTGTCGTCATGGACAAAGCAGAATATGTAGAGAAAATACAACTACTTTTGGACGACAGCACCTACCGAGTAATACAAGTAGACCCCGACCAACAAACCTGAGAGATTGATAACCAACCTAATAAACGCATCCAACCTACCAGCAGAGGAGAAGATTTTAACGCCAAGCAGGTTAAGGATCCCGCGGTTCTACTGACAACTTAAAATACACAGGATTAATGTACCACTTCGACCTATCGTCAGTGCAGGATCTCTTATTTATGAAATCGGTAAATATCTTTCAAATGTTCTTAATAATTTTACAGGAAAAACACATTCGTATATTAAAAACTGTACCCATGTTGTGGAAAAACTAAAAGCAATCAAACTAGATCCCAAAGATATCTTAGTCAGTTTCGATGTAGAATCGTTATATACGAATGTGTCTATAAATGATTCAATTTCCATAATAATAATAATAATAATAAGACGTATTTCACCAAAACAATATTGACAACTCACATTTAGACCTGATTGAAGCATGTCTTACGTCAACATATTTTGTTTTTCAAGGAACTTTTTGTAAACAAAACTCAGGAGCAGCCATGGGATCTACGCTGTCACCAGTGGTAGCCAAAATCTTCATGAAAACTTTTTCAGATATATAGACGACACTTTTGTAATACGGCCGCATGGTCCAGAAAATCTCCCCGTGTTTCTTGATGATCTGAATCAACAACATGTTAATATAAAATGTACAATGGTAATTGAATCAGAAGGCACGATTCCCTTTCTAGATGTTCTTGTACAAAGGAAAGGGGCTAGGAAACTCTGTATATAGAAAACCAACGCATACGAACAGATACTCAAATGCAAATTCCCATCATCATCCAGCACAAAAACCATCAGTTATTAATTTTTTGGTTTACAGAGCCTTCGCGATTTGTAACTAAAATTCTTTAAAATCGGAAACCGAGAATCTGACTCAAGCTTTAAGAGGGCATGGATATTGCACTGAAGGTACTAGACGGTCGAGAAAAGAGAAGAATGCAAAGTCACTTCGCGGGTACAACATACGTACAATCTTTAACACACAAGCAAATTGGACAATGTTTGCGGTTACCAAAGGACATTTATTTCTTTCCAAACGGAAGGAGTGTATGCAATTCCTAGTTCCTGTGGTGATGTCTATATTGGAAAAATTGTACGATCCATATCGACTAGCCTTAAGGAGCATGAAAGATGTATCACAAAGAAACAAATTGTGCAATCTGCTGTATCTGAACATCAACATTCCACTGGACATGTCATAAATGTAAAAGAAACCAAAATTCTTGCATCGGTTTCGGGACTCTATAAACGGAAAATTAGAGAATCTTTTGAAACTGATAAGCATCTTAAAAATTTTAATAGAGATACGGGCTTCAGCCTACATCATAGGTGGAAGCCGATCATTACACCGGGTCATGGTTCGGTGAACACAGGTCGACTATAAATAGCCGGCCTAGGTCTCTTCGAGTTCATTCAGTGTTCCGATCTCGTGAAGTAAATATCCCTGAAGATGCTTCGTGCAGTCGAAGAAGAAACATTGGAAAATGATTCTATTTTGACACATTCTTATCCCAAGAACCATGATTTCTTAATTGACCACAGCCGTGAAAGCTTTCTTTCTAAACAAGATATTATAAGAATTTTTTTAAGATACAAGGACGATTTTCAAAAATAATAGCAAAAGAACCTAATTATATTTAAAGACCTATACAATGCCTTGCTTGTGTGATTATTTTTTGAAAATATCTTAGCGTTTCTTGAATGACTTTTTTGTATAAAATGTTAACTGCAGAGACCGTCGCTTTAAATTAATAACAATACTTTTTCAAGTTTGCTACAAAAATGCAAAAATAGGTGACCCTGCACTGACCCAAGTACCATATTTTACCTTTCGCACAAAAAATAAAATAAACTTTAATCAGCCTAAAAATGCTAAATACATATTTCTAGTATTAATTTAACCACACTATTGTATACTTAAAATCAGACGAATATTGGAAAAACTAGACCACCAATGATTTTTATAATGTTCACGGGATCACTGGTGGTTTTGTTTTCCTAAAATATATCTTGGTTTTAAATATACTAACATTATATAACTATAGAATATAGTAACACTTTATAACTACAATGCAAGTAAACTAATAAACACAATGTTCAAATTCTAACAATTTGAAAATTTTACGGCAAATATGATGTATGTTATAAAAAATTTGTTCAGATTGTTATATACTTTCCCAAAATTTAATGAGATATTAGAATATTCCATAAAAATGCATCTTTACTTTTTGAAAGTTTCTCTATAAGATGTTAAATAATAACAAATAATCACCTACCTTAAAAACATAAAAGTGCAAGAAAGTGTTCATTTATAAGCAATAATAGCGTTGTCATTTTAGCTTGACCACATTTGAATTCACTGTAATTTTATATTTTTCAACATATCAGTATGATTCACTTGTGTGGCTAATGTTACATGGCAAAAAGATAAAAAAATTATCAATTATAAATTATATAAATATAATTTGCATTTTTAAAAGTTATACCCCCCTAAACACACCGGGTTTGCTGCGCCGTAAGACCAATATGTGTGAAAACGATTCTGTCCCTCCATTTTTCTTACGGTGAATTGTGAATTTATTTTTTTTCTGATTTATTTTTATATTTGGAATGTGAGCAAAACGACCTATCTAAAACTATTAAAATGACCACGCTGTACATATATCGACATATTTACTCAAAACATTAATTTTTGAACAAACTTATTGTAAAATAGTTAAAAATAAACCTTTAGTTTGTTCAATGATGTTTTAAGATAGTTCATCTAAAGTAAATATATGATAACTTGTCGTTGGGCTTACGATACTAACTTGAAACTAAACTTATAGGTGCTAAATCTATATCTAAACTAACAGTAAATTCATTTAAAATATCAGACTATTTTATCTGCTCTTTCTTCTGAAGAGACCTCTGCTAGCAGGGTTCTAGGGGATCCTAGCAAATCGGCCCGTTCGACCTTCCGGTTACTCAATACAGGCTTCAATATTGTTGAACCCGTTCTATCTAGTATCGCTTTTGTGGCGGGACCGCAGGAATAAGACATTCGGTAAATTTTTTTTTGTTCATTGTCCGAATCTCTTATTTTATTTTTCCTTCTGCGCTAGTACATTTTATTACCATTTGAGACATTTAACTTCTTTACTTGCACTGGTGACCGGTGGGCTAGCCGGTATATCGTTGGACTACCACTTTCTGGTCGTACGTTTGGTTCCCATACTTATAAAGTGAGGTCCTTCCTTGGATACCGTAAGGCCCTATATTAAGCAAGCTATACCCTTGCTCACCCTAAGGATCGACCACCCTATAAACAAGGATCAATATTATTTATTGCACTAAACTAGTTATTTAAATACAATATTATTGCTGCTGCTGCATACTGGTAAGTATGACCCGAAACAGAGGAAACTTGTAAAATGTGTAAACTCGTTAGAATACTCTTTTGTCGAGTCCTGGTAGAATGAAACAAACATCGATCTTTCCACGGCAATCTGCGATTAGACGTGGGCGTATAATCTGCCCTCGCCTATCCCGCTGTAGTTTGTCTTTAGTAAATTGAATTATATTCTGTTAAGAAGCCCCCAACCGTATTGTGTAACATATAGCACAGGAAATGTTATTTATGTTTCTTCTATATATTAATATGGCCTATTAATCGTATGCTTTTACGCGATAGAAGCAAATTTGTAATTTAGAGTATTTTGTAATTTTCACTGTTCAATCGGATTAGGTGTGAAAATGTACATTATTCATGAGGACTATAAATTTCTACTGTCTCCTTAATTGATATTACCGCTGATAATGTTCATACGCATTCATAATTTAAATCGATTTAAAAAAATGTAACTATTTTTACTTTCCTCGTAAAAGGGAAGTATTGTCATCGTGAAAAAATCATGCAGATGCAGAACAATTTTTTTTCTCAATTCCGTCTGTCAGTCCGTATGTCGCTTTGTCTCTTCGCGCTAAAAAACGACTTTTGACCCGATTGACACCCGAAATTTGGCGGCCTAGTGAAATATTAAAAAATTATTACTAAAAAAATAACTTATGCAATTTATCTCAAATTTTGCACAAAAATCAAGTATTATGTAGAAATCAACTGGTAAATTTTTGGTGCGAATCCAAGGTGGCTTAATAAATTTCTAAATATTGCCTGAAAAAAAATCCTTAATGGACTGATTTTAAATGGTGTACCATAATTAATTGTGGTATAGAAATGAACTAGTAAAAGTGTGATACTAATTCCAGATGGACGAACAAAATTGAGGCCAACTAAAATGTTTATAATCCTGCGCCCTCTCAGTTTTTACATATCTGCGTGTTTTAATGTCTTTAGATGCCAAAAAAACATGTTTTATCAATTCTGTTGGTCCGTCTGTCGGTTTGTCTGTCTGTTCGTGGCATTGCTTAAAAACTACTTAACTACTACAAAAATTAAGGGTTATATGGAAATGACCTGGTAATATTTTGGTCAAAATCCATTAGGCCGGAATAAGATGGCGGCCTAGTGAAATGTTAAAAAATTATTAGTTAAAAAACGAATTATCCGATTTACCTAAAATGTTGCACACAAATCAAGTGTGACGTAAAAATGAATTGGTACCATTTTGGTATGAATATAAGATAGCAAAACCAAAATGGCGGCCTAATAAAATATTTAACAAATTAGCCTGACATATTACTTACTAGATTAATTTTAAAATTTGTGCAAGGATTAGGTATGATATAGAAATAAACTGGTAAAGTTGTGATACGAATTCACGATGGTGGAACAAAATGGCGTTCTAATAAAATTTTTTGAAAATCAACGTAAAAAAAAATCTTAGTTGATTAACTTCAAATTTTGCAGAAAAATTAATTTTAAGATAACGTAACAAAATGGTGGTATGTGTCAATGAATAAACTTATTTTAAATTATGCCCAAAAATCAAATATGTCTTATGATGGAACAAAACGGCGCCCAATAAAAGTGTTTGAAAAGACTGTAAATATATGTGCTACTAAATAACTATGGACTGAACTAAATTGGGTCACACTTCAGTATGCCTCATAAAAGGAAATATTAATAACGAGAGAAGATCCGGGTAAAGGAAAATTACTGATTTTTTATTAAGACTTTCACTTTATTTGTTTAAAACGATGCAACATGTTTCGTTTCTTGTTAAGTGCGAGGAATTATACGTTTTCGAGACAAAGACACAAATGTGAAATTAGCAGAACTTTAATATATGAAAAGACCTCAAGATCACGCACCTTTCGTTCCTTTCTCGTTCTTCAAATTCAGCAGCCGGTCAAGCCTGCTTGGACAATATACACAAATTAATGCTCTAGAATTCACGAAAAAGACAAATTAGTGAAAATGGTAATGTAAAATCGAGACACTTATTTACTAAAAGAAAAACATAGTAGTAATCGAGTACAGAGGTTTCTGATATTCGAAACCCCTGTTTAAACAAAGCAAAGCTTTCGGGTAGTAGTATTAACGGTATTGGGGAGTTCAATCCAGTTGATTTTTATCGCCATATTGTTTTTAAAATTAATGTAAATTATTTAAAATTATGTAGTTAGCTATGATTAATCTGGATAAAAAAGCAATAACTTTTTTTTACCTCATAATATATAATAATAATATTCTTTATTACAGATTGAGCACATTATTACGTTTTATTTTAACAATACCATTAATATTTGTTATATTTATTTATTTTTTCGAAAGAAAACACCTAACACAACTAACTTAAACCATCAGGAATTAAAGACGATCGTAAAAAATATAAATGGCAGTTACGTCGCCCACATAATGAGTCAAACACTTTTTTATAAAAAACCATTTTAACGTAATAATTATAGCCATCGGAAGTCGAATATCAAAAAGGCGTATATGTGGAAAGTCGTCATCGTTTGCGTTGGAGTTTGTTTCTAGAAGTAATTTAGTGCTTTTTGTATCTTATTTCTTCTTTCCTCATACCTGTATAATCTTGATTTTCCACTTTTCAATCTTTTTCTGTTGTAATCTGCTATTTTTTTGAATAAATCTTTCATTTTCCTGAGTTATTATAGTTGTTGATGTAGACGGAGTTTACTCATATGCTTTTGATTTAGAGGGTAGTCTACCGTGATGAAGGAAAATAGAAGATAGAAAGAAATTAGGGTGCATTGATGCTCATTAATTTACCCTATGTGTAACCAAGTACTTTAATTTCTTGTGCACCAAGAGTAAGGGGTTATACTTTTGGCCTGGTTACGGCTCTGTCTTATGTATCAACGTATCCCAACTCCTCATAGATTAATCATTTGATTACAGTAAGTTACAATTTTCTGACACATTGCGTGGTATTCAGTCAACTTTAAAGAAGTGATTTAGATAATTTATCCCATATTTTTACTTGGTTTGGAGAAATTAAAGATAATACTTTATTCTGTTGCCACCACATTTTTTCCACACCACCGCTGTAAAACATTGTCATAAAAACCACATTCAGTTGGCAAGAGGTAAACACTGAAATGATTAACGAGGAACGATTAAAACGACTGTCCCTGGTTAATTATTTGGGATTTGTCAAAAATATCGCCGGCTCATTAACAGATAGTTACAAATCGTCATAAGTTTTGCGTCGTAAAGTAAAATATCTCTTAAACGGAGCGCTAATGTTTGCTCAGATTTTATTAAATGCGGTGCTTGTTTGTAACTAATTGCCATTGGCAGAGCAGACTAAGTTTCTTACTCTCAGATATTTTTAATTTTGGGTCCAATTGTGTCAAGATATAGTATAAATTGCCCAATATATCTATATTCCTGCATTTTTATAGACACATCTAATATCAATAGTGCAAATATACGTATGCAATTATACATATGCAACAAGTTTAAAGTAGTTTTAGATACATGGCACTAAGTAAAAAAAAAGTTTACCTAAAACTTCCACTATATTAAAGAAAACAAACTTATGACTTGTTTTGCCAACACTGTGGCTTCATCGGATGATACAAATAGTGTATTTGTATCACCCAATGAAGCCACAGTGTTGGCGAAACATATCATACATTTTTTCTTTAATATAGCGAAAGTTTTAAGTTAAAAATATTGTTTTTTACTTAGTGCCATAATAATATAACTCAGTTATGGATTTCCGCCAAGTATAGGCCAAATCAATCTAGTTTTTTTTATACTTTTATTTGGTTTGGTTTAAGCTATGATGAAAAGTAAAAGGCATGTAATCCAGACAGATTAGAACTCATTTATTCAACACAGACTTAAAAATAGTTTCTAACTAGGCCACAGTTAATTTTTGGACATAGTTTAAAATGAATTGAAAAAGTATTTTTTACGCTGATTTGTATAAGACCGCTATTTTGTTCAGTCATTGTGGGTTCGTACCAGTTTATTCGCATATCACATTTAATTTTTGGGAAAATTTTAAAGTCAATTTAATAAGAGAAATTTTTAACGTTGATTTTGAAACATTTTATTTCGTCGCCATTTTGAATTCGTACCACAACTTTACTAGTTTATATCTATAGGGTTATTCACGGTGAGTGGCCAATTAGAAGTATCTGGAAAACCAATAAATGGATTATTTTGAAAATTTATCTCTGGCCATAGATGAACATAAACCCTCTTTTTAAGATATCTTAAATTGTGCGGTGTTAATTAACTTGCAACAAACCGGATTGCACCTTTCTATCTTAGTTTTAAGTTATCTATCGGCTAACATAAATATCTATTTTGACACGAGGTGTCAAAATTTGACATTAGCTGTCGAAGTAGAAATTGATGTAAGCAGATAGATAACTAAAAACTAAGTAACTTTAGTAGTTACAGAGCTTCGAAAGGTCAAACACGTCAATTTTCAATCACCCTTTTCTCGAAAACAGTTGAACTTAGGTACAGAAACCACAAAAAGTGTTTAGAATGTTCAGCGCAATAAAAAAATGCAAGAATATACAGGGAGGGCAAATGAAAACGGATATTGCCAACGGTTTAAGATAGAGGCGGCAACACTGCATAATTTAAAATATTTTAAAAAGAGAATTAGTTTTTTTAGATACTTCTAAGTTCATTCACCACAAATAACCCTGTGTATCACACTTGATGCTTGCACAAAGTTTGTTTAGTTTTTTACAAAATTTGTTTAGTTTTTTTAGGCTAAATTTTTAAAAACTTTAGTAACACTTAATTTTTTTGCAAAATTTGAAGTCAATCGGATAAGCAATTCTTTATCTATACCGCGAACAGATCAGACTGACAAACAGACAGACAGACCAACAGACAGATCGATGGAATTAATAAAACTGTTTTTGGGCATCTAGAAAACTTAAAGCTACGTCAAACCTTGAAAGGGGACTTTTTTTACAATTATAAACATTTTATTTGGCGGCCATTTTGTTCCGCCATCTTAACTTCATGCCACAATTTTACCAGTTCACCTCTATATCACATTTAATTCTTCCATAAGATTCGGAATCAATCAATTTAGTAGTTTTTCCAGGCTGATTTTTTAAATAATTTATTAAGCCGCCATTTCGTTTAACCATCTTTGAGTCGTACCAAAATTTTACCAGTTGATTTTACTTAATTCTTAATTTTTGTGCAAAATTTCAGCTAAATTGTAGTTTTTAACATTTCACTAGGCTATTATTTTGGTTCCCCATCTTGGCTTCATACCAAAATTTTATCACTTAATTTCTATGTAATACTCAATTTTTATGCAGAATTTCAGATAAATTGGATACATAGCTTTTTAGTAATAATTCTTTTAACATTTCACTAGTCCGCCATTTGGTTCCGCCATATTGGATTTTTACCAAAATGTAACAATTGTATCCTCTTTTGACTCTCGACTTTTAAAATTTGAACGCGATCGAATAAGTTGTTTTTGAGTTATGCTGCGTACAGGCCGATAGACCAACCGATAGACCGACGGAACTAAGAAAACATGTATTTTTTTGGCATCTAGAGACCCGAAACGAAAGATCTGTATAAACCTGGAAGGGTTGCCTGGTAAAAGATCAAAATGCCAAGTAAAAATTATACATTGGATTTATACATATCATGTGAGATATGCATATACGGCGTCGAAAAGAAGCAGATAAGTAACTAAATTATTTACAGAAACAGTGAAATGAGAAGAATGGCATTTTTGGAAGCTTAAGGGCGTAATCAAATAGGTTAAGTGAAAATACATAAAAAAATATCAGTAATATCTGTAGAATTAAATTTCCTGACAGGCGTATTAGTGTCTCAGACACCATTCACTTCTACTTCATGATAGATGATAATCTACCTGATAACGGTTTTTCAAGTTGTGAAAGAAGTGCGAGGTATTTGAAAACTACGTATTTCTTTCACTTTTCCTCCTTCTCTAAAGTTTTATGTTTTCTTTTCTCTTTTATATATATTTTGTTATTGTCCTTAAGCTCGATATCCATCTATTTGCATATGCCAAAGCTGCAAGTGATTGCCGAGAGTGAATTTACTTTTGTCACGTTTCTAACCGATAGTGTGGAACTTCCATGTTTATTTTTCTATGTACACCCCCAGCTACAGAGATAGATAGAAAATGCATATTTTTTTGTCGTATTGTCTTTTAAACATGTCAACAAAAACATAGAAGCATAACAAAGTTGAAAAAATCGCGAGTTTAAATGTGATCCGTGATGTTAAGAATAAATAAATACGTCAACATTTAATCCAGCCGTTTTTGAAATATTTTTTAAAATTTTGACTAATCGAATGATGAAGATCGGGTTGACCAGACGTTTCGGGTTGACCAGACGTTTCGCGTACTTTATTGTGTCGCTTTAATTAAAATTGAAACATTCAGTAACAAAGTCAAAAAAGCTACTACTTATATATTTTGACATTTATAATGTTATTTAATAACCACTTTTGTTTCGCTGTCACTATCATCATCCAAATTATGTATATAATTGGAGTTGATTTGATTCAGAGTATCGTAAAAGTTTTCTATAGTAATTATGTATGTAATTTTTCAAAATACCTAGGAGAATATCAGTAAAACATTTTTTTATTAATTCTACAACACTACAACTAGTAATGATGATAATTCTAAAAATGTTTAATTCTTTTTTAAAGAATTTTCATTATCTCTTATGAAATATCCAACAAACCACTACTTCAGGAACTTTGCCGTTGCATATTGACAATAAAAGGACTTTTTTTCTATTGTTATAAAAACTTTTCGCAAGGTGATTTTGCGAATGATGTTTGTTAACAAAATCGGTTTTGGTAAAAATGATATAATGAGTGAAAGTGCTAAACGGCAACTACCTTGAATAATGCAAGAGAACATTTTTCCCTACAAATTTTTTTCTAGAGTGATATTCAACAATCGACAAGACTATTTAACGAGAAAATAAACAATAAACACCAAAATATTTGTTCAATCATTTTTTAATTGTTATGGAAATGAATAAAAATTTCCTTTACCCGGAACTTCCCTCATTATGGATATTTCCTTTTAAGAGGAATAGTGACGTGTGAAGCAATTTAGTTCAGTACAGAGTTACTTAAGAACACATATATACTGTCTTTTCAAACATTTTTATTGGACGTCATTTTGTTCCAATATATTGGATTCCTACCAAAACTTTACCAGTTTCCACCTATGCCACACTTGATTTTGGGCATCATTTAAAATGAATTCAATAATTAGTTTTTAAATTAACACACCGTGATTTTGTTACGTCGTTTTGAATTCGCAACAGTTTATCCTTAAATCATATTTAATTTTTCTCCAAAATTTACAGTCAATTGAATAAGATTTTTTTACCTTAATTTTTTTAACATCTTATTTGGCCGACATTTTTTTCCACTATCTTGAATTCGTAACATTTAAAATAGTTTTTTTTTCAGACTGATTTTTCAGATATTTTATTAGGCCGCCATTTTGTTTTGCTATCTTATATTTAAACCAAAATGTTACCAGTTCATTCTTATGATTCAGTTGATTTTTTGCAAAATTTGAGGTAAATTGGATATTCGGTTTTCAGTAATAATTTTTTAACGTTTCACTAGGCTGCCATCTTGTTCCGGCATATTGGATTTTTACCAAAATATTACCAGGTCATCCCCATAAGAGCCTTAATTCTTGTCCACAATGTAAAGTTAATCTAATAAGTAGTTTTTAAGCTATGCCGCGAATTGACAGACAGACAGACAAACCGACAAGTGGACCGATGGAATTGATAAAACATATTTTTTGTCATTTAGGGACGCTATAACGCGAAAATATGTAAAACTGAGAGAGTGATTTTTTCTACAAAAATTTAATTTGGCCACCATTTTGTTGTTTTAAAAGTTGATTCCCACATGATATTTAATTTTTGTACAAAATTTGATAAACATTGAATAATCACTTTTTTTATTCATAATTTCTTTAAAATTTCACTACGTCGCCATCTTATTCAACCATATCGGATTTTAACCAAAAAATTACCAGGTCATCCCCATATGAGCCTTAATTTTTGACTAAAATTTATAGCCAATCTGATGAGTAGTTTTTAAGCTATGCCGCGAACTGACAGCCAGACAGACAAACCGGCAGACGGACCGACGGACTTGATAAAACACATTTTTGGCCAAAACGCAAATATATGTGAAACCTGAGAGGGTCATTTTTTCAGATTACAAAAATTTTATTTGGCCGCCATCTTGAATTAGTACCACACTTTTTTGTTAATCTTTATACTACAATTAGTTATGGCTCATAATTTGTAAACAGTTCACTAAATAGTTTTTCAGGCTGAATTTTTAAATAATTTATTAAGGCGCCATTTTGTTCCGCCATTTTAGATTCGTACCAAAATTTTACCAGTTGATTCCTACGTAATACTTGATTTTTGTGCAAAATTTGAGATAAAGTAGATAAGCACTTTCTTACTAATAATTTTTTTAACATTTCACTAGTCCGTCATTTTATTTTGCATTATTGGATGTTTATCAAAATGTTATCAGGTCATCCCCATATGACCCTTAATTTTTTGTCAAAATTTGAGGTCAATTGGGTAAATAGATTTTTAGCTAAGCCGCGAACAGACAGGCAGAGCGAAAATCGAGCGGAATCGAGAAAACATGTTTTTCGTCATCTAGGGACCATGAAACGTAACGATCTGCAAAAATCTCTGAAGGTGATTTTTTCACGATTACAATACTTCACTTTTATGAGGAAAGTAAAAAACCCTAACTCAACAAAATATTATCGCTGTAATCCTACAATGAATATCATCTAGAAAATAGCTCGTTGTCAAAGAATAAAGTATTCTAGTGAAAGAGTAACAAAAATCTATTTTGTGTCTGTAATTAGAAAAATGCGATGTATTTTCATTTCGGGTATATATCTGTTCACTACTCTCGCTCTGAAAAGAACGGTATTTGGCATTTTCTAATCTTCCTGTTCCGCGTTAGAATGGAGGCAGTCTCCATTCGGACCGATATATACACCAGACGTACATTAAAAATACTAAGCTATAAATTTAACTATGCAACGATGCTTACGAAAATGTTTTCTTAAAACTTAAAATAAAAAAAACCTACCGGAGTTAATATATTATAGACAGCCACTCAGTACCTCGTTTATTTCAAACTACATTTACTTACACATAAGTGAAAACCGTAAAGATATATATTAGATAAAAAAAAGCTTTAGAGTTGTTCTTATATAGAAGCAACTTGTGAATTCTCGTTCAGACAGATCACCTCTAAGATGACTTGCGAAGTATATGAAGGTTTTTTTTTGTTTTGATCGCTAAATTTTATATTTTTCACAGTTCCTTCCAGTCATCATATTTTCTGAGAAATGGGACAAGCTTTCAGTTGGGTAGAGAGAGCACTCTATATTGAGAAGGATGGGAATCCTTCTCAACATAGAGTGCGACCAGTAAATTCTTCATTATATGAGATTTTTTTTATGATTTGTCCAAACTAAAAACAGAGTTAACAGAAAGTTTTGCTTGAATAATAACGCGAAATGACAATAAAAGGGTTATGAATAAAAGTATTTTATCAGTTGGTTTTTAAACTGTGAAAATTTTTTTTAGAAATATTTAATCAACAGCAGAAGTTATGGTATGAGCGGGGCTCGAATTGGATCTCTAACCCATTGCTCTAATCAAGTGCGCTCTCGTACCTCTGTTAAGCAATTGGTTAGAACTTGTACATATTCAAACCCACCAGTATCATAACCAATACAGATCCTGCGAAATATTCTAACCTTATGGCGCGGCGTCCCTGACTGGACGTGAAATCTGACATCGTTGTTAGGAACCGTTCATACTAGTAAATTTATAATTTTTACGTTGTGTCCATATAAGCCAGATTTTGAATAGAAGTATTTTATCAGTTTGTTTTTAAACTTGGAAATAATATGGTACGAGTGGGGATCGAAGCCCAAGTTCGTACCCTAATTTTAGTCAATAAAATAAAAGGGTTACTCACGTGAATTATCTTACCTGTTAAATTTGACTTTTTTCAAAAAAATTTTTAATTTTGAAAAATGGTTGAGGAAAATGCTGTTTCTTTTAGTTTGACACCTTTATACTAAAATTCAACTGTAACTGTAAACTTAAATTTTTCTTATTTTTTTTAATTGCTGCTCCTCTTTTATTAATAGAATGAGGAATTTCCTCCATTATTTACATAAACCACTTTATAATTTAGAGAGTGGGCGAAGAGATACCCAACTCAAGCGAATCGAAAAGAAACTTCATGGGAGACGATCTAACGACGCCGCCAAGGGCGTCAATAGATTCGGAGTTTAAGAGTTTATCGCCCTGCCGTCAGGACCCCCATGAGCAGTAAAGCATATTTTCTCCAATGAAATTACCAAGGTTAACGCTACGGTAGAAATGGAGACTGAAAATTTCCGATTGTGACGGTGAAACATGTACCCCTGGGATAACTCAGTATTTACCCGTGTCAACCTGATGATTGTAAAGAAGAGAAAATCAAAAGATAAAATTTTAAGACTTAGGTGAATGCCACCTACTTTGCTCTCACCCAGTTGGAGGGGAGGAATCTGGGTGACGAGCTTACAAATTTTACAAAGCAAGTCAAAAATCAGTGGCCAAGGCCAAAAATTACGGTTTTGAATGAGCTCTAGTCCTCTACCGCATCTCGCTGCTCTACAATCAGGGTGCCCGAGGTGTCGAGGTGGCTCACCCGGTTCTTCTCTTTCCTAAAAAGGAGTAAAACTGAAATGCAAGGCTTTCTTCAGCCCTTGAGCGGCCCTTAAACAGTTTCAGAATGCTATTTTGTCAAATGAGCGAAATGTGATTTTTCCAAACTTTGGAACTTCTCACAACCTAAAAAAGTTGGGAAATAAAGGCGAAAATTAATAATTAACCAGACCACTGTATTTTATGTGAGAGTTTAGACTTGGGTAATAAATGCACTTCAGAAATAGACCCCCTCGTAATCGGACCCCAAAGAAAATCTTGCCCATCTACCGCAGGAATGTATAATCGAGCGACGCTGAGATCAGTCGTGTTTAGGAGCCCTTATGTTGACATTCCATGCCAAGCATTGGGCACGGCGCTCACTGGTCATAGGCACCAACTGTGGTGTAAATAAATGTGAGTGAGTGCAAGTGAAAAATTCTATTTTTATAGAATTACCTCATATGTGATGTCACTATAAAATAGTGCAAAACATACGATTTGCAGTATATTTTGGTTAAGAAAACGCTTTACTTACCTTAAAACAAATAATGATGAAGAAAGCTTACCACTTAAGGTCTCGATTTGTGCAGACCAATACAAGAAATCGTCTAAAGGTATTCCCAGTAGTTCACAAGTCTTACCCGAAATAAGCCTGTTAATTCTACTTACCCTGAGGCACAACATGTGTTATGGGCCTGAGGGCGGCTTTTGACATTTACGCATTGTAGTCTTCCAGAAAGGTAAGACCTAAAAACATCCAGATACCCCCCTTCTAATTCCAAAGTATGTCAAGTCCTCCAGCAGGATGTTGTGAGAGACACAGTCGACGGCTTTTGTCAAATTACACATAGTAATAATAGAAAACTTACCACTCTGAAGGCCCATGAGAAAACCCCCAAGAATATACAGAATGGCCCTAATTGTTGAACACCCTGACCGAAACCGGAATTGAGAAGTATTATTAACTTAGAAAATATTAAAATAATTGGGCGGAAGTTGTCAATTACCTCACAATTATCCTTCTTAACTAATAGTGTAATTTTGGAAATTTTAAAACTACTGGGAAAAGATCCGTCGGAAAACATTTATTAATAAGACTGGTAAGGAAACCAACTAAAATATTAAAAAATTTAAATAGCATACCCCTATTTAAATTATAAAAATCAGTAGCATTGTAGCGAGTAATTCGTTGTAGTCCCTCTAGCTCCGTGTTAGTCCATTTCAAGATTCCGAAATGGATTGGTTACAACAGGATGTCTTTCGAGAAATTGTATGTCACGTCAATAAGTTTTTTTAGTTGGTTATGGTTTCCACCATAGAGCTTAATATCATCCATATACAAAAGGTGGGATATGGTTCGGGAATCGTCTCTATTGGCTTTGATGTTGAAGCCGTGCCCTGTATTGTTGAGCAACGTGGAGAGGGGGTTCATCGCTAAGCAGAACTTCCTTGGTAAATTCCCCTATTGATATGTATTTCATCGGTGATAAGAGTTCGTTCTCTACTGGTGCTCAATAGTTGCCAGGAAATTGATGATCATATTTTTTATATTCCTAGCACGTCTATGAGACAGGAATGTTGTATATTCCTAGCACGTCTATGAGCCAGGAATATAGTACACTGTCAAACGCCTTTTTATAGTCTATAAAAGCAGTGTGTATGTTGCGTTGTTTTTCCTGGGCCACAGAATGAATGATAAGTTGTTCTTTGCATCCTTGATGGTTTTGAATACATCACTTCTGTTGCTCGGCTAATATGTTATACAATACAATACAGTAACATACAATACAACATCTCTTTATTCAAAAAAGTGTCATAGCCAATTGAATGAAAGGGCGTCACAAAAATAGAAAATACAGTCATATAAAGACGTTAAAACATAATTAAAAATTAGATTAAAATAGAGAAAAACTTATATAGGATGCTACACAAACGCTCACCTCTAAAATTACATTTATAAGACATACATACTTTAAAAATGATGTTTTAAGAAATCTTCGACAGCGTAAGGTTTTATATCTACGAGCATGCTGAGGACATACTTTAAGGTTTGTTTCGGCCTTTAAACCCTTGGGCAGTTCGTTGAAAATTCGAATACATGAATATGTGGGACTCCTCGCAGTCGCAGTTAGTCAGTGCGTAGGTACATTATACTGGGTGAATCTTGTATCAAAAGAATGGTTGATTTCAAAGTATGTGAATTTCTCAGGGTTTTTGAATAGAAACAGTAAACATTCAAACACATACTGGGAGGGTAAGAATAACCAGTTCTTTGAGTTTTCCTTTACACAAGCACCCACACCAAGAATGATGCACACTGCTCTCTTCTGGCCCACGAAAGCCTGTTGAATTCCTGAGCTACTTTCACAGAACATACTGCCGAAGCGTAATACTGAACGGTTGTTTGCAAAATGAACAGACTTAAGATAATCGAGATCTAAATACTTTGACATAACACGCAGGGTATAAGAAGCTGTATTTAGTCTCTTGCAAACATCCATAATGTGCGTGGATCAGTCAAGATTCTGGTCTATATGCATTCCAAAAAATTTAGTACTCATACCTAAGTTCACCACTGGTTCTGGTATGTCTGAGCTCTTCTGTTTGGACCTAAAACAATGATAATGGGTCTTTTCAGGATTCAGAGCTTACCTGCTTCTCGCAAACCACCTGTGAGCCCCCTCTAGACGATTATTTGATATTTGAAGTAGGTTGCTCAGTGTCTTGCCAATTACTAAGATATTCGTGTCATCGGCAAAATTAACAAGATGTCATTTCTGATTAACTATGTTCAGAGCTAAGTCATTTATATAGAATACAAACAATAAGGGACCCAGCACCCTACCCTGTGGAATTCCCATTTGTAGAAAACCCACTTCAGAGCAGTACTGTACTCCTTCCCTTTCCATCACAACTGTTTGAGTACGACCTGACAAGTAGGATTTAATCCAGTTTAAAGAATGTCCCCTCACACCATATCGCTCTAGTTTTTCTAAGAGTATCCAATGGTTTAGACTGTCAAAAGCTTTTGACAGGTCTAGAAACATACCCATGGCTAAGTTCTTGTTTTCACACCCCTGCAATATATTTTCAATGAAAAGTTTTCCGGCATAAAAGAAGCTCAATAGTCGAGTACTCATTATCATTTCAAAGATTTTTGAGAATGTTGATATTATGCTTATGGATCTATAATTTTCAATCAAGGTAGGGTCACCCTTTTAATATATTGGTTTTACTAGAGCTTGTTTAACTTTGTTGGGGAAGAGACCAGCTTTGAATGAGTTGTTAATTATGTGTGTTAGAGGAATTGTTAGTTCTTTAGCACATATTTTTATTACATTACTTGAGAGCTCATCAAACCCATCGATTTGTTATTATATGGAATATTATAGGTAAAGTCACCTCTAACAGGATTATTTTTTAGTAGGTCTGATGCTGCATTAATAACAAAGTTGTTAAAATTGTTGCAAATATATTTGGTTCTCCCATAATACTAAAGTTTCTTTTTTTTGTTGAATTCCTCCTGATTTTATTTATTATATTCCACACACACTTTGTTTCATTGTCGCTGTTTCTGATTCGCTCTCCATACATACTCTTTCTCGCATCCTCAAGCAGTCCGTTATACCTACGCTTTGCAATTTTATACTCTTCCCTAAACCTATTGTCTGTTCTACTTAAAACTAACATAATATCTAGCCTATTCTTACATTCTGTAATTTCAGGATTTTGTGAGTATGTTAGATTTTTGGTCTTAGTCTAAAATGTCGTAATTGAAAGCAATTTTCAAAAATAGGTGTTAAGGTTTGCATGAAAGAATCCCATTATTCATCAAGCCTCTTGAAGTGAGAGAATACTATCCCAGTTCTTTTGAGACAAAACTAAATGCCTCTTTATTCTGATTACTAAACACTCTCATGCTTGTTCTACCTGTAACCTGGTTGTTTGCTTCTATCTGAAAAGCTATTTTTTGTCCTGTGTGGTCTGATAAGTGTGTATCGAGTACTTGAGCTTGAAGGAAGTCATAATTTGTTAGCATATTGTCAATGCAACTTTTTGAGGACTCACATACTCTCGTATAGTCCATAATAGACAGACGTATATTAAATGACCGAGATAAAGACAGAAAGTCAATAGAACTTCTACTGTGTTTTCCTTGATATTAATATTAAAATTACCCGCTATAAAAATAATGCAGTTTTCTCTAAAAATACTTACTAATACTTGTTCTAATTTAAAAAAGAAGTTTTCTAATGGTGCGTTAGGTGCGCGATATAAACATATTATTATTTTTTTACAATTATCAGTCTCTATTTCAATTCTAGCACATTCAAATACTTGCTCCTCAGAATCTCTCGATATATCAAGTCGACTCTTCCACTTAAACTCATCTTTAACATAGATAGCAGCTCCTCCATATGCACCTGCTTCTCTACATCATGCGGATGCCAGTTTATAGTCCAAGAAGTTGTAATTGGTAAGTTGATCTTCCGATTTCCAATGTTCCGTCAAACATACAGCAATAAAGGGTTATGAAAGATGTATATCTTTCATAATTCTTTATTATTTTCTGAAGAGCGTTGAAACTGTTTCCAATTTACTGAACATTTTGATGAAATATTTCTATTTTTTGGGTAAGTTTACGTTTGGTTTTCTTTCCTGCTCCCTGTTTTTGGGTACTAAACTTCTGATGTTTAAAAAATTATTTACTAAAATTCCTTTAGGCCAAAAATCGGCAACGATGACAGACTCTTTTTTCTTCATTGGTATT
Organism: Kuschelorhynchus macadamiae; assembly: GCA_030620095.1. NCBI lineage: Eukaryota > Metazoa > Arthropoda > Insecta > Coleoptera > Curculionidae > Kuschelorhynchus > Kuschelorhynchus macadamiae. The sequence goes on from JAUTXW010001351.1 coordinate 2,326,460, forward strand.
CCAACTCTAAAAGAGCTTACAAGATGTTGCCTTTTAGTATTCAGTTTTTCACAGAAACTAGTATCTACCCCGTTTTCCTTAAGATAGTTTTTTACTTCTTCACATGAAGTTTCGGATGCGAGACCCGAAACAAAAAACCAGAAGTTTGTTTTTGACATTTTTGGAGCTATTTTGAGGCTCGTGGTTTCTTCTCGATTTCCTTTGCTAGCTGGATGTCGGAAATTTTTCCTAAATCCCCTTTTTTTCTGGGTTTCCCATTTTTGGTCGTTAAATTCAAACACGTCAAGGTCATCTTCACCGTTTTTGACAGTGACAGCATTATCAATACGACTCAGATTTTTTGGGTGTTGTTTAATAGCAGTAACCGGAATTATCAGTAAATTAGACACATTTTCGGTCTTTTTCTGAAGTGTACCAGAGTCCTGTTCCAAAATGTCCTTTGTCTTTTATTGTATTTTCCTCCTTGGAAAACTTCTGTTACCGTTTCCAAAAAGCTTATTTTCTCTTCCAATAGTCTTTTGTTTTACTCCTGGAACAGTGTCCACTTTTCAATGCATAAAGTTTCAGGTCGTCCGTATACAGGAGGTGTGTTTGTGGTATTAAGGTTGTAACTTATGTTTGTTTTTTGGAGGAACATTGATAATGGGTTCATGGCTAAACAAAATCAGAGAGGTGTCAAGGAGTCTCCCTGAAATATACTTCTAGAGATACTGACTCTTGGACACACTTTTTATAGTTCCAAAACGCCTTAGCGCAATCGATGTAACACATGCTTAAGTTTCTCTTTTTTGGACTTTCGGGCTAGTTTGAGAAGTATCGCATTTATTGTTAGTTGATGCTTGGTACCCATAGATCCTCTCGCACAACCCTTTTCTTCTTCCTTTAGTATATTATTAGTACTGCACTACTAATAATATACTAGAGTTTGTATATCTTGCTGTTAGTGATTAATGAAAACAGTTTGTATATGACAGACAAATACATTATTGGTCGGTAGTTCTTATGCTCAGTTGGTTCACCTTTTTTTTACAGCATGTAAGAGTTTCCTTTAGACAAGAATTTGGGAAATTTTGTCTTTTAAAATATCTGTGAAACCCTACGCTAGGCTACTGATCGAAACCGGGAAATATTTTATTCAAAAATTATGAAGTTGGTCCCGGCGATTTTCAGTTGTCAGTCTTACGGGCGGCCAGTAAAATATCATCAACTTGTGTTTCCGACATCGCGTTTAAAGTCTTCAAGTTCTTGATGTGTTAAGTAAGATTTTCTGATGATGATATTTTTGCGGCCGGTTACATTTTGTTCAGTTAGGTAGTGTAGTTCTGGGTGTTCGGGGTTATTATTAATATTATTATTATTATTTTTGTGTATCTCTTAAAAGAGAACATGCCTATGTTTATACAAAATACTAATTAAAGAAAGCCTCATCTAAAAAAATCAGGTGCCTTCCATTAAAATTGGTTTAAATAAATTGGCCGCATACCTAAAGGATATCTTTATGTTATTTTTATTTCAAATTAACTAGTTTGAAGTAAATTCCTAAAAGTATATTAGAATCTATTTTAAAATTTAACCTCCCAGTAACTGCTAAATAATTCAAATGAAAGCATGACATTATTTTTATCAATATGTCACCGTTCTTTTAATCCATTTATCTAGTTTTGTATTAATTAATGCATAACTGTTGGCAAATCCATGAAACTGCAGAAATATTGCAAACTGAATGAATAAATGTTTTTAATAGAGATTTTAATAAAAATCAGGTGCAGAGATGCGAACAAACTGAAAATCATTTGATGCGCTCGATAAAATCAGCGGTTTGAAATGTTTTCAATGTCACATAAGATGAGTGATAACAAGTTATTTATTCATTTTACTGATTGGTCCCCGGTGCTTATTAAAGTATATTTAAGTAGTGTGTGTGATTCATATTTTGGGTGTGATGCAAATAGCTACGATTATTAAGCTGTTTTTCAACTGCATATTTCACATATTTTGACATTCTGGTGTTTATTTTACAAGTGTTTGGTCAAATATATCAAACTAATTTATTATATGTACATCTATGGGTTTTTATATCATGTATAGTATTTTATTTCTCTTTATTATTCGATCTATTGTGCCCTAGATTTTAGTTTATAGAAAAAACTTCATACGCCATGGATTCGTTGCCAAACTGAAGTTTCCTTTTAAACGTAACTTGAAGGGTAAATGCAGATCGAAAAGAGTTGCAACCTAAAATTAATTATTTGCTTAAAAAAAATTAAATCATTTTTTCAATTATAGAGTTTTGGAAATATTCTTTTTTCAAAATATGGATTTTTCTAAGATTAAAATTACACCGAAACTAATTTTTGTAAGCAGATTAAGCAGGTAAGATTTCAAGTCCAGGTAAGTAGTATAGGCCTGATGATCAAGAATAGGTTATTATTTTAAATTGTCAAAATCGGATACGGTTTCAAGTTTGGGTAAGTAATGTGGCCTGTGGCGAGTCCTTATGATCAAAAATACAATAGCTTATTATTTAACTTGACAAAATCGGGTATGGTTTTAAGCTTGGGTTAAGTGGTATATGCCTGTGCTGTGGTGAGTCTATATGATCAAGAATATAATAGGTTGTTATTTGCTAGTGTCTGAAAAAGATTATATTGATCATACTTCCTAGCAATACAAAAATGCGAAACTTGTGCTAGATTAGAATTTCATAACTGTTTATTAAAAGTCTGTAGTTTCCTTTTTTTGTTTTTATTTAATAAATTATGATTATGTTAGAGCAATAATTATTAAGAAATGTTTGTTAAAAGTGTATTTTTTTTAAAATAACTTAAAAACAACTCACAAATAAAAGATTTTTTTGTTATACTTAAATATCCAAAAACCTATCTTCAAATTCATCATTTAGCTTTTTAAATATAACATATGCGGTTGAAACTACATCTACTACCTATTCTCGAGGATATAAAAGAGCACCTCGACAGGAATTAATTAAATTATAAGAATCCTCTACAACACAAGGTTTATTGAGAGTTAAGTTTTCTTTGCAAAAATTACAACTAATTTTTTTAAAAACAATCTAGCAGCAATATCCGCTTAAATAGGTTATTACTGGGACTTCTGATTGTATAGCTTCGGTATCAGACTATGTAACTATGATTTTAGATAATGAATTATTAACATGTTCAAAATTTAAATTGGTGTCTAATGACTGTGTCTCACATTCAGGAGGTTCGAAGAACTGATTTATATCAATGTTCCCATAATGTCTAGATTTTAGAGATAACATAGACTGAATTCTAAGTCTTTTTTCTGATTCATATAGCTGTCGAACTGAGATATGAAAATGACGACCAGCTAATTACCTGTATTTTCCAAAACGCCCTTCCAATCAATGAGTCTGTTTGAAATTTTCCCAGTAATACATAATTCATATTAAGCTCAGTGAAACAGTATTCAGTAACTTCAAGAAGCCCATGAATGGTATGGTTTAATACAGTGTGGGTTTGTCGAGTCAGTGTATTTGTAAAATTAGTTGGACTCCAAGTATCTAGCCAATTTTGCATTTTTAGCAAAAAACAAAATTTAGGATCATCATTGGGGGCTGTTAGTATTTGTTTGGTAAAAGATTCCTGATATTTATCTAATAAATGTTTTCCCTTAAGGGGAGTTTTTACGTTCACAATTTTCCAACATGTCAATATAATACTAATAAAGTCTGTGCGGTATCTTGTGAATGTGACAAATTTTTAACAAAACCTTTTAGATCTACTATAATAAAGGGATTAAAAATTTAAAGAGCTAATTTTACATTTTGTCTTTCAAGAGATGATGGAAATAGAGCCTTTAAACTAAGTGAATAACCATGCTTCAATAGTTTGTCTTTTTCTAGTTCGTATAGGTTTTTGATCACAGAAAAGGAAGCACATTTTTTTTGGCCTGTCTCAAAATCGGGATAAGGAAATGTTTGGTAAGGTTCTGAATTAAGCCAGTTGTTAAAGATACATTTCAGTAAATGAACAGTTTCAAAAATTAAAATAAGGGTCTTACTGAGTTGATTAAGGGATGAAAAATTACTCATTGCTTTACTGTTCACTGCATTATTGTCACTAACTGTACAAAATACTATGTACCCAATTTCTTCTAAATTTTCTATAATGGTCTTGATAAAAGTATACAATATTTCTAAATTACGTTTAGCTACAGGAGATATATGAATGACTTCTGTAAGGCTTGAGCAAGGACTAGTGATCATAAATGCTAAGCATCATAGGTATCTTTATTATTTACTGATGTTACTACGCTAAAAAGTAATATAACATATTTTTTTATCTGTTAAATATTGGAAAATGTTACAAGTATTGCCCCAGTTATTAGGGTACCAGGAGTATATTCAAGTTTAAATAAAGTTATTTTATCTGTAGCCTTTACCGAAAACCACCCTTTCCTTAAAGTAAAATTTAGAAATACTTCTAAAAACTCTTCAAAGCGTTGAAAACATGTAGCCTCTCTATGTAAATTAAACTCTTCTTTACTTTGCTCTATGGCTGGCAAAAGATGTAGTTCTTCAAGATTCTTATGTTTTTCATCTTTACTTTCGCGGTCAAGAACGTTTTTTGACAAATAATTGGGGCAATTTGGGAAAACCGTTGGTACAGAATTTTCTTTTAATCGGGGTTTTTTTAAATGTATTGAAATAACTTTACCTATTCTCGGATCCTGTTCTGAATTATCTCAAATTATACTAGCTTTAGAAAAATGTAGCTCACACACTTTAATGGTTTTATTGGGCACTAAATCATCCCGCGGAATTGCTCGTAGCCATTTTTTTTGCAAATCACAGTCTTTCAGGAAACTAAACACGTGAATTTTTGATTCGGTTTTGTAATTACCCTGGCAGTTAGGCGCACAACACTTAAACGGCATGTTTACGTGAATTTAAACGTACAAAAACTAATAAATATAATTAAATTTTCACCAAAAATGGAGACAAAACGACTCTATTAACTCTAATTCACGAACAACGACATCATGTTCCACACTGTTTTGTTTTCAGTTAGCAAGTGCCGGTTGTCGGCCAGTACGTCTAATGGGCAGTTATCACGATACGACATAAGCAAAACTGCATTGGTCTATGCTTTAATGCATTTCTTACGGGAGGCGAGTATCGGCCTAAATCTGATGAGGTATGGCCTATTTTAATTTCAGCTGGTAGGCCTCGTTGTTTAGTAGGTATTGGCCTATTCGAATGCAAAATGTGATTTTAACGAAACGTTAGCAAAACTGTTCTTTTCAGAACGAGAGTAGTGAACGGATGTACACCTGGAATAAAAAAAACATATCGTAATGAAAAACTGGTCGTTTTCCATCATCAGACGGGTCAACTAACACTGAGCTCATAGCAATTTAGAGAAAACATTTCAGGTGTTACCTTAAATCTACATACTGTACAAAATGTAAGTTATTTACAAACGCTAAATTATTTGTCATTAATGAAATACATTTTTAATACTATATCCAATTTTAATATAGTATACAAGAGTTGCATTTAAAACTGAAGCATTTTTGAACATTAGAACTTGAGTACCAAAATATCCCTTTTAGAGAAAAAAAAATCTCAAGAATCGTGATTACGTTAATTTAATAAATCCAAAACATTGTTTTAGAGAGCAATATTAATATAAATTCGTGCTTAAATGAACTGTTATAATCTGTAATAACCTATAATAACAGCACAAAAAAATAATTGCCTTGTATAAATAAAAATTAAATAAATCAACACATCAAGTGAAAAATATTATTATCAGTATAGAGCATAGGGCGCATTAATATAATAATTACCTTTGATAAGTTGTTGACATTTACGTATTTCTGCTTTACAGAAGGATACATTAGACAAGTATTTTTGTATCCTTATTTCATCAACAGCAGAAATCAATTTGTCGTAATTTTTCCATTGAATAAATTCAAATTCTCTTTTGTGTTCGTGTAACTATAAATTTAAATAGCCTCATAGTGTTTAAATTTAAATTTAGGGTAGCGATAGGCAACGTATTAGCTGAGAAAATAAAGAGGCAGGCGTCAATAAATCCGGCAAAGATGGTTATATATTCCGGTTGCCGTAACCAAACATTACCCAATTTACATGCAGATTAGACCGGAGGCCCGGAGAGACCCGGAGTCGGTTCTCCCGGAACACGAAATTAGGGAGGAATACGGGAGAACAAGTCTAGAAACTTTGGGGAAATTCTAGTTTGGCTTCTATCTTGGTATATTGTACCGAGTTTTAATATATATAAGCACAGTTCCCGTTACAGTGTATTTTAAAGCAGGGTTACATTTTAAAACTTTAGGATTGAAAAAGTACATGACAAGTAGGTATGATTATCAACATAAAGTATTTTAAAAGATATCTACTTCTGGTTCAGGTGTTATTAACTTTGTCTAAAGTAGAGCCACGTAAACAGTGGCTTATATATATATATATATATATATATATATATATATATATATATATATATATATATATATATATATATATATATATATATATATATATATATATATATATATATATATATATATATATATATATATATATATATATATATATATATATATATATATATATATATATATATATATATATATATATATATATATAACAACTTAAGATCTTAAGAAAATTATGGGAAAGTCGGCCAGGAAAAATATTTATTAAAATTTGAACAACTTAATTTAAGAAATAATATTAATAATATATATTTTTCGATTTACATATAATAACAAGGAAAAATTCTTTTTTGCATTTTGAGAAAATGGTAGTTTTAATAAAATATTTCTACATAAAAGTTTGATGTCGAATGTCAAATGATAATGACTTATTTTATTTTATTTTGTTACTGAAGTTTGACAAAGAACTGAAAGCATTAAATTTAGAGATTATGAGAATTTCATATTTGAAAAATTATCTTATAAGAAGGATGCTATTTAAATTTTAGGTAAAAATAATAAAAATACGTATAGAAAAGCAAACTTCAGAAACAATAATTTATATAATTAATTATTATTGTTATTATCATTATTATTTTAATTAGTGAAAAATTTTGTTTGATGTAAAAATAAAATGTAAAAGTAAATTAAACTTAACTTTTCGATATCTGTTTTTTTATTCATGGCCAATTTTTTTTTATCTCTGCCATTTCTAAAAACGTTTCTTTAAAATTGCGCGCAAGGCCAGTATCAAATATATGTTCTGATATTGTGCAAGATCTTTGCATCACTTTTATGTAATGCATTCCTTTTGGTAATTTTTTGTGTAAAGTTGCAAAACATACAGTAAATATAATAATAGATAGGAAACTCTATTTCTAACTGGGTTTTGTACTTGCTGTCATATTCATAATCAGTGTTTTCTGTAGTTTACACCGAAGTGCCGCGTATTTCCGGTGCAGCAAAATTAGAAAATGGACTGTTCTTGATTTTAGAATTACACAAGCCACCATTAACATTGCCAAGTTCATAATTAGTGTATCTATAGTTTTAGAGGGATCGAATATCTATTCTGAGTAGAATTTTTGGATTAAGAGGTTCGATGCCCGTTTTACGAAAACCGTTAGATCTTTCCTATAAAGTTTTCCAATATGATCATGGACATCTGGGGGTAAACCTAACCATATTTTGACTTATTCGGTTTAATATCTACTTAGCCGAGCCACGAATGTAAGTCAAATGGATGATCCTTTAGGGATAAATAGAGGAGGGAAGCATAACATTCTTTTCGCGAGCCATATTAACAATTTCTATTTTTTTTTGGTATGGGTAGTATGCCCATCCAACAGAAGTAGAATGGGTTTCTGTTTTGCGCGGTTGGTGTATTCAATAAATTAAACCACTCTACGGAGAAGATTTTTTTTCCAGTTAACTTTTACCCAACGAAAAGCAAGCATTGTAGGCATTTAATTTCCAATACAGCTCATGTAAGTTTCCGCTGATACTAGAACACCTCGCTCTGCGGATGTTGACAAGCCACCTTGCCTTTTAGTTCTATTCCAGTCTCATCAACATTCCAAATTCTTCTCGAAAATTATATTTGTCATATAGTTTTGTAAGAAATTTAAAAAGTTCGCAACGGAAGTTCTATTGAAAACTATTGCGCGAGCTAACGAAGCCCCTTCAGGTGTCCTTAAATTAACTTTTAAATTTCTTTTTTAGAATGAATATAGCGATTTGTTACCTGCAAATTTCTTTTGTTGGTTGAATTTATGTTGCAAATTATATTTTTTGGCCAACTGATCTGCCAGTGTCAAAGACCTCAGTTACCTTAAATGAAAAAAAACCCAATAGAGAGAAAATACTCGACGAATTCCTTTCTTGTTCGGGAATAAACACAGTTTTGTAGTAGCCCAAACCAGAAAATAATTATAAAAAAGTAAGAATAGCATCTTATTTTTATAGAATAAATATTTCCATAATATAACGTGGTTCTCCTGGAGGAGTCTTCGTGGAATTGCCTAAGCTTTAAGTATTAAAAAAAATTAGTTTGAACAAAAATGGGTGCCCCGTTTTAAACTAATATTTACTCTCTAGTATTTTCCGAACTAGTCCAAAATAGACACATCGCAAAATAAAATCACTAAAAATACAATATACAGGATCTTTATTAGTGTAAAATATTTCAAAGATAAAAGGATTTAAAATGTCTATTTTCGATTTAGCAATGTATCTTTTTAAAGCCAATTAACTTAAGCAAACCTTAAACGAAAGTTTATTTTAAGTAGGATTGTCATGATCTAAAAGATACTGATCGAGCTGAGGCACTTTAGACAATTTCGATTGGGCAACCAATTTCTTTTGTACTGAAGTACCCCGTTTGACCCGTATACCCCGTTTTGTCCGAATTTTTCCTATTTTTTACTACTAATTTTTTTATTCAATCTCAGACATTTAGACTCTCTCTATCTTATGTCACCTGTCCTGGTTCAAGTAATATTGCATTTTTTTTTTGGGCCAACAGCTATGCGAAGTACGCAAACAGTTTCGCGTGTTCCCTCTATGAAGAAAAAATGTTCGACGAGTTCCTTTCCTTGTTAGGAGTAAACAGTTTTGTAGCAGGCCAAAAATCTGAAATTAATTATTAAAAAGTAAGAATAACACTTTATTTTACCAGCATAAATAAATTAAAAATCACAAACATTTTTTCTTGACATATAATATTTTCGTTTCTGCATTTCGATAACACGAATATGAAATTGTAATTTTTTTAGACACTAAACAGTTTAATTTTATGTGCCTTTTTTTTTGTTTTACCTTCAGTCAATAACCTATTTGGAATATGTAGTCCACCATTTGTAATTTAACAGTTTTGCCTGTGCCACCTTCCAGCTTGTCCCAAAAAATATCAGGCAATAAGTGTCGTGACTCCTCGGATTCAACGTTTGGTTCTAGAGCCTAGATTTTGATATAGTTTTAACATCTATGCCTTAGAATGTGTGGCTTATTTATCTATAAATTCAAATCCGTAATGTTTTCTTTGAAAATAAATTCCCTGTTCCTTTTTATAAATTTTTAACCGTTAAATAAACATACCGTGGTGTAAAATTGCAGCGAGAGGAAAATGCAATTAGGACAGGCAGGCCATTTGCCTATGAAGAAGACCTCGTTTCTATTTGGGGTTCCATACAGCACCGCCCAGAGGAGGTTTCATGGAACGTATCCCCTCAAATATAGCCGCTAGCCTGTTTTATCCGAAATCGAGGAGGTCAAATTTAAGGAAGTGCTAAAAATATGTGCTTAATGGGGGGGTTTCCTTAAAAAGCTCATACATAAGGGGCATAGTTCCGTAATTTTTAAACCGAAGTGGAAGGTGTAAAAGCAGATTGAAGCAAAACCTGCCATAAATCGACTGGTTCAGATCCTTCATCGGCAGGCATCGAAAGCTGACTATTCAAAGGGCAGAAAACTCAAAACATGCGCAAGCATTTTATCCTATGAAATGATTGAAGAATATTTCAGAAACTTACGGACAAGCCTAGTCGACGTTCATGCCCAAAATGTTGTCACAACCGAGACAAATTTTGTGGACTATCCGGGGGCAGCAAATTAATTACACAAAGAGGGATGGAACATGTTCGTACAATCATGGATCCATCAAAGAGTAACACAACGGTTATGTTTGCCATAGTGGCAGATGGCTTGTTATTGCCTTTATATGTGGTCTAAAGCCAAACATCCTTACGCGAGTTCGACCGAGGGAGGCCTGGAAAGGTCCCGTTACATCAGAACACTTAGTGGGTGGCTAGGCACCGAAAAATTTATAGATTGGTTGCAAAGGATAGCACTACCTTCTTTCACAAAATTAGAAGGGCCAAAGTTACTAAATGGTGATAACCTGAACAGCTAGGTTACAGTGAAAGTCATTGAAGAATCTAAGAAATACATTGGTTTCGTTCTTTTGCCTCCAAATTACACGCACTTGCTTCAGCCGTTGGACGTCGCATATTTTAGAGAATTGAAAGCATCCTGGAGGCAAGTTGTCGAAAAATTTAAACTAAAGCAAAAATGTGTGATTCCGAAAACCGAATTTTCAAGACTCCTCAAAGAAGTTGTAGAAAAAAATAGGATAAGATCTAGAGACCAGTCAATTCCGGATTTAAGGCATGTGGCATAGTACCCTTCAACCACAATGCAGTGCTTCAAAGGATACCGAGGAATGCAGCAGTGCAAGAAAACAACAATAACGATGATGTTTGGACAAATATAATTGTGGATCATCTAGACAGACTAAAAACAGGGACAACCCATATAGTAGAGATAGGTAAAAAATATATATCTTGTCTGAGATAAGCGTATCATCTGAGGATCTCATTCAAGAGTTGATAGACAAGACTTTAACAGACCAAACTAAATCAACACCAGATTCTGATAGTGAGATAAACACCAGGACTGAAGATAATGTTAAACCAAATGACTCTATAATAGCAAAATATCCGACTGACAAAAGGAATAGAATGTTTATTGGAAAAGTTGAGAAAGTCAACAGAAAAGAATTCACTGCTAATGTCTTTAGAAGAAAGGCGTTCACGAAAAAGGACATTTTATTCATCCTGAAATAGCGGATGTGTCAGTTGTAAATAGTTAAAAAGTTGTAAGAAAATTAGTCTTAGATCAGTGAAAAGAGGAATGCCCTTTTTTTACTTTGAAAAGGACAAAACTTATATTTTCTAACCTTCATTAAGTATAAAATGGATTTTGAAGACGAACACCCTTCTCAAGAGGTTCAATAGCTTCGCTGACACAATATAAAGTAATTCTTGGAAAGTATTACACGACATTCTGTGATAATTGATGTATTTTTCTTAGTCTGTTAATCTCATTTCTTCTAACAAATTATAATGAAGCCCTTCTTCTGTTTTTAAAAATGTCTCGTACCCAGAATCCTCGACTTTTTTTTCAGGACTTTTAACTTTTAACACATATAGCAGGGATAAAGCAACACGTTGTTAATATTTTGTCTATATTGACACCTTGCTAGTCATGATCGTAAAACGTTCATTTTTAAGTATGTAATTAAAATTCCAAACATAAGAAACAATTACCCAAACAAACAAAACTTTAGAAATTGAGGTTAACATACATCCGATTTCGGAAAATGTTAAAAATATTTTCAGTGCATACGACATCGTATTAATCCTAATATTCGGAAGGAAAATGGCGCCAAAATATTTTGACCAATAGCAGCTCTTTCGCACTATCGGATTTTGGATGCATGAGACGCCGGCTTTAGCAGTAGACCGTTTTTATGTCACTTAAAATAATCAAAATAATATCGACCTTCAGCATAAGCTGAAGTATATTAAAGATCATAAAAACCAAGATAGCAATGTTCAATCCCTTTTGCTATATATAAGTCAAATTACAGAGACTGTACCGCTTTTATAGAGTATTCCTCCTTAATAAATATAATCCTTAATAAAAAAAATCGGTAAATTTTCTTTACCCGGAACTTCCCTCGTTATGAATCTTTCCTTTTCTTAGCAATATATACATCATATCTGAGGGGGGAGGTTCTTTTTTTATTTTGTTCCGTGATGTTAAATTCTTACTAGTTTATTCCTATACCACATTTAATTATTGTGAACAATTTGAGGTCAAATGAATAAGAAAATTTCTTTATGTTGATTTTTAAATATTTCGAATTTCGTTCCACAATTTTACTAGTTTATATCTATATCACATTTAATGCTTGCACAAAATTTGATATAATCTAATAAGTAGTTTTTTCAGGCTGAATTTATAACTATTTTATTAGGCAGCCGCGCCACCCTGGATTCATACGAAAATGTTATCAGTTCATTTCTATATAACACTCGATTTTGTGCAAAATTTGAGGTAATTTGGATAATTAATTTTTTAATGTATTTTTTTTAACATTTCACCAGGTTGCCATTTTGTTCCGTTGTATTGGATATTTACTCAAATGTTACCAAGTCTTTTAATTTTAGTCGGGTAAGTAGTCTTTTAGCTATGCCCCAAATGACAGGGAGACAGACCGACAGGCAGGCGGTCTGAATTAAGAAAACAAGTTTTTGGTCATCTAGAAACGCTAAAACTGGAAGCTATGTAAAATCTTGGAAGGGGATTTTTTTACGATTACGAATATTTTATTTGGTTGCCATTTTGTCCGCCATCTTGAAGTCGTACCACAATTTTACTAGTTCATCTTTATATTTCACTTAATTATTTTTTTACATTTTATTAAGCTGCCATTGTTTCGTCACCTTGGATTCGTACCAAAGCTTTACCAGTTAATTTCTACGTATAACTTGATCTTTGAGCAAAATTTCGAGTAAATGGTGTAAGTAGTTTTTGCGTAATATTTTATCTAGGTCGCCATTTGGGTTCGCCATCTTGTATTCATACCAAAATTTTACCAGGTGAATTCATCGTAATACTTGAGTTTTGTACAAAATCTCTGGTAAATTGTGTAAGTACTTTTTAGTAATATTTTTTTTTAATATTTCACTAGGCTGCCATTTTGTTTTGCCATCTTGTATTCATACCAAAATTTTACCAGGTGAATTCATCGTAATACTTGATTTTGGCACAAAATTTCAGATAAATTGGGTATAGTTTTATAGTAATATTTTTTAAAATATTTTACTAGGCCGTCATTTTGTTTCGCCATCTTGTATTCATACCAAATTTTACCAGGTGAATTCTTCGTAATATGGGCTTTTTGCACCAAATTTCAGGTAAATTAAATAAGTAGTTCTTTGGTAATAATTTCTTTAACATTTCACTTTGTTCCGTCATATTGGATTTTTAATGTAACGTATTTCATTGCCCTATGACCCTTGATTTTTGACCTGATTTGAAGTCAATCGGAGAGGTAGTTTTTGAGCTATGCCGCGTACATGCCGTAGAAGACCGACTTATCGACGGAATTGAGAAAACATATTGTTTGGCATCGAGGGACACTAAAACGTGGAGATCTGTAAAAATCTGTGAGGGTGATTTTTTCATGATTACAATACTTCCCTTTTACGAGGGAAATAAAAAATAGTATTTTGTTTAACAAATTATAATTTACACCTGCATTGGTGTACTCTCTATAATAAGACATAAAAAGGTCAAAACAAAAAGAGGTCCCAACTGTTGCCAATACAAAATACCAAACTTTGCAATAAAGAATCAAGAAAAGTTTGATTTTGAGCTTAAGTTTATACATAATGCGTTATATTGCTACATTTAAACCATTACGTGTAAATCTGTATACATGCAAATATCCTTATAAAGAGCATCCTTATAAACGATAAACATATTTATATAAGCTATCTCTCGATCTTTATGACATTTTCAAAAACTTTCGATCCTATTCTATATTTTAACAGAAGCCTAAAATTAAACCCAGTTAATCCCTAACCACCTCAAGATATTATGAGTCTAATCAAAGGATAATTAGAGGCAAATGTCCTAACAAAGCAGGTGCGGGGCACCTGGGGGGGACCAGCTGAACGGCACGCGTCGTCGTCGACTCCCATCTGCTCGGGCCAGTTGCTGAAGACCTCGAGGAAACAACCCGCAGAGGATGCCACTGGTGTCTTCGAGCGTCGCCTGATGGTGTGTGTCTGTTCTTTTAGTTCATCTGGTAAGGTGTGTATGAACACTTGTGATTTCGAGAAGCCTGTTCTACTTAGGTTCCATTCATACATAATAATTAACTTTTCACATTTATTGCTTTTTACGCTTGATACATTATTAAAATGTTTTAAGAAAACATATATCTAGTTCAAATTAAACAATAATATAAGTTTTCCTTTTTTTTTAAGTGTTGCTTAAATTTAAACTAACTCAAACAAAACTTTGTACGTGTTATTGATCATACTTTAAAACAAATAATGTCTCTTTATATTATAAGGTAAATTACTAAAATAAATATATCGGCGCCTACTTAAATTCTTATATAAATCATAAAAACTAGTTTAGAGAGAATTCAACTTGCCAAAGTGTACTGGTTATTCAAATCAGCCGCCAGGTTGGGTCTTTCGGGTAAAGAAGGAGCGTAATGGACTATGTACTTGGTACTAAAGAGGATTTTGTAATTACCTTTGGTACTTTAAGATGGACAATTTTAAGTTTCTCTTCGCGAGCTTGGCAAATAAGAATGCAATAGGAATCATAAATGGGCTAAAATGAAGGAAAATAGTAGTAACATCATTTATGACATGCTATAAAAAAATAAGTGTGCTAATGGCTGAAGAGCAGCTAAATAATTTTATTTTACAAAAATAAATCTAGAAAATAATTGCTGAAAATATATAAACAATTAACTAAAGTGTAAAAATTTGATTATTTTCTTCTAGAATAATATAGATAGGTCCTATAAAAAGTGCTTTTTCTAAAAATTGTAGACATCTCAAAACTCGATTTTTTTAGATGTTCGGTGAAACGATGTTAATTAGTTTCCAAGAAAATGGCGAAATACTTAAAAACATTACCTTTATTGCAAACCGCATAAGTATGTATAGATCTGAAATTCGGACAAATAAAGAGTTGGCAGAAATTAACAGAAGGGTTAATTATTTCAAAAGATACAGGGCTTATCAAAAAAGTCTTACATAAAAGTTGTAAGGCATTTAAAAATCTTCATATTTGTAATAAATTAGAATATACAGGTTCGTTCACAAAGTTGTGGAGAAATAAAGTTATATTATTATATATTATTACTTATTTTCATCGACCAGTCATTCTAGAACATTTTTTATAAACCATATGTTATGCCTAAATTTCCACTAATCAGCTAGCTTTGGATCATGGAGTTGATCAAAAATCCGTAAGAACCATTCTTCATACTTAGAAAATGCATCCATACAAAGTTCATGTTGTACAAGAACTTTGTGTTGTTGACTGTGATCGAAGACTAGAAGTTTGCGAAATAATTACGAGAAAGATTGAAGAGAACCCGCATTACTGAGGGCGAAAATAACCCAACCTAATATGAAGAACTGCATTCACAATTCCCAAAAAAAGTTAGTGTCTGGGCTGGATTGTTTGTAGGACTATCCAACTATAAACAATTTAATTATCGATATCAACTTATCCTGGTTTCACCAAGATTGAGCTCCTCCGCATTTTACTTCTGAAGTTAGTGAATTTTTGGATGTCACGTTCCCAAATATATGGATAGGAAAGAGGGCCTATCGAATGGTCTTTACGGTCACCCGATCTTTCGCCCTTAGATTTATTTCAATAGGGCCACCTAAAAAACAATGTTTATCGAAACAAATCCAATAAATTAGAAGAATTAATCATGAGGTGTTCATTTTCAGCATTTATTAAAAATTGACTTGTTACACCAATTTTTTTTCATGTTGACTTTATTAAAAAATATTCTAAATTGATTAGACACAGATATGTAGATTTGTTACCAAAAAAATCAAGCTTTAAAAGATCTGTCGTCTTTCGAGAAGTGCGACAGAGCAAGAAACTAACTTATATCAACACCAAGTTATAATAAGAGTCCCAGCCATGGCCCTAGATCAAAGACACTGCTCCCGATCAGCTGGTCCAACTGTAGAGCTGCCATACATGATACCACCTTATATCCCTGTTAATTTGGAAATCACTATCAAAGAATACTAATGAAAGAGACACGTATAAGGTCTTCTTCTTATTTCCATCTGTACGATAAAATCATCAAGATTTCGGAAATAGTCATTTGGTTTAGAGGTATTGTAGCTAACTTGGGAGAATTCCAGTTTTACCGCAGGCTGCAGACAGTGCACATGGCCTCTGGGGGCATTTCTTAACTTCCGCAAACTAACAGTGGGGAGACGAAAAATTTCATTAACTTGTTTTCTACATAAGTATACGTTCTGACGTTTTAAAGGTAAGTGAAAAGGTCATTAATTCATTTTAGTTATAAGTAAATCTAGCTCTAGGGGTTTTACTATCTCTATCATTTTAGCTTAAATAAAAGTGGCTCTGCAGGGGGGGTTATAATAATAATAATAATAATAATAATAGGTAGGTGCATTGACAATCTGGTTAAGATTATACTTTATTTAGATTTTGTACATACAATTTTAAATAAATGGTATAATGTGGTGGCGAGATCTAGCAACGCTACTCATCTAACCACCCATTATATAGAGAATTGAACAAGAGTATCAAGTATAAACAAGAAATAAAAATTATAAACATAATTCTTATAAGAATTTAAAAGTGATATTCAAACAATCAACAAAGACACCAATTAAATCAAGCTTGAGAGAATCCTGAAAGGTAGTAAGTATTTAAAACAAATTAATATAATAAAAAATAAATACAAATCAAACAAAACCAACACAAGAAAGAGAAACATCTGTAAACATTAAATACCACATCTTACCGCGATTCCTGTGCTCAATACAGATACAAATTTTACAAATATTTAACAAACTCTTTAAGTTGTCTTTGGAACGATGACACACTGACACACTGCTTCGCTGCGAAGGGTAGTGCATTAAAACACTTTGCGGCGTTATATGAGAATGAGTATTCGTATAGTGCAGTTTTATGTCTCGGAACAGTATACAAATAACCATAACGAGTTGACAGGGTATGTGTATCCCTTCCCCTCACCAACTTATCGTATAAGTATCGAGGCTGCTGATATTTGGTAATTTTAAATACCAAGTTACATATGAACCACATACCGTTTTTCCAAATTTAGCCATCCTGAACGCTTGAAATACTCAGAAATATGATCGTATTTTCTAACATTATAACAGAATCTTAAACAATTATTCTGTAATTTCTACTATCCTATCCCTATCCCTGCCCAGTAATGCTGGCCAATACAATGTATCGCAATATGACACCAAAGATAGAATTAGGAAATCGCACAATCTAAGTTTGATGTCATTACTGAGATAATCTTAAAAAATACAGTGATTTTAATTTCCCGTAACTTTTTTGAAGTAGATAAGAAGTATGTTTTTCAAACCTGAGAGATGAGTCAAAATAAACGCCCAAATTTTTGCAGTATTCAAGAACATTCAGTTTAATATTCAATTGGTCATCTGACAGTCGAGATCTAGATGGACCAAATAAAAGAAATTGGGTCTTCGACTCATTTAGGACCAGACCATGAGCAGTCGATATTTTGTATATAGAATCTAAGTCTGAATTAATCTGATCTTCAGCCAAGCGTATATTTACCCCATTAAAAGAATGGTACAGCTGGGTGTCATCGGCATATTGATGGGATGTTAAAAATTTCAAAGAACTATTGAAATCGACGATATATATAGAAAACAAAAGGGGTCCTAAAGTGCTACCTTGTGGTACGCCACGCAGAAGTGCTAGCAACGCAGAACACTCAATGCCCAAGAGCACTCTTTGACGTCTTCCACTCTAATAGCTTCTTACCAATTCCAGTGAAGGCATATTCAAACCAAAATACTTACGTTTAGCACATAGGAGCGAGTGATTTAGTGTGTCAAATGCTTTGCTATAGTCAAGTAGAACAAGACAACTATTCTTGCCCTCATCTGTAGTCTTGAAAAGATCATCACTAACCTTAAGTAAGGCAGTGGTGGTACTGTGTCGAGCACGGAAACCGGATTGCGTCATAGGTAAGATATTTTTACGTAACAGAAATTCGTTGAGTTATTTAAAAATAATTTTTTCAAAAATTTTGGACATACATGGTAGTATACTTATAGGGCGAAAGGAAGACACATCTACGATAGTACTAGTCTTTGCAATTGGTGTCACATTGGAGATTTTCCATATGGTAGGAACGCAACTTTGTGTTATACAGAAATGTATAATAAATGTAATATGACTTAATAAATAAGGTAATAGAAAAGTAATAATTTTTAAGTTAATGCCAACAATACCACATGCATTTGACTTAAGTGAGTCGATAATAGTATTAACTTTATTTTCGCTTACCTGTACAAAATCAAATTCATTAATATCAGAAGAATTAAAGTACTTTTGTAGGAACTCGTTATTTAAATCTAGGTTTATAGAGGGAACACTTTTAACAAAATACTCATTATATTCATCAGCACTAAATTCAGTAGAAACATTAGAAGGCTTTCCAGAAGAATTAATATTAAGCCATTTTAACGTACGCCAAAACTTTCTTGGACTCGTACCAAACATATGAGTAAGAAAAGCCTTATTATCATTCCTGACTGTCATTGTAACCAAGTTACGTAAACGCCTGTATTCAGCTAAGGTAGCATCGGTTTTGTTCTTTTTGTATTTTGAATAAGCATTATCTCTTAGTCGCATCATAAACTTCAGATTATCAGTGATCCAAGGAGCAGGAGGCTGAGTAATACGAGATGTTTTATATGGTGCATGTTTATTAAAAAGATTAATAACGGATTCGTTAAAAAAATTTACCATTTCATCAATATTATTCATAGAATACAGCGCATCGAACCTAGTATTATGTAAATCAGCTAAGAATAGCTCATAATTTAAGCTTTTATAATCCCTATAAGTTTTATACTTTATTTGAACGGGTTGCTTTTTTACATTGACATCACACGAAACAAGACAGGGATCAGAGATATCATCCACAGAAACCACTTTAGAATTGCTAACCAACCCCACTGAAGACGTAAATATAATATCAATTAGCGTGGCACTATTGTTGGCTATACGTGTAGGTGCATTGACAATCTGGTTAAGATTATACTTAGTTAATAGGTTGCTCATATATTGAACACTATTATTATTCAAAACAAAATTAACATTAAAATCAGCACCAAATAAAATCAAATCATGGGTTGGATACACGATAGTGAGAGAAGTTTCCAGATGACCTAAAGATTGCTTAAGATTTTCATGGGGTGGTCGGTAAAAGGTGCCGAAACAAATATTTTTACCGTTAATCCTCAAGGATACCCACAACTGTTTTAAGGCACTAGTAGAAGGAGGCATATCGATTAATTCAAATGAATATTCTTCTCTTATGTAAAACGCTACGCCTCCTCCTTTGCTATCCCTATCCTTCCTCACCAATTTAAAACCGGATACGGACAATGATGCTAGAAATATTGGGATTTAACCACGTTTCAGACAAACCCAAGACTTCGTATTTCTTCGAACTTAGGAACTCAACAAATAACATTAAAATTTGAGCACAAAGATCGCACGTTGAGATGACAGAACGTAAAATTACTATCTCTATTGCAAGGCATAAACACGATTTATTGCAGCATCAATGCCCCGCAACTGCTTGAACCAACGTTATCGTAATTAAATTACGTGAATTAATACTAAAAAAAAAATACCTAGATAATCATTTGTAAATATATAAAAAATAGAATTAGTATCTGCGGTAATGCTCAAACAAACAAAAATAATAATATGTAATAAGAAAATCCAAATATGTAAATTAGCTATCCAAAATAATTTTTTATATTCAGTTGAAATATAACTATACATGCGTGTACTATAAAAATTAAACCACTATTGATATCAATGCAACATTGTAGGAACAATAAACAGTAAGCCTATATCGTTCTAAAAACAACCAAATATTTATCCGTAGCAGCTCATATATCGTAAAATATTTAGCTCAGTAATAAAATAAGTTTTAAGATAAGATATACATTTTTAGAGAGCTCAGTAAAAAAAGTACAATTCCCAATGGTAAGTCCACAAAAACAAATAAAAAATAGTATAGTTTCCGAACAGTTGTGAGAGAAGAAAAAAAGTGTTTCGATTCTTAAATGTAGAGAGCAGCAATAAGTCTAGTCGCACCATGTTGATAAACTTGTGGTCCAAGATTATAACTCGGACTTGGACCTTGTTATAATATTTTTATTAAATCTACGATGAAACATATAGATTTTTCCACTCATGACTTCATGTTTCTTGGTACTACAGACAAAATTAGCAATAATAGCTCGGGGTCTGTCATGGTCTTCTTTGCCTGTTCTGAAGACAAAATTTAAATCACTCGAACTGCAAGGAACCCTAAGGTTCTCATTAATAAACGAGATAAGGGAATTAATGAAATTTTCATCAGACTCGGGTATACCACAAACCCTGATGCTGTTGAGCTTACTGTTCTGCTCCAAGGAATCGACCTTATCCTCTAGTACAGATATAGCTTCTCTACATTGTGCCATACTTTTGCCTAAAGTATTAAAGGAATCGCATACCTGAGATAGCCATTTGAATTGACGCGGAGGCCGTACGGGACCGAGTATTAGTATTCGGGCCTCTCATGTTTGATAGCCACTTTATCGCAGTGGAACACACTTCTTACAAACAGATATAATAACAATAAATAGGGGTTATGAAAATGCTTTTCACAATAGATTTTCGACACAAAACTAAAACTTTGAGATTCACTGCACTAACTAAAGTACTTGTTACAAAGAACAACTTTAGAAACGCTAAATAAACCCAAATATTTTTAAATAAATGCGGAGCACCGATGTACACGTTGTTTACTCTACAAGCATCGAAATAAATTAAATACGCCACTGAATGCAGACGTATGCTGGAGATCTTAAAAAGGCACGGGCATTTACTCTTTTGAGATATCTGAGGTAAAATATCAACAAGAAAAAACGAGTGTTTCATGTTTGTTTAGTTCAAAATCTTGGAAGGTTTAGGCAAGGTCTAAAATTTTTAACCACGGCGAAAAACAAGTCATCCGTCCAATATCATTAAGTCATGGCATCCGTAACAAAAGAAAGCTGCTAAAGAAAACATCCTCGTTTGGTGCCTTCACAACACCGTTGCGGCACCCCTACTCGTACGGAGCCTGGGACGGTCGTCTCTCGTAGAAAATCCTGTGTTTGGGCATTCTCAAAAATAAACAAATTATTATTCTATTTTTAGGTTCTGTTTAAGGTTATGTTGTGTTCTCAATGATACTACGCTGTAACCGTTTGCATACCGCTGGTCTGTATCACCAATTTGAACATTGCACGTTGTAAAGTTAGACCTTGAGATTCAAAAATAACTATGTAGTAATAAACAAAGCAAATTTCTCCTATTTTTAATGTATTATAATAATGTAGAATTTAAAAAGCAAATGCCAATTTTCAGTCAAATTTACACAAGTGACAGACACAGACCAAACATTTCCGTGTACTGTGGTGACAGAATTTGCCAGCCATGTTGTCACCGCCATTGGAAAGTCACCATTTATGTTTCTTAATACTCCCAAATTTAGATTTTCGGTCGAATCTGCACAAAAAATTATACTTCATGGTACAAAGATGACGTAAAAAAATATAAGGTACTTTGCACGGAATCGAGAAGTATCTTTTATTTTTTTTTTCGGTTTTATCTGAAAAAATGTTCTTCTATCTTATAATGATAACAATAGTTTATAGAACAGTTTTACAAATGTATTACTTTTTAATATTTCTAGGGATGTCAATATCTGCGACGAAAGTGTTATTAGCGCAATGGCTGAATGTTTTTTTGTTCTGTTTTTTGCTTGTTGTTACCAGAGGCTCCATTTTTTATAAGCTGCTCTTTGCACTCCTTAAATGTGATATGGATAGAAAATAAAATTAATTAAAATTATTACAAACCGTTGATTAACTAATATTCAATATTCTGGCAAATATCCTAGTAGTAGCTTCTGGATATTCTTCGATTTGGTGTCGCACCACTTCCTTAATTTTAAAAATTCGGCTCTCTAGCAGAACCTGCCTAGCTTCTGTACCATTACCATCGGCGAAACTATACACCAAATGCATAAAAGCCATTTCGGCATTCGTATAATGCACCATAATTACAGAGAGATTTGAGAAAATACATATCATACTAAATGCCGAAAAGAGTACAATATGTAGGCCTGCATTAAAGACCAAAAAAATTATTTTGCTGGCAATTTATATTTTTATTTTTCGTTCCGGCATACTAGATTTATTGAAAAGTTAATCATCATACTATAATTTAATACTGACATCTCTTTGATTTTTGTCGGGTATTCCTAAAACCTAATAATATAATATAAATAATAACATTTATTTAAAGCTAACAATAAACCTTGTGATTAGTTTATACTATCAAAGTCACCCAACAGCTTAAAAAGAAATCAGCTTTTTTTACCTTTCCAGCCAGGCGGAAGAATCGTTTTTATTTTTTTACGCAAAAAACGTGGTCGGACGAAAGAAAGTCAAGAGATCAGATTTGCATCTAAATGATGAAGGTTTTAAAAATTAATTGTTATTAAAAAATAGCTATAACGTCCCATTTTTTTTTTCATATGCAGTGCTAATTTCTCACAAATATCACTGCACAAATGTGTTTATAACCGCAAAATAAATTGCTACAAATCAGGTTGTAATATGACTGAAATATTTTTAAAGTGCTTTGTAAACATCTATAAACACGGAAAAGAACCACGATCATAAAACAGTATTGTTATAAATTCAATCGTTATATTGTAATTGCAGGTGAGACTTATATAACTGAAATAAGTATTTTATAAATCCTTTATATAACCAGTTTGAACTTATTATTTTACAATTTTACTGCTGTACTTCTGAACGTTTATAAGATATTCATAAAATCTTAATAAAACGAATTCTAAACAGTTTCATAAATATTTTTATAATAATCAATAATTTATTTGGCCTCAGATTATTTTATGGAACGTGTCCACATTTTGGTGTTCTAATTATCAGAAATAAAATATAAATTTGGTGTTTCTATTTTATACAGAACATGATTGACTTTTTAAGACGATGATGATGTTACTACTTGTTGTAATGGTAACATAATGACAATAGGTTAGGTTAGGTTAGGTTAGGTTAGGTTAGGTAAAAAACTTAAATAAAAAATACATATTGGTTTTATAATAGATCCCATAGTTCCTCGCTACCTAATTTTAATGGCGGTAGGTTAGTTTATATTTTATTCTATGACAATAGTTCCTATGTGTCTGAACTTCTGGTTTCAAGAACAAGAAGTAATGTGATTCATGTATATTTGTCCTGGATACTAACATATTTAAGTTCCTGGTAAATTTTTTATAATTAACCTTTTCTTGTCTATTTTAGACTTTGATAAAGACCGAACATAGGTCAAAACGTTAGTCGAAATAAAAAATGTTTTGAAAAATAAAAATGTTTTCCCTTTAAAAAGTGACCAAAAAACAAAAAAAAAGTATTAAAGAAGTCTAACCCCTAACCCCAATAAGTATAGGTGTCTGTCTGCAGTGATCTTTTTGGTTTTCTGCCCTACGAAATGCTGTCGTGTGCTTTACCTTCCTAGTTTCTACGCATGTTGAGTCTTTTGCAGTTAAGATTTGCAAGAAATTTTGTTTGTCAGTTAGCTATCTATTATATTTTTTTGGTGTGCCTGTTATGCATAATTGTCATGGTTTCTAAATCGTTGCGCCTATGAAAATACAGACGGTTTATAGATGCGTTCGGATGATGTATTCGATATTTTGTCATGAAAGTGAGGATCTTACGGTCGAATCTGTTATTCGACCAGTTGAGAACGCCGCAGGTAATGGTGAGTATTGAAATAGCCCATTAGTTTATTGCCGTTGTCTTAGCCTTCGAGTGCAGTAAAATTTTTCAAATTTATTTTATCCTTTCGGAGGAACTGTTCCTAGACTTTCGCTTGCTAGTGTCGTCCGTGGTGAGTGTTTTTAGTTTGACTGATTTGAAGAGTTGCCATCTCTATATCGTTCAGCAGCCTCAAATTTTCACTCTCACCGATCCGGCCCCCCTCTATATGAACGCACGCAAACTTCTCTAGATTGAACTCTATCTCAGTGGCTCTACTGAATGTAGAAACCAGCTCCAGTAGGTCTTTTGCATTTATTCGACTTTCGCTGCATACAGTTTGAGGTTATCCATATAAAAAACGTGGTAGATGGTTTGATGGGAATTTCTAGACAGGACGTACACATACGCGTTATTCTCAAGCATTGACAATTTTTACTCCCTCGTAAGAGAGAATTATTGAAATCGTGAAAAAATCATGCTCCAAAATAGTTTTAGTACTTTTTGGTCTCTCTGTGTTTGGCATATCTCAAAAACTACTTCTCCGATTTCCTTTAATTTTGGAACAAAAATCAGTCAAATCAAAAAAATTTAAACGTAGTGATGTACTTCCTGTCCCAAACCCTCCAGAATAACGGACCTAGGATGAAGAAGAATAATCTACTAATAGTTCAAGTGATAGAGAAATCGTGAAGAAAATGACAACAGATCTTTTATTTGATATATGTTCAGGATCGCGGCATCTGATTTCACAAGGCGAAGTTACTGACTTAATTCGAGATTTAAAGCTAGCAAAATCGTTAGAACTTTTAGCATCCAGGCTATAAGGGTGGAATCTTCTCCCAAGTGATGTAAACATTACTTTTTACCGAAAATGGCAAAAAGATCTCACATATTGCTTTCTTCAAGAAACATATTTATTTATTGCTTAGATGTCAACAATTTGTTTAACGCATTAGGACGGAAACATGATCCAAATGATTGCCGTCTGTTTATCGATTCTTCTAAACTTAATTTAAAGGCGGTATTGGTTCACAACGGTAATAAATATCCATCTGTACCTATAGCTCATGCAGTGATATAAAGGAATCATACGAAAATATGCAAGTTCTTTTAGATTATATTCGTTATAATGAATATGGATCAGCCATATGTGGAGATTTAAAGGTAATAGCTCTTCTTCTTGGTGTACAATTGAAGTATACCAAATATTGCTGTTTCCTTTGTGAATGTGACAGCCGTGTGCGAAATCGTCACTATGTACAGAAAGGGTGACCACTACACCACGCACTAACTCCAGTTTGCTTGCTGATTATTGTTTGACATTGTTGTGAAATACTCCAGAAACAAAATATCGAAGTAATCAAAAATGGCATTATAAGGTACATTTCACATTAGTACAAAACAATGCTTTATAGCAAAAAAAAAACATCGGTAATACATATGTTGCTGGGTATATCTTATGTAAGATTAATTCACCCATATTTTATAGTTTTATGTTTGGTGATTTTTAGTGCAATAATGAAGACCTTCGTTGATATTTGTTGTATTTAACCTTTTTACACTGGCATCTTATGTTTTTGGAAAAATTTCTTCACAATTGGGTGAAGGGTAAGCACAATCTCTCACGTCTCTTCGATGTGGCCCTAATGACTAAAATCTATTGGGTCTGTTTCTTAATCGAGCATTGACGTTATTTACAGGTTTTTTCAAATATTTTTTCACGAGCCGGTAGAGGGCGTCAAGATCTATCGCTGACCTAACTCGTATCCTGATAAGTAACTTCGTTAAGACCCTAATATCAAAAAGTATTATCACTTATTCGATTGGTGCCTAACTTTTTTTTTTAAATGTTATCATTCTGCAGCGGACCCACCCAAAAGAAATACTATTTTGTCATATGACAGTAGACCGGTGATATTTGACATTGGCAGTTGACGTTGACAAATGACATGTGATTAGTTAGCACTTGGGCAAGCCTAAATAATGACGTAAGGCTCAGAATTGGCCTATTGTCCCTACTTATCCCTTCTTCCAAAATTTCTTTTTGTGATGGTATTTCTGTGGTGGGGTATGCATGCAATTTTTTATTCTTAAGTCTCTTCCTCCAGGAAGACTCCTCGCGGGGCTTTACTTTTGATTTATTTGGCTTGTTCCAATTAACTGGCACACCCACACTTAAGCAGACAGCAACTGCGGGACAATATACTAAGTGACACGTGGCTTGATGCAATTCACTGTCACAAAGCGAATAGGCCAAGAGTCTCTTCATTTCTCTGACCTTGGCTAGCAGAGACGAGTTTTATTTAAGTAAGTAAGTGCCGACCTTTATAGTGTTCCAGATCTGCGTCGGTCAAGGCTTTCCTTCACAGAACTGATCGCAATTGCCCTGATAATAATTTTTTGCCATATGTGGTCTTTACCTGTTCTATATTTCTTCTAGTCGTGCTCGGTATTTTTTCATATATTGATACAGGTTCGTTTCTTCATAATATGCTCATTGAGGTTTCAGGTTATCCTGTTTGGTTCAATGCGTACGTGTTCCATGCATTTCAGGAGCGGGCTTGCTGTTAACAGTGCGTCCAACTTTTCGTCCTTGACTGGGTCTATATGGTGGCCATTGGCGTCTTCCGACGTTGTGGTGCCAGTTCGTCTGAGAACGCTACTAACTCCTAAAATTGATAAAGGAACACTGCCAAACTTGCTTATGCCCGACATAAAATAAAATTAACTTTTCAGGATAGTTTGTGGACTACAATTATTTTTATGATAAATTTTAAGTAAAAGGTAGTAATTCGGCACTCCCAAATACAGTTAGGGAGGGAAATCAAATTGGTTTAGAATTGAATATAAATGGCTTTAACTTATTTTTGCAATTTTTTCTAACAAGGTTATTCACATAAACGTGAACCTATGTCGTATTATGATATTTTAATAATATTCCTTCCATGATATACATTGTGTTTTAACATATAAGGCAGGAAAATTATTAGTTTACTTCTTCTGAATCGAACGACTAAACAGAAAGCTGGTTAGGGATGCCTAACTACTGTGGACGTATAAAAAAATCTTTTTTATAAGCTTTATAGGCTTTTTTCTAAAAAAATATATTTCTCTATTCAAATCCACTTTTGATTTTAGCAACAAATGCCAGTCATATAGGATAGTCAGGGCCACCAAGAAAAAATCCGAGTCCGGGCGCAACGATGATGACGAGTTTAGAAATAACTGATTACTAAAAAAAAGGTCTTCCGTCTCGTGTTTCGCTGATAAGTTGCTATTCTGCCTCTTGTACATGCCTTGCGGAACCCCTACGGCAAATCAATGATAAATTCGAGCAAAACTTCGTAGTGTACGCCCCCCCCTCCATGAAAAATTTTCTTCATATTGTGTCTCATTATCGACCTCTCCACACTTATGTGATTTTCGGAAAAATTCGAGCCCCTTCGAAAACTCCAGGATCTTTAAAATTATCTCGTTGAGAACCTCCTTGAATCAGGATTAAATTTATAAATTAGTTCGAGCTTTTAAAAATTTAAAAATACCCTTTTTATTTGATATAAGAAAAAGTATTTTGCTGGGGAGTAATATAAAACTTCAATATTATTTTGAATAAATTAATAACTTTGGTAAAAAGTGCTTATCTTAGAAATCACAAAAATTAAGCGGAATTCTAAACGTAACCGGAAAAAATATGACAGTTTCAAGACATTTTACGAAATCTACAGATAAATGTGTCATTTCTACCTTTGACCTTTGGACATATGCTTTGTACATTTTTGTAATTTTCTTCATACAACAAACTGACTGAGTTACTCTAAAATATAAAAAAATTAAAAACAATTTCCAACAATCTAATTATTGATTCGAATTGACATCGGTTTCTTCTCGAACAGAAAGTGTAGTCTTTTCATTAGGTAATATTTTATCTACTAATACGGATCTATTAAAGAAAGTACCATTTTCTTAACTGAAATAAATAATATGTTTAAAGTATTACGGCATCGAGCTTTCTATAATAAGTATTCTTACTTTTTCTATGTAGTGTGCCATTCACGACATCCAAATAGTGCATTTACGTTTAACTGCAAGTAAAAAAAGACAATGTTACATGACCGTCAATCAAACCATTAATTATTCAAATTTCGCAGAAAATCTGGTTCTCCGTTTATTTTAATTACATAGATGTGTTTAAAATTTCGTTAATATAATAAATATTATATATAATAATAAAATATTGATTTTCCGCAGAGGGTTTAACAAATACCACATTAATATTTAAAGTTAGCATTGCCTGATAAATATAGTGATTGACATGTATATATTGTGCAAAATTACACTCTTTCAGTAATCATTAAAAACAAAAAGAAACAAGTAAATGGGGCTGATGCAAAAACCGTGGTTGGTGACTTTAGAGATTCTCAAATATGTCTTTTATATCCTAAGACTGATGCAAAAATCTTGGATCCCTTCACATAATGTATGATGTGTTTTGTTGAGTGGTGTTCACCCAAGGCATATTAAGTAGGTTGTTCCTTATTTAAACATCATTCAAGGTTTTTAACCCGTGTAGCCATAGACCGGCCAGTTTCACCACAGGAACATGAATGCATTATAAGAGTAATAATAATAATAATAATAATACTTTTATTTCACTAATAAAATATATATACATAATATATGAAATATACCATCGGTAATTGAATAAAACGTCAACATTGAGCCAAATTATCTATTTTATTAAATAATCTATATGCATTATACATTACGTTTTTTTTGGAAAAATGTTGATTTATATATTAGGTAGAAGCAATGTTTCGTAACTAGTTTTATAGCTATATGAAGCGTCGTTGCCTTGATGGTTTTTATTAATTTGATAGGCAAAAGCGTAAACTTTAAATATGTAAATTCCCACCAAGGGCAATATTTTGAATTGTTGGAACTAGTTACTACACGACTCTGTACGTGAAAGACCACATATAGTGCAGATCGCATACTTGTGAAGGAAAAACACTCTTGTTACATCCGAGCTTGAACCCCAATTTATGATGCCGTACGATAAGTATAAGTGTATATTAGCATAATATACTGACAACATGGTATTTTGACAACAGTAATTTGACTATAATTTCCCAATCGTAAGTTCTCATCGTTTTCTAAACCTAACATTACTGAGGAACTGTAAGGTGTAATAAAACCACTTTCAATTTCATGAACTAAAAAGTTGTCATTATTTTGATTTTTATTTGAAAATACAGCACAATTTGTTTTATTTTGATCTATAAATCGAACAATTTTTTTAGACTATAACATTATACCGTTATAAACCAAATATGCTGCTCTTTTAAGAGATACTACACTTTTTTCCACGACCACAATAGTTGTATCATCTGTATATGATATGACAGAAGTACCGGTCGAGATGTTTTTTAGGTAATATATAAGCTCATTAGAACAAGATAGAGCTCCGGTCCAATAACTGAAGCCTGCGGAACAACCCAGTCTCCTGTCAATGAGCCGCTACTCCTCCCATTTACGATAAGACTCTGTTGTCGCCCAAATAAATAAAACTTCATGATTGTCCATGCCTGTCTTCGAATGACGATGGAACTTTATCAGCAGTAGCTCATGGTTGACCATATTAAATGTTCGGGAGAAATCCACAAACAAATCCAATACATGAAGTTGTTTATCAATTGCATCGACAATTGTCTTCTGGAATTCAAGGGCACTTTCAGTACAGCGGGATTATATAAACCTACGTTGAGAATCGCTAATAATATCACTTTTATTAAAAAGTATAGCAATTGATGTTTCAAATTCAATTCAAAAACTTTTGAAAGACTTGTTAACAAACACGTGTGTCTATAATTGCAATGATCATTAGAATCGCCCCTTTTATATAGAGGAATGGCAGTTGCCAACTTTATTGTGCACAAAATGTGGCATTCTGATTCATCAAATAATATGTTAAAACATTACACAATGCCATCATGTACTGCGGCTGCGGCATCTCAGTTCTTAAGCCTTTTTAAAAAGGTTGAAACATCTTGTTTAGAAATTACGTCTTTTGCCGATCTTAAACTCGACCCAGTTTTCCTATGAGTATTGAAGATTGAGCGAGTGTTAGACCTTATCTTAGTAGTATCATTCCAGTTTTATTGGAGATGCCTTACTGGTGCAACACTGGTCATTGACTGTCACAAAGTAAATGGAGTCTAGGATTATAGGAGTAGTATCGAATTACTCATATCTACTAATAAATATCCGTATGATAAACCTTTAGCATTAACAAAAAAAAAACTAATAACAGACTGTTTCTAAGACAAAAGATGGAGTGAGAATTTAGGCATTTAAGTTTGTCAAACGAATCTGAGACTATAGGAAGAATGAGAATAGAAAACTATGAAAAAAATATTCATTACTTATTTATGATAGGCTAATGTTTCTCCATGGATACGCAGAACAACGGTCTGCTTTTGACAAACTCCTCTCTTTTGCCTCGGCTTCATAATCATGGTGCATACTATATTGGTATGTGCCGGTTTCCTAAAAATTTTTGAAACTTGAAATTTACCTTCCAGTCTTGGTATTAAGATCAGTTCGTATATTTCTAGATTATATTTAAGCAGAGTTTCTGTCTCAAATGCATAGTCATTCTTTTCCTCGGCTGTAGTCACATTTTCGTATCTGTCGGTATATTATTGATCACCTCTTTGTTCTTAAGGCTTCAATAGCTATTTCGGCAATTGACAGGTTTAGAGCACTCAAGTACCTTAGCGATTTCAGAGCGAACTGGATGTGCTTTACCTTGACGGTCGTTTGCGTATACTGTTTTATGCAAAGATATTATTTCGAACAAAAATTATTCATGCCACATTGCCAAATTAGGTTCTTTATAAACAAGCTGAAATCTTTAGCTAACGGAGTTCATCCTAACACTTATTTCTTACTGTTCTTGAGTAACTTTGTTACTTCTCTTTTGGTTTGTGCAAAAGAGAAAGGAAGTTTAGAAATCACGGTTTTTGGGATTTAATTGTGTCAAATCGTTATTTCTATCCGACGTTTTACCTTAGAGTGATTCAGACAAGAAAATACCGAATAAACTCCAAGAACTTCAAGAGCTCCAGTAAGATACCGGTTTCTATACATGACGTATTTCCTACCCCGCGTTTTAAATAAAATAATTTGAGTTCTTGGCGATTATATTACATTTCTGATCTCATTTTATAATATCGTGAGAAGGATGCAAGATCCTTGTTTTACTTTACACTAGATAATAGTGTGTCCATTGAATTAAAGAAAATATAATGGATGTAGCAATAGTTTACTGTTAGTAGGTGCTAGAAAGCCTGGTCGCCCAAACCCTCTCCTGGTGAGGATAACTTCGCCCTCCTCTAATACTGAACTAAATATCCGTAAAGTTAAAGATTAAAATTATGTTTTTCTAATTGTTCTTAAGTAGATATTACACACACCGAGCATTTCTACTTTATTACATCTTACTACATGAGCATTTAGTGCAATCTCAGAGGGGTGCGAAGCCACGACCCATAGACAACTCCAACCAGAACGGGGTTTGGACGGAGAATTAAATTATGTTTAGCGCTTTGTTCATAATTAGCAGTCAAAAATGAGCACATTTTTCTTCTGTGACCCGAAAACGGCTAATCCAAATAAAAAACGTGACATATAAAAGTACAGACAGAGATACACGCAAAAAAATACTAAGTGGTTCTTTTGCAGTTTGGTGATGCTTGAAGACAAAGTCACCCACGTTCGTCTAAGAGATCGAAATTCTATGCAATTTAGCCCTTCAGTTTGGTTTTTTATGTTTTATCTAGCAGGGCTGAGATGATCTGAGGGTAGTGGGTGAAGGAAGGGTAGAACCTTCGTGTTTGGTTTAGTTATATTGTGAAGTGTGGCGTTAAACAAACAGTGAATCACATATTATTTTTTACATTAATAATTTAACATTAAGAACAATTGACTAATAATTGAATTTATTTAAATGTAATACCGAGTTGTTCTTCGAAGAAATGTAAATTTTTACTTTCATTTAAGTTCTCAAGAGATATTTGTTGTGCTTTCGAGTGGATACTAGAATTATAAAACTGTTCCGCTGAAAAAGTTGCTTGGTCGTGCCCTTCTTCCCAAGACATTCTATAACTAAACTGTCTCTTTTAGGAGCTACTTGATCTACTTTTTAATCACACTCTCCCCTCTAGCACTCCTTGCCCCTCTTCTTCCGTTAGCAGAGGCTTCTTTTCCCACTTTGAAGGGGAGACCCTGTTCTACTTCATTAGCCTATTTATGAACTGTATGATCATGATAGTAATTTGGGGTAAAATTAGTATTGTTTAAATGTGGTTCAACTGTAATGGAAGTAATATTTTGCCCTATAGAAAACCGTAAGTTGAACTGGACTGACCTATAGTCGTCCAAACCACTTAAATTGTTAAGTTCTGAGGCCTCAGTGTTAACTAGTTGCAAGTTTCGATGGGCAGAAAATGAGCGATACGTATAGTCAAAAACCTAAATGTGTGATTAAGAACTTTTATATGTAAATTGCAAGTCCCGTGAGAGACTTTTTCAGAACTCAGCGTTCGCATTAATAATTTTTAAGTAACTGACAGAACCTTGCTTTTCCCCATTTAATCTTCCCCGTCACCGCTCTCAGAATACTGGCTCAAACTAGTGGGATTTGTTTAATAAAAAAATCTACGTACAATTTTTGGATAAAGACAAACTTTTTGGCTTTGTTTTCCTATACGATAAAGATAATTTCAAATTCAGAGACTAATCTCTTCTCTGAACTCACAACTTTTTTTGAGGCAGGCACTCATTGCTCAGGGAGTACTCGGGTAAACGGCGAGTCCATTGGACTCGCCATCTTCAGTTAACCCTGAAATAATCAGCCGTATACAAGACAAGAGTTTGACTTATAAGTTTTAAGTTTATAAGAGAAACCCTTAAATAAAAACGGTTGTTGAAAGGCCTTACTAAACATCGTGAACGAATCTCCTAGTAAAGAAATTTTATTTGAGATAATTAAATTTATTTGTGAAGCCAGTCCCGGGGCTTTATATAAAACACTAAAGATTGCCTAATGAGCTAGTCAGCCATCGTCGCACACTCGAACTAAATCAAAATATTATAAATAGCCAGAATCCTAAATCATAGTCATCACTACCGCTTATGTCAATGGATTTTAGTACACCAATCAAAACTTATATTTATCCAAACAATGTCAACTCTGAGGCCTCAGAGCTAAAGAATTTAATTGATTTGGAGTATATAGACGACTGCAAGCCGGTCCATTTCGATTTGAGGCTTTCTATAGGGCAAAATACTACTCCCGTTAATGTCGTATTCGTCCAATTTAAACAATACTAATTTTACTCCAACTCGGTATTAAATTTAAATAAATTTAATCATTAATTAATTACTCTTAATGGTGAATTATTAGTTCAAAATAATAATAATATGTGATTCAGGTTCTGTATACGGCCACACTTCACGATACTCAACTACACCAAACACGGAGATCCAAATCTCGCCTCACCCATTACCGCAGACTAGTTCAACCTTCCTAGAGCCAAATTGAACGAGTACATTGCATAGAAATTTGATTCCCCAAAATAATGTGAGTAATTTTGGCTTCAAACGTCATCAGACTGTAGAAGAGTTACTAGCGGAAAATGAGTACTATGAATACTTTTAGTTCTTTGCGTAGAAAAAAAATTAGGTGCTCCCTGCAGAATTTGATGATAATTCCTTGCTACATTTTTCATTTGGAATAGCCGTTTTCGAGTCAGTCACCAGGCCTTTTAAAGTCCGCGTAATGCACTTGTCAGCCGAAATAGAAGAATTTTGACAGCTGAAACCGCTGTAAATTTAATGTTTAAGAAGATTATTCGACGCAGAATGTAATGCTCTTTAATTTTGGTAAGTGTGAAATTTTCTTTAAAATCCATTAGATATTATAAGGCAAAAACTGAAAACAGTGCCAAATTTTCGTGTTTTTTTTAGCTCTCTTCAGGAACCGTCGTAACGTCATATTACTCTTACTTGGGATTTCCAAAGTGATATAAAATTAGTTCCAGCTATTTACGAATTAATTGTTTATTTTGACTCGGCTAATTGTAAACTATTACTACACTATATATATTTTGTATTTTCTACTAGACTGTTCACAGGCGCCGCCCTTACTAGTATAGCCTGTTCGTCGTTGGTATTCACACCGCACCCTTTTCGATATTTTTAAAAAAACAAACAAAACAAGGAGTGTGTAACCCAGAAAATAATAATGGGGAGGCGTCAAAAGTGAAACGAAATTATTTTACGCGAAGATTTCTAGTAAACACATGTCTACAATGTCCCTACATAATAAATCATTCAGTTATACGTAATCAAACTATAATATATAGATAGTAGCAAATCAAATGTTGTAAAACAATAGCCTAATCGCTAATTTACACTCCAATTACAACAATCTGCCGGGCAATTGTTAAGGTAAACGGTTAAAGGAGTCATAAGCCTTTCTTTTTGCTGCGTTATACGGCCGACAATAAAATTGTTATTATTCAGACCGCTCAACGAAACATATATTTTATAGAATCTCGAGGCTGATATATTTACCATTCCAAGAAAGGTGATATTGATCACATGCCTAGAGAGCTTTTGTGAATCATAAGTAACACACATGAACTAAATAAGAGACAATAGCATAATGATATCATTGTTTAATTTCGAAGTTCACGTAACGATTATTTTAATTTTGCATATTTTACCTTTGCAGCCCCTATCCTGGGTAATTACTGTCTTGTCTTACTGGGTGGGGTCAAGTTGATCTAAGTTTTGCACTCTTTTCATAGACACTCTACGAATAACTGAAATTTGAAACCTCCCCCACTCTTTACTTTGATAAAATAACATTTGCGAACCAGCATATTATTCGGAGAGTTTTGCACCTTTTTGAACCACAATTTTTTAAAGTTTTGCACCCCCTTTATAGGCATTCTACAAATACCTGAAATTTAAAACCTAGCCCCCTATCCAATTTCACAAATTTTCGGTTCCGACCCAAAATATTATTCGGTAAGTTTTGCACCACAAATTTTAAGCATTGCGTCCATTTTATAATCTTAGGTTACGCGAAAAACTTATTGAAAAGGAAACTCCAGTCACAAGTATGTAAAATGACAATATTACATAAATTATGTAAGTGTTGGATAAAGACTATCTGCTATAAAAGGTTATATAATAACATAATCACATATTACGTCTTGCCTTTTGATATCTCGTCTTTAAGTAATAATTAAATCTTTTAGTACCTGTGGTTTAGTAATATTGGAACTGTCTATTAAAAACGGTTATTTTAAAAATGCATTTCTGAATGATCAGCACTATTTTTGGCAAGCTTTTATTTAACTTTTTTTTTTTGTCAGACTAGGTCAGATCTTATAAGTTTATTTTGAACTATTTATACTCTCTCTATGGACTTGAAATTTGGCATATACTCGTCGTCCTAATGACAATACATAATTTTTCTGTCAAAAAAGTTTAAAAATCGTTCCTAATAATTCCATAAAAAATAACGCTTTATTTATGCTTAATCTATGAGCTAAATCAAATATTCTACCACTTGCTTTACTAAGAATCAAGGTCACCATGACAAACTTCTAATTGTGACGTAATTTTTTCGTTAATTCACTAATGCTGACGTCCCAAAATGTATAAATGTGTTTGCATTCTCTCGAAAAGTAATAAGCTCAAATTCATTCAGAACCATTCTCAGTGTGCAGTTTAGTAACCAGTATTTAGTTGCCAATAGTGAAACGAGACAGGTGAGGGGTCTTGGCGGGTGTGGCTCTCTTTAGTGGAGTCCCTGTATCCTCTACGCCTCATGACCACCCCGCATAATGCAATACCTCCAACATGGAAAAAAGGTCATGGAGAAAACAAGAAAAGGCTCCTTAGAAACAACCAAGGACGAACAAGTCTGTACTATGAAGAAACAACCATAGATTTAGCAAAAACAATAAACTTGCTTATAAAAATAACAAAGCTCTAAAAATATTATCGAGAACCTTAATTTAGCTTATAACAGGCAGGAAACTCCGCGTGAAACCGACATATAAATTGGGCGGCCCCAACCACCCCTGACAAGGCTAATAGCCTTGGAAATCGAAAACTTCTAAGAGGTCAAATCATGAAGAAAACTGCGTAGAAACACGTTATGCTCTGAGCAGGAATCGGAGAAAAAGACAAGTTCCTGCACAACATAAGCACAACCGCCATGAAAACCAACGACGACTTAAAAAATTCTCACTTTTTGTGAGAATTTTTTAAGTCGTCGTTTTTTAAGTTAAATTTTGCTTAGTTTATTAGCTCCGAGGAACATTTGCCTCTTTTGGCCCCTCCCCCCCTAAATGCGATACTGATAAGCAAAGTCCCTCCCATAACCATAATTCTTAGAAACCGATACAGAACGATTCTTTAACATTAAAAATAAGAAAACAGGAGGCCGACTACGCCAAAGCGGAATTCTGCTGATTATAGAAAAGTAATTGCACTGTTTACAAAATACAATGTACCCTACCAAATCGTACGTATCAGATGTGAGATGATAAATGATTTCATATGGTTCTCCAGCTCTTAATCGATGTTGACGACCCAAGAACGAATCTTTAGATATAATTTAGACAATACTTTCACGGGCATCATAACAGGCAACAGATCTCTAGACCGAACTGTTGAAAACACACAAATGGTTCGTTTACGTATCACTCCCCCGGCTCTAAGGGGAAACAATTCGTAATGAAGATCCTTCCATTAACCGCGAGGCTAACAGATTCACAAACGGATCTTTGTGGTCTATATAACAATCTAGTGGTCTAGCTAGAACCTAGAATCATACAACAATATACGTTACAATTAGAAGTTTGTCATGGTCAAAAGAATTGATTTAGCTCATAGATGGGGAACCAGTATCGAATTTAACCACAAATAGGGTGTTATTTTTTATGAAATTGTTAAAATGATGGGAAAAACTGACGATCTATCAAGACAATTGACGCAAAAATTAGTAGAGTAGAAATGCTAATTTTTCATACGAACCCAATAGAAATTAGAATAAAGTCTGCATTTTTTAAATATTTTGATTTTCAGATAGTATTTTTCTTTTTTACGAGCTTTTAATTAACTTTACTCGTGTGTCTTTTCCAGCCAAACCTTTTAATTTTGAACAACTTCCACTTGACCTATTGACTTGAAATTTTCATTTCACTTCAATATTATTGACCTTTAACCTGACTTTGATAACTGTTTTGACGTCAGTTTGACCAGCTTAACCTATTTTTTTGAAATTTTGTACACCTACAGAACCTACAATAATACAAAAATATGGTGATCTTAGCAGCAATTTTGACTCACCTCCAACTTACCTATTGCTTTAAAATGTTACACATATAAAAGTAGAAGGACAATAAAGAAATCTATAATCTGACCACGATTTTTATCAGTCAATTTTACAAAAAATATTTTGAAATTATGTGTACTTATGTGTACATACATATATATATATATATATATATATATATATATATATATATATATATATATATATATATATATATATAGGTCTCATGACAATGACTTGATAACCTTGATCTTAAGCGTGACATTTAACACTTCTTTAAATTTTTGCGTACATGTAGAACCTACGACAATACAAAAATATAACAGTTTTAACTTCACATTGACCTTGAAAATCTTCTCAATAATTCTTCATCCATTTTCAAAAAATGACAATAATTACATTTTATCACCTTAACCCTATTAAATATATTTTGTCACCTTTCAAGTGAATTCTAAAAACTTCCACTTGACCATCAATTGATCCACTTCTAATTGACCTATTAATTTCCTATTAATTTATTAATAGACCATAGTCGTGAAAGCTTTCTTTCTATGTTTTCTAATTAACCTATTCTTTTAAATTTTGGAGTAGGTCCTAAATCAATATAAATATACGAATGAACTCAAATTTTAAAACTTTCAGTTAACCAATTGCTTTAAAATTTTGTACAATGGTGCTTCGATAATAAGACAAAAATTTCTTAATCTAGACCTTGTTCGAAATTTCAAATCAATTGTATATTCTAAACTAGGTTTAAAATAAAAAAAATCTTTTAAAAAACGTGCTCTTTTACTATTGTATTGTAATTGGGAAAAAATTACCCTCCCAGGTTTTTACAGATCTTCATGTTTTAAGGTCCCTAGATGACAAGAAGCAGGTTTCCTCAATTCCGTCGGTCTATCGGCCGTAAAATTGTAGAACGAATTCAAGTTAGTACAACAAAATGGCGATCAAATAAACCCTTCCAGGTTTTTGCAAATCTTCAAGTTTTAGGGTTTCTAAATGCAAGAATTAAGTGACATATAAAGATAAAATGGAAAAATTTTGGTATAAATTTAACATGATCGATCAAAATGTCAATCTAATGAAATTTTTCAAAAATCAGTGTAAAAAACTACTAATTCAATTATTTTTTAATTATGCCAAAAATTAGGTGTGGCATAGAAAGGGACTAGTACAATATTGGTTCGAATCCAATTAGCTAGAACAAAATGGCGCCGAATAAAAATGTTTGAAAAGATAGTATACATGTGTTATTAAAGGACTATGTAAGGAACTAAACGGGATCATACTTTACTATTGCTAATAAAGGGAAATATTCATAACGAGAGAAGTACCGGGTAAAGGAAATTTACCGATTTTTATTAAAGCACTTAAAAGCATTATGTTTTTTTTCCGGTGAATAGGACTATGTCGATAACTTAAAATTATCATATCAGTCAAGTCACATTATAAACACGCGATAGGTATTACTAATTTTAAAAGCTTGTCGCGAGGTTTATAAAAAGGTGATATAATAATCTGACCAGCGATACTATCTTTGTGTTTAAATTAATCCTCTCGACACAAGCTTTTAAAATCAGTTATTCTCAATGCGGGTTTATGAAATGAATATGCGAGGAAAACATATTTTATGCTCTTTAGTATTTTTTAAAATAAAACCTTGACTGTAAAATGTTTTTGTTTCTTACAATTTTGGGAACTAATTACTTAAATACGATTTTCAAAGCCATAAAATCGAAGACGTTTCTACTAACTTCTTTTAACAAATACCAGAATTTGTTTACAACAAATCAGTCGAAAATTTAATGAAAATATATAAATCACAGGTGATCTTGTAATTTGATTCATTATTATTAAAATTATAAAACTTGACACCTATTGCTATTGAAAAAGGTTATATTGAAAACTGGAAAATATCACTTTTGTAAATTGTAAATGGAATTGTTATATGTTTTTACTACACGATATCATAATAAATTAAAAAATACAAACTCATATTTTGAATTCGTATAGATTTAGGTGAGGTCGTCGTAATTAGCGCCTAAAGTCTATTAACGTCTCAAAAACCATAATAAACTTATGGTAAGCTTAAACAAAATGTTTAAATATATATCCTTTATCCATATTAAAAAAATATATATTTCTAAAGTACTTTCCCTAAGTTGCATTTAAAGCATCCATCACTTTTGTAAACTTTAAATGGAATATCTAATTCTGTTATATGTTTTTATACAAGATATCATAATTAATTAAAAAATGCAAACTCATATTTTGTTTATGTATAACGCCTAAAATCTACTAACGTCTGAAATACCATAATAATCAGTAATGGTAAGTTAAATGTTGAAAAATATATCCCTTATCCATATGAAAAAAAAATTATTTAAGTAATTTGCCTAAATTACATTTAAAACTCTCAAAATTTAGGTTAAATGGGACAGAATTAAATTCGCCGAGCAGTTCCAATGTTTTTCCTCCCCTCCACAGCATACTTTGCAATAACTAGATTGTTACTAGTTTTTAAAGTATTTTGAGACACATTTCTCCTGCTTTGTCTATTGGCGTTCGGTCGGTATCTGACTCGTTCCTATCAAATTGGCTAAGCCATCCTCTGGTATGCGGGGGCCTAGAAGAAAAGTATAGTAAAATGTTTTAATATATTATTCGTCCTAACACCCCTCTAAAAATTTGCAAGTTTAAACTACTTTATATGATTAAAAAAGTCTCTAGAGGGCGGCCATGTCTAGAAATGTCTATGTTATCGGTTATCAGCGTACTTTTTTGTTACGTCTTACTTCAAAGAATATCAAAATATTTAATAAAAACAGCAAGAATTATGAAAGTTGCGTAATAAATTTTTTTCTAATTAACTGAAGGTTGCAAAACTCCATCATATAAATGGGCATTGCTCCAATATGTTCTATTTACTTATAAAATCAAGCCTAACAGCCGGGATTAAATAAAAATTAAAAATCAGATAAGTGGCTATTTAGTTAAATACACTATATCCAATTTTGTAATACAGGGAGATAATAATATCGATTCCAATTTCAATTATTATTTCATTCAACTGTTCACGTTAACCTAGACCTTAAAGTATTATGATGAATTATGTAAATTATATACTATGTATTTTTCACTCTTTTATATGTGCATCATACATGTTATTATACTCAGTGATGGTCTATGTAGTGTTCATTGCTTGTAACTGATAGAATATAAAATGAAACTGAAGACAATAAATATGTCAACAGTGGCGCATGTTTTAGTTTATTAAATACTACAGGCTTATACAATAGTAATTTACGTTATTAGAACGGAAAGGGGAGTAACTTGTTTTGTTAAAGAATTAAATATTACGGATGAGACGATGCAAGATCCAAATCTGAAGCGAGTACTCTAACATGAACCCACGGTCATGTCACCATAACGTATTTTATTTCATACGGTTTAAAAACTCCTATTATATTATAATAATCTTATTAATAATCCATTTACCGCCATCATATTCGTAATGTAAATAGAAATATACCGTATTACAAAAAAAAGAGAAGTAGGTCTACACATTTTTTTTTCACTGTTTAATGTAGCGTTGTTGCTTTTTATGTAATATTTTAATTAGTTTTCTTTATGATCTATCAGCTTTGTGTATTTTACTGAGTTTGACATATGAAAAGGTTAGGTTTGTTCTTGAAAATGGTATACGGTCGAAACGCGTTGAACTAATTAAAAACTAATAAAGATTTTGGAGAAATAGACCTACTATACTAACACAAAGATGACGAACGATAAACAATCGCCTATAAAAGTGCTCTGTGAATTTTGCAAAAGTTCAGCGGTTACCGCGAGAGTTAAGTACGTAAACTGCAGAAAATACTACCATAACAGTTGCTCAAAAAAAGTAATATCAAAATGTTGTGAAAGACAAGAGTTTGTTGGCTCAACAAGAATTGGAATCGAAAACCACTGTGAACAATGGCGGCGAGAACCCAAACATCGAAATTTTATTATCAGAAAAACACCTCTTGAAAAAACTACTTGGAGAACTAGAAGGTAAAATCTAAATATTGGAAGATTATTGCAAGAAAATAAAAAAATCTCCACGACTCCATTGCAAACAAAACAAAAAATAGTGATAATGGGAGAGTGAACAAAGGGAGCAAAAAACATAAACATAACCAAGAAGTTCGAGAAAATGATACATCCCTAGTAACACAACCGACCATTACCAATGAACAAGAAGAAAAAAATAAAAAAGACGAGGGGAAAAAATACTGATAAATTCGAACTACACAGAAGAAGAGCAAGCAAAGCAAGTAGAGGGGATGGGGGGGTTAGTCTCGCTCCCCCACCACTTTTTTCATTGGTCTCCCACTTCCCGTGCCTGTGCCTGCCACGCCTACTTGACTCTGCTTGATTCTGATTGGTCTTCCCCACTCCTACGTGTGCATCCGGAGGGAGATGTTTTATTTAAGTGCTAGCAGCCAACCCAACAGATCAATTCATTTTCATCTCTTAAATTTAGTCAGATGGGTTCGTTGAATACAGTACCTACCGAAGATATTATTGAACATGTTGGTGAAGTTATTTGTTTAGCGCCATTGAGGGACATTCCGGTAGCTGATCTAAAATATATTCCTCTTAATTACTTAAGAAGATTTGTAGAGTCAGTGGAGTTGTTACAAATTTTGGAAAAGCTACCAGAACGCTATAGACGTGACAAGAAATTACAGTTAAACTTACCGTGTTATACTCATCATAACCAAGAGGGTGACTGTATAGATGGACCACCGCGATCTATAAAAAGGTGTTGTGGTCATGTGCAAGTTAGTGAAAGCTGTTAAAAAGTTAAGTAAAGAATTCTACTTGTTATCATTTTCTTATTGTCAGGATTCTATGTAAAGCAGACCACAATGTTGTCATTATTACGAGAAACTATCGAATGAATATGTGAGTGCTGCATCTGCATGTGACAAATATTGTGAAACATTAGATTTAATACAACTTATTCATGACATAAGGGGATTGAGATTTGGTTATCATCTTCTTAAATTGAAAAAATATATTGCAGATCCCGTTCTAGTGAAAGACATTTTAAAAGAGGAAGAACTTTTTCCTTCTTGATTAGCGAGATTTGCTTCTATATATAGAATACTTTCTGAAGGTAATGTGTATGTGTCTAATTCTTGGATTGGAATACGTATTTCATCATTATAATCAAATTTTGAAGAAATGAATGGTTGATAGGTATGTAATTCGGAGCCAATTACAGAGTTGTCAACATATAGACTTTCATTAACGTTTAAAATATCCATTATTTAAAACTCAACGATTTCAGAAACTGATGGTTTTTTGTTGTTAACCGTTTGATGTTATGGAACTACTAACTTTGTGGTTAGGTTTTTCTTTTTTATAGGATTTACTTACGGTAATAGGTTGAAATTTAGATACAGATGGTCTATTATATCTAATAACCATTGTTGTTAGTTTTTAAATGTAATCTTACGGTAATGGTTTCGTTTCTGAAATTTATAAGGTGACCGTCTTGATCAATTATTTTTACAGTAATGTTGTTGATTGTTTGAATGCTAATTGGAAAGTATAATATAGGTAATAGTGATTCCACTATTTTATACCCTAGTGGTACCGTTGGAAAAAATTGGTGAATTATGTAAACTGGTTTGCCATTGTTAAATGAACCTACACAAATGTTACAATCAATACAAATAACATTAACCTTGGAAATATTTACAACATTGTCAGAATCACTCCATTCATGAGGCTTAATTTTCCGTTTATTAAAACCTAAAAGGTTTCCTATTGAATCATCTTTTGTGAAATCAATTTCTTTACTGCATTTAATACTGCATTTTAGGGTATTGAGATTTGTCGTTAATCTAAACGAAGAGGGTTCTATAATAAAAAATTCATGCAGTTTGTTATTTATCAATGTTAAGTCTTTTATGTCTTAAGTTCCATCCGGAATAACAATCACTTTACCATCTATGTAAATTTTATTGTTTCCATCCCCTATATTAGGGATACTCATAAATGACTCAAAATCAGCTAAATTTAATAAATATTGCTTTTCGTCATCCAAATAGATGGGAGGATTAAAATCAGTT
Organism: Kuschelorhynchus macadamiae; assembly: GCA_030620095.1. Classification (NCBI taxonomy): domain Eukaryota; kingdom Metazoa; phylum Arthropoda; class Insecta; order Coleoptera; family Curculionidae; genus Kuschelorhynchus; species Kuschelorhynchus macadamiae. Next base: position 2,370,004 of record JAUTXW010001351.1, read on the forward strand.
GATAAAATGAAGAATTCCCTGTAAGCGTAAATGTTGTAGACATTCTGTTAATTTTTAAGAAATGCCGTAATAATTTATTTCATGTGTTTATATAGAAAACTAAGAGCTAGCTGTCCACAATTATAGTTATTAAATTTTTGTTTGATCTCATAGGTGTAATATATATTTACACCCTTACTTGTATTAAAATATTGGATCAAGTCAAGAGGTGGTTTGAGATTACCATAACTATCAAAATACACGACATCTTTTTGCTTTTTTATGTAAGTTACCCAATGAGAACCATAATTTTTTTCACTGTCCAAATTAATTGTCCAAGTTTCTTTTTGTCTAATTTTTCGCGTGAGATTATCACGCATAAAAACACCTCTAAAGTTGGGTATCTCTAAAAATGTTTGCATATTTCATTATATCAATGTTGGTTAAAGCTCTTTGCGGAAAATTTATTTGAGCTTTTTTTTAATGTTTTTTTTACAGAGCCCCCTTTATAGGGCTTAATGAACAATCCTTTTCCTTTTCTATATGGCTTTACAAATACACCTTTTCCGGCTGCAAGGTTTTCCATAGCTTTGTTATGACGTTGAGTTTCTTAAAGCAATTGTCTTGATGCTTTTACATCATTAACAGCTTTAGCAATTCCGGCTGCACCACCTCCCAATGCACCGAGGGCACCCAAAATTGGAAGCAAAAGAGGAAAAAATACACCAGTTTTTTTTGGAGTTTTTATAAGTTTTCCTTTGGATGTCTTAACACCCATACCAATTTTTTTTTTCCTTTCATAATACCATCAAAGCTGCAGTTTTTTCACCCAGCGATGAATCCTTAGCCTTTACTCTTTGCCAAGCCTTATCTGCTAGAATCTTATCTGCTTCGTGTCTGTTTGATAAATCGTTAGATTGCGAGTACGCTGTGTCATGATCTTTACAAGCATCGTCTAAAGGATTTATACCACTATCCGCCCTACTTAATCTTTTTTCCAACTTTGTTCCCGGACCGCAATAGTTATAACCAGGAATGTGTAGTTCAACAGGTAGACCATTAATAAGTTTATTTACTAAACCCGTACCTTTCTTTTTGCTCTTCTTATTGGATGTAATCGAGTAAGGGTTGTGTATGATCATTTTATAGTTTTTGTAAACTGAGTCGATAGAGCTGCTCGTCTTCTATAAATAGTAAAACGGGCAGCAAATTCACTTGGCTGTTTTTTTTATAAATACATATTATTTAGAATGTTATGTCAGTTATTGTTGACGATGTGGATTGAAAAGCAAGCTTTTCTTTACCTATTAAAAACCATGATGAAAAAATCTTAAACAAACCATTTAGAAAACATGGCGATCTCTTTGGTGGAGAATCAAAGAGATGTCTTGTTGTAGGAGCATCAGGGGTTGGCAAAACGAACTCCATTCTCACATTACTTGAACATCCAAACGGAATAAGATTCTAAAATATTTATTTATACTCAAAATCGTTACATCAACCCAAGTATGAGTATTTAAGAAATTTGCTAAAACCTATTAAAGAGATTGGTTATTTTGAATATGACAATGATGAAAATATTATATCCCCTCACGATATTAAACCAAATTCAGTTATTATATTTGATGACATTCCATGTCAGAATCAAACTGTTATAAGGGACTATTTTACATTTGGGAGACATAAGAATACGGATTGCTTTTTCATTTTTCAAGGTTATTCATCAACTCTCAAGAGGCTTATACGTGAAAATGCAAATCTCTTTTCAAGGAGGCTTTTACGGAAAAGAATTACAAAAAGTCAGACATTCAGACATATACTTAATGGAAAAAGTAATAAGAAGAAAAGGAAATAAGGTGTTAATTAAATGGTTGGGATTAGACAAAACACATAACTCATGGATATTAAAAAAGGATATTTTGTAAAATATTCATCAATAAAACACATTTTTTTATATTAATATTGTTTTATTTTATAATCCTATTTAACACATTATTTAAAACAGGTTTTAAAATAATTTCACATAATTCAATTCGTCTTTTAAAATGTTGTTGGTCTACAAACTCTTGAGGCGACATACGAGATTTTCTATATGCAAACGTCCATGCATGCATCGTATGAAGTTGATTTATAGTTTCATCAAAACTTACTGATTTCTTCATAATATTTTCTTTCTCTTAATTTTTGTTCGAGCTGTGTTGGATTCATTAGTAATAATTCCAGCATAGTAAAATATTCTCACTATTGGGGTTTTCACTTGGCGACAGAGTATCATATACTTTTTGAAGATAATTGGTTTCGGAAAACAGACTGTTCTTAAAAATGTCGAAGTAACTGTTAAATTGCTGTTTTTGTAAAATATTTAATCTGTATTCGATTAAAGGTATTTGTTCCCATAATCTGCACACAGTTTCATTTCCAAAACAGACGTAATCATCATGTTTTGTAATCCTCACTATTGGCATTTCACCAAATTTCTCAAAAAGAATGGACATATTTTTCAAAAATATAGTTTCTTGAAAGGCTTTTGATGAGAAAAGTAATTTGTTATAACAGCCTGATATTTTAGTAGGTCTTTCCAATCATCCTTACTTAGAACAATAGATTGGTTCTTGTTTCCACCAAATTCAACACATGGCGTAAAATCACTTTCTAAACACAAACCAATATTCACAAACTTTGATTTGGATTTATTTAAAGGGTACTGTTTAGAATTTACTATGGTTTGTTTTTCGATAGAATGTATAGATGTTTTAAACACATTGGACGTTACTCTCTGAGGGCTGAACATTGTGAGACCGTAGAATATAGAAACTAACTAAATAATGATTTGCGGCACATTTTTATAGTCTACTGTCCCCTCCACTTAAATGGAGGAGGGAGATTACTTAACGTTGGAGGAGATAAAAATTAAACTACAAAAAATCAAATACTAAAATTTTTAATTCAGGTTTTCAAATACATTACAAAAGCAACGTAAGATGAAATAATTGATATTAAAGTCAGAAACAATAATGTTATATAAAAATATACATAGTTTAAAACTATTTTTTTGGTTTTTCCGCCTTAGAAAATTGAAAAAAATAAAAAATAAAATATAATTACCCTATAAATTGAATAGATAGTCTTGAGTTCTGGGTCCACTACGAAGGTACCCGAGGAACGACACTGAAAAATACCTGTTTTCTGGACGTTTCGAGGGAAAGTCTACCCTCGTCTTCAGCAAACCTACAAATAAAATACTAAAAGCAGAATATGTCTTATGTTTCGTATCAGAAATATAACCAGAATGGCTAATCTCTGACAAAATGTCAGTGAATGTCAGTTTAAATGTGTTATTTTTAATTGTTAGAATAAGGTGCGAAATAGGTGTACCTAGAGTATGTTCATTTTAATTTATTGTATTTTGAGGTGTCCTTTTTTTACTTCAGTATTTAGCAAATTTAACCAAGTGTTATTAAAACTAACCGAACAAGATGCTACACAATTATCTTTATTTAATAATATTAAGGCACTTTCTTTTATTTTACGTTTTTTGGAACATGGTTCTTTTGCTAAAATACTAGAAGCATTCCAATTAATTTTATGATTGTTATCTAGTGCATGTTGGCAAATGTTTGATTTTTGAAATTCCCTATTTTTTATGTATGTTTGGTGTCCTTTAATTCTTTTGGCTAATGGCCTAGAGGTTTCACCTATGTAAAATTTATTGCATTGACACGGAATTTTATAAATAACATTTTTTTGTATTTTCTTGTTCATTGCTAGGTTTTGTTTTTGTAAGTTTACTTCTAAGTGTATTTTGTGTTTTAAAGATCGTTCTGATGTTAAAACGTTTATATATTCGTTTTATTTTATCTGATAAATTAGGTATGTATGGTATAAAGAGGTTTGTAATTGGTCTATTTTGGATTTTTTTGTCTTTTGGATTCTCAAATTCATAAAAACATTTTTCAACGAAATCATTAGGATAATTATTTTGATTTAAAACATCTTTTATAAAATTTTTTTCTTTAATAAAATTTTGATCTTTGCAAATTACTTTTGCTCTATCATATAGACTTTTTACAACTCCCTTTTTAAACATGATTGGATGATTTGAGTAAAAATTTAAGTATCTGTTTGTGTGTGTAGGTTTTCTGTATACTTTTGTTTCAAAACTGTGTATGTCTTTTTTGATAAGTATGTCTAAAAATGGAAGTTGTTGGTCTGTTTCCTTTTCAATAGTAAATTTAATTGTTGGTTCTTTGGTGTTAATATGATATAAAAAGTTATTTAAATGTTGATCGTGAAACCTCTAGACCATTAGCCAAAAGAATTAAAGAACACCAAACATACATAAAAAATAGGGAATTTCAAAAATCAAACATTTGCCAACATGCACTAGATAACAATCATAAAATTAATTGGAATGCTTCTAGTATTTTAGCAAAAGAACCATGTTCCAAAAAACGTAAAATAAAAGAAAGTGCCTTAATATTATTAAATAAAGATAATTGTGTAGCATCTTGTTCCGTTAGTTTTAATAACACTTGGTTAAATTTGCTAAATACTGAAGTAAAAAAAGGACACCTCAAAATACAATAAATTAAAATGAACATACTCTAGGTACACCTATTTCGCACCTTATTCTAACAATTAAAAATAACACATTTAAACTGACATTCACTAACATTTTGTCAGAGATTAGCCATTCTGGTTATATTTCTGATACGAAACATAAGACATATTCTGCTTTTAGTATTTTATTTGTAGGTTTGCTGAAGACGAGGGTAGACTTTCCCTCGAAACGTCCAGAAAACAGGCATTTTTCAGTGTCGTTCCTCGGGTACCTTCGTAGTGGACCTAGAACTCAAGACTATCTATTCAATTTATAGGGTAATTATATTTTATTTTTTATTTTTTTCAATTTTCTAAGGCGGAAAAATCCAAAAAATAGTTTTAAACCATGAATCCGCCACTACAATTTCGTAATTATTTAAAATATACATAATTACAATTATGTTTTCTATGAACAAATTCTATCCATTCTGAATAAATGACAGGCTTTTTATCAAAGAAATATTTAATCATCATAAAATTATTAACACTTAAATCATTTTCTGAAATATTATAAGTAAACAAATGTAAGTTTCCATCTATGTAAATCATTCTCATTTGCTTATAACAATCAGTTTCATTTTTATTCTTATTGATGCACACGTCGGCTCTAATTGTGTTAGGAATATGATTAACATATAGTATTCTGCCAACAAGGGAGACTAACACGACTAATGAAGTAGCAGTCATTGTTCTAAAGCAACTAAATAATACTGTTTGTTACAACATTTTATATATTCACACAAATTAGTGAAACAGATCATCAATGAAACAAATTTTATAAAACTTGACAACTTTAACTTCCTTTTCCAATTTCAAAACCGGATAACAATGGTGTATCAAAACCACTTTTATTGCGAGTCTCTTCTAAACATCGTCTTTTAGATTTGGGTTCTTGTTCAGATTGTAAAATAGATAAATTTTTAATCATTGATTCTATATGGACAATATTTTTGTGACCCCATGCTAAAGTTTTTGTGGTATTTAAAAGACGATATCTTTTATCGTCATGACTTCTCAAGGCTAGTTTGTTAATCAAATTCGTATAAATATTGTGTAGATGTGACTTAAAAACATATATTGTGCAGTATACTTTTTGACCTTGTTCCACAAATCTTTATAATCTGATAAGTTTAATTGTTTTTGTACCCGATTTACGAATACCTTTTGCCTTTTTATCTAAACTATCTTTGGTTTTTACACAGTATGCCTTAGCACCGGTACCAAAAAAACTTTCTAAAGGTACACTTTTATAATCATCCTTAAATTTACCAACCACTGACGTGGATATCGGCATATTATGAATATTTGGTTCAGGATAGTTAGAGGTGTCAATTTGATCCAGATTTTGCTTCATATCTTCATAAAAATTTTCCGTTTCAATTTCTAGTATTACAGAATCAGTATCAGTGTAGAATAAACTTACATTATCTCCATATTTTGATTTTAAATATCCGTAATAAAAATCATACATTACAGTTTTTGCAATATCCAATATACTCATTCCAACATAAATGGGCTTATTATATTCGATACATATCTTTTGAAGTTGAACAGCTACTAGATTGTCTGAAAAAATTTTTAAATCTTTAAATTGAGGTTTTACAATTAATTTCTCAGCACCTGTTTTGTTTCGCTCTCTCTCCCATTGAGTTACTAGCTTAATATCTACTCGGTTATCGACATTCTCCATAGTTTTACCAAAAATACTGTTATTTGCCAATTTGTACGAATTTTTTCAAGTTTGTTTTTTGAAGCATTTCGTAAATTAGTATTCAAATCAATATATTTAGCTAACCATGGCGATTGTGTAAATTTAATTCCCCTGTGTATTTTGAGAAGTTTAAGTCCAAATTTTAAGCTTTGCTTCAAAGCACGATAATGAAGAACATAATTGTACTTATTGTTTAAATTGGGAATTAGTTTAGAATACTTGGAAATTGGTGGCTTAAATTGTTCGGGACAGAGCGAAAAGTTGTTATGGCTTTCATGTAAATTCTGAGGATATTCTAAGTCAACTTCAAATACATAGCCCGTAGATAATGTATCTGAAATATTTAAAATATTAAGTTCATTAATTTCATCCTCAGATAGCCATGCATTTCTGGCAAATACTGTTTCATTGCAAAACCACACAAATTTGTTGCATCTAATTATATCTTTATAGCATCCCAACACATTGAAGGGCTATAACAAGTATTCTATAATTTTATAACAAGTATTTCTATAATTTTCGAAAACATCGGCTAAAAGGAGAACGTCAGATTTCAAATATATATCTGAATATTCACCTCTCGTGGAGCAATTGAATACATTCCATACCTCTTTAGCTCTAATGTAATCTTCATTACTAATATTTTCATCAATTAAGTCATTATAAATTTTATCAATAGCGGGCAAAGATTTATCATCCAACTTTTCGTAAGAGTCAATATATGAATAAGGAAAAACTCCTTTTTGCCTAACATATTTAAATTGCTCTGTGTCTGAAAAATGTTTCCTAATTTCAAGACGTTGAGAATTATCTAAAATATTAGATAGTGATTCAAGAGATTCTGGTAAAAACTGAAATGAAATAAATCGAAAATTTAAGTAAACTATCTTTATTTTTAGAGTCATACGTGTCTACCATAATTTTTTTACTAAAAGAAATATATTTTTCTTTGTTTTGAGCAATAACGCTAATTGATTCTTTATTGTTACATAATGACTTAATAAATAGATGAGAATCGCAATTCTTTAGATTATGAAAAATTATTGGAATGTAAGTTGGAGGTATGAAATGCCAATTACAAATAGAATGAGCCGCGCCCCTATAGTTACCGCTAAAATGACGGTGGTCCTTACATTTTTTAAAATTTCCGTCTGAAAAAGGTTTGTCACATATATAACACACAAGTGCATTTTCAAATTCTTTTTGTTGCAAACTAGTTAACTTATTCATAGGCTTTTGATTTCTAAAATAATAGTTTTAAAGGTTTTTCGCATCAAGTTCAATATATTCAATAAATTTCAGCACAATCAGTTCCACGATGTGAGATTTTTATCAAATGATGATTTAATGTAATAAGCGAACGAATATGGAACATGTTCAGCAGTTTTAACTGTATAGGAAGCTGTAGGATCAAGCTTTTCGTTTTCAACGTTTTTTAAATAGCACTCGAAATCAGCATAAATTACAAAAGGTGCTTTATACTGCTTTTGAATATTTTGAAACTTTAATATGTTTTCTGGAATTTGATTTCCAAACTTATCTAAAATAAGTTCATCTGAAGGGTATTCAATTCGAACAGATATGCAATCATATTCTAAGTGTCTTTGTAATTTTGCATAGGTACCAAAATATTGTAAACATCCTTCACACAAATTTTTTCTACATTTCTTTTTTGACAGTTGTTTAAAAAGTAATTTAAATAAATCTTTTATCCAACAATAATGACTATTACCGTCATCAGAAGTATTTAAAAGTAGATTGATATGTAAATTCTTTTTATGTCTATTATAGTGTAATGGTCCTACAATCTCATTTACATGTACTCTATTTCTAAAGATTTTCTCAACCCCATAGACATTTATGGATAAATTATCTTTGATTTCAAAAGTACTTATCTGCTCTAATTTAACTGGAAAATTAATACCTGTAAAATCAAAGATAGTTCTGAAGACCGGGTACGAGGAAGTTTTCCTAGGGTCACCTGAAGGTCTACATATTACTGATACAACGGCATATGCAAAACAGAAATCATCTTCATTCAAAATGTTTACTAAACTACCTCGGAACGCTGGAATTGGAATATAAGAGTCGCCACATAAAGGATTGTGTAAGAAATAATTAGTATTTATTAAGAGAGACTGTTGTATATAAACATAAATTGAAGCAATAGCGTTTGAAATGTTAAAATGTTTGCAAGTAATTATTAACTTACCAGAATCTCGTTCAGGTAGTTCATCTGCCTTGGTTGTTAGAATTTTGAATAGTTCGTCATAGAGGTTATTTTTAATCAGTCGTCTCAGTCACGTTATGGAAGGCTGTGTTGAATGATTTAACAGATGTAGACTTCAAAACTGGCGAGTAGTAGATACCAAATAATTCTGCATTTATCTTAACGCATCTATATAATTGCTGTTGCCGGCGAATTAATGTTACGACATTCTCGGAAATTTCTTGCTGAAACTTTCTAAGGTTGACATGCATTTTGGGTGAGTAAACCTTGTATGCAGCAATTCGAGACTTAAAAGCACTTCTAATAAGGTCTATTCCATTTCCATATTTAATAGTACTCTTGCTTTTGTGGACATTTGTTCTTAGATGAGAGTTCTAAGCATTAAAATTAATATCAGCTTTACAGTCCTCGCAATGGCGAGTTGCATTATTCCTGAAGAATTTTTCACCAACTGAAACAAAAAATAAAAATTTTTTAATTCACTATAATAATTTATATGCAATATAACATAATGAGCGGCGTAGCAAGGTGGGGGAGGGGACTGATCACCTGCCCTGCCCCCGGACGCTTACTGAGTCAAGCAAAAAGATCATTGAAATAACACAAAACAAATTTTATTGTTTTTCTTATATTTTAATATATCCTAATTCTTAGTAAATAATGTAAATATACTTATTATCGATTAAATACTCATCCGGATTATGATTTGTGTCTCTTTTTAAACATGATTCTTTAATGTGTCTTATGGCATTTCGTCTCTGTGTAAATTCTTTTAGACAGAGTGTGCAGAGAAGGGTCATTTGGAACTGGATATTTATAGGTTTTGTTTCTCTTTAAATAAGGAATAGTGGATTTAAATTTAAAAGTTTGCGCTTACGTGTCTTGTATTTTTTTTTAATTTTTAAAACATTTTTACATATATTTACCACTAAGATTTACCACCAAAGCAGGGATTTTTCATAAAAATATTACCTAAATTTAAAAGAAGCTCACCGTGTCTATGAATTATTCTTTTAACAGCCGAGCAAGTAAAATTATTCAAATTTTTACATTCATTCAAATTGAAATAGTTGTTTACCATTGATTTGAACGTCGCACAACCACGTCTTTGTTCTGATTTTGATAAATTTTGTTTTGGTTTTGAATCTAATTTTATTTCACTTCTGTTTGGAGTTTTTAATGAATTGCTGGGTTGGGTTGTAACAACGGCCCCTGATTTTTCGATATCATCGGTTTTAATTTTTTTCATTACATTTGTTTCGTCGTCAGAAGATTCAGAAGCAGAACGTTTTCGTTTATTCTGAACTTCTATATATTCGACAATTTCACACGAATTGAAATGAGGTTTCGGTGGACTATGGTTGCAATTTTGAACAACCTTGTACACCTCAACACCACCTACAATTTCGTGACAAGTTTGGTCGAACACCGCTATTGATTTTTGGTGGAAATGTAATTTAGGAGCTGGTTGGTATTCCTCCCTGATTTTTTTTAACCTAAATAACGGTCTCTGTTGAATCTTCTCACGACGAAACAGAAATTGGTGAGTAGACATTTTGCTCTACCTGAAATTCATTTTCACCCTCAACTCCCTGAAATTCATTTTCACCCTGTTTCCCCTCAACTCCCTGGCTTGAATAAACATCATTGACTAACATTTCAAACTTTTGATTTTCTAAATTAATTTCCTCCTGATCAACAGTGAACTATTTTGAGGAGGCCTCTCTAAGACTGTCTAATGATTCATTGACTGGATTAATATCTGAATTAAATTCCCCAAAGCTCGCTATTTCTTCAAAATTTATTATTGAAATCAGTTCAGGGTGAACTGCATTATTTTGATTATTAAAAATTGTAACTAAATTGTTTATAATTGTAGCGTCGTCGATACCACCAATTTCTGATTGAGTATTATCTATGTTCTCATTAAAATATTTTTCTAACGCGTCCGGTTTTAATTGACACAAATGACAATCCATTAAATCATGGACTGGGCAAGTCTCTTCCAAATCAAATGAGGTAAAATCAAATTCAAAATCAAAGTCAGTTAGAGAATTCATAGTGGTAAAAAATAAAAATCAAACCTGCAAAAAACACAAAACGAAAGAAAGCTGTAAACTAGATCACACAATGTAGGATAAATTTTCAACACTCAAAACATAAAATTTAGGAGTAGGATAACTAGGGATTTGCAGTCTAAAAGGCACGAAAACACAATAAACAAGAGAATTCACCGCAGACACTGAGAAGCACGATAGGAACCGGCGTACAATAAATACGACTTTCAACTGACGGTACATGTAAACTCGAAAGCCGCTTAAAACCACTTCTTGTTAAGTCACGCCTACTGGCAAGGTTGGTGGCTGGTACAGCGTGGTACCAAGGTCAACTGGTGTCAAATACCTCCCGACGTGAACTCGACAACTATACATCCTTTTTTTTTTCAACTCTTTTTTTTCCAACTCGATTTTTTTTTCAACTCGTCTTTTTTTTTTCATTTCGATTTTTTTTTTCTTTTTTTCGACTCGACTTTTTTTTTCCAATTTTGGGAGTGGTTCTTGGTTGGTAAGTGACAGGGTGGTACTTGTACGTTTTGGGAGTGTCTCTTTTGTGCTTTATATTTTCGTGATTCTACTTTGTAATTTGATTCAGTCTAGAATGTTTTGTATCAAAAAGTCGCGTGTGCCAAACGAACTAATAACTTCAGTAGAAGTACCAATATCCCCCAAAATGTGGTGGTTACCGGAGGAACCAGGAACAGCTTCTGCCCTAATACTAATGTCTCCCGAAATGTGGTGTGTACCGGACGAGCTAACAACTCCAGTAGACGTACCAATATCACCCAAAATGTGGTGTTCACAGAAACCAGGAACATCTGCCGAAATACCAATGTCCCCCAAAAAGTGGTGTTTACCAGAGGTACTAGAAGCAACTTCAGCCGGAGTACCCATGACTCCACATCGACAACAGCACTTGATGTCACCAGAGCTTACACAAACAGAAACATCACCCCCAGCATCAGCTTCATCAGAATGGTCAGAAAGTGTGGATGAGGTCGTGCTAAGACTTCTGCACGATTTAGAACTTTTATTTGGTATAAAGGTGAGCAATGGATCTATTCAAATTGATATTGTGCCGTTAGTGTCAATCCCAATGTGTGCCAAGAGAAAACAACCCAAAAGGTTGTACAAAAGACCGTTCAATTATAAATATAATTTTTAGTTTTAGGAGCAGAAGACTACTATAATTTTCAATTTTAGGAGCAGAAGACTATTATAATTTATAGTGTTAAATGTAAATGACCATTATAATACAATACAAAGTGCAAAAGGTGATTTTAAATATATTTTTTAGTAATATTAATTCGATGTCTAATATATATTCTTAAATTTTATTTTGTTTCTTTTTTTGCGTCCGCATTTAATTGGTAATAAAACGTACTAAGGAGCATATCAAATATGGAAGTGTGTGGGGCTAAAAAAAATTATGTATGATAATAATATTCTTTATTATGTGTTTAAACAAAAATTAATTATATTTTGTTATATTTTATTAATAATTAAATTCTCTTGTGATAAATCTGCATCTATTTTTTTTTTCATTTAACAAGTTTTATAACAATTTTTATAATCATATAATATTTTTACATTAGCCAAGGCACAATGCCAAAGACTTAAATTTTTCTGAAAATAACATTCTGGAATTTTCTTAAATTTTCTTAGTTTGGGTTCCTCGTTAACTGGAATGCTTATGAACAGCTCTGGGGTGAAAATTTTTCTTAAAAAGTTTTTCTTTTTAATGCCTTTGACATAGATCTTCGGATTAATATCTTGACAATATTCTTGAGGATTTCTTCTATTTCATTTAATTCTATATATCCAACGTCCCATTCCAACCCATGATATTCTTCAGACCAATCAACTATTTCATGATCCTTGGCAGATAACATGGTTCTTTTAAATGGTGACTTAAAAAGAAAATTAGACCAGCGTACACCATCGTAGATAGCAAGCTCCTTTGAGACCAAGCCAAATAAACAATTATAACCTTGAATGTCCACGAATAGTTCTGAATAGCACTCGACCATGATTAGTCTCCTACTATTAATTTTAAAGGTTATTCTGCAATTTTATTTTAAAATAACTTTTGTCCACTAAATGGTTTCTAAATTTTTTTTTACACTTCACTGCATATTCTACTGCTTTTTTATAGTGCGTAAAAAAAAAAACTCCTAGGTAATTTTTTGTTACTGCATATATTTACAAGTCCTCCACCATAATCCCATCATTCTATCCTTTTCAAAATGTATTATATCTTTTTTTACTTAACTTGATTTAAAATTACTTTTGTCCACTAAATGGTTTTCAATTTTTTTCACTTCAGTTTTATTACACACTATACAAGTTTCAGGGCACTGAAATGAAAAAGATTGTCATTGCACAATGTACAGCGCAAGTCTTTTTCACAACATTCCATTGCTCTTTTGTAATGTGTAGACACAAAACTGTGTTTGCCAAGGAGTGCTTCTAATGGGTGCAAATAATAGCATCGTAAGCACAAACTGTAAGCACCACCAAACGAAGACATTATGACGGCATAACCTTGAAAGACACAAACTTCGCGGCGTAGATAATTTGGTTCAACAGCATCACTAGCACTTATTTTTTTAATATTTACAAGACCTTTTTCACCACAACCGGCATCAAAGAAATTATGTATCCCCTCATCTTCACTATCGTCTTGAACCTCTTCAAAATTGTTCTTATCTAAATCGGCTAACCATGCTTGTTTAACGTCGAAAATGTTTCTTCCTCCAACCGTGAAATATAGCATTTCATCTTCGTACATTGAAGACATTTTTTCCAATTGCTCAAAATGTAGATCACTAGATTCTTGCAAAACAACGTGGCGACAACTCATTTTAATTAACATATATTTTTTAACTTCGTTACTTTTAAAAATACTGATACTACAGTAAGAATGAATTGCTCAGTTGGCTGCTAACACTTAAATAAAACATATCCCTCCAGATGCACACGTAAGAGTGGGGAAGACCAATCAGAATCAAGCAGAGTCAAGTAGGCGTGGCAGGGATAGGCGCGGGAAGTGGGAGACCAACGAAAAAAGTGGTGGGGGAGCGAGACTAACCCCCCAATCCCCTCTACTAAAGCAAATCGTGACACGAACTTCCAGCACCCAGATAGATAACATATTCAGTAATATACCACCTGATAATATGTCATGACTCACTTGTATTATAGATGTGACGTACAAAAAGAGAAGATTTTTTACTTGCAATAATATTCTTCGGTTTGGGTAGCAGCTTCGGCAGGAAATCTGGAATGATGTCTTTGAGGCCCAGAGTGTCAATTACAAGTACAATAGTTTTGCGAACACATTGTTTTATTATTTTGATAATTAATTTCGGGTGTGTACAAGTAGTATCAAGGATAAAGATGACTGGGTATATACAGAAATAAAAAAATATTCTAAATACATCAAAGATTTGCATGTTACTTACAAAATTACCAATAGTGACCATCACTTATCAGTATATAAAACACAAAAACAAAAATATCGTAAATATATCTCTGATTATAAGAGATGCATAAATGATAATGAAGTCATAAATTCTAAAAATAAATCCAATACCATGTGGTCAATTTTTAATACTGAGAAAAACAAAACAAGATGTAAAAACGATATATCTATCAAAACAGATGAAGGTCGATTAATTGAAGACCCGATTGAAATTTCAGAGATTTTTTCTTCTCAATTCAATATACCACTCACAAACTGAAACTTACTTTTGCATAACATTAACAATATTATTGAACCCATCATTTTCTTAACAACTGTTAATTATGTTTAAATTATCAGTGTGATTGCAAATTCAGCAAATAAATATTCTTCTGGCTTAGATGAAATCCCAGTTCATATTTTAAAAAGTGTTGCATTGTGCATCAGTGATCCCCTCGCACACATAATATGTGAATGCTTTATTACAGGTCAATTCCCATAGAGTTTGAAGAAAGCAAAGCTTATTCCTATATTTAAAAGGGGAGACAGATATTATAGCAGTAATTATCTACCCATATCACTTCTATCCTCTGAGTCAAAGGTCTTTGAGCAGGTTTTTTACAGTAGACTACTTCTTTTTCTTAATCACCACAATATTCTAAAAGAACAACAGTTTGGCTTTAGACCATCTAGATCTACCGAGCTAGCCATTTTCCATGCATTAAAATGCATGTATGATAATATTCATAAAAACTGTAAACTCGCGGGCCTTTACTTCGACCTCTCGATGGCCTTTGACATCCTGGATCACTCATTACTACTTATAAAGTTGGAGAACTATGGTATTCGTGGCATTTATGCTTACCTCTTAAGATCATATCTAGAAAATAGAGCCCAAACTGTCTGTATAATGATGGAATTAATTACTTCTCAAATACCGTAAAACTTACGCAGGGGGTACCCCAGGGCTCAATACTGGACCCTCTCCTATTTATACTATAAGTAAATGACCTCTTTGATGGATTTGATAAGGGATTGGTCTGCCAGTACGCAGACGACACGTCTGTATTCCCTTCTGGAACTGTCTTAGGGCTGTTCCCAGGCGGCTCGAGAGATGTCACAGTAGTGCTCGGTTAACTCATTGGAACTGAATGCAGATAAAACTGGTTTAGTGATATTTTCTAAAAGAGAAAATCAAGAATCATTACTTGTTACGCTTAATAATCGGTCAATTCTTGTTGCAGAATCAATAAAAATTACATCGAATTCAAAACTAAATATTGCATGTGCAATTATCCGTAGATTAAAATACACTATTGCCCAGCACTCTATTCCTTTTTACTATTTTGCCCATGTAAAGAGTGTTCTGTGCTATGGAATTTGTTCCTCTAAGTATGCCATGCGGGTATGAAGAGAATATAAGATCCATTCTGGGTCTGCATCCTCAAACATCCTGCAGAGTGTAAATACTCTCTTAAAATTAAAGACCTAAACATTATGACTGTTCCATCTATTTACTTCTTGTTACTTGTTCTGTTGGTTAAAAAAATCCTGAACTTTTTAACAGAAATCGCGAATTTTACACCCGTGATATGAAGATGTTGACAAGGAGGAATAAGGATCTAAGTGGGCCAGCCGATAGCACTACATTTTATGAAAATGGTCCATACTATATGGCTATTCGTGCCTACCGCCAATTAGCAGAAAACATTCAACTAATAAATAGTATTAAGACTTTTAGGAAAGCTGTAGTAAGATATGCAAAATCCAGATGTGTCTATTCATTTTAAACATTTTATAGGAAGGAAAACCTGCCATTTTAAATACATATTTTGGCTGTTGTATGCTGTGTTTTTATTGCCTTTTTTTAAGTGATTTTAGAAGTATGTAATTTTAATGTCATTTACTAATTTAGTGCCTTGGAGTATATTGTTTTTTGACATTGCTTTTGTTATTTTATAACTGAGCTGGCAATAAGAATATTAAATTAAAAATAAAAATTAAAAAAAAATAGTTTTCTTTCTTTTGTAATACTATACCCTGAAGAAAAATTAAATCAAGAAATATACCGAACAGCACGAAATAAATTACTTTTTTCTACCAGACACAAGCTTAAATACCTAGTTCCGA
This sequence comes from Kuschelorhynchus macadamiae, assembly GCA_030620095.1. Classification (NCBI taxonomy): domain Eukaryota; kingdom Metazoa; phylum Arthropoda; class Insecta; order Coleoptera; family Curculionidae; genus Kuschelorhynchus; species Kuschelorhynchus macadamiae. The sequence continues at coordinate 2,386,176 of JAUTXW010001351.1, forward strand.
AAATATGTACAGGGTTGTTTATATTTTGAACCGGGTATAAAATCTATATCTTAAGAGATAGGAAAAAAGGTAAAAAAGTTTTTCCCTGATTTTCTTCTTCGTGGATTCGTCCCTGATTTTTTAATCCATAAATGTTCTCTCTCGTTCTAGCAGGGTTTTTGTCAGTTTTGTAAATTGGTTTTTAAAGATTAAGGTATCAAACCTAGGATATTTGTAATTAGCAAGAAAGGTCCTATTTAATAAACAAAATTATGCAGAGTATTTTATTTAAACTAACAAAGTTTATTTTCATTTTTTACTTTCCAAGTCATTTGTTTATTTTTCTAGATCCTGGTGGTTGGTGGTTCAGCTAAAATCTTGAAACAAAGCATTAATATTGTACTTGTAGATCAGTAGCTAAAACATTAGGCACGTGCTCTTATATAGCAAGTGTGCTGGTACCTAGAATCTAAGCATAAATTAACTATAAAATACTCTCTAAGACACTTAGCACGAAGTCACTGGATTTCGCTACTAAAGAATGTATATTATCATATTATCTCACTTTTTTTTTCTCAAATATTATTTTTTGTGAGGATACACAGGTAGAGAACGAATTTTGTTTATTTTTATCTTATTAATATATTTTCTTTATTTTTTTATCTTAAAAAGTTAAAGATACTATTCTGTATAAACTAGGTATGTTAAATGTACATAGAGATATGAATTTATTGTTAATGTACTTTTTATTTACGGATACTAATATGCTTTATCATTTAACGAACGTTCTTTATTAACTCGTATATTTTAAATATGTTATCGGTAGCTTCTTTACATGATATTAGATGCACAGCGCGCCTTTAGAATTTGCACATTTTAACGTAAGATCTCTCTTGTCTAAGTTTGATGTATTTGTCGATGTTGTTGCTGAGAGCGGCCTTGACGCCATCGGCCTGTCTGAAACCTGGCTTAACTCGGATTTTTTAAGTAGTGGTCTGGTTATACGCGATTATGATTTTGTTCGTAAAGATCGGCGAGGACGAGGTGGGGGCGTTGCTTTTTATTTAAAGAAGTCTATTAACTTTTCTATTTTAGATATTGGTGTCCAAAATTCACCTCTCGAGCAGCTCTGGGTGAGAACAAAAATTAACGGTGAAAAAATTGATTTTGGTACTTTGTATAGACCTCCTAATAGTAATTTGTCTCTGTGTCTGGATCATCTAGAAAGCTCTATTATTCAAATAATTCCTGAACTTGACTATTTAGTTTTTGGTGGCGACTTTAATGTCGACTTTCTCAACAAAAATCATAATTTATTGCTTGTTCAAAACTTTTTAAATAAGTACGGATTGCAACAGTGTATCTCACAGCCTACCCGAATTACAGACTCATCATCGAGTTTGATTGATATTATTGTTTGTTCTTCCCCTGAAATTATAACCAGTACCAATGTATTAGGTCAAGATGATATATCTGATCACAAAATGGTAACATGCGAATTAAAAATTCAAAAAAATATTAAACCTTCATCTTTATTCTGCACTTAAAGAGACTACAAGAATTTTTCGTATGAGGACTTCCGTCGCGATTTTAATTTAATTAACTGGAATCATATTTTTGATCTTAACAACGTGGACGAAATAACTGATTTTTTGGGTACAAATAATATACAACTTTTCGATGTTCATGCTCCTTTAAAGCGTTCTAGGATTACCAAAGCTCCAGCCCCTTGGTTAACTACAAATCTAAAACTTATGATAAGTGAGCGAAAAAAAAGCTCTTACTAGGTACAAGAAAAAGAAAACTGACTTAGCTTGGAATAAATACAAAACTCTAAGAAACCATTTTAATATGGCCGTAAAATCGGAGAAAAAAGCTTATTTACAGCACTCCTTTCGCACTAATCCTAAAATGTTTTGGAAAACCTTAAACTATCTAAATCTAACGTCAAATAACAATGTTAACTCAATAAATTTTGAAAATTTTGGTACTGCTAATGAGTATAGCGATTTTTTATCCAGCAGCGTTCCGCGAAACTCTTTGGATAATGAGGAGTTTTTAGAAGAGAAATATTTTAACAAGTACTATTCTGAAAATATAAATAAATTTAACTTTTCTACTATTACTGACACAGAGGTAAATAAAATTATTACCAACATTAAAACTAATGCTTCCGGTTGTTATGGAATTAATTTGAAAATGTTGTTTTACCTAGTACCCCATGTAACCCCTTATTTAACATTCTTTTTTAATAAATGTCTGGCACACGGTAAATTTCCAGTTGCTTGGAAAATGGCAAATATTATTCCTGTCCCTAAATGTTCAAAACCCTCTTCTATAAACCATTTTCGACCTATAAGTATTCTCCCTACCCTTTCGAAGGTGTTGGAGAAAATCGTTTATATTCAATTACAAAGTTACTTAAAAGAAAATAGTATTCTACCTTTAACTCAGTCGGGGTTCCGAGAAAATCATCGTACTACTACTGCTCTTTTAAAAATTACTAATGACTTGTTTAGCGCCTATGATAACAATCAAAATACATGTCTTATTCTACTTGATTATCGTAAAGCGTTTGACACAATATTACATGATATATTACACATGAGGCTTAAATACTTTGGGTTTGATCAAGTACCTTTAAACTTCTTTTAGTTATTTCTCAGATAGGAGACAGAGAGTGGTTCTGAAACATGATACGTCAAATTATGTATGCCTGGATAGAGGAGTTACTCAAGGAAGCATCCTCGGGCCTCTAATATTTTCTCTTTACACATCGGATTTCTCCAGGTTCTTAAGTCATTGTGAGACTCATCAGTATGCCGATGATACTCAACTATATCTATCTTTTACTAGTGCATTCTTTCAAACCGCAGCTGATCAGATTAACAGCGATTTACAAACTATTGTCTTCATTTCGGATATTCACGGTTTGGTTCTCAATGAAACCAAAACACAATTGATTTTCTTTGGAAAAGATAAGGCTATCCTTGAAAATAATCAGAACTTTCAGATTCAAATCAACAACACCTTACTGAAATCAGATAATGTATGTAAAAACCTAGGTCTCATAATTGACAATGATCTAAGATTCTAGCTACATTTCCAGTCTAATTAAAAAATTGTTTTTTAAACTAAAACAGCTTTACATACATCGCCAAATACTTGACACAAACCTTAAACTAAAATTAGCAGACTCTTTGATCTTATCTAACTTGTCTTACTGTAACACCGTGTATTGGCCCGCTCTAACCCAAAAAGACAAATACAGCATTTAAAAAATTCAGAACGCCTGTCTAAGGTTTGCCTATAATATTAAAAAGTTTGACCACATTTCGCCAAGTCTCACAAGTTCTGGATGGTTTAACATTGATGAACGTTTCACGCTTCAAATGTCTCGTTTAGTTTACAAAATTATAAATCACAAAACTCCAGTTTACTTGTATAACCTACTTAAAAGGGGTTCTGATATTCATAACCGTACTACTAGGCACAGAGACTTGCTCAACATGCCCCGTCACAGCTCTGCAATATTTCAACGTTCATTCAGCTACAATACTGTAGTAATCTATGATCGCTTACCACTAGACGTCAGGATGGCGCCCGGTCTCGCAGCATTCGATGGCAAATTAAAACAATTTATTAAATCTATTAGATTTCCATAAACTACTATACAATTCTACATTATAACTTTTGTTTTTGTTATGAAATTTATTTATTTTTTCATAGTTTGTTATAATCTACTTACTCTTTCTATTAGATTTATTTTTTTTATAACTAGCTATACTAAATGTTATTTAGCAAGTATTTTTAAAAGGGTGGTTGTATATGAGCAATCCTGTTGGATACCGCCACCTATGTAATGATTACCTGTATAATTTATTTGAACTGGAAAATAAAGACATTTTTGTTTGTTTGTTTGTTTGTTATTGTATGATTTTAGAACGGCTAATAGAAAACAAATCATTCTACAAATAGTTTAGCTTTTAGCAAAATGTAATTTAACAATTTCTGGTTTTTAACTTTATTTAACATCGTACTACTAAGAATGACAATATGTACCTTGTAAGGATTTTGGTAATATTTTAGGATCGTCTGGTTTGTTGCCTATCAATCAAATTAATAGTTCCCAGTCTTTCTCATATTATCACCCCTTATATAAATCTATTCTTATCCTGTATGATATAAAACTGTTAATATTTAGTTATTACTAGTCACCAGTTAAGGAAAATTTAAAATACATTTTCGTGAATTATAATTTATTTTCCTACAGTAATTTTAATCTATTTTTTGAGACTAAGTGTACGTAAAATATGTCGTTTATTTATTTAACTGTTATTTCTTAATATGTACTTCAATATCTGATTGTGTTTTAAGCTTAAATTAGAACAAACTATAATATACCGGATCATACCAGATCTAACTAAATTTACATATTTAATTCATTCAAATTTAGCTGCTCTCCTAATCATATAAAGTCATTTAAACTTGCGAGTTTTTAAGGGGTGGTTAGGGCAAATAAAATATCAAAAAATATAAAATTTAGCGGAAACCATTTTTTATAGGTTTTGGGGCCCTATCCTTCAGTCAAGATTTTGGTAAATTAAGTAACAGATTGCCCCATTCAGTTTAACTGGTACCACTATCACCTTTGGCCTTCTAAATATATATCCGTTATATTGTTTAGAATTTAAATTCTACAAATAATTTTAATAACAAAAAATACATCATAACCAATAATTGCTATATTTAGAGAGAAATAGCGACATAATCAGTTTGAAAGAGTAACTATTCAAAATTATGTGTCTCTCAAATAACTGATCTTTAAATTGTAACGAAAGAAGCATACATTCACTCTTTTAAAGAAATCTATAAAGTGAAGGTAAGTTTATGAATCGTATAGTATACCAGAGTGTTTATATTTATTTAATTAGGAAACCGATAATGTTATGATATGTCCTCATTATTGGTGCACGTTGCGACTATTAGCTCCCTTTTACTTTACATAAAGCAGTGACGTGCTTTATATACAATATTTATTTACTAAATTATGAACATCTCTAAGTATAAAATATTTTTTTGGCATATTAGATCATCAAAGAGTGCAGTGAATGAATCATTATTTACTTTTTGCTGAAAGTCACACTAATGTTTTACTAAAAAATCGGTAAATTTCCTTTACGCGGAACTTCCCTCCTTATGTTGTTTTTTATCATTAGGAATAGTGAAACGTGATCCAATTTAGTTCAATACATAGTCCCAGTACATATACTGTCTTTTCAAACATTTTTATTGGTGTTGAATTAGTAACATAGTTTTAACAGTTAATCCAGTTAATCCATATACCATAATTAGTTATGGCACACAATTTGAAATCAATCCATTAAGTAGTTTTGTTCAGACTGAATTTTTAAATATTTTATTATGCCGCCATTGTGTTTCTCCATCTAGGATTAGCACCAAAATTTTACCAGTTGATACAGACATCTGGTACGTAGTCTTTTAGTAATAATTTTTTAACCGTTCACTACGCCGCCATTTTGTTTCGGCATATTGGATTTTTACCAAAATATTTGAAGATTATCCCTATATGACCCGTAATTATTAATCAAAATTTGAAGTCAATCGGGTAAGTAGTTTTTAAGCTATGCCGCGAAATTACAGACACACCGACAGACGGACTGACGGAATTGGTAAAACATTTTTTGCATCTAGGGACGCTAAAACGTGAACATATGTAAAAGGAGATTTTTTTCACGATTTACAGACTCATCAATATCATAAACATTTTATTTGACCGCCATTTTGGTCGGCTATCTTGAATTAGCACAACAATTTCAGTAGTTGCCCCTATACCACAATTAGTTATGGCACACAATTTGAAATCAATCCATTAAGTAGTTTTTTCAGGCTGAACTTTACTAAGTCGCTATTTTGTTCCGCCGCCACCTCGGATTCATACCAGAATTTTACCAATTCCAACATAAGACTTTGATGTTTGTGCAAAATTTGAGATAAATTGGATAAGCAGTTTTTAATAATAATTTTTTTAACAGGTCATCCTCATACAACCCTTAATTTTTGATCAAAATTTGAAGTCAATCGGATAGGTAGTCTTTAAGCTATGCCGCAAACTGACAGACAGATAGATAGACCGACAGACTATGGAACTGATAAAATATATTTTTTGGCATCTAGGACGGTGAAGATATATAAAACCCGAAAAGGTGTTTTTTTCACAATTACAAAAATTTTATTTGGCCGCCATTTTATTCGGCTGTCTTAAATTACTATCACAATTTTACTAGTTGATCCCTATACCACCATATGTCAAACAATTTGAAATAAATCCACTAAGCAGTTTTTTCAGGCTGAATTTTGAAATATTTTATTAAGCCGCCATTGTGCTCCGCCGTCTTGGATTCGTACCAAAATATTACCACTTGATTTCAATATAATACTTGATATTCGTCCAAAATTTGAGATAAATTGGATAAGTAGTTTTTTAATAATAATTTTTTTAACTTTTAACTAGGCAGCCATTTTGTTTCGCCATAACGGATTTTTACCAACTCATTCCCATATTATTCCCATTAAACTCAATCAAGTACTTTTTTAGCTATGCCGTGAACAGACAGACAGACAGACCGACTGAATTGAGAAATCTTGTTTTTCAGCATCTAGGGATCCTGAAACGTGAAGATCTGATTATAAAGAGTGTTATCCAGATGTTTTTCGTCTTAATTGCTTTAAAATTTAAAGAGTTAAAATAGTAATTCTTATTATATCCAATCTAATTAGATATCTATCCGAAAGCTCTAAAAATTTAGTGACGAATTATCCACCCAATTATTAATTGTTTGACCTTAACAGTACTGCCACTGTAGATGCAAGAAATATAACAATAATTATGCACATACGACTTTTTTTTAAAACTAAATAATTTGGACTCAGTGTTTGACAGATTTCTGGTAATCTGTATAATTTTAGTACTGCACCACACGAAATATAAGCAAAAAAATCAGAACAATTAGAAAATTATCAATATAAAAAATACCACGATTAAATTAAACAGTTTTGAGTTCGTTGAGGTTACTTTATCAAGTGATATTGCAATTTTATTGGGCCTGTGTTTAGAAGTTCAAAATTAAGCTTATAAAGATCCGAATGCTGCGATGCCAGTATGGTTTTCAAAATATACAAATGATGCCATATTTGGCTTTTCAGATGGGAATGTGGCCTCGGCAGTGTTCTGTGATTTCTCCAATGCATTTGATTGTGTGAATCACGAAATATTGTTGGAGAAACTCCCCCATTATAGCTTTTGGAGAATTACCCTAAATGATTCGAATATTACATCTCTGACAGAAAATAAATTGTTCTTTCTAAAATGAAGTGTCAGATACATGTTTATCAAACATGGAGTATCTCAGGGCTCTGTGCTAGGTCCATTACTCCTCCTTATCTACATAAGTGACCTTACTCAGCCGGACGTTGATATGATTCCATAAAATACAAGACTTACTAATGAGCATTGCCTGTGAGGATGTTAGCAAAAATTTGTGAATTGTGTGATTTAAGTCATGTATGTCATAATGTTAGTATAAACAGTCATAGCAAACCTAAGGCTAAACATGCCTTGACTATGATAATGTTCTGCTGACTGTGATATTCGAAGTAAGCACTATAACAATTTTCTGAGTTTGTTAATTGAAAAAGCTTTATATTTGAGGTTCATGTAAGGGAGTTGAATGTGAAGTTGGTAAGGGAATTTTACGTAGTTAGGATTGCCTGTAGTGAGTCTGACAAAATGGTGGTCATATCGGTGTATTTCTCATTAATTGAAAGCCATCTTAGATATGGGAGAGAATTTTGGGGTTTCTGTAGCCAATATCTTTTTGTTTCCACCTTTGTACTGCAAAAACGAGCAATAAGGTTTATCTGATGAGCTAAGATAAGAAAATCCGCAGGCGGATACTTACATTAAGCGTTTGTTATAGTGGAAACCTTGATGGACTAATTACCTTTAGAGGTACAATTATAACACATGGCAGAGTAATCATTTACCATTGCCATTTCTTAAAAGTAGTACAACAATGAACTCTTTAATGTATGAAATCATTAAGATTTGTAACTACCGTCCAACCGAAGTAAAAAATGTATATCCCAGATAAATATAAAAAAATCTGTGTCATCTCTACTGAAAAGAAAGGCTTACCAGAATTTACAAGAATTTTATAATGATAACTTTAACTAACAACCTTATCGTTACATCTTTTTTGATCTTACAATATTTTAGTATAATTGTTGGTGTATTAATAGTTGTATTATACAATTAATGGTACACAGCAAAACTACAGATTTTTTGCGATTTAACTAAACCTACTTCAGGCCAAAGTTGATAATAAGCGAGATACAGGGTGTCAAACTTATAACTTTCATTTCGTCTTTTCTTAATAATTCATCAACAGGGTGACAGAACGGGACGAAATTAGGAATTCGGGTTTTTTTTTGAGGCGAGAAATTCTAATCTGTTCTTAGTTCGGATGCTACTTGTAGAGGACGCCCCTTACGGTACATTAAATCTATTTAAAATGTCATAACTTTTTTTGTGTTATTGTGTATTAGCCTAAATTTTAAAGATTATGTATTTTCCACTTTTTCTTACGCAAAAAAAGTTTTCTTTGTAAATCTCACTCTAGTGTCTATTTTCCTGATATCTGCATATCAATTATTCAGTACACCTTTTCAAATTCCTAAATGTAAAATTTTTATCGATTTATGCTGATATTAAATTAGATGTCAGTTGCAGTAACAAATGCTACACATTTAATTACTGTCAAACTTTGCTAGTGTTTGCTGACATGACATGACGGTTTCACATAGTTTTTGAAAGATTTTTTCATAAGTGCGAAATGCCAAGGCATAACGAGCTTTCTATCGAAGAGATACCGGGTATGGTGTGTGTATACGTACAGAGAAACTTTAATGGACGCAGGGCCCATGTACGATATTTAGAATGTGTCCACAACGCAGACAGCCAGATTTTAAAATTTTCAAGAATCTCTATTACCGACTGGGAGAAACAGGCAGTTTTCGTCCCAAACGACATTCTGCAGGACGTCCTAAGTCTATAGCTCTCGACCAAGAAGAAGAAATTCTGATCGGCGATGCCGAAAACGATGAGTAACTGTAAACACAGTTAAACCCAAATATTTTGATGAGTCTTCTTTAGAGCTAAAACATAGCATGGTGCTCAAGCAGGATGGAGCCTCAGCACACTTCTCTAGACTGTCAGAGATTACCTAAATATTCAATTTCTTTATCGCTGGATAGGCCGTGCAACAGTGTATGGGGATATGTGAAGTCGCAAGTGTATAAAGAAGCAGTAAACACTCGAGAAGAAATATGGAATAAAATTGTGAGAGGTGTGGAAGGTTATTATTTAAGATAAGATGGTCGTTTTGTAAACGGGTTGTTAAATATATTGAAGTAATAGGAAATCACTTTGAACATTTATTGTCGAAAAATGTTCTCTTTTTTTATTAAATTTTCTTGTTTTTGTGTCGTTTTTCCGTTGTTACTATTGTTGTAGACAAGTATTTCAATAAAAATTTTACATTTGATAATTTGAAAAGGAGTACTGAATAATTAATACGCAGATATCAGGAAAACGGTCACTCGCAGCTATATTTACAAAGTATATCTTTCTTGCGTAATAAAAGTGGAAAATATATAATCTTTAACATTTGGCTAATACATTGTGACACAAAAAAGTTATGTCATTTTAAAGAGATTTCATGTACCGTAAGTGGCGCCCTCTACAAGTGATATCCGAACTAAGAATATATTTGAACTTTTCACCTCAAAAAATCCCAAAATTCCTAAATTTGTGTCGTTCTGTCATCCTGTTGATAAATTATTAAGAAAAAACAAAATAAACATTACAACTTTGACACATTGTATCTCTGTTATTATCAAGTTTACTGACTGAAGTTAGTTTAGTTAAATCGCAATATTTGTACCCGAAGAACCTGAGAGTTTTGCTGTGTACTATTAATTAGCGGATTATTAATAGTAGTAGTAATATGATTTATTGAGCAATAAATGCCATCTAATGATAAAGTATTTTCCACATTTACAAAATATTTTGGTACATAAAGCATAACAACAATTACATTTTTATATAAAATTACCGATCAAAAATATTTTAAGGTTACTTTTAATTTTTTCAAGATATCTTTTATGGATAAGCTTAGTTTCTTTATATCCTATTAAACCCTTATAACGTTGCAAAATTTTGTTGATGAACTTACGGTTTAACGTTGGTAATGAATCACTGTCGTTGAAATTTAAACCATATCTTAGACATGGAAACCGCACGCGCTGGTTGTCTTAAATTCTAAGTAACATTTGGTCCTACCCCGGCTAGATACATTGAACACTTTTCACTAGGTGAATCTTCCTCTAAGCTTCGCAACTATAATTTAACTAAGTATATGCCCAGGCTGCATTGGTTTAAAGAACGAGCTATATTATCTCCAAAAAATAGCACAGCAGATGAAATAAATCTAGCTTTATTGGAAAAAATACTGCTCCACAATTGACATACTACTCAATAGATGTAGTTATACGCCAAGAAAATGCGGTTAATTATCCTGTCACCTTGATACATTCTCTAAACCCTTCATGAATCCCTCCTCATGAGTTAACTTTAAAAGTAGGGGCACCAGTGATGCTTATTCGAAATTTGAAACCACCAAAATTGTGTAACGGAACTCGACTACAGGTTAAAACATTACAAAACAATGTAATAGAGTCCATTTATTTTTAGAGATTATTTCTGGCCTTAGTCTGGGAGAAACAGTTTTTATACCACGTATCCCTTTAATTCCGTCAGACTATCCTTTTCAGTTTCCTTTAAAGCTTTGTTTTGCAATGACAATTAACAAAGCTCAAGGGCAATACTTAAGTAGAGCTGGAGTAGACCTGCGCTACGATTGTTTTTCCCATGGTCAAGAGCATGCGTGCTCAAATGGTCGATCGCGAGTGCTTTTTGAGTAGATCTCGAGAAGAAAAAATGTTTTAATAAGTAGGTAGTTAACTAAACTACAAAAATTTATTACGTAATAAAATAACACTCTGCTAGCGGCACAAGCCGGCTTTATCAAAGGAACGCGCGGTACTTGTCAAAGAAAACCGCGTTTTTTATTCTTGCCGCTTTTCTAGAAATTTCGGGCGGCGCGTTTGACGGAAACATTCGAGACTTTCGTTCACGCCGATATAAATGTTGCGCCTGCAGGAATTGGAGTCATTCTGAATTGCAACTTGAAGGCAATACTACGTCGATACAAAGTTTATTATTAAATAGTACAAAATGAGTGCAGCGAAGAAATCTAAAACGTATCATTTTAATAACGATTGGGAGGAAGAATTTTTGTTTTGTATGGTGAAGGATAAGTGCATTTGTCTTATTTGTCGTGCGTCAGTTGCAATACCTAAGCGTGGTAACTTAGAGAGGCATCATAAAACGGTTCATAAAAACTATGAAAAGGATTTTCCGCCACAGAGTGAATTAAGAAAACGAAAAGTACGTGATTTGATATCTTGTTTGAAAAAAGAACAAACCATGTTCACAAGACCAGCCAAACAATCAAAAGCTGCTGCGATCGCGTCAATTAAAATATCTCATATATTGGCGAAACACAAGAAACCATTCGAAGATGGATCGGTTGTGAAGGAAGCATTTATTGAAGCGGGTGAGACTTTATTTGCAGATTTTAAAAATAAAACAGAAATCATGTCTGCTATTAGAGAACTTCAGTTATCTCGTCCGACTGTCACAAGGCGTATTGAAGTCAGGACATGGCAGATAAACTAAAAAATGATATCATGGAATGTACATACTTTTCTTTACAGTTCGACGAATCCACCGATATGACAGACACTGCCCAGCTGTGTATTTTTATTCGGATGGTATTCAATGACATGATGGCTAAGGAAGAATTTTTGACAATCATTTCTCTGAAGGGGAAGACCCGTGGCGAAGATATATATGACGTTTTCTTCAATTTTATAAAAAACTACAAGCTATCAAGATATAAATTAGCGTGCATTACAACCGATGGAGCACCAGCAATGACTGGAAACAAAAACGGTTTTGTGGCATTGTGTCGAGCTAATGAAGATTTCCCTTCATTTTTTTCAATCCATTGCATTATACTTCAAAAAGTTTTGTGCTCAAAAGTTTTAAACACGGAGGAAATTACGAGCATTGCAACGAAAATTGTGAATTCCATCCGTGCACGTAGCTTGCAACGGCGGCTCTTTAAGTTGCAGTTGGAAGATAGGGAGTCAGCTGAACACACTGATTTAGTTCTGCACACGGACGTCAGGTGGTTGAGTCGCGGAAAATTCCTAGAAAGGTTTCAAGAATTATTGCCCGAAATAACAGCTTTTCTAGGCGAAAGAAGTGATGACAACACAAGATGTTGAAAAACGAAAAATAACTGACTGATTTGGGATTTTTGACTGACATCACAATGCACTTAAACACCATTAACTTGGAGCTTCAAGGTAAAGGAAAAACTGTTATTGAGATGATTAGCGCAGTAAACGCATTCAAAAGTAAATTGCAACTTATGATAGATCAACTGAAAAGAAAGGATCTGAAACATTTTCCGTCTTTGAAAGCAAGGATTCCTCAGTTCAATTATGATAGGTATGAGGCTGAATTATCAAATATTTTGGAATAATTCGAAATGCGTTTTTATGATTGTAGTAAATTGGCAAATGTAGCATCATTTATGAGTTATCCTTTTTTATGTAAAACATTGAGGAATTAGCTACTGAAATAGCAAGTCAGTTTAATATGAACTCATGTTCTGTTGAAAATGAGTTGGTGCAGATTATATCAGATATACCGGGTGGCCAACTAAGAATGGAATAAGCTAACCGTTAATCATATAACTTGGGTGAAAAAAAATTATTAGCTAAATCGACTAAGAGAAATCGCTGGAAAATATTTTGAAGTTCCGCATATGGCCGCTAGGGGGCGCAACTGTTATGGTCAATCAGAAAAAGGGCTGTTTCTTAAAAAATATTCATGTAAAGGTATATTATAAATACTGCCATCGTAAAGAGTAGAAAAATTGTGATTTTTTTGTTAAGGATATTTTGCTCTATCTCGTAAAATGTAGTGGTGGGGGAAGGTCAAACATGTTTTTATTTAAATGTCAATAACTCCGTTATAAGTCAACGGAATTGAACAAACTAGGTCTCGTTTAAAAGAGCCCATCTTAACTAATAATCTGATGTAAAAAAAAAATCCGATTTGATTTCGCCGTGGTAACTAGAGGGCGCTGATTGACATCACAACAATTATTACGCATTATTTTAAAAATTTTAAATAGCACGCTATATCTCTTTTAACACAATTTAATAGAGGAGGAAATTCTCAATAAGTCAGTGCAAATTTCAGCTTCCTAACTTTTTTCAAACCGGAAATATAAATAAAACAAATATTAGGGCGCTGGGTACGCAACATCTCCCTAATCTGTATGGACATAGCCTACATCACAATAATTCAGTAATAATACCACAGATAATATTCAACGCAAATCGCTAAAAATTATACTAATGTTCTGAAATAACCACCAGGTGGCGCAGTAGGAGTCAATAAGTGCAATATTAAATTTTCATTATAATGGGAAATGAAAGCCATTTAAATGGAACGTGTGAAAGAAACGATAATAAAAATATAATTCAATTAATGCCGCCCTAAATGTTCAAATTGTCGGCCATCGTTTTCGATGCACTTATGCATCCTATCTCGCGTGGATAAAAC